>CM065775.1:118653552-119903552 GCA_033296515.1 Macrochelys suwanniensis | reverse complement strand
AGAGATGGTCTCTGCCCCAAAGAGTTTATAATCTAAGTTGAATTAACTCCTCAAATAGCTCAAGAAAGTCAATAATAATCTTGGCCATGTTTCAGTATGCATGATCCAACACCTCTGCATCCTCGGAGCAGAAAATGATGAGTCCGTTAGTTTTCTACCTATGATTCAAGGAGTGGCACTTTGTGACTGAGGCTGGTCTTCACTGCAGAGGTCAATTTAGCTGGTCTAGTGAAGACCACTATTCCCTCTAAGCTGTGTGCATGTGCGCGCGTGCACAGATCCTAAACCCCACGCACACGGCAAAACACCGTGTGCACAAACATTTGCACAGAAGCATAACAATTTGCATAGAAGACATTTTTTGCGCACATGGCCTGTCAAAAATTTGCACAGAAGAAATTTTATGCGCACATGGCCTGTCAAAAATTAGAGGGAACATTGGTGAAGACCCACTATATTGATGGCAGAGTGCTCTCCGCTCAACCCCGGTACTCCACCTCTCCAAGAACAGTAAGGTAAGTCGACTGGAGAGCATCTCCCGTTGACACAGCGCAGTGAAGACACTGCAGTAAGTCGACCTAAGCTACATCAACTCCAACTACATTATTCACATAGCTGGAGTAGCGTAACTTTGGCTGTAGTGGGACATGGGGCTTGTCTTCACTATGGGGATGTATCAGCCTATCTGTAGGGAGGTTCGTTTCTGCTTGTAGTTTGCTTCTTACATTGGAAATGGCAGCATCATGTTTAAAATGGTTGACTATCTTCTGGCAGACCATATATAGAGTTCTCATCAAGGCTATTTTTAATAAAGTATCTTTTGCTGGGAAAAGCACTCTGAAATGTTCACATTGCAAACACTGGGAACGTGTGCAGTGTTTGCAATGTGTTTTCTTGGGAAACTCTCAGTGGCAGGGTCCCATTTATTGAGTACACTCAGAAAGGCATCTTTTTATAGCTGTTACCACTTGCCTGCTGTTAAAAGCCTTGCACTGCAGAACTATCCATTCTTCTATTTATATGGATCCATCTTAGTAGTATTTGAGCTCTTCTTCTTTGAAGTCTGCAGTAATCCTGTGGCTTCCACCACCAAAAAACCCACAGGTGGTGTTTTTCTAGGTCTAGATGTTTGCACTGAAATAGCGGCTCTTATTTAACACTGTCACTTGCAAGTGAATTCACTCTTTTGTATCAGGGAAACCAAGTTATTTAAATAAACCTTGTGGGAGGCAAACTGATAAGAGTCTCCGATGGTTTTGTTAGTCATCCAAAATCCCAAACCAACCAATTTCTAATGGGTATAGGATATCAACTGCTGGAGTTTCCCCAAGGCATTGTGGATATTTACTAGATTCCAAAGAAACCACCCTTCTTTGGGTTCCACAGTTCTCTACCTGGCTCTCGCTGTTTGTGACTGGATAGTAATTTTGAATCCACAGCATTCTAGTTCAGTGGTTTTCAACCAGGGGTACACAAACTCCTGGGGGTATTCAGAGGTCTTCCAGGAGGTACATAAACTCATCTAGACAGTTGCCTAGTTTTACAACAGGCTACATAAAAAGCACTAGCAAAATCCATACAAACGAAAATTTCATACAATGACTTGTTTATACTGCTCTATATACTATACACTGAAATGTAAGTACAATAGTTATATTCCAATTGATTTATTTTATAATTATCTGGTAAAAATGAGAACATAAGCAATTTTTCAGTAATAGTGTGCTGTGACACATTTGTATTTTTATGTCTGATTTTGTAAGCAAGTAGTTTTTAAGTGAGGTGAAACTTGGGGGTACGCAAGACAGATCAGATTCCTGAAAGTGGTACAGTAGTCTGGAAAGGTTGAGAGCCACCATTCTAGTTAACCCTTTCCATTGTGCTTTTATAAGCTGCTAGAGGCTTAGTTTTGACATGCTAGCTGATGGACAGTAGCCAAGACATCATTCTCTTGAGCAATTTTGGCTTCACAAAACTCAGTCAGTTGGTTTAATCAGGGTTACACTGACGCATTGACAAAACCCACTCTCTTTTTCTCACTCCTTCTGTCCAGATATTCAAAACGGAGGCCTCATAAGAAGTGAGCAGACAGGCTCATTTGAAATACTATAGAACAGAATTGCTACTGCCCCCAGCTTCCAGTGGTCAGAGCAGAGTAGCAGAGCTGTCAGGGATCTGATTACACATTCCCAAATTCCATCCCAACCCAGATTAAAGCAGCATGGCTGGTAATCTGGAGACAGAGGAGCCACTCTGCTGACTTTACACTTGCTGCAGAAGACTTTCCCACATGGAGAGAATCCTCATCAAGGGACTTGGTGGTTTCCACTTCCTTTGCACCACTTGAATTGTGCAAGGGTGAGAATCTGCCTCTGTGGCTAAACAAGGAACACTACTGAAAGTCTAATGACTATTTGCGATTTACATATATTGAAGGAACCCGTATCACAGCAATTCTAATAGTCCCCAACAGATTAGATTAGAGTACAAAGGTAGAATGCCATCTTCCCCACTAACTGAACTGAGAACAGAACATGCTAGCCAGTAGCGCAGCCAGGTCTGGAGCACAGGGGGAGTGGCGCTATAAAAAGGCGCCTCCCCCTGTACTCACCCGGCGGCGCTCCGGGTCTTTGCCGGCAGCGGGTCCTCACTCACTCCGGGTCTTCGGTGGTACCCGCCACCGAAGACCCGGAGCGCCGCCGAGTGAGTGCAAGAAGCGGCGCTTAAAAAGAAGCGGCGCCTTTTTTTAGCTCTTCCTTTTTAAGGCGCCGCTTCTGCTCACAGGCGGAGCTGCCGCTCCCCGCCGGCTATGCTATTGATGCTAGCTACTCTGTATCTTTTCTTAGCCCAGGGCTACACTGGGAGGGGGGGTGTCGATCTACCATACGCAGCTTCAGCTACGTGAATAGCGTAGCTGAAGTCGGCGTATCGTTGATCGACTTACCTGGCCGTGAGGACGGCGGCGAGTCGATCGCTGCCGCTCCCACGTCGACTCCGCTTCCGCCTTTCGATGAGGTGGATTTCCGGAGTCGACGGGGAGCGCTTTCGGGGATCGATTAATCACGTCTAAACGAGACGCGAAAAATCGATCCCCAATAGATCGATTGCTACCCGCCGATCCGGCGGGTAGTGAAGACAAGCCCTAATAGACACGACATCACCAATCCATTCAGAGTAATCAGTGAGACTACTTGTGAGAGTAAGGGTCACAGAGGTCTGTATTCATCTCATACCCAGCACTGCCCAAGGATTCAGCAGCTTACTTTTTGCAGTAGAGTGACAAAAAGGTACTGTAGCTAGAAATGACAAAATACTAAAGGTAAAAGTTGGCTAAGTGTTTTCTGATCTAAAAATTAACATATAAATTAGGCTTATGGTATGGAATTACAATTTCTTATTTAACTGCCTTTTTAAAAAATTGAGCTTACTATCACAATTCACGGATGCATCACAGGTACAGTTCTTGTGTGAGTGCTAATAATTTCCATATCAAAGGCTTCTTACATTTTGGTAGAAAGATAACTCTGTGAAGGCTAATGAGCTGTGCTAAAATCAACACAACAACACATAATAGGCTATTTAAAATCCAATCATCTATGCTATTCCATTCTTTACATTATCTTACAACATAAAATACTTACTTGCAATAGTACCAGACCACCATACTATATCTGTTAAATATGAAGTACCTGGAAAAGGCAACATGGGAAAAGAGTGGATGAGTTCTTTTGGAAAAAATATAAAAGAGCAACATTAAAGCTATGCTAAGAAATTATTTTCACCAACTCTTGCACACAGTTGTAAGGACATTAGAAAAAAACTGTGATGGTAGCTCCAATCTGGCCTAACTAATCCTGGTACACTTTCTCAATGCATCTGATCATTAGAAATTCAATTTCAAGTGCTTATGAAATATCCTCATCCTATATTAAAGGAAGCCTTGAAATATCCACCCATGTTTCTGAAGATTCTATTCACCATACATGTTGGGCCTATTACCAGGAGATAGGGTTATCTTTCAGAAAATCTGGCCTAAGCAGCAAAAAATAATTTCTACAAGCCACTTTGGCTGGGACAAATTTAAGATACTTACAGAGAAATCTGAGAGAGATTATGTTTGGGTGTGGACTTTTGGCAAGCCCTTAGTCTCCTGTGGCTAGGTGATATAGGCCTTCTTTGGGATGTGAACACGTTACATTTCAAAGACATGGGTGAAACCTCCAGACTGTTCTTGAACTGCCTACCAATCTTGAGACTGTATATTTTCATTATATTATCAGACAATCATTATGGATTTTCCATCTACTATTTTATCTTAGACTTTTAACTTGGAATTTACTAGGGGAGTTCTTAAATACTAGTTTAAGAATACTAGTATTTTTAAAACTTGACTAAAAGAAATGTATGATTTTTCAGGACACACTTTACAAATCATGAGTTTTATTTTCCTATTGGAAAATCCTAAAGAAAATAAATATAAAAAAAGTTATAAAAGTCCAAAGTCCATTGTGAGTTACAATAAGTCCTGGACCAGAGAAAAAAAATAGAAAACCATGTTAAAATAAATGAATGCCTGTCCAAAATACTACTAAATATTTTAAGGTCTAATATCATGCAGACCATCAAGGCTAGACACCAGGAAAACTCTCAAGAAGCATAACATTTGTGTTTATCTGTGGTAGTCTGCAAGATGTTCGACATTAACATCACATTATTCTGGTTATTATTTCCTGCCTGCATGCCCATACTTTAGTTCTGCTCTTACTTTAGCAAATGCTCGCTTACGAATTGCTAGAAATCGAACCAATTTTGTACTCATCAGCTGAAAGTTCAGAATGCCAAATAGCATAAAGCAATAACCTTTAACTCTAGGGACTCCTAGAATAATGGTTGCTAAAACCACATTGGAATTGAAATGGGAGAAACAATTATGGCAGTAAGCAGTATGATCAGCTTTCGAGTGGGTGTCTAATTTATCAGATTTATTACATTTCTGTTACTGCATATAAAATAAAAAATGTCTCAATAGTTGTACAAATTACACAAAATATCAACACTAGTAAACTAACTTCACAAAATATTTGTCCTCCTACTGCTGTTTCCTCTCCAAGCACAGTTTGATACTATCTCACTGATTCAATTCACTAGTGCAGCAAAAACTTGAAGAGGCAAGTTAAGTACCATGCTGTCAATTATGGACCTAATGCAAAGCCAACTGAAATCAATGGAAAGACACCAATGAGCTTTGGATCATGCCCTGTGTTAGTTCTGACTTCCACATTTAAGCTATACTGGCCCAATATATTAAAATGGAGAAAACACTGGCCTAGTAGTATCTTTTAGGATTCCACATCTCATATTCTCGCTACTTAATTTTGCCAGGCTTTTGTAGCTCCCTCTTGTATATAGCAATTAGGAAATGCTGTCCTCAGTAGCTTGGCACTCAGATTTTGCCAAGAAAAAACATAGTGGAGATACAAGTAACTTTTCAATATATTTTGCGACAGGGCCGGCTTTAAGCCGATTCCGCTGAATTGGGCTACGCACCCAAAGGCCCCGCACCCGCTAAAGCCGGCCCTGTTTTGTGACATTAACGATATTTTACATATTTGACATTCAACTATCAATACTGAAAAAAAGTTAAATTATGTGAATTTGACAGTTCAAGACTTTAGCATAATTCTTTAAATGGTTAGGTCCCAGCTACACAGCAAAAACAAAATTTGATTTACTTCTGCTGAGGACAACAATGTTGTCACCAAGTTACTCCCGAAATATGTTTGTTGTATGAATATCACTTATGTATGAAAACAAACAAAACAAAACACAAAACACAAACAACCCAACAAAAATTACAACTTTCTATAGAGGAAAAAAACTTGTGTTTACAAAGCATACTCCTGGGGGAATTCTGTACCACTGCGCATGTGTAGAATTCATGTCCCCCGTCCCCCCACGATTTCTTTGCTTCCCCACAGAAAAGACTTTCTGACAGAGAAGCAAAGGAAAGCTGCAGGAGCAGTCACGCACCACTCCCCAGCAGCGCAGGTAAAAAATTTTCAGGCACCTGGAACAGCCAGCAGAGAGGTAAATCACCACGGGGCTGGGGACACCCCTGCCAGTGGCTCCTACCCTGGGATCAGCTGCTAGTCCCAGCTGGGCTAGAGGCAGGAGAGGATATGACTTCCTTCTCCCCTGCAAGGAGTGGCTGGGGCTGTGCCAGACCCACCCCCAGAAACCTGCTCCAGCTGCAGGAAGCTCAGCATCCTCCCCCGCTTCCTGCCCCCATTGCTCCTTAGCTAAGGGGGGAGGGGTCACTGTACAGGGAGCTGCTCCCCCATCCACCCAACCCCAATGCATCTGGACCTCCCATACCCAGACACCCTGCCAGTTCTCACCCCGTATGCCCATATTCCCCCTATCCTTCCATACCCAAACCCCACCCCACTGAATCTCAACCCCTGCATCTGGAGCCCCCTGCACCCAGATCCCCAATTCCACACCCAGATCACCCCCACTGAGCTCCCTGCACTCAAACCCCCACCCTGACAAGCCCCACCCCCCTGAGCCCCCACATCCAAACCCTCACACCACTTACCCCAATTAGTTGCACCTAGACCTCCACCCCACCAAGTCCCACTTCCCCAGCACCCAGACGCCTCTTCTGAGACCACACACCCAGGCCCCTCTGCTGAGCCCCAACCACCTTCACCTGGAAGCCCCTGCAGTCCCATTGCCCCTGCACCTGGAAACCTCCCCCCCATCGAGCCTCTGTGCATCCAGATCCCCCCACACCTAGACCCTCCACTGAGCTGCCTGCACCCAGATTGTCCCACACACAGAATCCTCTCACCCCACACCTGGATCCCCCCACACTGAGTCGCTCCACACTTGTACCCTGCCTGGTTGAGCCTGCCTGCCCCACACCTGTTGTGCCTGGCACAGAGGGGCAGGACCCCAGGGTGTTTCTGGGGCAGACCCAGGCCCTGTGCTATGTCAGGGTCAGGTGAAGCCTCACCACTGAGTCTGTGTCCCGGGGTTGGGGAGGCTGCAGTGTGATCTCCCACCTTCGTACAGCCTGTGCTCCCCACTGCCATGCTGGAGCCTCGGCATTTATTTATTGACAAATAAAACTTGCAGAGTTTTAAAATACTGTGCGCAGAATTTTTAATTTTTTCGCACAGAATGCCCTCAGGAGTAAAAACAGCAGTATGTAAAGGGCCTTAAAATGTCACACAATGCTGCAGTTGTGGAAAATGCAAAATAAACTTGTTGCATTATGCTGTCAGCTGGTAGTAATGCAGTTGCAAGTTGTTTGTTATGCTTGAATGAGTCCATCACGAACACATCAGACACAGCACGATCTTGAAATGTGAGCTGGTCCTAGACCAGTAATATAAAAAAATTCTGGAGGTCATATCTAACATGTTCTGGTAATCTGAATAGATATTCCACAAGAGCTTCCTACATATATATACAATACAAAAAGAATGACTGCTGCAAGCAACATGTAATTGATTACAGTGCAACACAGAGTCTATGAGTTTCCTCTTGAAATCATTCCAAAGCAAGGATTTAAGGGGCGGGAAAAAGATAAATTTTGCTATTTCTCACAGATAAATTCAAAGCATAAAAACTGCTAGCAAAATAATATCATGCTTTAGAAAACTGACTTCAGAACACACAAAAAATGACAAATTGTGAATTCATAATAATCATGTTGATTTGTCAGAAACATTTAAGTGGGCAGCACAGTGAGCTATTGCTCTACATTTTTACCTTAGGAATCCAACTTCACATTAAGGCTTACAGTTATATAATAAAGAAAAAAGTTTGGTGGTTTTATAATACTTGGTGGGCATTTCTCCATAAAACAAGATAACCACATAATTCAGCATAATTGGCAATGTGTGCTTATGAGAGAACCAGAACAAAGAGGGGGTACAAATAAAGTTAGCTGGAAGTTGAAACTAGACAAATTAAGACTGGAAATAAGGCATACATTTTTAATGGTGAGAGTAATTAACCATTAAAACAATGTATCAAGGGTCCTGGTGGGTTCTCCCTCACTGACAATTTTTAATTCTAGACAGGATGTTTTCTAAAAGATCTGCTGTAGGAATTATTTTAGGGACATTCTATGGCCTGTGTTATACAGAAGGTCAGACTAGATGATCACATGGTCCCTTCTGGCCTTGGAATCTATGAAAGAACAAAATGAAGATGCATTGGTACAACTTTATGGAAAGAGTTTTTACATCTTTCTCTAGCTAGTAACAGAACTCTCTTATCAAATGTACATGAAATATTGCAAAACAAATATTTGTTTTTAAATCAGAGATGATCAGTGGTGCTGCAGTATTTCACAAAGTGAGCAACTGATCCATAGATTTAGAAGTACATTGATGACTATGCCTAACTCATCTTGACTGTTTCAGTTTGACTTCATATCTGGATTTTGTTATTATTTATTTCTTGCTATTCACTCCAACCATTGACCTCTGATATAAAAAGATTTTAACTTTATGGGTGAACATTGAAACCAATTCATCATGTGACTATCCACAATCAAAATACAGCACGTGAAACTTCTACAAGCAAGTTTGCTCAGGCAGCAGGACTGAATAAATTTCGTAACAGGACTGGAAGCAGATTCAAATCAAGAATGTCAGTTCCCTAACATTAGAGCATGGATTTTTTCCATGTAGAGTACTTTCTCCATCCACCCTAATTGCTCCTAAAGGAAGAGCATGAAAGCCCTTGTTGGTGCTTTCTGCTTTGAATAGCTGATATGGGATGGCTACAAGTTGGGTGAAAAACCTCAGTAATTTAATGTCCAGGTGACAGTTAAAGTCCTGACAGAGAGGGATGGGTTCCCAAATTACTTTCAGTAAAAGGCTGGGGGGGGGGGGAATATTTCTTCCCCTATCTAGAGTCAGAAGGTGGGTGAGGTACTGTAATATGTTTTATTGGCCCAACTTCTGTTGGTGAAAGAGACAAGCTTTCGAGCCACACAGAACTCTTCTTCAGGTCTGGGAAATGTATTCCCAGTGCATCACAGCTAAATATGGTGGAATGGACTGTTTAGTATAAGTAATTAGCACATATTCTAAGGGACCACTCAAGATAGAGTCCACAAGGGCCAATTGGTCAGATATAGAGCAATTGCTTTGTGAAAAGTGTTCATCCTAAGGTCATAAAGTGTTTTTGTCTTTTATCGTTTTCCTGTGTAAGTTCATTTGAGAGCATAGTGATTGTCTAGTTTTACCAACATAGTTATTAGGGCATTTAGTGCACAGGATGAAATATACCATGTTGTGATAGACATATAGAATAAATCCATGGTTCTTGAAAGGTGTGTTGTGGGGGGGGGGGTGTTGATCATTGCAGCAGTGGAGCTATGTCTGCACAAAGCAATCACTCTACGCCTGACCTAACAGTCTTCATCATCAAAGGAAACCTAGACAACACATTCAAAAGAGGAGCCTGGGAGCTTAAATTCAAAACTCTTCTAGACACTAAAAATCACAGACTAAATAGACTGAATCACTGGATTTATGGCTTGTTACAGAAGTCTGTAACCCACTTTTTGTCTTATGACTGCAGAGGTATTAACGGGCCACTCTCCCTTAAAACCAGGGCCGGCGCTACCATTAGGCGACCCTAGGCGGTCGCCTAAGGCGCCAGGATTTGTGGGGCAGCGTTTCAGGTCCCTCAGCGGCTGCCAGTGGGAGAGGCTGCCATCGAAATGCTGCCGAGATCCCCGGCAGCCAAAGAGCTGTTGGCGGCACTTTGGCGGCAGCTTCTTCGGCCGCCGGGGATCTCGGCAACAGCCTCTCCCCCCGCCGCCGCCCCTGCTTAAAACGTGCTAACTACTTATGCTAAACAATCTGTTCCACTTGCATTTAGCTATAGGAGTACCTTTCCAGACCTGAAGAAGAGCTTTATAGGGCTCGAAAACTTGTCTCTCTAACAGAAGTTGGTCCAATAAAAGATATTACCTCACCCACCTTGTCTCTCTAATATCCAGACAGGGACACGACTACAGCTACACTGCATGTAACAATAGAACCTAGCTAGAGTCCACAGATTTGTTTTTGGCAGACTAGAAAAGAACCCAAACTTCTCTATCTGGATAGAAGCACATTTTCTTCCTCTCCCACACCACTGCCATGATTTTACTATTATTCTGTAGGTACAGTATAGCCAAACCACTCAGCAGATCCATTGGGCCCTTTCCCTCTTTAGCCAGTGGCCAGCAATAACTCAGATCATAGGACCTGCGCTCCAGCCATTTTTTTTTGTTTCTTACTGATTCATTGGAGCAATCAGATTAAGACGAGTGCAGAGACAAGGGAAATGGGCAGGGAAGGTTGAAAGAAAAGAACGTGAAGGTTAAGGACCATAGCGAAGAGTTGAAGTAACAGTGAGGCCAGACCTGAGCTGCAGTAGCCACACCGGCTGAAACCGTCTTGCTCTCCGCTCTAAAGCAGTGCGGCAGCATTAGACAGAGCGGTACCCCCCCCCCCATGCACTGAGCACCTCAACCCGGCCCACAAGCTATTTGAAGGGGCTGAGGGCCTCCCCACAAAGGTTATCCGGAGGGAGGGGGCAGAAAAGGACCCCTCCCTTGGGGGGAGCAAAGGCTGCCTCTGGCGGCGGGAGACGCTCTAGAAGGGGGAAATGCAGGAGGTTGCGAGGGCTACCGTGTGCGCCAGGACGCGGGGTGCTAGAGCTAGCCCGTCCGCAGTGGGGTGGCTACCAGCCGGGCAGGGGCTGAGCCTCACCCCGGGCTGTGAGGGAGGCATCGGGGTGGGGAATCACAGAGGGCGCCGGGAGAGGGGGGCAAGGCGGGGGCTGGCTTTTTCCGGGGGGGGGGGAGACCAGGGGGGTGCCGAGCGGCGCCGCAGCCCCCGTACCTCGTCCTCTCGCCCGCACGATCCCTTTCTTCTGCAGCACGAAGGTGGAACCGTTCACCAGGCTGGAGACCACGGCCACGCTCAAGCCGAGGGAGACGGCGGCGGGGCCGGGGGTCTGCGCGGCCCCTGCCGCCCCCGCGGCTGCACCCACCGGCATCCTCATGCCCCGCAGCGCTCGCGTCTCTCCCGCCGGCCCGGAACCGGCCGCTCTGCGGGACCCGCCCCGAGCCGCACACGCCCCACCCCCGGCCGCCGCTGCCGGGGGGGCGGAGCTCCGGGGCCTTTGGCAGCCGAGCCGCCGCAGTAGCTGCCGCGCCTTATGCCATCTCCCCTCCCCCCGGCCCGGGGCGGCGAGAGAGGGGAGATGCCCCCGGGTGGTAGTAGCTTTGCCCTGGGGGGGGCGGCCGCAAGTCCTGTCCGCAAATGCGCTAGGACCCTGGCGCCGCATTGCATCGCGGCCCCCCAGCGGAGTAGTATTATGACATCATGGTTGCATCCTATGTCATGGCGTCACACTGCGCTGAATGTGGCACAGCATCGCTACGTCATAGTGCGGTGCGGCCGCTAAACCTTATGACGTAGCGGTGTATTGGACCCACTTCTGTGGGTGCCAGAGACCAACTTCAGAACTACATGGAGCTCTTCAGGTCTGAAAGAAGAGCTCTGTGTAGCTCCAAAATTTGTCTCTCTCATCACCTGAAATTGGTCCAACATAAGATATTATCTCACCCATCTTGTGTGGCTTATATCCTGGGACCACCACAGCTAGGAACCTGCAAATGACATAACATTGTCATCAAGTTAAATCTGCATCTATGATCTTACGTTGGTGCTAATCACCTTAGCACCTGAACACTACTCCCCTGTTAATAAAAGACAGCTGTGTCCCTCTCCTCCTTCCCAGAAGGTTGGCATAAAATACTTGACTAGAATTAAGGATGTTAAAGTTTTGTTTGCACAGTGTAATTTTGAGGCAGTGTCATGACACATTGATGCACCTGGGAAGCCTGACTTATACAGCGGGAATATCAGAATTATGTTGTGCCCCTCCAATAAACCCTCTTCCTCAATTCCATCCAGGTCCATTCTAATGTAAGCAGTGCAGAATAATTCGTTTATTTTTGTGTTAAATTCAATTTGCTTTCTCATCCCAAAACTTTTCAGTGTCCTGCAGTTTTTTGAAAGGAAGGGAAACTATATAGAAAATACAAAGAGTCCTGTGGCACCTTATAGACTAACAGACGTGTTGGAGCATAAGCTTTCGTGGGTGAATACCCACTTCGTTGGATGCATGCAGTGGAAATAATAAATATATTTCCACTGCAATCATCCAACGAAGTGGGTATTCACCCACAAAAGCTTATGCTCCAACACGTCTGTTAGTCTATAAGGTGCCACAGAACTCTTTGTCGCTTCTACAGACCCAGACTAACACGGCTACCCCTCTGATACTATATAGAAAATTACTCTCCCTGTAATGTTGGTGAAGTACCTCTTCTGTTCAGGCCCTATCCCAGCCCTTATCAAATTGATAGTCTTGTGGCAGGCTGAAGTCTGGCATTTCCTTTTATTGGAAGGTGTTACAGTAATACAAATATTAGTAACTTCTGACACCATCTGATCTGACCAGGGTAAAGAATCATAGAAATCACCTTTAGAAGTCAACTCACTGGCAGTTACAACAGTTGTTGGCCACTGATTGTTTAGCTGGGATTACTCTTGAGTGCAAACAATGCATTTGTTTCAGTGCAGTTGTCTGATGTTTTTTGTTTCTCCATTCACATAACAATAGCAATCTGCACATTTTAATAAACCAATAACAGTATTTTTTCAATTCATGTGACATTTATTTTAAAAGAGATTGGCACACTGCAAGAAATCACATCACAAACTGCAAAGCTGTATAAAACTTCAATGAAATGGCTAGACTTCTAGGTTAACTTTTTCTTAGTAGGCAGGATGTTTATTAGTCTATGGCTTATATGTTATTCATCAGTCTTGATCAAATTTCCATGCAAATAAATGCCCCTTTTGTGTGTCATGGATTTCAACATTACCGATATATTTTAGTAACATGACTGAAACTGTCAGGTTAAATTTGGCTTTATTTTGTGCAATGCATTAGATGTCTAATTAACATTCCTTGGCTTTAATTGGAAGTCTCTGGTCATGGTATTTGGGTCCTAGTAGAAAATATTGTGAGTGATGATGGACTGAATCTTCAGGTTTCTTCCTAAGGTCTAGTCTTGTTTTGGCTATTCCATTTCCTAGGTCAGGTTTTGTGGTTCTCACACCTGGGCTACAGTTAATAAAGAACCAACTATTACATATACTTGACAAGAAGACTAGACACACTAACAGACAAACAAGTACCTTAGAAGCAAGCTGCATTTGACAGAACCAAACACAAATTACTAGAAGTATTTTTAAATACTCTTGTCTCAAGACAGTTTCTTCTTGGATACGATTGAATACTTAGTAGCTATATTTCACTATGCTATAACAATTATTTCAACCTGTCTAGAAATAAGCTTTCAGAAGCTTTCTTAAAGTTCTCCTTCATTATGAGACTCATTCTCTCTTAAATCACAGAAATAATAACACTGGTCTACAATTTTTGAGAAGTCGTCTGCTTCAGAGATAAAATGTGCTATTTAGTATGTATTTTGATGTGCTGAATTCAAATATGACAATTAAAACAACTGATTGGCTACTGTTTCTAAGATATTTAAGTTTTTACATTTTATGTCTATGTATATTGTGTAGATAGTAGAGTTTTAATCATAAATTGTAAACCTAGGTCTTTTCATGTGTTTATGGTTGCTTTACATGATACTATTTCACCTGTCCTGTTTATGTAACACTTTAAAAATCAGCAAAGGGGTTATAGAAATAAAATTTATTATGAAACAAAAGGCAAAAAACTATTATGTCCATAGTTTAGTCCTATTCAGTGTCTACTCGGCGCTTCTTGGCTTGTCTCTTGTATTCATTAAATGGAGCATCTCTTGTCACTGTCCAGCAATAGTCTGCAAGCATTGATGGGCTCCATTTGCCCTGATAGCGTTTCTCCATTGTTGCAATGTCCTGGTGAAATCGCTCGCCGTGCTCGTTGCTCACTGCTCCGCAGTTCGGTGGAAAAAAATCTAGATGAGAGTGCAAAAAATGTATCTTTAGTGACATGTTGCAGCCAAGGCTTTTGTATGCCTTGAGGAGGTTTTCCACCAACAACCTGTAGTTTTCTGCCTTGTTGTTTCCGAGAAAATTTATTGCCACTAACTGGAAGGCTTTCCATGCCTTTTTTTCCTTGCCACTCAGTGGATGGTCAAATGCATCATCTCGAAGAAGTTCACGAATCTCAGGACCAACAAAGACACCTTCCTTTATCTTAGCTTCACTTAACCTTGGAGATTTTCCACGGAGGTACTTGAAAGCTGCTTGTGTTTTGTCAATGACCTTGACAAAGTTCTTCATCAGACCCAGCTTGATGTGTAAGGGTGGTAACAAAATCTTCCTTGATTCAACAAGTGGTGGATGCTGAACACTTTTCCTCCCAGGCTCCAATGACTGTCGGAGTGGCCAATCTTTCTTGATGTAGTGGGAATCTCTTGCACGACTATCCCATTTGCAGAGAAAACAGCAGTACTTTGTGTATCCAGTCTGCAGACCAAGCAAGAGAGCAACAACCTTCAAATCGCCACAAAGCTGCCACTGATGTTGGTCATAGTTTATGCACCTCAAAAGTTGTTTCATGTTGTCATAGGTTTCCTTCAAATGGACTGCATGGCCAACTGGAATTGATGGCAAAACATTGCCATTATGCAGTAAAACAGCTTTAAGACTCGTCTTCGATGAATCAATGAACAGTCTCCACTCATCTGGACCGTGAACGATGTTGAGGGCTGCCATCACACCATCGATGTTGTTGCAGGCTACAAGATCACCTTCCATGAAGAAGAATGGGACAAGATCCTTTTGACGGTCACGGAACATGGAAACCCTACCATCACCTGCCAGGAGATTCCACTGCTGTAGTCTGGAGCCCAACAGCTCTGCCTTACTCTTGGGTAGTTCCAAATCCCTGACAAGGTCATTCAGTTCACCTTGTGTTATGAGGTGTGGTTCAGAGGAGAAGGATGGGAGAAAATGTGGGTCCTGTGACATTGATGGTTCAGGACCAGAAGTTTCCTCCTCTTCCTCTTCCTCATCTGACTCAAGTGAGAATGATTCTGGTGCATCAGGAACCGGCAGTCCTTCTCCGTGGGGTACTGGGCGTATAGCTGATGGAATGTTTGGATAATGCACAGTCCACTTTTTCTTCTTTGACACACCTTTCCCAACTGGAGGCACCATGCAAAAGTAACAATTGCTGGTATGATCTGTTGGCTCTCTCCAAAGCATTGGCACTGCAAAAGGCATAGATTTCCTTTTCCTGTTCAACCACTGGCGAAGATTTGTTGCACAAGTGTTGCAGCATATGTGTGGGGCCCACCTCTTGTCCTGATCTCCAATTTTGCAGCCAAAAGAAAGGTGATAGGCTTTCTTAACCATAATGGTTATACTGCGCTTTTGTGATGCAAAAGTCACTTCACCACAAACATAGCAGAAGTTATCTGCACTGTTCACACAAGTACGAGGTATCTCTGCTCACTTTGGCTAAACAGAAATGTGTCCCTTTGCAAAATCAAACAGTGACAAATAAGATAGCATGACACTGTATGATTTCTAGAGCTGATATAGGGCAATTTGTTCAGCAGAGTGATGTAAGCTTCGTTATGATTGCATCATCCATGACTTCTAGGAAGAACATGATGCAATTCATATCATGTATGACGCAATACCAGCTTCAGATTGCATCATTCATTGTTTTGCCTAAAAAGCAAGTACTGTCCAAACCCAGTCATAGATTTATTCATAGATCCAGTCAAAGATGTCTTTGAGTCATTTCTGGTTTAAATTGAGATCCCTTCCCTTTATAACTCACTTATCCTCCGCCATTCCCAAGTCAAGGGTCGTATATACTGACCCAATAGCATGTCTTGAAAACTAGAGCCAATCAACAATTTTAAGCATCATTTTCGTTCTCAGTGACCCAGAATTAGTAAAGTTTGACTACATTTATTTCAGAAGCATTTTAGCTGTAGAGCAGTGATTTGCTATCTTAACTTTTCTTTGGAGTTCCTGTGCCTAATTTCAGTACTGCCAACTCTACAAGTTTGAAAATTATGAGTCAGGCCACTGCAACCATGAGATTGGCCCCCAAAATCATGAGATTGAATAGTGTTTTTTGACCTATCATCTGCTTTTTCTTAATTGTCTCTGCCCACCCCCAATATGTGCTTGATAATGACAGTGTCTTTCAATTTCATAGCAAGTAAGGTGATTTTGGCTAACACCCCAGGAGCTCTCACTAGAGGACCTGTGACAAAATGTAGCCCTGTACTCACACCCTCCTATTGAAATAATCATTGTACAAAGTATGCTTTCTAAGATATCATTTGAGAACTCATAATTTGCTGGTCTGTATGGTCCTGATAAAATGTGTGGCAACGTTGTATGTGAAGTTACAAGATTCCACTGTATGGTGTTATTAACACATGTTCCAAACTGAGGCTGGGAAACAGGTCTGTCTCAAACAAAGAAATGTGTGTTCTTTTTAATTTGCATGTAAGCTATAAACAGAATCATTAAGCAGGAAGGGAAACAAAGGAATCTAAAAAAAGGTGAGAAAAAAGCAGTAGGGTACATCTTTCCACATAGACCTTTTGTCTTCTGATACCCATCTGGAAATATTTTTTCAAGAGGGGAACTGAAACCATAAAAAAGGAGGAACAAACACCCAAAGGCATTCCCCTCCTCTCTCTGCCCATCAATTCACCGCACCTGAAGGGGACAAAATAATTAGTCATTGGACTGAAGAAGCGTCCTGACCTAAAATGTTTGGTCAGTAAGACTGCTGAAAGCATGTGGTGAGAAAACAAAGTGCTAAATTCAAAGCAAACTTAAGTTAGGCTCCAGTTGCGTTTTATCTTTTTCTTGTAATCATTTCTGACTTTTATGCCTCATTACTTGTACTCAAAATCCATCTCTTTGTAAATAATAAACTTGTTTTATCCAGTGTGTTTAAATTGAAGGGTCAGGGAAACTCCATTTGGGGTGACAAGTTGTCTGAATATCTTTTCCATTAAAGAAATAATGGACTTTATATAATCTGTACTGTCCAGGAGAGGCCTGGGGATGGGGAAGACTGGGGATGTGTTGGGGGTCACCCTGCAGTATAACCATGGCTGGTGAGAGCCAGAATGTAATCCTGTGGCTGGCAGGCTGCAGTTACTAACAAACACTTGTATGCTGGAATGCTGTTTGTAAGTGGCCCAGGTGGGACCTGCTTCAACCAAAGAATTGTAAGGCACCCAAGGCTGCTGGGCAGGGGTGAAACAGCTGTTCATTAGTCTGGATTGTACTCTGGTATTTCACAGGACCCAGCTGAGATTGGGTCTCCATTGGGCTAGTCATTCTACATACACAGTAAGAGATAGCCCCTGCCCTGAAGAGTTTTATTGTCAAGTGCAAAGCATAGTGGGGAATTTGTGACACGAGAGCTAGAACTTGGACACACCCAATTTCCATTAGATGAGAACCAGCTTTAATTCCTGTGGAACTGAGCAGGATTCAGACTGGTAATCTATAGGTGAAAAGCTCGCTCTCTCATTCACAACACCCTGAAGCATCCAGTCCCCATAAGTACTAATATTACACCTTTGAGAATAAGGCTTGCTTTCTAGAAAGATAACTTTACAGTGTATGAGTAGTGCCAGAATGCTCCAAAATGGTGTTCTGGGACTTTTGGGGAGAGCTGTAACAGTGTCACCCTGGGGCCAGGGGAGCCCCATGGACCAGCTCCCTGCTCCAGAAGAAGAGATGTTTGTTTACTTGCCGCATCCGCCGATCATGGCTCCCACTGGCCAATGGGGGCTGCAGGAAGCGGAGCGGGCCGGGGGATGTGCTGGCCGCCGCTTCCTGCAGCCCCCATTGGCCAGGGACGGCGAACCGCGCAGCCAGTGGGAGCCGCGATCGGCCAAACTGGCGGACGCGGCAAGTAAACAAACCGGCCCGACTTGCCACGGAGCTTACCTTGGTGAGCCGCGTGCCGAAGGTTGCTGATATCTGTGCTAGTGGGTGGCATAGAGCCACATGATGGATTACTGGAGCACCTAGTTTGTGGCAAAGTGGATGAGAGTTGGCTTTGTTATGTTAGAAACCTGGATTTTGTTTCCAGCTCTGCCTTACATGTCTTTGTACTAACACTCAGTTACCTTAACTGTGAAAAGGGTGAGTTATAGTTAACCCCTAAATCTGATGTATTAATCCTTACTTAATAATCAGGCTTAATCATATAGAAGGATTAATAATAGCCAGTGGAAGAGTTAGGACTAGAACTGATGGTCTCTAGGCTTGCAGAACAGTGCAACTTGCTCTATATAACAGTGCATTGTGTGGAGCTCATGTACTTGTATTTTGCGTCCTAAAACTGCATGATAATTTTCTTGTCATCACAAGACTATGCAGCTGGAGCCAAAATTGTGTCACTCGCAATACAATTGTGAGAGTTGGCAAAACTGTCATTTTGACTGCTGATTGTTATTTGTTGCCTACTTGGCTGTTGTTATGGTCTCTCTCTCAGTGCTGGTGTTCCAGCATTGCGTAGGCTTCTTTATTCTTGTTCTTCATTCCCTTTAAAAGAAAAAAAAAGAAAAGTTTTTCTGAGTCTTTAATGACTTGCTTACATTTTTCTGACGGTTTACATTTGCTTACTGGTGTTTTGATGAGTTAAAACTATATGTTCTTGCTAATCTTTTTTAATTGATTCTTGAATTACTGACATGCTCTATGTCACCCTCCTTTGTCTTATCCAAATAGCCTGTTTCATAATGGTTTGGATGAGAACAATTAAAGAATTGTAAACAGGGCCAAGTGACCCTTCAGCACTTTTGCCAAGAATTAAATTAAATTGAAAATTTGTAATTTCCTCCTGGAGATTAACCAAAACCAGAATCTCAAATCCAAACATCTTAAAATTTCAGGCAGGAAGGGGTGGAATTTGAATCCACAAATCCAAACCTGCCCTACAATTTTAGTTCTGGATCACTTCCAAAACTTGGAGATATCTTTTCCAGTTATGGTTCAGATACAACATGAGAACAGCCATTCTTAACAAGAGAACAAGCCTTCCAACTGATCATGGACCCAGGGGTTCTGGATCAATTTGTATATTGGGGTGCTGAGAGCCATTGAACCAAACTGTAAACCCTGGATATAATGGAAACCATTTCAAGCCAGGAGGTGCGGCAGTACCCTTTGCACCCCTAGTTCCAGCACCTATGACATGACCAGCTGAGTCACCACACTCTTTTCCAGCATCTGGGGCCTAAGTCTTGAAAGGAAGACTTTTTGATACCATTGAATCTGAAATCAAACTCTAGTCCTTGTTCAGACTGATATACATACCTTAGACTAAACCTAATCCAGATTAAAACATTTACCTCTCTCTTTCCCTGTAATTATTGCTTGTTATAACAGGATAATACTCTCTTAGTTGTACAAAACACATTTTTGCTACAAGGTTGCCTGCTTAAAACTCTTAGGGTACGTCTATACTTACCCGTCGCGTCGGAGGAGTCAAATCGAGCTTCTGGGTTCGATTTATCGTGTCTTGTCTAGACGCGATAAATCGAACCAGGAAGTGCTCCTCCGTCAACGCCGATAATCCTGCTTTGCGAACGGAGCAGGCGGAGTCGACGGGGGAGCCAGCACGCCACGTGTGGACCACAGGTAAGTTCGAACTAAGAGACTTCCACTTCAGCTACGTTATTAACGTAGCTGAAGTTGCGTATCTTAGTTCGACAGGGGGGGTTAGTGTAGACCAAGCCTTAGGCAACACAAATTCATTTTAACTCCTGACATTTCAGAAGGTTGGCAATTGTGCTAACATTGTCAAAATAAATGAACAAGTACATATTGTGAAGCAGTATTTTTGTGTTAGTTCAGTAATCTGGTACAGATAGTCTACTGTATATTACTTACTAAATTTAATTTGTGACTGTTTAGTCTGTGGGGATTGCAATTAAATATTTATTTCATTTCTCTTATCAATGCCAGTCTGAGTAGGTGTGTAAAGCAGTCCCTTCCTGGGAGCCGTCCTGTGACAGGCCACAACACGCCTACCTCAGTTTCCCTTTCATCCATCTGTACAAAGGGATAGTGTCTCTCTTGGTGGAAAATTCAAACTCTTTTATTAATATAAAGGACCACAGTCCATAGCAAATTCCCAAAATAAAACAAGGTTACAACGCTCTTGAATCCCGTTCAAAGGTCACCATTCCCAGCTCACCGACCTGAAAGACATTAGCCACTCTGTCTCAGTCCCTTTCAACACCTTTTCCCGGGACCCAATCTCAAGGTCTCCCACCTGAAGAAAAAAATATCATGTGATCCTGTATTCAAAGACTGTCTCATAATGTGTATGCACAAGGAGGGCAAAATTAAATTGCACAGTGAATTCTGGCATTTCCTAACTTTTGAGTGCTTGATTCTGCAACCTTAATGATCTATTAATTCAGTTTTATTGTATGTAATAAAAATCTAGATTACATTACGAATAACAGTATGCCAAGATACCCCTAGCTAAAGGGACTTTGTCGGATCTATCTTTATATATTTTTCTTGGTTAGAAAGAGCATCCAATGCATAACTTGTAGATTCTCTTATTTTATGTTCTCAAGAGATTCCGGAAGAGATTGTATTTTGAAAGTAACTAATCTTTAGAGAGCAAAGCTATTGCAGGAACATCTATTTCCACCCCAGAGAAAATCTTTTATAATGCACCAAATGTAGTTGTTCAATTGCAATGTCTATTATTACTGCATCCATGAAAGTATCAGTGATGAGATTTTCTCACATGATGAAACAGGTGATGAGGTTTCTTCTGAGAAGGGAGAAGAATGCATTAATGGCATAAAGTGTTAATATCCAGCAAGCGCTCTCAGGAGCTGTTCGAACACAGAAGTACTAATGTCAGCAGTAATGCAAGTGAAAGTTACCCATCTATCAGGATGTCAATTTTCTTCTAGACAGAATTGTTGCACAAAAAGAGAGATTTTAATCTTTTAGGGTACAAAGGATTTTACTAAGTACAGTACAGGTCTGTTTAGAATGTGGAGGTTTCATGCAAATAGCCAAGGAAGTCCTGATTAAGCAGTCACACACAGGGATTTTACAAACCAGGCAGGAAAAGAAGCATGCAATGGCTAGCTGAGACAACAATGGCTGGAAACCAGTGCCACAGTATGAAGTTAATGGACCACATTCTGATTCTATTGAAGTCAGTGTAGTGAGTCTGATTATAAACTGCTGTAACTGAGACTAGAATTTGGCCCAGTGAGTGTACATCCATGAGCCAAGAGTACAAGAGAGATTTTCTGGAGGATAACACTTATTAAATATATTTATTATTTGTAGGCCTAGCTAATAGGAAGACTCAGTAAGAGTAACAGTGAAATGGCTGCTACAGAATCTGTGCCACTCTAAGTAACTTCCCCCACCAACCCTAAAAATCAGAGGAAATGCTGAACATGCCTGGAAATGGTTCAAACAGCATTTTGAGCTGTATATGAAAGCCACAGGGACAAACAAACTGGAGGTTGAGGAAAAGATTACTCTGCTCTTAACAGTGGCGGGCAATGCATTCCATACAGATAGGGAAAGAGAGGAAAGCATTGCAGAAATAATGAAAATGTTTGAGGATCTTTGCGTCCTTAGAAAAAGTGTTATTTTTGAAAGATATGTTCAGGATTAGAACACAGAATGAAGGGGATACAATAGAGGAGTTTGCCACAGGCTTAAAACTAAAAAGTCATTCCTGTGAATATGGAATATTTAAAGACTCTCTCATTAAAGACCAGATTGCCCTGGGGTGTAAAACAAGTCTGTGAGTAGTTACTAAAGGAACTGGATCTGGCAATATAAAGGGCAATATGTATATGCCAAGCAGCAGAACAAACACACACACACAAATAAAAAGTCTAGAGAAAGGCACAGGGCTTATGACTGTGAGTACTATAGCTAAACTATAAAAAGAAAAGTTCACAGAAATTAAATTGCCCAAGGACAGAAACATGGAAAGCAGGAAACAATGCCAGTGATGTGGCAACCAGCATGAGTATAGGAAATGCCCAGCATTCAGGTAAATATGTAGAAACTGTAACAACCCCAATCATTATTCTAAAATGTGCAGAGAAAGCAGAACAGTAGATGTATTACGTGCAGAAAGGGAACCTCAAGTGAAGAGAAAGAGCTTTTCTTAAGCACAAAAATGAAGGAGGCTGAAAGACTCAAAAGATCAGCTAATGAAAATATGCACGTATGTGACATACATGAGAGACACTGGGGCACCGGTAAATGTAATAACAGAAACTGAAATAGAGAGAAGTAAGGAACACATAAAAGTGGAAGAGTCAGAAGTGTCTGTGAAAGACTACAATGCAGGAGCGACAAAGGGTCTTGTGGCACCTTACAGACTAACAGAGGTATTGGAGCATAAGCTTTTGTGGGTGAATACCCACTTCTTCGGATGCAAAGATGCATCCGAAGAAGTGGGTATTCACCCACGAAAGCTTATGATGCATCCGAAGAAGTGGGTATTCACCCACGAAAGCTTATGCTCCAATACCTCTGTTAGTCTATAAGGTGCCACAGGACCCTTTGTCGCTTCTACAGATCCAGACTAACATGGCTACCCCTCTGATACAATGCAGGAATAATTCCTGAGTTCAGAAAGTGCGCTCACACACTTAAATACAAAAGGAAAACAATAAAATGAGTTTGTGGTGGTACACAGAGGGAAGCAATCCGTTTTGTGCCTCCACATCTGTAAAGTGCTTGGTCTCATTAAGAGGATGTATGCCACAGAGAGACAGAAAGACAGAGAACCACACATGAAAATATTAATTAGCATCATATGAAGATGTATTCACAGAAAATGGTTGCCTGCCAGTAACATGCAAGATAAGTTTATGAGAAGATGCGGAACCTGTGGTGCATGCTACACAAAAAGTTCCACAAGCCTTAAGAAAGAGGCTAGAAGAAGAGTTGCAAAACATGACTGTGAATGGCATCATTTGGAGAACAGAAGAATTAACAGATTGGGTTCACTCCTTAGTAATTGTAGAGAAAAAAGGAGGGGGACTAAGGCTATGTATGGACCCAAAGGAGCTGAACAAAATCATAAAAAGAGAACACACCCACTTGTCAACAAGAAGTGAACTATTGTCAGTGATGGGAGAAACCAAATTCTTCAGCAAATTAGCTGCATTGGCAGGATTTTTGACAGGTCCCCTTGGACACTGAGAGCTTGAAGAGCTGTATTTTCAACACACCATTTGGCAGATACTGCTTTCTAACGCTGCCTTTAGTTGTCTGCCTTCATGTGATATGATTGAATGGAACTCTTTTGTCTGACTATTTCTCTTCCTTTCCTACCTGTACTTTATCAACTTCTATCCTCTCCTCTTTATTAGGATATATAGAATCCCCATTAATAGAGCCTCCCCTAAGGGGTGTCTCTGTCTGAACCATGTGCTCCTCTGCACCTGTCAGCTTTTCCCTAGCCCTGAATTTAAAAACTCATCTACAACCTTTTTAATGTTACATGCCAGCAGTCTGGTTCCATTTTGGTTTAGGTGGAGCCCATCCTTCCTGTATAGGCTCCTCCTTTCCCAAAAGGCTCCCCATTTCCTAAATTCCTCCTCCAAACACCATCATCTCAGCCACACATTAAGAGCCTGCAATTCTGCCTGTCTAATTGGCTCTGTGCTTAGAACTGGAAGCATTTCAGAGAATGCCAACATGGAGGTCCTGGACTTTAATCTCTTACCTAGCAGCCTAAATTTGGCCTCCATTTGGTCTCCCACCTTTCCCTAAGTCATTTGTATCCACATCTACCACAACCACCAGCTCCTCCTCAACACTGCACATAAGTCTATCTAGATGTCTTGAGAGGTCTGCAACCTTCGCACTTGGCAAGCAGTTCACCATGTGGTTCTTTTGGTCAGCACAAACCTGACTATCTCTATTTCTAATATCAAATCCACCACTACTATTACCTGTCTCTTCTTAACAGAATCATAGGACCGGAAGGGATCTTGAGAGGTCATCTAGTCCATCCCCTGAACACCTGGCAGGACTAAGTATTATCTAGACCATCCCTGACAGGTGTTTGTCTAACCTGCTTTTAAAAGTCTCCAATGACGGAGATTCCACAACCTCCCTAGGCAATTTATTCCAGTGCTTAATCACCCTGACAGGAAGTTTTTCCTAACGTCCAACCTAAACCTCCCGTGCTGCAATTTAAACCCATTGCTTCCTCAAAGGTTAAGGGGAACAATTTTCACCCTCCTCCTTGTAACAACCTTTTATGTACTTGAAAACTGTTATCATGCCCCTCCCCTTAGTTGTCTCTTCTCCAGACTAATCAAACCCTTTTTTTTTTTCAATCTTCCCTCATAGGTCATGTTTTCTAGACCTTTAATCATTTTTGTTGCTCTTCTCTGGACTTTCTCCCATTTGTACACATCTTTCTGGAAATGTGGCACCCAGAACCGGACACAATACTCCAGATGAGACCTTACCAGTGTGGAGTAGAGCAGTAGAATTACTTCTTGTGTCTTGCTTACAACATTCCTGCTAATACATTCCAGAATGATCGCTTTTTTTGCAACAGCATTACATTGTTGACTCATATTTAGCTTGTGATCCACTACGACTCCCTGATCCCTTTCCTCAGTACTCCTTCCTATGCAGACGTTACCCATTTTGTATGTGTGCAACTGATTGTGCCTTCCCAAGTGGTATCGTCCACAAACTTTATAAGTGTACTCTCTATGCCATTATGTAAATCAGTGGTCCACAACGCGGTGCCCGTGGGAGCCATGGCGCCCGCCGGGGCATTTATGTGCGCCCGCCTACTGACAAGGGAGCTCTTCCGCCGGACAACCCACCGCCAAGAAGTGTGGCCGCTGGACAACCAGCCGCCAAAATGCCTCTGAGAAGTGGCAACGCCAAGAAGCGTTGCCGCCGCTTGTCGGCGGCATTTCGGTGGTGACGCTTCTTGATGATGCCGCTTCTCAGTGGCATTTCGGCGGCTGGTCGTCTGGCGCCCGCCACGCTCTTCTGGGAACATGAATATGCTACTGCAACAGAAAGGTTGGGGACCACTGATCTAAATCACAAGGGTTCCCACCACTAGAAGGACCCTTCCTCCAGCTGATTTCATGGTATTCTCTTGCACTCCATACTCTGTCTTTGAGGGCCATGAGTTTCTTGTATCAAATGCATACATATGCCACCTGCCCTCAAGACATGCTGCATTCAGTGCAATAAACTTGATAGAGCCTTCTCTGCTGCTGGACGTCTGCCAGTATTTTTACTTTTGCAGAGTGTGTGTGTTTGTTTGTTTGTTTTCCTTTAAGGGCAGTTATTGGCCTAAGTTTAGAAAATGTTTATTGGATGTATCTCTCTCACATGCCTCTCTAATCTCCCTGGCAAAACTCCCATTTGCTGCTCTTGATGTCGCTTATGAGCTGACTTTTTAACCCCCTGATCTCCTTGCGTTAGCCCCACCCCCTCCTCAAGGGCTCACAAAGGGATTAGGGATCAAAGGATGGCAGGCTACCACCTTGTTACGAAACTCTCAGCCTCGCCTAGCAGGCCACTAGGCTCAGCACACAGTCCCCCCAACAGACCACCTATAAACTTCAATGCAGCAGGCACACGGCAAGCAAGCACACAACAACAAACTGACAACTAATTCACCCGAAGGGTCACATAGTCACTCCTCCTTCACCTGGAGAACTCCCTTGCAATCCCCACCCAGTTTTCTAGCTCCTGTTTGCTAGCTATTCCCCCCCAAAGAAGTGACTAAGGCCATGTCTACACTATCACTTACGTCGGCTAAACTGCTGTTGGTCAAGGGTGTGGAAAAAACACCCCCGAGTGACATAAGTTTCCCCGGTATAAGTGGTGATGTGCACGGCGCTGTTGGTGGGAGAGCTTCTCCTGCCAACAGAGCTGCCGCCGCTCGTTGGGGATGTTTTAATTATGTTGATGGGAGCGCTGTCTCACAAGAGATCTTACAGAGATGCAGCTGCATCAGTACAGCTGTGCTGCTGTAAGATCTCTAGTGTAGACATAGCTTAAAGAGTGTGACAATAGGCAGATAGCAAAGAGGAACTGAAGGAAGAGACAAGGTTGGGATGGGGGCCGGTCAGGGGGCAGACAGTATGGTGAGAGAAGAAGGGAGTCAAATGTACAGTAGATAAAAGAGTGGTTGAAGGTGGCAGACCATCGAGCTGACAAAGGTAAGTGAAGGAGAGGAGTGAGGGCTGCAAAGAGGCTGATGTACTGGAGATAATAGAAGAAGTGAGTGATAGGGCAAAGGAGGAAAGACTGAGATGCTGAAGGTCTGCAAGTGATGAGAGAGGAAATTCTGGGATCAAGAGAACAGAGTTGGGAATGCACTACATAGGGCAGGATTTAGCCCTGAGATCATAGGGTGACAAGATGTCACAGAGATTAATTTAGCATCTATTACTGAAAAGAGTAAAGGTAAATCAGTATTGCAAATATCACATTGTTTTTACCGGTTACAAAGTTAGGTGGCAGCAGGTAATATATAACATTATATGTGAAGATGTTTATTTCTATTAAATCTTAACACTATTCAGAGATTTTCAAAAGTACAAGAGAAGATCGTTGGCTCAGAAAAATCTCCCATTATTGTAGTAGTAATTTTTTTTTTAAGTCCCAGAGCTTTAATTCTCATGCATGCAAAGCCTTTCAGTTAATAAAGGAAATCTAATTGTTTGTTAACTTTTACTTAGGAATAGAAAAATGAAATAAGTGTGCTCCGTACTACATATCATTTTTGGTTTTGGTTTTTAAAATTGATGGTTTCTCTATCTGTGTATCTCAGGGTTTTCCACATTGCTCACCACCATAGTGTCTTCCCAGGTACATTAGTCCACCTTAGAATATTTGCACTAATTTTAGTTATATTATTTGATGATGATTATGGCTCTGATTCAGCAAGATACTTAAACAAGTGCTTTACCATTAACTGTGTGAACAGTCACATATGCTTACAGTTAGACATGTGCTTAAATACCTTACTGAACTGGGGCCTATGAGAGTCATACTCCTTCTTCCCCCATCTTTACAGTCATTCTCTGTTAATGTTGACATGCTCAGTAATGGTAGAGCAAAAGAATGCTTTAGGTTTCTTGGTCATTTCTTCAATCCCCTTAAAAGGCAGTATTATGTAACAGTTTTTTTTAAAAAACCATTTCTACTAGCGAATAGTAAGAATAAATGTTGACTAAGGAAGTAGCAGACCAAGTTCACTACACTGCATTGTACTGAATATGCCCCCAGCCCCTTGCCTTGTTGTTTGCTTTAGAAAAAGGTTTTACAGATTGTGTATTCCTCCCACTAGGCGGAGCTCCCACACACAGGAAATGGGAGTGCTGCTAACCCACCACAATACAGTAACAAAGAGCAACAATACGCTCAATTCATGCAATGCATTTTTTTTGTAGGTCTCGGACTTATTTCATTACTTTACAATCTTTTACATTTTCTATTAGCTGCTGTAAAATCTAGTGATTAAAATCAACATGATCAGCTACTGACAATCAAGTGGGTGCTTTTATCTTTCAGGTTAGTTGCAGCCCTACAGCTGTCTGGATTGTGTCATTACTTACACAGCACTTAACTTGATTGTGTTAACAACCCATCTGAATTCCCTTAGCTGGCTCATTCAAGGGCAAACATCTTGGAAAACTCAGCAGTTGCTCATAGATGCAGACACATCCTGCACAATGTGCCAGAAATGTGGATTTAAGAGCATACAGTAACCATAGGGAATATTTTACATGTATTCTTCTTTTTCATAAAGCTAACTTAAAATACTGTAATTTTCAGCTAACGTTAGAGCTGACCCTGCCTGTTCACAGAGCTAATTTGTAAACTATTCCAGGAAGACTTGCTTATACCCCCTACTCTAGTTGTACAACACTATCCAGTCAATATTAAAACCATGAGCAATGTAGGTAAATATAAACATAGCATACCAGTACTGATTAATTATATTAGCCCATAAATTTACTTCCTACATTAATAGCACAGGAGGGGGAAATATATCTAGAAGTCTATGTGGTTTTGATTATCCTGCAGGTCTAACATATTTTAATGCTATGCAGAACTTTGAAAATGAAGAGCACTATCTGACTGTCACATATTATCCTCATCATCCCATTTCATTGATGGACCTTGGGGATGTGGCCCACAAAACCTGTGTAGCCCCAAATCTATAGGAATACACATTCCAGACCCAAAGAGACATCCCTGCTCTGTTTCTGCACTCCTACTGCTATGGGAGTCATTATATGATGGTGATGGAGCCTTCATCATTCAAATTGCATATTGCAAAGGACATCCTAATGTTAATTAGTTCATACTTAACTGCCTCATTACCAGTTTAGCCAAAGAGGCATATTTAATGGGACTGCTCTATTTGAATCCCCTTTAGAAATAATAATTGATGGAATTAAATTATCCCAAAGATATTGTTACATCAGTCAGTGTCAGATGGGATATTAACAACACTTTGGACAATGGACATTAGGTAATAGAGAAAGAGTAAGGGAAATTTTACACAATTAAAAGGAGGGGAACAGAGAGATGGTTATGGTACCCAATCCCTTATGGGGACTTCTGACTGCTTCTGGAATATAAAGAGGGCCAGAATGTCAACCTCTTACTCACGATAGTGAACAGCAGTTACTCACACAAGTAGGCTCATTGAAGTCAGCAGTCCCATTTAAGGCAATGGGTCTATTCATGTCAGTAACTGCTCACTAGTGTAAGCTGTTCACAGTCTGGTCCATAATAAATAATTATAATAATGCCCAAACCTATCCAAGAATTCTGGTGCCACCCAGAATATATTATACATTTTTCTTTTCACTTGCTCAGAACTTTCTCAATTTCATTTGGGCTCAATCTTTTCATGTTTATTATTAGCCCAAACGTGATTTTTTTTTTAAATTGAAGTTACAAAGTCATAAGCTACTGAAAATGGGGTTCCTGCATGCACAATCTTAAATATTATTACATTTCATGCTATTCTGTCTTAAAAGAGTAAATGGAAAATCTACATTAATACACAGTTAAGGTTCAAAATGTTAACGCCCCCAAATCAGTACATAAAAATGTAAACTTCCAGCAACATAAACTGATGAACATTGTGTGTATGTAGTAGAGCACATATGTAGATCCAGATTGTCCCCCCTGAGATCTTTGCATGGGGGAGTGGGGACTGCTATGCTGATCTCTATCCTTCCATTCAGAAAAGGAAAAAGGTCCATCATTGCCTTAGCATCACCCTCCCTGTCAGGAATCAGGGCCTGCAAGTGCAACAGAGCCGGTCTCAGGGGGTGTAGCATGAGTGCAGCTGGCCTGTAGCAGGTTGTCCGACTGGCTACACTGCCTCCTGATTAGTGGGAAGAGTCAGCAGACCAGCTCTAAAGTCCAGCCACAGGAGGTGCCTCTGGCTGGGATAGCTTCTGTACCTGTTTGCTCATAGTGTTGTGTCAGCCCTGCTCCTGCCTTGATCCCTGCCTTTGCCCCACTCCAGGTAACCAGGCTCTGACCCTCAGCTCTAATTCCTGACTTTTGCCTCTAGATCTGACCCTTGGCTCTGGTTCTGAACTTCTGACTTTGGCTGTGACCTTGGCTCTGGCACCTAGTTGCCAACTCTGGATCTGACCTTGGGCTCCCATTCCTGGCCACTGATTTGCGCTACACCCCCTGTTCCAACCAATGGACACAACTGCCCACGCTCTGGTCTCTGACACTCCCTGCTTCTCCAAACCTCATGGAGACATCTTCTTGAAGTCTTAGATAGATGCAAGGGAAGGGAGTGGAGACTTGTCAGGCTAGGGGGAGGAACAGACAGGTCTGGAGATGTGCATTATCCCCCATTCCAGCCCTTGCTAAGATAATACCACCAGGGCCAGCTCTGCCGTTTCTGCTGCTCCAAGCAGCGTGCTGAATTGCCGCCACGGGCGGCTGAAGATAGGAGCTGCCGCCGCGAAGAACTGCTGCCAAGGAGCTACCGCCAAATTGCTGCCATCACGAAGAGCTGCCGCCGAGGAGCTGCTGCCGAATTTGTGCCACCCTAACGGCACACGGACTGCCGTCCCTTCCAGATTGCCGCCCCAAGCACCTGCTTGGAATGCTGGTGCCTGGAGCCGGCCCCGAATACCACCTGGGGCTATCTTTCCTAAGAAGCCTCTCTGCAGGGGTCAGCTGCAGACAAGAGAAATCCATGGTAGCATGACTCCAGTGGAGCTGCATTGCTAGGGATGGGGGGAGGGGGGAGGCAGAGTCAGTTCAGAAGTACAGAGCCCCACTGTAGATAGCTGTGGATCTGAGAGGTTTGACAGCAACCCCTATTTACCATGGGCTGGAGGGAGTCTCTGCAAGGGGACTCTCATGAAGCTTCCTTCCTGTGAGTTTTACCATGGGAGCAGATGATCTGGCCCATAAGTATGTGTTCTACTCTTCTGGGATCTGAGGGAAGTAGAACAGATCCTGACTAGGGAGCCACAAAAGGAGGGTGGGAGGAAATACTGGTTCTGTGGCATGCTCCCCTCTTCCTCGAGCAGAATCACCTCTGTGGGTTCTCCACAGGGTTATGTCCCCTTGAGTCTTGGACTGTGGCTGGAGCAGGAGCTGATATTGCTGTGCTAGGTGAACCTTGTCCAGTTCCTGGGCTTCTTAAGGCACCTTCAGGGGATATCTGTGGAAAAGTACAATTCATCTATAATTCGTTGTAAGACTAATGCAGATGCAGTCATGGATACCTTTAGTTTGTTTGTAAGATTTTTGTGTAGAATTATTGTAGTCTTTTATTGGCTGACGTCAGCTAGGAACAGTATTTGCTGCTGAAGAGAGACAGTATTAAAGCAGCATGAGAGGATATGTATAGTATATGCTTGAAATTGCATGAAATGTGAATAGTGGCTGTTCAGTGCAGCATCAGCTGGAATTGTACTAATACGGTTAAGTGCTGCCCTCTGATGGACATATTTACAAAGGGAAAAGAAGACGCAGGAGGCCCCTTTCCTAATACAAGCAGGACCTGGTTAGCATGGGTCCAGCCTATAGCTCAAGAGGATCATAACAGCCTGGGAGGATGGCCAGCTGGCTAGAGCATGGGACCAGTGAGTGTCTCTCAGGGACATACATGCTTACTATTCCTCTGACCTACAGTAGCAGCATGTTGCAGGAAATCATCCTGAGCCAACCTGCCCTGAAAGTGCAGAAAGTGAATCTGGCACAGGTCAGTACCCTCTCCCAGCAGAGCTCCTCAAGATAAGGGTGGGATTTTGTAAATAATTAGGAATAATTCATCTCATGTCCAGGTCATTAGGACATCAACCAAGATGGATTATTCAGTTGTAAATTGCTATTCTTGTTTCTCTCTCTCTTGATTCATACAAAGGATCATCACAGGAACAGCTGCAGAAGTAAACAGAAGATTAATAATGGCTAGATTTGGGCTCAGAGAGCATTGGGCTCTCAAAGCACTCCCTCCCCCCAAATGAATACATCTCTTATTTCTTGGTCACAGCTTGTCAAGAGAGTAAGGGCCATTCTTGGGGCGGCATTCTGGCTTTTTTTTTCTTTGGTGGCACTGCTGTGGCAGCTTTTAAATTATTATTTTTTGGCAGCACTTCTGCGGCAGCTTTTTTATGTTCTTTGCTTCGGCGGCACTTGGGACGGCAAAAATGGTAGAGCTGGCCCTGTTCACAGCCTACACAGTGAAAGGTGCTATGCACTTGCCCCCACTCCCAGCACATCCTCTCTGCTAGGGCTTGTGTGGGGGCTGCTTACATCAGTCCTATGTTGCTCCTCTGATGGGGAAATTCTCCCCAGGATCCATGTTGCTCATTTACAGCCCCATCTGCCAGTGGAGTGGTTCAAAGCTTAGGGCCTTAATTCCTGACAGGCCCAACTTTACCTAGTGACGCAATCTGTAAGCTAGGTCTTGGGCCATTCAGGCTGTAGCTTATATAAGCAGCACCTGCAACTGCTAGCATTTTATTTAAAAGAGATAAAGAAGAAGTCAAACATAATTTCAGGAACCTTATGGCCATACTATGCCCATTTCTAATAAAAGTGAACAAGCTGAATATTAAAGTGACTTGAAGGCAGCAGAACTTTTATCAAATCATGCCCTTCAAAGAGCAAAGATTTATTTTAATGAAATTGGACCAAATCCCGGCTCTTGGCAAGTCTACAGGTTGGCTGGGCCCCACTGCCACTTCAAGCAGCTGCATAATGCTTACACAGCTGCCAAATGCGTCTCCCTCCCTAGAAGTTGTCCATGGCTCCCACTTCCCTGCGTAAGATGGCAACAGAGCACTGGGGAATGATTTCAGGTGGCAGTACTTCCCTGATGTCCCAGCAGGATGGGGCAGATGAGATCCTCCCCAGCTGAGTGACACTGAGGATCACTGAATAGGTGCTGTGTCCTATGATGATGATAAAATTTAAAAATTACATGAAAGGCAGAACATTATAAGTCAGAGACAGCAACTTCTGCCTTAATTTAACATTTCTTCAAGTATGTCACAGCAACTTAACTGAGAGGCTTGGAATGTTCTCATTGTATTTAATTTCTTTATTTTAGTGGATATGGAGGGATGGGTTAAAAACATATGTTCTTTTATTAAGCAGTGTTTTAAAACAGTGCATGATTTCCAATGCACATCAAGCTATATGGTGGACAAACCATCTCTAATGAAACAAATAATAAAAATATCATGAAAAATGCTCCAAAACAGAGGGTCTGTACTAACTTTTATCTGGTTCCGGAATATCACTTTGCACCATTCTAGGACTCAGGAAAGAGGAGTCTCCCATTATAGTGGTGGCGGGAATTGCATAGTCCATATGATAGTCAGTTAAAGGAGGACCAGTAAAATTTACAATCATATTAGCTCTGCTGCCAATAATTCTAGCTAATTTATGTATTTATATGACCCTAATCTGAGCATCTATAGCATTGCACCACTATCCAGCTAAGTATTGCTGATCAATGATAAAAATGAAAAACATTGATCTATCTCAGGGTTCTCAAACTGGGGATCGGGACCCCCCAGGGTGGGTCGTGAGGTTATTAAATGGGGGGCCGCGAGCTGTCAGCCTTAACCCCAAACCCCACTTTGCCTCCAGCATTTATAATGGTGTTAAATATATAAAAAAGCGTTTTTAATTGATAAGGGGGGTGTTGCACTCAGAGGCTTGCTATGTGAAAGGGGTCACCAGTACAAAAGTTTGAGAATCACTGGGATCTAGCTCAACTTGAAGTATGCAATCCACTAAAATTACAATGATATGTAAATTGATTAGTTCATCCTGGAGTGCCCATTTGAAGTAAGAATTATTTCAACACTTAGCAAAAATGCACAGCCTAAAAAGAAACCTTAGTTAAAAAAATAATTACAGGTGGGATTTCATAATACTCATAAGAACATAAGGTCCATCCAGCCCAGTAGCCTGTTCACTGACAGTGGCCAATGCCAGGTACCCCGGAGTACCTGGCATAATACTCATAAGAACATAAGGTCCATCCAGCCCAGTAGCCTGTTCACTGACAGTGGCCAATGCCAGGTACCCCGGAGTGAGTGGACCTAACAGGTAATGATCAAGTGATCTCTCTCCTGCCATCCATCACCTCCCTCTGACAAACAGAAGCTAAGGACACCATTCCTTACCCATCCTGGTTAATAGCCATTAATGGACTTCATCTCCATGAATTTATACAGTTCTCTTTTAAACCCTGTTACAGTTCTAGTCTTCACAGCCTCCTCAGGCAAGGAGTTCCACAGGTTGACTGTGCGCTGTGTGAAGAAGAACTTCCTTTTATTTGTTTTAAACCTGCTGCCCACTAATTTCATTGGGTGGCCCCTAGTTCTTCTATTATAGGAACAAGTGAATAACTTTTCCTTATTCACTTCCTCCACACCACTCATAATTTTATATACCTCTATCATATCCCCCCTTAGTCTCCTCTTTTCCAAGCTAAAAAGTCCTAGCTTCTTTAATCTCTCCTCATATGGGACCCATTCCAAACCCCTAAGAATTTTAGTTGCCCTTCTCTGAACCTTTTCTAATGCCAGTATATCCTTTTTGAGATAAGGAGACGACATTTGTACGCCGTATTCAAGATGTGGGTGCAATAAGATATTCTCCGTCTTATTCTCTATCCCTTTTTCAATGATTCCTAACATCCTGTTTGCTTTTTTGACTGCTGCTGCACACTGCATGGACGTCTTCAGAGAACTATCCACGATGACTCCAAGATCTTTTTCCTGATTAGTTGTAGCTAAATTAGCCCCCATCATATTGTATGTATAGTTGGGGTTATTTTTTCCAATGTGCATTACTTTACATTTATCCACATTAAATTTCATTTGCCATTTTGTTGCCCAATCATTTAGTTTTGTGAGATCTTTTTGAAGTTCTTCGCAGTCTGCTTTGGTTTTAACTATATTGAGCAGTTTAGTATCATCAGCAAACTTTGCCACCTCACTGTTTACCCCTTCTTCCAAATCATTTATGAATAAGTTGAACTCACTGATGGTCTCGCTCTGTCCCTGTTGATGTCAATTGGTGTTTTACTATTGACAACAGAGGGAGCAGTTAGACCATCACCTAAGTGTTTTTGCAAATCCCACTCAGGGATTGAACAGTTGCACATATTTATTTTGCTAGACTAAGAAACAAAGTTATCTGGATGAAATCTAAACTTCCGAGAATAAAACAAGTCAGAACTTCAGGACTCCATTTATACAATATAATCACTATATTACTGTACAGGAAAAGGTATATAAATATAACGTATGCAAGGAATGCATGAGACAGCTAATGATCCTGTGGGATCCAACCGTTTTACCTCCTCAAACTGCCTCTATTTTTGAAGTTAAGAAAAGTCTTTGTGTCTCTGTGGCCACAGTGGAAACATATCCTTGTATTCCCAAAAAGGAACCCAGAACCTCTGACTAAATTCATCCCTACTACAAAATTACAGCAAAGTGGGGTCTTTTGCAATTTTTTTACTACTGCAAATGTGAGCCCGCTCTTAAGTACTGCATCAGGATAGTCTGGGTACAAGGAAATATAAATCGCTTTGTAAGCCATCCAGCCAATTTTGCTGCTTTTAAAATCTCGTTTCCTTCCTATAATAGGAGATCGATAATCATGACTGTCTTTCCTCCTTGATGTCCGTCAAACACTGGGCTTTTAGCCTACAGTGCAGTGAAGTGGACTGCTTCCAGACTGGGCAAAGCTCTTAACCCTAATTGCTATAAAGTTTCAAACACAAAAGTTGCATAAACGGTCTCTGGCACTTCTCCCAAGAATTTACCCTTGAGACCAATAATCCTAATATTCCAGATCAACAAATATTTCTCCAAACTCATTGAGATGGATCATGTAGCATTTGGGATCTCTCAAATGTCTTCATATATTGTCTGACATCACATAAAGTAACTGAAGCTGCTGACACCCCAGATGTGAGTTCAAGTTCAGTCAACGGATTGCCATGGTTTATAAGTTTCTCTGACATTTGTCTAAGTACTTTGGAGGTCATCCAGATGCTTATGAAGTGTAAGCAAATTCTGCTTAGCAGTTTTTTGAGTAATTTATAAGAGGCTGTGTCCACAATTTGCAGAAGTAAAATTGTTCCAGATTTAGCTGCTGACATAGCAGCACCTATGGGCTTGAAAACGTCCTTTGCAGAATTTGAATGGCATGAGTTAGGAAGGTATTGTCCAAATGTAACTCCATTAAGCAAATGGTGGGTCAAATGGGTGAGAAGTGGTATGCTTTTCCTCAAAAGTTTTGGTGTGTATTGTTAATTCACAACTTTTAACTTTCCTTTTGCATCACTCATTACATTTTACTGTCCAGTAAAGCTGTCACCTGATTACTGTACTGCAACTGCTCTTGTCTGTTTTTACCCTGTAACACTCTATTATTACTTTTGAAATAGATTCAGTTCCATTATTTCTATATTAATGTTTGCAAGACAAATAATAAAAGATCATGAATCCAAATTTTGCTCTCATTTACACTTAATTCAATAAGGTTACACAGGCTTTTGAAAGCAAAATTTGGGCCAAATATTTTACCTGGTAATACATCACTGGACCAAGTAGATTGAACTGATCATCTCTTATACTGACTATAAAAATGGCCAGTCTGGGTCAGACCAATGGTCCACTAGCCCAGTATTCTGCCTTCCAGCAGTGGCCAGTGCCAGATGCTTGAAAGGGAATGAACAGAACCAGGCAATAATCTAGTCCCTGCATCTAGCAGTCAGAAGGTTAGGGACATCCAGAGCATGGGGTTGCGTCCCTGACCATCTTGGCTAGGTCTATCAGTGGTTATTATTTTACTGGTGAAAAGAGTAAACCATACATGGCTTATCTCATGAGAGCCCTATGAGTTAAAATAGGGTCTTCACAGGATTCTGATGTGACTCACAAAAGAGGGTGTGAGGTGCAAGGCAATGAAAGTTGAGGGTGTTCAGTGTGGTTGGGCCCTGAGTCTATAAAATGAGCAAGACAGTTTATTTTGTAAACTGCTATATACTCAAAAGACAGCCCATTTATTGGTTATTGCAATTTGTCTGCCAGTTGTTTGTTTTGTACAAAGATTCCTCTGAAATTGACTGAGTCATCTAAAGCTAGCAATGGAGATAATTTTATACCATTTGTAATTTGTCCTCATATGCATGATACATGTGTCAATAGAAATACACGGGGTATAATTCAGAGTTGAATTTGACCTAATAGCAATAGCGTATATAGAGAAACCCTTGTTAGCATTCAGAACTAAAACAAGTGTACGTAAGGAAAAGGGCAAACATTAAAAACTTAGGGGAATTAGTTGGGGAAGTGCCCTAGACTGAAGAACTCAAGGATCTGAATGTGGAAGACGCTTGGAATTACTTTAAGTCAAAGTTGCAGAAATTATCTAAAGCCTGCATCCCCAGCAAGAGGGAAAAAAATCATATGGAAGGGTTGCAGACCAAACAGATGAACAAGCATCTCAAACAGGTTATTAAGAGAAAGCAGAAAGCCTACAAGGAATGGGAGAAAGGATGGATCAGCAAGGAAAGTGGTCAGAAAGTGTAGGGGGAAAATGAGAACTGGCAAAAGCCAAGCAGAGTTGGACCTTGCAGAGGAAATTAAAACCAACAGTAAAAGTTTCTTTAGCCATAGAAATAAAAGAACAAGGAAAGAAGAAGTGGGACTGCTGAACACTGAGCATGCGGTGGAAAGTAGAGTTGATCTAGGCATGGCCCAACACTTAAACAAATATTTTGCCTCAGTTTTTAATATGAGTAATGAGGAGCTTGGGGCAGTGGCAGGGTGGCTAATGGGAATATGGATATGGAAGTAGAAATTACCACATCAGAGGTGGGAGTCAAACTCAATCAGCTTAATGGGACCAAAGTGGAAAGCCCAGATAATTTCTATCCAAGAATGTTAAAGGAACTAGGAGACAACATTTCAAGCCCAATAGCAAGGATTTTTAATGAATCCATAAACTTGGGGGACATACCCTATGACTGGAGAATTGCAAATATAGTACCTGTATTTAAGAAAAGGCGGGGAAAGTGATCTAGGAAACCACAGGCCTGTTAGTTTGACATCAATGGCATGCAAGGTCTTAAAATTTTTTTTTTGAAAGAGAAAGTAGTTAAGGACTGAAGCAAATGGTAATTGGGATAAAATGCAACATAGTTTTACAGAAGGTAGATTGTACCAGACCAACCTGATCTTCTTTGAGAAGATAACCAATTTTCTAGACAAAGGAAATGCAGTAGATTTAATCTACCTTGATTTCAATAAGGCATCTGACACAGTTCCAAATGGGAAAGTATTAGTATTAGTTAAATTGGAGAAGACAGGGATTAATATAAGAATCAAAAGGTGGATGTAGCAGGGTGGCACCCCGCTCAGGCCTGAAGGGGCTTGAAAACAACCCAGGAGAGGGCTGTGGCTGGAGCAAGCAGCCCCAGGCTGAGTGGGAAGGCCAGGGGAGCAGGGCTGGGGAAAGGCCAGGGGAGCAGGGAGGCTCCAGGCTGGCAAGCCCCAGGCTGCAGGGCCTGGCATAGGGCCCAGAGAGGTACTGGAGTTCATAGGCAGCAGGTCCAACCCTCCTTGCCTGTGATGAGTGGCTTATACTGCAGTCTGCCCCAGAGTGCATGGGGCTAGGTGGTGACTGGCAGTAGCCTATACTGAGGTGAGGTGGGGATAGTGGGTGGGGGTTCCCTGGGGAGGGGAGACCCTGAAACTGAGGGGGTACTGCCAGGGGGGCAGCACCCCAGACAGAAGACCACCAGGTCCTGGGAGGGACACAGGGGCCAGAGCGGTAAGGCGGATCACTGGCTTGCAGAGGGCACTCTGGAGGCTTGGTGAGCTAATTCCTGGCTGAGACCAGCAGGAGGCACCGCAGGGGTGAGTCCGCTCCCTTACAGTGGATACGGAACTGGTTAAAGGGGAAACTACAATGGGTCATATTGAAAGGTGATCTGTCAGGCTAGAGGGAGGTAACTAGTGGCGTTCCTCAGGGATCAGTCTTGGGACCAATCTTATTTAACATTTTCATTAATGACCTTGGCACAAAAAGTGGGAGTGTGTTAATAAAATTTGTGGATGATATGAAGTTGGGAGAAGGACCGGACTATCACACAAGAAAATTTGGATGACCTTGAAAATTGGAGTAATAGAAATGGGATGAAATGTAATAGTACAAAATGCAAGGTCATGCACTTAGGGACTAGCAATATAATTTTTTGCTATAAACTGGGGACATATCAGTTGGAAGCAACAGAGGTGGAGAAAAACCTCAGTGTGTTAGCTGATCACAGGACAACTATGAACTGCCAAGGTGATGTGGCTGTGAAAAAGGCTAATGCAGTCCTAGATTGCATCAGGCAAGGTATTTCCAGTAGAGATAAGGAGGTGTTATTACCATTATACAAGGCAGTAGTGAGACCTCATCTGGAATATTGTGTGCAATTCTGGTCTTCCATGGTTAAGAAAGATGTACATTCTGCTTGTAGATGTCCACATTTCTATGACAGTTCAGTGGCTGTGCCTGCTCTGCCTCTTCTCCCGACAGGCCCAAGAGATCCAATACCTCCTGTCTACTCCAGGCAGGAGCATGTTTGTACACCAGGGAAGGTTGCTAGGTGTGCTTGTCAAGCAGGGCAATCGGGAAAAGGCATTTCAAAAATATATGGGGTATTTAAAGTGGGTGGTGGCTACTGGTCTCCATGACCCATGGAGTTCACAACTGTGACCAGTGCAGTCACCGTGAGGCATTGTGGGACAGCTACTGGAGCAATGTTAGCATCAACATAGGTCATGTGGTATCTACACTTGCACTGTGTCAACCACATTAGGTTCACTATAGCTCAATGCTGTTCAGGGAGGTGGTGTTACTGCATCGCCTTAATAGGGAGCTTGTATTAGCTGGTGACAAATTTGAGTGTAGATACATGCACAAGTTGGCTGATGCAAGGCGATGTACGTTGACCTGCGTTTGTAGTGTAGACCAGACCTAAGCCTCTCTCTCACGATCATTATCATATCATTACCATCAGTGTTTTCCCACTAATCTTTTCTTCTCTTCCCCATTATCTTCACTCCTTTTAGTCTCCTTACTCATACAATGTCTTTCCTCCTTTTCCAGCCATGACTTTTTAGGGTGGAGGCAGAGTATGGGTCCTGCAGATGACCAGGGTGCCCTAAATAGATTTATCTGAATATATGATTTATAAGGTATTACATTTCTGAACTCTTATGTAATGTTTGTATGAATAACTTGCACTTGTGGTTATGGAACAAACTAGTCCTAAAGGTTTGCCTACCAGGCATGCTTAAATGTATATTCTTAAAACCTGTATTGGAGGGAATAAAGGTCATCTCAAAGATAATTAATGGTGCCCCCTAGAGTGTGTGAGTAACAGAGAATTTTGTGCAGGTAACATTATTGGGAAGGGCTACTTACCTCAAGAATGATCCTGTTTGAAACCATAGGTACATATTTGGGTGACTACTCCTCCTGTCATTAATACTGCTGTGGCTACACTTATTTTTAAGAGTGCTAGCTTGATTAGAACTAGCATGGGTATATCTACTTGAGCTGGAAACTACATCTTCCAGCTCTAGTACAGAAATACCCTGAGAATAGAACCTAGCTAGCTACACTTCTTGCATTGATTAGAATTGTAGATGTAATCAACTTTTTTTTTTGAGTGCTGCAAGTCAGATGTTTCTGCTATTTAATTTTTATCCTTTTCCCAGACTCCATTTTGGAGTCCTGTCCACTGTGAATAGCTCCTGTGCCATCCTCTGCTGTTGTACATGGCTTACCCAAGCTGTAGCCACTGAACCTGAATTAGGATCACTTCTGACCACAGTTATAAAGAGCAGCAGCAGAAGCACCGTATGCTCATGAAGAAAGCAATGCACCAGTTTTCACTTAATTCACATTTGGAAGATCAACTTCACAACCATAAGGCCTAGAAACTTATTAGATTAAATGAAAGCTTTGATTCTACAGAAGTCAATGATATTGATCCCCTGCCTTTCTGAATGAAAGCTTTCTACTCACTGGTGGCAAGAGGGGAATTTTTCAAGCCCTGTTGTAAGTTCATTGTGCCTGGGATCTTGTTCTGTAAAGTGCAATATACATCCAAAGTCAGTGCAAGAGTCCATGACAAAATGCTCTTGAAAGAAAATACAAACAAAGCATTGTCCTGCAGTGAACAGTTATGCCTTGCACTTGCAGAATTGGTTTTGTCTCTCTTTCACACGCAGAATAATTACTAATAATCACTCTTGAGAGAAAAGGGGAGTCCCACATTCTGATTTTTTTTGTTCTAGACCATTCCTCAAACCCTTTAAAATAATTAACAGTGGTTAGACAGGCACACCTAGAGTGGATACGTGCCTGGATAGGAGTAGATGCTACTGTATATGTAAACACATGCCTGTATTTGATCCTTTTTGGCTGCAAAAATGTTTTTTGCTGATCACCTGTCTACCAGCAGCTAAGATTTCAGATTTGGTTGTGACACAAGAAAACATCGTTGTCTCAGTTTTCAGGCTATGATCTAATTCTCTCAAGTAAACTAAACTATTGTTGCATTGATTGTCTAAAGGTACTTTGCTGCATTCTGTTTGTTCTGTTTTAGACTAATGTGCTAGGGGATATTTGTATTCTCTTGGCCCTGATTCTCCACTGTGTCCTCAGAGTTGCCTGAGTATGGCACAAGTTAGGGCTGCACAGAGGGAACCTTAATTCATGCCACTGGCCTAAGGCCTATGCATGTTCCACCCCAAGAATGCCTCTGACACACCTTCTCTTTCTACTGAGGGTGATATGGCTGCCTCCAACTGACTTATACCAGTAGAGAGGTCCTCTGCACAGGGAGAATTCTCCACTTGTCATCTCCAGCCATTTATAGACTGCTCTTTGCTGTTTTCAACCATTTCTTAGTGGACCTGAGAATGCAGCCCTCTTGTTTTTAGCATGTCTGTCTTTCATTGGTCTCATAAGTTGAAATTTCTTCTTGATTTAGTATAAATCAAAGTGCCACAATCACCGCCACTCTGAGATTGAGCCAGCACTGAGACAATGTGTTTCAAATTCAATTAAAAATTCTCCATCTGGTTTGAAATCCAGGTCTGACCATGATTATATTAGTCCTACACTAGTGCTATTGAATGTTCACTATGACTGTATCCACATGTTTTGTTTCTAGTCACCCTTCATGCTCGTGATGGATTGCTAGTTAGGCTTGTGTAGCATAGCCTGATGGTTCTGGTCAGAGTAAGCACCACTCATAGCTGTTGGATACTCTTGATCCAGTTGTCTCAAGAATATCAGCTAGAACTTCAAGTTGCTATTTGATCCATAAACTAGAAAATGTCTTTATAAATAAATTCAAACTTTCTAATTGAAGGACAATCTTTTTGGTGAGCCAGAATAAAAAGAACAAAGTTGTGGTAGACACTTTGTGTAGTATCTTGTCTAATCATGGCTTGTAAATTTGAATGAACTATGTTGACTGCTGTACAAACTAAATGTTACCAACCAACTTTGTCTTCTGTCTTGGTCCCTATAACTCTTAAACCTTTCTTTGTTCCCAATGATACCATCAGTTGTCCTCTGTTCCAAGTCTCCCTAGTCAGCAAAGAGTGTATGAAATTTCCCATCCTATTTCCACAACAATTATTGCCCAGCTACATAACTGTCAGTGGATCCATTAGCCATCATAGGAATAAACCTAAGCCAAAATGTTCAATACTAGGTACCTGAAATTAATCTTAAATTATAGTGTCACCTAAATGGAGGTGACTGATTTTCAAAACTTCTGAGCAGCTCCAGTACATAAAAATGTATTTAGGAACCGAACTTTGCTTCCTAAAGTTTACCAAATTTGACCCTAGCTCTGTATATTTTTGAGAAACTTCTCTAAGGGACTTTGCAGTTGCCTCTATAAAACCTTTTACTCCATGGGTATTAATATAGTTTGAGCCAAGATTTAGGCCATTTTTAACTCCAAGTTGCAGCACATTTCAAAACTCTAATCATGTTTAGTGATTGTGCAACGTACAAGAAGGTGGCAAACTTTTGGACAACTTCCTGTTGTTACGAATTATTCCTGTTAGGACACGTACAGTTCGTTCTAGGCTGAGGCGACCAAAGAAAAACCAAACTGCAGAGTATTCCAAAGTTAACAAGATTTATTACGCTCGAGCGTGGTGCCACCTTGCTAGGCAAAGGCGGGACCCGGTGAGGGGGTGTACAGAGCTTATATACTTTCAGCAAGGTGTATTAGTTGCGCACATTAAGCGTTGTAGCCAATTACCAGACTTTTCCCATATCTGTTACCAATTCCCCAGAGCCGCCCCTCCTGCGTAAGCATGCGGAGATTGTAACTTGCTTGGCCTTGCAACTGCAGCAAATTCCTGTGTCTATTATTCCCCTTATCTTAAGCTGAGTCCAGATGCCCGGCCTTCCTGTATTACATGATGTGCTTGCCACTAGCTAATGAAACAGCAAAGCCAAGATGGAGTGTGCATGGGGGTACTTATGCTCATTTCCCTTAACAGTCCCCTCTTTGCTTTTGGACGTCAGTTAGCTAGACAGGGGTCGCATAACCGCGATGCAATACCAAAAGCTGGCGGCAGCGTATGCCAGAATATTGTAAGCATACAAAGCACAAAATGAAAACAGCAACACACAAGAGAATAAGATACAAAATGCGCCAGCCCCAAGTTCCCAAGTCTGGTAGCCGGGAGGTGAGCCAGCTTCAGGCCTCATGGAACCCAGTACTGGTGTTATCGAGGGAGATGCGGTGAAACAAAGCGGCCTGGTGCATAAGGGTGTGGATATTTGTTTTTACCCTGCGTTGTTGGTTTACAAAGACACAACAGGTAGAGTTAACAAGAGCACAGACCCCACCCTGGTTAGCAAGGAGGTAATCCAAGGCCAAACGGTTTTGCAGCGAGGTGCGGGACAACTGAGTCACCTTAGTTTGAAGGGCAGATAAGGCATCCGCCGTAGCATTTGCCACCGACTTTAAGGCTACCGAAATATTGACAATAGCTTTTTAAAATTTACTAACCCCCAGCCAAGGTAGAAACCAGCGGGCAAAGGAGTGGAAGCCTGTAGCGCGCTGAGTGAGAGGATTTAAAGGCACACTGCGCCGGCTTTTTCAGACCAGGTTCCGAATGTCCCCCCGAGTTAAGGTTTGGTGTATTGTGACATCGGGTACCAAAGCCCCCAAAGTACATGTACCATACCATCCGGCTGGAAGGACTTTATAGGCCATGCGGTTGCATAGCCAATACCAACCCGAACCCCGAGGGACTGGCCATCCGCCCATACGGAGTTGCGTGGAACGTTGATCAGTGGAGGGAATGAAAAGGGTCTCATTAAATTGAGAGAGGTTGCCCATGAAGACGGTTCCCCCCCCGTGATCAATATGTTGAAGGCACAAGGCGGAACCGTTCATGAGCACCGAAGTAAGGGACCAAGTCTGGTTGCATGTAGGGCGTTGTGCTGAAAAATGGGCGCCTAATAACTGAGCACGGAGGGAGTAGTGAGTGAAAAGGGACCGGTTAACAGGAATAGGCACCCCAAGTAATGGGATGCCCTGACCCCAAAAGGTAGGGGTATGAATACAAACCCAACAACGAGATTGGTTAACCCCCTGTATGATAGCATGGGTTAAATGGAGGAAGCTGTTGCCCTCCCATCCGTGTACTGAACTCGAGAGTAAAGGTAGGATTTCACAGGCCACCCATACCAGTATTTGCATCCTTTTGTGTACCATGCAAAAAACAGCATAACGAATAGAAGTTCAAGTAACAAGAAGACAAGAAGTGCTGGTGTGGTGTCGAGGTTTCAGTAGTTGGAGGGCTCAGTCCACGGATTAGCAGCGGTATTCATTCGTGGAGTGGCTTGTTAGTCAGCTTATCAAGGCCAGGTGGTCCCAGCGCCAGCTTAGCGTAGCTGTGGTGGATTCAGGAACTTTTACCTGCAACCTTTAAAGCAGAATAAGTACATAACAGAACCTGATATGGCCCCTCCCACCGGGGCTTCAAGGGATCCGTGCGGGGGATTCTTTTTACCATCACCCAATCCCCTGGTTTGAAGGGGTGCACCTGTAACCCTAATGGCACAGTTTGAAACAATTGCGCTGCAAACTGATTATTAGTGAGTTTTATTTGCAGTTTGGCTACATACCTGGCCAAGGTTTTATCTTTATTTAAGAGGCTAGTGTGGGCGGGAATATAAGTTCCCGGAACCGAAGCTGGTCTTCCAAACAATACCTTAAATGGGGACAAGCCCAGGGGCATACGTGGGGTTTGCCTTACGTGCCACAGGACTATGGGTAAAATCTTTGGCCACTTTAATCCGGTTTTCTTGCAAAACTTTGCTACCATCGTTTTTAGGGTTTGATTCATACGTTTTACCTGCCCTGCTGATTGAGGGTGGTAAGGGGTGTGGAGCTGTCGCACAATCCCCAGGCACCGGTACAGCTCCTCCAAAATTTTTGCTGTAAAGTGCGAGCCGTGGTCCGAGTCGATGACTTCGGGGACCCCAAATCTGGGCACAATGTCTTTTATTAGAAATTTTACCACAGATCTGGCATCTGCTCGGCGGGTTGGGACTGCTTTAGGCCATCCGGAAAGTTGATTCACTATCACAAGGAGGTGGTGAAACCCGGAGCTTTTAGGCATTTTAGCGTAGTTCATCTGTAAATGCTGAAACGGGAAGTGAGCCCAAGGCCTCCCCCCCTTGTGTCAGCAGCGAGCCGAGACTGAGCTGAGAAGGCCAGGCAAGTAGAACAGGAGCCAAGAGCGCGCTTTACTGCTGGATAGATATGAGGCGCCACCCAGCATTTGAGAACAGCAGCTGCAGTGGCTTGAATGCCAGCATGACCTAAGGAATGAAAATAGCGGGCGGCCGGGAGCAGATAGCGACGTGGAAGAATAGGTTTATTCCCGATTCGCCAAACCTTGTCGGCGCCCACCGATTTTTTCCAGCGTTTTTAATCCTGGAGCTTGTTAGGTGGCACGTCAGCATACAACAGCGTTCAATTCGTCGGCGGGAAGGGCGTCTTCAGAAGAAGAGCTGCTGACACCGGGAGGGGCTGAAGGGCAGCGGCCTTCGCGGCCGCATCAGCCAAGGCATTGCCTTGAGACACTGGATTGTTAGACTGCTGGTGAGCATAACAGTGAATGACAGCCAGTTTGAGAGGGCCTTGAATGGCATTTAAAAGAGCAGAGATTAAAGGGCCATTTGCAATTTTAGTACCAGAGGAGGTTAAAAACCCTTGCTGTTTTTAGAGCTGACCCGTAGCATGACAAACCCCAAAGGCGTACCTAGAGTTTGTATAAACATTAACTGACTTTCCCGCAGACAGCAAGCAAGCCCGAGTGAGGGCGTGCAGTTTCGCGCCCTGAGCACTAAGGAAGGGTGGAAGGGGGGCAGCTTCCACGACATCTGTCTGGGTGGTGACTGAATAACCTGACACCCGTCGGCCCTCGAAGTAATAGGAGGAGCCATTGGTGTAGAGGGATAGAGCAGGGTTGTCGAGAGGGGAGTTACGTAAGTCCGGGCGAGGCTTACCGCTTTTAGCGACGACATTTATACATACATGGTGAGGGGTGCCATCTTTTGGAAGGGGCGTCAGTGTCGCGGGGTTGAGGACGTTGCAGCGGCGTATCGTGATGTTGTTAGCAGCCAACAGAATTAACTTGTACTTGTGAGCCCGCTGCGGAGACAGTGCCTGTGTTGTGTGCTGTTTTAAAAGAACCTCTACCTTGTGAGGGACCCAAACAGTTAAGGGGTGCCCCAAAACAATAGGGAGTGACCGCTTCACCATGAGAGCTGCAGCGGCAATAGACCGCACACAGGAGATCGAGCCCCGAATAACAGGGTTTAATTGCACCGAGTAATAAGCGACGGGGCACGGTCGATCCCCCAGGTATTGCAACAGGACCCCACTAGCTAATCCCCGTTGCTTATGACTGAAGAGATAAAACGGTTTACCGTAATCTGGGAGTTTCAAAGCGGGTGCTGAGAGCAGAGCTTTTTTTGTGGAGTTGAATGCGGCCTTTATTTTTGGGGTCCAGCAAACCGGATTGGGGGTAGATGTTGCGATGGCCTGGACTAACGGTTTTACCAGTTTTTTAAACGCCACTATCCAGGGTTGGCAAAACCCCGCAGCCCCAAGGAAAGCCCGTAACTGTTTTTTAGTAAGCGGGCGCGGGTAATCCTGGATTGCCCGTACCCTGTCGGGGGAGAGTAAGCGCTCCCCAGGCCGAATTACAAAGCCTAAATAGAGTACTTGAGTTTTGCACAACTGTAACTTGGATGGAGATGCACGATGGCCCTTCAGAGCTAATGCAGTGACCAGAGCAATAGAATTAATTAAACATGCATTGTAATTAGAACTAGCAATCAACAAGTCATCTACATATTGGACCAGTACAGAGGCACCAGGCAGAACTATATCCTTGAGATTCTCGGCTAGAATTCGGGAAAAGATAGTGGGGGAACCTGAAAACCCTTGAGGAAGGCGCGTTCAAGTTAGCTGTTGACCCCCCCAAGTGAACGCAAACAAGTACTGAGAGTCGGGGTGCAAAGGGATACTAAAAAATGCCACGCACACGTCTACAATCGTGAAACAGGTAGCTGATAGGGGAATCAGTGTTAGAATAGTACTTGGATCAGGGACTACTGGATGGGGGGCTATAATGTAGCTATTAATGGCCCGTAGATCTTGAACAAACCGATAAACTGGATGCCCATTAAAATCCGGTTTTGGCTTTTTAACTGGAAGAATGGGGGTGTTACAGGGAGAATTACAGGGAACTAGGATGTCCTGAGCCAGGTAGCTGGTAATGAGGAGGGAAATACCTTCCTCCGCCTTCTTTGGCAAGGGATATTGTTTTACGGAGGGAGGCGGTTCGTTCCTTACCTTCAGACTAACCGGAGCGGCTGATTTTAAGAGGCCCACATCGGTGGAGCATACACTTCACAAATGCGTCGGGACATCAGACAATTTCGTGGGGATATTAGGAATCGAGGTAACCGAAGCCATCAGGGGAGCAACCGCTGAGTCTGGGACGGACATACGGAGCCCCTCAGGGGCACAATATATATGCGCGCCCAGCTTGCTAAGCACATCTTGCCCGAGAAGGTTGGCGGGGCCCTCGGGCATGATTACAAACCTATGCGACAGTTTCAAGGATTCAAGCTCGACAGGGACAGGGCAGGATAGAGGAGCTGGGCACGGATGGCCCTTAATGCCCTGCACCCAGACTTTGGTATTAGAGAGCGAGCCCGCAATAAAAGTTAAACTGGAAAGTGTGGCTTCGGTATTCACCAAAAAGGGTACAAGCTGTTCCCCAATTTTTAAATAAATCTGTGACTGCAATTCCAAATTCCATTTCCATTCCCCCAAGGCTCCCAGAATCTTCGCCTCCAGTTACTGGGAATTGACAAAATCCTGGGGGGCATTAGGGGGAAAGGAAGGTTCAACTTCAGGCTTCCCACTTTAGGGTGCCCCTGGTTGACCGTTCCATGGGGCCCCTCGCGGAAGCAGGGGACATTCCCTCTTTCAATGCCCCGATTGCTTACAATAGTTACAATTACCATTTTGAGCCCCGCTCCATACTTCTCCTTGCCCCGTTCCACGCCCGGGCCCTCTTTTAGTTCCTTGCCCCTGCCAATGCTGGTGTTTCAAGGGCACCTGCAATGCAGCCGCCAACGTACTTACTTCCTCCTTCTTCTGCTGACGTTTTTTTTTTAGCCTTTTTTTTATTTTTACCAGTAAACACAAAGGTGGCCAGGCGAACTATTTTACTTAGGGGCTTTTCTGGCCAATCGGGAACATGTTTGGTTAAGTACTTTTTTATATCAGGCGCTGCTTGGTTGACAAAGAAGGAGACCATTATGTGACTATTAGCCTTATCTTCCGGATCCACCTCTTCCCCATACATTCGAACCTGTTTGGATAGGCGGGCCAAAAATGCGGATGGGTGTTCAATGAGCTTTTGCTGGCACTTCCTAATTTTGGACCAATTTGCCGTCTTACACCCTGCCCTATGGATGCTCTCTAGGAGCCCGTCTTGGCCAGCTACAAGGGTTCTTCAACCCGCGGGGGTGTTAGGATTCCACTTTGGATTGGCTTTAGGCCAGGCGGTGCGGCCTACCACACCGGCTTCCCCCGCCCAACACCGGCTAGCATTTAAAATGGAATACTTTTTATCAGGGGTAAATAGGACCTGCAAAAGAGTCTGAACGTCTGCCCAGGTAGGGTTAAACGCCATAAAGATGGAATGAATGGTTTGCAGGACCTTTTTTGGGTTATCACGCAACCTCGGCATTTGCGACTGCCAGGTTATCAAGTTCTGAGGATTAAAAGGGCGGTGGACTGAGACTAAAGTGATACAGTTTGTTCGGGTGCCGTCAGCCCCAATATTGACCTGGGGCACTGGCTGCTGTATTAAGGGTGCCTGAAGCGCAACGGGGGGTAGGGTCAGTGATGGATATAGAGGGGCGACAGGGGGAGAAGTAGGAGAGGTAGGGGGAGAAGATGGGAAAGGAGGGAAAGCAGCATAGGGCGGAGCGGAATCCGCAAGCGGCATACAAACCTTCGAGCCGGTACCGGAGTCTGGAGTCATGGGGCGCCCCTTTGCTCGGGCGTATGCCCAATTATCCCATACATACCAATAGTTCATTTGAGCCGGATGCTTATTTTTTAGCTGTTGCCGAAGGCAGGCCAATTTATCGTGCCCAAAAGTTCCGTCGGGTGGCCATTTAAAAGGCATCTGAATAGTTAGCGCTGGCCACTTGACTTTACACAGAAGGACAGGTTTTTTTTACCTAACCCATGGGTACCAGAACCCACAAGGGCTTGTGCTCTCATTTGGACTAAATCAAGAATTGCCTAAGATCTGCTCCAAGAGGTGAATCTAGCTGAATTGCTTGGTAATAGCGACCATAATGTAATTAAATTTAACATCCTTGTAGGGGGAAAAATGCCAAAGAAAGCCACCACAGTAGCATTTAACTTCAGAAAGGGGAACTACACAAAAAAAAAAAGACACTAGTGGAAGAGAAATTAAAAGGAAGAGTCACAAGGGTGAAATGCCACAGACGGCATGGAGGCTCTCTCTAAAACCATAACAGAGACTCACATTAAATGTATATCCAACCCCTGCCCAAAAAACCAACCCCCCCCACCCAAAACAAAAACAGTAAGAGGCCTCCTGCCCCCCCCCACAAAAAAAGGCACCATGGCTAAACCACAGAGGTGGTTAGAGGCAAAAAGACATTCTTTTAAAAAAAGTGGACATCTATTTTCCTCATTACAATTTGAGAGGAGCATAAACTCTGGCATGTCAAGTGTAAAAATATAATAAGGCCAGCCAAGAAAAAATTTGAAGAACTAGCTAAGGACACAAAAACTAACAGCAATTTTTTGTAAATACATTAGAAACAGTAAGTCTGCCAAACAGTTGGTGGGGATACTAGAAAACCAAATTGCTAAAGGAGTGCTCAAGGAAGCAATGGCTGTTGTGGGGAAGCTAAATGCAGGGCCAGCTCTAGGCACCAGCTAAGAAAGTTTGTGCCTGGGGCGACAAATCAGAAGGGGCGGCACTTGAGCCGTTTTTGGGGCGGCACTCCGGTGTCTTCGGCGTCAGCTTCTTCGGCAGCAGTTCGGCGGCAGTTTCTTGACTTCTGCGACCGTTTTTTTTTGCTTCACCCCTTGGAGCGGCAAAAAAGGTAGAGCTGGCCCTGGCTAAATGAATTCTTTGCATCGGTCTTCATTGCAGAGGATGCAGGGGAGATCTACACCCAAGACATTCTTTTTAGGTGACAAATCTGAGGAACTGTCCCAGATTGAGGTATCAATAGAGGACATATTGGAACAAATTGATAAACAGTAATAAGTCACCAGATCAAATGGCATTCATCCAGCAGTTCTGAAGGCACTCAAATAGGAAATTACAGAACTACTGGGATATGTAACCTTTCACTTAAATCATACTCTGGACCAGATGACTGGAGGGTAGCTAATGTAACATTATTATTTTTTTAAAAGGCTCGAGAGGCAATCCTGGAAATTACAGGCTGGTAAGCCTAACTTCAGTACCAAGCACATTGGTTGAAACTACAGGAAAAAACAAAATTATCAAACACATAAATGAACACAATATGTTGGGGTAGAGTTAACATGGCTTTGAGGCATGATTTCCCTTTACAACTCTATTGTTATATTTTGAGGGAGTCAACATGCATGTACTGGACTTTCAGAAAGCCTTTGGCAAGGTCCCTCACCAAAGGCTCTTAAGCAAAGTAAACAGTCATGGAATAGGAGGTCCTCTAACACATCAGTAACAGACTAAAGGTAGGTTGAGAATCACTGCTTTATTCCGATTTGCTATTGTGGGCCATATCCAGTGCTATTTGTATGGGCCTGAGGATGTCACATGGGTTGCAGCTGTGTGCTGAATGAGCTGTAAGCAGCCTGTGGGCCAGAGGTTGAGAACTACTGGCATAAAGGGTTTTCACAATGGAGAGCAGTAAATAGTGGGGTCTTTCAAGGCTCTGCATGGGGACCTGTGCTGTTCAACATAATCATAAATGGTCGGGAAAAGGGAGTAAACAATGAGATGGCAAAAATTTACAGACAATTGCAAAATTACTCAAGATAGTTAAGTCCAAAGTTAACTGTGAAGAGTTACAAAGGGATCTCACTAAAGCAGATGACTTGGTGACAAAATGGCAGATTAAATTCAGTGTTGATTAGTGCAAAGTAATGCACTTTGGAAAAGGTAATCCCAAATACATACAAAATAATGGGGTTTAAATTAACTGTTGCCACTCAAGGAGATGTTGGCATCATAGGGGATAGTTCTGTAATATCTGCCCAAGGTACACTGGTAGTCAAAAAAGCTAACACTGTTAGAAACCATTAGGAAAGGACTAGATAATAAAACAGACAATATCATAATGCCCCTGTGTAAATCAATGGTACACCCATAGCTTGAATACTATGTGCAGTTCTGGTGACCCCATCTCAAAAAAGATATATTAGAATTGGAAAAAGTACAGAGAGGGGAAAAATGTGGGACAGGGAATAGCTTCCAAATTATGGGGGGGTTAAAAACACTGGGATGACTTAATTTAGAAAAGAGATGACTAAAAGGGGATATGAGAGGTCTATAAAATGATGACTGTTATGGAGAATGTAAAGTAAATAACACTTTCTTTTCACATAACACAAGAAGCAGGCGTCACCCAATGAAATTAATAGGCATCAAGTTTAAAACAAACATAGGGAGGTATGTGTCATACAACACACAATCAACCTGTGGAATTTGCTAGCAGGGGATGGTGTGAAGCTTCAAAAAAGGCTTAGATAAATTCATGCAGTATAGGGCCATCAATGGCTATTAGTCAAGCTGATCAGGGTGTCCCTACTGTCTGACTGCTAGTTGCTTCTGGCCTAGCCACTGTCACAGCAGGCTAACTGGTCTGACCCAGGACAGCTGTTCTCATGGTCCATCACTAACCTGCTCTTGCCATGACCACCCACACTGACCATTTAAAAATACCTTACCAGACATTAGGCGGGTTGCCAACTTTCTAATCACAGAAAACTGAACACCCTTGCCCCTTCCCAGATGTAAGCGGGGGAATAGTCCCGCTATTGTGGGGAACTTTCCTCGTCTCTGCACTACCCCGGTGAAATGGGTTAGCGGAAGGATCTCAGTCCTCGCTCCCACCTCCTTTACCCAGAGGCCTCCCTGCCCTCGAGGACTCCCCTTGCACTCTCCTGTCTGGAAGAGTCCTCATAACCCCAACAAGGCTGGGCCCAGGATTCCTGGGGGGCTCGACCCCCAACCTTGCTGTGGTCACCTAGGTCAGGGGCTAGGGTGTCCCCACTCCGGGGTACTCTCTCTGAAGAGGATGCTTTCGTGACCCACTGATCACTGCATACAATTCAAAGCAAATGCAAATTATTTAATTAACAATTAATTTTTTAACAGGAATAAGGAAAAATGGGAAAGGCTAATGAAAACACATCACCCCGCTCTGTGGCAGGGAACATCACAACAGTGTCTCTGAAATGTCAGGGCAGTTCAGTCTGTTCCTATGTAAGTCCCAGGCCTCCTTCTCAGGCCCTGGCTGTGTTGCAGGGATGTTGTGGCTTGGATACTGGCTCCGGCGGTGGCCACACGCTCGCAGGCTCTGGGTGGCAGGACCCTTCTTCCCAGCGTTGCCCCCGCCCTGTCAGGGTTTAGCTCCCCCTGCAAGTCTGGCCTGCAGGGCCCCTTGGCTGAGGCATCTCCCTGTGCTGGGCCCACTGCCCAGGTCCCCCTCGCTCTCCTCAGCTGCTCACCGCACCCGGCTCCGGACTGCTCCAGCCCCAGCTCCACCGCTCTGCCTGAGCTCCAGCTCCTCTGCCCCAGCACGGCTGCTGCTGCTCTGCCTCCAGCTGCCTGGGCTGCTGCCCTGACCCCTCTGGCTCTGGCTGCTGCAGCTTCTCCCACCAGGGCAGGTCTGTCTCCCTGGGCTGCTCTTCTGGACCCTCTGGATCTGGCCCAGCTCAGCTCTGCCCTCTCCTTAGCTCGGCCCCGCTCCGTCTGACTCAGGCAACTTCAGCTCACAGGGAGGACAGGACGGCATCCACCCTGACCTCCTGACTCCCTGATTCACCTGCCCGTCCTGTCAATCAGAGCTGACCTGGAGCATTGGCCTCTCCCCATTGCCCCTGGGGACTGTCAGTCCCATCGACCCTTCCCCTTTTGGTACTGGGATGTTAGTAAGGGGATAACAGTCCTTCTCTGGGTTCAGAGTGTAGGAGGGGGCTCCAGGCTGGGGCAGGGGTTGGGGTGAGTGGGGGTGGTGAGGGCTCCAGCTCAGGATGCGGCCTCTGATGCGGAGCCAGGAACGAGGGTTTGGGACATAGGAGGGGGCTAAGGGGTTCAGAGTGTGGGAGGGGGGCTCAGGGCTGGGGCATGGGCTCCAGGAGGGAGTTCGGGTGCAGGCGGGGCCGCGGGCTCCAGGTGGGCTCACCTCACGTGGGCGCTGCCGGCAGCAGCTGGTAGGTCCCTGCGGTCCCTAGGCTCAGGGGCAGCCAGCGAGGCTCCACTCAGCTGCTCTTGCGGCTCCCGTTGCCCACGGTTCCCAGCCAATGGGAGCTGCGCAGCCTGGGCATGGGGGCGGCGCGGGGAGCCCCCTGGCTGCGCCCAGGAGCCCCAGGACATGCCGGACCGGACTTTTAGGCGGCCCGGAGCCCCCAGGATCCCTTTCCAACGGGCAGCCCGTTACTCCCCCGCCCCCGCTTAACGTCACAGGGCAGCTCCCCTGACTGCGTCCCGGGACAGACGCAGACAGCCCCGCCCCCCCCCGCGGGAACCCGTCTCCCCCCTCGGCGCCCCGCGAGGCTGTTTAGCGCCTAAGCGGCTTTACGGTGGGGCCCACGCAGACGCGGCGGGGCTACACAAACAGCCAACGGCCGTTCCCTCTATGGCCCCGCCCCTCCCACAGTCCCTGCCTGGCCCCTTCTCTCCTCCCGCTCTATGGCTCCGCCCGCTTCGGGACAGGACGTCCCGCCTCCTGTCTCCACGCAGATTGGTGGACGGGCTCCGGCTGCCGGCTCCGGGATTGGCCGCGGAGGGCCAGGCTCCTCCTGCTTCCGGTGTTGCCGTAGGGGGGGATTGGGTGGGGGAGGGGCGAGGAGTCGGATTAGAAGAATAGCCCGAGCGGGGAGCGGCAGCTGGGGCGCGAGGAGACGGCGCCGGGGGTAAGCGCAGCCTGCCCGCCCGCCCGCGCCGGTCGGGGGGGGAGAGAAGCGGGTGGTGGGGCCGGGGCGCCCCTCGTTGCCCGGGGGGAGAAATTGGGGGCGTCCCTATCCCCGCACGGGGGATGTGGGTCCCCGCTGTTAAACGCGGGGGGAGGGGATCTCTGGTGGTCGAGCTGAGGCCCCCCCCGGGAGCTGCTTGGGGAAGTCCCGTTCTCTCTGCTGGGGCTGGCCTGAGCCCTGTCCTGCTTGGGCGCCTGTGTATGCAGCTGCTCGTGGAGGCAGGGGAGGAAAGGCGGGCAGGTCCGGCCCGGGGGGCTTAAGGGGGAGAGGGACTGGCTCGGCCCTGGGGGCGTTTAAACGGGGGGGAGGGGAACCGGCAGAGCCATGGTGGCGCCGCGGCTGCTGCACAGGAGCCCGGGCCGCGTTTCTAGCTAACTGGGTTTCGAGAGGTGCGCGGCGATTTACTCACCGGTGCTGAGGCCCGAGCCCCGGCCCGCAGAGCGTATTACATAGCGTACGTATTAGAGTAGTAACGTAGGGGATGGTGGCAACGGGCCTTGGCTGAGCTTGAAGGTGACGAGAGGAGGGGAAGAGGATGCTGTTTTTGGAGAGGAGCATCATAGAACCGCCTCTTCTCCCCCCCCCCCCCCCTGTGTGTGTAAAAACGGCAATAGCTTTGTGTTTGTCTGCTGCTTGCGTAATCTGGATCAATTATTTATTTCATGCACCATTTACGGGTCTGAGGGGCAGAGGCAGCAGCCCAGGCCTCTGATGGTGTCCTTTGGTGCATCAGAAAGGATGTTTCCACCATCATCGAGAGGGGAAGGTTTGTGGCCTGAATAGTGGTGGTGCTACTTTTTTCCCCCTCCCCTTTATGCATTGTCAGGGTGTCAGCCCCCACGTGAGATAGGGAGATTCATATGAATGCAATCTTAGAGGAAATGGGAATTCTTCTGGTATTACCAAGAATAACTTTGCATAGCTTACTTTATCTAACTAGATTTTTTTCCCCCCCCACTGACAGGTCTGGCCACTCTGCCAGCCTGGAGAGGGCTGGAGAAGGAAAATGTCTTCTGAACCTTTTTGTCTGGCTGCTCAAACTAGGTTTGATTCCAAATGGCTGAAGACAGACTTACAGGTAAGGACTTTCCTTGTGGTTTTTGATTATAGTATTTTGTATCATGGCATTTGGTGTGCACATCTGCAATGTTTTTAAATGTCAATTGGTAACAAACTGAAGAACCTAACTATGCTGTTGAAAATGGCATGCAGTTTGAGCATGCTGCCCTGAGAACTGATCTCAAAGAAGCAATAAAAGCACAGTTTTGATTTCAGGGTAGTCTATATTTTGTTTAAAACCAAGCTGAAGTATATATTTTTGCTTTTTATTATCTTTATTCACTGATTCATGTTTAATGATATGCTCTATGATAAAGTATTGTCAATATTTTAAGTCTACTGTTTACTCTGTGACTATCTATAGTTGATAGCTATAACATGAAAGAGAAACTGTGGTTAAAGAAAACTGAAATCTGATCAAATTAAGTTACTTGCACTTTGAAGAGTAGGAGCAACTAATTTAAATTCAGATGAATTTCTTGGTAATTCTGCTTGGATTATTTGTAGGGATTTAAATTGTGGTGTGTGGATTTCTCCTACCCCTCTCCCCCCATTTTAAAAAGCTTCCTACGAGGAGTTGTCTGATAAGTTTGTCTTGAATCTTTGTACTGTTTTTGACCTGTGGAAAAACATTGTATCTTGTTGAGAGATTTATTGTGAAAATGGAACATATAACTCTTATCTGTGATGTTTGACTGAAAACCAAAACATATGCACTCATGATAAGGCCATGGAAAATGGGAATAAAGATTTATTATAATGTTACAGTTTCTAGTTTTCAAATCTGTGTTGTAATTAGTGGTAGTATATAGAAGTTCGGGTCAGTATAGCATGTATTTGGGATGGAATGTTCAGTCAATCAGATGTGTATTTTTTCAGTACTTTACATTTTCAAAGTAATACATAACAACTGAATCTCAAAATGGCATTGAAGTAGGTCAGTCAGTATTATCCTTCAGTTACAGATGAGGAAACTGAAAGAATGGCATAGTCAAGTGACCTTTCCCAAGATTACACAGAGAGTGACTGAATGGCAGAGCTGAGCCTAGAATTTAGCTGTTCCTTTGCTTAGATAAATGAGACAGACTTGGTCCTGAGGAGCCTGCAATCTGTTGAGATTCTGTCTCCAATCTTTTCTATCTAAAGTATAGCAAAACCAGATTCACTACTAGAATGCAACTTTTAGTGGGTTGGTGTTTCCACATTGCATTCATTGGAAAAACTTTGTATGTGTAATTCTGTGAGATGACTGGACTCACATTGCATATTGGTAGAGTAATTCTCCTCTTCCCCTTCCCAGTAGACTGCATTGCTACCTGCAAACAAACCCCCAAAACTTTTATCTAAGTTAATAAGTAACAGTGTTGTGAGTGATAGCTAAGATATTTTTTTATTTCTTAAAGAAATAACATGGGATGCTTTTAAATGCCCAAGTTACAACATATATATCATACCTGAGCTCAAATTTTGAACTAAGCATCTTCAAGAAAAATTATAGGTTGCAAACATGCAGTGTCAGTTACAAGAGACTAGTGGAAATTTGTAGTTGAAAGTGGTGGCCTTTCTTTCTGGCTTAAGTGTGTAATGTCGTTGTGGTGGTGTGTGGTGGTTCTCCCCCCACCCCACCCAACTGTTTGTTTTTCCTCTGTGAATTGGGAGATTACAAATTTGTCTGCTCATGAGATTTGTTTGATACTGTCTCTTTGTTAATATTCTGAACCTCCTGTGATTGCTGGAGAGCATGATCAACAAAATGGTCTTAGCATCTTGAATTTAATTTGAGGTTGTTTTTCAGTTGGATGAATTATAACTGCAATAAGTACTTTTGCCTATTGTGGGAATCCATGTAACGTTTAACTCTTTAATGAGCTATATTAAGAGGAACTCCTAATATTAAGGAACTTAATTTTCAGTAAATAAAAGGTAAATCTTTTCATGACAAGGAACCAATTGCATCCAAAGTTGTCAAAACAATATTTTGTCTTACCTGAAACATGATAGAGTAATTGTGAGCAGAGCTACCATTTGTGATGTCTAAATGCTAAACGTTAAAATCAGTCCTTTGTGCCTCTTGTTTCATCTGCAATCTGTTGAAGAATAGTCAGAGTTGTTGTCTCCAACTATTATCAGACATTACCCGACATTACCCCCAACTTTGTTAGAAAAGTAATGTACTGATTTAGTCTTTTTAAATTTAGCTATTTTTTTGCTGGCATTACACTGGCTCTATTCTCAGTGTAATGCCAGCAAAAAATATACATATACATCGATATATAAAAAAATCTGTCTTTTTCCAATTAAAAAAAACAAAACAACCTGTATATGAGTCCTTGAAATAGCTTAAGTTCTTCACCTAATAGATCCTGTGTGGCTTTGTCTCTTTCTTAGTGCATGCTGGACTGGACTGGTTATTGGGTGGAATAATCCAATTATTCTAGGGCTTTTATATTGGTTTATTTGATATAATGTAAATCATGCCAGAAAAAAGTATCCTTTTTTAAGGTGAGAGATCACACTTATTTAATGTGCTGGACTCTTGTTGACTTCCTTTGTCTCCTGTACATGAAAGGATTGTAGAATGGCTTTATGGCAGGGACTCCCAAACTTTTTTTTTTTTTTTGCTGCTCCCCCACCCCCAGGAGCTGGAGCCTGGGGCAGAGCAGGGGTGGGTGGCACTCCTGCCTCACACCCTGCGGGGGCTGACCTGAACATTCCTCTGTGCCTCACGTGGGGGGAGGGAAGGGAAGGGGAGAGCACACCACAGTTTGGGGACCATTGCTTTATGGAGTCTTGTATGCAGTGTGATAGTAGTGTCTATCCCAGGATATTGGAGAGACAAGGTGAGCTGGGATATTGGAGAGACAAGGTGAGTGAGGTAATATCTATTACTGGAGCAACTTCTGTTGGTGAGAGAGGCAAGCGTTCGAATCACGCAGAGCTCTTCTGGTCTGAGAAAGGTACTCCTAGCATTACAGCAAAATGCAAGTTGGACATATTATCTAGCAGAAGTAGTTAGCAGAGGCCCAGGAGGCTGTAAGCAGTCCTATGTCCCATTGCAGGGCTTGTGGATTGCAGGTAGCCTAGTGTGGTTTCCTCTGAGCCTTGAAGGAGGGAGTGGGAATGTCTCTCCTCTGGGCAGAACAGCGCTTCTGAGGCCTGCCTTGCTCTAAATCTTTTGTTATCTGCTGATAATTTACTATAGCTGTATGGGCTCTTATTTCAACATGACAACTCTGGCAAGTATTGTGGATAGAAGTCAATTAAATTCCATTCTCTGGGGAGATCATTAACTCTTTTTTGCTCTGGCCTGGTGTGAAGTTTGTGCCACTGCATTAAAATAGCCGATATAAACATAACTATGGAACAAATGGTTAGTTTAAAATGGGTCACGTGCAACCGTTCTTTTTCCATGCCATAGGACCTCAGGCATGTACAGAACAGAAGGTCCAATATGAATTAGTGAAGTTTGGAAAGATATGGGTGAGGTCCGTGTGGATGATACTGCACGGAGCCTCGTTGAAAGTGCCCTAATTCTGTTTCAGGGTAATGACTGCCAAGGGTTCAGAGCCAGTGTAATGTGACATGTTCTCTTGTTAGCTTCATGTTCTCATGTTAGGGAACACGAAATCACCTGCACAAGTTCTGTTGTTATCCTAAAACCGGAACCTTTCTGTTCTTGAAGGTAAACTGCTGAAACCTTTTCAGTAAAGATGTGTAAAGTTTTATTGGTAACTATATCTTTTCAATTCCAGTTGAAGTCAGTGGGAGCAGTACACCTATGAAACTCCAGCCTCTTCCCGCTTAGACAGTAACTCTAATAATGGCTTTCTGGAGTACTGAGCTTGATGATCTCCATCTGGCTTGGTTTTTATTAATTGCCAGGTTAGCAAATGAGAACCTGGAATCTGAAAGTAGTTACAGGCTTTCTCCATATGTCCTTACTGGTAACTACTGTTTTATGGGCTGGTCTCGTATGTAAAGTTAACTCAGGTAATTAGCTGAGTGTTGCTGATAACTCAGGTGTGTGGGGCATCCCCATGGTCATAACTTGAGTTGGCTAGCATGTTAGGGGATATAGGCTGACCGTTTTTTAGTAAAACTTGACAGCTGGTAAAGGAAAACATAATGAACTGTTAGAGAAATGTATATGAAATAATATTTGAGAAGTAGATTCATTGTTACATTTTCTTATAACATTAAATATATTTCTGCTTTGTGTGTCTTGTTGACATAGGTCTCAGAGTGCAAAAAAAACCCCAGAAAGCTGGTTTGTCTTATCTACAGTGGATTCTTGGTCTGTGTAGGGCAAAGCAAACTAGACAAGTGTGTGATTTAGTAGCCAGGTGTAGATCTCCCTAGTAAAATAGACTATGGAAGATGGATACTGACTGGACGGGACTAGCTAACCAGCAACTTGGAAGGCCACAAGACGCAGATAAGAATAAGACAACTGTTGTAAGGAACAATGGAAAGACAGCTTGTGTCTTTTGCCAACAGAAGTTGCTTCAATAAAAGATATTATCTCACTCACGTTGTGTCTTTACTTTCCAATATTAGAGAGACAAGGTGGGGTGGTGTAATGCCTTGGGCCAACTTCTGTTGGTGAGAGAAACTTTTGAGCTTATGTAGAATTTTTCGGGTGGACTGACAGTTCTGTAATAGAAAGCAGGATTGATGGTGTTGCTGAAAGGTTGTCTGGGCTAATAGAGCCTAGGAGGTGGGAGAGGGGGTCCAAATAGACCTTTAATTAAAAATGAAAAAGCTAAGAAAAAATCTAACTGGAATAGAAAAGGAATTGATAATCTTTTTCCTACAAGGAACTATTTTTCAGAGGAAGGATACCTTCTATTATCTCCCCGTCCAAAATAGTTTTTCAGTCAAGTATGTGTGATATGAGAGGAGGCAAGAGAGAACATGTATCACTGTGTAAAGGTAACATTTTGAATATATGATGGGTTGTGTGGCATGAAGATTTTGTTGGCTTGAGTTTTTTTGATAGTTGCATTATTCTTGAGTGGCAGACAAACATATTTATACTGTACCACACTGTGTATTCTGTACATTCCATAGAGTATAGGAACTATTTTAGGAATATTGTAGAGTTCTAAAAAACTTATTGGGATTATTTCTCTTAGCCTTCTGGGTGTACAGCCAGGTACCTCCGTGTGCGAAACTGTGTGTTTATCTCCAAGGGAGAGAGAAAGACCTAAGGTGTGTCTAAAAATAACCTATATTATCTCGTCAAGATACATAAATTGTCATAACGCCACAGTTTCCATGTACCTTGTAGAACTAGAAGTGAGTGCTGGATCCCATTGGAAAGGGGAAAAACTCCCCAATTTTGTTTTGCCCGTTTCTAGCCCTACATGGCAACAAGAAATTAAACTTTAAAACAGTCCAGGAAAACTGTCAGCTCAGGTCTTATTCTTTTCCTGGGTCATCATCAATTGTGCTTCTCAAGGAGAAGTGCCACATGTGGCATTAGACGGACGAAAGGCATATGGGCTTTATTTGTTTGTTTTGTAGATTGAGCAGTTTCAAAAGCCTATGTTAGACTAAGTGCTGGGTAGATGGAGTAATGGGCAGGTGATGATGTCTTATGTACGTGCAACACTGGTCACACCTGTGCAACTTTAGCATGTGGATATCTCGTGTGTGTATGTAGAATTTTCAAAACACTGTTTAGAAATTCCTGTTTCAGTATATCAGTTGGGTGGTGTTTCTCAGTGGAGACTGCCATTTAGATTAAACCCTGCCCCCGTGTGGCCCCCCCTTTCTCCCAGCAGAAGCCAAGTTTGATGCCAAGTGTGACTGAAAGAACTAGTGTTGCTATTGGCAGTCTAAATAATAGGCTTTCATTAGTAGTATAAGCCTGACTTCCAAGGCAAAGTGATTCTGGCTTACTTGTCATTATCAAACTGTTAAACAACGACAAAGCCATCATCTTACTAATGTTTTAATTAGATTGTTAAAGTTTCTTAAATATAATATTTTGTAATTAGACAAATAGAATATTCTCTTACTGCATTCTAGTGTTTTCCTTTAACATGTGGGGTGGAATCATGTTTGGTAGAGTATTTGCCAGTATTGGGAGATATACAGGTATGTGGAAAAAGCTATAAACAGTAACAGTTCATTCATGTTTATTTTAGACATATGCTTTTAGATGTATTTCAAAATGTTTGTTCCCTTCTCCCTTAAATTTGAGCCAGGTGTGAAAAGTTGACAAAACAGATTGTATCACCAAGGCTTAAAAAATTTACTTGACCCTTTATAGCCCAAGAACTAATCTTGTTGTCAAGTGTGTAAGGATATGTCTACACTGCATCTGGGAGTGAGCCTCCCAGCCTGGGTCCACAGACTTGAGCTAGCGCTTTAAGAATAGCTGTGTAGACATTGCATCTCAGGCTGGAGCTTGGGCTCTGAAAACAGGGCGCTGAGGTGTGGGGTTGAGAGCCCAAGCTGCCATGTCTGCATAGCTATTTTTAAAGGGTTATTGTGAGCCCTTCTAGCATGAGTCTGCGAATCCAGGCTGGAAGGCTCGCACCCTGATGCAGTGTATCCTTGTGTACCTGTGCTGGCATCCCCTACCAATTAAATACACTATACATCAGTTTTATTTCTTTAATAGTAACACTGTCAATCACCTTTCTATTGAATGCATTTTTAAAATGTTTTAAACATGCCGTATCTTACATTTGTCATACCTTTTTTCCCTTCTTGACTTCACTCCTATTTTTTTTTTTTTTTAAACCACTGTAGAACATGGCTTGTTTTCCCTACAACATTTTCAGGTTTTTCTTTTGCCTCCACACTCTTATAAGAGTCTTTTGCTCTTTCGTCTCCTTACTTCCCTGCTTTCCACTCTCGTCCATATTTACCTCATGCATAGAAATTAAACAATGTTAGCAGAAACCCAGTGCCTAGGGGACTAAAACTGCCAGATACAGAAAGCCAGATACAAAAGATTGCCCCTGGACATTGGCCTCAGCCTCCAGGTGGGAAAGCCTCCCATGTCAGCTAGTGGAAAGGGAGCGTGTTGGGCTTCCTATACAGATGCTGTTTTTATCTCCTGCTCTGTTAACTGAATAGCAGTAGTAAAAAGAGTTTTCAGTCTGCTTTCCGAAGCTACAGCAATGGGCAGCAGCCAAGGTACTAGAGCTGTCTGTTCTTAATAAGACAGCTTTGCATCAACTTACATTCATTTCATATTTGGAAGGCTATTTTTGCAACCACACGGTCTAGAGGTAACTTTTACAAAGGGATAACAAACTTTAAGAATTATACTCGTATCTGAAATCTTTGTACCTGCTATAAATTATGCTAAATCCTGATCTTACATTGAGTTCTGTATGCGAAGACCCCTTTGCCAGCCTGGAATCCCATTGCATTTGGTGAGGCTCCCCTGCACCTTTGTCGTCCACCTGTGAGGATCTTATTGTAGTATCAGGGCCTTGGTTATTAAAATGGAAAAGTTAACAAAAACTATTTTTTACTTATGTGGTGGGTTTCAGTCATTTCGTCTTTATAGTCCGTTTCTGAAAAGAGTCTTACAAACATCAACAGGGTTCAGAAACACTTGCAATTTTAAATAACTCAAAAATGTAAAAAAAAATCATGGGGTGCTCTATCATTCTATTTTATGAAAACAGTCAGTTAAAATCAATTTAATGCTGTCCCTCTCAACGAAAGCTTTGGTTCTGAAGGAGTTAGTGGCATTTGACTTTTCACTCACTTATAACAATTTAAGAGTCTCCTGTAGCAAGTAGGATTTTTCAAATCCTGTAGAACACTAGTGTTAATGCATCTTCCTGTTTAAATCAAAGCTTGGAAAAAGTACTTTCTGGTGTCCAGTGGGAAGACTTCCAATATTTAGGACTCTAGTAGCAGAGTATGGAACTGATGCCGTTCTAGTAAGCTTCACTCTTGCTCCTCAAGCTAAATAGTAAAATACAAATGTTACGAGTAATTCACTTCACTATTGCTCTTCACAGTAAGTGGGGTATGATCCCATGGAGACTGTTTTTTTTTTTTTTTTTTTCCTTCTGGTTTCCTTTTCCCAAACAAGAGGAAAGAGACAACAAAAGGGTGAGAAATACAAAAAACAGACTTAAAGAGGCAAAGACTGTGTGTGGGAGAGAACAGGGGAATATGAATGTTGCTTCTCTACCCTTCTCTTTATAGCAGTCTGAGAGGGAGGGGAGATAAAAGAAGGAAAAAAGGTCCTGTTCCTCCTCCCCCCCCCCCCCTTTTTTTTTTTTTTTTTTTTTAAATTTTAAGGGTTGATACAAAATATGGTGCAGCTGCAAGGAAGAGGCAGGATGCTCTTTTCTCTCTCTCCTTTGCACTGCTAGGGATTTTGGAGTGCTTCCCAGTGAGTAGTTCCTGTCTTTCATAACTGGCCCTTGTTAGTAGGTTTCTGATTGCTATATATAAATGTTTCTTTGAGGGTTGTGTCTTAATTAAGTTCTTGGATAGGGATGGTTTTGCTGCCTGCTTTGTTTTACTTGCACTACCTGTTTCAGTAAAGTTCATACAAGTAATTTCAGACTTTCATTCTGCCTACTGGGCAGTTTAACAATCCATGCCAGAAGAGCAATCAGCTAGGCCATGTTCAGAGAATCTTGACAAACAAATCTCTAAACAGTTGATTCCAAAATAATTTACCCAACTCCTGTGTTTTTTTCCTAAAAGAATCCTATTTTTTTAAAAAAAACTTCAATTGAGGTTGTGCATGGAAAAATATGGTAAGGTTTCAGGGTCTTATGCAGGTGATGTAGCAGTGTAAAGGAGCATAATAATTGGCATGAATGATTTGATCGATGGTGTTCATGAAAAGTTAAATCTAGATTCTGCTGCTTTCCTGCTGGAGGACATCTGCCCAGGAGGGGATTCAGGACTTCTCTCAAGACTTGAGAGAGATAGGTAGCAGTTGGAATAGGAGTTTGCACAAAGGGAGAGTAGGCTTCTAAATTAGTTTTTTTAAGTTAGTTGTTAATTGGGCTAAAGAAAATCTATTTAACTAAACACTTTGCCTTCTAACTTAAAAACTAAACCTAGTGCCAGTCAGAGTAAAAGCCTCAGTTTGATTGTGCAGGTAAGATTACCAATAGGTTACAGTGGGGGCTGCTGAGTGTGTAGTGCATTAATGTAGTGCTTCCTAATTCCATACATCCAAATTGTGACCATGGTTGGCAGGTGTGTCCAATCTGGTATAGGGAGCAAATGCAGAAAGGCGGCCTAACAGATGAAATTCTTCTCTGCAGGACTAGCAGTTGCACATAAATGTTTTGGAGAATGTGGTCCTGAACTCACTAAGTATCTTCAGAAACGTCTTTATCCCCAAATGTTCTGTTAATCGAATCATAGAAATGTAGGACTAGAAAGGACATCATTAGATCATCTATCCAGTTCCCTGCACTGAGGCAGGACTTAGTGTTATCTAGATCATCCCTGATAGGTGTGTGTCTAACCTGTTCTTAAAAACCTGCAATGATGGAGATTGCCTAGGTAATTTGTTTCAGTGCTTAACTACTCTTACAGTTAGGAAGCTTTTCATAATATCTAACCTAAATCTCTCTTGCTGCAATTTAAGCCCATTGCGTTTTATCCTGTCTTTAGTGGTTAAGGAGAACAACTTATCACCCTCCTCTTTGTAACACTTATGTACTTGAAGACTGTTATGTCCACCCTCTATTTTCTCTACTCCAGACTAAAAAAACTGGGTTTGTTTAATCTTTCCCTGTAGGTAATGTTTTCTAGACATTTAATCATTTTTGTTGCTCTCCTCTGGACTTTCTCCACTTTGTCCACATCTTTCCAAAAGTGTGGTGCCCAGAACTGTCCAGAGTGCTCCAGCTGAGGCCTTATCAGTGCTGAGTAGTAGTAGTAGAATTACTTCTCATGTCTAAGGCTATGTTTTAGTCACAGATGTGGTGTGTTTTTTGTTTTGTTTTGGTAAAAGTTATGGACAGTTCATGGGCTATGAACAATAATTCATCCTCCGTGATCTGTCCACAACTTGTACTATATACCCTTGACTAAATCTTGGATGGGGGGGAACCACGGGTGCTCAGGGGTGGGGGCAGTTGGGGCTGGCAGGCTCCCTACCCGGCTCCTCACGGTTCTCCGGAAGCGGCAACATATCCCTCCCTCAGCTCCTAGCTCCGTGCGCTGCCTCTGCCTGCAGGCACCACCCCGCAGCTCCCATTGGCCATGGTTCCCGGATAATGGGAGCTGTGGAGCCAGTGCTTGGGGCAGGGGCAGCGTGTGGAGCTAGGAGCTGAGGGAGGGACATATCGCCCCTTCTGGAGGCCCGTCCCCCAAGGTAAGCGCTGCGCAGAGCCCGCATCCAAACTCCCAGCCCTGAGCCCTCTCCTACACCCAAACTCCTGCTGCTGCTGCTGCTTGGGGTGGGGGGCGGGGTGGGCGGGCGGTGGTCTAAGACTATCCTAGCAGGGGCCAGTGCAGCTGGCCCAGGTGCTGCCCAAGCTGCTCAGGCAGCCCCTGGTCCAGCCACATTGGCCACTGCAGAAGCCGTAAAGGTCCCAGAAAGTCACAAAATCCGTGACAAACTTGCAGCCTTACTCATGTCTTTCTTACAACACTCCTGTTAGTACATTCCAGAATGTTTGGGTTTTTTTGCAACAGTATTGCTTTCTGTTTAGTTTGTGATCCACTATAACCTCAAGATTACTTTTTAGCAGTGCTCCTTCCTAGCCAGTCATTTCCCATTTTGTATCTGTGCAATTGATTGTTCCTTCCTAAGTAGAGTACTTTTACCTCTGTCCATACTGAATTGCATCCTATTGATTTCAGACCATTTCTCCAGTTTGTCAAGGCAATTTTTAATTCTTATCTTGTCCTCCAAAGCTCTTGCAACCCCTGCCAGCTTGATATCATCTGCTAACTTTAAGTGTACTCTCTTTGCCATTATCTAAATCATTTATGAAGATACTGAATAGAACTGGACCCAGGACAGATTCCTGCAGGACCCCACTCAATATGCCTTTCCAGCTTGACTATGACAAAGAGAACTGCTGAGTACAGTTTTTCAACCAGTTGTGCACCTACCTTATAATAGGTTTGTCTAGGCTATATTTCCCTAGTTTGCTTATGAGTATGGTGACCATATGTTCCATTTTGGCTGGGACAGTCCTTTTTTTAAGCCTTGTACTGGCCATCTCATGTGGGGTTTTTTTGGGGGGGGGGCAAAACTGGGCATTTTGCCAGAAAGGTGGGGTGTGACCCCTAGTGGGACATGGAGGAATGGGTAGGGGGAGGGGAGCAGCAATACCTGCCCTACATGGGAGGGAGGGCTCAGGAAAGTGGCTTAGGCCAGGCCAGCCCTGTGTGGCCAGGTGGCAGGGGGTCTTGGGCTGGCCCTACCTGCGGAGAGGGAGAAGGGGGCATTGGGCTGGCCCCCAGAGTTGTCCCATTTTCCCTTTGGGAAAATATGGTCACCCTAGTTATGAGAAGATCATGAGAGACAGTATTAAAAGCATTATTAAAGTTGAGATACATCACATCTACTGCTTCCCCCACGCACAAGGTTTGTTTCTCTGTCAAAGGAGGCTATCTGAGTGATTTGATGCAGGGGCGTGTGCAGGAATTAAAAATTTGACAGCTTTTGGAGGCTCACGTTCTGTGCCCCCACCGCAGCCACAGGGCTGGAAGAACTGTCAGCTCCCTGCTGCGGCCCTGGCCCTGCCTCTGCTTGCCTCCCCTTGAGTACATCCCAGCTTGATGTGATTTGTTCTTGATAAATCCATGTTGACTGTTACTTTATCTTTTATTTATTTATTTATTATTTAAGGTGCTTACAAATTGATTGTTTGCTCCATTATCTTTGTGGGTACCAAAGTTAAGTGGACTGGTCTATATTTCCCTGGTTTGTCCTTATTCCCCTTTTAATAGATGGGTATTATGTTTGGCCTTTTTCAGTCCTCTGGGATCTCTCCCATCCTCCATGAGTTCTCAAATATAATTACTAGTGGCTCAGAGAAGTCTTCAGTTAAAGTATTTTAGGATGTATTTTGTCAGGACCTGTCAACTTGAAGACACTAACTCTTAATGGGTTCTTTCCCTATTTTAGCCTGCGATCCTACCCCATTTATACAGATGTTTGTTATGTATGTTGTTTGATCACTGCTAGCCTTTTCGATGAAAAGTGAAACAAAAAAAAAAGCGGTTAGCATTTCGGCTGTTGCTGCATTTTCTGCTGTCTTTCCCTCCTTTTTGAGTAATTGGCTTACCCTGTCCTTGGTCTTCCTCTTGCTTCTAATGCAGGCATCGGCAGCCTTCGGCGCGCGGCTCACCAGGGTAAGCCACCTGGTGGGCCGGGCCGGTTTGTTTACTTGCTGCGTCCACCCGTTCGGCCGATCCCGGCTCCCACTGGCCGCGGTTCGCCGTCCCCGGCCGACGCGGCAAGTAAACAAACCGACCTGGCCTGCCAGCGGGCTTACCCTGGCGAGCCGCGTGCCAAAGGTTGCTGATGCCTGTTCTAATGTATTTGTTTTGTTACCCTTTATGTCCATATCTAATTTAATCTGATTTTGTGCTTTGGCCTTTCTAATTTGTCCCTACGTGCTATATGGGGAAAAGAGCGCTCTGCAAGGGTTGTGGTACAGCTGACTAGGGGAAAAAAATCTCAAATTCTCCCACACTTTTCCTCAGGTGAGGGTTATTGGATATCTCATTACTGAGGGTAGGCACGGAAGCAAGGGTACGTCTACTACATGCTTGTAGCTTCCGCCCTGGTCCCTATGCTACTCGCCTGTGTGCTGCTTTGGTCCCTTCACAAGTGATTGCCGAATGGCACAGGAAAGTTTCCTACAATGGGGGAAGGAACAAGGCAGCTCTGTCAAAGAACCTTCGGCAGAGGATTGCCGAGTACCTCCAGGAAACTTTCCTAGAGATCTCTCTGGAGGATTCCCGTGAGATCTCGGCGTGCATCAACACCCTGTTCTGCTGTACTGATTAGCTGCACAAAGAAATGTCCAGCACACAGAAACACAGCCAGCCATGTACATTTCTATACCCTGAACCCACCTCTACACTACACAAACCACTTACCAGCCGTCTCCTTTCCTGCTTCTTGCTCACTGGAGAGCAAATGCTGAGACTGGTTAGACGCCTTCAGAGTGGTGAAGAGTTCCTGGCTGCCTGCCCCACCGGGCGACCTGTCCGGGAGCTCCTCTTCATCATCTAACTCCACCTCTTCATCAATGCAGGGATACTGTTCAAAGGCAATGGGTAACTTGGATTAGAAAAGGGAAATGTAAAGCCTGAGGTTGTCAGTTTATTTTCTGTATATGTTATATGTTTGCTTTTCCTTAATATTTCATCTCTGAATCTGTGGTTAAATAAACTTTTATTTTTACCACAAGCAGGTCTCTGGTGTGCAAACTAGGAAGTGTGAGTGCCAAAGCACACTGATAACTGAGGGCTGGTTTCACACGTTTGGGGGTGATGAACTAATGGGGAATGATCTGAGTGTCTTTGTACTTAAGGAGTCCAGTGGCACCTTAAAGACTAACAGATTTATTTGGGCATAGACTTTTGTTAGTCTTTAAGGTGCCACCAGACTGCTTGTTGTTTTTGTGGATATAGACTAACACGGCTACTCCCTGATATTTGTACTTAAGAACTCAGGGAGGACACATTTGGGAAAACTTGAGGTTGGAAGGACTGTTGGTGTCACACTGCAAGGAGTGACTAGCCTGGTGAGAGTCAAGGGACGAAAACTTGTGCTTGTGGGATGGCTACTGGTATTGGGACCATAGTTGCGCAACGTTAAGGCCCCAAGGTTACATAGCAGGAGGTGACATAGCCACTTACTGGTCTGGGTGGTTCCCAGAACATCAGTCATTTCCACAAGTAGTGACTCAGAAGAGCATCCTCATCTTTCTGATAGACTGCAACCAAAAAGTTTCTGGACAGAACTCCAGTTCTCATGTCTCAGCACTTGGATGTCAGGTGGATAGGCAATTTGGAAATGTTTGGATATAGCAAATATTCAGGAGAGGATGCTTGTCTCTCTGTGCTGGCTAACCTCATTTCCAAGCAAATTTATGGGAAGAATGGTCCTGTGGCTGAAGTACAGATCTATAGCTGTTCTGTTCTCTGCAACTGACTTGTGACTTTGGGCAAGTCAGTTATCCACTCGGTTGGTTATAACTGGGTTAATACTTCTCTTACAGATGTTGAGAAGCTTAATTAATTATTGATAAAATGCTTTGAGATTCTGAAATGGGGAAGGTAAAAATGTTTGGCTAGTAGTTTTATTCACCACACTTTAAGAAACTGCTTAACCATGTTGGGCTTTGAGTATCATAATAGCAAAACATTGCTGATGTTTGTTGCTTACTGTCCATGGAGTAAACTAGAATTCCAGTGTTAAATTGCTCTGGTTTAATTGAAGGAGTAGATGTGCTGTTTGCATTCATTGTAAACACTTTATAGTTTTAAAAACAGTGTATCAGTAGTCCTCCTTTCAGTCAGCTGCTTTGTTTATTGCCACACACTGTCATATGTCTGTTACACTTAAGGATTTTTTTTAAACTTCATTTTTTCAGACAATGAAGCAAGATAATAACTTAAATGCCACTAAAACAACAGCAAAATATTTCTAAAAGCTATCTATACAACACAGGATTTGAAATAAATAAGAACAAACCAAAACTGACTGTATATACTAGACAAAATAATTCTTTCTGAGGGGGAAAGAATGCGCTATATAGTCCTGTGAGTAGCGTTTTCTTTATGTAGCATCTCGAGGAAGTTACTTGAATAAAATTTAAACAATAAAAGCCAAGCGCGGTTGGCCTGTTTTTCAGGTTTTTAGCTGAGCTGACAGGATTTTTTTTTTTCTCCCAGTATTAAGTTTGGACTTCATGTCCTACAAGAAGATTAGAAACTGAAATTGGGAAACAAATCTTTTGATTGTAAGCAACACCTATAAATGTGTACTAGAACTTAGTCTTCTGAAATACAGGCTTGCTGTGTTACGAAGAAACTCACAGAATGACTAAAAATATTCTAAACCTTAAATGCCATTATGCATAATATATAAATTTAAGGGGGTGAAATTGCACATATTTACAATCCAGAATGATCTAAAAATTTTAAGTGAAATCTGCATAAAGAAAGAGATTGGCAGACTAGAAGTCTTGGCCTATAAACAAATAGAAGATAAATATCAGTTTTGCAATCCATGATATGTGGGTGCCCAACGCCACTGTTTCGTCAAACTGTTATCCTACCCTACATTCTTGTTCAGAAGATTAAGGTCTTTCTCTGAAATAACTAAACTGGTCTTTTTTAGGGCTGTCAAGGGATTTAAAAAAAAAAAATTATCGCGATTAATCACGTGATTAAACAATAATAGAATACAATTTATTTAAATATTTTTGGATATTTTTACATTTTTCAAATATATTGATTTAAATTGCAACACAGTCATGTACAGTGCTCACTTTGTTTATTACAAATATTTGCACTGTAAAAAAACAAAATAAATAGTATTTTTCAATTCACCTAATACAAGTACGTTAGTGCAATATTTTTATCATGGAAGTTGAACTTACAAATGTAGAATTATGTACAAAAAAACCCTGCACTCAAAACCAAAACAGTGTAAAACTTTAGAGCCTACAGGTCCACTCAGTTCTACTTTTTGTTCAACCAATCACTCAGACAAACAAGTTTGTTTACATTTGCAGGAGATAATGCTGTCTGCTTTTTGTTTACAATGTCACATGAAAGTAAGAACAGGTGTTTCCATGGCACTGTTATAGCCGGTGTCACAAGATATTTGTGTCAGATGCACTAAAGATTCATGTCCCTTCATGCTTCAACTACCATTCCAGAGGACGTGTGTCCATGCTGATGATGGGTTCTGCTCAATAACAATCCAAAGCGGTGCGGACCGATGCACGTTCATATTCATTATCTGAGTCAGATGCCACCAGCGGAAGGTTGATTTTCTTTTTTGGTGGTTCAGGTTCTGTAGTTTTCGCATTGGAGTGTTGCTCTTTTAACTCTTTTGAAAGCATGTTCCCCCACCTCATCCCTCTCCGATTTTGAAAGGCACTTCAGATTCTTAAATCTTGGGTTGAGTGCTGTAACTATCTTTGGAAATCTCACATTGGTACCTTCTTTGAGTTTTCTGAAAGTGTTCTTAAAATGAACATGTGCTGAGTCATCATCCGAGGGTAAAACAGAGCAGGAGACATGCATTTCTCCCCCAAGGAATTCAGTCACAAATTTAATTAACACTATTTTTTAACAAGCATCATCAACATGGAAGCATGTCCTCTGGAATGGTGGCGGAAGCATGAAGGGGTGTACAAATTTTTAGCGTATCTGGCATGTAAATACCTTGCAATGCTGGCTACAAAAGTGCCATACGAACCCCTGTTCTCATTTTCAGGTAACATTGTAAATAAGCGGGCAGCATTATCTCCTGTAAAGGTAAACAAGTTTGTTTACCTTCATGATTGGCTGAAGAAGTAGGACTGAGTGGACTTGTAAGATATAAAGTTTTACATTGTTTTGTTTGAGTGCAGTTATGTAACAAAAAAAAATCTACATTTGTAAGTTGCACTTTTGATAGATTGCACTACAGTACTTGTAGGACGTGAATTGAAAAATACTGCATTTTTACAGTGCAAATATTTGTAATTAATAAAGTGAGCATTGTACATGTCATATTGATTTAAATTACAACACAATACATTTGAAAATGTAGAAAAACATCCAAAATATTTAACAAATTTCAATTAGTATTCTATTTAACAATGTGATTAAGCGCGATTAATTTTGTAAAGTTAATTGCTTGAATTAACTGCGATTAATCGACAGCCCTAGCCTTTTTTTTTTTTTTTTTTTTTTTTTTTTTTTTAAAAAAGACAGTACAAAAATCGCAAAACAAAGATACTGGGTCAGACCAAATGTCTATCTAGCCCAGTATCCTGCCTTCTGACAGTGGCCACTACCAGATGCCCCAGAGGGAATGAACAGAACAGGTACTCATCAAGTGATCCCTTCCCTGGGGTCCATTCCCATCTTCTGGCAAACAGAGGCTGGGTTCACCATCCCTGCCCATCTTGGCTAATAGCCATTGGTGGACCTATCCTGAAGGAATTTATCTAATTATTTTTTGAACCCTGTTAGAGTCTTGGCCTTCACAACATCCTCTTGTGTTCCACAGGTTGACTGTGTGTTGTGTGAAGAAATACTTCCTTTTGTTTGTTTTAAACCTGCTGCCTATTAATTTCATTTGGTGCCCCCTAGCTCTTGTGTTAAGAGAAGGAGTAAATAACCCTTCCTTCCTTCCTTTCTCCACACCAGTCATGATTTTATAGACCTCTATTATATCCCCCCTTAGTTGTCTCTCTTTCAAACTGAAAAGTCCCAGTCTTATTAATTGCTCCTCATACAGAAGCCATTCCATACCTCTAATCATTTTTGTTGCCCTTTTCTGAACCTTTTCCAATTCCAATATAGCTTTTTTTGAGATGGGGCAACCACATCTGCACACTGTATTCAAGATGTCAGTGTACCTTGGATTTATATAGAGGCAACATGATATTTTCTGTTATCTATCCCTTTCCTAATGATTCCCAACATTCTGTTCACTTTTTTGACTGCCGCAGCACATTGCTTGGATGTTTTCAGAGAACTATCCACAGTGACTCCAAGATCTTTCTTGAGTGGTAACAACTAATTTAGACCCTATCATTTTATATGTATAGTTGGGATTGTTTTTCAGTGTGTGTTACTTTGAAATTCAATGTTGATAAATGCATCTGCCATTTTGTTGCCCAGTCACCCAGTTTTGAGATCCTTTTGTAGCTCTTCACAGTATGCTTTGGACTTCCCTATCTCGAGTAGTTTTGTATCATCTGCAAATTTTGCATTTACCCTTTTTTTCCAGATCATTTATGACTATGTGAATAGAACTGGTCCCAGTACAGATCCCTGGGGGACACCACCAGGGTCGGATTAACTTTTTGTGAGCCCGGCTCCAAACGTATTTGTGAGCCCCTACGGGGGCAATGGAACATGGCATGGGGAGGTCCATCCTTGGAGTGAGGGGCTGGCCAGAGGCAATGGGGCATGGCGGGGGCTGCCATGCTTCGGACAGTGCAAGGGCACTGTTTACAAACTGGCAATTGCCAGACGCACAGTGACCCACCCAGCCCTGGGCTGCCAGCATGCCCCTTTCCCGTTGGGGTGGGTCCATGCTGTGCCATGCAGCCCCCCTCCCCTTAGCTCCCCCTGGACCTGCTATGCCCAGCAAGCCCCCACCCCCCCACAAATGCACAGTGCCCTGAACACCGCCCCCCCGCCCTCAGCCCTACCACAGCTTCCCAGTACCCCCCACAAACCCCTCCCACTGTCCAGCACCCCAACACGCACAAATCTCTCCAAACACCCAGTGTCCTTCTCCATAGCCCCACCACCACAACTACACAGTGCCCCCCAACAACCCTCACTGCCCAGTACCCCAAAACACACAAACCTCCCCCAGTCCCCAGCGCCTCTCACTCCCTCACATTCCCGCACACCCCCCCCCCCCCCCGATCCACTTCTCCAGACCCTGCTGAGTCAGCACAGAGCAGGGATCCCCACTCCTAGCACAGTGGCAGGACAGCTGATGCTCGGGAGAACAGAGTGGCCCCTGGGTCACACCCAGCCCTACCCACATGGTGCTGCCCTTCGCGGAGGAGGCGTTCCCTTGCATGTGTGGGAGGGGGGGAGCCACCAACTTCCTCAGCCTGCAGCTTCCGCAGAGCAGCAGGGAGAGGAGGGCTCCGCCCCGGGGAGCCCAAAGCAGACGGTCACCGACCTGGAGTGGCAGCAGCTGAGGGCTCCTCTCCACCCCTGGCAGCTACCTGCTGGTGATGCGAGGGAAAAGAGGAGCCCTCAGCCGGCTGCTGGCGAAAAGGAGCAAGCAGTGGGTGGGTGGGGGAGGGTGGGGAAGAGCCGACAGGCGGGGCCAGGGGTAGAGAGAAGCCCTGGCCAGCTGGCCGAGAGTGGTGAGCGGGAGTAGGAGGAGTCAGGGTAGAGAGGAGCCAGCTGCTCCAGGCTCAGCGCAAGTGGAACGGGCCGGGCTGGGGCCCCTTTTGAGTGTGAGCCTGGCGCCATTGTACACCTGGTATTGGACACCACTATTTACCTCTCTCCAGTCTGAAAACTGACGATTTATTCCTACCCTTTGTTTCCGAACTTTTAACCAGTTACCAATCCAGGAGAGGACCTTTTCTCTTATCCCATGACAGCTTACTTTGCTTAAGAGCCTTTGGTGAGGGACCTTGTCAAAGGCTTTCTGAGAATCTAAGTACACTATATCCCTTGGATCACCCTTGTCCACCTGCTTGTTGACCCCCTCAAAGAATTCTAGTAGATTGGTGAGGCATGATTTCCCTTTACGAAAACCATGTTGACTCTTCCACAATAAATTGTTAATCTATGTGTCTGACAATTTTGTTCTTTACTAGTTTCAACCAGTTTGTCTGGTACTGAAGTTAGGCTTACTGGCCTGTAATTGCCAGGATCACCACTAGAGCCCTTTTTAAAAATTGGTGTCTCATTAGCTATCCTCCAGTCATTTGGCACAGAATCTGACTTAAATGATAGGTTACAGACTACAGTTAGTAGTTCTGCAGTTTCACGTTTGAGTTCCTTTAGAACTCTTGGGTGAATACCATCTGGTCCCGGCAACTTATAACTATTTTATCAATTTGTTCCAAAACCACCTCTAATGATACCTCAATCTGGGACAGTTCCTCAGATTTCTCACCTAAACAGAATGGCTCAGGTTTGTGAATCTCCCTCTCATCCTCAGCTGTGAAGACCAATGCACAAAATTCATTTAGTTGCTCATTTAGCATCTCGATTGTCCAGTGGCCCAACTGATTGTTTACAGCAGAAGCAGGAAGCCTGCTACTTTTTTGCTATTACTTTTTGAGTCTTTGGCTAGCTGTTCTTCAAATTCTTTTTTGGCTTTCCTAATTATGTTTTTCAACTTCATTTTCCCTAGTTCATGCTCCTATTTTCCTCACTAGGATTTAACTTCCACTTTTTACAAGATGCCTTTTTACCTCTCACTGCTTCTTTTACTTTGTTGTTTTAGCCATCGTTCTCTTACTGTTTTTCTTAATTTGGGGTATACATTTAAGATGAGCGCTATTATGATGTTTAAAAAGTGTCCATGCAGTTTGCAGGGATTTCACTTTTGGTGCCGTACCTTTTAATTTTTGTTTAACTAACCTCCTCATTTTTGCATAGTTCCCCTTTCTGAAATTTAATATTACAATGTTGGGCTGCTGTGGTGGTTTCCCCACCACAGGGATGTTAACTTTAGGAACATAAGAACAGCCATCTTGGGTCAGAACAAAGGTCCATCTAGCCCAGTATCCTGTCTTCCAACAGTGGCTAATGCCAGGGGCCCCAGAGAGAATGAACAGAACACGTAATCATCGAGGTGATCCATTCCCTGTCGCCCATTCCCAGCTTCTGGCAAACAGAGGCTAGGTTCACCATTCCTGCCCATCCTGGCTAGTAGCCATTGCTGGACCTATCCTGAAGGAACTTGCCTAGTTTTTTTTGAACCCTATTATAGTCTCAGCCTTTGCAACATCCCATGGCAAAGATTTCCACAGGTTGACTGTGCGTTGTGTGAAAAAATACTTCCTTTTGTTTGCTTTAAACCTACTGCCTATTAATTTCAGTAGTTCTTGTTATGAGAAGGAGTAAATAACATTCCTTGTTTTTTCTCCACACCAATCATGATTGAGGTCTATAAAATCATCTCTCCTTAGTCATCTCTTTTCCAAGCTGAAAAATCCAAGTCTTAATCTCTCCTCATATGGAAGCTGTTCCATATCACTAATCATTTTTGTTGCCCTTTTCTGAACCTTTTCCAATTCCAATATATCTTTTTAAAGATTTAATTATATTTTGGTCACTATTACCAAGTGGTCCAGCTATATTCACCTCTTGGACCAGATCCTATGTTCCATTTAGGACTAAATCAAGAATTGCCTCTCCTCTTGTGGGTTCCAGGACTAGCTGCTCCAAAAAGCAGTCATTTAAGGTGTCAAGAAACTTTATCTCTGCATCCTGTCCTGAGGTGATATGTACCCAGTCAATATGGGGATAGTTAAACTCAATAATGAGGGATTTCATTTTTATAGTCTCTCTAATCTCCTTCATCATTTCAGTCACTATCACCATCCTGGTCTGGTGGTCAGTAATATATCCTTACTGCTATATTCTTCTTATTCAAGCATGGAATTACTATCCATATAGATTCTATGGTACAATTTGGTTCATTTAAGATTTTTACTTCATTTGATTCTAGGCTTTCTTTCACATATAGTGCCAGTCCCCCCACCAGCAAGACCTGTTATGTCCTTCGATATATTTTGTATCCTGGTATTACTGTGTCCCATGGATTATCCTCATTCCACCAAGTTTCTGTGATGCCTGTCAGTGTAGACACTGTTACCTAACAGTCCTCCAGCAGCAGTCCCACAATGTTCCTTTCTCTTCAACTGTTCCATAAATTTATTAAGGTTTTAATGTATTTACTTTTCACTTGCACAGAATTATTCTGAAGTTTTTTTAACTCAATAAAACATTATTGTTTGGAAAATAATTCATGTTTATTAGTTTCCAACATATACTGCAGAATGCTTGGCAGTAGTGAAAGCAACCACTTATTTGTTGTTGAACACTGACAAACTCATAGGATCAGTCACAACGTGTAATAATAAATCTACAGCAAGCACCATAAAACTAATAGGTGCATTGTCAGTGTTGTATTCGTTGGTGCTTGGTGCACATCTTACAGTTTATAACAGGCCCCCAAACTTCAGGGCCAGGTAGAGCACAGTCTGCTACAATGCTGTATTGTAGTTCACTGTCGCAATGCTCTCTCGAAGCCCCCCTGTGCTGTATAGCTCCACATCGATGTCTTCTGATAGCCCTTATATTTGGCTGTTCAAACTCAGTGGACAACTGCTCCGCCTCCACCTTTCATCTTGGTGGCTATTTTTTCCCCTTTGCTTCACAGATATGCAGGGCACAACAGGCTGCTACAACCATTGGGATAGTTTTTCACTGAGATCCAGTCTTGTTAGTTAAATTCACCAGTGCCCTTTCAATCTGCCAAAAGCACATTCAACTGTCATTTTGCACCTGCTGAGTAGGTAGTTGAATTTTTCCTTGGTGCTCTTGAGGTGGCTGGTGTACGGTTTCATGAGCCAGGAGAGTAAGGGATAGGCTGGGTCCCCCAGGATCACTACTGGCATTTCAACTTCAGTAATGGTAATCTGCTGGTCAGGAAAAAAACATTCCTGCTTGCAGCTTTCAGAAAAATCCTGTGTTCTTAAAGATGCGGAAGGCATGCACCTTCCTTGACCAGCCCACATTCATGTTGGGGAAGCGTTCCTGATGATCTACCAGCACTTGAATAACTATAGAAAAATACCCTTTTCTGTTGATGGACTTTGTGACAAGTTGGCCTGGTGCCAAAATTGGGATGTGTGTACCGTCTATCACCTCAGTGCAGTTTGGGAACCCTATCACTGCAAAGCCATCCACTATATCCTGCATCTTGCCAAGAGTCATAGTCCTGCACAGCAGGAGATGATTAATGACCCTGCACGCTTGCATGACAGCAGCCCCCACAGTGAATTTTCCAACTCCAAAATTATTTCCTGCTGACTGGTAACAATCCAGCACTGCAGGTTTCCACAGTGCGATTGCCACTTGCTTCTCCACTCTTAGTGCAGCTCTCATTCTGGTGTCCCTGCACTGGAAAGCTGTGGTGATCTTGGCACACAGATCCAGGAATGTGGCCTTTCCCATCCGAAGGTTCTGCAGCCACTGCTTGTCATCCCAAGTCCACATTGCAATGGGATCCCATCGGTCAGTGCTCGTTTCTCAGAAGCGGCTCTCCACCATTTGCAGCTGCTCTTTGAATGCCGCCAACTTTGAGTTGGTCCTCGTTATGTCCCACAGCAATCTGCCCGCCAGCAAATTGTCACCTTCTCTGCGGCTCTTCTTGCTGCTCTTGAAATACTGGAGGATCATATGTCCTGTGCTTGCAACACTCATGGCGATAGTTTAGAACTGTGCAGGCTCCATGCTTCTGTCAGAGATGGTGACCAGTGACAAGCCCGGCATTGATTGGTGGGATTTTCAACATAGCTGTGAAAATTGAGATAGAGAAGGTTGCATGGTAGGAACTTGACTCCACAGTCAGTCACCCTTGCGTGACTCATTTCTGCCCACCATGCATTGCCAAAACTTCCCAAAAGCCAGTGTACCGGACAGTGGTGATACCTGGGATACACCACTGGGATACCTACTCATGGTGCACCGCACTGTGCATCAAAACAAGCACTCCTGATAAGTACGTGCACTGCCAACGCGAGGAGCCAAGTATGCATGGGAACAAGCGATACGCTAACTGCCATGGTATTAGGCTGACGTAACGTACATCAGCAAAACTTTGTAGTGTAGACATGCCTAAACTGAGTCTTGCTTAGCTAGTACAAAGCTTGAGAATTCCCTTGAATGTGTGTTGCTGGTGACAACGGTGGATTCTACTCTTTCATGCTTCAGTAATAACAATTCTGGGCAGGGAGGAGGTCAGGTGGGGAGGAACAAAACTATTAGATGTAAGAAGTATTGCCCTCTTTTCAATATTGTAGATGGGCCAGATGATTGCTACCTTTTTTCCCCCTGCAGGTTGGGTGTTGATGCAAACATCTTCAAATTAACTGTTGGGGACGTTTTGACTTAAATCATCTGCAATGCTTTTCCAGTATAAAATTCTTAGCTATAACCTCATGTTGAAGAATTGTCTCTTATAATTCTTCAGAACCATATTGCCTACTTGATAAGTTTTGTTTCCTGTTCTAGTTAGTTAAAGTGTAATGTTAGAAATTATTTGAAGTCAATATTATAATGCATTTTGAAGCTTTTCCTTCAAGTAGGTTGATCCTGAAGAGAGCAGACCTAGCGGGGTGGTAGAGAGCGAATTCTGTAATGCTGTTAGGTCATCTGAAAGTTTTGTGTGTGGTGTGCAAACCTTGTATTTGCTATAAGATTTCAAAGACTCTACCTCTAGGACAACTAAATCATAAGTGTGTGTTGTGATATTCTTTTTTTGTTTGCTTTAAGGAAAGTACTGACCTTATGATTTCAAAAGCTTTGTTTGAGATGGTGTGGGCAAATCTGGGGAATGCTGTAAATAACTTACATTCTAAAATTATTTTTAACAGCTTGCTTTTACACGAGATGGACTCTGTGGCTTGTGGAATGAAATGGTGAAAGATGGAGAAATTGTATACACTGGAACAGAATTATCACAAAGTGGTGAACTACCTCTAAGAAAAGGTAAGATTGATATTTCCGCACCACCACCTTTTTTTTTTTCTTTCATCCTGATGATGTGACCTAAGCACTGATTTAGTAATATTACAAACTCTCGGTTCTTAATCAAATGTAATTAACTTTCCTTTATAGTGTTACTGCTCTTGAATAAATAGGAGGGAGCTACTTACTAGGATTTATAGGTTACTGCTTCCTCCAATCTGTTCCGTTTTTTTTTTTTTGGTTGGCTTTTTAGGAATACGGCCTTTCTCTATTGGCCTCAGAGAGGAGACCTTCATTTCTGAAAATGATGACTTGTCATAGTAAAAAAAATATGTTCTAAAAAAACTTCAACCCCAGGGCGTAGGGCAGAGGGGATGTGTGTGGGGTTATGTGCCTGCACAGGGCAGAGGCTGGGGGCTGGCTGCTGTTGAGTCTTGCCGCCTACTTATTCCTCCTCCCACAGGTCTGGGCTCGACAAAACGACCATGGAGCTTCTCCTGGGCAGGCAGGGCATATGCCAGTGGGGCGCCAGGCTTCCTCGCCATGCTGCAGAGTGGATGGTGCTTACACCTGCTCTTGGCAGTGCCCACAGTGCCTCTCCCCTGCGCACCTCCCCTATCTCTAGCCTTCGGTGCTCAGAGTCTGTGCCCCCTCCCTGGCACACAGCTGGCTCCTGCCCCCTGCACCAGTGCACTTTTGTGCTGTAAAGGATTACATATTGTTCATGTTTGTCAATATGTGTATTTTTTATATTAAAATCGTATCTGAATTTTCTGGAATATACAGCTTTGAACATTTTTGAAATCATTCTGTTTTCATTGCTGGAAAACACTGGCCATATCTATAATATCTGGTTTCACTTCCTGCACCAGCAGTTCTAGTTCCTCCATTTTGTTAAGGGAATAATATGTCATCTTATTATTTAAAGAAGTTACCCTGACACTTGAGTTTAAACACATTGGATTAGATAAAACAATAAAACAAGTTGTTGTTGTTGTTAATAATAACTACAAAGAGATTTTAAGTGAGTATGAGTGAAGAGGCATAAAAGTCAGAAATGGTTACAAGAAAAATAAAGTTAAAACGTTTACTAGTGTCTACTTAAGAAAATATCTTCGTTGCAAAGCAAACGTTTTCACCACATGCTGTAGCAGATTACTGACCAAATTGTCAGGTCAGGACTCCTCCCCTAGAATCCAATGACTATTTCGTTTTGTCTTCTCAGTTGTGGAGGATGATGTTGGCAAGGGGAGAGGGGCGGGTCTTGGGGTGTTTGCTCCTGCTTTTTATAGTTTGTCCCCCTCTTGAAAACATTTCCAGCTGGGAGCAAGGCAACAAGCAGTCATTGTGGAAGGAAACTCCATATTGTTTGTTTGCTAAAATGTAGAATTTTCTTTTTGTTGCCCTTGCCCCCTTTCTTGCCAAAGAATGGCCACTTAGCAGGTAATGGTCCATCAGCCTTATTTACATCTGGCTGAGGCATCTGCTTGCCCTTTGTCTCTGAGGAACTAGTTTGGCCACTCCCCAAACTTGTCTGGAAAACATACTTTTAGTCATGATCTCAGTTTATGTTCATAACTTTACATATAATGCTCCTCTGTGCATTTTGCAATGATATTGATCAGCAAGGTGAGTTTTTAAATGATACCTCAAAGGCATACCTTGTACAAACATATTACAGTAATGTGTAGAGTGTGAACATGGGTATATTCTGTCACAATTGTAATATCCTATTATTTTTTAGACTTTCACACTTCTCGTGAAGAATTTATTGGATAACAAGAATTCTTGGTTCAATGTATGCAGATTTTTCTGTGTTATGCAAGATAATCAGCTTTATGCTTTTTTTTTGTCCTGTCTTTGGTACATAACGTGGGTTGCCTCTTTTCTCCATAACTCCTAGCAAGTCTGAATATATTGTTTTTTGAAACAATATTCATTTGCCCTGCAAATGAAAGTAGACTGACATTGCATCAGCAACCGAAGGGTCAAATCCAGATGTAATCATTGCTGTGGGTGGTTTCAGAAAGGCTGTCAGATTTCAAAAATCCTTTACACATTAACTTCCTGTGGGGTGTGGATCCCTCTACTACTGTTCAGACCAAGTGGATTTGATGCTGCAGTACTCTACAGGTTGGCCCAGTAACTGGCCCAGCTGTCTGCATTGGAAAGAGATCTTGTCGGTGAATGAGGCACCCCGCTCTTCTGTTGTTCACCTAACCTAGCTGGATTAACTGTGTTCAGTGCCTCAGATGCGCTTGGATACTCAGATGGCAGTAGACAGTTGCATTGTTAGCTTGGATGGAGGGAAGCCACCAGCTTTCCTGTTTGATAGCTCAACTTCTTAGAGGCTATGAAACATTCTTTTCCCCCACTGTGGCCTGTCCTGCCTGCTCTAGCAATTGTGGGCTGTTTGGGCAAGCATGCCTGCGTTTGCAGATGTTACAAAAATACCCGCTTTCATTAAATGCCCAGCATTATGAGCTTTTGGCGGGTGTGCTGTGGAATGCACAGATCACTGTCGTGGAAACCAGGTCCCTGTGGTGTCATCCACTCTAATCATGGTGTATGATGATGTAGTATTTCACACTGGATCCCAGTTTGTGTTGCTGCCCTCAATCTAAGCTGTTCATCATAGTTAAACCAAGCCATGCGGCTGAATGTATTATGCCTGCCTGATTACAGTAAAAACTGTATTATCCAGCACTTTACCAACAGGAAAGCTCTATAAACCAGCATTTCTGATTTTCATTGAAAGTTCGGTTTATAGTTCGGTCGGCACGGGGCCAGCAGGCGGGCCCTGCGTGGCTCCCCGGAAGCTGCGACATGTCCCTGCCGCTCCTAGGTGGAGGAATGGCTATGAGGGGTTTGGAGTGCAGAAGATGGTGCGGGGTGCAGGCTCTGTGAGGGAGTTTGGGTGCGGGAGGTTGTAGGGGCGTGGGAGGCGTTCCAAGGCGCCAGATCCAGGCGGTGCTCACCTCGGGCGGCTTCCCGCAAGTGGCAACCTGTCCCTGCTGCTCTTGCGGGGGGTGGGGGGGGTGCGGCTAGGTGGCTGTGTGCTGCCCCCCACCCCAAGTGCTGGCTCTGCAGTTCCTATTGTCTGGGAACCGCATCCATTGGGAGCTGCGGGGGTGGCGCTTGTGGGTAAAGGCAGTGTGCAGAGCTGTGTTGCCGCGCCTCCACCTAGGAGCAGTAGGGACATGTTGCTGCTTGTGGGAGGATGCTCGAGGTGAGCGTCCCCCAGGTCCGGCTCCCCGCACCACCTCCTGGGCCCTAACCCCCTCTCCCTACGCCCAAAATCCCTGCCAGACCCTGTGCCCTGTACTCCCTTCTGAACCCCAATTCCCTCCCTCTTAGTTAACCGGAATTTTTGACTTACCGGCATCCCTCATTCCCCTAACATGCTGGATAAGAGAGCTTTTACTCTATATCCATATATTTGAATAATGCTGGGCTTCTGTCTGCGTAAGCCTCTGCAGTAAGGCCTGCATAGGTCAGGAATGTGGCTTCCTGGTTTTCACATGTTCTAGCCACCTTTGGTTGGTTAGGCATTTTATTGTCCTACTTGCTCTGCTCAGCTTTACTGTCTGTCAGCACCTCCCTGGGCAACAGTAATACTATGTCTGTAGATTCACCTCTCAAAATTTTATCCTTAGTAGTAGTAAGATGGTGAACTCCCATCCGCCTCCCCAGCATACATATACTCTTGACTGACCATCAGGGCACCCTTAGTGCCCTGTTGCCTCTCCCATCTCCCCCCAGTTGTTCCTGGAGCAGCAATTCTGTCCCATGAATTCACATTCCCTATCAGTGAGTGAGTTGTAGAGTACTCAGCTATTTCTCCCGCTCCCGATTAATGGTTCCTGCCCCCGGCGAGGGGTCTTCCCCACCTGACTATTGCCTATCTTCCATTATTACCATCTTCCCCCCTCCCCAAAGCTCCCAGCTGCTCCAGTAAGGTTAGCTTGCAACAACTGTATAATGCCCACTGACTTCTGTAGGTGGGTGTATCCCAGACATCCCTGACACAGCTCCTAGGACACTAGATCTTTCTCTTCTCGCCCCCCACCCCCATTGTAGTTCTGTAACCCCACTAGGTTTGGTGTCTCCTGACCCGTCCTCCTGAAGATAAGTGACCATTCTCCTCCCTCTCTCTCCTCCCCCCCCCCCCCCCCCCCCCCCCCCCCCCCCCAGGTATATAGATATATCCCCATAGAGGAGAAGTGGGCAAGTTCTCCAAACCCTGCCGAGTTCCCTCCTACAGTCATGATTTGCAGCATTGGACGGAAAGGACTCCCTTTCACACCCCGCCCCTGCAACCTTCCACTGGTGCTGATTATAGTCATCCCTGCTAGCTATGTAGCTCTTCTGTCCTGCAATCCATTCAAATGTCCTGGCTCTAGGTGATCCACTGCACCTTGTTAGTCGTGTAGTGGTCCCACTGCCTGTTTGGCAGGCTTCCTGCTTCTGATGTACTTAAAAATGTGTTTTACTATTAATTTATTCATGTTTAGCAAGTTGCTTCTCAAATTCTTTCTTGGCTTGACTTATATTTTTCTGTTTTACTTGCCAGAGTTTGTGCTCCTATTTTCATCATTAAGATTTGACTTCTGAATTTTAAAGGATGCTTTTTGCCTCCAGTGACCTCCATTGCTCTGCTATTTAGCCATGGTGGCATTCTTTTGGACCTCCTGCCTTTTTTTAGAAACAATTTGGTTATATGTTTAGTACAATGAATGTGTGTATATAATTACATATACATGTAATGCTGCATAAAATTAGAGTAACCACCACTTGTATGGATTTACTTTTGACACTGAAACAGAGGCAGTTGTTGCCTGTTGTATTTGTCATGTTGTCCATAGAATATGAAAGCAAGTAAGCTAAGTAGACTAATGTGAAATACCAATAATTGAGAACAAAATCTATACCAATAAAAAGCAATCTATAGTAGGCTTACTATCTGTTTCTATTATGTTGAAAAATCCTTATCCTTCAATGCAAGTTTTAACAGTGACTTATGGATTTCTAGGTAAAAAGGGTCACCATGTTGTCTAGTGAAATGTGAAACCTAGCACCTGCGGCAGCTAAATCAGCACTTGTTTCTTTCTCATTTCACTCTTTATGACAGTAGTGCTGTGAATTTGAGGACAGAGTTTGACCTTCTTGGTTCTAGGTTAGAAAGGTACTCTAAGGCAAATAAATGGATGGATCTCTTTTTCAAAAATAGCTTAACTGGTTCAATTTTTTATTTCTTTAGATGACAGCACTGAATGCCAGACTGGATCAAAGAAGGAAGAACAAAATGACAAAGAAAAGAAAGATGAAGAGGAAACTCCACTACCTACTTATAGGGCCAAATCGATTGTTGAGAGTTGGGTGTGGGGTAAACAACCAGGTAAGAATGTTTCAGTAATTCTTTTTATGGCATTAAGTACTTTACATTGATGGCTAATTGAAACAATTAGAACTAACTGGATCAAACGCATATGTTGAGAGCATTTGTCACATTAGCTGAATACTTCTGCTATGCTAAATTATCAGTAGCAAAATAGTTAACAATGTTGACATTTAAATTTGTCATCTTTAAGTTTTGGTGTTAACTTCATTAACATGAACAAGGAGAGTTCACACCTCTCTGAGCTTTTGTTTCAGGTGTGTCCAGAGCTTTGGGCAGACTTTACTGCCCAAGAGTATCAGTGTACTCTTGCACCTTGCACTACGAAGTTAGGTTGAAACGAGACAACCTATTTGTGCAAGTCTCTATATTTAAATTTGCCTCCCACAGACGTAAGCATCCTGTTGTGGTGATTGCAGTAAAATTGCTCCTTGAATGGTGGAGAGCCATGGTTCACCTACTGAGGTCAATACAGTGGAAGTGTAGATGCTGTATGACCTGTGTCAACCCCAATAGTCCTCCAGGAGCTGTCCCACATGCCCCATTCCCTTTAAATGCTACTGCCCAGCGATCATGGAGACTGGAGGTTACCCCCTTCTTTAATCTCCTCTGCATATTTTTTAAATGCCTTTTCCTGTTTGCCCACCTTGGCGAGAACACCTTGTAGCTCTCCTTTGCTGTGTGTAACTGACCATGCTGGTTGCACGCACTAGATGCGTTCCCTTGCCTTCTCCCCTCCTTCTGGGCCTGTGGGGGAGAAGAGGCTGTGCAGGCACAACTACTGATGAGCTGTAGAAACATGGACATCTATGAGCAGATTGCATAGGGGGATGCTGGCAAAGGGGTATGAGAAGTTTCAGCAGCAGTACCTCATGAAAGCGAAGGAACTATGGCAGGGAGACCAATGTTCAACCTGGTTCTGAGCGGTGGACTTGCTGCTTTTACAATGAACTGTATGCCATATTTTGTGGAGACTCTACCAGCACCCCACAGACCACTCTGGATATTTCAAAAGAGCCCAAGATGCAGACCCCTACCATGAACAGCAGGGCAGATGAGAAAGAAGAGGAGGGAGGAGACTCACCAGTATGTCAAGTGATGTCACAAGCCATGACCTCTTTGAAACTTCACCACCGTGTAGCTAAACCCATCAGCCCAGCATTGATGATGCTGATGAAGAGAGAGACCTTGGGTAAGTGTGTATATGCATTTTCCCTTACAATCTTTAAATTTAAAGATGGCACCTGGCACATCGCCACCTGTGTCATGATGCACAGGTGTTGATTTTTCATTGTTTTACTCGTATGGGAAGAGGTAGCATTATAACAAACAAAGGTGGATGTGGTATGTGCTTTTCATTCCCTTGTTGGGTTATGCAGGGGGCAATGGGGAGCAGATTGTTTATGTACATAAGGATGCCCCTTGTATCTTCCTGAGAGAGCTCAATGAAACTTTCATAGAGATACCCTGCAATCCTTTCCCGAAGGTTTCAAGGGATGGCCAATTTCTTTCTTTCTCTGTGTGGTAGGATACTTTCCCAGGCCACCCTGTGGTGAGTTTGGCTGGCACCATTGCAGTAAACAGGCTAGCAGCAGCTGAGCCCTTTGCTGTTGTTACCCACAGGAATGAGATCTGCTAAAATCACCATCATCTGGAACATTTATGCCAATATACAGTGCTATTTCCCTATACCTAGGGCCCTACCAAATTCACGGCCATGAAAAACACGTCAGACCGTGAAATCTGGTCAACCCCTGTGAAATCTCGTCTTTTGGGTGCTTTTACCTTGTATTATACAGATTTCACAGGGGAGACCAGTTTTTCTCAAATTGGGGGTCCTGACTGAAAATGGAATTGCAGGGAGTCACAAGGTTATTTTAGGGGGGTTGTGGTATAGCCACCCTTTCGTGCTGCCTTCAGAGCTGGGCAGCCGGAGAGCGGCGGCCGACGGCCGGGCTGTACTTGCAGTACTGCACCCCCTTCTAAAATAACCTTGTAACCCCTTTCCCCCACAACTCCTTTTTGGGTCAGGATCCCTACAATTATAGCACCATGACATTTCAGATTTAAATAGCTGAAATCATGAAATTTATTATTTTAAAAATTCTATGATCGTAAAATTGACCAAAATGGACCGTGAATTTGGTAGGGCCCTACCTATACTCATAGAATAGAGACCAACATTTTGTTTAATTCAACCATAATTTCTTGTTCCTGGTGGGCTGTACTCACTGTAGCTGGAACTGAGAGCAGTGCTGTGCAGAGGTGCTTCAAAGCTGAAGTGTCAATAAGTACGTCTTACCAAATGTTACGGCATAAAGGAAGGGAGTTTTGAAGCTGATCTTTCCCTTTCTGTTGTGACTGTAAGTCCAGTGATACCTCTCTCTCTTTCTTTCTTTCTTTTTTTTTTTTTTATCAGCAACAACTGCTTTTGTAGCCTTGTGGGGTGCCCCCTGATGAGACAGAGGAGGACTAAGGAGGACGTGTTCAGTGAAATCCTGCAAGCCAGTGCTGCATCTGACTGAGCAAAGGACCTTGAGAGCCCTCATGGCAGACAACAGGGAGAAGGACAGAAGAGAGGCCCAAGAAAAGGAGAGGGAGATGTACCAGGACATGATGGATCTTCTCAAGCAGCAAACACAAATGCTGTAGGTCCAAGTTGACCTAGAGGTCCAAATACCCAGAGTCCTCACCCTTTACAGTCCTTTGAGAACTCTTGTGGTAGCAGCTCCTTACTCCCCCCACGTTCTGCACTCCTCCCTCTCTAAGCCTGGGGAAAACGACAGCTTCACATACACTGTTATGTGAGAACCATGGTTGGTGTACGTTAAGCTACAACAGATTATGTACACTGAAATGGATAGAAATGTTTGCTCCCTTTCCAATTTCATTCCCCCATTAATTTATGTTTACAGTTTATATTGCATGGCTTGTTGTTTTGCATTGTTTTTCTCCAGTTTAACATTCAATAAATTTTCATTTTTTGAAAATAAAATTCTTTTAGTTCATACCATTTATTGTCGAAGGCACAAAGGTATTCAGAGCACCCAGTATTTGTAAATGTAGAGCACCACAGAATTCATAAGTTTAAGAGAACACCCAGTCATATTTATAAATGTAAAGCAAGCACCACATAATTCATAGCTTTAGTAACAAATATAGTCTAAAATATTTATAAATGTACAGCAAGTGCTGTGCAATTTCTAGCACAACCCAAAACTTCAGGCCTGGAGAATAATCCAGCACAGAACCCTATTGCAGCCTACTATTAAAGTTCTCTTTCAAAACCACCCTCAATTGCTCAGCTCCATGTTGAACTCGTGTTTGGTTGGTCAGTCAGCAGAGAGCTGCTCCACCTCCGCCCTCCCGTGATATACAAACTTTGGCATCTGTACACCGATGTAACTTGTGTTCAGGGTTTGTAGACCATGGTCTTTGTCATCTAAAATGGGAGTAGGATCCTAAAGCAAGGAGAACAAGGTAGAGGGGTGTGTGTGCGCGCGCGCGTGTTTAAAAATTGCTTGGAGAGGTAGAGGACTAAAGAATGAGATCTTTCTAATCCATACTTTAGTCCTCATTATAGCAGAGTGAGAGCTCTGCTATAGTTAACATTAATATGTTAAGACTTGTCTACAAAATGGAGCTTTGCTAGAATAGTTGTGCTTTAAAATCATACCCTACTTTAATGCAATTCAGCTTTCAAGTGTAGACAAGTCTTTAGACTATAACTAGTCCTTGTTATGCACATTATTATTGAGCTGTAGTTTAGGTGGCTCTAATGTGAATTAAAGCATATTTTTAGCTTTGTGTATATTAGATAAAAGTAGCTACACCTATAACAGCTACCTTTCAGGAGTCCTGCCAATTTTTGTGGCTTTAGAATTGCTTTCTTTTTCTTTTTAAAAAAATTACTTTGCTCTCTTGTTACTGTGTGAAAACCCTACACAAATGGGAGAAACTGACAACATTTTCAAATATCTAGCCTTTGACCACACAAAGTTGTCAAGTGCGCAGGCACCCAAACTGAAAAGTAGAACTTCCCCCTCTGCTGTATTTTATAGTGGTTAGGGCACTAGCCTAGGACTTGGGAGTTCAGCTCCGTGCTCTGCCACAAACTTTCTTGATGACCTTGGACAAGGCATGCTGTGCCTCAGTTCCTCATCTGTAAAATGGGGATAATAGCACTTCCCTACCTTGCAGGGATGTTGTGAGGATAAATGCATTAAAGATTGCAAAGTGCTTTGAAATCTAGTAATGAAAAGTCTTATTTAAGAAATAAGTGGTATTCTATGCAACAGTGGCCAAAATTTCAGACAGTATGACTTCTTTTTAAGTTGTCTTTTTTTTCAACTGCTAATATGCATTGGGAACTTTGGAGTTGGGAGCCTTTTTCAAGAATGGAGATATTTAACAAATACAGTAACTCCTCACTTAATGTTGTAGTTGTGTTCCTGAAAAATGTGACTTTAAGCGAAACGATGTTAAACAAATCCAATTTCCCCATAAGAATTAATGTAAATAAGGGGGTTAGTTTCCAGGGAAATTTTTTTCACCATAAACTAACTCTCTCACTCTACAAGCCAGCAGGAAAGGAGGGAGGGCAGAGATGTGTTTCAGAGATAGAGATGTGCATTTCCAATTAGGTATCAAGAGTGGGTTCAGAAGTACACTGCCTTGTTAATTAGATCAGCAAGCGCGCAGCTGCAGCTTCTGCCTAAGGTAGCAGCTCCCTCCCTCGTGTGTCCCCCCTGCTCTATGGAAGATGGGGTAAGCAAGGTGCAGGGGGACATTAGCCCCCCATGTCTTTCCCTCCCCCCTCACACGGCAAGCAGGCACACTGACATAGGCCCCCTCTTCTTCCCCTCCCCCTGACACAGCAAGCAGGCAGGAGTCTCGGAGAGCAGCACATGGCAGTGGGGGAAGGGACAGCTAAACTGCCATTGATAGCCTGCAAACAACGTTGGAATGGAGCATTTCACAACTGTAAATGAGCATGTTCCCTAATTGATCAGCAAGGCAAGAATGAAACATGAGGAGTTACTGTATTATTAAAGAGGAGTCTCTTCACCTCCCACAAAATCAATCAAGTTTTCTGTGCTGTCAGTGAGCCTTTGCCAATAGTTACACCCAATTTTACGATGCACCATTTACATTATAAAACCATTTTTAAGCATAGATGGGCCACAGCCATGGTTTTACAACTGTGCAATAATGTAGACACCCCTCTCCCCCCCGCCCCCAATCTGGCAAAAGATGTGCACAGGTAGACCCTGCGAACCTGTGCAAAGCCACACTGAAGTCCGCGCTGATGCAGGGGACTGCCTGTATGTATAACTTCACAGGACTGAGACCATATTTACTAAGAGTATAGATAGAAAATGCCTTTCTATGAATGTCTTAGGGGAGTAGCGCTCTTGGCTTTGGACTTACTGGCACAGGCCTGAGTGGGGGAGAAAGACTTTGTGCCTGTTTGTCATTTACATTAAAGCCCCTTTACTCTGCCAGAACAGCAGGTAAATTAGAATGAGCCCTTTTGTCAGGTTTTTGAGGCAGCAGTGGTTGATGCATATTCGTACAGAACAATGAGGCCCTTCTGATTAGGGCTTTTGGTGGTTACCATAGTATAAACCTTAAAGACCTTGTAATGACATGCAAATTTGACTACTCAGTGGCTTCTTACTGTGTTTCCATTTTAGATTCAGTCCTTACTAATCTCAGTTTGAGAGAAGAGAATTTAAAGCTGAATTTTGCCTTGCTTTCCCTTGGAAAAATCCTAATTTTATTATTTACTAACCCACCCTAATTATTGTATTGCTTCTCCTTAAAACCTTAGCTTTCATTTATTTTCTAAATTACACATTTTTTTTTTTTGTGGTAATGTTCCAGTGATGCAAAAGTGTATATACAAGTACAGCTGCTCTCTTTCCTGGACGTGAAAAGAGGAAAATAACATGCTCATATGGTGGTACAAAAACCTCTTTTGGGTGGGAGAAGGGTTGGAGAAGTCGCCTTTTAATCTTGTATTGCTTTATTTATACATTTGTCCTCTTTCGTTCTTGGTACCCTTCCTTTTCTTCAGTCTGTTTTGTGCCAGAGCGTGGTGGTGTCCCTGTAGTGATTTTGTTAATCTGCAGAGTCCTGCAGTGCTGAAAGGAGTTGGAAAAACTACGGTGGTTATAGTACCTTAAGGTCACTAAATGAATCCTGAATAAGAATACATACAATACACTGAAAAATGCATTTCCTAAACAATTTTTTAGAAATACTGTCAGTTTTCAGTGTTTCCATCCAACAAATGATGCAGCTGTTTGAATTCACTTACAGGTTTTATATGGTCTTAACTCCCAATTCATGTATCTAACCTTAACTTTAACTTAAATTGCCCAGCTGCCTACATAGTGGAGCTAACAAGAGAGTACCTGCAGTTTTTTGCCCTCTGCTTGTCCTTGTCCTCATAAGGATATTTATATTTTAATTTTAGAAAAATCTGATGAGCTAGATAGTCAAGTTAATCACACTGTTTACCTACAAACTTGTTTTCAGGTACTTAAGTAATACTTTAATAGTAATGGGTTATATAGCTCATTACTGTTCTGAGTCCAAAAGTGCAACTTTTTTTCTGAAGTTAAATGCCATTTCAATGTGTAGAAAAAAACATAAAGCATGCTTTAAGAAAAAGGTTGAAGAAATAAAGCTACAGTCAGTAAGCTAAATTAAGCTATTTTTATTTGCTTTAAATGTAGTTCTTGTTCCGTACATTTACTTGATGTCATCTGACAGTCAGTATTTTCTCTTTAAAAAGAAAAGCAAAAATTTTGATACAACACTTTTATAATAGCTGAGCTTTTACATATATAAGTCAGGAAAAAAGTCCCTAATTCAGTCACGTTATATTTTATTAAAGCATGAAATGCTACATATACACAAGGATAGAATTACTTTATTCCAGTTCCATTCAGTATTTGAAATCAGATGTATCGCTCACATTTTAAATGAGTTTAAGCAGAAATACTTTTCTGTATTTATGACTATTTTTTTAACATCCTTCAATAGTATTAAAAAAAAAAGGTAGAAATAAGCAGCAGCACATTAACTTTAAATGAACAAGAAATGTATAAGTAAAATAAAGCTGATAGCTTCCTTGTGTAATCAAAACTGGTTTGTACCAGCAGTGAATTAATAAGTCAAGTGTTTGTAAGCCATTGTTTTTTACACAGGACTCCAGGGGATTTAAGGTGTATGGGGGCAAGTTTGCTGTTTTTAGATACTAATATGTCTTGTTTTCTGGCACTGCTAGTAAAGCTAATTGCATCAAGAAGTCACTTTAGAGGCAGTGCCCACTGGGGAAGATGAGAATTACCAGAATGGATTCAGTGAGATATTGTAGATGCACATGTTGTACCAACAGTTTTCAAATCTTTCTGGATTATGAGGAAAATTTCCTGGAAGTTCCACGCTTTATGGGTTGTTAGTACTGAATTAATGGACTAAGTCAGAGTAGTTTATCTACATACAAAATAGTTACTAAAAAACATCTGTAAGTGAATAATATATCCTTTTATAACCTCCTTTAAAATTATAGTAAAAAGGATAATTAATAGGAAAAATATTGCTCACTTAATATCCCATCTTTAGGAGAATGAATTTCGTTAGGCTAAGATTCAGAAATACAGATGAGTGGAATGATGAAGGTCTGTGAGTGCCTATTCTTTCCTTTCCTCACTTACACCCTTACCCCCCTCAAGCAAACAAAAACACCCTACCATATTATTGCGGGAAACTAGTAATGTCTTATAGTCCACTTTATCCTAATGGATGATCATTGCTCAGTGTTCCTGAAGAAGTTAAAAGAAAATGTTCTATGGAAAATGGTCATGTTAACAAAACTTGTCTTGTTTAAGCATTTAATCCCATTTATATCTTGAGACAACTGGTATCCAAGCAACTCCAGTTTTTCTTGAATTCCAGTAAGGCAAACTCAGCCATTACCTATAGGAATGGAAAATCCGAAGCTTGGTTACCCTTGAGAAAAAATGTCCCTGTTCTATTTAATTTAAACTTATTCTTTAATATGTATTTGCAAGTGTAGTCATGTGTTGCTGCTACATTCTTAATAGATCTTTGCCAAGGTTGGTTTGATCTCCTTTTGGGTACGTATAGGTTGACATGTACCCCCGTCCTATATGCTGTAGTTTCCTCTGCTAAACTCAGCAATTCAACGGAAGTTCTCAAACCTCTTCATATCAGACCAAACTTAAAACAGAGATGATCTCATGGTCTACTTGACCTCCCATTCACAATTGCACATCATGTTCATGGCAACTGCTTACATGAAAATATACTGTTCAGAAAGACATTTAATGTTTTGGCAGTCTTTTAAAAGCAATAAAGCCACTGGAGATGAGTATGTACCCTTAAAAAAAGCCATCTAGCTGCAGACAATCAACAAGTGTTCCGTTGACCACAATTTGAGAACTTAACTCTTCAGGCTACCATTGTATCTCTCACCTTGCATGTAGTAGTCTAGTTAAGTAGCGCAGCTCCAGGATTTGTGAAATAATTGCAGAAGTAAAATGTACTAGAGTGGACTCTGTATCATGGTCTTGTATGTTGGTGTAATAACTTTTTTGTTTAATCTTCCCTTTGATGCAACATAGGTTCTCTTTGTTCTTCTCATCTGAAATTGAATCATATGTTACTATTAATACAGTATATTTAGTTCTTTGATAGTAATATTGTGCAGGTTGATATTTAGACTTGAAATAATTTGGTAATATTAAAAGTAATTGCCACTTCCCTGATCATATCCCTAATGTATTTAAATCTTTTTTGATGATGAATGCAAGTCACTTTAAATGGGAACTGCAGAATAAGTGGAAGATTAAAAGTGGTTAAATGTGTATATGTAATCTTAAAAAAAAATGCTCTTATTGAAACAGAGATACCTTAGAACTGAGGGAAATAGTGGTTATCTGAACTTCCCGCAGTCTCTGCCAGAATGACATTACAGCTATCATTAGCAGTCTAAAATAGCTGTTCCAGTCTAAAATAGCTTTCAAAACTACTGTTGGACTGAAATACTTCATGTATAATCTCTGTCTGAAGGTGAATTTTTCTGTAGAAGGCTTCCACAAAATTGAAGCCTTATGAGGCTATGGAAGTATAGTTTCATGGGGAAGAAATAAAATGTTTGTTCTTAAAATCTGTATTCTAACCTGTATGGATTCACTTTAAAGATCTTGAATCGCAGTGAGGTCAAGTGCCTTTAAGTTAACTTTACATAACATAGAATAGAACCTTCACAGTACTTAAAACCTAGACTGGTAACAATTTCTGCCTAACTAGTTGCTGGCTGCTATCAAAATATCTCAGTATCTCTTTTTTTTTTTTTTAATGCATATAGATTATACCCTTTTTGCCTTAACATTTAGGAATGAACAGTTGCCATTGTAGTAACAATACCCTGTGTGTACACAACGGACAGCTTTGAGAGTAGCACTGCTCTTCCTACCATAGTTGCACCTTCAGTCAAAGTTTGTGCTGTCATGCAGTATTCCAGATTGAGTGCTAACTGCAGTAAAGGCTACTGGGGTTTGAATCTGCCTTTGTAAAAGCCTTAAATTTTAGTGTGGTGGTGGTGGTGTGTGTGTTTTTTTTTGGTTTTTTTTGTTTTTTTTAAAAAGAGAAACTGCCCCTGTGGTACTTGTTGTGGTGGGATCTGGTCTTCCTCCTGGTGCTTGGGGAATGGAAGTGATCTCCAGCTCGCCTCCATGGTCATTTCCATGAATTTATCACTGTATATACTTCCTTTGTTTTTGTGTGTCATTTGGAATAGACGGATTTTTTTCCTCTGACAACTTATCTATTTTTTTGCTCTTGGAAGTCGCTTTAAGGGCTGCCCCAATTTATTTAATTTTTGTCGTTTGCTAGGAGTTATGAATGACCCATTCATTGAATATTACTCTGTTGACCCGCTGAGTCTGGCACCAGATGCCATATTTATATAGATCCTATTTCCCGGGTCAAGAATCATATAGTAGTAGCTATTCCCTAAGTAGATGGCAGAGGGGACAGGCTTCAGAAGTGCTTAACGCTTAGATTGAAAGAATAAACGGATTTGCCCAAATGTGGGAGTCATTTACTGATGCTTACAAGGAAATCTAAATGAGTTCCCTTCCATGTTGTATCACAACCAGATCTCCTTTGGGCATGTGCTTTATTCTTCTTCCATGACCATTAAAGAAGGGTAGGTGGGTTGTAGTTAAAAGTATATGGGAAAACCTAGCAGGGAAAGTTAGGTCAGGGCATGATTAAATCTGCATATTTAAATCAGCTATCAAAAAGGCCACAGTTAATGAAATCATTTTAGTAAAATGCAGAAGGGTTATTCTTGGATGGTTATTTTTAATTCACTGCTGCATCTCTGAGTTGGCCTTTGGAAGCTGATAGGATTTTCTGTTGGGGAGGGTAAGGAGAATACTGATTTTACCTCTTCAGATTGTTTACGGGAGGCAGCACTATTAAAGCTGACATGCCAATCTCAAACAAGAAGTTCTGCTATGATACTCTGAAATACAGAAGGCCATGTGCTACAAGATGTTCCTTCTTTGTTTTTGTTTACAAAATAAAGGTTAGGGTGCTATGGTTACATCAGTAAGTAGCCTGGCGCACAGTCTCAGTGCATCTCACTTCAAATGTTTTTACACTTTGTGTTTTGCAGCAGCTTTTATTTTGTTTTTATGATTCATGTAGAAGTTTCACATCTTGTAAATCGCTTGTGGTGTGTGGCATACTTCATGAAAGAAAATTTGTAGATCACATTTTTAAGGGGACATTTGGTGAGGTGTGAGTTGCATAATGGTTAGTATTTAGCGAAGATGGGGGTATTTTCCCTTATTTTTCTTTAGTTGTAAGATCTAATTATTGGTGAATATAATTCAGGTTGCTGATGTTTTTTTGGTCTACTTGTAATTTAAAAAAGGTAATTTTAAAGATGCCAGGATCCAGGGCTAGGGGCATTTTCATGTCTAAATAAATAACGAAGATGAATACATGCAAAATACCATTTTTTTGGGGGGTGGTGGTGAGGGAATTGAATATACCCACAAGGGAATGGAAAAACCTGAAAAGATAATGCTGAAAATGAGGATGGGGTGATAGCTGACAGCAAAGTAGACATGAATTTGCAATGTAATATGGCTGCAGGAATGATCATTTGAATTTGCTTCTATGTGTGCAAAGACATTTCACAAAAGAGAGGCAATACATTAAATGTACTGTATTGCAAAGACCTGAATTTACAGAGAGATTATACTGATTGAGTCTCATGTAACTGTTATGACCTGTAATGTGAGGGGTGTGCTAGATGTATATTGGAATTGGAAAAAGATCAGAAAAAGGCAACAAAAATGATTCGAGGTATGGAACGGCTTCCATATGAGGAGAGATTAGTAAGACTGGAACTTCTCATCTTGGAAAAGAGACGATTAAGGGGGGATATGATAGAGGTCTATAAAATCATGACTGATGTGGAGAAAGTAAATAAGGAAGTGTTATTTACTCATAATAAGAACTAGGGGCCACTAAATTAATAGGCAGCAGATTTAAAACGAATAAAAGGAAGTATTTTTCACACAACGCACAGTCAACCTGTGGAACTCTTTGCCAGAGGATGTTGTGAAGGCCAAGACTATAACAGGGTTCAAAAAAGAACTAGATATGTTCCTTCAGGATAGGTCCATCAATGGCTATTAGTGAGGATGGGCAGGGATTGCGTCCCTAGCCTCTGTTTGCCAGAAGCTGGGAATGGGTGATGGGATGGATCACTTGATGATTACCTGTTTTGTTCATTCCCTCTGGGGCATCTGGCATTGGCCACTGTTGGAAGACAGGATACTGGGCTAGATGGACCTTTGGTCTGACCCAGTATGGCCATTCTTATGTTCTTATGAATGTTTTGTGAAATGGGGTTCCTCAAGCTACAGATGTAGTTCTGTTAGCACTGTTGTTCACAGCTGTTCACAAACACCATTGCTCTGTGGGTGAGTTCTTCTGTGTCATAATCTGGATTTAGATACTCATAAATTCATGAAAACAAAATACTTCTGTTTGTTACTAGGAGCTAGGTAACTGGCCAGGCTGGAGAATATTAAGGGTGCTGTAATTTAGTGAAAAGCAGCATGAGATGGCCTTTGGTGATCAGACAGTTGATAGAAGGGAAGCCTGCTAAGGAACTTTTTATAAACCTTTACTGAAATTTGCCATAGGAATTAAATATGTTCATACTTATATATTTACAGTGTGCATGGTCCTTTCCCCTACTCCCTTGCCATTAGATTGTGAGCTCCTTGAGCTATTGACCTTGCCTTTTCTGTTTGGACAGCTCCGAACTCTTTGTGAGTGATAGAGTGTAGCACACATTCAGTCTCAAAACATGTTTTGTTTGGCAGTGTTCTCAAGACACGCTTTAATTTCTAACACTTCTTGTTTTGTAAGCTCAGCAGTCTTGGCATTGATCCTGGAGCTTCTGAGAGTTGCTTTATAAATACTAAGAAACTTAAGATAATGTACATCAGCACATAAATGCAAGCAACAAACCTTGTATAAGGCTGTTGGCTGCACATAAGAGTATTGTCCACAAGGTCTGCTAGATAGTAGAAATTTTCTAAGTGGTTTATTTAGAACTTAAATACTTTATACCACATATTGATACTACATTAATGAACTATTAAGATTCAGATTCATTCACACAAGTAAGGAAACAGTTTTTCCATAATAACCTTATCTTTGCTATTCTACATATCTGTTATGTGCAGTGGGTGATTACAGTATGAGTATTTATCACGTGCCTGTCCCTTATGTAAGAAGACAAGTGAGTTTTATGGAGTAAAGTCAGATTTAGTGTAATGACAGTAGTAGTGTAGTATATTATAATATACTTGGATAGGGCACAGGACACACTTTAAATGGTGCTGATTTTTTTTTTTTTTTAAATTGCAAATTGAAAAATAATTGTCTGTCTTACTACCTTTGCGATTTAGAATTCCTGGTCTCCTCAGATTGTTCAGTTTACCTGTTTTTATATTTGTGAACTCGGTTATATGTTGTGTTCATCTTGCTGTCTCACAGTAGTAATACTTTTCTGCCATGTTTCTTTTAGATGTGAATGAGTTGAAAGAGTGCCTGTATGTCTTCGTGAAGGAACAGCAAGTTCTTGCCACACAAACTGCCACGACAACTCTTTCGGCTCTGCGGCTGAAGCAGAGGCTAGTTGTCCTGGAACGATATTTCATTGCATTGAACAGAACTGTTCTTCAGGAGAATGTCAAGGTTAAGTGGAAAAGCAGTAGTATTCCTCTGCCTGCTGCGGACAAGAAAAGGTAATGAGATCAGGACAAGCAGGTTGTTCTGGTGCTATATCAATTTAAAACAGACATTAGTCATCTTTTTGTGACTTCACTAACGTGGGAGACCTTAGCACTGATTTCTTTTTCCTTCTGGACTTAACACAAACACCGGAGGTATTGTATGTATCTCTTAGACAGCGGCTTTGGTTGACACTTAAATATTTCCCCATGCTTGCATTACACCATGTTCCTGTGGCAAAAACTTCCTCTAAGCTGTAATACTATTTTCACCACAATGTTTCTTGTGTATCATTCTAGCTAGCTGTGGCCAGGCCTGTTTCAGAATTTACGTCAAGGGAGATCATATGACTGTAATGACATTAGTAGCTGTGTTATTAGAATATACTTACATGCATAGGGCACAGGACACACTTTAAACAGTGCCGAAAAATAGTCTTCCTTGCCATGCATTATCTTGATACGGGCAAAAATTGTTAAAAGGGAGTAGCTGCAGTTATGGCAAAGAACAATAACTGAACAAGAAATACACCAGTTACTTTCCTGCTGTAAATAAACTTGCTAATTCTAGTTCACAGGCAAGGTGTCAGTGGAGGGAAGGGGCATGAGGTATTTGATCAAGAGTGTGAGGCAACTCAAGTTGAAATTCCTTTGTTAGTGCTGAAAGCCTTTATTTGTCTGATTAATTTCTGTACTTCTCTGCAGGAATGTATTTAAAGGAAAGTGTACTTCTGAGTAATCTAGCAACGATGATGCGCCAATGTCTAGCTGTTTCTATTCCTTGAAGAAATCTTTTGGCCTCAGACATGACTTAAATAGACCAACACCTTTTTTTTTAGATCACACTGTTGAAATTTCAGTATAAAAAAAATTAACTTTTTTATTGAGGCAGCAAACCGAAGCAGTCCAAATCCCTGATGTGAAACCAAAAGGAAGCACAAGATTGTCATTCTTTCTAAGAGAAACAGTGGGGTGGGGGGAGGTTGCTCATTCTGCAGGTAGAAGGTGAAACTTACTTATTTTAATGTGATTTCACAAATAAAAATAAAAAGGTTAGCAGAAATGTGTTCACATTTAGTGAATGCTATTAAGAAATATTCAGTGTATGCTGCCTCCTTCTGCAACCCATTATTGAACTCTCGAATAAAAGTGTTAATATAACCCTCATCATAAAAGTTAATTGGAAAAGAGATAACAAAACTGTTAGAGCTTAGCATCAATTGGAGGGAGAGAATCCCTATGAGAGAGAGCTGTTGGGTACAGATTAACCAAGGTGTATGAGAGCCAGGTTGAGTACAATGCTGCAGAAGATATCCCAGATGCAACATCATAGCTGCAGCCCTGAACATCACTGCAGGAGGACCATTCAAAAGCATGTGCTGTTGTAGAAAGCTTATTTTAATAGCTGTCTTTCAGTGGCATTCTTAAGGTGTGAACAGTTATGTCAAAATATGTATGAATCCTGGTATTAAAAGTGTGAGACAAAAGTTACAGCTGGGTTTGCAAGAAAACGAAAACTGTTTGGAAAATAGATTGAAAATAGAGTGAAGCAGACTATAAATGCAACACCATACATTTAGCAGAAATCTATGATTGTGTACATAGAATTACAAAATCACTGAAGGGATATTTAACACATTAAAATATTTTAATCTGTAATGTTTTGGGATTTAAAAATGAGCATATAAAATTTTTACTTTTCATCATTTATGCTGTACCTTTATTGAATTCACTGGGATAATAAAGTAACTAGGGTAGTCACTTTCACTTATTGTGTCAATTTCAACTTGTAATTGCACAAGTATAGTAATGTTGAGCTGCTGATTTTTTTATAAAAAGAACAAAAACACTTCAGTATTTGTATTCATAGTGGCTTTTGGAAATCACCTCGATGATAAGAGCCCACATTTGGGGCCTAAGCTAATTTTTTTTTTTAAAGATGTTTTGTCATAGAGCATACCGGCTCTGAGGTCTTCAGGATAATGACAGTTTCACATGACTAGAGTCTTCTCACTAGTTGGTTAACACTTACTCTGCATTGACAAGTACCACTCTTTTAGCCTCAATTTTCTGTAAGGAGGCCTAAAACTAGAGCTTTCTTATCAACAGTAGTGTTAAGATTTAGGAACAGGCAACACACATATCAGCCTAGCTTCTGACTTATTTTAAACCAAGGTTCTTGGTGGGTGGGGTTGATCTTTTTGGACAATGGAAACAAATTTTGGCTGCGAACATGTAAAGAGCATTAACTTTCTCCAAGAAAGGATTTTTAATTTTTAATTTTTTTTTGTCTTAGTCCCAGACCTGTAGGCAAAGGTGTAGAAGGACTTGCACGAGTGGGATCCAGAGCAGCACTTTCATTTGCATTTGCATTCCTTCGCAGAGCTTGGAGGTCAGGTAAAGTCCATTTTGCAATCTTATGTTTACCTTATTTTGTATAATTACAAGCACAAACAAGGTTTAAAAGAACATTCTTAAGGTCACAAAGCTGAGTCAGAGAGAGATTGAAGTAAAAAGTCCATTAATGTTGGGTGCCCAATTTGAGACATCTAGGACCTGATTTTTCAGAGTAATTAGCATTATGCAGCACTTCATATGTGCAAGGGATAGATCCCATTTAATTCAGTTGCAATTATGAGTACTCAGCACTTCTGCAAATCAGGCTCCAGGGTCTCGAGTCAGCACTCAGAAAATGAAAAACACCCAATTAATAACTATGGTTTAAGTGACTTGTCCAGCATCCCACAGAATTCTGTGGCAGAGGAACAGAGAGACTCCCGTTCTCCAGGGCAGTGTTCAGCTGCCTTAATAATAAACCATTCTTTTTCTTCTTGCAGTCCCTTGCCTTATTCACTACACACTTTCTAATCTCTGCAACAAATGAAGCAGAGGTCCTACAGACAACAGCCTCTCACTACACAACCCTGATTAATCTCCAGAGCAAGTCCATTCTGTGCACTGAATGAGGTTGAGTTTCTATGGAAAAAACAGCATGTGATCATGTAATTAAAGACTGTACCAAAAGGCATAGGTACAAGGAGGCTGAATTAAGGTTGCACAGTCATCTTAATTCTGACATTTCTTTTGCAACCTTAAGTATGTTTCTAATATATTTTTGTGTAATGTTTTAGGATTTTAAAGCAGGCAAACTGAAAAAGCCATCACGTGGCATTATATTGACACACACAGGGTTCAACATCATCAGGATTGCAACTTTTAGGTTCACCTCAGACTTCTGCCCCTTTGAGCTCATAGGGTAACTGATAGAGGATGACAGCCTAATACTGCTATGTAGACCAACACTAGAGGATCACACTTTCCCTTGAGTTTCATAGATGTTTGCTGACAGCCAAGAAATGGTGAGACTCAGGAATTTTGGGTTCCATTCCAAGCTTTGGAGGGGAGTGTTCTCTAGTGAGCGCACTCTTCTGTACCATCCCCTCGAACTAGGTGTGTCTCTTTCCCACCCCAGCTCCTTCTCCCAATTTGTACTCCTCTGGTTTCCCATCTCAGTGCCAGTCTCCTCCCCCCTGTTCCCAGTCTCCTTGCCCACCCACTTCCAACTCCTCATCCATTCTGTGTCTCTCCTTTCCTCTGCCCACATTCTCCAGTCTCCGTCTCCCTTCCTGGGCTCCTTGTCCAATCTCACTGCACTCCACGTACTTCTCCCAGCCTCTCTGCCCACCAGTCTTAGTTCTCCCCCTGTCTTCAGGCTCCTTGTCAGATCTGTCTCCTCTTCAACCACCCCCTTAGTTTCCTGTGCCAGCCTCCCACTCCTGACTCCTCATCCAGTCTGTCTTCCCACGCCCCATGTTCCTAATAGCAGTTCCCTCCCATCCCAGTTCCAGTTTTTCTCTCTAGCCCTCTGCCAATCTTCAAGCCTTCCCACAAGCTCCTTGTTTTAATTTATACCTGTTCCTCCAAGGTCTGGCCTTTGTACCTTCTGCATTTGAATCAGGCAGCTGCCTCCTCACCTTGCCTGGAACACAGAAGGGAGAGTTTCTCTGCTTTTGGTTCCATTACTTGGGACCATACTTGGCACAGCCTGCAGCAGCCTAGAGCAGCAATCACAGAAAGTAGGGACTTGCAACTTTAATGGGTGGTGCCACCAGCACTCTCTCTAATATATTAAGCCCCGGATTGCCAAACTCAGGTGATTTGGGTGAGAGGGGGAAGGGTGGGGAAGTGGCAGGCAAGTTTAAAAACTAGCATTTATTCTTAAAGGAAAAAATTGCAAAGAAATATGAATGTGAAACTTAGTCCCCTACCAGGGGGTAAAAATATCTCTGGTTGACAGGAGTCTCCTTTGAGAACTGTTTTGTAGAACTTTACTTGCCCTATAACTTAAAGTAACCTGATAGGATACAATTGCCAGTTTTCACAAATGTAAACTCAGATTAATATTATACTAGCAACATTAGAGAGTGGTTAAGGTAAAACAAAAACAAAATGGTATCTCTTTGTACATGTGAGTTCCGAGTTGTACATGTGAGTTCCGAGTTGGACACAAGAACAAATGGATATAAACTGGCCATCAGGAAGTTTAGACTTGAAATTAGACGAAGGTTTCTAACCATCAGAGGAGTGAAGTTCTGGAACAGCCTTCCAAGGGAAGCAGTGGGGGCAAAAGACCTAACTGGCTTCAAGATTAAGCTAGATACGTTTATGGAGGGGATGGTTTGATGGGTAACATGATCTTAGTCAAGGGTCAATTAATTGCCATCAGTGGTAAATAGGACCAATGGTCAATGATGGGATGTTAGAAGTTACTACAGAGAACTTTTTCCTGGGTGTCTGGCTGGTGAGTCTTGCCCACATGCTCGGGGTTCAGCTGATCGCCATATTTGGGGTCGGGAAGGAATTTTCCTCCAGGGTAGATTGGCAGAGGCCCTGGAGGTTTTTTGCCTTCCTCTGCAGCATGGGGCACGGGTCACTTACCGGAGGATTCTCTGCATCTTGAAGTCTTTAAACCATGATTTGAGGACTTCAATAGCTGAGACATAGGTGAGAGGATTATTTCAGGAGTGGGTGGGTGAGATTCTGTGGCCTGCATTGTGCAGGAGGTCAGACTAGATGATCATAATGGTCCCTTCTGACCTGAAAGTCTATGAGTCTATGAGTTTGAATTAAGCCATATTTTTAGGGGAAGACTGTAAAAAGCACAAATGTCAGTCTTAATTCCTGTTGACTTTCAATGTGAGTTAGGCATATATATCTCCATATATGTGTATCTCATAGAACTGGAAGGACCTTGAAAGGTCATCGAGTCCAGTCCCCTGCCTTCAGTAGCAGGACCAAGTACTGTCCGCTGACAGATTTTTGCCCTAGATCCCTAAATGGCCCCCTCAAGGATTGAACTCACAACCCTGGGTTTAGTAGGCCAATGCTCAAACCACTGAGCTATCCCTCCCCCCTGTTCTAGCTATTTGTGTTTCTGACAGTCCTTCCCCTTTATGTAAAAAAATCTTTGCTCCCTATTAGCATTTAAGAAGCAAAACTATGTGAGTGAATTGGGTTCTTTTCTGGTTTGTACAGCCCACAGAATTGTTAAATTAATGACAGGCGATTTGCTTTGAGGTGCACAGTGATGTACACTTCAGTTACACCTATAACACACCTCAGGTCATATTTACTGGTGGTGATATGGGTCTGGAAAGAAAAATCTTGACTTTCAGGTCCTAGGGGTGAGTTTGATTAACAGTTTGGGGGGCAGGAAGAAGGCTTCTTGGGAAGCAGCAGATTGGAAATGGAAACCACTGAGTTGATGTACACTGGCTGGTGCCACTTTTCAGAGTAGAACTGCACTGTAAGGTAGAAAAGGAGTTTGTTCAAAAACACTACAAAATCCCACAATTTGAAGTAGTCATAACTTTGACAAAAGTATTTCTTTTGTCTTATATTCTCTCTGCTGTTCCTTGAAATAAAGCATTGAAGCAACTGAATTTTGTAGTTTTGTTCCGTAAGGGGACATGGTGGTTGGACTAATTGCATTATTTTTTTGGGGGGGGAGGAAAGTAATTTGATCAAGGTCGGTGACCAATAATGTATTGAGCAAGCATAGATAATCATTTTATAAAGCCCAATCTTTGGGGAGAATGGCCTGTCCTTTAACATCAACCAAATACCATTTGTCATATTCCATTACTCTATTGATTTTGATTCTGATGATTCTAACTTCTGAACCCTTTGCAGCTGTTTATATAAATGATGAAGAAACAGATTTCTTGGTCATTTTAAATTGACCAGAATAAATATTGATGCCTGAGTTTTTTCTGAGTGTAGAAGCTTCACTGAGTGTAAGAGTTAGAAAAGCTAGACCTATGATGGAAAGGTGAAGAAGTAGGTGGGTTCCATCTGGTGGAAGGGACTGCAGGAGGATGGAACAGTCTACAGATGTTATAAAACCAGCTAGATTCAGAGAGTCTTATTAGTCAGTGACGATTCTTGAGGACTAAATCCTGAAAGATAGGATGAAAAGCACCAGAGCCATTCTGCCCTCCCTAGTCGTATCTGTTTCACGTGTGTTGCTATATCCACACCCCCTTCAATAAATTAGTTCTGACACTTCCCTCACATGCAGTTGCCCCAGTTAATACACATGGGGTTTTATGCCCACAAATTTAATTCTGGGCTCTCCTTCACTAGCTCCCTCAAGTTATTGATTTCAGTGCTCTAGTTAGTATGTTATGGGCTCTGTTCACCCCAGAAGAAAAAACAAAACTCCTCCATCTGACATATACAAGGCCCCTTTAAGGCTGTCATCCTCTCTGATTAACAGGAAGAGTAACTGCTTTCATCCCTCCTTTCTCGCAAAAAGGTGTAGTGATATCCTTCTGCTCTGCTTTCTGCCTCTCTGTCCACCTCCAGTGAAGGAGCCAGTGGCGCTGAACCCATATGCATCCCACTAGCCTGGATATAATCTTTACTCAGCTTGATTTAAATGGGGTTTTGAATTACTTTAAAAGTAAGTGTTTTTAGGGTGCAGGCGATAAATGAAAGTTAAATACTAAAACTTTGTGTCTAGAATAAAAATAATGGGACAGGCTGGCAGGGAAACTGAAGAGACTCCTATTGGTGGCTGTGATTTAGGAATAATTAGTCCTCCTGTGTTGTGAGGTGCTTTGACGGTTAGCTGTACAACTGCTTAAAGTTCCAGTCAAAATTATTCTATGAAAATTAATCCATAATATATATACTATATACACTTACCAGTTTTGCCGGTTTGTAATTGTTTTTTTTTCTAAAGTTCACACTCAGAATGATTTTGAGAAAATACTGATATACCCTTAGTTAGCTGTCTAGAACATACTATAAGGTAACTGATATTTTATCTTGGCTGGTAGGTGAGGATGCAGACCTTTGCAGTGAATTGTTACAAGAATCTCTTGATGCATTACGAGCACTACCAGAAGCATCCCTTTTTGATGAAGGGACTGTATCATCTGTATGGTTGGAAGTTGTGGAGAGAGCTACGAAATTCCTAAGGTCTGTTGTGACTGGGTAAGTGGTTTTTTTGGTTTGTTTGTTTGAACTGGCATTGAAAGGTGAGTCTGAATTTTTAACAACTGAGAAAAATAGTTTCTGGTAAATTGAGCGCTACATAGAGTAGTTTCCTTTTCTGATATCCTGGCATCAAGCAAGTCTCAGACAGACTGTGTGTGCGCACTGCCAGCGCCTCCGCTGACCAGGGCTCGACTGCCCACTCAGCGCTCCACGGAGCTCAGGCTGTCTGCTCCGCAACCGGGTCCCACCTGTTGCCTCCCATGCCCGGGGTCCTCTGGCTGCCATTAAGGATGTTTTTCTGGTGAACCTCCTGTAACATTGTGCGAACCCCAGTTTGGGAACCACTGCTCTAGACTATCGCTATCTCGAAATGAGCTTGTTTTTCATAATTCAAAGAAAACTGCACAGATGTACTGTACTTAGGTAACTTAAATGGGCTATTTTTAATGTTCAGACTTGGCATATATATTGTCGTTAATGAGATGTTATGTAAAAGTGAATGAGAATTGCGTACTGAACAACACATTGTCCTTTTTAGTTTAAATTGTACACAAATATTTAGTTTAAATTGTACTTGAATGCATATTCAAATGAACACACATGATCAAAATTTTCTATAAAATTAAGATGCAAATTGAAAGTGGGGAAGCAATGTTAATGCAAAACTAATACTACAGACCTGGATTAAAAACTTTTGCCAACACAGCTGTATCGCTCAGGACTGGGATCCTGGGATCCACACAATAGGTGTGTGGCTGGTCTTCAAAAAGGGACGTATTTTTGGAGTTGAATGTATCTGCCATACATGCACCCACATCATATATAATCTGAAATCTTATTTTATGTACGTTTAGAAGAGGTATGATGTGACACTGTCAAGTGGTTATGTAAAACTGTGGGTGAGGTGAAACAATGCTACCCAAAATGAGAGGGGTTAATTTTTGCACAGTTCCAGAAACACTGCAACATGACTGCGGCTATAGTTTTTACTGTTTAAATTAATTTCAACACCTTAATGTGGTGGTTATTGGTCAAAGCTACCAAACGACGATGTATTAAAAGATTTTTACTGGCTTTGCATGGGCATGTTTTTTCCCAGAAATGAAGCTGTTTAGCATGTGACAAAAATGGTGAATTATCAACATTTTGCAATATACTAACATGAAATGTTTTCACATCGCATAGTCTACTGGGCACGTCCCCTTGGGCAGAGGCCTCGAGGCCGACCCAGGACATGCTCCTGGCAGGTCTGGGAGCACTGGGGAATCCCCCAGGAGGAGCTGAAACCCTTTGCGGAGGAAAAGGAGGTCTGGTCCTCCCTACTGTCCATGCTACCACCGCGACCCTCACCAGGAAAAGTGGCATAGTCTTAATTATCAAAGTATTTCACAAGAGCTTTTAATAGTTTTCTATATTTGCAATTGAAATTTGCTGAGCAGATAAGTCTCACTGCAAGTTGTGTACCAGTAGCAGTAGATTGCAGGCCCATAGTTTACACTGCATAGTGGGTAGATATAAATGGAGAAGCATATTAGGAATTCATGTACATTTATAAGTTTTTGTACTTACAATGCAGCATATAGTTTGCCTGACAGGTTTTAATTTGTAAATTGCCTATGCATGCAGTATTAGCCTTTGAAGTGTTCTAGAAACTTGTTTTTTTAATTCAGTGACACTTATGCACAGGTCAGCATTAGTGTTAGAGATGAGAATACACAGCTTCGTATTATGAATATGGAAAAGCTATGAGAGAAAGAAGTAGCCTGACAAGAAGTAGTGAAGACTAAGTCCACAAACAAGTCCTTGCCTGTGCACTGAAGAGGGATGAAGAGCACGTTACAGCTCTTGCCAACCATGTCATCAACAATATAACAAACCCATTTGACCCTGAATCAGATGCAGAGGTGCATATCAATATATCTGTTGGACTACACATAATGTCAGGTGTATAGAAGTCTCTGCTGAAAATAGCAGATGTTTATGAAGAACAAATGAAGAAATTTGTGAGAGGTGCACTTGATGTTTCAATGTCAACTGTTCTTAGTCACCCAATAAGACTTGTGCTACCTGTGTCCCTCTTCTATGCTGATGGAACAATGAGAAGAACAGACAAAACTAAACGAGGGCATCAGCTGGAATCTCAATCTGAAAGAATCCATGAGCTAAGAGCATGCAACGAAGAACCTCCAGTGTATATATGACAGGTTTCAGAGTAGCAGCCATGTTAGTCTGTGTCAGCAAAAAGAACAGGATTACTTGTGGCACCTTAGAGACTAACAAATTTATTTCAGCATGCTCAGGGGTCAATAAGGTGCCACAAGTAATCCAGTGTATATATGGGATGCCTTGGCTGTCATACAAATGATGGCTGGAGACAGATTCCACACATTCGATGAATTGGCTGCTGAGTATTTGAAGCAGGTCCTCAAAGGATTTGAAAAGCTAATTCTTTAATTGAAGTTTTTGACAGATATGACAATAGTAACTCTGAAAACTGCAGAAAGAGAGTTCTGGACAGGATTTAAGGTTGGATACAGGAAGGGCTGTCCCTAGGGGTTGTGGGGCTCGGGGCGGAAGTGACCGATTGCTTCTCTTCTGGGACTGACCGCGCTGGCCGATCGCACTGGCCCATGGGGTCCTCCAAAACACGGGGCCCAGAGCGGTTGCCCCAATTCATCCTACCCAAGGGATGGTTCTGGAGACGGGAAATATCAGGTGATTGGTGAAGGCCCTGTGCCTCTGTGGAAAAAGTTTCTAAACATGCATCCAATAAACAATCACTTGTAAAATTCCTCTGTGAATATATGGTTCAAAATGCAACATAAGCAGTGCTTCTTGCTTTAAGGCTTTTTAAATCGTGAAGGAGCAAAGTACATGACCAGTAGAAGAGTTAAATCCAAGACTTGTGCAGTATTCAAGAGGAAGCGGACCTAAGGATGCTTCTGGATGCTGTATGTGCCAGTATGGCTTTTGTGTCTCTTGTTGTCAAAGGAACCATAGTAATTAGGTCACCTAATACAGATGTTTTTGGTCTCTGCTATTCTCTACTTTCCAAAAATGAAACACACACATAACGTGGATTGAAACAGGCACCATTATCAGCACAGCTGAAAAATATCGCTTCTGAAATACACAAGGGAGTTGAGGATAGTTATTTATTTTAAAAACAAACCTCTGCATCTCCCCAAAAGAGTCAATTCTGAGCGCTTCATCTTCAGCGTGTTTTCCTAGGTATTTTTCTGCCCCAGAAGCTTATAATCTTCCTATAAATTTTGACATCACCTATCACTTTGTAGATACTATAGTTGTACAGATGTTTTGTTTTTTCCCAGTGGCTTTTTGTAAACTTCATGTAATGTGTTAATGCTGCAAACAATTAATTTCTGCATCTTCAAGTATTTTTTGTTTTTTAAATAGTGATGTACATGGAGCTCCAAGTTCCAAAGGGCCAGCAAACATTCCATTACAAGACCAGCACTTGGCACTTGCTATATTGTTAGAGTTGGCAGTGCAGAGGGGCACACTAAGGTGAGAAATGAAGCACTTTTCTGCTCTCAAACAAGAGTACCTATTAAAATGTTCTGAGCAATTCTGGGGGCTTAGTTTGCACTAGTTCAATGTTAACATTTTGATGCAACACCTATGAGTTCTCTCCTTAATGATTAGAGGTGAAGTCCTAGCCCCAGTGAAGTCCATGGCAAACTCCCATTTTTGTCCGTGGGGCCAGGATTTAACCATAATTTCCTATCATGAAGGGTAATGATGAAGGATGAAATATAGATAGAAAATTAGGGAATACTAAGCACTCATGCTTCAGGGTCTAAGCCAATTTAACTGATGGGAATTAGAAAGAAACATATTTTAGTGGGCAGTCTATTACATAATTTTCTGCTAGAAGACTTCTTTCATATTTCTGTGAATCATCAAGATCCGTCTGTGATGGACAGATCCAATGATGGATCACTGTTCTGAGCCACAATAGCAATTCCTATGTAGCTAAAACTTTGCAAGAAAGGAGGTGAAGGTACATTGAAACTATCCTGAAATACTTTTTTTGTGGACATTTGGTCCAGATCTTCATCTGGTATAAGTGGTATAATTCCATTGAAGCCAATGGAGCTGTGCTGATTTATACCAGCGAAGGATACATTTAGTCTGTTCTTACAAAGTTATAATCTGTAACCACAGCTTTTAAACAGAGTGCTCAATTTTCTAAATAACTACTGAATAATTAAAGCTAAAACTTGCACACATACCAACTAAACTAAAAAAAAACAACCCCAAAATTTCAAAAACTGTACTTCACTTTGACACTTTTGTTTGGGGGAAAAAATCCCCTAAACTAAGCAAAACTTTTAAGTGAGCTAGCTTTGAGTAGGTTCTGCCCAATACTCTCACATACACCCTTAACTCCTAAAAATATTTTCATGCAACTTTCAATTTATTATATATGTTATGTTGCAGAATCCATTTTCAGTATGTTTTATTTGAGTAAAAAATCCAGGATTTATACTACTAAACATGCACATCTTCTAAAATTTGATTTAATGTAGAACTTCAAATAACTTCTGTAGGAGTGCTTACAACAGGGGTGGTAAACTTACTCTTTCAGCCAAATGTTGTCTGCTGTTATGTTGCTGCTTCAACTCTGGGATAATGGAACAAGGGAAACAGATAATGAGCGATCTGCACAAGGAACAAGTGCACCCCTTCTACCTTTGCTGCAAAGGTTTCAGAGCATAATCTGTAATAAAGACATACCTAACGCCGAGGATGAGATTCAGGTATATGTGTTTGGTTTATTTATCAGGTATATTCTAGCCAGTATCCAATTATTTGTGTCATGTTGCTTAGCAATCAAGTATAGACACTCATTGTTACTCTTCTAAAGTTTGTACCTCCACTTTTGTAGTAGTAATTTACACATCAAGATACACATACAACTGTTGTATTACAGTATGTACATTTTGTGTTTTCTCGGGAGGGCCCATTAGAAGATTGCAGCATGTTTATATAAATATTGCATTTTGGATTTTGTTGTAGAAGTACTTTTTATGTGGTACTACAACTCTCTGTGTGGATTAATTTTCTTGAACATTTAACTTTTCCCATGAATTTGATTGAAACATCATTACATTCTTAAATTTTTTTGTGAAGTACAGAATAACACAATTGATACAAGGGTAGCATCAATTTCTGTTACTGAAATAGTGGCTTACTCAGTGCTAATCCACATAATTTAACAATGTATTTCTCAGTGTATATGTATAATTGAAATTATTGCTTGCACGAGGAAGGAATAGAGTATACAGATGCTGAGTCCCTTAACTTCAATAGGAATTACAGATGCCATATCTGTATCTAGAGAAACAAGGGAAAAGAACATATGGGGCATGTAAAAAGTACTCTGAATATTTTCCTGTTTTTAACTTTCTTATATTTTTAACTGCTTTTCTTTGCTTTCTTAGATGCTGTCCTACTCCCTGAGTCCCAATGAGAGTTTTCTGAGGTATCTGACTTTACCACAGGACAACGAGCTAGCAATTGATCTACGACAAACGGCAGTTGTGATCATGGCCCACTTAGATCGCCTGGCCACTCCATGTATGCCTCCACAGTGTAGCTCTCCTACATCTCATAAGGTAATCTCATATAATCTCAAATAAAAGGATTCTGTTTCTAGATGGACAATTAGTTTACTCTTTAAACTATCCAAGAAAGACCATTCAATGATTTTAATAAAACGTCAGTTTACTTAGCTGACAGTACTCAAAGAGAAGTGTAACTATTGGTTTTAAAATATTTTCATACAGAGTGTCTAAAGTGAGTTTCCACAATGCATAGTAGCCTGATTATTTAACCTCCCTGCCTCTTTTCCTCATGTTTGGCCATAGCCAAACGAGGTATCTGACCAGGGAGGTAAAGTATAATTTAAGACTGAAATCCCTTTATAGTTAGCATATTTTACAGTTAAAACTTTTTTCAGGATTTCTGTAATTTAATTTAAAAGAATCCAAAGTTATATAAGCAGTTCAGGAGTAATATCTGAATGATCTCCTGTTGTGGATATAAACATGTACGGACTGTACCAAAGAGTTTAATACTTTCAGTGGAATGAGGAGAATCTTCTTACACTCTTTATTTTTGTTTTCCAAGCTACTTTTTGAGCCCTGGGATCTTAGTCTTCTATTTCCCTTTTTCTTATCCCCTCCTCCCAGTACTGCCGGGGTTATCTGAAAGTGACTTATTCTGGAACCCATTGTTACTGCTCTTTGCAACTGCCAAAGATTTCTACAGAATGACAAGCAAGTCATTCTCCCAAACCTGTGACTGATCCTGCCCCATAATGTACTGTTCCCAGTGCCCATCAAAGTAAATGATCAAGACCAAATTTCTTAAATGTCTGATATAGTAGCAATTTAAAGAAACCCCCAATTTTTTATATAACTTCACTGGTTGAAAGATCTCTACATACTTGCTATAAATATTTATGGTCTATTCTGTAAGCAGTGTTGTTGTAGCCATGTTGGTCACAGGATATTAGAGACACAAGGTGGGTGAGGTAATATCTTTTATTGGACCAACTTCCGTTGGTGAGAGAGACAAGCTTTCAAGCTACACTGAGCTGTTCTTCAGGTCTGGGAAAGGTACTCCGAGTGTCACAGCTAAATACAAGGTCAAACAGATGGACTATGTGCTAACTGCTTATGCTAAACTATCTGTTTGACCTTGTATTTAGCTGTGACACTTGGAGTACCTTTCCCAGACCTGAAGGACAGCTCAGTGTAGCTTGAAAGTTTGTCTCTCTCTCCAACGGAAGTTGGTCCAATAAAAGATATTATCTCACCCACCTATGGTATCTTCTAATGAGATTGTGATGCGTGTGAGACTATTTTTAATATCTTAGTAATAGGTAAGGTTCATTGATGTCTTACATTTACAGCTACCATGCACATTGATTGACTGAAGTACTGTTGGAGCAGCATAATTATTAGAAAAAATATCCTGGTGCTTGTGTTTTAATTAAGTTGTCTAGTGAACTGTAAATTCTTACTTAGCTTTGTTGCCTTACAGGGATCTTTGCAAGAAGTCATAGGTTGGGGTTTAATAGGATGGAAATATTATGCTAATGTGAGTGGTCCAATTCAGTGTGAAGGACTTGCCAATCTTGGAGTTATGCAAATTGCCTGTGCAGAGAAACGTTTTTTGATCTTATCTAGAAATGGACGAGTTTACACGCAGGCATACAACAGTGACACACTGGTAGGTGATTTTTACATCCATACCGTTTTCTATAAAATATGCTGCTATGAGATTGTTCTTTCTAATAATTCAGATGTGTAGTGGAGATATTGTGATGCTGCTAATCTTAAAATCCTTGTTTTTGAACCCTCAGCAGCAATGGTTTATCACCTTTGTTTGCCATGTTAAGAATTTTTCCTACATTATAAATATTTGTTATGGTGCTTGCAACAATCCAGCCTTATGAACAATACCCTCTTCTCCAGCTATTGCTTTGCTGTTTCTTTCCATATAATGTGGCAATTGCTTAGCATGAAGTGCATTTAAGATAATGGATGTTTTGACTACCAGTACCTAAGCATTAATTCCCTAAACAAAATTATACTAAAACAGAAAAATATGCAGCTAAGACTATCTGAAATGATCAGACAAAAGCCAGTTTAATATATATTACATGCAATATAAGGATGGGACAAAATGGGAGCTCCAGAGCATCTTCTGCCTTTCACCAAACCCAAATATTAGATTTGAACTTCTGGCCTGGTTCTCTGGTTTCATTAATTTAATGCTGGAATGTATAGTTTTGAACTAAGGCCTTATTGGAAAAAATCTAATTATCAAGTTATGTGAGTTTTTTCGACACTCTGAGCAACATAAGTAACTTTTCTTTGTATATTGTGTCTAACTAATTTACAGGGACCACAGCTGGTGCAGAGTCTTGCTTCTAGAAACATTGTGAAGATTGCAGCACATTCAGATGGTCACCACTATCTTGCCTTGGCAGCAACTGGAGAGGTTTTCTCTTGGGGTTGTGGAGATGGTGGAAGACTAGGCCATGGGGACACAGTGTATGTGTAATAAAATACCATTGACTCACCAGCTTAAGCATAGAATGTATTTACAAATATTCTACTTTAATGTTAGAAACTAAGGTAGGATTAAATATGCAGACATTTAGTAAGTGTTACTGAAACACAGCCACTTACAGCAAAATGACAACAGGCAAAAGATAACATAGTATGCTATAGTTGTTCAAGTCTTCCAGTACATATGTATCATTCAAAGGTTGATAAGAAATTAAGCAAAGCAAGATGGTTTACAAACATACATTCCTTTAGATTTTGTCCTAACTATGTTGTCATGATTAGACCAGCAAATAAACTACAGTTGCTAATGGCAATGGAAAGGGCTAGCTTTCCTCTTACATTAAAAAAAACAACAGTTTTTTTTAAAAAAAATTTATTTTAGACAACAATGAAGATGTATGAAGGGAATGTCATGAATGTGATTCTTCCAGAACATATTCCTATGCAATTCTACCTGTAGCCTTCTTAGCTTAGATCATCTCACCAGGCAACAGAATTTTCTAGGCGGTCTTTTAAGGATATCTGTCTAAATTGAATACTGATTTGTGGCTATAGAAAATGACAAAAAATATATCTAATTTGTTAACCAATGTTAACATAAGGATCTTCAAGAAATCCAGCTCCACTTACAAAATCTGAGGCTGAGTAATCCAAAATGTCTTTTACAACAATCCAACTTCAGAACACCTGCATGCATTATCAACTGTAAAATTACATCCTTCCTGAATATTTTCTTCTCTCTCCTTTTTAATTAAAAATTCTGAGTTCTTCATGTGCTTGCACATGTCCATTCCACTCTATGTGCATATGCACTGTTGTGGAAAATTGATTTTCCTTCACAGCACCTTGTTCACAGTGTTTGGAGAACCTTTTCCCTTAGCGGTATCAATTGGGCTGGCTCAAGCCCCTCTGTTGCCACACGCCACAAAAGGGAGACGCTGCCCCTATTCTCCTCAGTTCCGCCAGTAATGGTTGTCGGAGTGATCTCAGACTTCGTCATAAGTGCAGCCTTCACGCCTTTGTATATCCTGTTGTTGTTAGGAATTGGTTTGTTAGTTTTAGCTAGTTTTAGTGATTGATTTTAGACTTAGGTCTTTTTGGACCAATCTTTCGGTATTAGGATTGGTACTGGAATATGCTATGCTCATCAGGTTTTAAGTCCTTCTGTACTTGTGCTGAACGTATGCTGGGCAGTGAACCACACCTGGTTTGCTTGAAATGTTTGGGAAAATTCCACATAAGTGACAAATATTGCATTTGTAAGCCCCACTCAAAGAAAGATAAAGTGGCGAGGTCAAAAGTTTACTTGTGGAGGCAGCACTTTGCTCTTCATTGGCCTCCTCTCACATGGAGAGTGCCCCAAGTACATTGGCTTTGGTACAAAGCGCACTGGACATGTCTGCAACTCCTTGGTTCCATTTGCTGGTACTGAAGAAAAGGCTTAGATCCTCCGCAAACTTGGTACCTCGCTTGAGTTTGTTGGTGCCGAAGCCAAATAGAGGCAGAGACTCCGAGACGTTCGGGGGAGAGTCTCTTGCCAGAGCACTCTTCAGCTAAGAAGAAGGGATTGCCGTCTTCAGAACTTGTACCATGTCTGTTGAGGGTGTCCCCAGGAAGAGCTCTGTGGCAGAACCATCAGTTGTTGCCACTCCAACGATGCTGGTTAGCCTCTTGGTACTGATATCCTGGGTGCTGCAAGAAGTTTACATTTGGTACTGATGCTTGTGGCGCCTACCTCACTGCATCAGGAACCTATAGTACTGTTACCTCCCAAGCTTCTGCAAAGTCTGGTGCAATCAAAAGGCAAGCCTCCGATGATATCCCTGGTACTGCTGTCATCTGGCTTGGGCTATCTATCCCCAGTCCCAACTTGTTCTGCCTCCCTGTTGTCAGACATTTCAGATTCTTTCTCTTTGGACTCATAGGTGCATTTGTCTGTCCCATCTAACACAGAGAGCATATCTTCCATCAGAGACTTGGGGACCATGAGTCATGCAACAGTCACAGCACTGGCCTCCTCCTAAGGGGCAATGGCCTGGTGGAGGATGGGTCCCAGAGGCATATCCGTGTCTGTTCGGGATACAGTGGGGCATCCCTCCTCATGGTAGGACCTTCTCATAATCATCTTTTTCCTTGCAATTGAGACTGTTCCGGGGGGCATCGGTAACGAGAACATCATTCTCCAGTACCCTAGTACTGAGACCAGTACCGAGCAGCCGGAAGTCACTTGAGCAGCTTCCCCACGCAAGTTATGGAGCAGCCACCACCTCAGAATTCTGTGGTGTCCTTGTTGCCAGACAATGCTATTGAGGCAGCAAGCAATTCTGTGGTCCTCTGGCAGTGGTGAGCTCATCAAAGACATATTGAGAAGGGTGGCATCTGCTCTTGATGTGCTGGCAGAGGAGATGTGTGAAAGCTCTCACAAGTTGGTGGATATTCTGGTTTCAGGAGCCCCTGCCAGTAGGCTTTGCCTGTTAACAAAGCCATTATGTAGTCAGTTAAGGCACACACCATCCTCTTGACCCCCTACAGCTGAGCGAGATGAAAGGAGGTACTACGTCCCCTCTAAGGGATATGAATAATTGTATGCTTACCGTCTCCCAGGTTCATTGGTGGCGGTGGCTGCTTAAGAATGGGAGAGACGAGGACATCAAGCATTGACTCCTAAAGGCAAAGATTTGGGGAGTTTGGACTTGTTGGGATACAAAATTTATTCTGCAGGGAATGTGCGACCCAGGATTGCAAACAGACAGGTACTCCTGAGCCACTATGACTTCACCCTCTGGGAGAACATTATAAAATTTAAAGATAAAGTACCAGAGGATTGTAGGCACGAATTTGCAGTAATGGTGGATAGAGGCAAGCTAGTTGCCAGAACTGATCTCCAGGACAGTTTAGATGAGACAGACATGGTGTCTCGAACCATGGCATCAGCCATTTCTGTGAGAAGATGTTTGTGGTTAGTCATCTGGCCTTTCCCCAGAACTCCAGCAGACCATCCAAGACCACCTTGTGAAGGTCTGACTTTTTTTTTCCGGAGAAGATGGACAATAGGTTCCCATTACCTTAAATATTCCAGGACAACATTAAATTCTCTTGGAATTTATACTCCGGCAACAAAGAAGAAACAGTTCTGTCCTCAACAGCCATACGGACACCAGGTCTCAAGATCTGCTGAGGAGAAAGGGCAGGGGTTATACGAGACTACATCCGCTGCTCTCTTCAGAATCAGTGGGCTCATCCTATCCAGCTGCCTTGTCCAAACAGACATTTTGATGCACTGGTCAAGGGCAGTGTACCTGTTACTGTAGTTCCATGGGTTTTCCATTGTTTGTTTACAAATTGCTTATCCTACTTCCTAGATGCTTGGGCCCACGTAACATCAGAGTGGTGGGCCCCAAGAACAGTCAAAATGAGAGATGCCATCCAGATAATTTCTATCCCTCCTTCACATCCCGTTCCCTCTTCAGGGACCACTCTCATGAGATTATCTTTCAGCAGGAAGTCCAGTCGCTTCTTCAGGCAGGGGCAATAGAGCAAGTCTCATTAGACCTTGCAGGAAAGGCTACTTCCTTATCCCCTGAGAACTCCCATTTTGGAGGTGGGAGATCTCAGGCCTATTTTAGAACTAAGAGAGTTGAACAGATTCTTGAAGAAAATAAATTCTGCATGGTTACCCTAGCCTTGATTAGTTCCTCCTTGGAACGGGGCGGGGGGACTAGTACGCTGCCCTTGACTTAAAGGACGCTTACTTCCATGTCGCAGTATGACACAACCATTGGAAGTTTCTCAGATTTGTATCAAATGGGTCCTGTTATCAGTTCATGGTGCTCCCATTTGGTCTCTCAGTTGCTCCTTGGGTGGACATGGAGTAGCATGGTAGTGGTGGCAGTACATCTACAAAAATCAGCAGTTCACGTGTTCCCTTATCTGGACGACTGGTTGATTGGAGGCTGGTCTGAGGCTTGGGTGTTTATCCAGTGTATCCACCGTCCTGGAGCTCTTGGTAAATCAGGACAAATCAATTCTAAAACTGGTACAGAGGGCAGTGTTTAATGGAGCAGTTTTAAACTCCACAGAAGCCAAGGCCCTGCTTCTACAATCCAGGTTTGAAACACTATGCAGTTTAGTACTGTAGCTGAAAGCATGCCCTCTCACCATGGCATGCAGCTGCCTCAGTCTATTGGGTTGCATGAAAGTATGTACCCATGTGGTTCAACACACCAGGCTGCATCTCAGAAAGCTGTATGCATGGCTATTGTTGGTTTATGCCCCAAGTTGTCATTATTTGGATAAGGTAGATCAAATGCCAATGTCAGTTTTGTTGTTTCTGGATTGGTGGATGAACCCTCTGAAAATCTTTTGGGGGTCCTCTTTATCTCCCTAGTCAACCCTTGCTGTAGTCACACATGCATCAGCCTTTGTTTGGGGGGCTCACATGGGGTCCCTGCAGACTCCAGGATCTAATGGCTTATAGAAATGTCAGGGAGTTAAGAGCTGTACAGCCAGCCTGTTTAGCTTTCCTCCCACATATAGTAAGAAAGAACTTGTTAATTGTAACAGACCACTCCGCAACTGTTTTACGTAGACAGCAAGGGATGTAGTTGACCCAGTTATGCTAGGAGGCAATTCACCTCTGGACTTTTGCATAACCAGTTCAACTCACTTCACAGCTTCCAGGGAAGCAGAATATGTTGGTGGATTGACTGAGCAGGACCTTCTCCGATCACCACGAGTTTTCTTTACACCCGGACGTTGCCAGATCCATCTTCGAGCTCTGGGGGTTCTCCAACTGGACCTGTTTGAAGTACGACAGAAAATGCCACCAGTTTTGTTCCTGGGGAGGTCTCAGCCCAGGCTTATAGACAGATGCTTTTCTGTTACACTAGAAGGACCCACTCCTGTATGCCTTCCCTCTCAAAGTCAAAAAAGACTATGTTCATTTCATCCTTATAGCGCTGGCGTGGCCCCCAACAGCATTGGTATTTAACCCTACTGACCTTGTCAGTCAAGCTTCCGGTGTCTCTCCTGCTTTATCCAGATGTGATTTCTCAGGACCACAGCTGTCTGCTCCATCCCAGCCTCTGGGTCCTTCTCCTGACACCGTGAATGCTTCATGGTTAAGGACTTTGGAGAGATCCCATTCTAAGGACATTCAGAAAGTGCTTCTGAATAGTAGAAAGCCCTCAAATTGGGGCACTTACTTGGCTAAATGGAAGTGTTTCCCATTTGATCCCGTCAGGCTTATTCCTGCAGCTTGCAGCCCTGAACCTTGTACTGAACTATCTTCTATATCTAAAACATTAGAGTTAGGCAGTTAGTTCTGTAAGAGTTCATCTGCCAGCTGTCTCAGCCTTCCATATCTTGGTGGATAGTAGGTTCTTTTTCTCTAACCCCATTGTTACCAGATTTTTAAAGGGCTTAGTCAGATTGTACCCACACATGCAAGATCCTGTCCCTATTTGGGATCTGAACTTGCTCCTAGCAAAGTTGGTGGGACTGCCATTGAACCCTTTGAAACAGGCTGTTGCTCCATCTCTGTGAAGGTAGCAATTTTAGTTGTCGTTACCTCAGCCAGAAGGAGGGGTGAATTGAGAAACCTAGTGTAAGAGCCGCCCTATACCGTTTTCCTTAAAGATGAATTTTATCTTTGTCTTCATTCAAAGCTTCTTACTAAGGTAGTTTCTGATTTTCATGGTAACCAGGCAGCCTATTTGCCGATGTTCTTCCCGAAACCCCATGTGTGTCGAGATGAGAAACTTCGTTTGTTGACGTGAAAAATGCTTTAGCTTTCCACCTGGAGCATACAAAGTCCTATATATCTTCCAAGTGGCTGTACATTGTAGTTGCGGACAGAGTGAAGGGCCAACCAATTTCCACTCAGAAAATCTCATCTTGGATCTCTCCATGCATTTGTTTATGCTATCAACTGGCTAATGTAACCCCACCAGCTAGACTATTGGTGCATTCTACTAGAGCACAGGCAACTTCAGGGGCTTTCTTGGCCCAAGTACTGATCGTAGATGTTTGCAAAACAGTGACTTGCTCATCAGTCCATACTTTTGCTCTCCATATGCAATTTCCTGTCAATCCAGGGAGCATGCAAATTTCAGACAGGTTGTCCTAGAAACACTGGTCAGGTAGTCCCCCAGCCCACCTCCATGTTGGTCTGCTTGTGAGTCACCTACATTGAAATGGATATGTGCAAGCTCTTGAAGAAGAAAAAATCGTTACCTACCTTTCTGTAAGTGATGTTCTTTGAGATGTGTTGGATATGTCCATTCCATGACCCATCCTCCTTCCCTTTTCTGTCGGAGTCTATCTGGAGTCAACTGTGCATGAGGAGTGTGCACACCTTCAGTGGAATGGATGTTTGCAATAAATCTCTAACAGCAATAGTTGCAGAAAGGTAGGTAATCATTTTTTATATTTTTGATAATTTCTGTGCCTATTTCTGGAATATTTATAGTTTCAGAAGGGCACCCATCCTCCCATTTTTCTCAGGCCTCATGTATGATCCCAGGAGTCCCTCTGCCCTTCTTATTTACTTGCAAAATCAATTTCAGAATGGTTCAGTGCAAATGCAAACTGTTGTGTGTTCCCCATTCCTTTTTTCCCTGTGTTAAACAGTAACATTGCAATATTCTGTTTTGGCCCAGAAAGTAGGAGTGAGTTTTTTGTTCTGTAGCTGAACTAGTGTTTTCCATGCAGTATCCTATAGGGGTGTACTTAAATACTTCTGTGTTGAATTGTGTATCCCAGAGGTGATAAGCATTTTACCACTGCGGTGACAAATCCTTACAGGATAAGGGAGTACTCCTGACTTGGAGCTGAGAGTAGCAGAGAAGGAGTTGTTCAGATACAGCAACTGGAGCTCAGATTTTTTTAACAGTGAAGTTTAGTGCTTGTGTAAACCACTGGACTGAGGTCAAAATACTAGTTATCAGACTTTAGTATGTCACAGGCAGTGGTAATGTAAGCTTCCCCACAGTGCTTCGCATATTGTGTTTATTATTGATCAACCTCAACCTTAATTTGCTTTACAGGTCCATTTATATCTTGCTGCCTCTGGCAGTCAGTAAGGTTTGTAGTTGTGATAGTGATGATCAGTTTATTTTCTAGCAGACAGGTTACCATAGCTCATTTCACATAATTGCTTTATCAGGCTTCCTGTTTGAGACTCTTGTCTTCTCTCTAAACAGACCCCTAGAGGAACCAAAGATGATATCTGCTTTATCTGGAAAGCAGGCTGGGAAACATGTTGTTCATATTGCATGTGGAAGCACATATAGCGCAGCCATCACTGCTGAGGGAGAGTTGTATACATGGGGACGAGGGAACTATGGCAGGCTGGGACATGGTACGTTCCTCTAATTTCTTAAAGCACGGTGTTCTGTTTGTGAAAATTTTAAATGTACATGTCTCTTGGATATTTTTGGCAAAATGATTCTTCTTTGTTTTGAAGGTTCCAGTGAAGATCAGACCATCCCAATGCTGGTCACTGGGCTCAAAGGACTGAAGGTTATTGATGTGGCCTGTGGAAGTGGAGATGCTCAGACTCTTGCAGTGACTGAAAATGGTGAGTGGCTAAACTTGCCGCCTTTAGTGTCATTAGAAAGACATTTGTGGTGCAGGTCTTATGATGAACGTTCATTAAATGAATTTTATAAGAGAATCTCAAACTGAAAGTGCTTTTGCAGAATAGTCTATAGGTGATTATATTTTAATACATATTTAAGAATTGAAAGTATTAGTAAAGGAGAAAAGTTAAGCACAAAATTTATATAATTTGCTACTCTTTCCAGTTGTATAGTTACTCAGACTTCTTCGGACATCTCTTTAGCTCACTAGCTGTTCTGCTGTATATTCCTCCTTTTCACAAAAATATCTTATCTACCTAGACTTCCAGTACTGTGTTTGAGATATAAACCTCTTTGAAGTGGTCAGAGTACAGTTGTAACACACCCTTCTTGGATAGGCATAACTCTATCCTATGCCTTTCACCAGAGCACCATTGGCTCCTGCCCTCCTGCCAGTGTGCTTCCATCCAGCCTCCCATTTCTCACAACTATGCATTTCAATGTAGCTTCTTCCTTCTGATTCTTGCTGCCTGAGCACCAGCAGGGGAAACACTGAAAGCAGAGGAGAGCCTCTCCCTGCTTTCAGTTCCTGTGCCTGAGGCCGTCAGCTTGCATCAGCCAGGAAGAGGAATTGCAAGGAAAATCTTGCTGAGCCCCTGAAGCTCTGGGCTGGAACATCCTCAATACAGGCAAAATCCTCAAAGAATTTAGCTGCCAAATTCTAACAAGTCTATACTGAGCATGCGTGAACTCCGAATTTTTTTGGAGACTCATAATGTGGTCATACTTAGGTGAATTCTAAAAGCTCTAATTTGAATAATTTACTAACTTTTGTCAGTATATGTAACTTACCTGAAAGATCAGTGCAATGTCTTCCTTTCTAGGCCAGGTGTGGTCTTGGGGTGATGGAGATTACGGGAAGCTAGGAAGAGGTGGCAGTGATGGTTGCAAGACTCCAAAGTTGATAGAAAAGCTTCAGGACCTGGATGTTGTGAAAGTACGCTGTGGGAGTCAGTTTTCTGTTGCTTTAACAAAAGATGGGCAGGTCTACTCCTGGGGGAAAGGTGACAATCAGAGGCTTGGGCATGGAACAGAAGAGCATGTTCGATATCCTAAACTGCTGGAAGGCTTGCAAGGTAAGTGTAACACAAAATTGGTAATCACAATTCTTTCTCAACCTAGAAAGTTGGAAAATGTCAAAAGTACTTAGTTTTTGGTGGAAAAATGTTTTTATCATATATTGTATCCTAACTTAAAGAATTTCACCACTGCTCTAATTGATGTCAAATTGTAGCTTACTTGTATTAAACAGTAAATATATTTGCCACCCCCAGTGCCTTTTATATGAGATTTTACTTTTGTTATTCCAACAGACTTGTTATACTACTCTATTAAAACCTTTTAATACTTGAAAATTCTTGTTTCTATACTCTTGGCTTTCTCTTTATTCCTACTGCTTTTCTCACGTAGCCTGACTGAAGAATTTTTGCGTGTGAACCTCATTTAGGCTCCAATCTTGTAAACATGCACATGCTTAACTTTACATACATAAATAGAACTGTTGAGAACCATGGGACTACTCATGTGCTTAAAGTTAAGCATGAGCAGAAGTGTTTTGAATAGCTCAGAAAAGAGCCAAAAGTTGTTGCCTACATTTAAAAAAAAACAAACAAAAACAAACAAACCTGAAATATTGTTAGGGCAGATGAAAAAAGACAGTATTATGAAGTGGGTTTTACAAATCTTTGTAATTGACATACTGATCCATTGCATTTCTACTGTGATGAGGTCACCTAATTGAAAATAAATTCTTAGTTGTGTGGCAGCACCAATTGACTTCAACATGTGACACTCTCCAGCCACTTTTCAATTTAATAGTGGAAATGCCAACCAACTCTTCTAAATCAACAACTAAGCTAAATAGATGCAAAATAACCCAAGATTTTTGCAGCGTTGAACACTTTGGCACGTCAGATATCTTAAGTCTCTTTAAACCTTTCTGATTTTTTTAGGTAGGCTCTTCCAGTCTATTAAGGTGGAAGGTAAAACTACAGTTTGATGTATTAACTCTGCTCATTTTTAATTGTGGATTTAGTAGTTGGTGGTGGTGGTGAAACACAAAAGCTGTTCCACTAATGGTTTTTCTGTTAAAAATTCATGTAATCTTTGCAGTAAGCAAAGTTTAATGTTTATTCACTTTTTGCTATCAGGGAAAAAAGTGGTAGATGTGGCGGCTGGATCGACCCATTGCTTGGCACTTACTGAGGATAGTGAAGTGCACAGCTGGGGGAGCAATGATCAGTGCCAGCATTTTGATACTTTGAGGATCACCAAACCAGAGCCTACTGCTCTCCCAGGATTAGACAGAAAGCACATTGTTGGAATTGCTTGTGGGCCTGCCCAGGTAAGCTTTGAATCTGTTACTCAGGATTTGTCTTCAACCCTGTGCGTGGATTTAGATGTGTAGGACAGTAATTTAATTCCTACTTCTCCCTATGGTCTAAATCAGTGGTATGTAAACTATTCCAGTCGTGTCCCCCCGCTTTACCATTCACAGAATTTGTCGTCCCCCCCCCGAAATAATTGTAGCCTGAAACTTTTACATGCTGGAAGGTGCAGGGGAAACACAGAGATGAGACCATTCATTCGATTTAATGTTTGAGCGTCTGACTCAAGCAAGAGGTCCTGGGCTCTCAACTATTATTAAATATGTTGCCAGTTTGTCTTTTAATATCAATAATTAAACATTAAATGAGTTTTAAAATGAAAATCAAAAATAATTTTAAAGGCATAGTAGGCCTACTGTAGTTATGAAACTTACCAAATTGTTGAAAATAAGACAACCTGTGCGTTTATTTGACCGATTGTTTTTTGACGGGGCAAAAGGCCAAAGTTTCTTTGCATCTCCCCATCCCCCTAGAGAACCTCATGTGCCCCACTGGTCTAAATGGTTCCTGTACCAATTGTGACATGTGGATATTTCATGCCACCAGCCATACGGAGACACAAAAAACCCCACCCCAGTTTGTTTGTAGTTGCTTCTCCAAAAAGGCCTAGCTGGCCTTCCCTTTCAGTAAGACTTCCTGAGCAATAGCATTTAACAACATTAGCAATTGCTAGTAGAGGTTTTAAGAATTAATCGGTCCCAACTTTTCCACCAACAAAATTAAAGTAGTCTGTCCGGACAGGCATAGAAGGACTCTGAGAAACATGATAGGAAATAGTAAATTTTTTTGTGATTGTTGCACACCTTTAGCTGTTGGCAAAAGGGGAGCGCATGCTGATAATATAAATGAATTGAGCCACAGCTGCATTCATTGTGCACCTCATCAAAAATCTAAAGTCACAGTATAAATAAATAAATCACTGGTGTATCATAATATGCCTATCATTGATTAGAGAGAAAGTAACTGTTACTCTTACTCTTCCTTTCCATACATAGAGTTTTGCCTGGTCATCTTGTTCTGAATGGTCCATTGGTTTGCGTGTACCATTTGTGGTGGATGTTTGCCCAATGACGTTTGAACAGCTAGATCTCCTACTGAGACAAGTGACTGAGGGAATGGATGGCACCTCTGACTGGCCACCACCACAGGAGAAGGAATGTATGGCTGTTGCAACCTTAAATCTTCTAAGACTTCAGGTACTGTAGCTTTCTTATGTGTCTGAGTTCTCACTCAGATAAAATGCTTCAGTAAATTGCTTGGAAGAAAATAGGGGCTTTTAAGTGTTCTAAAACATTTTTGTTCACTTAAAATTAAATTGGTAAATTACAGTGAGCTATTCCTGCATCTTAGTTCTAAAAGGTGGAAAGTTAAGGGTTGGTTTTCAGTCCTAACAATTAATTTTCTTGCTTTCTTGGTTTAATGTTTTCTAAACAGTTCTTGCATTTGATTTAAGATGAACTGTAAAACTAAAATGTAAATTGACTAATCTTGGATATGTGCTGAATATACCACTTGCTTAAAAGGCTTTGGGTGTTCAGTGTTTTAATTTGCCTTTTTAAAAATGAGTTTCCTGTTTGGGGCAAATCTGTTACTTCTTGCTTCCTAAAGATGTCATTATGACCATGATAATACAGAATGATGTGTACAGGGATGTCTAGGTAATTTCTAAGTTGAGGTAATTATTGCTCACTAGATATCCTGAGCTACTGGCTGAGATTAGAGTGTATAGTACTTGGATGTAATTGTATTTTTACTTTAGCTTTGCAGTTTATTTCTAAACATTTCCTTGTATTTAGACCAGTAGATGTATTTGTATTCAGTGTCTGCATGATTGACTTTGTTCAACTTCATTTCTTATGTCACCTCTAAATGAAACTGATCCTTTTTCTTTCAGCTACATGCTGCCATCAGTCACCAGGTTGATCCAGAGTGCCTTGGCTTGGGTTTAGGCAGCGTCTTGTTGAATAGCCTGAAACAGTCGGTGGTAACTTTAGCAAGTAATGCTGGAGTTCTTAATACTGTACAGTCAGCTGCTCAAGCAGTACTGCAGAGTGGGTGGTCTGTGTTGCTGCCAACAGCAGAGGAGCGAGCTAGGGCTCTTTCAGCTCTCTTACCCAGTGCAGGTATGGTTTAATGATGGAAAACTGTTTGGTGTCTGAATATCTAGTCCAGTGTGTTTGTTCTGTTCTTAGTTTCAGGAAATTAAATGAGCATCTGAATTTCTAGCCCACCAAATGTTTGTTCTGTTTTGTTAGTTTCAGGAAATGAAATGAATGTAAGTCCAGGCCGTCGATTTATGATTGACCTCTTGGTGGGCAGTTTGATGGCTGATGGAGGTTTAGAGTCTGCATTAAATGCTGCTATCACTGCAGAAATTCAGGTACATTTCAACAATATTACCATTTACTATGTGAATAGACTAAGATCATATAATACAATTGTTTACAAGACTTGGTGTAAATTCTTTGCAAATAAACAGGCTTACATCAGACAGAGGGCAATTTTCTTGCTCCGCATTGCAAACCTCTCTTCCCAGCCAGCACTATCCAAAAACCACTCTTAGCTTTCTCTCAGGGTCACACTACAAGTGCTTCTCTGGTTGTCCTTGGCTTTCTGCTGCCATCTTGCTACCTTCTGTCTCCTTGTGTGGTGTTTCTGGCTGCGTCTGTGCGCACACGCATGCACCCCACCCCCAAAACAAAAAAACAAAACCCAGACCTCTGTACTTTGCTTTCAGACCTAAGTGAAGCCCCTCCATCCACATGGCTCAGCTCCTGACTGGCCTTGCATTTGGCCTATATTTCTGGCAGTGGGTCCTATTGTTACCTTACTCCAAAAGGAGCTTAACTGCTTCTTTCTTCTATCTTGAATGAAGGGTGGCTATTACTAACATCATCTTCAATGAGACTTCACCTAACCCCCAGCATAGTAACTATGGCTTGCATTTCAGGTTTACATATACATTTGATAGAAGTTAAAATGAATAGTGAGTATATTTGACTATTTTAAAGTGAGGCACAGTACATAAAACCACCTGTCAGATATACAGCGCCTATTGCTGTGGCTTCAGCAAAAGAATGCATAAACATGAATGCCACATGCCAGACTTAAAATGGTCTTTGATCTCCGAAGGACTCCTGAAGAGCAGTTCACTTTTAGTCAGGCATCTCAGTTCAAAAACTCCATAAATAGTAAGCAGCAATCTCTGAAACATGAACTTCTCTATTCTTAATGTTTGTTACAAAGTATGAGTCACACTACCAAAATGTGAAAGCCACTGTTACCAGTAACCTTGTCCAATTGGAATTTCAATCTGAAACCCCCAGGTCCAGAACAACAGTCTAGTACAGCATTAAAAACATATTCCCTTAATCCTTAAACACTCTAGGATAGTACTACAGGAAATAGATAAGCTATAGATGTTATGTTCCACTGCACCACTAAAATGCAGCTCATGAGCCCAGCTCCATTTGAGTTCTCCAGTAATTCCTACTCTTCTCAAAGATCCATTTTGATGAGTTAGACAAGTAGTGATATCCTTGGGATGAGTGAAATCCTTGGACATGGAAGGGTTTGCCCATTCAGGTTTCAACTGACCTTATGAATGAAACCCACCAGAATGGAGAAAACAGTACATGCTGAGAATGACCGAAGGTGCTTATTTCATGAGCTCAGAGCTGTAAATAGATCTTGCTTAAGTAGCAAGCTACATGGCATCTGTACTTATAGACAGTGTGGCAGTGGTCGAATGCATGAACTGTCAGGGAAAGCCTTGCTGCGGAGATCTTTCTTTTTTTCCTGGGAAGAAAGAAACCTGAGGCCTACCAAATATGCATGTCCTTCCTGAGAGAGAGAAACTTGCACGCTGTTTCTTTTGTGAGGGGAATGCAACTTCTTAGAGTATCTTCTGACTGCTTTGGAACCAGAAGTAGATAAATTCCGAGATTGCCTACCAGTAATGCAGCAATCTCTCTTGGTCCCATGGCATTAACATGTAGTTTGTTTTTCCCTGATCCTGCTGCCATGCAAAGTCTTAAAGAAAAATAAAATCAAGATTAAGTCAGGTTGATGTAATTACAATGCTCAGGGGTGTGAAAAATCCACTCCCCTGAGTGCAATAGCTATGCCAACCTAACCTCCCGTGTAGCCTCAGCTAGGTCAATGGAAGAATGCTGCCATTGACCTAGCTACTGTTGCTTGGGGAGGTGGAGTTCCTACAGTGATGGGAAATCCTTCCCTCCCCTTCTCCGCATCGCTGTAGGAAGTATCTGCCATATGGCGTTATTGTGGCATAGCTATGGAGCGTAGCTGAGCCACTGTAGCGCCCGTAGTGTAGACATGGCCAGTCTCATATATTGAGCCATTGAAGGACTCCTCTATATGGACCGTCTTAATGTCTTGAGGACACAGTCCCTTTTTTCAAAATCCCTACTGCAGTAGGATGTACTGACTCTTCATGCACCACTTTTTTCTTAGTCTGTTTTCCTGGCTTATGAAAAGTTTTTTAAATAAATTGAAAACTTAAGTCATAGACATGCTGCTGTCCTGTAGGAAGACAATCTCTGTAGTAAACTATAGTTTGGACACCTAGTGGTCTCCAGAATTTTTATCAGTTAGTCTGACCTTCTCACCATTCTTTGTTTTGTACAGATATACTTGAATAAAGGCCTCTCACTTGCTTCCTTGAGAGTTCAATCATCAGCCCTTTTTGCCATTAGAAGAAGACTGAGGCTCTCCCCCCTTAGTCTCCCATTCCCTGTGAGACTTATCGTGTTTTTGATTTCCTCCCAGGTCTTATATCTCATGCTGGAGCTCAGCCTGTTCTTCATGACCTGTGTCACTCTGCCTTTGAACTCTATTCTCCTCTCTTTTATCATATAGAGTATAGGTGTTGGTGACAATTACCTTGGTCAGAATGTTGGGAAAGACTGACTGCTCTCTTGGACCGCCTTGTATGCTCTTTCATTAGGATAAAATGGTCCTGTTCATGTGCCTTATTTTTCTTTTCAAGTTTGTCATCTTGTCACCACTACTATGATACTCTTTGATTAATTTCTGCTCTGAATTCAGGGCAAAAAAAGGAGGATATGGCATAATCTGAGTGTTCACAGGGAATATTTCAATCTATTCTTCCAGGAACTCAGACTACAGACACCTAGACACCTGTTTCTTCTGAAACAAAGAATCGGCTTGCTGGTCCTCCAGTTCATATGGGCCAGATGCTATTTGGCTCATGTAAAGCTGATGCCTACAAAAGAGCAGTCATACGCTGCCCATTTACACCAAAAAAAAAATCTTACCTGTCAATTCCTTGGCGTTTCAGCTTTCAGTTCAGATACCTGCCTTTTTTTGACTGAGCTAAAGGTTTCGTATTAGTATCGGGGGGGAGGGATAGCTCAGTGGTTTGAGCATTGGCCTGCTAAACCCAGGGTTGTGAGTTCAATCCTTGAGGGGGCCATTTAGGGATCTGGGGCAAAAATTGGGGATTGGTCCTGCTTTGAGCAGGGGGTTGGACTAGATGACCTCCTAAGGTCCCTTCCAACCCTGATATTCTATGATCCCTCTATATTCACATATGAGTTTACCTTTTAAAAGGTGAACTGTTTTCTTCTCTTGTGAAAAGTTTTCCGTTTTCATTGGGAGTAATCTTTGGAGAAGCTGGTGGAAGTGTGTGGAGCCCAACTGCATGCCAAATGCAGACTTTTCATTGGTTGCTCTCATGAGTGAAACATGTATAGGGCAGGCATTACCCGTTAGCCTGCGTTGGTGGAACGGTTTAGCAAGTAAGAAATGCTCCTTTAAAATTGTATTTGTAAAAATGTGCTAGATGTCTGCATAATCTGGAATGTGAAATAAACGTATCTGGTATACTTAGGCTACGTCTACACAGCGCACTTCTTGTGGTGGTGTATAGGGTATGTGTAGCTACATGCTGCAGTTTAAAGCAAGCAGCATCCACACTGTGGTATGTGGCTGCATGTGCCAATGGAAGGCTCTGGCAGGGGAGGCAGTGGGAAAAGGCTTGCCACTGGGGAGCTGCCAGAGCCTTTCCCCGTTGCTGGAGCCTTTCCTTGCAATGCAGAAAAACTCCAGCAGCAGGGAACTATTGGGACACTACACTGCTAAAAATAGCAGCATAGAAAGGCAGACACTGGACGAGAAGAGAGCCCTGTATGGTACATACACACCATGTTCAGGAATATCTTTACTCACCTAAGCAGTGCCTCATGGTCTACGCTGCTTTTTATTCCCATGCAAGGGGGCATGTCGTGTATATACTCTACACATTGCTGAAAGGAGTGTGCAGAGTAGATATACCCTTAATCTCATTTGTGGCATAGGTGACAGCCATTATGCTGTGTTTTCCTACTTAGAGTTTACAGAACAGCACACTTATATCCATGAGACAAATGATTGCATCTATTGATGATGTGCTGTTTGCTTTTAACTTATACGTTTTTGTATTGTAGGATATTGAGGCAAAAAAAGAAGCCCAAAAAGAAAAAGAAATTGATGAGCAGGAAGCAAATGCTTCAACACTTCATAGGAGTAGAACTCCATTAGACAAAGACCTTATTAATACTGGGATCTACGAGTCAGCAGGGAAGCAGAGTTTACCTTTGGTTCAACTGATTCAGCAATTACTGAGGTATTCTTTGTTGTTAACATGTCATGATCATGAGTCTTTATTTTTCCTACAAAAGAAAATCCCTTTAGATTCATCCTACTGTGAAGCATGGAGCTAAATAACAGTTAATGATCCCTAGTGATAGAGTATGCTTTTAGTCTTTTCCCATCAGTCCTTCTGCCTCCTAAAGCTAGAAATATTGAACATATGTTTATTCTGTTTACCTTAGTGTAGTTTTCTGGTTTTATGTTTGTTTTAGTGGGTAGAAAAGATGAAGACTGTGTGTAGTTGTCCCTCACTGTCCCGTGGGGAGGGAGGCCACTCTGCATCGGTGTATTGGGCAGTAACCCTAGGGTTTGGGTCGTGTTGGCAGGGCCGAGCCATAAGTAGTCTATAGTTCTGTGTCCGTCTAACAGAGGCAAACAGTCTGGTGCTCCTGCCCCCACCCTCGGGTGGAGCAGAGCACTGAGTAGTCTTTAGCTCGCAGCCCCTCAGCTGGGACTGGCAGTACTTAACAGTCTGGAGCTCTAGCCCTTTGAGTGGGGCCGAGCAGGGAGCAGGCTGTAGCCTAAGCCTCCTGGCCAAGGCAGCCAACAAGGAGACACAGTCTGGAGCTCCAGCCCTTTGGGTGAGGCAGAGCAGGGAGCAGGCTATAGCCTCAGCTTGTGGGCTAAGGCAGCCAGCAAACACACAGTCTAGGGGTTCAGCTAGGGGTGAGCATCCACATTGTCTAGTGGAGCACCAACCAAGCCTAGCATCTTAGGTTGATGGATGGTAGATTCACACAGGCCTCCTGGCCTAGGGTGGGGAGTCTGCTGCCCCAAGGGTGGGGTGGTAGGGGGACAGAGGCCTGCCCAACTCCACCGTGTCCTAGCCCAGGGCCCTAACAGTGGCGAAGTGGTCCACCACTGGGCCAGCGGGGATCCAGCTGGAACACGCTGACCTAGAGTCAGTCAGCAAGGTAGCCAGACAGTTGTTGGCTGCCCCTGAGCTACTTCATACCTCCTCGGGGTTTGTACCTCTACAATCTGCAGTTCCTCTCCTCCTCGGGGTACACAGCGCATGGCAATCCTGGCAACTCCTCTTCAGGCCCAGTCTCCTCTGGGGGAAGGATGCTGCAGAGCACAGATTCAGCTCTAGGGTGCCGCAGCAGAGTGGAGGCATCCATCTCCTTCCTTGGCTCCTCCTCAACAGAGTTGCCGAGCCATCCTGGTATTTCTGAACATGCTCCGCGCCCCCCCCCCCCCCCCTTGCTGGATCTGCCCACCAGGGGGAGTGTAGTCCCTCGCTCTCCAGTCCAGAGGGAGGTCACTTGGCCTCGCTGCACGCTGCAATAGATATTTTTAGATCTACGGCAGGGGTGGGCAAACTATGGCCCGCGGGTCCGTCCTGCCCGGCCCGTGAGCTCCTCTCAGTATCTGGGATTTAAGCCTAATCCGCTGTCCCCCCACAGCTTCAGTGCGCCGCGACGCCAGCGCTCTAGCCCACCGCTCCTGCACCGCTGCAGCAGCGGGGCGGTGAGCTCCTGCTGCTCTAAGCAGCATGGTAAGGGGGCGGGGCTGCACGCTCCTGAAGGGCCTCGTGTCTAGCTCCAGCGGGCTGCATGGCTGTGGTAAGGGGGTCAGGGCCGGGGGGGTTGGATAAGGGGCAGGGTGTCCCGGGGGGCAGTCAGGGACAGAGAGCAGGGGCGGTTGGATGGAATGGAAGTTCGGGGGTGGGGGGCGGTCAGGGGATGGGGAGCAGGGGGGTTGGATAGGCGTGGGAGTCCCAGGGGTTTGTCACGGGGCAGGGGTGTGGATAGGGGTAGTCAGGGGACAGGGAGCAGTGGGGGTTGGGTGGGGTCCTGGGGGGACAGTTAGGGTGGGGGGGGTCTCAGGAGGGGGCGGTCAGGGGACAAGGAGCAGGGCGGGGAGGGTTGGATGGGTCGGCGGTTCTGAGGGCAGTCAGGGGGCGGGAGGTGGGTGGGGGTCGGATACAGGGTGGGGCCAGGCTGTTTGGGGAGGCACAGCCTTCCTTACCCGGCCCTCCATACAATTTTGCAACCCTGATGTGACCCTCGGGCCAAAAAGTTTGCCCACGCCTGATCTAGGGAAAGCTGCTGGGAAAGCTGCTGTTCGTTTGTTCCAGCTGTTTGTTTGCTTGTGGTACTTCGTCCTCCACTACAAAGAGTTCATAAAAGAGAAAGAGCAGAACTTACAGCCAGATGTTACACAGAAATGCCAGCAATGGCATGAATTGGCTTTGGAAAAAGATATTGGTACCCCTTTCTTCTGATACACGTCACTTCTAGGGCTTGAGGGAGGAAGAAAGTTGGGTGTTCGATTCTTACCACTATGAGGGAGTCTCAGATAAGCAGGGATCCTAGTTTTCTGTGATTTTTTAAAAAAAAAATCAACAAAATTCTCTGATAAAAAAACATAAAAAGCTGCATTTTTCTGCAATTAAAATGGAATCTGTCAGCGGGAGCCTCGCTTCTCTGGGCTGAAGCGTCAATTTTCCCGTATTGCTGGGTGTGCGCTGGGGGGCATGGGATTCTACTGTGTATGTTTTTATTTTTTCACTATGTAAAATCTGAAGATTCTCTGTAAAAATGCAAATTCTGTGTTTTTCCATGATTTCCTGTGGGAAATGAATTTTTAGCATCCCTGTAGATAAGCGATCAGTGTAGCAAGCCTGGTCCTTGCTACCTCCTGTGAGCCACATGAGTACTTAGTGGGCTAGCAGAAATAAAGGGGTGAGAAAATTTGAGAACCTTTACAACACTCATCACTTTGATGTGACTGTGTAACAAGGAAACCATTCATAACTGGGACTCTTAAAACATATGCCACCCCACAGCTTTCTTCTATATAGCGTTCTATTTCACATTGTTCAGATCATTAAATCTTTTGCTTCATAGTAAATTGTGGAGATAAGGGTGTGGTGGTTGAGTCCCATTTACAGAAACAAACTAATATTCTTGGAACATTACCCCCAAATAAAATAACATTCACCAGTGAACCCTCGCATAGGTGTCTTAATTCTCAACAGTTAGAGAAAATCCCAGCAAAAGCTTAATCCTTGTTTCTCTAGGCTTCTAATGGAAACACCAGCTGCCCTTTTAAAGTGCTTTACAATGCTTTTATACCAACTAGGAACATTGCTTCGCAGACTATAGCCAAGCTAAAAGATGTGGCTCGTCGCATTTCTTCCTGCCTGGATCATGAACATTACAGTAAAGAGAGGTCTGCTTCTTTGGACTTGTTGCTGCGTTTTCAGCGTTTACTTGTTAGTAAACTTTACCCAGGAGAGAATGTTGGGCAGGTCCCTAATACATATGGTAAGTTTTTTTGGTGTTTTTTGTGTGTTTTTTTTTTTTTTTAATAAAAGGCTTACGCATTGGTTGTAATACCTGTGCTACCAAACAAGTTTGCTATTTACCGTTTTCCTATTTGACAAAGTTTTGTAAATTGAGATACTGTTTCCTTTGCTTCATGGCCCACCAGTTTGAGCTTTTTTTTTTAAACTGTTAACCATTTAAGCAGATTGAAACATAACAAACTGTAAATATAAACAGAGTAGTCAAAACATATGTTACAGGAACATCACCAGAAAACAGATTTCTTTCAGAAAGCTATTAACGTTTAATAAATGTAAGTAAAATTTTTGTCAGAAAAAATTTAAAAGGTGTGATTGTACCCTATTTAACGGGCCCAATTTTCAGATTTTGGTGTTTATAGCTGGGCACCTAAATCTGTATATTTTCAGATTTGGGTGTTTATAGCTGGGCACCTAAATCTGTATTCAAGCACCAAAGTGATAGTTTAGATGCCTAGAATATGTAGTTAGGCACTGAAATGGGATTTAGATGCTTAATGTCAGACTAAAGTATGAAAGTCGGGACCATAACAGGGTAAAAAAAAAGAACTAGATAAGTTCATGGAGGATAGGTCCATCAATAGCTTTTAGCCAGGATGGGCAGGGTTGGTGCCCCTAGCTTCTGTTTGCCAGAAGCTGGGAATAGATGGTGATAGATCACTTGATGACTTCCTGTTCTGTTCATTCCCTCTGGGGCACCTGGCATTGGCCACTGTTGGAAGACAGGATACTGGGCTAGATGAACCATTGGTCAGACCCAATATGGCCATTCTTATATTCTTATGACTGCTCTTTTAACTGTTAACATAGTGAAGCTGGATTTGTTATCAAACAGGTTAACTGAAACTAGTTCTCGATATTGGTATTTAATTTCAGTGAATTGAATTAACCTAGAATAGATTAATTAATCAAGAACAGTTTTTAAAAATCTGCTTTGTAGGTAGTACAGTAACAATAACTGTGTTTTGTCCTTCGTTATGAAAGGTGGCTAGTCAAACAGCAATAATTAATTTGTAAGTATTTTTTTTTTGCCTTTTCCAATTTAGAGAAAATACAGCGTTGTTCAGATCCTTCTTGTTAAAGAATATAATTTTATATATTGATTTTACAGGCAGTGACTCTCTTTGTTAAAGAGGTGTGAAATATTGAGTTGTTTGAGCTTTTTAGTTGGATTGTTCCTTACGTTAGAAGTGTAAACTAGGAATGATTATGCTTCTGTTTGGTGACAAATTTGAAAGTTCCACTTTTACTTTTTGTTTTAATCTGCTTCATTAAATGATGACTGAAAGTTTTTGTAATGTCTTCAGTTCTGTAGGATATTAAAGCAAACTGTAAAAAGTGCAAGCTACAGAGAGCATTCCACCACTAAAACATAATCCTTTTAATATTAAACAGTGCATAGCAATATTATTCTTAAGACTAAATAGTACTATGAATGTAAGCAATGCCTGACAAAATAGATTCATTCCCTGTTTTGAATGTCTTGCTGTCTGAGAATCAAAATGTATATTCTGGATTTAGGAAAAGGAGGGTAGGGAGAGATTGCTGTTAGGACTAATAATGTAGGGGTGATTTTTGTAAGAAATAAGTTTTAAGAAGGGGTTTGAGAAGAGAAGAGGGTGTTTGGGCAACAGTTAGGAGCGTGTTCTATGAGTAAAGAGATAATTTAATGGAATGGTACAAAGCCAAGTGTATTGAGAAGGAAGCAAAGGAAACAGCTAACAGTAAGGAGATAGATTTAGAATAGCCCAAATGCTTTAGTACAAAATAATAAATTAAAACAAGTTGGAAATCTTACATGGAAAGATTGTAATTATCCAAATTAAACCAGAGTTCAAGTCAAAGTTCAAACACTCACTGTATACTTTTGAAAACTTCCATGGGATTTTAATGCCACCTGGTATTACATAAACAAAAATGGTGACCACAGCAGCAGAGCACATCCAAAACGTGGATCACAGCTACAATGTTGACTTGGCGGGAAGAAGGACACCTAAATTGGTAGCAAAACTTCTAGCAGTGTCAAAGAAAACTTCCCTGAAAGTCTGCCTCACATCAGACTAGAAATGGCCTTACTTAGTTTAGGAGATTTAATGATATTACAGCTCCAGATGTTATGGTTGCAGAATTTATTTAAATTCAGATTGGTCTGTGCTCTTAAAAAAAGTCAGTATCTGGGATTTAAGCCTAATCCTTTATCAAAAATAAATTATGCTGTTTTCTTGATTGAATGCTAATATTGAGGTGGTGTCTGAGGGACTTGTAAGTACTGTATAATCCAAAATGCAGCTTTTAGTTTACTCACTTAAGTAGGTACTTTGATTATTCTCTGTGCCCCTCCTTTTTTTTCCATAGGTCCTGAGCTTCTAGGAGTTGGTTCTCTGCTAAAGAAATACACAGCACTTTTGTGCACGCACATTGGTGATATACTACCTGTAGCAATCAGCATTGCATCCACTAGTCACAGACATTTTGCAGAAGTATCTCGGGTTGTGGATGGAGATTTAACAGGTACCTTTCTTTTTCTCCTGGAAAATCAGTTTGTAGGCAAACATCCCATTTCCTAGTACATAATCATTTAGGCTATATTGTTGATATTCCTTGAAACTTTTAATAAGGGTTAAAAAAAAGAAGTTATCAAATTAAGAGTCTCTCCAAATTAAAAAAAGAAGATGCCAGGAGGGGCAAGTTAAAGGGAGAGCAAAAACATCACTTTAAAGTAGTAAGTAAAAAGGAGAATAAACTGCTGTGACTTAGATGAAAAGTGGCATACATTTATCTGTCTCAACTTCAGTGTGAGTATTTTTTTGTTTTCTAGGTGTTCTCCTTCCAGAGTTGGTAGTTTCTATAGTGTTGCTTCTCAATAAAAATGCTGGACTGATGCAGGAAGCTGGTGCTATTCCTCTGTTGGCTGGCCTGCTTGAGCATCTGGACAGATTTAACCATCTAGCCCCTGGAAAAGAAAGAGATGACAATGAGGATTTAGCATGGCCCGGAATAATGGGTAAATTCTACTTATTTAAAGCTGTTAAAACACTTAGTTGGGGCTTTATAGAAAAGTTTTCTGAGTAACTCTAGCACTTTTCCAATATTTAGAATTCTCTTACATAAAGCAAAGCACCAGAAGCCTTTTTAACATTGTATTCTTGAATTGTCTTAAAATCTAACACTTTTTTACATTTCCTTGGTTGATCAGAGCTATTGTCATAGTAAAAAGAACAGGATTACTTGTGGCACCTTAGAGACTAACAAATTTATTTCAGCATAAGCTTTTGTGGGTTAGAACCCACTTCATCAGACGCATGGAATGGAACATACAGTAAGCAGATATTTATACATTCAGAGAAACATGAAAAGGTGGAAGTCCCTATACCAACTTTAAGATGCTAATTAATTAAGAGGAACTATATCAGCAGTGGAAAACAAAAAACAAAAAAAAAAACTTTTGAAGTGATAAGATGGCCCATTGCGGACAGTTGACACAAAGGTGTGAGTGAGGATAGTTAACTTAAGGGAAATAGATTCAGTTAACGTAAGGGCTAAGTCATTACTTGGCCCTAAATTGAGCGGGTAACAGTGGTACGTGAATTTAATGTCCATCAGTTCACTTAGTGACTATTTATGGAGAAGGTGGTACGTGAACCATTGAAGTTTGGGAATGGCAGGTCTAGGGTGTTAACTAGTTCTGAACTGAAAGTACTGACTATATAAGGATTTTTTTACATTTAACAGTATTTTCATTCTGTTTGTCGATCTTAACAGTTTTTCTCTGTCACCTTATTACAGCACGCTTTGTTGAGAAGCTGCTTTAGAGGCACTCTTTGCAGACTTCACAGTCCTCCAGACATGTAACTCTTTACTACCCACTCTCATGTCCCACACCAAGAGTTTGTGCTCTTTGGAAGCAGAGCTGCTTCTAATTTGTCTCTCTTTCACCATAGACCGGGGGTTGGCAAACTTTTTGGCCCGAGGGCCGCATCGGGGTTGTGCAACTATATGGAGGGCTGGGTAGGGAAGGCTGCGCCTCCCCAAACAGCCTGGCCCCCACCCCCTATCCGTCCCCTCCCACTTCCCGCCCCCTGACTGCTCCCCTCAGAACCCCTGACCCATCTAACCCCCCCATGCTCCTTGTTATCTGACCGCCCCCCTTCCGGGATCCCCACCCCTAACCGCCCCCCTGGGACCCCACCCCCTATCCAGCCCCCCTGCTCCCTGTCCCCTGACTGCCCCCTGGGACCCTCTGCCCCTAACCGACCCCCTGGGACCCCCTCCCCCGACTGCCCCGACCCCTATCCACACCCCTGCCCCCTGACAGGCCTCCCCCCTCCCCCCGGGACTCCCAGGCGTATCCAACCTCTGCCTCATCCAACCACCCCCTGTATCTCCTTAAGGTCTGTCTTATTTATTAACTGGAAAGCCCCTGGAGACTTTCTGAACCCCTTCTTCCAAGGCAGTAATAGATCATTGTCCAGAATAGAAATAGCAGGCTAGCAATCCTTTCTGTGCATCAGCACACTAGAGAAGTGCTCACAGTTGCCAAGCAACGCCTGTATATATTCTCCTCAATACTTTTGTGCCTTGGGGATGGGAGTTTGCAGCAGTGGCTGTCGTAACAGCTTCCTTGACTCATCCAGGAGCAGGCACTGGAGGTTTCACTGACAATCCCTTGAGATTTGAGCGCTGATGAGAACAAGTGCCTGTGGTTACTGTTAACCTAATGTGCTAATGGGGCTTTGTCTTGGGCGCACCTGTATGAAGCTACCCAAAGAATTGACCAAATGACACCCTTCCTTCCTTGACACATGCACTCAATCAACTCGGGGTCACAGTGCACTTTGAGGGGGAGCATAACAAAAATAAGTGTTTGCCATTACACTTCCTTCTGACAAAGTACCAGTACTTTAGGTGAAATGTTTCTCTCCTTTGATAACAGTTGTTGGGCTAAACCCCAGAATGCCTGTCTAGTGTGTGTGTATATATACAGGATGAGGAAAAGCACATATGTGGAACTCAGTGTTGTTGTTATCCCCTTCTTTCCCACTCAGCAGAAAAATGCCAGAGGAGTCGAAAGTTGCTGAAAACTTTTGTTTTAACATCCATTCTACCCGCAGTACGACGTTTTGGTTAGCATCCGTTTTTTGGTTTTTTTTTTTAAATAAAAAGCTTCTGTAGCATTCTGAATAGTGTATACATGCCTCATTTGTGCCAGTGCAGAGAGCTGATGAACTGACAGATCTCAAATAGTAGTTGTCACTGGAGAACCATGGGTGCAGGTGTAGCTAGTGGGGTTCCATACGGGTCTGTTGAATAAATGTATCAACAATCAGGAAGTAAAGTAAAATTTGTGGATGACACAAATTGTCACGAAGATTGTCAGAGTGGTAAATAATGAGGATGGGGCAGTCATACAGAGCAATCTGGATCACTTGTTAAGCTGGGTCCATTAAAATAAAACACATTTTAATATAGCCAAATGCAAGGTCATACATCCAGAAATGAAGATGCAGGCCATACTTACAGATTGGGGGACTGTATCTTAGAAAGCAGTGACTGAAAAGGTTTATGGATCTTAGTGAACAACTCAAGATGAGCGCCAGTGTGATGCGGTCGCAAAGAGGGCTAAGGCTTTCCTTGGATTGAAGAGGGGAGTAGTGGGTAGGAGTAGGGAGATGACTGTTACCTGTGTATGTGGTATTGGTGAGAGATACTAGAATATTGCATATGGTTCTGATGTTAACATTTTAAATAAGATTTTTGAAGAACCAGAGAGGATATAGAGAAGAGCTATAAAAAGATTTGAGGCTGGAGAAAAATCCTTTGCTGTAAGAGATTTAAAGACCTTAGTTTAGTTTATCAAAATAGAAGATCGAGGTGACTTTATTACAGTGTATAAGTACCTCAACAGGGAGAAAAATACCAGGTACTATAGGGACCTTTAACCTAGCAGAGAAAGATATAGCAAGAACTAGTGTTTGGAAGTTAAAGCCAGACAAATTCAAATCAGAAATAAGGCATGCACTTTTAACAGTGAAAGCGATTAACCGTTGGAAAAGACTACTAAGGGAAGTGGTGGATTATTCATCTCTTGATGTCTTCAAATCAAGATTGAAGATGAGCTTAAATCAAACACAGGTTATAGGGCTCAATTCAGGGGCAAATGGGTGAAATTCCGTGGCCTGTGTTATACAGGAAGTCAGACTAGGTGATCTAATGGTTCTTTATGGCCTTCAGATCTATGAATTTCTTTTCATCCTCTGTGCTTGCTTATAGTGGTCTCTAAAAGTGAGGTTGGATTTGTTCATTCTCCAAGCTTTGGAATAGCTAAATGATCCACGCCTCAAACAAGTACTTTGACCTTGTTTTTACTGAATTCCTCCACTTTAAAACTGCCTGTAAAGTGTCAGATAATGGCACCTCTGTCCAATCTAAACACCACCGTGCTACCTATTGAAGTCATACTTGTGGTATTCAGTGCTTTCCACACTATCAGAAAAGGAAGTGAGGGGTAGACTCACCTGGGATTTGCTACATCTCTGCGCAGGTGGATTATATTGTCTGCTGGTGTGCGTTTGATATAAGTATAAAGCCTATGGAAGTGTCTGCCAGTTGCGTTTGTGGGAGACAAACTCCAGGGTGGGGGTCTAGGATAACCCTCCCCCCTCACCTTCACAGAATGTGTTGTTTTATAGGGTTACCCTAGTGTGATTTTGTTGTTGTCAATGCTTTTTCCCCCCAGAAACTAAAATGCGCGCAATATATAATGTCTTTGTTTTAAATCAATAGGTTCATTTTTTACTGGCCAGAGCTGCAGAAATAATGAGGAGGTAACACTTATACGTAAAGCTGATCTAGAGAACCATAATAAAGATGGAGGCTTCTGGACAGTGATTGATGGGAAAGTGTATGATATAAAAGATTTTCAGACCCAGTCTTTAACTGGGAATAGTATACTTGGTGAGTTTCAACTTTTGAATTGAAGGGGCACAGGTTTCTGTTTGGTTTCAAATTAATTGCCGCAAATAGCTGTTTAGATATTATAGAACTACTGAATATTCTTTTTTTCTAGCTCAGTTTGCAGGTGAGGACCCAGTTGTTGCTTTGGAAGCTGCCTTGCAATTTGAGGATACAAGAGAGTCGATGCATGCCTTCTGTGTTGGCCAGTATATGGAGGTAGAAATAATATAATATACTTAGTTTACTATCCTACATATGATGTGCTACAATCTGGAGAAGTGACTTTTTCAACCTGTAGGATTGATGCCAGTTTTAGTCAAGGACCTGAATTAAAAACTTGGGTTACAAATGACTTAATTGAGAGAGACAGTATTGCACTTTAATGAAATTTAACTTATGATTGTATTAATAGTTTACTTATTCAAAATGTGTTTATAGTAATAAAGGATTGTTTTGTTTTTAAACTCTTGTTGGAATTTATTTTTGGCCTCAGTTTGATATTTCTTCTGTTTAGCCTGACCAGGAAGTGATTACAACACCAGATCTTGGCAGTCTGTCGTCACCTCTCATAGACACAGAAAGAAATCTGGGCCTTCTTCTTGGACTGCATGCTTCCTACCTAGCAATGAGTACACCGCTTTCTCCTGTGGAGGTTGAATGTGCCAGTAAGCAGAACTTATTTTTAGTTAAATTAGAAGTAACGGATTGTGTCCAGTACCTCTGCATGCTTCCCATAATATGCTGGACCAGACTATTGTAATGTAATTTAATCAGGAACGTGGCATTCCCCCCCCCCCCCCCCCCTCCATAATTTCTTCTGGACATAGCCTAAAGACTTTCTTGTTCTTCCTTTTACCATTAGAAAACTCTTAGTACGTGAAAAACTTCATTTTTCTCTTTGTTTGGCTGTTCCTCTCAGTTTTCTCTTTCTGTTGCAGACATGCAGCTCTCTTTTGCCTCGGTTTGTGTAATTGATTCACTTTTATTCAGATGATTAAATGCCTGTTCTCTTGTGTATTTCCTTGCTTTTTGTAGCTTTCAGAACAGTGTGTTATGTGCTCTCTTCCCACTCGGACTTTTTTGACAGCAGATGAAGTGAGAAAAAGAATCCTTTATGTATACTTTCATTCCTAATCCCCACTACATTCACTGTCTTCCCTCTTCAATTTAATATTTTTCTGGGTGTCTTCTAAACCACTTTGGTTTACTGGTCTGGATTTCTGCTTTTAAAAGTCATTTCTTTAGTTTGTGTAAGGGGGCCAACCATGGAACCAATATTGTTTTTGCCACTTGAATTCAAGTACTTCAGTGGGGAAAAGAAGTTAGTCTTTTGTCTACAGTGCTGCAGAGTTATGCATTTGAGTAGTTCAATTCACTTCAGTGGGGCTACTAATGTGCCTACACATGTAAGACATTATCTGATTGAGACCTTTGTCTCACAACACTTTTATGTCAAACTCTAGTAGACCTGCATGCTTCATATACCCTTCTGTATGCACCTCTGGGACTCATCATGAGTTTTTAAAAGAAAGCCCAGTATCCTGCTGTGTGTCCGTCCTTGACCAAGAACTTGAACAAGATTCAAAGAGGGACTTGATGATTATTTGGATAACAGGAATATCTGGAGTTTTAATGGTTAATGGTAACAAGACTATTGGAAGGGAAGTTAAACCTCATGCTTCAAGGTTTAAACTGATCTCTTATTATTAGGGGTTAGGGTGGGTCCTTCATTGGGTGGAAGAGCAGATTATCCCATGTTGGCCTACTGTGGGGTTTCTTGCACCTTCCTCTGAAACATCTGGAACTGGCTGCTGTCATATTGGACCAGAAGGACCATGATTCTGATCCAATATGGCTGTTCTTAGAATAGTTGATAAGACCTTCATGGCTTCATCACAGCTGATGGCCTCAGGTGAGAAGTGGCTCCCTGTAGTGGCTTGGTTAAGATGTTACCTTAATTAATTTACAAATAATTTGTCAGTTCTTTTTTCTGATTAAACTTCCACCAAATAAGTATGAAAGTCTTCTAAATTTACTCATGTCTGCAAGTAAATTTCATCTTTTGTTTAAAAAAAGGATTATTCAGTTTAGTGACATAGCTTTGCTTGGCAGAAAGACTTACGTCTACATTTTGTTTTCCCTCTTGTTAGAATGGCTTAAGTCATCTATCTTCTCTGGAGGCTTGCAGACCAGTCAGATACATTACAGTTACAATGAGGAGAAAGATGAAGACCACTGCAGTTCACCTGGGAACACTACCCCAAACAAATCAAAACTATATTCACACCGACTAACCTTGAGTGACCATTCACAACCATTTCTGCAAGCCATTGCAGATAACAATATTCAGGATCACACTGTGAAGGTAAAAAAAAGTTGTAAAAAAGGTTAAAAAAAAGAAAAGAAAAGGTGTACTAAAATGGAATTATCTCCCAGTCAAAGTGCGGCGGTGCTGTGTACTTAGTGACCACATCTGTACCCATCTTCCTCCGTTGTATAGTCTTCTGCACTCTTACAGTTTTAGATTTTTATGTAATTGTGTAGTTTTTCCTTAGTAGATATAGAATGATTATGCAAGTCTTATGCTCAGATTGGTTACTGCCCTTGGTACACCTCAGTATGCCCACAAGTGTCCATCTCTGTTTCTAACTCCATGATTCCTATCGAACCCCAGTGTCAAGATACAATTTTGAAATATTATTCTTGGGAGGAAATATTTAAGACTGGGTTTAGGTGGCCTGGTAAGCTGGAGAACAGGTCAGAAGCTGTTACAACTGTGCTCATTGGTGCCATGTTGTGTATGATGAGAGCCCTCTGATGGGCTATTGTCCTCAGAACAGGAGTGACAGTATGGATTGCTGTTTGGTATAATAACTTGTTTGTACTTCTAGTAAATTAGGTGACTCATATTCTGGTCTGAGAAATATCTTGTCTATGGCTTTTGAATGTATTTAGCCTAGGACATTGAGTTTTTACTTGAATGCTAGCTGTAGTGTTCTACATTACTATACCTGAGGAGTTAGATAGTGCTGTTTCTTTGACTTTAGTGTTTGTTTGCAGGACTTTTTATGTCAAGTAGAGAGGTACTGCAAACAATGTCACTTGACAACACCAATCACATTCCCTCCTGAGCATCCTGTGGAAGAAGTGGGACGTTTACTTTTATGTTGTCTTCTAAAGCATGAAGATTTAGGTAAGTAGACTTAGTTGTTGTTGTTTTAAAGTGCCCTGGAACAACTAATTTAACGCTCACTCCCCTAAATCTTAGAAATAGATATTCTTAGTATGTTTTTTTCCCATTAAGGTCATGTGGCATTGTCTCTAGTACATCCTGGTACCCTGGGAGTTGACCAAGTCAAACACAGAACCTTACCGAAATCTGTAGTAGATGTATGTCGTGTTGTCTATCAAGCAAAATGCTCGCTAATTAAGGTAAGCCTCCAACCACCTGTGTCTAACTTCTCGTCATTTTTAATAATTAAGGTTGAAAATTAACTCCTTTAAATTTTTATTCCTGTATTAAGTTTATAATCTATCTTTCCATTCCTGTTTTAGACGCATCAGGAACAAGGCCGCTCCTACAAGGAAGTTTGTGCTCCTGTCATTGAACGTTTGAGGTTCCTGTTCAATGAATTGCGTCCTGCAGTCTGCAATGACATTTCCATAATGTCAAAGTTTAAACTTCTGAGCTCTTTGCCCCGATGGAGGAGGATAGCTCAGAAGATAATTCGAGAGAGAAGAAAAAAAAGAGGTAAGAGAATAGTGATACTGTAGTAAAACAAAAGAACCAACTCCCCCTCAAAGCTTTGTACATATAAGTAACACTTCTTTGTTAGGACAGTGCGGATGCTTGGGTTCTGTTGAAATATCGGGTCTACTAGTTTTTTACTGGGTTTTGACAAACTTTTGTAAAGAGATAAATATTTATTTCTAGAGACAAGACATGGTCAACTAGTCTAGAAATTCAGGTTAGAGTGGTGCTTGTTTCCTGCTTTCCTGTTCATTTAAAAAACCTGTACATCTTAATCTGACAGAGTTTGGCTTGACATAGTTTGACTTCAGATGGGATCCTTTTTCACATAAAATGATTTGATAAATGACATATAGCTATCAGTGGGACATTTCCACTGCTTGCATCCGAAGAAGTGGGTATTCACCCACGAAAGCTTATGCTCCAATACCTCTGTTAGTCTATAAGGTGCCACAGGACCCTTCGTCGCTTCGACATATAGCTAGTAAGTTACATTATAATGAAACACCAAACACTGGTCTACAATTTTTGAGACGTCGTCTGCTTCAGAGATAAAATGTGCTATTTAATATGTATTTTGATGTGCTGAATTCAAATATGACAATTAAAACAACTGATTGGCTACTGTTTCTAAGATATTTAAATGTTTACATTTTATGTCTATGTATATTGTGTAGATAGTAGAGTTTTAATCATAAATTGTAAACCTAGGTCTTTTCATGTGTTTATGGTTGCTGTACATGATAATATTTCACCTGTCCTGTTTATGTAACACTTTAAAAATCAGCAAAGGGGTTATAGAAATAAAATTTATTATGAAACAAACGGCAAAAAACTATTATGTCCATAGTTTAGTCCTATTCAGTGTCTACTCGGCGCTTCTTGGCTTGTCTCTTGTATTCATTAAATGGAGCATCTCTTGTCACTGTCCAGCAATAGTCTGCAAGCATTGATGGGCTCCATTTGCCCTGATAGCGTTTCTCCATTGTTGCAATGTCCTGGTGAAATCGCTCGCCGTGCTCGTTGCTCACTGCTCCGCAGTTCGGTGGAAAAAAATCTAGATGAGAGTGCAAAAAATGTATCTTTAGTGACATGTTGCAACCAAGGCTTTTGTATGCCTTAAGGAGGAGGTTTTCCACCAACAACCTGTAGTTGTCTGCCTTGTTGTTTCCGAGAAAATTTATTGCCACTAACTGGAAGGCTTTCCATGTCTTTTTTTTTCCTTGCCACGCAGTGCATGGTCAAATGCATCATTTCGAAGAAGTTCACAAATCTGAGGACCAACAAAGACACCTTCCTTTATCTTACTTCACTTAACCTTGGAGATTTTCCACGGAGGTACTTGAAAGCTGCTTGTGTTTTGTCAATGGCCTTGACAAAGTTCTTCATCAGACCCAGCTTGATGTGTAAGGGTGGTAACAAAATCTTCCTTGATTCAACAAGTGGTGGATGCTGAACACTTTTCCTCCCAGGCTCCAATGACTGTCGGAGTGGCCAATCTTTCTTGATGTAGTGGGAATCTCTTGCACGACTATCCCATTTGCAGAGAAAACAGCAGTGCTTTGTGTATCCAGTCTGCAGACCCAAGCAAGAGAGCAACAACCTTCAAATCGCCACAAAGCTGCCACTGATGTCGGTCATAGTTTATGCACCTCAAAAGTTGTTTCATGTTGTCATAGGTTTCCTTCATATGGACTGCATGACCAACTGGAATTGATGGCAAAACATTGCCATTATGCAGTAAAACAGCTTTAAGACTCGTCTTCGATGAATCAATGAACAGTCTCCACTCATCTGGATCGTGAAGGATGTTGAGGGCTGCCATCACACCATCGATGTTGTTGTTGCAGGCTACAAGATCACCTTCCATGAAGAAGGATGGGACAAGATCCTTTTGACGGTCACGGAACATGGAAACCCTACCATCACCTGCCAGGAGATTCCACTGCTGTAGTCTGGAGCCCAACAGCTCTGCCTTACTCTTGGGTAGTTCCAAATCCCTGACAAGGTCATTCAGTTCACCTTGTGTTATGAGGTGTGGTTCAGAGGAGGAGGATGGGAGAAAATGTGGGTCCTGTGACATTGATGGTTCAGGACCAGAAGTTTCATCCTCTTCCTCGTCTGACTCAAGTGAGAATGATTCTGGTGCATCAGGAACCGGCAGTCCTTCTCCGTGGGGTACTGGGCGTATAGCTGACGGAATGTTTGGATAATGCACAGTCCACTTTTTCCTCTTTGACACACCTTTGCCAACTGGAAGCACCATGCAGAAGTAACAATTGGTGGTATGATCTGTTGGCTCTCTCCAAATCATTGGCACTGCAAAAGGTATAGATTTCCTTTTCCTGTTCAAGCGCTGGCGAAGATTTGTTGCACAAGTGTTGCAGCATATGTGTGGGGCCCACCTCTTGTCCTGATCTCCAGTTTTGCAGCCAAAAGAAAGGTGATAGGCTTTCTTAACCATAGTGGTTATACTGCGCTTTTGTGATGCAAAAGTCACTTCACCACAAACATAGCAGAAGTTATCTGCACTGTTCACACAAGTACGAGGCATCTCTGCTCACTTTGGCGAAACAGAAATGTGTCCCTTTGCCAAATCAAACACTGACAAATAAGAGAGCACGACACTGCATGATTTCTAGAGCTGATATAGGGCAATTTGTTCAGCAGAGTGATGTAAGCTTCGTTATGATTGCATCATCCATGACTTCTAGGAATAACATGATGCAATTCATATCATGTATGATGCAATACCAGCTTCAGATTGCATCCTTCATTGTTTTGCCTAAAAAGCAAGTACTGTCCAAACCCAGTCATAGATTTATTCATAGATCCAGTCAAAGATGTATTTTAGTCATTTCTGGTTTAAATTGAGATCCCTTCCCTTTATAACTCACTTATCCTCTGCCATTCCCAAGTCAAGGGTCGTATATAGTGACCCAATAGCATGTCTTGAAAACTAGAGCCAATCAACAATTTTAAGCATCATTTTCGTTCTCAGTGACCCAGAATTAGTAAAGTTTGACTACATTGATTTCAGAAGCATTTTGGCTGTAGAGCAGTGATATGATCAAATTATAAGATATTACTAGCATTGTCTTTTAAAGATTCAAGCTTATCATAGAACATACCAAAACCATCACTGTTGTTAATAAAGCTTGTGCTTAATAAAGATTCCATGCTTCAAATTTGAATGTAAACATTTGGAGATTTTCTGTATGTCTGTGTAGTACTCTAGTCATGAAGATGATGAATTTGGCACTTCTGAAATTTCCCCCTAAGTCCAGTTTTCAAAAGTGACTGACTTAGAAGCCTGTCTTGCTGATAGTCCCTCATGTTGAAAGTGGGACTTTTAGACCCCTAAGTCACTAAGGTGCTTTTGAAACTTTTACCCATAGTACAGACATAATGTATGCAGAATATTATATATTGGACCCTACTATTCAGTAATAAAAATAAAATAACTATCACTTGGTATGTTTTTGCAGTGTAGCATTTTGTCATCTTCAAGAAAATTAACATATTGATTACACACAAACTTGTCAATCATTGTAGAGGAAGTTGCATACTAAAAGATAAAGAATAGCTGGGAAAATTACTCTGACTACATAATGTTACAGTGAGTGTTGGAGAGAATCCCCACAGTTTGTCTCAAGAAACAATGCTAGAATAATTGATTAAACTTGGAGCATTGAAGTCAAAATTCTTCTTCGAGTGATGGGTCCCTATTGGATTCCACTGAGGGTTATGTGCATGCGCCATGCACCTGGAGCCAGAGCTTTAAAAAATAGTAGTTCCATTGGTCCATGCATGCACCCTTGTTCCGTCTCATGGATTCGACGGAGACGATAAAGGGCGGGACAGACTGACCACACTCTCAGTTCTCACTGCTGCGTGGTCCGAGTCAGAGCTTCGGCTGTTCTCTCGTCCTTTGTGACACACTTTCAGAATTTCTCTGAAAAGACTGTTTTATTCTTGTATATAGTTAGCATTTTATTATTTTTATAGTATTTTTTTATTGTTAGTAATAGTTTCTTAGAATCTAAGGACTTTGGGACGCTGCTTTTGGTGGTTTCCTGCCTACCCTCCCACCAGCACCCACACCTGGATACTGGGTTATGCTGAAGATGCCGGGGTTCAAGATCTGCACTTCTTGCCCTTGCTCATTTTCAATCCACAGTGATCACCAATGCTGCTTTTACTGCTGGGGGAAGTTGACATCACATCCAGATGCAGTATCTGCCTCTCCTTCCCTGCCCATAACTGGGAAGTCCAGGCTCTCTGCCTCAAGAAACACCTCATGGAGGTCACCATGAGTGTGCAGTCAGATCCAGGCCAGGGAACTCCCCCACTACATCAGCCTGAGCAGTCGAGGAGTGCACCTTCTTCTGATTTCCAGTCTGGATCCGCTGGTACCAGTGCTACAGACCCTGTGTCAACGCCGTGTCGTGAGGCAAGGAAGCATGTGCATGAGCATGATAGTAAGTCTTCCTCAAGGCCCAAGAAAGACACTTCACCTTCCCCAGGTTCTGGCCATAGAGAAGCGGCGTGTTCCAAGGCCCACAAGCACAACAAGAAGTCACATAGAACACTGGACCCGGTCTCTAAGCCTCATACTTCCTCTTCATCAGTACCGCCCAAACCGTGGGGATTGTCTGTTCCGAGACAGCCTTCAGTCCCCGTTCAATCTCTGGTTCCATCTGGAACGCATGCCACTGACACCAGGGAGGCTCGAGTTGGCTCCTGGACCTCATGAACTTTTTCCTTAGATGAGGTGAGATCCCTATGTCTTCCACTGCATTCACCTCCAAAGAGACCCTTCTTCCTTGCGGTAAGTCCAATGCCTTCAGGTCATGTTCATGAGCACTCCCCTGCAACTCTCTTGGTTGTGGTGGCGCTGCTATTTGAGCAAGGATCTGACTTCTTGGCATTGGAAGATTCAGATGGGGCACATGGTTCACTGCTCCCATACCAAGGGTGAGAATATCCAAAGGCTCTGCCGGCCCATTGGCAATATCCTCCTTTCCCTCAGCCCAATTCCATAGGGACCACCATAGCAACCACTGGGGACCTTGGCCCCAGTATCCGCCTTTGGAGCCTTCCCGATCCGCCGGAGAGGAGTCCCCCCTTCTCATCACTACAGCCTTCATTGAGTAGATGCTTGGAACTGGGGTTGGAGGATCCACCAGTCAGTTAGACTCTGATGATACCGCTGACCTGGAGCGGTTCCCCTCCTCATCTCTGGATGTAGCAGTGTCCTCGACTCCTTCCTCCACACCTGGATGACTCAGAGTGGTTGAGCACCTCCACATTACACTGGAGGAGATGCATGACAGCCAGCATCAGTTACTGCACATTCTGCATGCATCAGTACCAGCCAGAGTGGCACTACCAATCAATGATGCCATTTTCCACCGGCCCGCACCTTCTGGTATAATCTGGCAACTTATGTGCCCACCTCGAAGGGGACAGAAAAGTGATACTATGTACTGGCGAAGGGATCTGAGTTTCTGTTTTCTTACCCCCACCCAATTCCCTGGTTATTTAAGCAGCTACTCAGTGGGCCAGACAGCAGCATCCGCATTCCATTCTGACTGACAAGGAGGGTTAGAGACTGGACGTTCTGGGTTGTAAGGTTTTTTTTTGTCAGCCAGCCTTCAGTTCTGCATCTCTAATTACTTGGCATTACTGGCAAGGTATGACTTTTTTGAATTATGGGCAGTTACCAGGATTTATGGACAAGCTTCCCCATCAGGACCATGCCCATTTCCAGACTATTTTAGAGAAAGGCAAACTGGTTGCCAGAATGATGCTCCAGCTTGCAGTAGATTTGGAGGATGCGTCTTTGTGCACTATGGCCACAGGAATTATCATGAGGAGGGAATCATCGACATTTTTCACCACTCGGGGACTACAGTCAGGGATCTCTTTGCTTCCCACACCAACACCAAATCCATCCAGTACTGTTCCAGGGGCGGGCTCGCAGCCCACTCCCAAGATGACACCCCAGTCATTGGCTGGTCAGACTGGATCAATTATGCCTTCCCTCCCCTACCACTCCTGCCCCGCGTCCTTCACAAGATTCAGCGGAAGAGTGAGAGAGTCATTCTGATCACCCCATTCTGGCCTCTCCATTTCTGGTTTCCTTCTCTTCTCACATGTCGAAGCATCTTCCTCTCCTGCTACTGATGTTTCCGGAACTGCTCACACAACACAATGGCAGGATTAGACATCCCAATCTGTGGACGCTTCACCTGAGAGCCTGGTTTTTGGATAGGCATCTTCGCTAGCATGGGATTGCTCGTTGGCAGTGCAAGACATCCTCTTGAGTAGCAGGAGGGAATCCATCAGGCAGTCCTACCAAGCCAAATGGAAACGCTTTGCCTTCTGGACTCAACAGAAAGGTCTTGTTCCGAGGCTGTAGGCATTCCTCTCCTATCCTGGAAAGTGTCAAGGCTTGCTCTCAGCTCCATCAAGGTGTATGTAGTGGCCATTAGTGCTTTCCGCCCTTCTGTGGAGGGGCACTTGATTTTCACTAATACATTGACTACGAGATTCTGGAAGGGCCTCATGTGGCTGTATCCTCCCATCCTCCCCAGTGGGACCTCCAACCGTGTCCTCACAGCATTGATGAACTCGCCATTTGAACGTCTGGCCTCCTGCTCCATTTCCTTTCTTTCCATGAAGGTCACTTTTCCGATAGGTGTTACTGCTGAAAGAGGGGTGGGGGAATTGTGGGCCATTATGGCGGATGTCCCTTCACCATGTTCCATAAGGACTGCATTTGCATCCCAAGTTTCTGCTGAAAGTCATTTCCTGCTTTCACTTCAACCAATCCATACGCATACCTGCTTTCTTTCCAAAGCCTCACACCTCAGAGGCCTTCACTTCCTCAATGTCCATAGGGCCCTGGCCTTTTACCTGCAGAGGATGAAGCTGTTCTGAAAGTCTCCTAGACTTTTTGTTGCTATCTCAGAAAGGATTGAAGGGCAAGCCATCTCCACTCAGAGAATTTCTAAGTGGGTTTTGGGATGCATTACGCTCTGCTATCAATTTATTGGGACTGTCTCCACCCTTCAGAGCTGGGCAGCTGGAGAGCACTGGACTGAGGCAACAGCACAGATGTAAGGGTGGCAATATCATACCATGCCATCCTTAATTCTGCGCTGCTGCTGGTGGCAGCTCTGCCTTCAGAGCTGGGATCCTGGCCAGCAGCTGCTGCTCTCCAGCTGCCCAGCTCTGAAGACAGCGCTGCTGTCAGCAGCAGCTCACAAGTAAGGGTAGCAGTACCGTAATCGCCCCCTACAATAACCTTGCGAACCTCTCAACTTCTTTTTGGGTCAAGACCCCTACAATTACAACACTGTGAAATTTCAGATTTAAATAGCTGAAATCATGACATTTGTGTGTTTTGTGTGTGTGTTTTTTTTTTTTTTTTTTAAATCCTGTGACTGTGAAATTGACCAAAATGGACTGTGAATTTAATAGGACCCTATTTATAAGGGATGCAGCCAGGGTCTAGTATGGGTGAGAGGCTCAAAGGGGCCAGCTCCCAGAGGCAAATGTGAGTGAGAACTTGAGGTGACCGGTGGATCCAGTTAGCCTGTAGAAAGAAGGGGAAACCTTTGTCTGAAAACTATGGGTTTGATTAAAGGGGGCTAACCCTGAATATTGGTTATTTGGTATGAGGCTATTTAACATTCCACTGGACCCAGATAAATGCCTAGTATTGGAGAAGGGGAGGGTTAGCCTTTCCCAAGTTAAAGGTTAACGATGTTGTGTCCTTCTGCTTTAAAATCCACTTTGTGTCCCTTTTGTTCTCTTGCATGTACTGATCAATGTCGAAGCCTCATGGACAGTATAGTCTCTTTTCAGTACATCCACCTTGTCTTCATTGAAACAGTTAACTCGAGTTACTCCACCTGAGGTAGCCTAGCCTAGCTCAAGTGAGAGTGGCTGTATTGTGAAACAACACAAGCTACACAGCGATTTGATTAGCAGCAGCTAAGTTATGCTAACTTGAATAGTAGCCTGTAGCAGCATCCCCACTGCAGCACATATCTTCAACTTGTAACTTGTGATGGGCTGGTTAATATGAGTTTAAAGCACCACTTAACTTGAGCTAGAGATTTTTGTGTGTAGATGTGTCAGTTTAGAGTCAACACTTGAGTACATCTTGAGATACCACTGCAATGTTAGCAAGCCCTCAGTAAGCACTTTACTTAGTTTCATAATTCATAATTCTTCACATCTGACAATGTGACCAGTAGTGGGAATTATTATTGGATGTTTGGAACAGATGTGATAACTTATTTTAAATACTCTAAGACAAGTTGGATGAGTTGAAACACTGACACTTTGTCAGGTTTTTTTTGATATTTTAAGAGTTGGATGTGATTTGAGTCTGTTCTTACACACAGACATCCTGGTATCAGCCTTATTTTATTTGGTAACTTCCTACACCTTGTATTAAGTTGAGAATCCAGTACTTCAATTTTTTGATGGTTTGGATGGCATTGAATTGGCTCAGTGAAATGATAACTTTTATGAGAAATGTGTTCACAAACCTTCCACTAAGAGCTTGGCATGAATAATCTATTTTACAATATTACTTAGTCCTCAATTGTCTTTCTGATTACAGCAGCTCAGTATATTCCTGGCATTAGTTTTTTCAATTATGTTGATTGAAAAAGCTAACACCAGTAGTTGTGGGGTTTAATGTATTGTAGAATACATTCTTTTTTCTTGCTCTATGAAGGCTTCCAGCAGAAACTAGTGTGTAAGAGTCATTGATATTTAGAAGATGTTTTTTCTAAATATTTAAATTAAAACAGATAAGCCTCAAATTATATGTACCTTACCAAATGGAAAAAAAATTCCATTTAAACACCAACATTTTATCATTCCTGTTTCATATTAGTTGAAATGAAAATTTCTTATTACTTTTTTGTGTTTAATTCAACAGTAGGTGAGCTTTTGGCACAAATATGGGAATAGCTTTTTAGTGGGGTACAGTTTGTCATCAGGGAGGCTGACAAACCGTAGCATAGCTTTCAGAAAAATAAAGCAGTAGATTTTTAGTTATGTAGTAGCTGGAGAACTGTACCCATTATACTAAAATAATTTTAGGGCTGATCATAGTTAGAAGCAATAAATATCTTAACTCTATGTTTTACCACACCACTCAAGTAGCATTAACAAAGTCAATGGTAGTGTCATGCAGTTAATATTTAGTGTTGGTTAAAGATGTAATCTGAGCAAGTAAAACAGCTTCCCCCTCCCGCCCATACAACCACATGATGATGTATGCTACGCAAGTTCAAAGGCTCCTGTTTGAAGTAATGTGTAATTAAACAGTTCTTGACATGCGCGCTTACATAAAATGTTTCATCTATGTTTTGGGTCATTGATTTTTAATTTGAGGTTGTTCTGTTTGAAACTGTCCTACATTTTCAGAGTTGTGTGTTTGTTTAAATCCTCTTATGACTCTAGAAAACTTAAATTTTTAATGGCAGAGTATTTCAAAGATGGCATAACACAAACCATCTGCAACAATCATTTGTTTTATTGGTGTGTTTAAATCAAGTGGACACCTTTTAGAATCCGCTTTTTTATTTTTACTGTAAAATAGAATAAATACACGATTATCTTAACATGCCAATCTAAATCTTTCCAATGTAATTTTTTTTATTTCTAGTGCCAAAAAAATCTGAATCTGCTGATGTAGAAGAATCCAAAATTGGAAATGAGGAGAGTGACTTAGAAGAGTCATGTGTTGTATCCCATAGTCCTGTGTCTGTAGATAAAAGGCCCATACCAGTCAAGTCACCTAAGGTAGAGTATCCAGCTATTGAATTTCTCTTCTGAATAAAAGAGAACTATAGGAAAAAACCCTAAAACAGTGAATAGCACGATATCACAATCCAGTAATTGTGGTAGACATATTTGGAATAAGTAATTGTCATCTTAATATCAAGTACAGAACGGCTACTTCATGTTTTAATTAAATTAGTAGTATAGTTTTAAAACAAGCTTGTATGCCATGAGCTCTTAATCACCAAAGACAAGCTTCCTCCAATTTATTTAAAAGAACATTTAACCCCTTGATATCACTTCAGAATAAATCAAGCTAGTTGCTTTGTCCCTTTGAGTTCCAGTCCCTTTGAAATTATGCTTAATATATCTGAGTATGGTATTCATTACACCAATATATGAATCTTTTCCTTAGTTTGAAGTCTGATTTTAAAATATTTTTTTAATTTGGATATTGGCGCATATACAATACTCTCACCTTGTTTTCTTACTGAATTAATTTGCTTAATTTAATACTTTTCCCCAATTAACAGGATAAATGGCAACCACTTCTGAGTACAGTTACAGGTGTTCACAAATATAAATGGCTGAAGCAAAATGTCCAGGGCTTGTATCCCCAGTCCGCTCTCCTCAACACCATCGTTGAATTTGCACTGAAAGAAGAGCCAGTAGATGTAGAAAAGATGAGAAAATGTTTATTGAAACAGGTAAAATGAGTAGAAATGGGTTTTCATGCTTAAGCAATTACACAAACATTTATTGATTTGTTGATTGATTTTATTGATTGCAGTTAGAAAGAGCAGAAGTTCGTCTGGAGGGGATAGATACAATTCTGAAACTGGCAACTAAAAGCTTCTTACTACCATCTGTGCAATATGCTATGTTCTGTGGATGGCAGAGGCTTATTCCAGAGGGGATCAATATAGGGTAAACAGGCTTTTTCACTTTTAATACGTTTCTGACTGGGGACGGGGGGAGAGACTGTAAAATAATCTTTTCCCTCCCCTCTCTTAAATGAAGGGAACCGCTCACAGACTGTTTGAAGGATGTTGATCTGATCCCACCATTTAATAGAATGCTGCTGGAAGTAACTTTTGGAAAGCTGTATGCATGGGCTATTCAAAATGTTCGGAACATCTTGTTGGATGCTAATGTCAGATTTAAAGAACTAGGTGAGCTTTAGTCTTAGCTTTCTGTTGTTGAATCAAAAAACTCTGGTTTAAAGATAATGGATTTCATGTACTAGCGGAACAGCACATTTTAACGTCTTACTCTTTTTTCATGCTGTTGAGTATTTTTATAGAAATGTGTCCTTTTTCTCCCTCCACCTGTGCCCCAAATTAAGCTGTGTTTCCAATATTTAGGACAATGTTCTTGGTTTCCTGATAGGTTACAGCACTTAAATAACCAGTCACTACTCTGTATATCTTGGAACTTCCATTTTGGGGGTTCCATAAGCCAAGGGTAAAGTATAATTATTTTAAACTGTTTAAATTTATAATCTATTTAACTGTAGCTCTTATGCATTAATTTGCTCTGCATTATTTATATTTACTTAAAGGTATACTAATTCTGAACTAGGTATCCAACCTGTTCCTCTGCAAACCATTACTAATGAGAATGCTGCCGGACCAAGTCTTGGGACCATTCCACAAGCACGTTTTCTGTTGGTTATGCTCAACATGCTGACCCTACAGCATGGTGCCAACACCTTGAACCTCCTTCTCAACTCTGGCATGCTAGCATTGACACAAACCACACTGCGGCTAATAGGTATGAAATCTTCCAGTTTGTTGTTTGTAAGAATGTATATGTTTTGAACAGTGAATTATTTCATAGGTTTTGACTTCCACTGTATTGTAAGTAGGAGGACAGCCTCACTCATTAAGAACTGGTGATCTGAGCCGCTCGGCTATACTACTGCCCAGTCTGTAAAAACATGTGCCATTGAAGTGGAGGGGGAGGTGGAAAGCTTAAATTGACATATGCTCCTTATTTCAGTTGTGACTTGATGAGCATTATGAATAATCGATCTTTGGCAGTTCTCGTTATAGTCTCTGAGAGCTGTAGGAACACATTAGGTGTTTTAACAACTCCCACTATATTGTTTCATTCAGTTTGTTGCTGTGGGAGCTTCCCCTCTATACACAGAAATTGGAGGTAGTTTTAGCATTTTGGCTGGAAGCTTCATTCACTTGATTCTTCATAAGAACTTCTGCAGAGTTAGGTATATAATAGTTGAAGCTATTCTGCTTTGGTCCCCTCCCCCACCCCCAGATGATAGCAAACAATTATTCTGACAAGTTTATTTAACCCTTTCAGGTCCTTTTAAAACTACATGGACAGCAAAGGAAAAAACAGTGTTTCTGGAGCATGCCTTTCCATGCAGTCACTGCCCCCACTACTGTTGCAAAGCAAAACAAAAAGTGTCCTTCTAAATATGAGGTGTTTTATTTGAAGTACTGCTTCAGCAGTCTCCAGTGGTGGAATTATGCCATTTCTATTCATAGTCTGCAGGGACTCATTTTGTTACACTGAAAGCTGGAAAGGGAAGGTCTCTCTAAAGCAGGCCTCTTCAATAGAAAGTAAAAATCACACTGTTCACCTTTCGTTCTTTGCAGATGGTTAACACAAAGTCAAATATTGGCAGCAAAAGCTTGCCTCCTTTTAAGATCACCCACTGGGGGGAAAGCTTCATATTTCTTGTAAGGCTAAACATCTGCCATTCTGAGAGACATTTTCCATTAAGTGGGGAAAGAAGTGACTCTCTCCTGAAAGGAGCTTGCAGAGCTGTATCTCAAGGTACTTTCTCTTCTGCTCCCAGTATCCCAGTTATACCTGTGGATGAACAGAACGAGGGCTTATCTTGGTGAATATATTGCTCCTCAAAGTTTTCTTTCTTCTGTGTATGAAGACCTATAAATGGTTGTATTTCTTCCACCAGTGCTCCCACTATGGAAGAACGACTCAAACTGAGGAATTAAGTATTAGACATCATGGAAAATTTCCTCCTTTCCAAAGTGAAGAAAAATTAACACTACTTATATGGATTCAGAGCAGGAAGAAAAGGAAAAATTATTTCATAATTCTCCTTTTATGGACATTCTAGCACTTTCCTCTGAAGTGTTTGATGCTGGCTACTGTGACCTGAGTCAAGCTACCATAGTAGATGTAAACATAGGAATTGCCATACCAGATTAGACCAATGATGTAACATAGGCAGACTACTGAAGGTGTAGAATCAGATTTGAATGGGGAAAAGTCCTGGCAAGGACAAAAGTCAGCTGATAAACAAAAGAACTTTTACTGAATCAAGGCTCTAAAGCCTATATAGATGTGGCTTCACTAGCTAATGATGGAGTTTCTGTTGAGTTCTGTTTTGGGGTCTGTTCCCCAAATGATTCAGTAGACTGGGAATTTTGAATGCATGGTGAGATGAGTGTGTGTAGTTTCTCTGGTTTGCCTATTAATCTCACTGGGCAGCCTTGTCATGGTGGTGTGAGACTTCAGGAATACTGACTAGGGTGACCAGATGTCCTGCTTTTTTATAGGGACAGTCCTGATTTTTGGGTCTTTTTCTTATATAGGATCCTATTACCCCCCACCCCCTGTCCCGATTTTTCACATTTGCTGTCTGGTCACCCTAATACTGACCCACATACCCATGAGGATATTATTTGATTGCGTTGAACAAAACAATAAAGAAAGTCTCAGGAGCTAAATCTTCCAAAGCTAGATGTCTTAAATTCTATACTACATAAGCTTATTTACTTGTTGGTAAATAGTATCAGAAGGCATAGAGGCTCACTCAACTAAATAAAGCTCACTCTCTTCATATGAAGAACTCTATAAGGCTGCAATTTGGCCCTCAGCTTTCACCTTTCTCAAGCACTGCAAGCTGGAGCTGCATGTGCCTGAGGATGCATCCTTTGAGGAAGGCATGTCCAGTCAGCAGTATAAAAAAAAAACTTTGTACTTTTCCTCGAGAAATGAAGATCACACTTCTAGCCTCCTTTGTTTTACTTGCCCACTCTCCTTTTGTGTTTATTTTTCACGGTTTGCTACTTCTCTGAGGTGATGGACTGAATAAGGTAACAAGACAAAGAATGGAAAACTTGTTACCCATTGACTTTTTCCCCGCTCAAGCAGGACCTGTCCATACTTTCAAGGATAAGAATCTGTTTCCTATTTAGGGGAGTGTGCATAGTTTAATTATTATTATTATATTTGGGGTTTGTACTGTAGCCCATCACTGCAGTATCCAAATGGTTTCCCTACAAAATAGATTGGCAGTAGTAGGGTTCTCAATGGGCTTCATGGACTCTCGCTTTTCTCCCTTTTTTAATGTTTGTGTCATCACTTGTTGTTTTGTTATGACAGTCCTGGTTGAGGAGTTAAGTAGGCAGAGCTTGAGCTCAGACCACTTGAACTTCTGGTATCAATACAGTGCTGGATTGTGGGGAGAGAATTTAAATAAATATAATTGCTTAGACTTTTGTCTACAAATGGTAAACTTCAAGGTATTGAAGGCTTCCACCAAATGACAACCAGGTTTTATGTCCTGTTGCATTCATTTCTTCTCAGATAAAGAATGAAATTAAAGAGTCTGGGAATGTGAATCCTTAAATTTATAGGCTGTTTTTTCACTTGAATGATGCAAATTCCCTTTCTCTTTCACTACTGCTATATTTGCTTTATATGAAGGCTAAATATTACCTGCTCTTTTCTCCTCCTCCCCACTTCCCATGAAGTTCCCCTTATCTGTGCTTCCAGCTCTGTTCACTAGGAGTGAGACTAGTTTTCTTTGAATTTTTTTCACATTATTGTACTACCAGCTGAACCTCTAGCCTAGCATGTATAGATTTCTGCTTTCATGTAGCTATATTACTCAGCAACATATTTGCTTGGTCGTATTGTTACCAAAAGGTCTGCAACTATTTTCCAGTCCTTTCACTGGACAAAAAATAGTGGTAAAGACCTGCTTGGATGCTGGACTAAATCACCCTAATATCTCTTCCATTAGTCTGTATTATTAAGATAATGTATGTTGTTGTAACCCTTTTATTTTCAAAAACCTAATTTCATAGTCTCTAAAAGCTGGAATAACTGCATTGTTTCTTAACTCCTGTCTTCTGAATACGAACTTCTCATTTTAAGTATTAATATAATAAGTACTGTATGTTGTAAAAGGTTTTTAATTGGTGCAACAAAGGTCATGTCTTAAGTTTCAAGCTATCCTTGTTTCTTATGGATGTTTCCTTTAGGGCCTAGTTCTGACAATGTTGAAGAAGATATGATTGCCGCCTCTCGAGGAGCTTCTGCCACAGTTTTGGAAGAGTCAAGGAAGGAAACCACACCAGTTCAGCTCCCTGTGTCTGGGCCAGAGCTGGCAGCCATGATGAAAATTGGTACCAGGGTGATGAGAGGGGTGGACTGGAAATGGGGTGATCAGGTACAAAATTGTGTTCCACTTTCATTTTTGCAATATGTCTGATCAATCAACAGACAGTATTAATGGACTCGTAATGTGAATTATATTTGCAGGTTTTTAGGTAACAAAAAGACAAATATTTAACATGACACTAGGTCTTATTTCTATTTGTAGAGTAAATTCCTTTTCACTGAAACTTTTCTCTATTTAATCACCATTTAAAAGGAAGTAGGATCAGTTGTGCTTGGATGCAGCATCATCTGGTGTGAGGAACTTATACAATGTGTTAAAAATGTTTCAATGTCATTTAAAAAAAAAAGTAGATTGCCATCTGAATTAAAAATCATTCTAATCTGAAAATGTTTAAAATGAAACGTCTATCATATGAAAGCGAAAAAACATCTTAAGAGTTTTGAGAAAATACTGTGGGTTATTTTGTGTTACTGCGCACGCACACATGAATTTGGTGAATAATTAGTGAGAAATTGTGTAACTGAGTCATCCCATTATTGGCATAGATTTGAGTTGTTTGTTGACTGAGCTTCTCTGTGCTCTCAGGATGGGCCCCCTCCAGGTTTGGGTCGTGTGATTGGAGAACTGGGAGAGGATGGCTGGATTAGGGTTCAGTGGGACACTGGCAGTACAAATTCTTACAGGATGGGGAAGGAGGGAAAATATGACCTCAAACTGGCAGAGCCACCACCTACAGCTCAACCCACAGCAGAAGACTCTGATACAGAGGATGATTCTGGTAAGAAAAAGTACTTTGTTAAAATGGAGGCAGATGTCTATCTGAATCTTCAGTGTTAGGACTTTGTAAGATCAGCAAAACTCAAAAAACTCAGGAAAAAAATTATCTGAAAAGCTTTTTTTTTAAACTTACCTGGCATAAATTTATATATTGCTCATGTTCCTCTTCAACATAGAAGAGCTATTTTGAAGGGATAGGAAGGTCAGTTAGTATTGCGTGTGCTAAGCATGCGTTTGGGAAGGAGAGGTATACTGTCCATCTGCTGTGATTTCAGTGCTGTATCATGGCAGGCACATCTGAATATGATAATGCTAATTCTAATGTAGGAATTGTAATAAATATTCCTAGGACGTGGCTATTATGGGAAAAACGGTGCGGTGGGAAGAGTGTGGAAACATCCACAAGTACTACATGACTTGCAATTTATACCATGGTGTTTAAAATATAGTATGCTTTCCATGATAAGAGTCGTAAAAATCATACTACTTCAAGTAGTGTTCCAATGGGTGCTCCACTTCAGGTGTGTATATGTCTCTCAAGCACTTGAACAGAGATTTTATGCTAGCAGTGGTTGTTTGGCCTACTCATGTGCCCTATGCCTGCATGTGCCGGACTCCGAGGCCATATAGGGATGCATGGGCGAACTAATGTCAGTTCCTTCTCTACTGCCTTGGTCTGAGACAGAGCTCTAGCATGCCTGCCTTGAGCATGCCTCAGCTATTTTGTATTCTTCTTATAGTTGTTTAAGATTACTTAGTATAGTTTGCTGTTGGTCGTAGTTATAGTTAGTAACTTTTAGTAGTGAGAGGATATTTTTCCCCCCCCTCCTCTCTTTCTCCTAGGGGAGCCCAGTCTTCCTGGCTGGGCGTACCTGGCATGCCAGGCTACAAAAGCTGCCTTTCCTGCCAAGAGGCTATATCTGTGATTGGCAGCCACTCTGTGTCATTTGCTTGGGGGAGTATCATGTTTCCCAGAAGTGTAATTTCTGCCTAGCCCTCAAGTCTAGGGAAAGGAAAAACAGGGGGATTAAGTTCAGATTGTAAAGGATGGAGCGCTCACTTCAAGTATCTGAGTCAGGTCAGGAGGCACCTCTCCCAGCCCCAGTACATCTGTCTCTGGACAGATCCAGTGCCCCTTTGACCTTGGCGCAGGCTTCCTGTAAGAAGGGGAGGTCGTTGGAAGCTTCTGAGAAGGCTCCCAAAAAGAGGAGTACGGACTCATCTAAAGGATCCTGCTCTGAAAAAGCTTGGGTCTCCTGTGAGATCATAGAATCATAGAATCTCAGGGTTGGAAGGGACCTCAGGAGGTCATCTAGTCCAACCCCCTGCTCAAAGCAGGACCAAACCCAATTAGATCATCCCAGCCAGGGCTTTGTCAAGCCTGACCTTAAAAACATCTAAGGAAGGAGATTCCACCACCTCCCTAGGTAACCCATTCCAGTGCTTCACCACCCTACGAGTGAAAAAGTTTTTCCTAATATCCAACCTAAACCTCCCCCTCTGCAACTTGAGACCATTACTCCTTGTTCTGTCATCTTCTACCACTGAGAACAGTCTAGATCCATCCTCTTTGGAACCCCCTTTCAGGTAGTTGAAAGCAGCTATCAAATCCCCCCTCATTCTTCTCTTCTGCAGGCTAAACAATCCCAGTTCCCTCAGCCTCTCCTCATAAGTCATGTGCTCGAGCCCCCTAATCATTTTTGTTGCCCTCCGTTGGACTCTTTCCAATTTATCCACATCCTTCTTGTAGCATGGGGCCCAAAACTGGACACAGTACTCCAAATGAGGCCTCACCAGTGCCGAATAGAGGGGAATAATCACGTCCCTCGATCTGCTGGAAATGCCCCTACTTATACAGCCCAAAATGCCGTTAGCCTTCTTGGCAACAAGGGCACACTGTTGACTCCTATTCAGCTTTTCGTCCACCGTAACCCCTAGGTCCTTTTCTGCAGAACTGCTGCCCAGCCATTCGGTCCCTAGTCTGTAGCAGTGCATGGGATTCTTGCGTCCTAAGTGCAGGACTCTGCACTTGTCCTTGTTGAACCTCATCAGATTTCTTTTGGCCCAATCCTCTAATTTGTCTAGGTCCCTCTGTATCCTGTCCCTACCCTCCAGCGTATCAACCACTCCTCCCAGTTTAGTGTCATCTGCAAACTTGCTAAGGGTGCAGTCCACACCATCCTCCAGATCGTTGATGAAGATATTGAACAAAACCGGCCCCAGCACCGACCCTTGGGGCACTCCACTTGATACCGGCTGCCAACTAGACATGGAGCCATTGATCACTACCCGTTGAGCACGACCATCCAGATCTATGGTCTCCGAAGCTTTAAACTCTTGGCTTGGTACTATGGGCTGAAAGGACTCCTCTTCTGGTACTGGCAGAACTGGAAAGCCCCAGAACTCAAGACAGAGACATGGCACCGACAGGGTTTCATTACCTTCTAGCAGGGACAAGGAGGGGAAGCATAAGCGCCTGGGTCTGGTACTGTTGGGCTCAGTCCTACAGTTGGCACTTACCCAGTTGGCACCCTTGGTACCGAGCAAGCAATGGCAGCAGGCTCCATCAATGCCCACATCGGTATGCCGGCCAGCAGTGGTACGATCAGCTTCAGCCACCACATCGGTACCGAATCCTTACTTGGTACCACAATAATTTAGCTATGCAAGTAACAGATGAGCCCCAATCCCTGCTCATAGGTAACGAGCATCTTTCAGTACCGAGACCTCTGTCTCAAGACTGCTTCCTTTCTCCAGTACTGTAGGACTCTCTGCCTTTTTCTGTGGGGGCCTCAGCATTGAATGATGTTGAGGAGGATGAAAGGGACTTCCAGTTTTATCGAGGAGAATGAAGGGGACTTGTGTTTTGGTCAAGGGTTCCCCTACGTATCCTGTCAGGAATCCATTGTTTGACAGTCACAGGGAAGATCGTGACCATCATCAAAGATGGTGGAACCAATTCTGAATGCTACTCCCACTCTCTTCAAATTCCACTCGAAGAGGTCAGTGATTCACAATACAAACTGCTGTCAGTAATGCCCTCCACGGTGGCGTTACCAATCAACAAGGTTCTCCTGGATCCAGCTAAGACTGTGTGACAAACACCTGCTACTATTCCACCAATGTGTAAAAGGGCAGATAAAAAGTATGATGTTCCCCCTGAGAACTCTGATATCTTCTTCTCCCACACTGGCAGTGGATGCAGTAAAAGAGCAGGGTAGGCAACACTTCTCAAGTTCTGCTCCACATGACAAGGACCATAAGAGACTGGATTTGTTTGGCCAGAAGTTCTGTTAATCAGCAACTTTGCAGTTCAGAATTCAGAATCTATCAGGCAGTCATGGTCAAATACAATTTCACAAACTATAATAGACTGATGGCTTTTATTGAACACCTGCCACAGGACCATAAGGAACAATTCTAACTTAACATTTCAGAGGGCCAATTATTGGCCAGGACCACTCTTCAAGCATCCATGGCTATTGTTATGTGCAGGGCATCATGGCTCTAGCTCCTGGTGTTTCAGTGAGAAATACAGAACACTGCTGAGGACTTCCCCTTCAGTGGTTGTAGGCTTTTCTTGGAGACCACAGATGGAGGACACTGAAGGACTCTAGAGCCACTTTACATTCCTTGGGCATTTATACACCTGCAGATATGAACTGTTTAGTAGGTCACAAACTGCCCAGAGATCATCTCCTGCTCACTTCCCTAGATTCCATAGATCCACTGAGCTCCCACAGGAAAAGACATACATTTCAGAGAAAGTGGGCCACCCACCCTTTCTTCACGACCATCCTGCAACAGTTTTTTGATGGGTCGGTCGAGGGTTCAAATCCTCCCACATCTCTGGTTTTATAGCTGTGTTCATTTGCCCACCTTTGGAGAGAGACGCCGTTTCTATTTCCAATATGCCTAGAGGCAGATTACTATAGACAAGTGAGTCATAGAGGTCATAACATCCATTTTACATCATTCCCTCCCTTCCACCCTCCTCTTCCCTTTTCAGGGACCCTGCTCACGAGCTTGTGTTGAGAAAGGAGGTGATCTTTTTCTTCCAGTTAGGAGCAATAAAGCTGGTCTCTCCTCTTCACATGGGCAAGGGGTTTTACTCAAACTATTTCTTTGTACCAAAGAAGTATAGAGGGTGGAGACTGATTTTAGATCTAAGACTTCCAAACAAGTTTATAAAGCCTCACAATTTCAGGATGGTGACTTCTTTCACTGGAGAAAGGGGATTGATTTTCAGTTTTTGACCTACAAAATGTCTTTTTATATCACAATATACCCTTTGCACAGGAAATATCTGTGATTCTCTATGGGCCAGGATCAGCTTCAATACCAAGTGCTTCCCCTGGGTCTCTCCTTGGCCACAAAGGTGTTCTCCAAGGTCCTGGCAGTAGGGGCCTCTTACTGCCAATAAGTGGTGATCCTATTCTTCCATTACCTTGATGACTGGCTACTCAAGGGCCATTTTTATGAAGCGGTGTTATCTTCCACCCAGATGGCCCTTGCTCTTCTAGGAATTGAGTCTTCAGCTAAATGTAAGGACATCCACATTAACCCCCATAAATAAGATACAGTTTATAGGGCCTTCCCTGTCTGTTGACGAGTTCAAAGCTTGCCTTCCCTTAGATGTGTTCATAACCTTGTCAGGTTTGGTATGGACAATTCAGTGGAATCCGTGCACCACTATAAGGAACTGTCTTCAGCTCCGGGTACACATGGCAACTTGCACTTTTGTGACTGATTATGCAAGGCTATGCCTCAGCTGCTTTCAAGGTTGGCTCAGAATGTCCTGTTCTTCAGTAACACACACCTTGGACAAACAGGTGATGGTTCCTATTTAAGTGAGGAACTCCCTGGATTGGTGGAGAGATCAACTCAATGTCTGTGAGAGTGTTAGTTTCTCCAGCTCCATCACTAACTTTAACAACAGATGCATCATTGTGGGGATGGGGAGCTCATCTCAATGCTTTCACGGCTCAGGGGAGATGGACAACTCCGAAACAAATCTCCACATCAATCTGTTGGAGTTCAGGGCTGTCAGGAATGCCTGCTTCCATTTTCTACTTATCTCCTCTTACAGGATGTGGGTTGCACACTTCACCCCAACCTAGGGGTTCTTCACCTCTGGGCATGGTTCATTGATAGTTCATGGGTTAGAATCCTCCTGCTCTGAGGAAGTGCAACAGGTGTACTGAATAGATGGAAGAAGTCAACCCTTACTATTTACCTGCAAAAATGGAAGAGAGTCTCCCACTAGTGCTTCCTCCCTGAATCTGTGCTGCTTTCAGTCTCCTGGATATGAAGAAATCAGGGTTATTAATTAGCTCAATTACGGTCCATTTAGCCTCAATATCAGCCTTTCATCTGACTATAGCGGGGTTTTCCATATTTCCTCATCCTGTATTGTCTAGGTTTATTAAGGAGTTGGTACTCTCTATCCCCAGACTAGAGACCCCATCTTAACCTGGGACCCAGTCACCTTATGAAACATCTATTTGAAGCCATGGCAACCAGTTCTCTACTCCATATCTATGAAGACTGCCTTTTTAATAGCCATCTACTTGGCCCATAGACCTGGGGAGATTGGTGCCTTAATGGCAGATCCCTGCCTTCTTCAAATTTTTACCGAAGGATTTCTTGGAGTTTCATCTTAACCAATCTGTTCGTCTACCAGTGTTTTTCCTGAAGCCACATATCTCTCTGACGGATATGTCATACCCTGTTTTCATATCCTGGATGCTAGAAGGGCTCTGGCCTTCTACTTGGATAGTCCCAACTAATTTCAGAGGTCACCTAGGCTGTTCATCTCCTTCATAAATAGATCCAAGGGGTCCACAGTTTCTGCTCAGAGACTATCCAGGTGGATATTTGGTTGTATTGTCACTTGTTATGAGACTGCAGGCATTCATCCTCATCTTCCTTAAGGGGTGACAGCACATTTTACCAGGTCACAAGCAACATACATGGCATTGCTTTAGAAAGTACTAGTGTCTGATATATGTAGGGCTACTACATTGGTTTCCATGCGTGCATTTTAAAAGCACTGCGCTTTAAGCCATGCTGTCAGATCTGATGTGGCAGTTGGTAGTGCGATACTGTCTTCAGTTCTGGACTCAGTTCCAATGCTCCCTCCTTCCTCTGGGGAAACTGCTCAGAAGTCTCCTGAAATGGAGCATCCATAGAGACAGTACTTGAAGAAGAAGTTACTCATCTTGTGCAGTAACTTCAGTTCGTTGAGATGTGTCCCTTTGTGGGTGCTCTGCTACCCTCCCAATCTTACCCTCTGCTTCAGACTGTTCTCTCTGGAGACAATTTGAGTGAAGAAGGGACTGAGGGAGGTTTGCCTGCACGTCTCTGTATAGCCTCAGTGTCCAGTGCGAGGAGGCATATAGGGCATATGTGCGGGCCAGACTGGCACTCCTAGTGGAAAATCTCTAATCAAAGGTTTAAGAGTTGCATGCACACCTGAAGTGAAGCACCCATAGGGACATACATCTCAAAACTGCGGTTCTTTTACCTTTTTCAGAACATTTTGTTTACCATGTTACAAATGATTTCTTTAGTAACAAGCTCTTTTGTCTATTGCTCCAGAAGGAGAACAAGCTGAAAGGAATCTTCACCCCACTTCCACAATGCTGATGAGTACCGTGAACCTATTACAAACGCTCTCTCTCTCAGCTGGAGTCCATGCTGAAGTCATGCAGAATGAAGCGACCAGAACTTTGTGTGGATTGCTTCGCATGTTGGTGGAGAGTGGAACGATAGATAAATCAAGTATGTGTTACATGACATAGTCTGACCTAATAAACCCATCAGTTTTCAGGTGGTATCTCTTACCTGATTTTACAATCATTCCTTTATTTAATTCTTAGTCTTTTAAGGTCAAAGTTCAGTAACCCATTTAGACCTTCTCAAAGCATCAATTTTACATATTTGTGGAAACATCACAAGTTGTTTTGTGGATAAAATATGCATTTCTCTTAGTGCTGGTATGCCACACACTATACAAAGCCCAGACAGTCCAACCTGTAACATGGCTTCCCTTATAAGGATTCTTAAGTCAAAAAGGACTTTTCAGGTTGGGAAGGATAGCATGACTTTTATAATCAGGCGAATCATAAATTTGATATACATCGTCTTTATAATAAAAGTAACTTTAAGCTAATTTTCCAAAATGGACAGAATTGTAAGGTAGTATATAATTAGTGTGTGGGTGAGAATTTGCTTGCAATAGATATTCTGTTTCCTGGAGTATGCCAGAAATTAATTCTTAACGGACTTCAGCTAAATTGGAAGTCAGTTAATTAACTTTATATTTAGGGGCAATTTTGTAGCAGAGCTTTAAGATCTGTCTAACAAAGTGGATCACTTTGAGAAATTGTGGTACAGTTGGCAGAAAAGTCAGCTGTTCGTGTATTTTTATTTCCAGCTTCGTTGCCAAGTAAGTTGGTTTATAAAGAGCAGCATAGAAGCTGGTGCACGTTAGGATTCATTCGAAGTATAGCACTCATGCCTCAGATGTGCAGCACGCTTAGCACATCTCAGTGGATAACTTTGCTAATGAAAATTGTGGAGGGGCATGAATCTTTCACTGCTGCATCACTACAGAGACAGGTAATGTGTTTCCAGATCATTTTCATATGCAGTGAATTTGGCAGTTTTTTGTCTTGTCATGATACAGTTTAAAAAGTACAGTTTTGAAGGTGCCTTTTATTTTTTTGAGTTGGAGGAAAGGTAATATCAGAATCTTCTTGCTTTAAAAAATCCTCCTGCAAGTTAACACTGCACAGCAAGGTTATGTAAAATGTTGTTCAATGCAAGAGAGAGAGTTGGTTGGCTACTGTGGGCCTAATAGTAAAAGTTGCTAAGAAGGGAGGTGAACTGGCTATGCGCACAGTCTCTGTAACCACCACAAACAGTGAAAGAAAACTGAATAAACTCAAACTATTTTGAATAAAATAACCAAATTGCTTCGCTTGTCTGTCCTTTTTTATTGGTATGCTATGTCTTTGCATTCATGTTAGTGATAGAGTGAATGATCTGAAACAGCCTGCTGGAAGGGGTTATCAGACAAATATGGCACATCAGTGTACCGTTCTATCACTTGTGTAGCTTTTCCATTGTAAATACATTTCTTCTGTACACAAGATTTGAATGTATAATTCTCCACTAATGGTGCTTTTCTGTTGCTTGCATCTTCTCAAAGGTAGCTCTGCCAATTAACTCAGGGCAGGAATATACAAATGTGATTCTGATCTCTTCCTCAATCTGATACATTTAGGCTGTGACTTTCTTTCAATATATACCAGAGGCAGTTCACTCATGCAGGATTTAAGTTGTGTTCTCACTGCTATGAGATTCTCTGTATCTAGCCAGCTAAACATAGTAGTATTTCAACAATCCTACTTTACTCTTAGCCTAATTTTGAAGCCAATTTTGGGGCAGTAGACAGCATTTCTTTCTCCTCTCCCAGGGGTTAGGGACAAAAATGGGAGCACTTCCTCAGCATGATTAAACAAATGAAGCTGCAAAAAGCTAAAAGGAGCTCCATTTGTGAGGGGGCCCTCTTGGGAGCTGCAGAAAGAGAGCCTCATGCATTGGCTCCATGACTGCAGACATCACTCTTCCAGGGAAAGGTGGTCAGTGTGGATAGCTTGTGCTGGGCCACTGTTTTTACATGTGTCCCTTTGTCCCTCAAAACTTATTTAGAGACACCTCTGCGAGAGTGGATCAGTCTTCTTTTAGGCCTGGTCTATACTGGGGGGTGCGGGGGGAGATCGATCTAAGTTACGCAACTTCAGCTACATGAATGACGTAGCTGAAGTTGACATACTTAGATCTACTTACCGTGGTGTCTTCACTGTGGTAAGTCAACGGCTGTCGCTCTCCCATCAACTCCGCCTGCACCTCTCACCCTGGTGGAGTACCGGAGTCGACAGGAGAGCACTCAGCGGTCAATTTATCACATCTAGACTAGACGCAATAAATTGACCCCTGCTGGATCGATAGCTGCCAGTAATGTAATGTAGACAAGCCCTCAGTGTCCAGGACCCAGAAGACAAGTCTGTCTTTGTTGACTGGAGAATAGTCAAGCTTAATAAGTAACCATCACATCTTCTCATCTGGCCCACGATCATGAAGGGGGCTGGAAGGATGATGACAAAACTCTGGAGTCCTGGACTCTGAAGACGTACCTGTGCTGTATTATGTTTATATTGCAAGAAAGATACAACCTACTTGTATCGGACTCAGGGAGTTCATTCCCAGAGAGAAAACCAATTTTCCAACTTAATATGACTGCTATTGGTTCTCATATTTGGAATCTAAACCACATTTCTTTCCCCATCCTCTCATTTTAATTCCTGTTCTGATACATGTTTGTTTTCAAGTCTTTTGAGGGTGATCTTACTTTTTGCCAATTTGTGTATACCTTTACGGAGCCCTGTGTGCTTTGATGCTGGGATGTGTTAAATTAGGATTGCCAGTTTTGATTGGAAATATACCTGGAGGTTTCATCCCATGGCAGTCTTTAATTAAAGATTAATCTTCAATTCCTGGAGGCTTGACAACCCTAGGTTAAATACAACTACTACTAGTATTAAATTAGCACAGTTCCTCTTAATATTGATGAATGGGCAAACAAGCGAGAAAATAACTAGGTAGATATGGACCGTTACGTTTCAGCAACCAACATTGTAGAGAAGAGCACAAAAGATGGCTAGTAGTTAAGTCTTTCATCTCCATATAGATATTTCTAATTCAAATGTCCTCGTTTTAGACCCCTGATCCTATAGAACTTGTTTGCTGAAATGACTTTAAATAAAATAACACTAATTCTAATATCTCCTTTTAGATCCTTGCTGTGCATTTATTAAAATCTGTACTTCCATCCTGGGACAAAACTGAAAGATCAAGAGACATGAAATTTCTTGTGGAAAAACTATTTGGTTTCTTAGGCAGTCTACTTAGTACTTGCTCTTCAGATATCCCACTACTCAGAGGTAGAGCAATTTTTTCCTTAATGGTTTAATTTGTTTTTCCAATCTTAAATCAGCTACTGAGATTCTGCTATTTCTTTTCAGAATCTACTCTGAGGAGGAGGAAGGCCAGGCCTCAAGCATCTCTAACTGCAACTCACAGCAGTACTTTGGCAGAAGAGATAGTGGCACTGCTGAGGACGCTCCATTCACTAAGCCAGTGGAATGGACTCATAAACAAGTACATCAACTCTCAACTAACCTCCATCACCCACATCTTTGCAGGAAAACAGTCAGAAGGGGTAGTTTCCACGTTTTAAAATTAGCTCATTTTTCTATAGAAGTGTTAATTTTTAATGTTTTAAATATTAAAACTATTTTAACAATGTTAAAGCTTAATTTTAAAACTATTTTATATAAAAATTATTTTTGTATTGTAACTTTCAACAGGATTGATGATTATATAAGTTCTTTTTTTTATGAAGTAGATAAAAGTACTAGTTTTCTCCCTACAGTTAACTTTACTATTCTTTATCAGGCTGTTTTAGAAGATTACTTCACTGATTCTGAGAATCCAGAGGTGGGAGGCCTAATGGCTGTACTAGCAGTGATTGGCGGAATAGACAGTCGCTTGAGATTGGGTGGACAAGTCGTTCATGATGAATTTGGAGAAGGCACAGTGACGCGCATCACACCAAAAGGAAAAATCACTGTTCAATTCTATGACATGCGAACATGTAGAGTTTGCCCCTTAAGTCAACTAAAACCGGTAAGTGCACCTATCTTGGGTCTTTAATGTTACAGAAAGTGTGAAAAGTGTGTTTTTTGTGAAAAAAGAAACTTAAGTTGGCTCTGTTTTACAAAGGAGACTAGGCTAGTTTGACCAATGAGTAGGATGTGTGGTATGAAAAATTATTTGTTCAGGGACTATACATCTGCCAGTCCCACAATCATGCATTTTAGTCATGCTCATATGCAAGTCTTTGCAGGGCTTTATCTTCATTAGAAAAAATATATATATTAAGTTTAGCTGTCACTAGTTAAAAAGGTGTGCGAACTCAAGGTTAAATTCTAGTGAAGACAAGGCAGCTTGTAGTTTTCATGTTAATAAGCACGTTGAGGTAAAGCCTAAGAGACACCAATTGGTGTGAAAACTAGAAACTGCCTTGTCTTCACTAGGATTTTACCTTGAGTTAACACACCCTTTTTTGCCTTGTGAAGTCACAGCATAAGAGGCTTCCGTGCACTTAAAGTCCCAGACTGTTGCAGGGGTTGCAGTCGACGCTCCTGCTATCTGCTTTTCCTTTCTGATGGTGATCCCTCTACTTATGACTACAGTCCTAGCAGCTCCTTTATTTTCTGAGTGTTTTTAGAGACAGAAGTCCTCTTCAATTGTTCCAGTTCAAGAGTAATTAAATACACTAGTTATGGATTGTTTGTATTTTAAGAGAATAAGTTTATATGCATTTCTAAAGATTTGAAAAATGCTTAACCTTTGGGTTCTTTTAGCTTCCAGTGGTGGCTTTTAATGTGAACAACTTGCCATTCACTGAACCCATGTTGTCTGTCTGGGCTCAGCTGGTAAACTTGGCCGGAAGTAAAATAGAAAAACACAGAATGAAGTCTCCCAACCAGGGTCTTTCAGGTACAATTTTCTGTTTGTCATACATTAGCCCTTCTGTGGAAAATATTGCAAACATTAAATAGATATTAGGAAGGTACAGAAGTTCTGTGGGAAGTTGTTTTCTACATGGTCAGCATTGAGTAGGAAGTGATATATATGAAGGCACATGCTCCACTTTTGGGGTAAGTGGCAGTAAGAGTTGTATGTTGGAGAAACACATGCAAGTACACAAGGAAGTGCATTGATGCACTGTAGAGGGGATCGAGTTTATATCTTGTCTGCAAGAATGACTTCTATCTATGATGTAAATGTAGTTTGAGGCTGGAGTCTTTGTCGTGTATTGAATTGTCTGAAAATAGTTGATGCACCTGATATCTATCTAGTCTGCTCTTATCTGTTGCATTTTAAACTGTGTGTGTGACTTAGTGCATGTCAAGCTGCGGTGTAAATCTACACGATGGCATGCCGTTACCAGCTGTGTTTGTGGATCCCGCTACTGCGCACTAAAAGTTTCCCACTGCGCATTGGCTGTACATCAGTGCATGGTTGTGACATCTATACAAAAAGTGGTGAACAACATGCTAGTGCACTGTAGAATAGCACCCCAGATTTCCACCCACTAACTGTTCGGCTAGACAAACCTTAAGTCCACAAACTGCATGACAGCTGAGAGGCACTGTCTGAGTATTGACATCTGGAGTTGACCCAGCGTGGGTTTCTTATAATGATGCTCTTAAACTTTATATTTTAGTCCTTTCATCTTGTTTGAGCTTACCATTCATGACTGTCAGTACTAAAAATGTATTTTTTGTGATGGGATCATCAGATTGTAAAAATTAATGTTTGCCTTTCTTATTTTGAATACTATTGCTTTCTGGTTAATGGGCATTTAATGTTTTTGCTAGGTCAAGTGGATTTGGATCTACTAAGATGCCAACAGTTAAAACTGTACATATTGAAAGCAGGTCGAGCTCTGCTTTCTCACCAGGATAAATTAAGGCAGATCTTATCTCAACCAGCTGTACAAGAGGCTGGATCGATTCCCATAGGTACAGCTTTTTATCGTAACAAGATGAATTTGTTGTCCTGTCAGCCACATGTTTTGCAATATTTAACCTCTTGCTGATTATTAGTCTTCACAATAAAATGTCGTCTTCAATGTCCTCTCTAGATTAAAATGTAACTAATATGTGTGGTTACGGGTTGTGTAATGACGTTATTCGGCAGCTATACTTGATGATTATGTACCTTGCATGTTGTGATCTGAGGACAGAACTCAGGCGTTTGGCCTCAAAGACTCAGAGATGATAATTTAGAAATAGTTTTTGAAACTATTTACTGGTCCTGAAGTGTTATCCGGTTTCTAGATTAGGCAGGCAAAGATTTTGGACACTAGAGTGTTGATCACCTAACTTATGACTCTTACATATTTAATATGACTCTTTAAAAATTTAGTATTCAAATAACAAAAATATTAAACACTTCTCAATACTACCCCAAAATTTAAATAAAACACATTTGTACCTCTTGTTATGGCTCCTTCTGTCATCTTCAAGGTGGTGATTGATGTCTTAAGCAGTTCCTCTTTCTACTTCGAGGAGCTACAAACTGTGGATTGAAATTAAGTGGAGAAAATAGTGATCTTGGGGGATGGTGGAGAAAAGGAAGTCTGTCTATTTCACTTTAATTCATTCGGCTCCTCTTAAACATGTGGCTGAGAACTGCTCAAGTCGTCACCAGATACCCCTTCTTAATTCACTGGGATATGGAACACAATGGGGAGGTATACTCTATAATTTTAAACTTACATATACAGTTGAACCTCAAAGTTACGAACTGACAGGTCAACCACACACCTCATTTGGAACCGGAAGTACACAATTTAGCAGCAGCAGTAACCCCCCCCCCCCCCCCCAAAAAAAAAGAAGCAAATTCAGTACAGTACTATGTTAAATGTAAACTACTAAAAAAAGGAGGGGTGGGGGGAGGAGGTTTTTTTTAAAAAAAGGAGATTTGACAAGGTAAGAACTTGTTGCTGTGCTTGTTTCATTCAAACTAAGATAGTTAAAAGCAGCTTTTTTTCTTCTGCATAGTAAAATTTCAAAGCGATATTAAGTCAGTGTTAAGTTGTAAACTTTTGAAAGAACAACCATAATGTTTTGTTCCGAGTTACGAACATTTCAGAGTTATGAACAATCTCCATTCCCAAGGCGTTTGTAACTGAGCACCTACTGTATTTTGTGCAACTGCTGAGGTTTTACAAATGTTAACATTCAGTAACAAATAAGAAATGAACATGTGTTAATAAATTAGGTAACCAGCTTTATCACATAATTCTAATTATCATCTTGCTTTCACTTTGCTTAACTGATTTTTTAGCTACTGATTATTCAGTAGTTACAAAAAACTGAAGATTAATACTTTATGCCTCCTGAAAGCAGGCTTTTAAGGTTTTCTCTGATTGTATAAAGTAACGATTGCTGGTTTTGTGGCTCCTGTGCTAGCATCTGCTAAAATCATGTTGAAACTCAACTGAATGTTGGAAAAGGCAAGATGATCAGACTGTCATTTTAAAATTTGATATCCTCTAACTTGTCAGAGCTAGAAACAAGCACTATATTCGTAGTATGGGGAAAATGGAATGCTGGGACGTCTCTATTTTATTTAATATTTCTTTCTAGTCTTTTCTGGTTTGAGAGAGTATCCGCTATTGCCGGTCTTGGGAACTAAATGTTGAGTCAGTATATATTTCATTCCTTGCTTTTACTACTGGAGTGACAGGAGAATGTCCTTCAAAAGTACAGAATCCAAACCCAGTCAGTCAAAATGAAGTGCACTCTTTTGGAGGAGTAGTGATCTCTGGGGTCATAGAATATTCTTTTAATGACTCTTTTGTTAGGAAGAGAGAGGGCTCCATCCAGAGCCTATCAAACATGCTCTCAGCATCAGTCAGATGGGGAGGTAACTCAATAACTATACCAAGTGTTCTCCAAGAGCGTAGTATGCTTCCTCTTGTAATAATGTCAGGTCTGGTAAGATAAGAATTCAAGCTTAATAGTGCATGTGGCTTCTGCCAGACTAGCTCTAGATATGGTAGTAAAGCTAGTGTTTGACTAGAGGTTTAGCTCTTTTGAGGCTTGTGTTCAGGAAATGTGCTGTACTGCACATGCTTCCTTCTAAATGCACACCTAAATTTGAGATGGAATGTGGTGGACATCCTTCCTTTGTACATTTGATCCACAAGACACTTTAACTCAGCGTAATTTACCTTGTATTAATTGTAATTTTATTGACTAAAACTCACTTGTTTATTTCAGAGGATGGAGCAGTTGCATCCCCTGACATAGGAGACATGTCTCCTGAAGGACCTCAACCTCCCATGATCCTCTTACAGCAGCTTCTGACAGCTGCTACCCAGCCATCACCTGTGAAAGCAATATTTGACAAACAAGAGCTTGAGGTACAATCAGTGTTCTTTTCTCATTTAAAACTTTCTACTGAGCACTCTAAATTCAAATTCCTGTTGATGACTATACTCTTCTCATTTTTCAAAGATTCTGTAAATGAAGCTGAACATTTGCTGGTGTACAGTACATGTAGAATGCTAGTTCTACCTAGACTTCAGTGTGTGTGTTTACTTGTCTTCATTTAGGCTGCTGCATTGGCAGTGTGCCAGTATCTAGCAGTGGAGTCCACACATCCTTCTACTCCGCTGTTTGAAGACTGTAGCTCCAGTGAGGCCACAACACCCATCACAGTGCAGCATATCCGACCTGCAAAAGTGAAGAAACGCAAGCAATCTCCCATTCCACCCCTCCCTATTGTAGTTCAGCTTATGGAAATGGGATTTCCTAGGAAAAATATTGAATTTGCACTGAAGTCGCTCTCAGGGACCTCCGGAAGTGCTTCTGGATTACCAGGTATTTCACATAGTTACCATTAATAATGTTATGTGGGGGAAAGGAAATTAACAGACTAAAATGCTACTAGTACAGAGAATTTAAACCTCTGTATGATATACCAAAGAAGCCCATATTAATTTGGATGGCTTATTGTTTTCTCTGCTAGGAGTGGAAGCCTTGGTTGGTTGGCTGTTGGATCACCCTGATGTCCAGATTACTGATCTCTCGGATGCTGATACTGTATCTGATGAATATTCAGATGAGGAGATGGTAGAAGATGTGGAAGAAGCTGAGGCTGCTTGTCCTGTTAGTATTTAGAGTCATTCAAAAATTGATTAAAAATTATGCCAGATAGATTTCAAGACGTGTAATTATATCCTTCACTTACAAATTTGGATAGTGTAAGAGTGTCATGCTACCCCCATCAAATCTGTTAATCAACAGTTTTAAGTTTTGAAAGACCTGCATCTATAGCATTTCATTTGGCTTTTTTCTTCAGTACTGAACTGGAGACCATAATTACTGGTCAGATGTTTCTCATACGAGAATATGTGAATTTTTACAGTAGACAACACACTTTGCTTGTGCATTAACAAGCATTTCAGAGTCACCAGTGTGTCAGTTCAGGCTTCAGGAATGATTGCAGAAACTCAGGTTAGCCTATTTTGGAAACTACATCAACCTTGACTGAATTTCAAGTTGAGACATTTTTAAAGTGTCTCTCCTTCTCCTACCCCAGTGATGTGAAAAATAAAAGTATGATACTTTGGTTACTCAAAGCATGACTTGAATGGCACTGAAAGCCAAAAGTGAAATCACTTAATTTTTTTGTTTATAAAAAACTATACTCTGAAAGGCAAAGACCATAAAGTGGCCTATCAAACTAACAATGTCACCCATAGCAGTTCGGAATATGAACTACACTATTTTTCTGTACGCTTTCAGGAAACCTAAATCTGTGTATCAGAGGTTATATCAGTAAATAACAGTCAAGAGGAATATCTTCAGTATTCTTGGTTTCCTCAGATTCCTGTGTCTAAGATGTACTGGCATGTGATTGATTTCATAATCACAATAGGAAAGGATGCATACTATTTGGGAAGAAGATAAACCCTGAATTTAGTGGTAAATTATCCGAATTGATAACCCGAGCAAGTTTATAGTTCTGTACATTTGCCTTTAATGTGCCATTTAGAACATTTACTCTTAGTGCTGAAACAACAATAACTTTTCTTAAATTGTCACTGAAAATAAAATAGTCTTTCCTGCCATGTTTTCCTTAGATGACACCTTCAGATCGTGAAAGAGAGAATTCCCTGAAAAGAGTAGTGTGACCCCATTTATTAACTTTAGGTTTTCTGTTAACCGGACATTTCAGCATATACAATACTAAGCATATTTATAATCTCAAGGAGTAAAACAAATAAATAATGTCACCAAAATTTCACCCACCATTTCTTCACAGGAAGAACTTACGGAGAAAAAAATGTAGATATATCACCAAGGTTGAGTAGGTGGCTTAAATTAAAAAGCTTTGTTTGCTCCCCTCCCCCCATTCCTCCTCCCCCTTTGTTTTTTGAGCAGTTTTTGTAATAGTAACTCTTTGGCTTGCTTCAGGAGGCCTGGAAACTTGCTATTATTCAGCTTTCCCAGTGATTCTGGATACTAAGCCATAGTCTCAAGTGCAGCAGACCGTAAATGCTAGCCCTTTAGTGAGTTGAATCACAGAGCTATCCTGTTTCGTTGTTCTTTATCTTCACTATCCCTGCTAATGTGCTTATTTCTCTCCACTGAAAGCAACTACACACTTTTAAAACTTCCCTGTTTGTTGTGTGTGTTCTTTTACAGTCTAGTGGTGCTGTTGTTACAGAGAGCCAAACTTATAAGAAACGAGCTGATTTCTTAAGTAATGATGATTATGCCGTGTATGTGCGAGAGAACATTCAGGTAAGCATGGTGGTGAAAGCTGTATGGAATGTTACTTTGCTCCTTTAAAAGCAGGCTTTATGGGATTTTATGATCCTGTTTTATCTAGGTGGGCATGATGGTTAGATGCTGCAGGACCTATGAGGAAGTTTGTGAAGGAGATGTAGGTAAAGTTATTAAATTGGATCGAGATGGACTACATGACCTCAATGTGCAATGTGATTGGCAGCAAAAGGGTGGCACTTATTGGGTCAGATATATCCACGTTGAGCTTATAGGTGAGTTGAATATTCATTAACAGCCGTTTAGTACAGTGGTGCCCAAACTTCCTGTTGCGCCTCCCCATACCAGAAATGGAATCTGTCTGTGCCCTCCCTCCATTACTTCACAGTTGGCTCAGCAAAGTAGCTTGGGCTGAAGGCGGAGCGAGGCGCGGAACTGGGTATGGAGAAGGCGCTGGCTTGGGGGCGGAGAGGAAATGGGGGCAGAGCAGGGGATGGAGTGGAGCTGAGGCCGGAGCTGAGCAGGGGGCGGAGTGCAGCTGCAGCTGGGGCCGGAATTGGGTTTTGGCTGGGGCCAGAGTGGAGTTGTGGCTGAGGCCGGAGCTGGACTGGGGGTGGAATGGAACTGCGGCTGGGGTCTGAGCTGGTCTGGCAGCAGAGCAGAGCTGGGTGGCACTCCTTTCCCGCCCCCCGTGGGGACTGTCCTGGGCCCCGCCGTATGTCAACCCCCTCCCCCCTGAACATTTGGAGGGTGTGTCACACAGTTTGAGGACTACTGGTCTAGTATCTGTATCTGTACAGTATGCCAAAGGAGAATGCAAGCTTAAAAAATAACATGTGCTTATTTTTTAAACGTCTAGGATTCCCACCACAGAGTTCCCCTTCTCACATTAAGATTGGTGACAAAGTGCATGTGAAAACCTCAGTTACTACACCCAAATACAAATGGGGATCAGTTACTCACAGGAGCGTGGGGGTTGTAAAAGGTAATGTAGACGTCCAAAAATGGGGAAAAAAATTGCACGTCTTAAACTATATGGATTTTATTCTTGCTTTATACAGTGAAAGGAAGAGAAACTTTTGGCACAGCAGCAGCTGATATTGCTCTGCAGAAGACTGTATAATGATTAAAGAGACTATAAAGACTTTTGTTGTTGTTGCCCAGTGTGAGCTGGAAACACAAATGCTCTTCTGTCCCCTTTTTGTTAATACTTTGATCTGCTTTCTCAAAGGTACTTTTACACATTAGAACTGGTGTGTGGTGGTGTCTCACATCCAGCCCTAGTAGTGCTTCCCCACCTGTGGACACTCACTAGGCTGTTGTGTTTGGAACCCACCTCGGTAGGACCTGTGCACTCTTGAAGCCTCTTGAGCCTTAACAGAGTCAAGGCACGCTCTCTCAAGGTGCAGATCCTTTGTCTAGCACCTCTTCTGAGAAATGAGATCCTGTAGTCCAACTACCTAGCCTTTGGGACCCGTGCTGACTCCTCAGAGCTTTAGAACGCACAGCCAGAACTCATGTCATGCGGGTGCTCAGGGTTTACAATTTAACTCTTCATGGGCATGTGACAGTGAAAGCCAACAGGCACATACACAGGTAGATTTTGCACAGGATTCTAAACACCGTTACTCTTTTCTTAGCCTCATGAGCGATACACAGATCTAGACTAAATAATAAACACAGTTATACACATTTTCCTATCTGTTTCTTCATCTACTTCAGAGTTCTTTGAGTGATGGTCCCTGTGTGTATTCCACACATGGGATACACATGTGCACCATGTGCCTGAGTCCAGAAGTTTTTTGCAACCAGCATCCGTTGGCTTGCACATGCAACGTAGCTCTCCTTGTGCTCTAAACCTAGGGCATGAAAGATGGTGCAGGCCAATGCATCTCCAGTTCCTTCTTACTGCTTTATGGTTTGAGTCAGAATCATTGGTGTCTTTGGCTCCCTTTTTTTATACTGTGTCATAAGATATTGTATATAGATATTGCATATATTGTAAGATATTGTGTATAGTTATTTTTTTGTAGTTTTAGTAGTCTTTATAGTATAGTCTAGCATAGTATAGTTAGATAGTGCTTGCCCCCATTTTCTTCTCCACCCTGGGACTTTTTCCCCGGAGAAGTCTTGAATTATGCCCAGGGTCCTGAGATTCAGGCCCCGAGTGCTCTTATACATCGTCACTTTCAGACCCAGAACATCAATCAGAATTTATCTTTCCTTCCTCAGCCACTTGGCCTCATGCACACACGACACCGTTTGCCAGGCTTAATATTTGTTGCCTACCAGACAGGTTTCTCTCTGTGTATTCATCAAAGAAGGGCAACATAAATGGCAAAATTCCAATTCCGCTCAGGGTTTTAGACTCTCGTCTAATGCAAAAACCAAAGAAGGTTCGGGTAGGGATCCCTTTCTTCACGTAGAGGTATTCCATGATACAACAGTTTCATAACATCAACCAGAATTTATAAGTTGTATATAGATAGATTCCTCATATTGTCACAACTGGTTCTTGAGTTATTTAGAAACATCGGTACAACATCCTTCATATTGAATCAGAAATATTTTCTCTCTTTAAGCAGGACTTCTCATTATGGGAAAAGTTGAAAATAGGAGCTAGATCCTCTCTAACTTCTGCCTATAGAAGTGGATGACAACATGATAAAGAGTCAACAGATAGGAGGCTTAGATTATGTGAAGAGAAAAGATATGACTAATATCATAATAGTGGCTTGACAGAATTTGGTTTTTTTTAAATCATTTCAATGGATATCAATGTTTTTAAGAATTTTTTTGATTTTATCTATTTACATTTTCACAGTTGTGGCAAAGGTATAAATTAAGCATTTTTTCTATTTTTTTAATCAAATTTTCAGTTGCAGGAATTTTTAAGAGGATCAGACAAATATTTAATGAGAGTAGATTTTGAGATTCAAAGTGTTAGTTTTATAATCATTAAAACACACATTGTCAACATCACGTCAAAATATACAAAGTAAATATCCTTAAATCAAACTCTTAAGTTCTCAAGCAGCAATTTTCTTTCTTTGCCTATCAGTATGTTTGATTATTGATGGAAATAATTTTTTTTGCTGGTTTGTATGTGTACAGTGAAATTGATATTTACTGATATAAATTTAATCCTTCCAAGCATAATCGTGTCGTTTCTTTCCTGATATTTTTTGATATTTAATGTGTGCATTAGGAAAAATAGGTAACGCAAATATTGTTTCAAATAATGTCATGAAGGGAACAAAGCTAGGCCACAGTGCAAATGTTAAATAAGTAAAAGCTGGCAAAACCATTTAAATAACTTTTATTTTTTGATTGCTGAGACTAGACAGATGATTCCATTGAAATAAAGATGCATTCTGAAATAAATCCTAACCTCCTAGAAGGAATCGCTTATAAAAAGCAATTTTGGCTAGTAGACTGTAGCCACTTCTAATTAATTTTTTAGATATTTTTACAGAATTATCTGTGTCTGCATGTTTTGTCACAGCTTTTAGTGCCAATGGAAAAGATGTCATCGTAGACTTCCCTCAGCAGTCTCACTGGACTGGTTTATTGTCAGAAATGGAATTGGTCCCCAGCATTCATCCAGGGGTCACGTAAGTTAGTTTTCATTTCTATCATTTCTTGAACCACTTGCCCTATAACTTTACTATCATAACTGAAATTTCTGAGATAAGTATAATAGAAAACGGTGCAGTTTTGTCCACAAGCTGAAGGGACGGTAGAGGGAAGATAAAAAGAAATGGCTTCATTCATGAATGCTGTTACAATAAATTCTGTGCCATGAGAATCTGTTACCATATATTATATCTTAATTTTTTCAGATCGACCATATTAATTGTCTCTTTGTTAAAATCAGGTGTGATGGCTGTCAGATGTTTCCTATCAATGGGTCTAGGTTCAAATGTAGAAACTGTGATGACTTTGACTTTTGTGAAACCTGTTTCAAAACCAGAAAACATAACACCCGGCATACTTTCGGCAGAATAAATGAACCAGGTATATTTCAAAACTAGAAATTGCTGACATTAATTTAAAATGCATTAAATACTTCTTGAAATCATGTTTTTAGGCTTAATTTTATTACATTAAGAAGGTTAACATTGTAACTAGCTTATTAGGAAATGAATTGTTTGGTACAAATTAGATCTTATGTTGCAGTTCAATATTGAATGCATTGGAATGCCCCTTTAAGCTTTTCTGTGGGTAATTCTGCATGATTAAATTTGATAGGATCTTGAGTAAAAATTTTTAAATGGCTCATATTTATGTGTGTTAAATGATATTTAAAGTAGTGTCAAGTGACAGTTACTCCCTGTTATGTCAGAATTAAGTTTGCAACTAGAGTGGGAATAAAATGAAATAATGACTGTCTTACTGCCCTTCACTGCCAATCCAAACACGTCTATAGCTCCTATAGCTCAGATGAAGATAGTGCACCTAGGTTTTTTGCAGTTCCTCTTCAAAAGGAGCATGCCAGCTCAGCCCTTAATTGCACTAGAACAAGATTGTGACCTTGAAAATGGGTGGAGGTTATTCCTCTGCATGGCCTGGAGACTATTCAGAGGTCTGAGAAGCAAGGACACCTCTCCCAGGGACCAATCTGCTGGTAATCCACTAAAATGTTTTGCTTCTGAAGCTGGAATAGGCACACACAGCACTCCTGAGCTCCTCCATTCCTGATTAATATTGCTACTGGGATGTACAGTGAGTTCTTTTCTTTTTAGATTTTTCTTCTCCCCCCCCTTCTCCTTCCTCCTACCTTCTTTCCTCCCTCCTTCCCCTTCTCCTTCCTCCCACCTGTTTCGGAAGTGTTGCAGATTCTCAGGTCAGCCAGACTTTAATGTTTAATGACATATGATTTTTCCCTCCTTCACATTTCTAGGCCTAGTGTGGATGTGGAGGTGGCTGAAGCAGATTCTCTGCTGATAATCACTAAAATCCAATGCACATGAAAGGATAGGTAGCTCATTAAAAGACAAGGCCCCCTAGAGGGATCTGACTTTCCTGAACTAGTTCCCCTATGTGGAACCAGTTGAGAGAAAGTGACCTCAGTCCTTCCAAGTACCTCTACTAAGAAGCAGTTGGTTTCTATGGTGATGGGAACTAATACAGAACCATAATATAGAGGGGATCAGCATCTATGTCTCCTTTGTGTGGTTGGAGAAGGTACACTATTCTTCAGAAGGGATAAGTGGAAGCTGCTCCAAAACCATTACCATCTCACAGAGGCCTGAGTGGGGTCTTTAGGTGCTACTTCAGTGCTTTTATCATCAACGTCCTCAGGAGCCACCATGCAAGGCACAGAGGATATATAGACCCAGGAACCCAGCCTCTGCAACATCCACTGCCACTTTGTATTCTAACCCCCAGGTGAGGAGTTTTTTTGGTGGGACGGTCAAGACCTGTGTCCCTTTATTGATGCCTTTTCATTCCTCTATTCAGATGTTTGGCGGAAGTCTTACTCAATTTTCCAAACACTGAAAGGCCCTCACCAAAAACTAATGAACTAATTAGAGTTTATCTAGGGTGGTCACTCCTGCCCACAAACCTCCTTTCCAGTTCCTCTTCAGAAACCACTGTCAGAAGGATATTTTACAACAGGAGGTGAACTTCCTGTTCCTCACAGGAGACATAGGAAAGGTTCCAATTCAGCACCATGGGATTCTGTTCTCCTTCTTAATCCCCAAGAGGAATGGAGGATGGAGATCAATTCTCCATCTACTTCACTTAAACAAGTTTATCCAATAAGTAAAATTCTGCATGATATCTGTGGTGTCAATAATTCCCTTGTTAGAGGAGGGCACGTGGCTTGTGTCTCTCAACATGAAAGACACACTTTTTCCTATAGATGTCAATCCCAGCCCACTGGACGTTCCTCAGTTTCTTCTTTGATCATGACCAATCCAGAGTTCTCCCTTCCAAACTTAATCTACAATGCCTACAAGCCTGGCTTCCTACTGTGTACTCACAAGAGAAGTGCACCATAAAAGACAAGGTCACAATTATGCCCAAGGTATTAAGCTCTCTTCTCTGGTGGACAAAACCGGAGAAGGTTCAGGTAGGGATTGCTTTCCTCACACCAACAACTGAGGCAACCATCATTACTGGTGCCTTCCACTGGGTTGTGGTGTGCACATGGGCAATCATATGGCACAAGGCGTCTGGATTCTGGGAGTCCAGGATGCACATCAGCTTTCTAGAACTCAGGGCAGTGTGAGGGGCCTGCAGTACCTTCCTCCCACTCATCCAATCCAAACATATTCAGATTATGATGGACAATATGGCAATAGTGATTAATATAAACAAGCAAGGGAGAACAAGATCTCTTTCTGTGTGCATAGAGGTAGTCATCCTCTGGAACTGGTGGATCAAACATCGCATAATCCTATCAGCTGCATACTTACCAGGGATGCAAAATCTACCTGAGCAGACATTTTTACCCAAGTCACGAATGGGTAATTCACAATTTGGTTCTCAACAATGTCTTCAGTCAATGGGGAATGCCAGCCTGGGACCTTCTTGCCTCACAGGTGAACAGAAAACTTCCTCAGTACTGATCCACAGCATCCCTGGGCAAAGACTTGTTGAGAGATACCCTCATGATGTTATGGAAGGGTCGCTTGGGGTGTGCCTCCCTCCAATTCCTTTGGTTGTATGGAAGATTCTTCGAGACAGAGCTAGAGTCATCGTGATTGTGCCCAACTGGCCAAGACAGTTCTGATTCGTGGATCTATTGAAGCTCTCAGTGTGACCATCAAGAACATCCCCATGTTGCCAGACCTTCTAATACAACACAGGGGCAAGGTCACACATTCCAATCCAGGGCGGCTGCAACTCAGAGCCTGGTATTTGGATGGGCATTGGAGATAGAAGGCTTGTGTTCCAGGAGGGTGCAATTCATCCTTAACAAAAGTAGAAGTCTACAAGAATCTGTTACTCATCTAAATGGAAGTGTTTCTCTGCTTGGGCTCAACAAAGCAAATTGTGTCTGGACTCCGCCGGAATCAATGCTATATTAGAGTATCTACTTACCCATAAGTCTTTGGGTTGTGTGTGCAGTTCCCTGTGAGTTCATTTAGCAGCAGACAGTGCTTTCGATACTCCAGTGGATAACTGTACAATCTTCATGCACCGTACAACAACCAGAATTTTGAAGGGGATTCTCAGATCTTTTTTGCCATTGGTGAAGTTTGCACCTCAGTGTGACCTCAGTGGCCTGTAGTTGAGTTCACTTTGTGAAAGTCATACATACAAAATACATACAACATATGTACAACACCAGAGAAGATCGAAAAAAAAGAAAAAGAAAACGTGATTGCCACGAACATGGGCATGAGGACTCATGGATATGTGTAGTGCTTGAAACTATTTTTAATTCATTTTTAAAAGAACTACATTTCAAGTTTTGTCCTTTTAAAGGGAGTAACATGACTCAAACCATCATGCTTCACTTCCAAATACATTTTGGGCTAAATAGTGTATCTGATAACTCTGTATTTATTTTGAAGTCTGATTTGAATGTTTGCTCTTGTCATAGTATTTTTTTTTAATGAAATGTAATTTTCTTTAACAATACATGGTTTATAGTATAACTTTTTGAACTAAATAGGTCAGTCTCCAGTATTTTGTGGGCGTTCTGGAAAACAGCTGAAGAGACATCATAGCAGTCAGCGAGGAATGCTACTGGATGACTGGTCACGAATTGTTAAGAATTTGAATGTGTCGTCTTCTGTGAATCAGGCTTCACGTTTGATTGATGGCAGTGAACAATGTTGGCAGTCTTCTGGCTCACAAGGAAAGGCAAGCTAGAGCCATACTTAATGTTATGTCAACTCTGGCACACAGTTTAAAAAAAAAAAAAGGCTTGTAGTTCATCTTGTAATGTTTTTTATGCGGCACCTGTCATCTTGATGCTACAAATACAGTTCATTTAAAGTTTATATTTAGATGTATGTGTTCCACTCTAAATATACTGATCTTTAAGTTTGCTAAGATTTATTCTTCTCAATTGTTTGTAATTCTTGTGAATTATAGTAAAGGACTGGCAATATAGATGGTAAATAACAGTAAGTTAACTATTTTTATTTTGTGGTCAAGGGGATTTTCATTGAATGTGTGACCACTTATTTTCTAGCACTGGATTCGTTTAGAGATTTTCCCTGAAGTACTTGTCCACAGGCTGAAGATGATAGTTGATCCTGCAGACAGCAGCTACATGCCCTCTCTTATTGTGGTTTCAGGTACATGAAATTTAACTGTACTCAAAAGTAGGGGTTTTTTTCAACACACTTTTTTTTTTTTTTGAACGATCAAGTATTGATTATTTAACTTGGTAAAGTGTTCAGATAGAAGTGGTATTTAAGTGTTGTTGGTACATGGCCTTTACAATCAGTTTATTTCAATGTTCTACAGGTGGGAATTCTTTAAATAACCTTATAGAGCTAAAGACAATCAACATTAACCCTGCGGACACCACAGTGCCTCTTCTTAGTGATTGTATAGAGGTAAGTGAATGCTGTACGAGGAGACGCTCACAGATGGTCAAACTGGAAATGTATCTTGCTGTAAGAAGTGTCCATGTGTACCGTTGGTTATTGCATTATTATATTTGATTTGTTGTTTTTCCAATATGTTTGTACTTTTGCATAATTTCTGTCCATGTGTACAATTACTAGTCTTATGAGTAAACACCAGGGAAATTGTAGGTTTTCAGTTTAAAAGCAAATGCCTCAGAACCAAGGATACAATACCAGATTTTTTTCAAAGGTGTGGTTGGAAGTACTCATCTGCTGGGTGGCAGAAGCGGAGACAAATCTGGACTGTGGCCAGTTACTGCAACAAGAAGGGCACAATCTTAGTGGTAGATTGGAGGTGAGATCATTCCCAGAAATGAAGTAGTCTAGTAGCAAACTTCCAGCATGCTGAGAACATCCATATCAATTAAATTTCCACCTAAATAGGGTAGAAAACTAGGACCTTTGATTTATCTTACAGAATCAACTTCTAAAACAGACGGAACTCAGCAATGCAAAAATCTTAAATCCTCCATGTTCCATAAACTTATAGACCCAAAAGATTGCAATTACATCTTATCTTCTTTAGTACCACAGGTATATTGAGATTGCTATAAAGCAGTGCAGAAGCTCTGGAATAGATTGCAAAATACATGGCCTCAGCATACTGGGGCGTATCCGGGCAGAGGATGAAGATTTGGCTGCAGTCCCTTTCCTTGCTTCCGATAATGAGGAAGAGGATGATGATAAAGCCAACACTGGGAGGTAGGGAACTGGAGGAAAAAATAAACTTACTATCTTAAACTTAAACTAGAAGAATGTCCGCACTGGCTGTGCAACTCAAACGACTGAATTACTTTATTGTGTACTAGAGAAAAGAAAACACCCAGGCGTTAGTTTCAACAAGTTTTACAATGAACACATTAGTTGATGTATGCCTTTTGTCTTTCCTATGTGTATACAGTGATGATAATTTTTTCATAGTTTTTTATTTTGCCGCCTCATGCTGAAAAATGCTTTGATTTGTTAAAACCAGCTAAAATTCCTACTTATGAGTAGTGGTTTTAACTGTATGATATGTCCAATATACAATGTAGAATCCTGCAGTTCTGTGGGTCTCTTGCACTTTTAAAGGACTTTCACTGTGCAAACTATTAAAAAATTTCTTTTTATAACAGCTATAAAGTAAAAAGTTAATATAGTGGTCTCAGAAAATCACAACTGTGAAGCTACCCTGAGCTTAATTTCACAGAGAGGATATTTACATTTCAAAATGTAAAATAGATCATTAAAATATAAAACACAAGTCAAGGCTTATCAAGTGTCATTGTATATAGGCTGTGGAACTGACATTTTTCTCTTTTTCTCAATGTATCCAGTCTCGTTAGGAAGAAGATGGCAGGGCTGGAATCAGCAGCCACTATAAGGACCAAAGTTTTTGTTTGGGGGCTCAATGACAAAGATCAGTTGGGAGGACTAAAGGGTTCCAAGGTATCATCTTTGTTGAAAAAGTGTTTGTGTAAAACAAAAAAATCTCTGAAGTACATAAATCAGACACTGAATTAAAAGTTTCTAAGGTTCATTATCAAACCCCTCCAGGACTAGACATAATGACTTTCCAGGGCTAAACAAGCATTGTCTGTCACTGACAGACTGAGAAATTGGATCTTAAAATTACATTTTCAGTTCTAGTTTGATTTTATCAGCTGCCTTCTTGAACCAGGTAGCTTCTCACATAAAACTCTGGCTTTCAAAGGGTAGAAAATTATGCTTTTAACTCTGAAAGATCGTAGTAGTCAATAACTTGCAATTGTGTATCATGGGAATGATTGTTGCAGAGGTGCTTAGTTTGTAGATCAGCACAAATTATTTCTACACCAGGAAACTTTCACAATTTTACAATGGTGCTGGTTCAGTGATCCGAAGAAAGAAAATGAATTCCTGACCCTTACTAGTTTAATCCATTTTAATCAGAAAAGTTATTTGAGGAGAAGTTTCAAGTAAGTGCATCTTCTCAACCTGAAACTCACGTTCTCCCTTTACACACCTGTTTGGTTTTTTGTGGGGAGTCTGCAGTATGGTTTAGTGTGAGAAATGTATAACCTGTTTAATCATTTTAAGATGTCATTACTTTGAAAATTCAATTGAGTAAAAGGAACACTCATATTTTAAAATAAGAATAAAAGAAATTGATCTACTTGTTTGTTTGCAGAGTTTTATATAAGATTGTAAAAAATCTACAAAACGATTATATTCTCTATCCATTCCAAAGCAAGCAGTTAAATAACAAATGCGGTTCCCAGAATTATTCATATTATAGTTGACACTGATGCCAGTGCACAGATACGTTAATTTATCAATTTAGAAATATAATTTGGGGAAGAGATGATTTCCCCCCCCCCCATTTGGATCCTGATTCCAATGGCCATTGAAGTCAATGGGATTCTTCTGTTTGACTTCAGTGGGCTTTGGATCAAGCCTTAGAGAAGAGCAAAATTAGTAGGAAAATAAAATATAAAAACGTTAAAGGCTAAGAAGCCAGAAACCTTTTAAAAATTAAACAGCATCTCTTTTTTTGGTAAGAATAAGCTGCCATAACAAAAACTAAATGCAAACCCTCAATCTTTCACTGTTTTATCAATTATCCGTCAGAATTTTTTTTCACTAATTTTAATGGAGACGCCTTTTTAGTAACACATGAATTTTTTTAGCTGCATATCAGTAAATAAATACTTATTTTAGTAATATAAGGAGATATTCCTAACTTGAATGTATGTTAATGATGAACACTTGAAAAAGTGTCAGCCTTTGTTTATATAAAGTCAGCCTTACAAAAGACTTCATTAGAATTAAGGGGAGTATAAATTACTTTGTCACTGTTTTCCTGATTATATTTAATCCATATTGTTATGGAACTTTACTTTTGGATTAACTGCAATTTAAAGGATACAGAGAATAAATTCTGTCAATGTGCTCATATATGTTGATTTCTGATGTGCTGATTGACGTTTTAACTAACTTGCTTGGGTTGTAATTTATCGCAAGTCTGACTAGGGTTTGTTTACTCAAGAAAATTATAGTTAAAAAACCCCCCACTTTGTATATCCCACTGCACCCTTTCCTTGTAGTGGTTACTTGTTTATCTGTGTTTTATATAACGCACTCATCCCTTGCTTTAAGCACTTGATCTGTTTCAGTTAATTAACTAATTGGTTATCTGTGAGGTGTCCAGATAACGGGGTACTGAGTGCCACTGAAAAGTTAATAAATAAATAAAATTTTATTAATCACTGGTTAATTAAATTAGATAAATCAGTTTATCATGCTAGAACTTCACTGCAAAGAACTGGTTGCCTTTTACAAGTAACAGACTTTTAAATCTGATTTTATGAATAATCTCTCTCTTCTCCAAACACTCTAGATCAAGGTTCCTTCATTCTCTGAAACCCTTTCTGCCTTGAATGTAGTACAAGTAGCTGGTGGATCCAAAAGCCTTTTTGCAGGTAGGATAACTCTGTGCAAGGTTTCTGCATTTCAGACCCCCCATCCCTCCCGGCCCCAAAATAAAAAGTAGAATTATTTTCTAAAAGGTAGGAATAAATTCTCATTTGTGAATTTTTTATTAATGGAAATTTAAAACCTTTTTCCTTTTAGTAACTGTAGAGGGCAAAGTATATGCCTGTGGAGAAGCCACTAATGGAAGACTTGGTTTAGGCCTCTCCAGTGGAACTGTGCCTATTCCCCGACAGATTACAGCGCTCAGTAATTATGTAGTGAAGAAGGTGGCTGTTCACTCAGGTATTGACTCTTTACATTTCTCCATGGGAACATAAACATTATGTACTTAAGCTTAAAAGTGAAAGTGGACTCTTGTGCACTGTATGGTTCCAGTGCAGAGGATATAGCATAGAGCCTTTAATACAGGAGTAATGGCTGAAATTCTATGGCCTGCAAAAAGGAGGTTAGACTAGATGATCCGGTGGTCCTTTCTGGTCATAGAAATCTGTGAATTTAGTCCTTTTAATTTTTTTGACATTTAAATTTGTGGTATCTTAAAGTTAAATTCAGAATATTTTCTTTATTTTTCAGTGTAATTTTTGGGCCAATCCAGTGGAAATATTTTCCTTTTTAAAGAAGTTAGCTAACTCTTTCACTTTGAAAATAGTTACTTAAGTGATTTGTTTCCACTGAGGGAAAATGGTCACCCTGGATCCTTTTTTTAAAAAAGTTACAAAATAATTTTTTTCACCTTGTCAGTAGACATGTGAAAATTAATGCTTTTGAATATATGAAAGTAAAGAGTTATGGGGTGGAGAGCATAGCACTATATTAAATTGCAGCACTAAAGGGATGTTTCTTGGCGCTTGCTAGACTTTTGCTGCCCTGTTGACTATGTGCACTTTCTGGTCTTCCATACTGGAGGGCGAAGAAATAAATCTTTGCTGTTTGAAACTTGCAGTTTAAACCCTTGCAGGTGGCCGGCATGCTATGGCTTTAACTGTTGATGGGAAGGTATTTTCATGGGGCGAAGGAGATGATGGAAAACTTGGCCACTTCAGCAGAATGTAAGGATATAATTTCTATTAGTACCTTGAAATAGGAAATATTTCAAACAAATGATATTGAATCATTGTTAGCAAGCAGTAACAGTATTTAAATATATCCGTTACAAAAATTCTCCTGCAATATATATATCAGTTTTGTATGTTGCAAACTAAGCTTTTATTGCAATTTCAGTAGTTTTAATGGGATACTCAATTTAAAATTAATATAGTTTTTAAAAATAGATTTCTCTTAATGGGCAAGGTCAGTGTTTAATTGGATGTCTTTTGTATATTCATTATTGAAAAGTTACGTGAGAGATATTGCAGGAATATTGGTTGCCAATATGCAGTGGGTGGTAGTAAGGGTGTGTGCATTGAAATGCCTGCCACAGCCTGATAAGGTTACACTCATGCTCTCTAGAAGTTCTTCACAATTTTCACCTCAGTTTCTAAGTAAGAGGCCCACTAAAGTTTTTTGAATGGTTAATAAAACAAAGCTAAAAGTGCTTTTTCCATGGTGAATTGGTGCTGCCCTACCTGACTGAGCTATGTCTCATGTCAAGCCCTTTCTCTATCATATGGCAATAATTCAGACTTGCATTAGTAGCCCTAGTGTCTCAGGATCAGTTAGGCTGTTGTGATGTGTTAATATTTTTAAGTTTCAGTGTAGTAGCCGTGTTAGTCTGTGTCAGCAAAATGAAAATAAGAAAGAAAAACTTGTAGCACCTTAGAGACTAACAAATTTATTTCAGCATAAGCTTTCGTGGGTTAGTACCCACTTCATCGGATGCATGGAATGAAACACACAGTAGACAGATATTTATACAGTCAGAGAAACATGATAAGGTGGAGGTGCATAGACCAACCTTAAGAGGCTAATTAATTGAGAGGAACCATAACAGCAGGGGAAGAAAAACCTTTGAAGTGATAAACAAGATGGTCACACAGGTGTGAATGAGGATCGTTAACTTAAGGGAAATAGATTCAATTAACGTAATGGCCGAGCCATTCGAGGTCCTTATTTAATCCTGAGGTAATACAATCTAGTTTGCATATCAATTCGAGTTCAACAGTTTCTCTTTGAAGTCTGCTTTTCGAGTTAATCTGTCGCAACACTGCTACCCTCAAGTCTGTCAGTGAGTGATTAGGGAGGTTGAAGTGTTCTCCTACTGGTTTTTGAATGTTATGATTCCTGATATCAGATTTATGTCCATTTATTCTTTTGCGTAGAGACTGTCCGGTTTGGCCAATGTACATGGCAGAGGGGCATGGCTCGGCCATTACGTTAATTGAATCTATTTCCCTTAAGTTAACGATCCTCATTCACACCTGTGTGACCATCTTGTTTATCACTTCAAAGGTTTTTCTTCCCCTGCTGTTATGGTTCCTCTCAATTAATTAGCCTCTTAAGGTTGGTCTATGCACCTCCACCTTATCATGTTTCTCTGACTGTATAAATATCTGTCTACTGTGTGTTTCATTCCATGCATCCGATGAAGTGGGTACTAACCCACGAAAGCTTATGCTGAAATAAATTTGTTAGTCTCTAAGGTGCTACAAGTTTTTCTTTCTTATTTTCATTTTGCTAATATTTTTAAGCTACTTGAGATTCCTGATGGAAGATGCTTTAGAATTTGCAGAGCAGTATAGTGGACTTTGATACTCTGATACTTTGATACTGTGGTGTACTGTAGACAGGCCATAAATAAGAAGAGGTTGGGTGCACCATTAGTCTCTAAGTCTAGTATTTCCAAATATCTCTTAGCTAGAAATGTTTTCTGGCAGAAGCTGAATTAGAAGCTGTGTATTTGATAGCTCACGCAAGCTAAGCTACTTGTGTGAAATCAGATATTGTATCAAAGCGGTAAAACGGAAGTACCAACATTGTATTTGATAGCAACAACCCACACCATACCATCTACTTAAGTCATTATTTTATTATTAATTTTGTAGTCTAAGTATGGTGCCTTTAAAGTTGCCAAGGGGTTTTGTAATTCTCTCTCTTTCTTTTGACAGTTGGCGTGCTTTTTTTGAGCTAGGGAGTAGATTTTTCTCCTGAAAGTTTCATAAATTTCAAACACTTTTTAGCAAGGAAAGATTGAGAAAAATAGTTTTATACTCACTTTTTGTGTTATACACACTGGGGAAATCTTCAAGTTATTTAATATTAACATATTCAATAGAAAATTGATCTTCATACAGTATAATTCTCAGAGGTGTTCTTAGGGTCTTTAAACAATGTATAGAAAAATACAGCATGTGCCTCGGAGCTTGAGTCTCAGAATAGACTCAGGTGTGTGGGTGACAAACAAGGGGAAGGGTATGAGACAAGGGAGGACAAAATATGGCTTTATTAGTTTAAGCATAGGCACATATCTTCTTTGTTAGATATTTTCTTCTATTTATTAAATATAATTATAAGCAGAAAACTTTCTTAACTCATTGTGGGCATTGCATCTGTGCGGCTGCCTGCATGATGTTCCCCTGATGGCCCTGCACCTGCCAGGCATTGCTGGGACAGTGTGGAAGTACTGGGTCCTTACATTTCAACCCTAATAGTATTTCTGCAAAGCCCTGCTTCATTTGTTTAGAAATGTTAATAATGGTTGTACCCCACATTAGAAAACCTACTTAAATTAAAACGAGACTATGAATTCAGTGTGCAGGTTGAATTGAACAAAGAGACATACTACTTTCTCAGGCAAATGCTGCAGTGATGTTCACAAGAAACATCTGCAGTACTCTAGCAGACAGCTGACGATAAATGCTTGTTTAGTCTGGTCCCCTTGTGAAGAGCAGAGCTGGAATAGGAATGGATGCCTTTTTCCTCATCCTCTGGCTCCCTGCACTGTAGGTTGGAGATACTGCAGTCCTCATGCTGCTGTATTGGCGGCTCAGCCAGGTGTACAACATTCTGTGCCATCCTCCTCTACCCTATGCAGAGCAAGACCAAGAGATCAGAGGCCATGCTTCTGGGTTGGCATGTAGGGCTTGGGGGCCTCCGCTTTTGGGACTGAAATGGATTTTGCAAAAAATATTTGGCAGATACTGAATATCTTTTTTCAGACAGAACTTGTTCATAACTTTTGTATTCAAAACAGAAATTTCAGTATCTTTTTTTGAAGATGAGTCCACTGGAGAAATACAATCTATAGAAACTTCTAACTGATAACACTGTATTATTACAGCTGACTGTTTTAAATATTTGACTTTTTACTTTCTCTACTGTTAATTTTCATAAATAGCTCAGCATGGGCAATGAAGACAGATCGTTCAGTTTCACTTTTTAACATACACATTTTAATCTGTTTATCTTTCTGGTTCTTAATTATCAGGATGCTGCAGTGTATGTGTGTTACATAACGTTTCTTTAAAAAGGAATTTTCAGTTGAACTACATTAAAAATAGTGGAAAATGAACATTTGTATTCAGCTTTTTAAAAGTTTATTTTTTACCAAACCTGCATTTTCAGCCTAAATTGACTTCAACAGTATACCTGTGAGAGAGAGAAAAATAAATTAAATCAGCGACTTAAAGTGAAACATTGGCATCTTATATATTAGCTTTAGGGCAGATTTGCCATTCAGATGTTTAATATTACACGAAGCATTGAAGGGTTGGGCATGAAATATATTGCATGACATCACAAAAGAAGGTGATAAATCCTTTTATTCTATCTTTAGGAATTGTGATAAACCAAGATTGATAGAAGCATTGAAAACCAAGCGTATCCGTGATATTGCTTGTGGCAGTTCTCACAGTGCTGCCATCACCTCTAGTGGTGAATTGTACACATGGGGCCTTGGAGAATACGGCAGGTTGGGTCATGGAGACAATACTACACAACTCAAACCGAAGATGGTAAGTACATGAGGTGTTTCCTGGTTGTGGTATAGTCTATGTATGTATATGCACAAGAAGAGAAAATAAAGGGAGAAATAAAGCTAAAAATCCCAAAGCAGTGTGTAATGGGAGCTTGGATGTATAAAGAACAAAACAAGTCACAAATACTTTGAAATTACTGTGAAACTTTAAAATATGCTTAATGTTTTTGAGGCAGCATGCTTACTTTTCTGTGTGTTGTAGGTTAAAGTGCTTCTTGGTCACAGAGTCATTCAAGTTGCTTGTGGAAGCAGAGATGCTCAGACTCTGGCTTTGACAGATGAAGGTAGGAATATCTTGCTTTAGCAACTTCATAGCATATGGGAATATTGTGATCATAGTGTGACATACTGTTTGGTTGGTGTTACTAGGTTTGGTGTTTTCCTGGGGAGATGGTGACTTTGGAAAACTGGGCCGAGGAGGAAGTGAAGGATGCAACATTCCTCAGAACATTGAAAGACTAAATGGCCAGAGCGTGTGCCAGATTGAGTGTGGGGCTCAGTTCTCTTTGGCACTTACCAAATCTGGAGTGGTGTGGACCTGGTATGTCAAGGTTGCTAAGAAATATTTACAAAAAATGTCAAGGCATTTCAGTTGTGTTGATTGCTCCGGACTGGCTTATTACATCTATGCTTTGTGCACATGCTTAGTTTATTCTAAAACATCCTGTTGTTACCACTACCTCCCCCTGCTCACTTATTTGTGCAACCACCTGTTACATTTTGTCTGTTAGAGTGTAAGCTCTTTGGGGAAGCTACTGTCATGTACTAAATCTTTATAGAGTGCCTAGCATAACCGGGACCCTTGTCTGGTTGGGGTGTGTAGGTTTTAGTGCAATAAAAATAAATAGAAATAAAGATTATTGTGATAAAAGAAAATCTTGATATACTTGAGGCCCCACTTAGCTTGCGATATTGTGGAAATTGTGGATTCCGCAGCATTTGACTTCCACCGCAATTTTGACAGCGGGAGCCTTACCGGGCATGGGGCTAACAGTGGGAGCCCTGGCTGCCCCAGGACTGAGGGCCACAGCTCCCCATCTCAGCCCTGGGTGGCCAACAGTGGAAAATTGTGGAAAAGTAATAATGGACCTTATTACTGAAAATAATAAGGTCCGTTATTCTTTTCCACAATTTTCCATGGCTTGTCCGCAGTTTAGCTGCAATTTTTTGACAATCATCTCACAATTCAAGTAGAGCCTTATATATGTAGACGATGAAATAATATAGCTCAGTTCCTCTTGGTTCTTATGTTAAAGCAAGTGCTCTGCGGCATCTGATATATGTTCTCTGATTACAGAATGACTGGTTGTGATTCCATTGTTAGGGATTAGTTTTTCCGCTTGAATCAGAGTTTCAGCCATTTTATGTATAGAGAATATAGCATATTCGCCTCAATATTAGAATATTCTTTGAGTAAAGAATGAAAATTTCCCATCTGAGAACTTATACATGAATTGGTTAGTTAGTTAAAGTAAAAGTTTATTAAAGATAATTCATGAAACTTAAAACTCAAAACATATTTTTTGTTACCAATGATCTCAGTAACAGAACAACACAGGGTCTTCAAACATCCCGTTTGGTTAAATTGAATTCTTATGTACAGGCTATATTTGAAAAAACTGAACTTTAGGCTTGTCTTTTTTGGCCTTTATTCTTCATATACTAATGTTTCTTCTTCAACACAGGCTGATGAATAATATTTGTTTATAGTGAATTCCACAACAGTCTGCTGTCTTTCCAAATGGTACCTCCTGTTGTTCTTGATGAGAGTGAAGCTAACAGTGCCTTTAGTAAAGATGTCCTCCTTCAGAATGTATTGACACTGCAAAGAGTTGGGGGGCGGGGGAAAGAAAATCAAATGTCTTCAAAAATAAATTTAATCTAAACTGGGACTACAAACACTAAAATATTTAATAATCATAACGTGTGGTTATTGCAAGACATCACTGCTAAGTTAAGCTTGTTTGTGTGCCTCAGCTGTACATTTCCATGCCTAGCATGCTTGGATTTATTTTAAGTTTAACCTTAACTCTGAATTTCCTAGGTTTATAGTACTTGTTTTGGGGGCTACTTAGAACATCCAGGTAATTTTTTTTTATCGTTATGATACTGATATGTATTCAGTTCAGTTGTAACATAGTTTTTATCTGGAAATTACTATTGAAGCTAAGGACTTTTGGAGATACTTGATTTCCAGCAGAGACTGATCACTGTTACAAAATACAATGGGGAAAAATGAGAATTGTTACCTCTAACCAACACTCTTCATTTTTTTCTGCTCAGTTGATACTGTTGGCAATATCTTGAGGTACTGCCATAAAATAGACTGAAGGACAAGAGAGTAGTGCAATGTTAATGGTGTCTCTCAGACAGTTTGAGGAAAATGTCATGTGTTGGTAATAAAAGTAACCTGTGTTTTGAGGCTTGTCTGAAGCCTCAGTTATGCAAACAGTCAAGCACAGGTGCAATTTTGATTTAGTTGGGGATTGGTCCTGCTTTGAGCAGGGGGTTGAACTAGATGACCTCCTGAGGTCCCTTCCAACCCTGTTATTCTATTAGGGTGACCAGATGTCCCGATTTTATAGGGACAGTCCTGATATATGGGGCTTTTTCTTATATAGGCTCCTATTACTCCCCACCCCCTGTCCTGATTTTTCACACTTGCTGTCTGCCCTATATTCTATGATTCTATGAATTTTACTCATGTGAGTAGTTGTCACAATGCAGGTCATGTGTTTATATACATTGTAAGCTGGGTAGTGATTTTAATGAGTTAAAAAAATCCAAGTCATTTTTGAGTAGAAGTAAATTTATAATAGTAAGTAAGGTATTTCAAAACAGAAAATGAATTTTGTTTAACCACGGTACTTCCCCCAAAATAATCATAAATGGTACATTTTTAGTATTGAGGCCAATGAATGAAAGATTGTAGATTTTTCGCTACCCTCTAGGGATGAGTCTTTCCAAGTCAGGTTTCAAGGTCATTGTCAAGAAATTTGCATTGTTGTTAGGTGTGCTTTCCTTTTGGATATATAAAGGATTTCAATTTGCAAAGGTGTAATGGCAAAGAATTGCAATGTTTGGAACAATATAACTACCTGGAATTTTACATTTTACTTCCTTGTCTGTTCCAGGGGCAAAGGGGATTACTTCAGACTAGGTCATGGCACTGATGTTCATGTGCGAAAGCCACAGGTTGTGGAAGGGCTGAGAGGGAAGAAGATTGTACATGTGGCTGTAGGTGCACTTCACTGCCTGGCTGTCACTGACACAGGACAGGTAAGTTACTCTGGTCCAGAAAAAGCTAGATACTGAGACAATGTAATGTAGTAACAGCAGTAATACTTGCAGACTTTTATTTTATTTAATTGTTAATTATACTACAGTGGATTTGGCTCTGGTGACTACAGTCTCAAACCCAACAGAGTTCTCTCTGTTTGCTCTAGATCTAGAGTTCATAGGAACACATGAAACCATAGACAAGTAACACACACAATCACAAGAACAAGATCCACTATCTTTTAACCGTTTTATTAAAGTTGCCAACAAAGTTATAAATGTCACAGCATATAAAATTTCTAAATATATCCATGCACCAGTTATAACTACAGACATACTCACATCATCCTACATGGTATTAGAGTCTGATGGCTCTCCCATGGATTGATCATCGATACGGGGATGATCCCTGCTGAAGGTTTCCCATAGGAAGCTCAATTTCCCCACTGTGGGCACCTTTTTTTATAATGTGATTCTGTCTGTATCTACTTTCTGCGCATGTACATGAAAGTGTCAGCCCTCTCTTTCTTATTGGTCGTGTCCCCTAGAAACATGAGGAAACCCGAATTCTATAGGCTGTGTAGGTTCTCATTAGCACTGATGTACCACCTGTACCCTGTGGCTAAGACACATGTTGGAGACAAGATTTACTTTTACGGCATTTTATAATTTAATATTTAATCTTCCAGCTAGACCAGGGGCAGGAAAACTTTTTGGCCTGAGGGCCACATCTGGGTATGGAAATTGTATCGCGGGTGATGAATACTCACGAAATTGGGGTTGAGGTACGGGAGGGTGTGAGGGCTCCAGCTGGAGATGTGGGCTCTGCGGTGGGGCCAGAAATGAGGAGTTCAGGGTGTGGGAGGGAGCTCCAGACTGGGGTAGGGGGTTGAGGTGGGGGGAAGTGAGGGCTCCAGCTGGGGGTGCAGGCTCTGGGGTGGGTCTGGGGTTGAGGGGTTTGGGGTGCAGGAGGGTGCTCTGGGCTGGGACTCAGGGGTTGGGAGGGAGGGAGGGGGATCAGGGCTGGGGCAGGAGGTTGGGGTGCAGGAGGAGGTCAGGGGTGCAGGCTCCGGGCAGCGGTATGTCCCCCCCTCTGGCTCTTACGCAGAGGTACGGTTCTGTGCGCTGCCCTGTCTGCAGGCACCACCCCTGCAGCTCCCATTGGCTGTGGTTCTCAGTTAATGGGAGCTGTTGGGGGCGGAGCTCTGACTGCCCCTATGTGTAGGAGCCAGGGGGCAGACATGCTGCTGCTTCTGGAAGCTGCGTGGAGTGGGGCAAGCCCCCAACCCCGCTCTCCGGCTGGAGTGCCAGAGCGGGACAAGCCCCAGACCCAATTCCTTGGTGGAAGCTTGAGGGCCAGATTTAAACGTCTGATGGACTGAACACGGCCCGCGGGCCATAGTTTGCCAACCCCTGGGCTAGATTTTTACAATATTACCAGCTGGTACCTCTTTCCCCATAAATTTAGGGCATCGGGTTATTCCTCGGTCATTTACTTGTGTAAGCATTTCTTGTCTCCGAGGCCTAAAATGGTTAAGCTAAAATCTTGCAGGCCTCAGCCTACAGGTTCTTTCGTTTCAGCTTGTCTGTCTTATATCTAATACATGATTCCTCTAAATACTGATCAATCTTATACTTCTATAATCCTACAAATTAACTCTACTTAACATACAATGAATATATATGATATAACATGTTGATTAATCATAACATTACACAATAAATGGATAATAAACTAAAATCATTGGCTACGTACTTATTGAATGGAATAAATATTCTTTATTATATATTGTTTTACTTCTCAAAGCACTGCACAAATATTAATGTGATTGTTACTTTGAATTTTCTTGCCTTCATATATTTAGTAAATCTTAACTGTCATCTTAATATAACTTTTGCATTTTTGTTCCTTATTATTTATGGTAACATGGGATGTTTCAGAGACAACCCCCTGCTCTTCACTTTCTAATATGCAGAAGCAACCATGATATTGTGACAGGACATATTTCTGCTCTGTATTGGGTGATAGCATAAATATCATAGTTATGCAGAGCCCCAGTAAAATCCATGTGCAAATAATCCCATTAACTTCATGTACACCCAGAATTATGAAATAGTACATGAATCTGCTCACAGAATGAAGCTCATATGTGCTGTATTAGCGAATGTAACCTGAAAGCATCAACTGTTAAATATGAAGGTGGTAGGTACTCTGGAAATATCTTAAATTAGTAACATAAGTCATTTAGAGATAAGATCCTATCATAGTAATTTTGAAAATATGAAAGACTCAGAGAAACAAAGTAACATAGAGAACTGTCTGTTGGCAGGTTTATGCGTGGGGTGACAACGATCATGGACAACAAGGCAATGGAACTACTACAGTCAATAGAAAACCTACTCTTGTACAGGGTTTAGAAGGCCAGAAAATTACACGTGTTGCTTGTGGATCTTCCCACAGTGTAGCATGGACAACAGTGGATGTAGCTACACCATCTGTTCATGAGCCAGTACTCTTCCAAACTGCTAGAGACCCTTTAGGCGCTTCTTATCTAGGTAATACAAAGCTTGTGTTTATTTCCTTAACATTTTTAATCAATATTTGTAGATTGGGCAGGATTGTAGATGTGTATAGATGGACAGGCAGGTGTGGGGGGAAGAGGTGGCTGTGCAGGATGAAAGCCATTTAAACATACTGATTTGCTGAAAATGGAGGAAGTGTGAAGAGAACAAGACTTGGGAAGCTAAAACATTGTATGCCCTGAAGCTGAGGAGTCATACAAAAGTCATCGCTAGTTTGTACTTTTAAATGTCTTAAACTATTTGTCAAAGTCCAAAATGCATTAGCAAAAATGAGATCCTTCTTGGACTGTAGACTTTTGTCTTTTTTTGCAGGGGGGCGGGTACAGTGCCTATCATGTTGGGGCCTTGCCCTGATTGGGGCTTCTGGATGCTAGTATAATATTAAATCTCTGTATGATATGTCTCTTAACATTTGCATCAGGAATAATTATTTTTATCTTGCCTATTGATTTCCAAGACAAGTGACCATCATTTAAGAGGGAGGCAGCATTCTGTGATGACACCTTCCCAGTTTATCAGAACCAAGATTTAGTCAGACTTGAGTAACAAAAATGTACTATGTAAAATATCAGAATATTTTTGTTGTTTCTATGTCTTTTAATCCATTAGCTATCATTTACCTAGACAGAACTGCAGCAATAACAGAGCTTCATAGATGGACAATATATATCAATAGTACTCAAGTTATCTGCTAATTTTTTTGTCCAAGTAAAGCTTGTTTTAGAGGCCAGTAGGAAACTAATGGTGTTGAAGTGTCTCCATTCTCATGAGTAAGTTTGACTCTGTTTTATATTAAAGTCGTTGCTGATCTAGGTTCATTATTGGGTTTCATATCAGAATTACAGGAATTGTAGGCTAAGAATCCTTTCCAAAAGTTTCATTAAGCGGGTATCAAACAAAATCAGTTGTTATGCATTAGTCTTTTTTAAAAGCATGTCTGACTCTCTTTTTCCCAGGTGTCCCATCAGATGCGGATTCTTCTGCTTCCAGTAACAAAATCAGTGGTGTAAACAGTTCCAAACCTAACCGCCCTTCCCTCGCTAAGATTCTTCTATCGCTAGATGGGAACCTTGCCAAACAGCAAGCATTATCTCATATATTGACAGCATTACAAATCATGTATGCCAGGTAGGCATGCCAACATTCTTGTATTTTGCAGGGTGAATCATAGATGGTAAGCAGTAATACAGTTTCTCCCTTATAACAGGTAATCATGGGTATAAAATAGGGCTCTAGGATGTATGCTTTAACTCCATTTAAATTTCCTTTTATTGTTCACTTGAAATCAACTTGTTGCCACAGGTTTTCCTGACAAGACTGTCTTATGTGGAACAGGAAACTAAATCTCTGCAACAAAATATTAGCTTAGCTTCATATTTAAAAGTCTCATGTGAGAGTGCATCATCCAAATAACAACAGAATGATAGCTTTCCAAAAGTGCAACTCCAACAATAATCTTTTTGTATACCTTGCAGCTGAGAATGTGTATCACAATTCTTTTGAGATTGCTCATTTCTGTTTGTAAAGACAGGAGAAATATTAGTGGTAAAGAGTCTGAAAAGAAACTTGTGGAAAACTTTGGTTTAAAAATCCCCAAACTCTGTAGGCATCTGTAACTATCTCAGCTAAGTGCGAGTCCTCCCATATGGAATGGAAGTAAGCTACCCTGTAGACTGCAAATATTGAAAACCATCACTTTTAGTATTACTTCAGCTGAATAACAGGACACTTTTTTCTTCCAAGGAGAGGATTTGGGGGTCCTAGTGTAAATCTGTCCTCAAGGAGTTTGTTCATTTTTGATTTAGGGATGCAGTGGTTGGAGCACTGATGCCTGCAAGTATGATTGCACCAGTGGAATGTCCTTCTTCATCCCCGGTCCCACCACCAGATGCTGCTTCGACAGGGAGCCCTGCCAATGGGGAAGAGTGTGTGCTAGCAGTGGATGTCGAAGAGAGGCTGAGCCCAAATCCCTGGCAGGACAGGAGAGGAGAGGTAAAATAAATACCATCAGAATCAGTTTTGCTATCAGAGCAACAATTTTGGAGCACTGAAACATCCATCAACAATAACACTGTGAAGTATTTTCCTTTATTTAATTTGACAGTAACATGTGTAAGAACGTTACTTCAGCATCTGTCTGACTTCTAGAATCAATGCCATAAAGTACCAGCGATTTGTCAGCTGTACCTGATTATAATTGATCAGTTCACAAGTTTAGAGTCCAGTAAATGAGATAAAAACATACGGATGATAAAGTAATTTCTCACCATGTTTTAGACCCAATTAAAAGATATTGGTATTCTCTTAATCAGGTTTTGAAATAGTTTAAAAAGTAGGGGTAAATTTATAAACTGGATTTAAAAAAGAACAAATGACAAGATGAAGAGAATCGTCAGTGTCTAAATCTTATTTCAAATGTAACAAATAACTGTAACATTATTTCTATTGTGTGATGTATTGAAAAGAAAGCCAGATACAAACATACTGCGTGGGTTCTTCAATGTTAAAAGGAGTAATAATAATAATAATTTTGTCCGTAAAGAGGATGCATCTTCTCCATTCCCCCATGCTAGCTTACTTGTTTGTCTCATCCAGCTATGATGTTTGGTCTTTTAGGTTGTAAGTTCTTTGGGATAAGAATTGTCATCTTACTGCATGTTCGTACAGCATCTAGTGCAATAGGGCCCTGATTTAGGGCTTGTCTTCACTATGGGCTAAATCGATGCAGCTGCAATGGATGCAGCAGCGTCGATTTAATGAGTCTGGTTAAGAAATGCTAAGTCGATGGGAGAGCGTCTCCTGTTGAAATAGCGCAGTGTCTACACTGCAGTAAGTTGATGTAGGTTACGTCGACTTCAGTTATGCAGTTTATGTAACTGAAGCAGCGTAACTTGCATCGACTTAGTGCCATAGTGAAGAAAAGCCCTTAGTTTGCCAATAGGCACCACTGCAGTATAAAGGTTCATACAGGGACTGAATTTCTTGAATAAGGTGCTGCTGTTTTTAGGCATCTCTTTTCTGAGCACAAACTGTCCTCAGAGTTCTTTTTAAAAAGTCTAGTTAAGCTTGTTTAAACGCCTGCAATATCTCACTGCTCTGCCACCTGGTTAACTATGATATTTTTTGACTAGGTTGTTTCTTCAGAAGATGCTGTGACGCCCTCTGCTGTAACTCCCTCAGCTGCTGCTGCTTCTTCTCGTCCTTTCATTCCAGTCACTGATGATCCTGGAGCTGCCAGTATCATAGCAGAGACCATGACGAAAACCAAAGAAGTAATATTGCTAATATTTTTAAGACGAGAAGTTTTATTATGTATCTCCATCAAGCAATTGAATTGTTCTGCTGTTTGACAGGTTATGTCATCAGAGTAAAAATAAATTGCTGGTGCTACAGCAACTGCCATATGCATGCTGTTTTACGGGAAACTCAGGTTCTGCAGTCACTTCTGAATTCACTGCTTAGTACACATCCTGTTTCTTGTTGAGAATGTAATACAACCCTGTGTATGTAGTTAGCTTTGTGTAATGCAAATGTATTTTTTATGGTGCTAGGTAGAGCTGGTCACCAATTTTTTGAAAATTTTTCCCATCTAAAAGTGCTGTTTTGTTGAAGCTGAAATGTTTCATGAAAAAGTATCTTATTTTGACAAAAATTAATTGGGAAAGTTTCTTAAGGTCAAGATGGAGTTTCTGGAAGGGGAGAGAGGGCCTTGAGAATAACCAATAGCCTGGTGGTTAGATCACTCACTTGGGATGTGGGAGACCCCAAGGAAAAGGGGAGAGAGGGACCCCTACCCCAGAATAATCAATAATGCTCTGGTGTTTAGGGCAATCACTCATCAGTGCAGCTGCAGCACATCTAGTGAAGATGCTCTGTGCCAACAGGAGAGCACACTCCCACCGACATAGCATTGGTGTGGACAGCTCTTAGATCACTATAACTTGCATCGCTCGGGGGTTTCTTTCATACCCCTAAACGACGTAAGTTAGATCGACTTAAGCAGTAGTGTAGACCTGCCCTATGTCTCGGTTTCAAATTAGGCAGGGAGTTGAATCTCATATCCTAGGTGAGAGCCCTAACCACCACTGAGTTACTGGTTATTCTGGGGTTGGTAGTCTTGTATTTTTTTCACCCTAAAATTCAAAAGGTCTCATTTCAGTTCTGATGCGGAATGAAAACAAAGTTTTGAAAGCTTGATGTTTTTTCTGAAATGAACTTTGTTTTCCAGCCAGCCCTTCAGTCTAATACATGTAAATTATTGCGTACATAAATAGGTAGTAATTTTTATAATATACTTCAGCATGGCATAGTTTTGTTTGGTAAATGCCCCAAATGGTGTCGTGAAGTGATCCCTAAATATGCAACACCCCTAAGCCTTGCTAATAAGCATTGGTTCATAAAATCAAGGAATAGTTGATATTTTTCCCCTTAAGGCTTTGTTCTGAGGATTTGACAGTCAGTTGTCTATTACGGTTTTGTGGCTTGATATTCTGTGTTTCTCTTCACATTTTCCCTTTCAATTAGGGCTTTCAGAAAATAGGAGCTGAACACTTGTTAACCTACCACTACTTCCTACTAGTCATAACTGTGTGGATACAGCTGATAGATGTTTATTATTAAGCCCCTACTTGAATCATGGGATGATTGTCCATAAATTGCGGCTGAGTTGCAGACAAGCCATGGAAAATCACGGAAAAGTAATAATGGACCTGTTTATTTGCGGTAATAAGGTCCATTGTTACTTTTCCACAGTTTTCCGCTGTTGGCTGCCTGGGGCTGAGAGCGGGGGGAGGCCGCTATTGGCCGCTGAGGCTCCCACTGTCAAAATTGCGGTGGAAGCCTAATATTGTGGGATCCACAATATCGCAAATTAAGTAGGGCCTCATTTATTATGTGTTAGTTTTTTTTCGAGTCTTGTATCTATCAGTTTAATGACCCTGCAATTTTCTTTGTATTTACAAGATGCTGGTGACAGGGAAACACTTCCTCCATTGGGGGAAAAAGCATACAAATAAGATAATGTATTTAACCTGTTGGGGTTCAAGCCAGACTGCCGGCCCTACAACTCTGGGGCCTTCAATACTATGCTGCTGTGGCTTACAGCCCTGACACCAGCAGCCAGCATATGAATGTACAGGTCATACTTTGGCTTCCATTGCCTAGTTACTTGTCATAGAGTGACCCCAACTCCCTCCCAGTCCTGAATTTCCCCCAAACCATCTGCCTGCAGTGTTCAGCCCTCTCCTGGAACAGAAGCTGTTAAGTTTGCTGCTCATTTAAAGAGTGTTTAAAGACAAAGTGTTTAAAGAAACAGCAGCATGTTATCTGGACTGGAGTTAACAATCACTTCAGTTCAACCAAAGCACTGGATTGGTTTAGATAAAAAGTAAAACAAGTTTGTTGAATGAAAAAGAGAGCTGTTAAGTGAGTTCAAGTATAAGGGATAAAGATAGAAAAGGTTACCAAAAAAAGTAAAAATGCACTTTCTAGTCACTAAAACTTATCTTTACCTTGAACAAAGATTGTAGCTGCTTGTTTCCTCCCCAGTCTTCCTTTTCTGGCAATGGCTGACTAGTTCTTAGTCAGGATCCCCACAGAGTTCAAAGTGTTGGTTTTCTTTGTCTCCTCAGGTGAATGATAACTTAATGGTTCTCTGCCCCTCTCTTTATAGTTTAGTAAGCCTCTGAAAAGTATCTCTCTAAAAGTTCATTGATGCTTCTTCATGAGGCAGGAAGGCTTCCTGGGGTACCGCCTCCATCCGCCATTGAGATTAAGTGATTGCTCCCCCCCCGCCTCCCTTGCTCTCCTGATGACTGTTTGGCTGGCATGCAAATGTGCTTTTCTGTCTTCAGTGACACCTTGCTCAATTTACATGGGAGACACATTCAAGCAGGTGGAACTGCATTCTGTTTTCTGTGAGGGGAGGGGGACCTGTGTATCAACTCCCTGACATGCCTGGTTTAAACACGTTTGTCATAATTACAGCACATCTGTATAATCCTTTGTGGATAGACTATACATACCTCATTCAAGAATATTAATGATCAGCGGGTTATTAGTTTTTCAGTGGCATATTACATGACACCTTTTAGATTATAACAATAGTGAGTTGGGGGTACACTCAGCTGGTTGGTCCAGCTGATGCTCACTGCTACATACCAGGAGTTCCTTGTCTTCTGGCATAGAGATGCTCTTAGGGTCACAGTATTAAACTTCTGTTTCTTCTTGGAGTGCTTGCACATGCCCGTTCCCCTACAGGTGTAAGCTTGGTCAGTGCACTAGCATTTGAGATTTTCCCCTCAGCTATACCTATTGGGATGGCACTTCTGTCCTCTGCTGCGTTGTGCTGCTGCACAATTGTCCAAAGGGTAGACCCAACTCCCATCTGTTCCTTCTTACCACCTGTGATGATTGTCTGAGTTTGCTAACTTGCTACCATGAGTGTTTCCCTCTTTGTTGGTACTTGTTGCATCATCTTACTGAAGTGTAGGTTTATTTCTTTTCTTTTACTAGTGTATTTAGTTTACATTTTGGTTCCCGGGGTTCTGGGTATCGATGCCCAGTGCTGTGGCATGCCTCAGTCCCCAGACTTTAAACCAGTAGTTACCAACCGGTCGATTCTGGACACTCTCCCAGTTAATCGCAATCTCTGGCCGATAAAAATCTGGTGGTTCAGTGGGGCTGCCGCTAAGGCAGGCTCCCTGCCTGCCCCGGCCCCATGCTGCTCCCAGAAGCGGGCAGTGCAGCCCCAAGGGAAAGGGGGGCAGGAGTTTCCACGTGCTGCTCCTGCCCGCTGCCTCCTCCTGCCCCTGCAGCTCCCATTGGCCAAGAACAGGGAACTGTGGCCAATGGGAGCTGCGGGGACGGTGCCTGCAGAGAAGGGCAGCGTGCGGAGCCACATGCCACCTCCCAGGGGCCACAGGGACGCATTGATCCCTTTTGGGAGCGGTGTGGGGCCGGGGCAGGCACGGAGCCTGCCTTAGCCCTGCTGTGCTGCCAACTGGGAGCTGCCCGAAGTAAGTGCTGCCTGGCAAGAGCCCGCATCCCAGCCCCACTCCCGGAGCCAGCATCCCATACCCTCTCCTGCACCCCCAGCCCTGAGCCCCCTCCCAGAGCTTGCACTGCTCACCCCCTCCTGCACCCCAGCCCACTGCCTCAGGCTCAGCCCCCTCCCACACTGCCCCTCCCACCGAAGCCCCCTCCCACACTGTGAACCTCTGGCCCCAGCCCAGAGCCTGCACCCCCTACTGAACCCCAACCCCTTGCTCCAACCTGGTGAAAGTGAGTGATGGTGGGGGAGAGCGAGTGACAAAGAGAGGGGGAGATGGAGTGGGTGGGGCTTTGGGAAAGGGGCGGGGTAGATCCTGGGTTGCCCTTAAATTCAAAAAGTGATCTTGTGCGTAAAAAGGTTGGAGACCACTGCTTTAAACCTTGTAATGCATGCAAGAAGCTGATGCGAGTCAGGGACCTGCACTCCAGGTTCCTGAAGTGCCTCAGAGAAGCACACATCAGGCACAGGTGTGAAATCTCCAGGGACTTGAAACCCAGAACTAAAAAATACCGGGAGGTCAAACTAAAACATTCCTTATGGATGCAGCCCTGCCCCATCTTCAGAACCTTCCTGCTCGAGGTGGGCATTGAGTGCCTTTACTTTGGTTAGGAGCGCTCCTTCTGGAATGGCATTGTCCAGGAGATTGAGGTCACTAACACCAGTGTCCAGCAGTCAAGTTGAGAAGCAGAGTAGAGTGCGCATAGTGCCAACCAGTTTTGTCTTTGGGGCAGGTAGAATCTTAGGTGGGGTCATTAACTCAGGTACTGATGCTGTTGAGATTGACTATAAGAGAGCACCATCTTGTTCAGCCGTGCGTCGTCTTTGGCTCAGCAGTACCAAAAGACACTCCTGGTGCTGTCAACACCTGAGACTTATATTGTGGCAAGTGATCAGCTGAGTCTGTTGGTACTGGTGGTTCAAGAAACATTTCATCCAATACCAGCAGACACACACAAGGATTTGCTGTCTGCTAGAGTTCAGCACCCAGTACCATGGTCACCTTCGAAGGCTCTGATACCTCTTCGTATGGTGCAGTTTAGGGGAAAACTGACTAATTTCTCCAGTGCCATCCTCTCCAGACTCCCATCACTGCTCCCCAGCACAGAGAAGCACGGCACCTCCCTCATTGAGCGACTTGGGTTTGTCGTCTGAGTCAGAAATTGGATCTTAAGTGTCAAAGCCGTGTCACATAAAACATCACTCTGCTATGAGAAGTTTTCACTGCTGGTATCCAGTGGAGGCTCCATGTTGGTTGGTCAGTAGGGAGCCTTGGTCAGGAAAAAAATTGGACTCCAGTGCCACATCAGCGACTGTATTGGAGCCAGTGGGGGTTTCCATCCAGCTGCAGTTCCTCTTCTCCCCGTCCCTGCTCTGGTAGGTACTGTGATCACTCTTTGCGTCAAGATCTCCAAGAAGCCACTCCTGGTACTGAGCTTGGCATCGAACTTGAACAGTCTTCCCCAATGAATCCCACTGTGGTGGAATTGGGAGAAGCACCATTTCAACCAGCCTTGGGTTCCTCCTCCTCCTCATCGCTTGATGAGGCAGTAGTGTCCAGTGTTTTCTCACCTTTTCTGGACGATTATGAGGTCCTTTAGAACCTCCTTAAGAGACTGGCTTCCATCCTGATATACAGATGGAAGTAATTCAGGAAAGCTCAGGAAGATTGGCTGACATTTTGGCATCTGTGGAGCCTTGAGTGGCGCTGCCCGTAAATGAGGCTATTTGGGAGCCCACTATAGTGTTATGGCAAAAACTATCTTTCCTGCCTCACACAGCTAAGAGGACTGAAAGGAGGTGGTATGTCCCCTCGTGGGTATTTGAACATTATTATACACCCCCACCTTGCCCTTTGAACTGTCTGCTCTCTGTTCGTTGCTTCATCTTTCAAGTAAGTTAGCCTTTTTTGGTGGCAATTATCTCTGCAAGAAGAGCGAGGGAATTGAGAGCACTGGTATCTGACCCACCAGGTATCATCTACAAGGAAAAGATATATCTTCACCTTCATCCAAAATTTCTCGCCAGAATGGTTTCTCACTTCCATATCAGTCAGGCAGTATACTTACCAACATTCTTCCCTGATCCTCATTCTCATAAGAATGAGGAGAGACTCCACACATTTCATGTTAGGAGAGTGTTAGCATTTTACTTGGATAGGACTAAACAATAGGCCATCTTCACAACTGTTTGTGGCAGCTGCAGGCAGGATGAAGGAAATTCCAATCTCATCTCAAAGAACCTTATTGTGGATTTCCTCCTGTATGCGTTTGTGCTACGACATGACCAATGTTATTTCTCCAAACAGGATGCTGGCATGTTCAACAAGATCTCAGATGGCCTCTGCAGCCTTTCTAGCTCATGTGCCTGTAGTGGATGTTTGTAGAGATGCAACTTGGTCATCAGTACATACTTCTGATTCTAATGCCATCTCTCTAGGGATGTCAGATCTGGAAATTTAGTCCTTCTGTCATTATTCAGGTCGACTCTGATCCCACCTCCTAATTGACCTGCTTGAGAGACACCTGAAACAGAATGAACATGTGCAATTGTGTAAGAAAAAATGGTTACTAACTCGTTCTGTAACTGTTGTTCTGTGAGATGTTGCACATGTCCATTCCATGACCCACTCTCCTTCCCCTCTCTATCGAAATCTGTCTGGTAAGAAGGAACTGAGGAGGATCAAGGTGGCTCTTCCCTTTGTGCCATTGTGCAGCAGTAGGAGGCAGCAGCGGGTGCATGGGCTGCCCTGATGGGGGTACCTCTAAGGGAAAAGTCTGTAACGCTAGTGCACTGGGCATGCACACATCTGAAGCGGAATGGACATGTGCAACATATCTCAAAGCACAACAGTTACAGAACAGGTTAGTGACCATGTTGGGTTTTTATAGGCAAGTTAACTCAGTTTGTTGTATAAAATCTTTTTCATCCTCCTTCATCATATATTTCTTCAATTTTTCTTTCAGGATGTAGAAAGCCAAAGTAAAGTATCTGGTCCCGAACCCCAGTACTTGGATGAGTTCACTAGTCTTTTAATACCGGATGACACACGAGTCATGGTTGACCTGCTGAAGCTTGCTGTCTCCATCAGGGCTGGTGAGAAGGGAAAGGATGTTCTTTCCGCTGTGCTGTCTGGAATGGGCACTGCATACCCACAGGTCAGTCAAAGTGATTTTTGTTGTCTTACTGAATTTTAACTATCCTCCCTTCTTTCTCATTCTGTTGAGGTGGCTCCTTGTCATTGATCTTGTTCAGAAGATGTAGGTTTTTACAAACATGAAAACTAATAATTATCTTCTACTAATATAAGAGTCCATATACCTTTTTATTGGAATACCAAATGAATATAGCTGTTTGCTGTAAAAATCAATGAGAGTCAATATTATAAATTTGCCTTGGTACCAGTTAGATTTCAAAGATGAAATAGAACATACTAGATTTTCCAATTTAATAGATACTATGGCCAGTATTGGAATGAAATTGAGTTAGGATAACCCCTTTTTAAATGAGTTCAGGAAGCACTGGGTTACTAACTTGAACTCTAGGTTCATTTCAGATCTACATTTGCCTTGGAGTGTTGTTTACAAAGCAGGACACTTGGTTATTCTTAATCAACAAACTCCTTAGAGGTTTTTAAGGTCAGGCTTGACAAATCCCTGGCTGGGATGATTTAGTTGGGGTTGGTCCTGCTTTGAGCAGGGGGTTGGACTAGATGACCTCCTGAGGTCCCTTCCAACCCTGAGATTCTATGATTAATTCACTACCTGCCATATAGGTGTATATAACCAACGGTTCAAGTTTAGATGCACCAATCATTCTAGGCATGTATGGAACACAAAACACACATGCAGTTTTGTAAGCAATTAACATAGGCCAGTGTTGGGGCCCAGTAGCTATACCAAGGAACAATACAAATCAATAAGATTTCTTATTACATTTACTTATAACCATCAGTTATCAGTTCAATAAATGAGTTACAGTTAAGTATTTCTCTCTAGTAAGAACGTGCTTATTTTAAGGCGCTCTTATGAACATGTTTTTTCCTGTTATGTTTAGTTTGAGAGGGATTAGTTTAAAACATCTATACGATTGCATAAAGTTATAGTTTGAGGTTCTCTTAGGCAAATGTACTTGGATTTACAAAGTAGAAGCAGGTATATGGCATTGCTTAGTTAAAATCCAAAATATGGTTACTTGAGTTCTCGGTAGGAGTGTGAACTCAAAATAACTTTATTTATATTAAAAAACACCAAGAGAAATGAAACCTCATGACTTCTTCTCAGTTGTGTGAACCTTGTGATTGGAGAGAGCCAGTCCAAGTGTGTGATAGCACTTCTGGATTTTGGTTCTGCTTTTGTGGAGTCCCACACAGTGACTCAGTTTATATACTTTTTGGTGTTTGTTGGAAGCTGGCTGCTTTTTTATTTGTTGCTTACTTGCCACATTGGCTCTTTGTTTCTCTGCTGCTTCTGTCAATAACAAATAGATGGTGTCAGGGTATAACATATGTTCATCCTCTTTCAGAGTCAGAGGATTTTTGTTTAATTTATTTCAAGGATTATATTTCTCTATTAACCACTACTATTATTTGTAATTCCCCCTCCTTCAGCCATTTCTTATATTATTTCAGAATTATGCAATGGATAAGTATTTATATTCAGTATCCTTTCCTTGTGCTATATGATTCATATCCTTTCTAGAGTTCAACAATCCTTTATAGTTGCTCTACTTTTATTGGACGTAGTTCATTTTTGAAAATTTTATATATAAGTATTTCACAGCCTTCGGAATTTAGAATTGAACAAGAAACATTTATTTAAAGAAACAAGATAGGTTATCAACATATGGAGGGATGGTGCCTTTGATTCATGAAGCAGACAAATGTGCAGTTTCTTATTTGGGATTAAACTATATGGTTGATTTTATTTGGGTATCAGAAAGTTCGATCTCTAGAACAATTAGTTTTCTGGGTCTCTTAGCAAACTATTCCTTAAACAATTCATAGGTGCCCCCACCTCTAGTGCTTAACTCACTCTTTTCCAACTCATGGGATTCTCTGTAGGCAGACAATGAGATAGGAAGCTCTAGCCACATGTAGATCATGGGTGGCCCTTCTCTGAGTGAGTAATAATTGATTGTCTGAAAACTTCATTTACACATTTTATTCCTTATTCTGGGGTTTTGAGGTTTCTTAGATCAGTGGCTCTCAACCTTTCCAGACTACTCTACCCCTTTTAGGAATCTGATTTGTCTTGTGTACCCCCAAATTTCACTTTACTTAAAATCTACTTGCTTACAAAATCAGACATAAAAATACATAAAAGTATCTCAGCACATTATTATTGAAAAATTGTTTACTTTCTCATTTTTACCATAAAGTTATAAAAATCATTTGGAATATAAATATGGTAGTGTATAGTCTATAGAGCAGTATAAACCAGTCATTGTCTGTATGAAATTTTAGTTCGTACTGACTTTGCTAGTGCTTTTTGTGTAGCCTATTGTAAAACAAGGCAAATATCTAGATGATGTACCGCCTGGAAAACTTCTGTGTACCCCCAGAGGTACACACAGAACCACTAGACAATAGTTCATGCTTTGGGAAGTAGATATTGATCTCCCATTGCCTTTAGTTCCTAAAGGAGATCCTTTAGATCTCCCATTGCCTTCAGAGGAACTAATGTCTGGTATACGTGAAGAGGGGATTACTGAAATCCTAGATGTCATGTGGAGGGGAATAGTGATAGCTTCCTGACTAAAGGGGAAGAGAGAGTGTTACAGTAACTTACTACCAATATATTCAAGACATAGCTGACATCTATACATCTCACTTTGCAAAGGATTCAGACATTCTAAGATTGTTTACTTGGGTGAGATGAATCAGCTCAAGTTACATGGATCTTAAAGTATCAAACACAGTTCTGAAATATTAAATCTCATTGTGGATGATACAAATAGAACATCAGAAACTCAGCTCCTGTCTCTTTCTGTCCTTCCCACTTTTGCTCCCAGCTCCATGACAAGTGCTATTCTACTTCCCTGGTCCTCCCAGTCCTCTGAGATCATTGAAAGAAATCCCCTCCTCTGCACCTACCCTGTCTTCCTGGTTGTCTGCCTCTGTGCTGCTTTTCTCACCTTTTCGGTGTTATCAGCTACGTGGAATTAGTTGTTCACTTTAGGGTTAATTAGTTTGTACAAATATCATTAATGTTACCATTTATAGAGTTAATGATAGTTTGAATAGTTGAATGGTTTGTAATAATGTGACTCAGACAATTCTGTTTTTATACTGGCCCATGTGTTTGCAATAAATATTTGCTGAACTGTCATATTTATTGTATGCCTTTATATGGCCATGTAGTGAAATAATCAGACCCAATTCACTGTGGCACAGAATGAATGTTACAGAAACCTTACCCATTACCTTCCTGTATTTTGTCAGTTAACATCTTAGTGCTGAAGTGGTATTAGCAGGGGTTCTCAAGCTTTTTTCCCGGAGGGCTCCCCCTCCCCAACATGCTATAAAAAGTCCAGGACCCAGCAGGGGTAGGGGGCCCTCGGGGCAGGGACTTCTATTTTGGGGGAGGGGAGCAGAGGCCAGCAGGGCTTGAGCCAGCTCCGTGTGGGCAGGAGCATAGCTCAGGGTGTAGGGAGGGGATAGCTAGAGGCTCTGTGCAGGCACGGGGGTAGCTCAGGGTGCAGGGAGGGGTACTGTAGGGGCTGTGTGCTGGGAGGGCTCCCCTGTGGTCCTGGTTCCCGGAGGGCTCTGCCAGCCATGGAGCTGGGTCCCCCACCCAGGCGGCTCTTACTGGCTGCCTCTGTGGGAGCAAAGGGGGCTGGGAGCTGAGGGGGCAGCTTCAGCCCCAGGCACCAGCAGCAGCAGGAGATGAGGGAATGCTGCAGCTGCCTGCTCCATGTCATCATCCAGAGCAGCAGCTGTGCCGCTCTGCCTGCCTCTGGCTTCCTACCTCTGACCTGGCCAGGGGGCAGGGAGAAAAGGAGATGGGGGTGGGGGGGAGCTGCCCCCGCAACTTCCCTGCTCTTGTGCTGCAGTTTTGGGGCGGGAGGCAATGCCCTCCATGCCCCCTCAACTCTGCCCATGGGCTCAGAGCTTTTGCCCCATGGGGGGCACCAGGGCTCGGGGCTCCAAGATTCAGCCCCTAGGGGAGTGCTGGGGATTGGAGCTTCAGCTGCATGGGAGGTGTCGGGGATGCTTCAGCCCCGCAGGGCGTGCTGGGGATTGGAGTTTCAGCCCCACGCTTCCCGACTTCAGCCCTGCAGGGAGCGCCAGGGATCAGGCACTGGGTTTCAGCTGCAGAGCCCTGCAGCCCCCTTAAAAGGGCTCGTGAACCCCTGGTTGAGAACTGCTGGTATTTTAACATTCAGTTATCTTAACACTTACCTTTGATGTTTTCATTTGTTTGTTGAATCGGCATTTTAAACTTATTTTTCTTGCCTATTTTGGGTTTAATGTGATATTTGCTTCTTGTTGCATTGCTCTAATAACTGAAATAGAGGCTTATTTCATTTATTCATACTTTTTCAGTTGGAATATTGGAATGTAATGGACAAGACACCAAGAAGGATGGGGATCAGGGCTTACTCTCATTATCATTTTTTTTTCTAGAAGACTGAATTGGTTTCTTTAGGAAGATGTGTATAATCAGTTGATGTATTTTTTTAGGTTGCTGACATGTTGTTGGAGCTGTGTGTTACAGAGTTAGAAGATGTGGCTACAGACTCGCAAAGTGGTCGTCTTTCTTCACAGCCAGTGGTGGTGGAAAGTAGCCATCCATATACAGATGATACTTCAACCAGTGGCACTGTAAAAATACCAGGTATGGAGTACTGATGAGATTTATGAGAGGAGAAATTATCCATTCAGTTACTTACATTATGCAGATTTGCACGAACAGACATTTAGATTCAGTTTACAATAATCCATTTTGAATCTTCACTAAAATGTTCGAGTAAATTGGGTAGTTTTAACATACCTGTTATCATAATAAAAAATTTGTACACTTGATCTTTCTTGAACCTGTTAAATGTACTCTTCATGAATTCAGGTTCTCTGGGCAGTACTGGATTTGGTACACTGCTGCTCTACAGCTGTAGATCACTTCTAATTGTTGTTTCATTAGGACATTGGGAACAGCTTGCCCGTAATCACATAGTAAATTGTTATCAGGGCCAGAAATAAACTAATTTATTTGTCTTTGGCCTTAACTATTAGACTATAATTTTTCTCTGTGCATTGTGGTTTCATATTGAGTTTATTTAATACTGTCCAAAAGTTAGATTTCTGATGCAGTTAGCCATTTTGCCTCAGCTTGCAGGCATGCTTTGCTCTGACATAGTGTAACAGATCACGTAAGATTTGGAGTGTTCTGAACATTGTCATGTACAGTTGGCCCAAATTAATGGGTGGTGTGTGGATCTATACTATGTAATTCTTTCAAGGAACATTAATTACAGGCAAATAATTATCTTAATAGAAAATAGCTATGTTTTAGCTTGATCAGCATAGAACAGTCCAAACAATGTTTTAAATCACTGGACTTTTAAAAGCTTACATTTTCCCCCATTTTACTTATTGTTTAATTATATAAAGTACTTTACTTGTTAGGTGCCGAGGGACTCAGAGTAGAATTTGATCGTCAGTGTTCTACAGAGCGGCGCCATGACCCTCTCACCATAATGGATGGTGTCAACAGGATAGTTTCAGTGCGATCAGGTGATGAGAATCAAATGTTATATTTGCTTTATTTTTCTTAAGTGCTCAGTTTAGCTTACTGTTGAGTGTTGGATGAAATACTCTTATTGTATCGTAAATCGTATAGTTTATTTTGGGTGGAGAATAGGCTAGAAAAATACATATCAAATACTGATTTACAATGTTTTTTAATTAACAAAATTTAGAAAATTTAGGCAGTTGTCTCATAGACTCATAGACTTTCAGGTCAGAAGGGACCATTATGATCATCTAGTCTGACCTCCTGCACAATGCAGGCCACAGAATCTCACCCACCCACTCCTGGAATAATCCTCTCACCTATGTCTCAGCTATTGAAGTCCTCAAATCATGGTTTAAAGACTTCAAGATGCAGAGAATCCTCCGGTAAGTGACCCGTGCCCCATGCTGCAGAGGAAGGCAAAAAACCTCCAGGGCCTCTGCCAATCTACCCTGGAGGAAAATTCCTTCCCGACCCCAAATATGGCGATCAGCTGAACCCCGAGCATGTGGGCAAGACTCACCAGCCAGACACCCAGGAAAAAGTTCTCTGTAGTAACTTCTAACATCCCATCATTGACCATTGGTCCTATTTACCACTGATGGCAATTAATTGACCTTTGACTAAGATCATGTTATCCCATCAAACCATCCCCTCCATAAACGTATCTAGCTTAATCTTGAAGCCAGTTAGGTCTTTTGCCCCCACTGCTTCCCTTGGAAGGCTGTTCCAGAACTTCACTCCTCTGATGGTTAGAAACCTTCGTCTAATTTCAAGTCTAAACTTCCTGATGGCCAGTTTATATCCATTTGTTCTTGTGTCCACATTGGTACTGAGCTGAAATAATTCCTCTCCCTCCCTGGTATTTATCCCTCTGATATATTTAAAGAGAGCAATCATATCTCCCCTCAGCCTTCTTTTGGTTAAGGTAAACAAACCAAGCTCCTTGAGTCTCCTTTCATACGACAGGTTTTCCATTCCTCGGATCATCCTAGTGGCCCTTCTTTGTACCTGTTCCAGTTTGAATTCATCCTTCTTAAACATGGGAGACCAGAACTGCACACAGTATTCCAAATGAGGTCTTACCAATGCCTTGTATAACGGTACTAACACCTCCTTATCTCTACTAGAAATACCTCGCCTAATGCATCCCAAGACCGCATTAGCTTTTTTCACGGCCACATCACATTGGCGACTCATAGTCATCCTGTGATCAACCAGGACTCCGAGGTCCTTCTCCTCTTCCGTTACTTCCAACTGATGCGTCCCCAGCTTATAACTAAAATTCTTGTTATTAATCCCTAAATGCATAACCTTACACTTCTCACTATTAAATTTCATCCTATTACTATTACTCCAGTTTACAAGGTCATCCAGATCTTCCTGTAGGATATCCCGATCCTTTTCTGAATTGGCAATACCTCCCAACTTTGTGTCATCTGCAAACTTTATTAGCACACTCCCACTTTTGGTCTCAATACATCAGATTTCTGAATCACACACAACCATAACTGAAACACATGTAGATTCTGGTAATTATTTAACAGAAGCAACTTTTAATATTTGTGCATATATGCAAAGTAATTTCTAAACTGCAAATAAAAGTGTATTTTACAGAAGAATTTCAACTTTAATCTGCATCCTAAATAATTTTTGATAGACTCCACATTTAAAATCTGTTTTAACATTCTAACCTCTATGTATAAAGACCAGTATAAAGAGGCAGCATATGGTAATTGTTTTGGGGCAGGATTGAAATGTACTCTTTAATTTGCTTTGCTTTTTAATTTGTCGCTTGGTAATTCTGTTGTGATTTGTAAAACAAGTTTCCCTGCCTCTGCCTTAAAATCAAATGTAAATGCTGATTTTACTGTTACAACCCCAAATGGATCCTAATATGTGTGGCGTACAATTTTCTGTATAACCAAGGTAGTTATTTTTAATGAATCTGAACATAATGTGAAACTTTATATAACAGGAGTGCTAGGGTTTTTTTTCTTCTGTAAGAATTTTAAAAGTCTGGAAATATGGGTTTTACTACATTAAAGGCAAATCTTTCTGCTCTCAAGTGCTCTAAATAAAATCTGGGCACAGGCTGGAGAGTTTTTAAATTCTATCACTTACTCTTTCTTCCTCTCCTCTTTCTTCCATTTCTCCTCCCCACTTCCCTGGATCAAATCATATATCCAGTATCTCTGTCAGTTTTCTTCTTTCATTTACTCACCCGTGTGATATTTTTCTTTTTCACTCTCATCAAGTGTGACATTTAAATTATGAGCAAGCTATGGATCATGATGTCTACCATTTCTGCTGACCCTTCCTCCAAGAGCAGAAGTCCATTTTATGGAGCACTTTGAATCTATGTAGTGGCATGGGCCTTCTGGTGTCCACCATCTGCCTAAACCAAAGTTATTCAAATTGGGACATATGTCTGAAAGCAGATGTAGAGAGCAGGAAATCATGCCTTCACATTGGATCTCATACCAATTTGGGCACACAAGTTTATAATTATTGTTTTAGTACTATATTTAAGTTGCTTAATGGTGGTTGTGACAGATATGCAATATTGTGGACAAATCTCATTCAGTTGAGTTCAATTTTATTGAATTAGGGTAAATATCTTTGGAATTAATTGTATTAAAAATGTAAATGTTTTTGTACTATTGTGAGATTGTGGAACTTCTTTAGCAGGAAGACAAGATTTAATGCAATCTCTGGAAGGTATTAGGAACGTCAAAGGGCTTTTTGGGACAATACATTTGAAGTAGGTTTCCTAGGAAGTACGTGGGGATGAGGGAAAAGCAAATTCTCTCCTCTGAAGCCAAGCTTTTGAAGCCTTGCACTGGGAGGAGAGATCCTTTGTGCACTAATTACCTGCTTCTGGAAACTCCAGGTCAGAGTCCCCTGAACTGTATAAAGCAGTGGTCCCCAACCTTTCTGTGGCCAAGAGCACATTCATCCCTTCATCAGAGTGTGGCGGGCAGCGACACTTCTCGGCGGCATTTCAGTGGTGATGGTTCTCCGCCGGAAGCGCACCTCGGTGGCATTTCAGCGAAAGCTTCTCCGCCAGAAGCGCTCCTCGGCGGCATTTCAGCAAAAGCTTCTCCGCCGGAAGCGCTGTGCGGCGGCATTTCAGTGGCGACGCTTCTCCGGCAGATGCTCCTCTCCTCTTCCTTCCTTGGGGCCGGCCCTGACAGTGGGCGCACATAAAGGTGCCCGCGGGCACCATGTTGGGGACCACTGGTATAAAGGGTGGACTAAACATGTTTATGAATGTGCTTGATCTGAGCTGAAGCTGTGATGATCTTGTCACCACAAAGAGAACCCCTTCGGTGAGGTGTTGGGCTCTGGCAGGAACAGTTCTTCATGTTAGAAGTGAGGTGATGTCTGGTAATCTTATTAACGTGTGTAGTTTCTCTTATTATTTTAAATGTTTTCTCTGTAGGACTTTTATCTTAGGAATGAAATAGGCTTACGTAAAAAGAACTGTTTGGTACTTTACAACTATGTCTCAGCAGAGAGAACAAGTGTATTTGCTTGGTCAGCCTCTCTCTGCTGGGAATAACCCAGTGAAGACAGGGAAGTGTGCATCCTGGAAATAACTGATTACAAGGGAATGAGATGCAGGTCTCCATCCAGAAAAATAACCGCTGGGGAGCTGGAAGCCTGAGAATGGGTGCTGTTGCTGTACCATTGGTGGGAAATACAGGTGCAATTGCCCTGAACTGTGAGAGTGGGAAAAGATTTTAAATAGTGAATTCATTTTGTATATTGTTATGGATTGCATGTTGCCACCATTTTATTTTTTCAATAGTGGACTTTCAGTAATGTAACTGACTTTGGTATTAAAATAACTGAAGGCATCTTTTTGATGGCAATTTAAATTGAGCTTTTCAAACAGGAACAAAGTTGTATTGTCAGGAAATTTGCTTCTTGTCTTGGATTTTAGCTATTTTTATATGCACGTTTATGAGCTTCATTTACAGATATTTTTTTTCCTAGGCAACATTCATTTAATGCTTACAGCAACTAGCATCTAGTAGCTATATGATATTTTAAGGATGACTGAAATAATCATTAATCAGTATAGATGAAAATGTGTGTATGTACTATCCCATGTAACAGGTCGGGAGTGGTCTGATTGGTCTAGTGAATTGCGAATTCCGGGAGATGAATTAAAGTGGAAGTTCATCAGTGATGGCTCTGTGAATGGATGGGGATGGCGATTCACTGTTTATCCTATCATGCCAGCTGCAGGTAAGTCATAATATATGGTAGGGGGAGAGATTCAGATATTCATAAGCAAAGGTTGCATTGTCCACTTATACATATTTATTTAGAAAAGAGAATACATCAACAAAGTAACAAGATACATAAATAAGTGAGGATACAGTTTTGGCATACTCTCCGTAGAAAGATGAGTATCTGGATTAGAAATTCAGTAACTCCTCACTTAACATTGTCCTGGTAAATGTTGTTTCGTTGTTACGTCGCTGATCTGTTAGAGAACATGATAGAGGGAGCTTGCGGGCAGCAGCTGCTGTCTCAACTTGCTGATTTACTTTAAAAGGGAGTGTATGTAGAGTGGGATCAGCGTACTTAAAGGGGTAATATGCGTGTCTCTCTCACGCGCGCACACACTCACACACGCACACACTGTGTGTCTGTCTCACACATGCACCACCCGGGCACTTTGGAAAGTGGAGAGAGTTATGCTCCAGTGGGATAACGTGGATTCATCATCATGTTTAGTTTTGCAGGGAATGTTTGCAGCCACTGCCATGCATCTATTATGTCTCCTCCCTCCATTCTTGCTGCCTTGTAGAGTGTGAGGCTACATTAACAACAATATGTTCTTCTTTGAGTGCTTGCTCATATATATTCCAATTAGGTGTGCGCGCGCGGCGTGCACGATCGTCGGAAGATTTTTACCCTAGCAACACTCGGTGGGCCGGCTGGCACCCCCTGGAGTGGCGCCGTTACGGTGCCTGATATATACCCCAGCCGGCCCAGCGCCCTCTCAGTTCCTTCTTACCGCCCGTGACGGTCGTTGGAACTGTGGAGAGCAGCTCGCTGATCTCCACCCCCCTAGCATACTTAGCACTCGTTTATCTTGTAGATAGTTTTAAGTACTTCTTAAGTAGTTGTTAGTAGTTTACTGATAGTTCTTTTGTTGTAGTTAGTGTAAATAGTAGCGGGAGATAAGGGGCTTCTCCCCTGTCTCCCTCCCGGTACCGGGCCAATGCCTGGCTCTCCGGGATTCAAGCCTTGCTCGGCCTGTCAGAAGCCGATGCCCACGGGGGATCCCCATGACTCCTGTTTAAAGTGCCTCGGGGAGTCCCATCTTCCGGACAGGTGCCGAATTTGCAAGGCATTTAAGCCACGGACCAAGAAGGAGCGGGACTTTTGTTTAAAGCAGCTCCTCTTGGAGGCCTCACTCAGCCCGATGTCGGCCCCACACCGGAACCCGGTGCCGACCCCGGCGGGCTCGTCATCGACAGCACCGGAACGCCCGAGCTCCGGGAAAGAGCCCCAGCACCGTACACCTCAGGCCGGGACTTCTCAGAGGCGTCGCTCTCTGTCACCGAGAGCGAGGAAATCGGGTCCTGGACCAGCACCGACTCCGGCGCTGCTGCTCCCGCAGCCTGTTCAGGACTGCGCCAAGTCCGGTGTGGCGCCAGCACCATTGACTCGGGTACCGCAAGGACCGTCGAGCTCGGTGCCTGTGGCTCAGATATCTATGCCACCTGCTCCGGCTCCGCAAAGGCCGTCGAGTCCGGCGCCGCTACCAATACAGGCACCGACCCTGCCGACTCCGGCACCCCAGAGGCCGTTGAGCGCAGGACAGCCTTCTAAGGCTCCGGTACCGACGACTCCGGCCCCACAAGGCCCGTTGAGCTCGGTGACCGTCAGCTCCCCGGTACACACCGTGGTAGAGCTTCCACTGCCGTCCACTCCGGACACCTTCTCGGCAGCACGGGACCTGATTGCTATGACTGATCCGGCACCGACCTCATCCTCGGTACCGCCATTGCGGATCATCACATCCTGCGGCAAACCGGCCATGTTACGCCCGGTGCCGCATGCGGAGACCAGCCAGCAGCAGTCGGGTTCTCCTGGGCACCGCTCGCAGTCCCGGCGCCGGTCACCATCGCGGCACCGGTCGTACTCGCGGTACCATTCCAGGTCGCCCTCCAGGCGGCGGTATGATGACTCCCGGTACCGCTCCCGGTCCCGCGGCCGGTCACTGCGTAGATCTCCGGACGATCGACATCATTATCGTTCGCTGAGACGTTCCCGATCCAGGTCGGGTTCCCAGTACCGCAGCAACCGCCGGTACCGTTCCAGGTCCTGGTACCGATCGAGATCCCGGTACCGATCCCCGGCACCTCGACATACCATGGCCACGCAGACCGCTCTTCAAGGTTACTCTGCACCGCCTTGGCCTTCTCGCTCCGTCTCCCACTCATGTAGAGCCGGTAGCGACTTTTATGCTGAGGATCACGCGGTTGGTGAACAGGGCCACTGGCCGGATGTTGGACAGGAGCCATTTCAAGACCAGGGGCAGTGGCCCTTCTGGACCCCAATGGCATACCATCAAGCCAAAGGGGTCCCATCTAGAGCCTCCCACTCGGCCCAATCCGAGCCCAGAGCACCAGAGGCAACGGTATCCCGCCCTCCCCCAGAAGTCTCTGACCCGCCACAGTCATCGGTCGTGGTCCCAGACCTGGAGGCCCCGACCTTGGACTCCTCAGCGGTTCCCCACCAGGACCTCTCCCAGGATCCCCTGGCTCAAGGTCTATCGTCCTCCTCCTCTCCCGACGAGGCAGTGGCGGGAGCGTCATCTTCCGGCCCGCCTCCTATCGATCTCCGGGACCATCAAGACCTGCTACGCAGATTGGCTCTTAACATGAATCTGCAGATCGAGGAGGTACCATAACTTGAGGACCCGGTGGTGGACATTCTGACAACTGACGCCCCCACCAGGGTAGCCCTCCCGTTCGTCCGCACGATATTGGCCAACGCCACGTCTATCTGGCAGCCCCCAGCCTCGATACCCCCCACTGCCAGGGGTGTAGAGAGGAAGTATATGGCGCCTCCAAGAGATTTCCAGTATCTCTATACCCACCCCCCTCCGTGCTCCTTAGTGGTTCAGTCGGTCAACGAGAGGGAGAGGAATGGCCAACAGGCCCCCGCCCCAAAGTCCAAGGACGCCAAGCGCCTAGACTTATTTGGGAGAAAGATCTACTTGGGGGGGCCTACAGCTCAGAGCTGCAAACCAGCAGGCACTCCTGAGCCGTTACGGCTATAACACCTGGGTCTCCATGGAGAAATTCAAAGAACTTATACCTCCGGAGTCCAGGCAGGAGTATAAAGCGTTTGTCGAGGAGGGTAAGAAGGTGGCCAGGACGTCGTTGCGGGCTTCTCTTGATATCGCCGACTCGGCCTCCAGAACTATAGCCTCAGGAGTCGCCATGCGGCGTATCTCCTGGCTCCAATCCTCCACCCTCCCCTCGGAGGTCCAACACACTATTCAGGACCTACCGTTTGAAGGTCGGGGTCTGTTCTCAGAAAAAACTGACCCGAGGCTGCAGACCCTTAAAGATGGTCGAACCATCATCCGCACGCTGGGGATGCATACCCCGGCAACGCAGCTCAGACCCTTCCGGCCCTTCGGGCAGCGTCCCTACTTTACACCCGCACCACAGCAGGACTTCTCTAGGATACCACGTGGTCGAGGGGGCAGGAGGCAACAGTCCAGTCGGCAGACTGGTCAGAGGCAGGGCCCCCACAAACCATCATCGGGGCCCAAACAAAATTTTTGAAGGGACGCTCGAGGCTGGAGTACCAGTTTCAGTCGATCCTCTCCCCCTATTCCGAGACCGCCTTTCCCATTTCTCCCGTGCATGGTCGAATATCACCACAGACCGCTGGGTCCTACGCACGGTGGAAAGCGGATACCACTTGCAGTTTGTCTCCCCCCCCCTCCCTCCCACCCTCCCTCCCTGTCCCTCTTCAGGGACCCTTCTCATGAGCAACTCCTAATTCAGGAGATACAATTGCTCCTCTCCGCAGGAGCGGTAGAGGAGGTTCCGAGGGAGCTCAGGGGCAGGGGTTTCTACTCCCATTATTTCCTAATCCCCAAATCGAAAGGGGGGCTACGTCCTATCTTGGACTTGCGGGGGCTCAACGAATTTATGGTAAAGTTGAAGTTCCGTGTGCCCTCCCTGGGCACCATTATCCCCTCTATGGATCATGGAGACTGGTACGCCGCCCTCGACATGAAGGACGCGTATTTTCATATTGCAATCTACCCACCTCACAGACGCTTCCTCCGCTTCATGGTGGGCCAGAGACACTTTCAGTTTACGGTTCTGCCCTTCGGCCTCTCGACGGCATCGAGGGTTTTTACGAAATTCATGGCAGTGGTGGCAGCCGCCCTTCGTCGTCAAAGATTTCAGGTGTTCCCATACCTCGACGACTGGCTTATCCGCGGCAACTCCAGCAGCCAAGTCCAGTCGCACATTCGGATGGCCATGAGCATGTTCAAACAGCTCGGCCTCCTCCTGAACGTAGAAAAGTCCACTTTGGAACCAACACAGAGGTTAGACTTTATAGGGGCAGTACTGGACTCCACTCTCGCCCGGGCGTTTCTTCCAGAGGCTCGCTTTCAGGCCCTTATAACCATCATACGCAGCCTTCAGAGCTTCCCAACGTCAACGGCCCGCTGCTGCCTCAGCCTCCTCGGTCACATGGCGTCCTGCACTTTCGTGACAGCTCACGCCAGGTTGCGCCTCCGACCTCTCCAGGCGTGGCTCTCCTCAGTATACCAGCCACGCAGAGACAGCTTGGACCTGATTTTGACAGTACCATCACAGGTCCTGGCCTCCCTCAACTGGTGGCTAGACCCCAGGAAGGTGCTGGAAGGTGTTCCATTCCATCCACCTCAGCCATCCCTAGCCTTAACCACGGATGCATCATCGCTCGGCTGGGGAGCCCATTTACAGAACCTCCAAACACAGGGTCTGTGGTCAGAGCAGGAATTGACCCTGCACATCAATGTCAGGGAACTGCGAGCGGTACGCCTTGCCTGTCAAGCCTTCGCCCAGCATTTACAGGGTCGTTGTGTCACCATCCTTACAGACAACACAACGGCCATGTATTACATCAACAGACAAGGAGGGGCACCCTCCTCCCTGCTCTGCCGAGAGGTGATACATCTGTGGGACTTTTGCATAGCCCACTCCATTCACCTGGTAGCCTCTTTTCTCCCAGGGGTCCAGAACACCTTGGCAGACCGACTGAGCAGGTCCTTCCAGACTCACGAGTGGTCCATTCGACCGGACGTTATCCACTCTGTCTTCCGGAAGTGGGGATTTCCCCACATAGACCTATTCGCGACTCGCGAGAACCGGAAATGCCACGCGTTGTGCTCACTCCAGGGTCGCTCCCCAGGCTCCCTGACAGACGCTTTTCTCCTGCCTTGGACGGACCACCTGTCCTATGCCTTCCCGCCAGTTCCACTGGTCCACAGAGTCCTGCTCAAATTGTGCAGGGACAGGGGCCGCTTAATCCTGATCGCTCCAGCGTGGCCCAGGCAGCACTGGTACACCACCCTCCTAGAGCTCTCGGTGTCAGCCCCAATCACTCTTCCATTGTGGCTGGACCTGATTACGCAACAGCACAGCAGGCTCCATCATCCCGACCTGCACTCTCTCCATCTAACAGCGTGGCTGCTGCATGGCTGAACCCGTCCGAGCTGTGTTGTTCTAGCCCGGTCCAACAGGTTTTACTGAGCAGCAGGAAGCCGTCTACCAGGTCCACCTACTCAGCTAAGTGGAAACGGTTTTCCTTTTGGTGCGGCACTTGGGGTTTTAACCCCTTGCAGGTGCCGATACATACCATTCTAGACTACCTCCTGTCCCTAAAGGAGCAGGGTCTGGCCCTTTCGTCGATAAAAGTCCACCTCGCGGCAATTTCGGCCTTTCACCCTGGCGACAGTGGGCTTTCGATTTTTTCCAACCCCATGGTTAGCAGATTCCTCAAGGGGTTGGAGCGGCTACACCCATTGGTTCGACGCCCGGTCCCCACCTGGGACCTCAACCTCGTCATCGCTAGGCTCATGGGGGCCCCATTTGAGCCTATGGCCTCCTGCTCGCTTCTGTACCTCTCCTGGAAGACGGCCTTCCTCGTAGCCATCACCTCGGCGAGGCGCGTCTCTGGGCTCAGAGCACTTACTTCGGAACCCCCTTACACGGTGTTCCACAAGGACAAGGTACAGCTGCGACCACACCCGGCCTTCCTGCCCAAGGTAGTGTCGGCCTTTCGTATTAACCAAGACATTTTTCTACCGGTCTTCTACCCAAAGCCCCATGCCTCTCAAAGGGAGCAGCAACTCCATTCCTTGGACGTCTGTAGAGCACTCGCCTTCTACATCGACCGAACAAAGCCCTTTCGGAAAACGACTCAGCTGTTCGTCGCCGTGGCAGACCAGATGAAAGGTCTCCCGGTCTCTTCCCAACGCATCTCGTCCTGGATCACATCATGCATACGGACATGCTATGACTTGGCAGGTGTTCCCACCATGCACCCTACTGCCCACTCCACCCGAGCTCAAGCCTCGTCCTCCGCCTTCCTGGTACACATACCAATTCAAGAGATATGTAGGGCAGCAACTTGGTCATCGGTACACACCTTCGCCTCTCATTATGCCATAGTACAACATTCCAGGGAGGACGCCGCTTTTGGTTCGGCGGTTCTACGCTCTGCAGTATCACAATCCGACCCCACCTCCTAGGAAAGGCTTGGGAGTCACCTAATTGGAATACATATGAGCAAGCACTCGAAGAAGAAAAGACGGTTACTCACCGTAGTAACTGTTGTTCTTCGAGATGTGTTGCTCGTACCTATTCCAAACCCGCCCTCCATCCCCACTGTCGGAATAGCCGGCAAGAAGGAACTGAGAGGGCGCTGGGATGGCTGGGGTATATATCAGGCACCGTAATGATGCCACTCCAGGGGGCGCCAGCCAGCCCACCGAGTGTTACTAGGGTAAAATCTTCCGACGATCGTGCACGCTGCGCGCGCACACCTAATTGGAATAGATATGAGCAACACATCTCGAAGAACAACAGTTACTACGGTGAGTAACCGTCTTTTAACTCTTGAGGACTCATCTGAGTGTTAGTTCATCATTTAGCAGCAAGGCATTCCCTGGAAAATATCCCAACCTCTTCCACCCTCTGACTCCACCACCTCAACCAAGCTTCGCAATCATCATTGCTGTGCACAGTATTAAATAGTTTGTTTAAAACATACTGTGTGTGTATGTATGTATGTGTATAGATGTGTGTGTGTGTGTGTGTGTGTGTGTATATATATGTGTGTGTGTGTATATATATATATATATAGTTAGGATATAGATATTTAGGCCTGTCTGTAAAGGCCTATACTTTAAGAATTTAGGTATATGTTTATCATTTAGCTAGTTATAGAGATATAAAAGAGAGAATTTGTGTAAAGGCCTTTTTTTTACTGTGACAGTTTGAGGCCCTGTTCTTAGGCCAGTGCCTTTGGCTAGGCAGCAGAGGCAGCCATAAGCTGGGAAGTGTATGGTTACATCCTTTCATTTTAAACCAGTCATTAAAATAAGGCAAGTTGGGGCTGTTAGAAAGATGATCTGATTTATCACCTCCAGAAAAAGGGAAGAGCCTAGAAGATGTAAAAGAAAATTTAGTTTGATAGGTTTTTTTGGGGGGTAAGAACTTACTTATCAGTAGACACAGCTGGAAAGCCCTTATGTCTTTATAGATGTAGTTGTAAAATTCTTTCTTTTGTATTGTTTTGTATTGTTTATTTGCATGGTTTTTGTTTGGTTTTGTGATTGTTTTTGTCTGCTGTATAATTAATTTTGCTGGGAAAAAGGAACTTGGATTTAAGCTTGCTGAAAGTTCACCCCGATAAACATCAAATTGTTTGCACCTTTGGACTTCAGGTATTGTTCTCTGTTCGTGCGAGAAGGACTAGGGAAGTGGAGGAGGAAAGGAATACGCTCTCTAACATACATATACATATATATATGTTGTGACAAAGTTCCTCCTCTACCTCGGTGGGTCCTGCGCTTATTGGCAGATTTTGCTTGCCTCAGAGATTTTCCCCTCTAGTAGAATCCTCAGTCCAGGTTAACTCCTCCTGTGTCTGATCAGGAGTTGGGAGTTTTGGGGGGAACCCGGGCCTGCCCTCTACGCCGGGTTCCAGCCCAGGGCCCTGTGGATTGCAGCTGTTTAGAGTGCCTCCTGGAACAACTGCACGACAGCTACAACTCCCTGGGCTACTTTCCCCATGGACTCCTCCCAACACCTTCTTTATCCTCACCACAGGATCTTCCAGCAGTACGCCCTCTTACTCTCAGCTCCTAGTGCCTCTTGCTCCCAGCTCCTCACACGCAACCTCCTTCCACAGCTCCTGACATGCGCCCCTCACTGACTCACTGGGAGGCTTTTGACTAGTTTCAGCCAGCCCCTGATTGGCTGCAGGTGTCTCAATTAACCTCCCTGCCTTCTGGAAAGTTCTTAATTGGCCCCAGGTGTCAACTGCCATAAGGTATCAGGGATTTGTTTAGCCTGGGGCTAACATCCTGGTTCCTTACCACTTTCCTATAGCCCTCTGGCCTTGCCCCGTCACTAATATATGTCTGTCTCTCTCTCTCTCGTATGGCGAATTTTTTTCCCCCTGGAACCTAACCCCCCCCATTTACATTAATTCTTATAGGGAAATTGGATTCGCTTAACATTGTTTCGCTTAAAGTAGCATTTTTCAGGAATATAACTACAATGTTAAGCTAGGAGTTACTGTACTAGTTTTATAGTGAGTGCTGAAGGTGTTAGATCTCAGGCCACTTACTAAGATTCTCATGATAACTAAGTGACTAAAAAAGCTAATTTTTTTCACAGGCCCTAAAGACCTCCTTTCAGATCGTTGCATTCTTTCTTGTCCCTCAATGGATTTGGTAACATGTTTGCTGGATTTCCGCTTGAATTTTGCTTCCAATAGGAGTATAGTTCCTCGCCTAGCAGCATCACTTGCAGCATGTGCTCAATTGAGTGCCCTAGGTAGGTGCAAATTTAAAATGAAGTCTGTTGATTAGATGTAAAAATGATACTATAAGCAATTTAAGTTTTCTTTTTGCCATTTTAGCTGCTGGACACAGAATGTGGGCCTTGCAGAGACTACGGAAGCTGCTAACAACAGAGTTTGGCCAATCTATTAACATAAACCGCATTCTAGGGGATAATGATGGAGAAACACGAACTATGGTAAGAAGCTCAAATTATCAATAGTAACGTCTTGCTCTAATTTTTTAAATGTTCAGATTAATGTAATACTCCTGAAAGGTGCCAGATGCAGCTCTGATAACTGAAATCTGTAGTTAGTTATAGACAGGAAAAGTACAGGTGGGCAGCCTTCCCTACACCAGCTTGCCAGTTAGCTTCAAACTTATTTAAGAACAAAAGACTAGCTCATACTCTGTACCATTTACTTCTTTGCATCTGGAATTGCCAGTAAGGGTGGTGTTTGTGATATGGAGACATGCCTGTTAGGGGCTGGACAGAGCTCATGTTCCACATTGGTTATCAAATTGCAATGAATTCTCCATCACAACTACCCTAAGAATTCCCCTTTTCTACCGGGGCATGTTAAGTGTATAGATTAACTTTGCCTTTTGTTGGTTTTTTTCAGAGTTTCACGGGCAGTGCTTTAGCTGCTTTGGTTAAAGGTCTTCCAGAAGCTTTGCAGCGGCAGTTTGACTACGAAGACCCTATTGTGAGAGGTGGCAAGCAGTTGCTTCACAGCCCTTTCTTTAAGGTAACAAGATACAAATATTGGATAATTAAGTAGAGTGGTTCTGGTGAGATTTTATATTAGCAAGCATGTATGGTAAACAAAGTAAAATGACACTTCCAGAAAACTGCCACATCCTACATCAGGAACATCCACTGAATGCATGCTAATTTCCAACTGGAGCTTAGTGTCGCTGAACTAAATCACACCTCTGTTGCACCCAAAATGCAAGATAGCTCCAGAACTTTTTTTGTTTGTTTTGTTTTTTGCAGGTGCTTGTAGCTCTTGCTTGTGATCTAGAATTGGACACTCTTCCTTGCTGTGCAGAGACACACAAATGGGCTTGGTTCAGAAGATACTGTATGGCCTCCAGGGTTGCTGTTGCTCTTGATAAGAGAACTTCATTGCCTCGCCTTTTCCTTGATGAGGTACTGCAGAAATATTTTCATATAGGGTAGCAGAACATGTGGGTGCGTTAAAAGAAATTAATTATGAAGCTCTGTATTAACAAGTTACTTAAATCTGAGGAAGAAAATAGCTGATATTTAAACACTCTTACGTCAAGTGCTAAGTAAGAATAACTAGTATTTTAAGTAGTGGTTTCTAATCCAATATAACATTGCAGGTGGTAAAGAAAATCCGAGAATTAATGGCAGATAATGAGAATATGGATGTTCTCCATGAGAGCCATGATGTCTTTAAGAGAGAGCAAGATGAACAGCTTGTGCAATGGATGAACAGGTTATTATGTTAATCTGCCAAGATGTTTTAGTCTTGTGATATTTCACATTTGAGTGTTAGAATGAGAAGCTGAGCATATCACAGCTTCCATTTTCAATCTTCCACACTTTTCTTTTGTGTTCCTTTGAATTATCTGCAGGAGACCAGATGACTGGACCCTTTCAGCTGGAGGTAGTGGAACTATTTATGGTTGGGGTCATAATCATAGAGGACAGCTTGGAGGTATTGAAGGGGCAAAGGTGAAAGTTCCAACTCCATGTGAAGCCCTTGCCACACTTAGACCTGTGCAATTAATTGGTGGTGAACAGACTCTGTTCGCTGTGACTGCTGATGGGAAGGTAAGGGTTAGAATAAATAATTCTTCAAGTTAGACTTCCCTGGCAAATGTCAGCCTGCCAGAGTGAGTGGGATTGGTTGACTCTGTGTAAATTTTGCAAAACTTATATTTAAAAAAAATTAAAACAAACCCCCCAGACAACTGCTAGTACTGGCAGGGCGAACTAGGACCTAGTATAATAAAATTCTCTACTGTACCAAAGAAAAGTTTTGTACTGTACAGAAGATGATGTTACCAGCTCTAAGCTTAGAGGGCTAACACAGACATCTGCTTCTGAACAAACAATTAACATTATTTTGAATGTCTACTCTGATTGATGGGAATGCTGATGTGCTTCATATTTATAGAATTGTTGATCAAGAGTTTGATTTAATGAGGGAAAGGAATTTAAGCCTTTCTTCTATCTAATTTGTGTGATGTAATCAAAAACAAGGAAATTGAAAGTTAATGTTGAAATTGTGGGCTTAACAATTTGTTGTGTGATAGTATCCCATAGACATTCAGTATCACACTATGCCAATCAAATTCATGAAATATAGACAGGGAAAATTTAGTTGTGAGAATGTCTTACTGTAACTGACTCTTAAAATGTCGGGGGGCATACATAGAATCATAGAATATCAGGGTTGGAAGGGACCTTAGGAGGTCATCTAGTCCGACCCCCTGCTCAAAGCAGGACCAATCCCCAATTTTTGCCCCAGATCCCCAAATGGTCCCCTCAAGGATTGAACTCACAACCCTGGGTTTAGCAGGCCAATGCTCAAACCACTGAGCTATCCCTCCCCCCATAGATATTATTAAACCTCTTTGGACCATAAAAGTATGTATGTCAGTACTGCTTATCAAGCCTACAGAGTTTGTGTTAAACATCATTTCAAAATGGTTCATGGGAAAAAGCTTCTATGAGTACAGAACAGCTGCTCAAAACTAAGTAACTTGGAAATTCCCTCTTCTCTTATGGGGAGAAGTTTAGCTTATGTACTAATGTAGCTTTCTGATATCAAGTGTAAAGACAGCCATTTGAGTTTTGATATATACAGTTACTGTAACTGTGTATATCCTGTATTTTCCAGGAAAGAAAATTCAGATGTGTAAAGAATGTTTCTGTCCTTTGTGTCACTAAGGAAGCAATGTATTATGTAGTTTAAATGAATGTTCCTATTCAGGAAGTGAATGATATAAAACACACTTTTTTCATTCATTGAAGCTTTATGCCACTGGATATGGTGCAGGTGGCAGGCTTGGAATTGGAGGGACTGAATCCGTTTCCACACCAACATTACTGGAATCTATTCAGCATGTGTTCATAAAGAAAGTTGCTGTGAACTCAGGAGGAAAGCACTGTTTGGCACTATCTTCAGAAGGAGAAGTTTATTCTTGGGGTGAGGCAGAAGATGGTAAACTGGGTCATGGAAACAGAAGGTAACATTTTGAAAACCTTTTATGTTAAGAGATGTTGATGCATATATATTAATGGAATTTATATAGTTGAAGCATTGTACAAATATTGCCTAATTTATAGGTAGATCAAAGTCCTAGCTTTCCATACCTACACAAGGATTGGGTTTTTTGAAACTAGAGAAGCCAGTACAATACTTAAATAAAATATTTTTAGGGAAAAAAAGTAGTCAAATTTTGATTTTTGTTATTAGCTATATGTTGTATTGTAACAAATCCATGGCTGCCTCAACAGGTTGCACATTCTGGATATCTGGAACTTCATGGCACTACAGGGATTAAAACTAAGCTTCTGCTCCAAAGGCACAAGCCTCATACTACTTGAGCTAAATGAGAAACTCCATTCTCTGGTAGAGGCACAGGGATTATGACAGAGTACGGCAGTTCTGATTGCATCTAGTAGGGGATAGTAGTACATTTTACACTAGCAATTTCATCACAATATATTAAGTTGTATTTTTAGTGAACATTGATTCATTTTTGGTGATAAATGTTTTTACTCCTTTGTTTTAATAAGCCATTACTACTGAATTGGTTTTATTTGGGAAGTTGTAGTAGGACAAATTAGCTGAAATGACACAAAGGAGTGTGAACAGTTTTGAAGTGTTTAAGTGATACTTCACAATCAAAATGAAAATGTTAACAGAATGCTTGCACAGTAAGTGACTATATGCTTATGATCCACAATTATGCATAAGGCTGCGCTTTAGTCACGGAAGTCACGGAATCCATGACTTCAGCCAGCACAGGCTGGGAGCTGCAGGGCCCCTACCACCTACGGAGGAAGGGAGGGGCGGCGGGAGACCCGCTCCCTGCGGCTCTCCGCCTCCGCAGGTGGCAGGGGACTCCCACAGCTCTCTGCTTCTGCGGGCTACAGGGTACCCCCGCTGCTCTCCCCCTCCATGGGAAGAAAGGGGGACCCCCGGAGCTCCAAGCTGCCAGCGGAGGGGGACCCTGCAGCTCCAAAACCCCACAGGTGGTGGCGGTCCCTGCACCTCCCAGGCCACTCACAGCTGCTCAGGTTCCCCATTTTGTCATGGATATTTTTAGTAAAAATCAGGGACAGGTCACAGGCTTCTGTGAATTTTTCATTATTGCCCATGTCCTGTCAGTGACTTTTATTAAAAATATCCGTGACAAAATCTTAGCCTTAATTATGCACATGGAAAGACATTGATAAAATACGTTGGTAAGTACTTCTAGCTTATGTGAACCTATACGAATAGGATTAGTCTGAATGATTTTTTTTAATACTTATTTTCTTTAGGAAAATGACCAGAAACAAGTAATATTTCAGAATGAGCAAAAGGCTTCCTGAGAGAGTTGCTAGTTATGTATATTACTTAATCGTAGCATTATATTCAAATTTTTTTGTCTGTTTAAACTATTCTCTTTCAGTCCTTGTGATCGTCCTCGTGTAATAGAGTCTTTGCGAGGGATAGAAGTAGTTGACATCGCTGCTGGTGGCGCACACAGTGCATGTATTACTGCAGCAGGGGATCTTTATACATGGGGAAAAGGGAGATATGGACGCCTTGGGCATGGAGATAGCGAGGATCAGCTAAAACCCAAACTGGTGAGAAGATATTATTGGAATTAATCACCTGCAGTTTGCATGTCTGTTCTAAATATTTTTACTTTTTTAAATTTTTGCATACAAAGAATAAAGGTAGGAATGTTTAGAGAAAATGAGAATGAACTTACCATTTTATTTTAAGAGATAGGAATGGGTGAAATAAAATGCAACTACAAAACTTTGCCAGCAAGCTACTGGTAAAGGAACAACTGCATTGCAGCAGAGGAACAAATAAATGCTAAGCATGTAGCAACAGCTGATGCCCATAATAAGGACTGTAGCTGGGCATTGGAACTCTGTCTCCTATGCACTCTACTCCCTTCTTTTCCCTTCCCTTCCAGCTTGAAAAAAGTGTCTGTCGATGCAGTGATAAGCAATAAGAACAATTGCAACTGATTTTTGTTGTTGTATAATTGTGTACTTAATTCTGGGAATCCAATGTTGAGATACTGTTAAAAGAGAAATATTTTTGTTAACCAGTATTGTTAACGGTTATAATTTTGGTAGAGGAGTTTCTAAAGTAAATAGTCATAATGGATGTAGCTATGTGTGATTTGATCCTTTCTGAAAAGGTTATTTTAAAAATGTATAAAGGACATTATTTGCAATTTGGATTAAAAAAATAAATCCAAGGACGTTAGATATCCTGATTAGCTGGCAGGCAATAATTCAGACTTCACAATCTCATGGTAACTAGCCTTTAATAACTTAAATTTAGATTGTTAGCTCTCCTACAAAATTACTTGGCACTTGAACTAGTAATTCATTTTATTATCTGTACTCGACTGTTACAATGTGAAGGTTAGCATTTCAGAAGATGACTAGTTTCATACTCTTGCTTGGATGCTTAAATATTATAAACCAGCAAATAGCAATTTGCAAACATGCATTTTTATTCAGTTTATGTAACACACAATAGAAGTCAGAAACCAGAAATTAAAGTTCATAAAACCTATTCCGTGGTTACCTTAAATATTTCCGCAGCCGTAGTAGTGAGAATTTACTTGAGTAAAATAAAAGGAATAACTCAAGTATTTAAAATATATACGGTACATTGTTAGTCCTCTTTTTGTTGGGTTGAAAATACTAAACTTTTCATGGCTGTCCATGACTTCATTCATTGATGTGGTCCTGAGGTGCTAACACCCTCAATTCTCAATAAAGAGTCCCTGCAAGTTAACTGTTTTTATTTAATTTACTGTTTGAAATTAAAAAGTTGAGACTTCTTATTGTAAACAAAAAATGGTGGCTGTCTTTCAGGTAGAAGCATTGCAGGGCTATCGTGTGATTGACATAGCCTGTGGTAGTGGAGATGCACAGACGTTGTGCCTGACTGATGATGATACTGTCTGGTCATGGGGTGATGGAGATTATGGAAAACTTGGGAGAGGGGGCAGTGATGGCTGTAAAGTACCAATGAAGGTATTTATATTTTACATCAGTTTAAACACACTCATTTTAGAGAAGAATAATGAAAAATAAGTTACCAATTTGTAAAAGATTCCCCTTGTCTTGGGAGATAAGGGTTTTCCTGGCGGTTACCACGAGATAGCTCAGTTAGGCACACTGACCAGTAATATAGCTGCGTGCTTGTATGTCTGAGTTACAAGGGTTGCAATTAGTTTTTTTTCTTTCTCTTTTGGCAATATTGTTGCTTCCTGTGGTATTCCTAATTAAAAGTTTAGAGAATCTCTCAAACCAGTAGGATCTCCTGACAGATCTCCACAGGTACATATATAAATTCAAGGATATATAGTACCAGTAAATGGGGTGACTCCAACTCCAAAAAAGGACAAACATTGATTAAGCTCAATATTGTAACTTGCTACATGTGAATGTATAGTTGACTTGGAATTTCTTAAAATATTAAGAGTTGAAGACTGTACGAATATCTGATAGCATGAATAATACTGCTATATGGCGATAGTGCTGTTATTCATATGTTAAATATCCTTATCCCCTAGACTGAGGAGAGAAGGCAGAGCATGCTATGTAAAATTTTACCCATTGCCCCGATCTTGGCATTAAAAAAAATTAAGGTTTAACTCTTATTTTAAACAAAGCTTAAAAACTGGAAGGAGTGAAAAGATTTGCAAAATATGACCTTGTGAACAGCATATACACGGAGTCCAGTTAAAGGTGCACATACAATACTGCAAACTGCAGAAAGGCTGTTCAATCAGTCTGTCTGTCCCACTTTGTATTTAGCTGCGACACACTGATTTCTTTTTCCACCCTGAGGAAGAGCCTTGTGCAGCTTGAAAGCCTCTCCTCTGCCAACAGAAGTTGGTTCATTAAAGATATTACCTCACCCACCGTGTCTCAGTCAATCTAGTTACATTTAATCCTGTTTTCCCAGATTGATTCCCTCACAGGCCTTGGAGTGGTTAAAGTGGAATGTGGATCACAATTCTCTGTGGCTCTTACCAAGTCCGGAGCAGTATATACCTGGTATGTGTTTTGAATTTGCAATAAATATTAGGGCTGTTGATTTAATCACAGTTAACTCACGTGATTAATTTTTTTGAGTTAATCGCGATTAATCACACTGGTAAATAATAGAATACCAATTGAGATTTATTAAATATTTTTTAATGTTTTTCTACATTTTCAAATATATCTATTTCAATTACAACACAGAATACAAAGTGTACAGTGCTCACTTTATATTATTTTTATTACAAATACTTGCACTCATACAAGTACCGTAGTGCAATCTCTTTATCATCAAAGTGCAACTTACAAATATGTAGATTTTTTTTTTTGTTACATAACTGCACTAAAAACAAAATAATGTAAAACTTTAGTGCCTATAAGTCCACTCAGTCCTACTTCTTGTTCAGCGAATCGCTAAGAGAAACAAGTTTGTTTACATTTACGAGAGATAATGCTGCCCAATTCTTAAGTACAATGTCACCTGAAAGTCAGAACAGGCGTTCGGATGGCACTGTTGTAGCTGGCTTCGCAAGATATTTACATGGCAGATGCGCTAAAGATTCATATGGTGCTTCATGCGTCGTCCATCGTTCCATAGGACATGCTTCCATGCTGATGATGCTCGTTAAAAAAAAATTGATTAATTAAATTTGTGACTGAACTCTTTGGGGGAGAATTGTATGTCTCCTGCTCTGTTTTACCTGCATTCTGCCATATATTTCATGTTATAGCAGTGACCCAGCGCACGTTCGTTTTAAGAACACTTTCACTGCAGATTTGACAAAACGCAAAGAAGGTACCAATGTGAGATTTCTAAAGATAGCTATAGCAGTCGACCCAAAATTTAAGAATCTGAAGTGCCTTCCAAAATCTGAGAGGGATGAGGTGTGGAGCATGCTTTCAGAAGTCTTAAAGGAGCAACACTCTGATGCGGAAATTACAGAACCCAAACCACCAAAAAAGAAAATCAACCTTCTTCTGGTGGCATCTGACTCAGAGGATGAAAATGAACATGTGTCTTTCCACGCTGCTTTGGATCGTTATCGAGCAGAACCCGTCATCAGCATGGACACGTCCTCTGGAGTGGTAGTTGAAGCATGAAGGGACATATGAATCTTTAGTGCATCTGGCACGTAAACATCTTGCAACGCCAGCTACAATAATAGTGCCATGCAAACGCCTGTTCTTACTTTCAGGTGACATTGTAAACAAGAAGCAGGCAGCATTATATTCTGTAAATGTAAACAAACTTGTTTGTCTAAGCAATTGGCTGAACAAGAAGTAGAACTGAGTGGACTTGCAGGCTCTAAAGTTTTACATTGTTTTATTTTTGAATGCAGGCTTTTTGTGTACATAATTCTACATTTGTAAGTTCAACTTTCATGATAAAGAGATTACACTATAGTACTTGTATTAGGTGAATTGAAAAATACTATTTCTTTATAGTGCCAGTATTTGTAATCAAAAATAAATATAAAGTGAGCACTGTACACTTTGTATCCTGTGTTTTAATTGAAATCAATATATTTGAAAATGTAGAAAACATCAACAAATATTTAAATAAATGGTTTTCTATTATTGTTTAACAGCGTGGTTAATCAGGATTAATTTTTTAAATTGTGCAATTAATCGTGATTAATTTTTTTAATAGTTTGACAGCCCTAATAAATATCCATTCTTAGGGTAAATTAATTGTAACTTAGCCTACGACAGGCGTAATTAATGCTTGTCTACATTCTCCCACTTGGATTCTTCCTTCCTTTAAAGTAGCTTCTCTGTACTCATCTCACTTTGTTGCTTCCTCCTCTGACTCTCTTATAATAATAAAAATAAATATAAATAATTAGCAAGAGGATTCTGAAATTTGGAGCGACAGTCACCCTCTTGTTCTTCCTTCCTACTCTTGTCTCTTTGTACATTTTCTGGATATGTCTGCAGTCATATTCGTTAAAATGCCTTAAAATATTAAAATTTGGTTTTACAGTCAAATGCTTATTAAGTTACACTTCAAAGTGGCTGAATGTCTACACAGAAGTGATTTGAATTACATTCATGAAGGATATCTGTGGTAATAGTTTATTTTATACAAAAACTTGCCCACATAGAAGCCTAGAAATATAGGGCTGGAAGGGACCTCGAGAAGTCAAGCCCTACCCGAGTACTGAGGCAGGACCAAGTAAACCTTGACAGTTTCTTAAAAATTTCCAATGATAGGGATTCCACAATCCCCCTTGGAAGCCTATTTCAGAGCTTAACTACCATTATAGTTACGTTTTTCCTATTATCTAACCTCAATCTCCTTTGCCACCGATTAAGCCTGTTATTTCTTGTCCTACCTTCAGTAGACATGGAGAACAATTGATCATAGTCCTCTTAATTACAGTCCTTAATGTACTATGCATTTGAACATTATTACACTCTGTGCACTTGATAAGATGACTTGGCAACTGTGGATATTCCTTACAACCTCATAGATTCTTAAATTCCTTCAGTTCCATGAAATGCATCATCTTCCCCTCTCTCAAGGAACAGGTTCTCTTTGATGATCTTATTGCATTCCTGTTTGAGTGAAAGGCATGAACATCTTGCCTTAAAGAACCTAAGCACAGCATATACATTCCAGGCAATGTCCACTGGAGACTTCAGTGCAGAAATGCCTAATAGATTAGTAAAAACATAGCCTTAAGGGTCATGTAGATTGGGAGAATATGGGAGAAATTAAAAAATGATAGCATTAGACATTTGTTAAAAACTGACTCTAAATTGTGGTCAAGGGGGTTTGCATTTCATGATTAATTAGGCATTTTTAGTTCATTGTTTGAATCTTCATAGTTTGGAATCTTCGTACAAGTTTTAAGGTTCATATATTCTTTTGAGTTGTCAAAGTAAAAAGAAATCTTGTACTATTGGAAAGGAGATTCCTGGCTTTCAAAATGTATAAAGTCGGTTTGTAGACTTGATGGGTCATAAGTCACTGGATCTTGTATTTGCCAGTGGTCCAGGATTGAACATTTGGAATCCTAGATACTAAACTTGGAGAGGTGAGGTAAGAAGAAAAACTATTGTCGATCTGACATCTCCCTCCATCTCCGTTAAAAATGACCATTTGAAACTTGCCTAAGGTGTTGGAATGTTAGCACTGAAATAATGTGCTAGTGGATAGAATGGAGGAGAGTTAGTCAGAGTTATATGGCAGTTTCTGTATGTTGTGGTGATGTCTGATTTGATTATATTACATATTTATATATGGTATATAAAAAAGAATAAACATCTGTGATTGTGTCAGCAAAACCATATCAATACAACAGGAACCAAGGATGATACGAGGATTTCCCTCTCACTGCCTCACATTTGACATATTTGGAGGCAGAGTCCTAGGTTGTATACTAAATATTTAGTATACGTTTGGTTATTGGTCTATATGGAAAGAAGTGTTCATGATGATGAATTCACATTTAGCCTATATTTGTAAATCTCACCCTAAAGCACTAGTTTCTGATATAATGGTGACTGAGTACAAATTGGTCTTTGGTCCCCAATCTACTCACAACCAGGTCAGGTTTTAAAGTTGTCCTGTCTTACTTGAAGGCAAAGTATTATGATTTTTATGGAGTTAAATCGTACAAATCTGAAAAAGTCCTTTTATAAGTGTGTGCTTGGGAAAAAAGTTTGTACTAATTATGTTATCTGTATGCAGGGGTAAAGGAGATTATCATCGATTAGGCCATGGATCTGATGACCATGTGAGAAGACCTCGACAAGTACAAGGGCTGCAAGGAAAGAAAGTCATCGCAATAGCTACTGGCTCTTTGCACTGTGTTTGCTGCACTGAAGACGGTATAGAGAACAAATATTTTAGTCGTTCTTAATAAACTTTATTTTGAAAAATGAAACATTTTAAAAAGTCTGAAATCTGATGGATCAACATTTTTAATGGGTCACAACCTGCCCTCCTTTTGTGCACTGACATATTTGCATACTTCCCAAGCAACAAATCTTGGTTTATGTTGGTGATCTAAAAGGGCATGCACACAATTTCAAGGTTTTCAGTCACTTAGCTGGAAAAAAATAAGAGTTAAGTTTCACAAAATGTTTGAGATGCTCTAAAGAAAAACATATAGCTTTAACAGTAATTACAAATGTGTTGAGCTTTAAATGAGTGCACTAAGCTTTTCTGTTACCTAGGAAGTCTCTTGAACTTGCTGAGATGTTTAACTTGGTAAATGAAGTATGGAAGCAAACACTCATGATGTCTTACAGAGCAGCTTACGTTCATTTGAACGTGTGGTGTTTGAATTATTAAATGTTCCTTCTACTAGACTTGTTTCTGCATTTAATTAGCAAGTTTACAAAAATGCTGGTGAAATATTACAAAGTAGGCATGCACGGTGGCTAAGCTTTCCTTTAATTTCATCAGTTTGGTCTGCCATGGAACCATCAGATTATAGACAGCAAGTCGTGTCTTCTATCCCTATCACTAATTCTTGTCCTGCTTCCCAATTTCCTCCTTGTGTTTCAGATACTTGGTTTGTGTCCTCTTAAATGAGTGTAAACTGGGCAGTGGACATGTCTTTTTATATATGTTTGTACTGCAGCTAGCATAATGGGGTCTCAGTTCTGATTGATTAGTAATTCTGGGTGTTTCCTTCATGGAGATAACGAATAATACTTTTTGTTTGTAGTGGCTAGGAGCCCTAGTCATGGAGCAGGACTCTATTGTGCTAGCTGCTGTACAGAGAACAAAAAGATGGTCCCTTCCCCAGAGAGTTTCAGAAGAAGTAAATTTTATATTCATTCTTCTCTGAGGGAAGTAAACATGTTTGTGTTGGTTTAGGTGAAGTGTACACATGGGGAGATAATGATGAAGGGCAGCTTGGAGATGGGACAACGAATGCTATTCAAAGACCCCGGTTGGTTGCAGCACTTCAGGGTAAAAAAATAAACAGAGTTGCCTGTGGATCAGCACATACTTTAGCCTGGTCGACTAGTAAACCTGCTAATGCTGGCAAGCTTCCTACCCAAGTAAGATTTTGCTTTAGTAAAGTTGGATATTGAAATTTAGTTAATGCACTTACTAAAACTTTGCAGTAGCTGTTTTTCCTTTCTAAATAACTAAGAAAATGGTTTTAGCTTTGGATCAAGGCTTTAATTGCTTTTTTATTAAGATCTCCCTCTGTTGCTCCTGTCCCTCTTCCCAAATTCAAATAGAGGTATGCCACCATTCTAGGCAGAAATATCTTTTGTCTTTTAGCTACCAGTCAAGTACCATTGTGAATTAAGTTTGAAAGTCAAAAGAAATTCAAGTGCAGCTTTCAACTAATGCTATGAAAGTTGGATGATTTTTTCCCCCTTTGTTTTAGTGGATCTTTCACTGCTCCCTTTGGGTTTGAAAGACCCCTTTTTGAATATTTCCCTTCACTTTTTCTTCCACACTATAATGTTGATGTCACTCCATTGCTGTTCTTGTCCATCATGTACAATAGACTGGATCAAAAGTACAGATAATAGTCCCCTATAGGAGGACTTCTAAAATATGAAGTGATAAAAATAATTACCACTTCCACGTTCCAATGCCACGTTATAACCCTTTTTAAATCTTTTCAGCTTAGTGATGCTAGAAAAATGTTTTATATACAAGTGAACTTATGCTGTCTTTAGTGCCGACAGTCCAAAATAAGCAAATATCTTAATTTCTTAAAACCAAAATCTTCTTGTATTTCCTTTATTTAATAGATTATTAACCTGTAAATTGTTCCATGCACATACAGTAACTAAATGTGTTCAATCTTAACAATATGATTGTTCTATCATAGGTTCCCATGGAGTACAACCATCTACAGGAAATACCAATAATTGCATTGAGAAACAGACTGTTGTTACTGCATCACATCTCTGAACTATTTTGTCCATGCATTCCCATGTTTGATCTCGAAGGACGCCTTGATGAAACTGGCCAGGGGCCTTCTATTGGGTTTGATACTTTACGAGGAATTCTGATATCGCAGGGAAAGGTATTTATCAGGATTTATATTTGAATTTTCAAAGAAAATCTTAGATTATGGTAATTGTAATGTTATACATTGTTTAAATATTTTCTGAAGAAAATGGAATAGAGCTGTGTATCTTAGCTCATGCATGAGCAATATAAATAGTATATCATAGTTTTTGGTGTATTATAATTTCAGGTGGCAAGTGGAATTTGACAACTTGATTCTCAAATTCTGTAGGGATTGTGTAGGCTGCTTCTATCAGTTAGTTTTAAATTTTAAGTCTTCTGTTCTAATTTAGTTGAGTTCTCCTAGAATATTTAGTAGAACTTACCTTGAGAGAGTAAAACTAAATGGACTTCTTCCAAGGAGCCACATTTGTTTTTGAATTTCAGATGCAATGACTTGGTGTTTAGCTAATTGATACATAGAAGTGTACAGTGATAAATACCTTTCTGCCTGACTGGAGTCAGAACATGAACAGTCTCTTGTGCTTTATCTGTTGAGTAAAAGAGAGTGGTGCTAGAATCTGCGCTAAATGTCAGTGTCCCTGTGTCTGTGCTTTACAATGTCCATGTGCGTTCCGAGAGAGTTAAACTGTAAAACTCGAAGGCTCACACCTTTGGGTGGAGTTGGGGGAGAACGTGTGTTTAACCAAGTGGGGAGTCAGTATTGGACCCAGGGACGAGGCAGCTGGACAGCAGGCTCCAGCTCTCAGGAGGATGATGGTGTGTTATTTTACATGGTATATATGGGCCCAGAGTTTCAAAGGTGTTAACCCACTCACTTGCCAAAATTAAACAGTTTTAAACAAAAGTTTGGGTTTGGTATACAGAAACTACAGCCTGCCTAGTACCATGGAAGATGCACCATAAAAAATCCTTTTCACTTTTTATTAAGGTGCAAAAAGAAGAAAGCATTTAAAATGCAAATTATTAAACACAATTTCAATTTGAACATCCCTTGTTCCCTTTGATTTTCACTTGCAGTCTTGCTGCTGGAAAAACACAGCTCATGCTTTTATCAGACACTTGGAGACGTGGCAAACCTGTGCCAGAATTGGGGTGTGTAGGTCATTATTTTAGCTGACCTTTCTGGTTATAGCAGTGTTGCAAAATATGAAGTTTTGGTTGGCTAAGACAGGCTCTTATTAGACAGAAGGAAAAAAGGAGAGAGATAGGAAAGAAAAGAAAAAAGGAAAAGGACGTGGATCAGAAAGGGAAGAAGAGACAGTCTCTTGTACTGGGTGCTGTTCAGGTTTCAGCCACAGCTGGTGAAGGTGGCAATGTCATTTGGCTTCCTCTCTCTGGCCTGGTCTGGTCAGGGCATCTTTCAGGATCAGGGTAAAGGAGATGTTGTGGTGTCATACATGATGGTGAAGCTTGCTCCTTCCCCTTCTCTCATCTTCCAGTTAGCCAGTGTCGCAGTCCATTAGCTTTCCCCCCCAAAGTCTCTTTTTGAGGACCCCAGAAAGGACGGATGGGCAGAATTGCCTATCCACTTATTATTTTGTCCACCAAGTACGCCTAATTTCTGACACACAAATTTGGTTTACTGATCTCTCATGTCTCTTGTTTATCAGGCATGATCTTAACACGGTCCTTGAGTTCTGTCAGTAGGTCTTGCTGTGTGGACTAATTCAGTCTTTGTCTCCCTTTCGTATCTTTTTCCATCAACCTTTGTTATAGGTTATTGTGACATTTTATGAACGTTCAGTCACTTACAGTTAAACTCAATTAGGCAAATTTGTAGGCCCAGTTGTCCTAACAGTATGTCAGACAGAGGGTCTGCATCCTAGAAGTGTGCCTAGGGACACCAAAACTGGGGCAATGGCTGGGCTTTGTCCAGGCTTCGCAGGCTTGAAACACCTGGAGAGAGACCCAGTGGCTGGGTCATTTCGCAGCAGTCTTGTGTGTGGCTGTGAGGGAACATGCAGCCACATCTAAGAACATAAGAATGGTCCAACTGGGTAAGACCAACGGTTCATCAAGCCCACTATCCTGTCCTCTGACAGTGGCCAATGGCAGGTGCCGCAAAGAGAATGAACAAACAGGTTATCATCAAGTGATCCATGCCCTGCCACTCAATCCCAGTTTCTGGCAAACAGAGGCTAGGGACACCATTCCTGCCCATCCTAATAGCCATTGATGGACCTATCTTCCATGAATCTATCTAGCTCCCTTTTGAACGCTGTTATAGTATTGGCCTTCACAACACCCTCTGGCAAGGAGTTCCAGAGGTTGACAGTGCGTTGCGTGAAAAAATACTTTCTTGTGTTTGTTTTAAACCTGCTACCTATTAATTTCATTTGGTGGCTCCTTGTTCTTGTATTATGAGAAGGAGTAAATAACACTTCCTTATTTACTTCCTCTATACCACTCATGATTTTATAGACCTCTATCATATCCCCCCTTAGTTGCCTCTTTTCCAAGCTGAAAAGTCCCAGTCTTATTAATCTCCCCTCACATGGAAGCCGTTCTGAACCCATAATCATTTTTGTTGCCCTTTTCTGAAACTTTTCTAATTCCAATATATCCTTTTTTGAGATGGGGTGACCACATCTGCAGTATGCAAGGTGTGGGCATACCAGGGATTTATATAGAGGCAATATGATATTTTCTCTATTATTATCTATCCCTTTCTTGATAATTCCTAACATTCTGTTCACATTTTTGACTGCCGCTGCACATTGAGTGGATGATTTCAGAGAACTATCCACAATAACTCCAAGATCTTTCTTGAGTGGTAACAGCTCATTTAGACCCCATCATTGTATATGTATAGTTAGGATTATGTTTTCCAATGTGCATTACTTTGCATTTATCAACATTAAATTTCATCTGCCATTTTGTTGCCCGGTCACCTGACTGGCTGTTCCTGGTAGAGTGACGCTGCCTAAAAATGACGGGCTGTTTGATTCTGCTAAATTATTGTCCAGTACCAGCCTTCATGCCACCAACTTTATTTAAAAGAAAAAAAAGCTGACTGTTGCTGTAGGGCGCATAGGATTTCAAACAATTCTCCCATCTGGTGCCAGGATCCTGGTAGTAACAACTTCAATTGAGAGGACTAGGTGGGGACAACAGAAGCCCAGTCCCAGAGACAAAGAGCCAAAAAAGCTCAACTTGCTTGGCAAGAAAATGCTACTCCACATAAGTTTATGGATGAGAGTTACCAGTAGGTTCTCTTTAGATATGACTTTTTGGAATTTCGCTCAGAATTTTCTGACAGACTTCCCAAAGAGCCCAGGGAGGAGTTCTTCTGTCTTAGCCCAGGGCCCGCTTGTCACGAAAACATCTCTTCAAACACGTCTCAACGTGATCCATGGCAATGGCTGTACTAATGAGAAAGAGCTCATGACTGCACACTTCTGGCATCCTTAAAGAAGTGTGGAAACTGTTAAGGACCATCCCTTTGAAATGGGATGAAATTTTTTTCAATGGGAAGTCTGAGGCCTTTCACACCCCTAGGGGCTTCTGTGCAACCCTGAGATATTTAGATGTTTCTATGCCTGCCTCCAAAAGGAAAGAATGTAGGCCTCAACCTTATTATTGGCTCGTCCCTGATCCATCTAGGAAGAGGTTCAAATTCCCTAGCTGAAGATTGTCCTCACGTTAATCTAAGTAGCAGATTTGACTACTTCCTTGAGAGCAGAGCTCTAGTTGTTCAAAACCACCTCAACCCATTCCTTCTTTACTTGGCAACTGCTTCTCTGTCTCGAGAGAGTCCATTCCATTCTCTCCCTGTGCACCAACTACACTTTTATCTGACAAGTTGGAACATGCCTCAGATTGCTGGGGCACATGGCATCCTGCATATGCATGACTTTGCATGCCACACTTCAGCTGCAATAGATGCAAAGCTGGTTGAAGTCTGTATATCATTCAAGCATACATCTGCAGACATGCTGATTCATATGGCTGCGCAAGTCCTCTCATCATTAAGCTGGTGGGTGAGTCTGGAAAATGTCTGCAAGCAGTTACCCATCTCTCCTCCTTTACTGTCAAAGACATTAATGACAGATGCATCCACCATAGGCTGGGGAGCAAACCTGAATGGAGGGCATAATCAAGATCTCTAGTCCACTTGAGAGGCAGCTCTTCATATAAATGTTCTAGAACTGAGGTCCATTTACCATGCAAGTAATGATGGGCAATATGACTGCAATGTTTTACCTCAAACAGGATGGGACAAGATCAGATTTCCTATGTTTGGACGCAAGCCACTTGTGGAACTTCTGCAGGCAAAACATCATCACTCTCAAGGCCTCAGACCTTTGAGGGGTGCAGAATGTCCTCCCGGTTTGCCTCAGCAGAAAATTTGTTGGATATCCTGCGTGGTACCAGAAAAACTAACCAGTGTTCCAAAGATGGGGATTTCCCACAATGGATTTCTTAGTAACCAGACACAAGAAGTGCAGTTGCTTCTTGTTCCATGGCTCTGTGACAGATCCATTCCTACTGCCCTGGGGGAACAGGGGGACAGAGCTCCTGTACACGTACCTCTAATCTCACTGATTCTCAGAGTAATCAGAAAGCTGATGGAATACTTCATGATGATTCTCATAGCTTTAGCTTGGCCAAGACAGCATTGGTACTTCAGAATCTGTCAATCTAATCTTAATTCACACTATTTGTCCTCCAGGACATAATACAGTATTGCAAGATTACAGCCAGATGTTGCACACTAATCCATGCAGCCTCCACCTCATGGTGTGAATACTCAGTGGCTAACAGCTACCGACAATCTGTTATTAGGTGGTTCGAAATGTGTTAATTAGTAGGGAGCATTCCACTAGAATTACCTCCCTTGTTAAGTGGAAGAGGTTCTTGATCTGGACATACTGTCACCAGTTGTCACCATGCACATTGCAGATTCAGGACCTATTGGAACTACCTGCTATAACTGAAGGGGTCACATCTGTCATTGAGCTTATTAAAAATCCACCTGGCAGCCATCTCAGCCTTTCATCCATCTATTCAAGACTGGTCTGTTTATTTCTCACTCTGTCTGGGAGATTCTTGAAAGGACTAATTAGTCTACTCACTGGTTAACTCAACTTTCCCCTTGGAACCTTAATTTGGTCTTGTAAATACTCATAGGGCCACCCTTAGAGCCTTTAGCCATCTGCTTCCTTTTGCATTTGTCTGCTAAAACAGCATTCTTAATAGTGATAACATCAACTAGGAGAGTAGGGGAGTTTCAGGCTTTGGCATGAACCCCATATATAATTTTTTTGTATAAAGACAACATAGCCTTACAACCTTATCTGAAATTCCTATCAAAAGTGGTATCGGAATTCTGTTTAAATCAGGTGATATGTCTACATGTGCCTGACTGAATGGGAGAGGCTTGGGGTCAGCCCAGATCTACATGGGGGAGGTTCCCCAACTCCCTAACAATCCACCCCAAAAATCCTGTTCCATACTTCTCCTACCCCCACCCAATAACCCTCCAGGTTCACTCCAGGCTCCTTCCCTCTCCCTCAGCTCCTCCATTACCCCTGACTCCCCCCAAGCCTTTGCACTGCTTCTGACTGGTGCAGGAAATACAGTTCTGTATTGTAATTTACATGAATTACTCAAAGTTCTGTATTAATATGCCTAGTAAAAATTACCAGAATCTTTTTTTAGTCTGTATGGCTACAGACACGTGCTGACAAGTATTTTGAAATAAATTACCAAAATAATTGAAACTGGCATGATTATATTGTGGTGTTTTGACAAATAAAATAAGGAGAATTTTCCAGAATTTTTAATTTTGATTTAATTTTAATTAAGAATTCCCCCAGGAGTAATAGCTGGAAACAGACTGGCTCACCTGTGTGTTAGTACTGTTAAAATAGGTATTAGATTTATAAAAATGTATTTAGTGTTTAGACTTTATGAAATGCTTGTGTGTTGCTGCATGTATTAATCTCACATTTAACATGGGATACAGATATCATAAGGTAATATTTAAGTGTTTGCTCGGTAACTATAAAAGTATTTGCTCTGAAACTGTAAACCTAGTCAGGAGAGAAGCATCACTAGTTTACCACAAGAGGTGTCGTCTCCTGCCTAATAAAAGAAGGCCCATAGACAAACCTGTGGAACATCCGTGGACAGAAGACTTAACACCCCCCCCACCCCCACACCCAGGAAGAGATGTACACAAGCACTTGTTGCATCAGCTTGAACTCTGGGGGGAAGAGAATAAAAGTCTTTGTCAAGAAGAAATTATCTCTATGCTGCTTGAACTCTGAAGGGCAAAGATTTCTAAGCATAAGTAAGGGATCACCAGCTGTTTAGCTTGGGTTGGCCCTAAAGGACATGTAGAGTTTTCATATTATAGCAACTTATATTACCTTTTGGAACTAATACTATAACTCATTTGTGTGTGTGCGTCTGCTTTAACCTGGTAAATAACTCTCATTTTTCTTAGTTAATAAATGTTTAGTTAGTTTATTATAGGATTGGCTACAAGGGTTGTCTTTGGTGAGAGATCTAGGGTGAAATTGACCTGGGAGTAACCTGAATATAGTTGTAATTTTTGGTATATGGGACCATCTGTCACAAAAGCAAGCTTGCCTAGGTGGCAAGGTAGACTCGAGTGCCCAAGGGGACTGTCTGTGACTCCATGTTAAGTCTGTTATAGTGCTTGAGGAGTTCACACTTGATACTTGTTTGGTGAAATCTAAGTATAGAACTCACAGCCAGTTTGGGTGTTTGTGCCCTGCTTCTTCACAGTCTGCCCTGAGGTTGGTACCCACACTCCTGAGAAACTCCAGACAGCTTGACACTAAGTAATGGTATCTTGTGAAATATAGTCCTTGTTATTGATAGGATCTTCCTGAGGGTTAAGACAGCAAGATGCTGGTTTTCTTGTTCTGTGATAAATCTCTGTTGTATTCCCCCCCCTCCCCCCCCAACTCCCCTGAGCGGAACTAAGCGTATGTTTAAATCTGAAATGCCCACAGATTTAGAATTGGATTGTAATTTTGGCACTGCTCTATTATGTATAATTTTTTATATTTTTATTTTTTAGGAGGCAGCTTTCAGAAAGGTTGTGCAAGCAACTATGGTGAGAGATCGTCAGCATGGGCCAGTCGTAGAACTCAACAGAATACAGGTAATATAATTAAAGCTGTGATTGTAATGTGTGGCTAACTCTAGTGTTTATAGTGCAAAAGCGAATGAGATTAATTATGCACTCTTATGAGGACTGCTGCTTTAAGTGAGTGATCCTCTCATGGGCTACATCCCACCAGATTTGATTCCACAATTTTCCTTTGGCAGTTACCCTCAGTCATTAAACAAAGCACTGTATGTCTACACAGCAGTGTAAGCCTGGGCTCAAGCCTGACCCCCCCATTGCATACACATAACACATAACAATTGTGTTAACCTATTGCTTGAACCTGGGGTCCCAGGACCCTGCAGGGTTGGAGCGTCCAAGCCCATGTTAAGCTGTGACCTAGGGTCCTGGCCCTATTGCTTTCCTATGTGCATGTGGCCCCTGTTTGACTCGGGTCCCAGTAGTCTTCCAGATGTACCCCAGAGATCCTTGGGGCAACTTCCTTAGCTCTCTATGCCCACAATATGTGATGCAGTCTGTTGCACTCTATTGCAAACGGAAGCCACGCCTCCCTTTGTAAACAGCAGCAGCTCAGATCAGCATTAACCCATTGTCTGCTGAACATTGGTCTGCGAACCTGCTATGAGAGAGCCTGCAGGGTTTTCAATAGAGACTGATCAGAAGAAGCTATTTGCAAACAGAGCTGCTTCCTGTTCAAAGAGCACAACCAGATTTTTGTGCACGCTGCCCTGCCACCCCTGCACACGCAGCTCCAGGAGGGGCCCGGGAGCAAGGGCAGGAGAGCAGAACGGGCACTAAGCGGCTGTCCTGCAGGGAGGGGGAATGGCAGAGCTCTCGGTTTTGCACAGCTGGGGAAGGATGAGTCCAACACCCCAGCTGCTCCTCCTCCCTGCAGGGCAGCCACTTGGTCACTCTCTGGCCCCTGTCCCTCCTGGGCTGTGCATGCAAAGTTGTCTAGGCAGTGTGCACTGTCAGGGCTGCGTGTGGGAGCCAGTCCTAAAACCTTCCCACAGCATCAGTGTCTCAGGCTCCTTCTCGCGGCTGTGCAGAGTTTGCCTTTAGCAGAAAGCAAAGCTGGTGAGAGGGAGGTGGCTCCCAGCTGCCAGGGTGTTGGGAGTCCCCCAGCTGTGCTGAGTTGGGAGCTCTGCCACTTCCACTGCTTGCAAAGCAGCTGCTTGATCCCATTCTGCTCTCTCTCTTCCTTGCTCCCAGCCTCTCCCTCCCCCACCTTCCCTGGGGCTCTGTGTGCAGAGACACCCAGGAAGTGTGCACTGTGAGGGCGGTGAGGTGGGAGCCAGCCCCCAAACTTCTCCTCCTGGGAATCCCTTATGCCTGCCTCCCCAGGTGTGCAGGGTCAGGAATAAGGGATCGCAGGGGGTACTGGAGCACACTGCACCCCAAGGCCTGGGGATGCACTTCACCGCTCCACGGCAGCCAGGCTGGGGTGTGTGTGTGGGGGAGTTTCCTCTAAAACTTGAAAACAGATAAAATAAAAAAAATAAAAACCCCTTCATTGAACAGCCCAGTTTAAAAATTAAGAATCACAAAGTTTCATCCTAATAGTTTGACAGCCCTGGAGACTGATGTCCTAATTATCCTCAGAACAGAGTCATATGGGTATTTTCCTGCTAGTGTGACTCAGCCTAGAAGTGGAGAGCCCAATTCTCAGATTAGATGGCAGATCAGTATAATGCCTTCTGAAACTGCAGCCATTCTACTGAGACAGCCACCAAAGGAGCTAATTATGCAATTTAGGTACTCAGGTGCCCACAAGGAGCACGAGTCCCATCTATCACACTGTCACAGTTTTGAGTTTTCCCACAGTGCAGTAGGTTTGTAGGGGGAAGGGGAGTGGGGAGATGCTAGGAACCGGGCTACTTTGGTTCAAGCATGGGTCAGATAATCCCTTAACCTAGGTTTAAAATACAGGGTAGATGCTGAAGCCCAGGGTTCCCTGACATGGGTCAGCTGACTCGAGTCCCACTAACCTTAGGCTTACATTGCTGTGTAGACTTACCCAAAATGTCAGAGAGACTACTAGAGAGAGAAAATAAACTTGGTTGAATGTGCTGGAGATGGCTGCTTATTTATGTCTATTGTTCTGTGTACTCTGGCACATTAGATTTATATTATGCAGCATGGGATCCCTTGTGTACAACAGGGCTCTATTAATGTATGTGGCTGATTGGCAATTATGTAGCAATGCCAACTGATCAGATCATTTGAAAGCCTGCTTGGCTCTTAAGAAGTGAGGAAAAATGGTAGGAATGGGTAGAAGGAGCTGAACACTGCTTTGGAGGGAGCCAGGGGTTTGTGAAGCCATTCAGGGATAGGGATTTCTAAGGTGAAGGGATATCATCATCCATGTGAAGGTCCTAAATCCTGTGGGAGTGGAGCTCCCCTTTGAATGATATACGGGCTGCACATCTGAGAAATCTTCTGCCATGACCAACTCTAATCTTGCAGGAGCAGAGCTCTGTGCCTGCACAATTTAGGAGCCCTGAATGACAGCTGTATGTACTATAACCATCTCCTATTCCCTTCAAGATCTTCAGTCCTTCATTCTGCTATAAGCCACCTTTCAGTCACCCATGCAGTGCTGATCTCCTGTAGACCCCTTAAATAGCAGAATAACACGCTAGGGTTTGTAAAAAGTGAGGAAAATTGCCATTTTGTTTAAGTTTGTGGCACAGATTTATACATCTTGGCAAAAGGGTAATTTTTTTGGCCATTTGTGTGGTTGCTTGATTGTGTTATATGTGGCTAGCAATCCTATCCTTCCTCCCACACCTTTCTGTTGGCAACTGGTGTTTTTCTCCTCTCTATGTAAGATTTCACATTTATTAATATTGATTCCCCCCACATTGTCGACAATCCCCAATGCCCTAATCTCTCCAAGTCACTTTGTACCTTGATTATTTCCTACATTGTCTGATCCCTGCAATTGAATAGGATTGAATTTATACCAGAGAGCTTCCAGATCAAAGATACAAGGCAGCATTTTGGGATACAGAGTTGTGCACTTCCATTTTAGTAGGTTTAAACACTTTGTAGTTGGTGTGAAGGGTGGGTGGGAGGAGGAGGAAGGGCAGGGGGGAAAGCCCTGTAATCAAAACTTGTGGGGTGGACTACAACTATCAAGACGCCTCGTGCTTGACAGTGTGACAAGCACATATGTGGACCATCTCGTGAAAATCCAAGGAGTTACATAATATGAAGAGAAAATGATGGATTCTGATGTCTCTATACCCCTACATTGTCACATGAGTTTATCTTACATGACTGATGCACATTTTAAAATGCCCTCAAGTATAATTAGGGAACAAGATATTAAACTCTTGTCCTTTCTTGGGTATCACATGTGGTCACATTGAGGGAAGTGGTTATTATGAGAGGATTCTTTCCCCCCATCAATGACATTGAAAAATGTAATGCCAAGCCTTAGGCCAGACAGGCCTTTCCGGAAACATTTCTGTAACATTGAATAGTAAAGTACTGTTTCACTTAAACTGACTAGAACTCAAACTTATATGGTCCTTTTGCTTTTTGTCCTTTCAAGTTATGGTACATAGTGTAGAAAGTTGGAAATCTAACTTTTTATGGAATTAGATCAGCCAAACCATTTTTTTTTCCAATTACAATGATCTGACACTTTTATTAATGAACAGAAATATATTCTGCTTTGTTTATACTCCACTGCCGGCTCTCTCATCACATCAGGGAATTCTCTATAAATATGTAAAGGCTTTTTGCTAGCCTACCCCTCCTGACATAATGCTATGTAATATAAAGAGAGTGCTGTAGCTTTGACATTTTTTTGAGAAGTTTGACTGAGAGCATCTTCAGTTTAGCTTCTTTCTACTTACTTGTGTTTACTTCCTATACTCTCAAATTACCTTTCGGTAGTGCAGTTTCCTTGTATCTGTAATGTAGATGAGTAAGGTCCTATTTGAATGATGGGATAATTGTCCAAAAATTGCAGCTGACTTGTGGACAAGCCATGGACAAATAACATTGCTCTACAGCCAAAATGCTTCTGAAATAAATGTAGTCAAACTTTACTAATTCTGGGTCACTGAGAACGAAAATGATGCTTAAAATTGTTGATTGGCTCTAGTTTTCAAGACATGCTATTGGGTCAGTATATATGACCCTTGACTTGGGAATGGCGGAGGATAAGTGAGTTATAAAGGGAAGGGATCTCAATTTAAACCAGAAATGACTAAAATACATCTTTGACTGGATCTATGAATAAATCTATGACTGGGTTTGGACAGTACTTGCTTTTTAGGCAAAACAATGAATGATGCAATGTGAAGCTGGTATTGCGTCATACATGATATGAATTGCATCATGTTATTCCTAGAAGTCATGGATGATGCAATCATAACAAAGCTTACATCACTCTGCTGAACAAATTGCCCTATATCAGCTCTAGAAATCATACAGTGTCGTGCTCTCTTATTTGTCACTGTTTGATTTTGCAAAGGGACACATTTCTGTTTAGCCAAAGTGAGCAGAGATGCCTCGTACTTGTGTGAACAGTGCAGATAACTTCTGCTATGTTTGTGGTGAAGTGACTTTTGCATCACAAAAGCGCAGTATAACCACTATGGTTAAGAAAGCCTATCCCCTTTATTTTGGCTGCAAAATTGGAGATCAGGACAAGAGGTTGGCCCCACACATATGCTGCAACACTTGTGCAACAAATCTTCGCCAGTGGTTGAACAGGAAAAGGAAATCTATGCCTTTTGCAGTGCCAATGATTTGGAGAGAGCCAACAGATCATACCAGCAATTGTTACTTCTGCATGGTGCTTCCAGTTGGCAAAGGTGTGTCAAAGAAGAAAAATTGGACTGTGCATTATCCAAACATTCCATCAGCTATACGCCCAGTACCCCACGGAGAAGGACTGCCGGTTCCTGATGCACCAGAATCATTCTCACTTGAGTCAGAGGAGGAAGAGGAAGAGGATGAAACTTCTGGTCCTGAACCATCAATGTCACAGGACCCACATTTTCTCCCATCCTCCTCCTCTGAACCACACCTCATAACACAAGGTGAACTGAATGACCTTGTCAGGGATTTGGAACTACCCAAGAGTAAGGCAGAGCTGTTGGGCTCCAGACTACAGCAGTGGAATCTCCTGGCAGGTGATGTTAGGGTTTCCATGTTCCGTGACCGTCAAAAGGATCTTCTCCCATTCTTCTTCATGGAAGGTGATCTTGTAGCCTGCAACAACATCGATGGTGTGATGGCAGCCCTCAACATCGTTCACGATCCAGATGAGCGGAGACTGTTCATTGATTCATCAAAGACGAGTCTTAAAGCTGTTTTACTGCATAATGGCAATGTTTTGCCATCAATTCCAGTTGGTCATGCAGTCCATATGAAGGAAACCTATGACAACATGAAACAACTTTTGAGGTGCATAAACTATGACCAACATCAGTGGCAGCTTTGTGGCGATTTGAAGGTTGTTGCTCTCTTGCTTGGTCTGCAGACTGGATACACAAAGTACTGCTGTGTTCTCTGCGAATGGGATAGTCGTGCAAGAGATTCCCACCACATCAAGAAAGATTGGCCACTCCGACAGTCCTTGGAGCCTGGGAGGAAAAGTGTTCAGCATCCACCACTTGTTGAATCAAGGAAGATTTTGTTACCACCCTTACACATCAAGCTGGGTCTGATGAAGAACTTTGTCAAGGCCATTGACAAAACACAAGCAGCTTTCAAGTACCTCCGTGGAAAATTTCCAAGGTTAAGTGAAGTAAGATAAAGGAAGGTGTCTTTGTTGGTCCTGAGATTCGTGAACTTCTTCAAGATGATGCATTTGACCATGCACTGCGTGGCAAGGAAAAAAAGGCATGGAAAGCCTTCCAGTTAGTGGCAATAAATTTTCTCAGAAACAACAAGGCAGACAACTACAGGTTGTTGGTGGAAAACCTCCTCAAAGCATACAAAAGCCTTGGTTGCAACATGTCACTAAAGATACATTTTTTGCACTCTCATCTAGATTTTTTCCCACCAAACTGCGGAGCAGTGAGTGACGAGCACGGCGAGCGATTTCACCAGGACATTGCAACAATGGAGAAACGCTGTCAGGTCAAATGGAGCCCATCAATGCTTGCAGACTATTGCTGGACAGTGACAAGAGAGTCTCCATTTAATGAATACAAGAGACAAGCCAAGAAGCGCCGAGTAGACACTGAATAGGACTAAACTATGTACATAATAGTTTTTTGCCATTTGTTTCATAATAAATTTTATTTATATAACCCCTTTGCTGATTTTTAAAGTGTTACATAAACAGGACAGGTGAAATAGTATCATGTAAAGCAACCATAAACACATGAAAAGACCTAGGTTTACAATTTATGATTAAAACTCTACTATCTACACAATATACATAGACATAAAATGTAAAAACTTAAATATCTTAGAAACAGTAGCCAATCAGTTGTTTTAATTGTCATATTTGAATTCAGCACATCAAAATACATACTAAATAGCACATTTTATCTCTGAAGCAGACGACTTCTCAAAAATTGTAGACCAGTGATAATAATAGACCTTATTTGCAGTTATAAGGTCCATTTTTACTTTCACACGATTTTTCCCTGTTGGCTGCCCAGGGCTCAGAATGGGGGCCTGGAGCTGACAGTGGCCACCCGGGGCTGAAAGCGGGGGCCCCTGCTGTTGGCCGCCCCAGGAAGCCGCGGCTCCCACTCTCAGAATTGCGGTGGAAGCCTAATAATTGCAGTATTCACAGTTTCCACAGTATCATGAATTAAGTAGGGCCCTATAAAGGAGGCAGTAGTGTCTAAGCTGTTTGAGTCCACTTCCTCATGCCTGTTGTTTCCATTGTGGAGTAGGTTAATGAAAACAGAATTTTCCCCTGTCCTTCCAATCTTTGTTAAACTTGGATCCTTAAACCCAATCCCACCTGAAACAAAGTGGTAGCTGCAGGGTCCCACTTTGTGTCAGGAACATAAGCATTATTGTAGCCCAGAGATCTTGGAGTCATTGTGGATAGTTCTCTGAAAATATCCATTAGGAAAGTGATAGATAAGACAGAAAATGTAATGCCACTATATAAATCCATGGTATGCCCACATGTTGAATACTGCGTGCAGTTCTGGTTGCCCCATCTCAAAAAAGATGTATTAGAATTGGAAAAAGTACAGAGAAGGGCAACAAAAACTATTAGGGATCTGGAACAACTTGCATACGGGAAGGGATTAAAAAGTCTGGGACTGGTCATCTTAGAAAGGAGATGGCTGAGGTGGGATATGATGGAGGTATATAAAATCACCAATGGCATGGAGAAAGTGAAAAGAACATAACCTAACACAAGAACCAAGGGTCACCCTGTGAAATTAATAGGCAGTGGGTTTAAAACAAACATAAGAAAGTACTTCTTCACATAACACCCAGTCAACCTGTGGAATTCATTGCCAGGAGATGTTGTGAAGGCCAAAAGTATAACTGGGTTCAAAAAAGCATTAGATAAATTCATGGAAGATAGGTCCATTAATGGCTATTAACCAAGATAGTCAGGGATGCAATCCTGTGCTGTGGGTGTCCTTAAACTTCTTACTACTAGAAGCTCGTACTGGACTACTTGATAAATTTCTCTGTTCAGTTCACTCCCTGTGAAGCATCTGACACCAGCCACTGTCGGAAGACAGAAGAATGGGCTAGCTGTACCGTTGGTCTTACCCAATATGGTCATTATTTTCATTCTTCCCCTGTTGCTTCACTTTTGCTCTGGGTGATGGATCAGAAGGGCTGAAGTGGGGCAATGTCTTGGTAGGAGGCGATAGGTGGAAATTTAAACTGATTCTGTCTATTTGTGCCTGGGGGAGGGTGGGGCAGTTGGAGAAGAATGTACGGTAATAAGAGCCTGGCAGGAAGGGGAGATTGCATCTCTAAAAAACCTGGACCATTTGAAATTGAACTCTGGACTATTGGTGTATATATCAAACGTAGCCTGTGTAAATTCCTTGGCATAGGTACAGAGTCTTGTGTGCGTATGGTGCCAAGCATGTCAACAATACTCAATAAACTTTGCTATGGTCTGATGTAACACAATGTGGTACATCCACATTATAACTTGCAGTTGTTCACTTGTTAGGTAAAGCGTTCTAGAAGTAAAGGTGGATTGGCTGGTCCTGATGGTACAAAGTCAGTGTTTGGTCAAATGTGTGCTAAAATGAGTTCCTTCAGTCCAGACAGTCTTCTCCTACCTCATCGTGTTTGGAAAGTAAAGTTTGTTGGTAAGAATTACTTTTTTCTCAACCCTAGCTTCCCCCATAACCATATTCTTTTATTCCTTTTGGGGGGTGGAAGGTGATATTACAGCAGACCGTGGGGAAAAAAAGAAAATGCAAAGGCCATTTTCCAAGAAATTCAGGCCCCATGTTTAGGTTTTGTCAAACCTAGTATCAGTAGAAATGTTTCCATCATTAAACCATTATAATGAACTTTAAAAATCAAATATTCTCAAAGATGCAGATTTCTAACCCAAATATAAGTCTGAATTTGAACCTGGCTAGTTGAATTTTCACTAAACTCACAATTTGCATTTTACTTTGCTTTAATGTGAAAAGTAAACTAGATTAAGATGTTGCTTCCAGTCTATGGCCATATTGACATTTTGTAGAACCTGTATCAAAGTGAAAGACTAATGTTTTAAAATATTCCCTAAGAACCTTATGCTCACTGAATCTTTTATTTTTCCTGCCATCCTCCTGCTTCCTTATTTTTGCCCAGTGGTGACACAGTAATAATATCTGGTACCTTTAAGAGAGAATACAGTTTAACCAGGAGTTTAAAAATATCATAATATAATTTAAAATAGGATTAATTGAAACTGCACTCTTAATCAAGGTCATGTTGATTAAGCAAAGTAATTTGTTTTGTTTCTTTGTTGTGTTCTTAAACTCTAACTTTGCAGTCAACAAATGTTTTAAAATGTCTGTGTGTTTATGGTAATGCTTATACAAGGTTGTAAAATAATCATGTTGGTCAAGGAGGAAACTGTTAGAATCAAAATTTTAAATGCATTAAATTATTTTATCAATATGACAATGCAGCTTTTAAATACAATTTTTCTATTTATCCATTGCAAAGGAGAAATATTAATGCATTTAATTCAGGACTGCATTTGGAAACATTCTTGAAATGATCTGCATGTTTAAACCAACTTTTTGTTTTCACAAGGCGAGTCTGTGGATGACTGTGGTGGAGGTTACAGTGAATCAATAGCAGAAATGTGTGAAGAGCTCCAGAATGGGCTTACCCCTCTCCTCATTGTGACCCCGAATGGAAGAGATGAATCTGGAGCAAATAGAGATTGCTTCCTGCTAAACCCTGCTTCCAAGTCTCTCTTACATATGAACATGTTTCGTTTCCTGGGTAAATTTGTTAGCAACACTGTAATAACTTTACCAAATCTTTGACCATGTGAAGTGTGTAGAATTTAAAACATTTTTTACATGTCCAGGTGTGCTGCTGGGCATTGCTATCAGAACTGGCAGCCCTTTAAGCCTCAATCTGGCAGAACCAGTGTGGAAACAGCTGGCAGGGATGAACCTAACAATTGCTGATCTCAGTGAGGTAAGTATGCAGTTTTTGATCATAGATCTAAGGACATGCCTACCTGATGGGGACTCTTCCAGCACAGCTATGGTGCTATAGCTATCCCAACATGTACCTGCAGTATAGATGCAATGTGTGTTCACTGTCATAAGGGATTTTTCCTGAACTATGGTTGCTACATTGATAGAAGAATTTTTCCGCCGATCTGGTTGTGTTTACTCTGGGGGTTAGGCCGTCAGTAGCCATGTTGCTCAGGGGTTTGGATTTTTTTACACTCCTGAATGATGTAGCTTCATGTCTTTAATTTTAAATGTTGAGTAGGCCTAATTTACAGAAAGTGAGAGAGAAGTTAGCTTAAGTTCTCTACATGAGACTAACTTTCTGCAGCTATAGATTGTTGTTGCATTTTGACTAACCTTTTTAGCTTTGAGCCAGTATAAAGCTCTGTTTTGTCCTTAAAGTTAGAAATTTAAATAAATTGAAGTCTCATGGAAAGAGTTAAACTAATTGTTTGAATTACAGAACACAGTGCCTGTCTTAAGCTATCACAAAGGGAAATGAGAAACTGGTTGCCAAAGAGGACTTTCTAGTAAAGATGGATCAAAATTGTACACACAACGCTCCTGAATTGTTTAGGGTGGACTTCTAGGACAAGAAGTTGTGTGGTGTAAGGGATGGTCTTTTATGCAGTTTAATTGTATTGCTACCCTTACAGTAAAATCTAATCTCCAGAGGTACACTTCTGTATATTTCTGATTTTGAGTTTATGCGTCTAGAAGGAGACCAGACAGGAACATAGCTTTGAACATTTAAAATTTTAGGGATGCTTTTATGAGAGGCAGTGGCCCAGTGGGCAGAACACTGGACTGGACTCAGAGACAGGAGACATTTCAAGCCCTGCCACTGGCCTGCTGGGTAACCTTGGGCAAGTTACATCACCTTTCTGTGTCTGTTTCCCATCTGTAACATGAGGATAATGATACTGACCTCTTTTGTAAAGCACCGTGAGATCTACAGACTAATAGCACCATATAAGAGCTAGACACTTTTATTAGGATCTTTGTTACAAGAGCAGTTCCTTTCCAGCTGCAGTCAGCAGAGAAGTTTTGTAAGGGCCGTATTATCTCAGCTCACAGAGGTGCTTAACAACTTCACAGCACCTCATTCATTCGTTTTCCCGGGTTCTTAGCTGTCTCTTGAGTCAGATTTTTATTGTTAAAGATTTTTTTTTCTTTCATTGATATGCTTTGAAGATGCCTGTAATATTGTATGAATATTAGATGTTCTCTGTTGGTTTTTATGTTTGCTGTATGGTTACAAGTTGTTAGTTGCAACGGGAGTGGTAGTCCTTTAGTTACCAATCCTTAAAAGGACAATGCAGGTGGTTAATTGCCTGGCTCCATTGGGGAAAGGTTCCAGCATGTAACCCCAGGGGAGCTTTCAAGCTGGAAAACTCAAACAAAGAACTTTGGAGCAGATAAAAAAAAACCTGAGCCCCTGAGCATGAAGGTGTAGTGGGGAGAGACACGCAAGGGGACTGCAGGAGTTGCAGACTGTCCCCCTCACGCTGAGGTTGGGGTACCTGGCATAAGGCATGCCTACCTAAATTTTAGGTAGACAGTTAAACACGTAGACAGTTTGTGTTACTATCCCTTAGCTTTTGTTATGATTTATTCCTGCAGTTGAGATTAAACAATACTTTGTTCTGAAAGGGCTGTTTTGGATCACTGTTTTCATACTGGTCACAGGAAAGTCTTGCAGGTCTCGAACCCAGTCAGGTCTGCTGAGGAATCCTGGTTTACACAGGGTACTTTACTTCATGACCCAGTCTGAGAGTGGGAGAACCACAGGATTCCCAATTCCGCCCGAGGGAAGTAAAGTGCAGGCCTGACATCTGGAAGAGGTGCACTCAGAGACAGAAGGGGTCAATACTGCAGCTAGCCCTGAACTGTGACCATACTGGCCCTGCTTTGTGCATATTGTTTGTATTGTTGTTGCTCCTGGAATGTATTATCCTTTTTCTTATCTGTGTCAGGTTGTTTGATGCTTACTGCTCTGAGAATTCACTTAACATACTGATCCATGTTCTTGTCAAGCAGGACTTATGTGAGGTGTTGCAATGTTCTTTTGAGAACAAGGGAATAGTCCACGTAAATCCAGTCTCAGTGGTGTGATCTGATTTCTTGGCAGATACTTTTTCCTTTCCCTTTCTGTTGTGGGGGTGGGAGTGGGAGGGAGCAACTGGACCACAGAAACTAATGAAGTTTCGTGGAAAATACCATGCTACTTTGTTACTTAAAAAGCCAGTTGGATGACTGCCTTCATGTCAATTATTTAATTCTGGGTGGTTGGTGTGACTAGTCCCCCTTGTCCTATCGTGAAAAACATTCCTGTGCCATATGAAAAGTACACAGAGGTGAAGAATGAATAACTTCAGTTTTAGCTCATGGATTTGTTTTTCTTTGAAAGGTTGATAAAGATTTTATTCCTGGGCTTATGTACATTCGAGACAACGAAGCTACTTCTGAAGAGTTCGAAGCCATGAGCCTTCCCTTCACAGTGCCAAACGCAAGTGGTCAAGACATTCAATTGAGTTCCAAATATACGCATATTACACTGGATAATAGAACTGAATATGTGAGACTGGCAATAAACTACAGGTTTGTTGAATAACTTCACTAGTTTAGATTTAAAGGAATTGTGGGAATGATAGAAGCATTGCTTTTATGCAGTGCTATGAAATGCAGTGCACTGGCCTCATGTACAGTATTAGCCAATTTTTTCCTTGTCATTATAGTGTAAATCAATATCCGTTGAGAAGGAAAAAACGGAATCATTAGGTCAGGCATATTCTTGAGAAAATAAGAGGGGATTGTTTCAAGCTGACGGTGGCTGAAACTTGTCATCTGGGCTTGCTCAGAGGTTGACCCAGCCTCCTCTGACGTGGGCTTCATGATAGTTGTCCATGGCTGTCATCTCCAGTAATGTGTTCTACTTGGGCTTATCCTTAAAGTCCTCTCAGAAGTTCCAGTTAATGCAGACTATCATTAGTCTCCTTTTAATGCGGAGCAGGACCACAAGAGCCTGCTACATCTGGACTCCAATCTTTCCCTTGGCTTTCTATTCAGTTTTAGATGCAAAATTGAAACAGCAAGTTTTGCCTCTGGCAATTGACTTGAGACTTTGTTTTAAAATGTAATTTTAAAACATATCTTCTAAGGGACAACCTATCTAAATTCTCAATCACTGAATGACAATCTACACTCATTCCTATATTTGCTTTCTACAACCAACTCTCTGTATAATTTTTCATGAGTGATGTACCCAAATATTTGGATGCCAATATCTAAACTATATTGTTAAATATATTAATCTTATTTGGGTTATTACTGATTGTGTACTGTATGTATTGTATTACTTTTAAACCAGCCTTTGTACTTTTGGATAATTTAAGCACTATACCTAGTTGTACAGACACTCTTTTCTTAACTTATGTATTATACCATTTTAACATTAGCTTTAATAAAAATGTTATCCTCACTTTTCAATCCTTGCCTAATGCCATCTAACCTTCACATGTGAGGCAGATATACTCCAATTTAGCAGAGATGTGCTTAGGTCAAGATAAGAGTGTGGGTAGGAAAAGTGGCTGGAAATGTGGCTTTGTGGCCCTGGATTTTGGGGATGGTCTAATTTACCTTGCTTACCCATGGCCCACAAAGGGTTTTTCTGACAGACAGAGTTTGCCAGGAATAGGAATACCACATCGCTCTATGATTCCCCACTTTAACTGAGTAAAAACACAGCCCTGACTGTTATCTTCTGCTCCACCCTCATCTTTGTGCTCGTCTGTTCCTCCATATAATTAGATTGTCAACTCTTTGGGGCAGAAATGGCAGTTTCATTATATACGTATACAGGGCTTTTAGCCAGAGTTTTGCAAAAGTTAGGTCCATCTTGCTGGAGATTGCATGGGTTCTTGCATATAAAATAATCATAATTAAAGATGGAGCATTAGCAACTAGTTTTTAATATAATGTAATCCTTTAATATAGGATAACTTGTGCAACTTCCTAAATTGGACAAGAGCATAGAAGAAAAATCTTTAACAAGAACGGAGAAAGTTTAACTACGCTTTTTAAATGTGAAGATAGCTTAGTAGTTTTACAACTGGCATTCCCACATACTTTCATACTTCACGTGCGGCTAAAAGGGATTCCAAAAATGGTGAAATTCTTTTCTGCCTAGAAAACATTAAGCAAATTTCAATCTTATTTTAAAAACTAGGCCAAAATTTCTACCCTCGAGTTCCTAGTTAGGCTCCTGAATCCATATGTAGACATATAAATAAGTGCTCTAATCTTCAGCAGCACTGAGCAGCCAGAATTCTGAAGTCAATGTGGCTGGAGGTACTCTGCACTTCTTAAAATGAGGCCAGTTTTAATTAAATAGCTATATTTGCATTTAGGAGCCTAATTGGGCATCCCAGGGTGTGAAAATGTTGTTGTCACAAATGCTTATTGATTAGTATAAATGAGGCAACAAATTGGCATAATTAAGAAATGATTTTTGGACCGTAATTTTAATTCACAATGCAAGCTGCTCAAATGATCACGAGAAGTGTTCACTGAAACTTATTTCTGCTGAAATGTCTTTCTGCAGGCTTCATGAATTTGATGAACAAGTTGCAGCAGTTCGGGAAGGGATGGCCCGGGTTGTTCCTGTTCCTCTTCTTTCCCTCTTTACGGGATATGAACTGGAAACAATGGTATAGGTTTTCTCATTCGCTACTTCTGCTGGATTGATGATGTAAAATTAGGCCATTTACTTGAGTCTTTCTGATCCAACTCTCATGTTTTAGCTCTAGTAAAAACATGCAGTCTCATTATAGTAGATTGCATGTAATTTGTAGGTGAAGGAGAGGAGTAGAAAATATTTATATAGTTGTCCTATCATACTTTCACAAGGATTACTTTTTACGCAATTGGGCAGTGTGATGTAATAGATTAAGTGTGGAGCTAAGAACCAGGAAATGCTGAAATCTGACATTTGACTTGGAAAGAGATCATTGAAAGAGCCGTTGAGGGCTAATTCAATTTTGTACAGCACTTTAAAGTTGTAAAGTGTTAAGTTTAGTGCTACAGTAGCATAAAAGGAGGCTAGTCCATTGTCCCTGATGCTAAGCCTCACTATTTGAAGGAGTTAATGGGTCATAACTAGTAGATGTTTGGAATGTTCATTTTGTCATTGAAAAAGCTGATTAAATATTTTGATGAAAAGAAGGGAACAAATTGCTTTTGACTGATTTCTGATCAGTTCTTTTTCTTGTCTTCATGTTTTATTTTCAGGTATGTGGAAGCCCAGATATCCCACTTCACCTTCTGAAGTCTGTAGCAACATATAAGGGAATTGAACCTACCGCCTCCTTGATACAGTGGTTCTGGGAGGTGATGGAATCCTTCTCCAATACAGAACGATCTCTCTTCTTACGTTTTGTATGGGGCAGGACAAGGCTACCTAGAACTATTGCAGACTTCAGAGGCAGGGACTTTGTTATTCAGGTAAGGTCAAGAGACCTGCAGGTTGGTAATGAAGGAGTGGTGGCAGATAGAAGAATGTGCTAACTTCACTAAACTCGTTTAATATCAAGTTCACTTTAGAGTTTATAGAGCAGTAGAGAATGTAAAATGCATAACTAAGCAACAAACTTTCATTTAAATATTGTCCTTGGTCCAACTCTGGCTATTTCCTGTGCTGGGCAATTGGTTTTTTTTTTTTGAGATTCCCTCCTTCAACCCACACCCCCTGCCTATTTTGCTTCTTTTGGTGAGTTTCCCTCAGTAGTAGTCACCCCTAATTTTGCTAGTATTCACTTAAGAGACCCATTATCTTATTAAATGTTTCAACTTAATACACCGAAGCTATGTTTTTAGCACTAGAGCATTTTTTGTATTTTGCCAGTTACATAGCAAATAGTTTTTTATCTAGCCTGTTCTTTGGCATATACTATTCATTTCTAAGAGCCTCACACTATACAGAACAATGTTTTTGATTTAGTATGAAGAAGATGTATTTGACTTAGATATTATTTTTAAAAGTCGTCTTAACATCAGGGTAAATGTGATTTTTTTATTTTTATTTTTTATTTTTTAAAATCCTAGTCTTATTTTAGTATGTTATCTCTGTGTTGTTGAACAGTAAAACTAATGGCTTGTTCCTGTTGTCTGACAGGTTTTGGATAAATACAATCCTCCAGACCACTTTCTTCCCGAGTCTTATACATGCTTCTTTCTGCTGAAACTGCCCAGGTATTCTTGTAAGCAGGTACTGGAGGAAAAACTGAAATATGCCATTCATTTCTGCAAGTCCATAGACACTGATGATTATGCCCGGATAGCACTGACAGGAGAGCCAGCTGCTGATGACAGTAGCGATGATTCCGACAATGAAGATGCAGATTCTTTTGCTTCAGACTCTACACAGGATTATTTAACAGGACATTGAAGCAAATAACATAAGAGACACACATGTCACAAGCACTGAGGCATGAAACGCCACTAGTGGCATTTGAGCAAAGGAGTACAGAATATGTATAACCAGAGGAATACTAATCTTCTGAACAGGGGGAAAGTTTGTTTGTTACTCACAATAGGAATGATGGAGTATAACTTAAGACATCTGCTTAGAATAAATGGCACGGTATATGGGCATTTAACATTTATTTTAAGAGTTGAGAGTGTCCCCCATAAGACTGCACTACATTTAGAAGCTTTGTGTTTACTAAAGTGTTGTAAATGTTTATATACATATAGTAGTGCAGCATCCAAAATAAGCAGTGAAACCTTTAAATTGTGGGTGCAATAGATTTTTTTCATAATAATTGTTGTGTTCTGTGTAACTTCTTGATTGTATATTGGAAATACTGTGCAACAGCTGAATAGTATTATAAATATTTCAATTAACTTTACTAGAAGTTTGTTTATTAAAAAACTTTTTGAACATTAAATTATCAGTATTCCTTGAAATACATCTATAGGTAATTAAACGAAAAAGGCCATTAGGTTCACCTCCTCTCCCTGTTTGTATATTTTAGCTTATGCATTATGTATCTCAAATCGATACCTTTCTGTGAACAGCATCATAAATCTTATCATGGGAAGTGTATTGTATATAATTGTGCCCTGTATATGCAAAAATGATAATTTCCCTCTAAATAAAACTTCTGTCACAAAGACTTTAGTATGACTTTTTATTGTAATGCATAGCGGGTACGTAGAAGAGAACTGTAAAATGGTTCAAATCTTTTTAAGGCTGTATCTGTGCTAAGTTCTTTTTCTGCAGCCCGGTATCTCCTACAGTTCTGCTACACATGGGCTCCTTTCCTCCTCTACACAGCTTCCAGAGATGAGCCAAAGCTGTATCTCCTTGGCTACGCCCTGTTCTCCCACTTGTTGACAGATCTTCTGCCTCTGCAGCAGCAGACAGTTCCCATCCCTTTTTCTTTTGACTTCATTGCTTTGGGCATTTTTCAGGCAGTTTAAACTTTTTGCTTCATGCTTCCTTGCCACATGCTAGTCCAGTGTCTGAGCAGCACAGTGGTCGCAACCGCCCAAAGCCCCTGCTGCTGTTCCTCCTCACTGAGCTCCTCTGCCCCATCACAGGCATGGCAGAGCAACTGCACAAGCATCAGGCCAAGTCCAGAAAGCTGCTTTTCATACAGAGCACCTTCTCAGGCTCAGCAGAAGGCAAATGATGCCCACCCTGCTCCTAGTGAGCCAGCCACCCCTAACTCTGCTAGGGCATAGAGCTCTGAGTCACAGGCATGTTGAGTCCCCTACCCACCCAAGTAGGCACAACTCCACCACAGAGAAACCAACCAAGAGACCGATCAGAACAGACGGAGACTCTAAGGACAAGGAGGACTTTATCCAGCCTGCCCAGGGGGGGTAACCCTACCCAGGGAGGGTAAAACAGGACCACAAAGATAACCCTACTGAGATACTGGTCCCCACCACAAGGCCTAAATTGGGTCTTAGATTCCCTGGGGAGAGATGCCGGGCTCCTAAATAGCCCCCCTGCCTTCCCAGTCTGGATCAGATCCCATCCACAGGAGAGTGGAACGCGGATGAGAGAGAGACCGGGGAAGGGAAGTAGGGAGAGCTCTCTAGAGGGATTTGGCTCTGTGTAAAGCAAGTCCCAAGAGACCACATTCTGGCCATGCTCAGGCAGCCACACCTGTGAAGTGTGCCAAAAAGTCAGAAAAGCCCAGAAAGTACAAAATTATCCAGAAGGCACTTGTCCTTTGAGTCGGCTGCTGCCGCCTCTACCAAGAAAGGAGAGCTCTTGGGCTTGGAATCTGAGCAGGACTCAGGTAAAATGGAGTAAAAATTCCCCCCACCCTTCCCTGGAGAAGTTTGTGACCATGTGCAAAAGGGTTGAGGCCATTCGGTCTCTTATTGGCCCTAAGAGCCTTTACAACGATGCTTGTGGTGATCATAGCTAGGCTCAGGTCACTCACCTATACCCCTTTCTGGATGACATTCTAATCAGAGTGCTGACCTCGTCTGTGTTCTATAACACCACAATGTGAACTCCAGACCTCCTGGAAGCCCATGGTTTTGTGATAAACACCAAGAAAAGTTCCGTAATCCTATCAAGAAGGATAACCCACCTGGGAATGGACATAAGTATGTCAGTGGCAAAAATCTAACCATTACTCGACCGATTCCAGAAGATCCAGGATCTCATTGCCATCCTGCGCAAGTGCGCCAAACCCACCCTAGCTTGGTGCCTTCGGCTACTGGGCCTTCTGGGGTCATGCATAGGGATCACCCCACTGGCAAGATCCCACATAAGGGGCCTCTAGGCCTTCCTTCTGAAAGTATGGGACCTCTCCCTGGAATACATGACAAATCAGGTAATGAGCCCAAGCCAGGTACTGTACTCCGCTCTCTAGCACAATGGACAGTCCCTGGAATCAGCCACAAGGGGGGCTTCCCCGTGCCTTCCAGACCCTCTGGTTCTCACAATCGATGCCAGCTTGCTAGATTGGGGAGTACACTTGAGACTCAGAATGGTGCAGGGTACCTGGAGCGCTGAGGAGAGAAAACACAGCACAAATCTCTTGGAGCTTGGAGCTGTCAAACTGGCTTGCAGGAGATTCCAGAGCTACCAATAGGGCAATCATGTCCCGGGCCAGTCAGACAATACAATAGCAATTGCATACCTAAACAACTAAGGAGGAACAAGGAGCGTAGCTCTACGTGCAGAAATGATGAAGATAATAGAATGGGCAGAAAAGATCCTCCCTTCCCTAAAGGTGTTATGCAGAGAAGGGGAGATAAAGCAGACTTGCTTAGCAGATGCACAGTCGTCAACTCAGAATGATGCCTGAACCAGGAAGTCGTCTTCCATCTGATCTCAGACATTCACTTTTCCCTTGGTTGATCTGTCTGCAAGTTGCAAAAACACCAAATGGCTGAAATACTTAACTAGGGAAGCAGATTCCAAGTGCAACAGGGCACCAGTCCCATGGACAGATAGCCACAAGGCCTGCTATGTGCATTCCCCGCCTTCCATCGAAAGCAATGTAAAAGATAAGGTGGGAACAAGCAAAGTTGATCGTGATAACTCTGTATAGGCCAAGTAGGCCATGGTTCTGCCGTCTGATAGAGCTGAAACTGAATTCACCATTACAGCTGCCACCCAACAGCTTTCCAAAGCACTTTTTTCCACCCAGATCCTCTTCAATTGAGAAGTCTGGTTATTGAAAGCCTGTCTTCCGAAGTCATCAGGATTTTGCTAGTGTCCAGGAGAGTCTCCATGATAAAAGCCTGTTCCATCTGGACAAAGTTTAGCCTTTGGTGCCAAGGAGAGCAATGCTAATCCAAGAGATTCTGGAACTGGATCTACCTTTTACTTTTTCTAAGAAGATATGGATTAAGGTTTTCAGCCCCACACCATAACACACCAGGTATCAGCCATTAGAAGAGTTCTATCTTGAAGATCTTTGGGCTCTTTGGAACAGAATCCCCAGGTAGCAAGATTTCTCAGAGCAGTCAGACTGGCCAGACCAGTGGTTAGACCAGTCTTTTCTAAATGGAACATACTGCGGGTGTCAAAGGCCCTAACCACTCACCTTTTTGAGCCTCTCTATATCAGCCTTGTATATCTCCATCAAAACCTGTTTTCTGGTTGCCATCATATCTGCTAGTTGCATTTCAGAGCTATCTGTATAGGAACCCTACTATATGTTCCATAAGGACAAGGTGGTACTGAGAACTTCAGAGTCTTTTCTCCCCTGGGTTCTCTTTCCCATATCTTGGAAGATTTTATCCTTCCTTCTCCCTAAAGCCACAGCACCTGACTTAGAAGCTATGGCACACTTTAGATGTCAGAAGAGAGAAAAAATCTCTCACCCTCTCAGAATCCATGCAGAGGTCAGGTGCTCTGTGTGTTTCCTTTCATTCAAGATGTTAAGGGCTCAGAGTCTCAAGACTAGATGGGTCTGATTATACATTGTTGAGGCTTACAAAGTGTCAGGCACTCCTGTTCCAGAAGAAATCAGGGCACAGTTCATGGGATCCATGGTCACCCCAGGAGTCAAACAAGCATGTGCCTCCACTGTAGAGATATGCGGAGCACCCACGTTGTCAAAAGCTACAAAGTGGATTTTCTGTCCTCCACAGAAGCCGCCTCCGGCAGGCATGTGCTCCAGGTGGTGGTCCTGTAATGGTTTTGCCTTTTGGACAATCCTCAATGCGGTGGGGAGTGTCTCTCTCTCTCTCTCTCTCTCTCTCTCTCTCTTTCAGTTTGCCTTTTCTTGCTTCTTATTATTCCTGTTCATTGCTCGCTGCTTTCATCAGTAGCTGAATTGTAGGAGACACTGGGCTGCAGAATGGAAAATTTCTTACTGATAATTTCCTTTCCGTTAACAGAATCTCCCACAATTTTACTCACCCAAGATGGCTTTCTGTCAAGAGTCAATATTTTATTTGGTGTCTTTACCCTGCAGGGAGTTGACCTGGCGTACGTGGGTAATGAATTGGACATTAATGTTAGTTATACATTTTCTCTGAGTTTTTCACCCAGCTTTGGAATGACTGACTTGTTGGCAAGTGGGAGAAGAGGGCGTGGTCTGTACAAGCCGCACTGCAGCTTTGAACCACCGCTAGAAGCTGCTGATAGGAAGAGCGCAGCTCACGCACAGCAGAATTGTGGGAGATGCTGCTAGCAGAAAGGAAATTACCAGGTAAGAAATTTTCTGTTCTGAAACTTACCACCATTGTAAACGCTGGTGCTGCTCCACCTGTGGTAGCAATGGTGGGTGTCGTAGGGCTGGTCCACACTAACCCCCCAGTTCGAACTAAGATACGCAACTTCAGCTACGTGAATAACGTAGCTGAAGTCGAAGTATCTTAGTTTGAACTAAAAGGTACTTACCGCGGGTCCACATGTGGCAGGCAGGCTCCCCCGTCGACTCCGCGTACTCCTCTCGCGGAGCAGGAGTACCGGTGTCGACGGCGAGCACTTACGGGATCGATTTATCGTGTCTAGACAAGACGCAATCAATCGATCCCAGAAGATCGATTGCTTACCGCCGAACCAGGAGGTAACTATAGACGTACCCTTAGTGTAGACAGGGCTTTAGGCTGCCACCAGGGTGTTAAGTCCCATCATATAAACTGTTTCAGAGCAAGTCTCCACACCATGGTGGTAAAATACCAGTGATAACCAGCGCCTTGTTTACGCAGGTACTCCCACCATTGTCACTGCTGGTTGAGGTGAATCCATGTTAGCAATGGAGGGAAAACTCTAGTATAGACGAGGCTTAAAGCACCAGCCAATCTCAAGTCCCTTAAGGCAAGTAGAAGAATAAGATGAGGACACTCAGGTCTTGTCTCTATGTACAGCAGTGCAGATAAAGCGCTTAAGTGAAGATGCTACTAAGCCAATGGGAGAGCTTCTCCCCTTGGTGTAGTTAATCCACCTCTACAAGCAGCAGTAGATCTGTCTACACTGGGGGATAGGTTGTTATAACTACATCACTCAGGAGTGTGGATTATTCACACCCTTGTGTGACATAGTTATACCAATGTAAGTTTGTGGGTTAGACCTGTCTTGCATAGCACCTTATGCCTGCAGAATTTAGAGCACTTCACACAAACATTAAGACCCTGAAATGTTTTGTTCCCAGGGAGATCTCTGTACACCACTGAAATCAATATGGCTCCATGCAGGTACCGCCATTCTCCAGCAAACCGTGAATTGCAGGGTGTGGTCCTGTGTCTGTTAAGTAGGAAAATAGATCAGCTATAGATATGATAAAATAGCAACAATATTTCAGAAACCAACCATGTAAGGGTAAAGTTAGATCAAGATTAAATCACCAATATTTTATTACCAGGATTTTATCTTGAATATAGCTGAGTGAATAATTGAGCTTTTGGTTTGCTGGAAGTTTTGGGGGAAAAAATGGTTCGGGTCCAAAATGAGAAATTCCAAAATTTTCAGAGAATTGGTAAAGTCCATTTCAGGTCAAATGAAATGTTTGTTTGAACTAAACATTTTATTTCCAGGTAGTTTTAAAGGGCTAGATGAGGGAGAAGGGAGGTGGTCATGGTGCCCTCTTCTAGCTTTTAGCCTAGTATTCACAGCAGTCACCCAGGATATGGGAGACCCAGGTTCAGTTCCCTTCTCTGCCTGCTGTGGAGCAGGGAATTGATCCTGGGTCTCCGACTTCTGAGGATGAATACCCTAACCATCAGGTTATAGAGTCATTCTCTCTTTCTTTTTGGCCTGATGATTATTCATGTATCCTGGTGAGTGCCCTAAACAGTGGGCTAAAAGTTATAAGGAAGGGGAGCACCTCTTCCCCCACCCTGGTTTTGTGAATGGTACACAGTTCCTTTTGAAGCTTGAATATGTTTTTGGCCAAAAACATCTGGCTAATTCTTGTTAAATATAACAAGAATTGCATATAGATTCAGGTCAACGAAAACGGCATTTTGGGGGAGGGGAGAGGGAAGAGGAGGGGAGAATAAACTATTTGTCCAAAAAATTTGCTTGGCGCTAATATTGAGTGGATAGATATTGTTTACCTTATTACTAGAATTAAAAATAAGCCCTTTTACCTTTACGTTAATATTTCTAGAAACTCTGCTCTTTGTTGGCTCTTATTGGGCTCTTATTCCAACTCACATTATCCTCTGAGTCTTTCTTATGGCCATCAAATCACTTTTCCTGAAACTTTACACTGTTATTTCTAGAGCTAGTTGAAAATTTTTGAACTTTCTGTTGAAATTTCAAAAGGTTTTGAAACTTTGACTAACTACAGTGATTTCTGACACCCTTCAGAATGATATACAAGATATCAGCTTATTATAATTAAGAAGTCAAATTTCACTCAATTCTTTCATAAACCAGCATCTTGCTTGTAAATACAAAAACCAACTAATTATGAGTCCCAGATATTATAGTATGCATTCCTAAATACACAAGGACCTCATTGTGTCATCGGTAGTGATGCTATAGTTAAAGCAGAGGAAGGATTCCATTTTCTTCTCTTCAAATTGTAGATGTACTAGTAATTTTTTTCCCCAGAGAATCAGGGAGAATGTGCGGGAATCGGCGGCCAGCACATCCCTCGGCCCGCGACACCTCCCTCAGCCTCCATTGGCCTGGAGCGGCGAACCGCAGCCAGAGGGAGCCATGATCGGCCAAACCTGCGGACCCAGCAGTTAAACAAGCCGGCCCAGCCTGCCAGGAGGCTTACCCTGGCGGAGCGTGTGCAAAGGTTGCCGATCCCTGGGCTAAAATAACTTTGTGGAAAAAAAATTTTTGCACAGATTTGGGGGCCCTTTAACTGTTCCTTTAGGCTTCTAAGCATTTGAAAACCATATACTGTGTAAACACAACACAACTTACCACTAAGCTCTTTCCCAGTTCCTAAAGTGTGAAATGCCAAGATATGTAGAGGATTATGCATATATTTAGAGATCACAAAGCAGACAGAACAGTGTTTGAATGAGCTGCTTTTACTAAACTTAATGATTTACAGGTATCATTAGCTGTGTTTGTTGCTTGTGAACTGCAGCAAAATTTGACTTAATAGATGAACTCTATGGGAAGAATTTCCAGACTTTGATCATCTTTTTGGCTCCATTCACTTCTATAAAACTGTATAACAAAAACTCATGGAACTTTGTCCCCTAAAATTCTTGGGTATCCTGTATTTCCAACTAGTGCCATCACAGGTGACTTAGTTCAACTGGGAAGCTGTCAGTTTCCACTGGAATTATTTTTTAACAGTGTAAAACATACTGTTGGACTCTGACAGACTGAAAATCCTGCTCTTCAAGACCCAACCTGAATGCTTATTTCTAGTAGCTGCAGCAGTTCAAATTAAGACCTATATTCAGGTGGTATTCCATCCTTCTCAAATGAGCATCTAAGTCTCCTAGAGCTCTGAGAGATCAATGCGATGGGAACAGAGGACCTCTGCCATCACTAGCAACAGCACTAGGGTCTTACATTGCAGGAGACAGTACAAGTTTTAGAATCCATCATTGTGTATTGCAGTGATGACTAGAGGCCTCTGTCAGGATTTGGCGCTCCATTGTGCTAGGCAGTACACAAAAATGTAGCCCATGCACAGAAGAGCTTACAATCTAAGAAAAGTGGCATACACTGGTAGGAAGAGATTAATGCAATCAAATGCATTTGCATTTTTCTTTTGGATTATTAATAAAAGCACTTTCACTGCCCTATAGTCTAGACCTTAGGAAGTGGTTGACTTCTTAGTGTATCTTAATTAACTTGGGCTCTTTCTCAGGTGTTGAACCTAACCAGGCTCCTGTCCACACAAACAACCCTGTCACCAGAGTTTGGTGCTTTCAACTCAGGCTACCTAGTCCATTCTGGGGGACAGGCTTAAGCCTGAATGCTGCTTTCACTCAGGCTGATTACCTGCCTGCTTTTCAGTATGGATGCAGGCTGAACCACTTGGGTGCAGATAGTCTTCCAGTGCCTTCCCACAATTCTGCTCCAGGTGTCCAGAAGAACACACACATTCTCCCACAATTCATTGGGAAAGAATCATATAGCCTCTCATCTTACTGCAGTGCAAAGAACCATGGAATCTGATCCCAGAAGTGCTAGTGCCTTGTATGGGTGAGTGCAGCAGCAATATAGACCCAGTAAATCAAGTGTGGCTTCGCAGAATGGCTTCTCACACTTGACCTAGGCCAATCCAGGTACTTAGACCCAGGTGCTGATCACTTGGCTAACTCTGTAGTGAACACATGCATGTCAGAGCAGAAGCCAGGTGGGGAAACAGCAAAGTAATTATTTAGCTGAGGACCCAGTTGAGCAGATCAAGTAGGTATTAATCAGGCAATTAATTAGGAGTAGATCAGTTAGTTAAGATTAAGGTGCTGATTGATTTTCTAATTAAGTGGTCATTGCTGAGAAGACATATAGGGCATTTTAATGAGGTTGCTGCAAGTCCCCAGGTGAAGTTGTATCAAATAGAGGATAGTGACTCATCCAGCAGAAGAGTGAAAGCTTGTGGATGGGAACAGTCCCTTGCTGCTGGTCCCCATGCCTGCCATGCTTGAGAGCCTGGGCGGGGAAGATATCAGTGGCACTAAAGCCCACTGGTGCTTCTGTAAGTGAGGGATAGAGGGGCTATACACCTCCCCTTACAGCTGGTCCCCATTGCTAGATCTGCCTAGGGATTTATTTGATGCTTTAGATAGTTATAAAAAATAAAACTAGACTTGGCAGTGGAAGTTCTCCTTGTTTCGTAGGTGCAGTTGCCATGACCTCTTTCTCAGCTTCTCAGTCCAGTGGACTAGAAATATGGCTGATTTTTTTTTCTCGATCCAAGAAAACTTACGTTACAGCCCCGAAGATGTGCTTCCAAAAGTCACCTATATAAAAAGTACAGGGAAGATGCAGTATGCGATGTGAGACATTGTGGCAGGTGTGGCGTACTACCATACGTGGTGATAGCTAGCCCCCTAACCCAGTAATCCAAGTGGTGCAGTCATTTTACATACTTTCTTTTGGGTCCTGTGACGGGGCAGACTGGCCCCGCACTGGCCATGGGAGGGTTAACCCTTCTCTGCTGGCAGAGGAAGCCACGCCCCTGAGGCCCTGCTGGGCATGCTCCAGCAGGGGGCCAGGTATAAAAGCCTGCAGAGCTGCTCAGTCAGGGCTGGCTGCTGAGGAGGAAGGACGCCCAGCAGAGGCTCCAGCCCAGGAGCTAGGGCAGCCCTTACCAGGGAGAGCTAAAGAGCCCAAGACCGGGACTGGAGGCCAGCCGCTACTGGAACCCCAGGAAGTTCAGGGAACTGAGGAGCCTGGAGACTCAGAAAGCCCATGGACTACTGCACCAAAAGAGCCGGTAGGAAGTGACCCAGGGGGGGTGCGGGAGTGATACCTCCCACCCCAGTGAGGGCAGCGTGTTTCAATGGGATTCCCCGCTGACCCTGGCGGGCTGTGTTACCTGCCGTTAAGGCCCTGGGTTGGGCCCCGGGTCCCCTACCGAGGGCCGTCGCCCTTGGGGGACAGGCCCCAAGCTCAGAACTCAAGACTGCCTTACCTGACTGAGAAGGCACGCTGAAGTAACTCGGGCCACTAGGCCGTGCTATCCCTTCAGGGGAAGAGACTAAGGGGGACTCTGGCCATTGAGTCCCGCTGGGCGGGCCGCCCAGAGTGGCATAGAAAACGGACCGGGAACTAGACAGGCGGGGTACCTCCTAGCCCCCCTGCGACTCAGAGGGGCGACGGAGTACGAACCCCGCCACAGGTCCTCAGAAGTTGTTTTTTTTTTGTTTTTTTTTTTCTTCCGTTTTTACAATGGTCATTCTTTCTTCCCACACTACAGACATAACACATATTCTTGAAATATCAAGATTTTAAGATAAATATCTCCCAACAGCTTTAGTTCTAGTTATTATGTAGAGCAGTTCACAGAATTGGGTTAATGATGTATGTAATGAAATAAGCTCTTGAGATCAAAGAATCGTTTGTTAGAAACTACTGATCTTTTTTATCTTGAAAAGGCCATTTGTTTTGCAAGTAATTGACTGTTAAACTGACGCATGGCTGTGTGTAAACGACAGTGTAAAAAGTCTATTCCTTTTGTCATCTGGTTTTTAGATGGCTTCACCATTTAAGAAGAAAAACAAGATTCTCCTTTAGCTAAACACAACCCTATTGTTTACAATGTTAAGACCTCACCATTTTTTACTTTTGTTCTTAGATGAAGTGTGATCCCTCGGCTTTAAAATATGCCACCCAAGTTTTTAATTTCCTTGAGGTATTTTAAGGTTGTTCAATAGGAAGCACTTCCTAAAAAGCTGTCATAGAATCATAGAATCTCAGGGTTGGAAGGGACCTCAGGAGGTCATCTAGTCCAACCCCCTGCTCAAAGCAGGACCAACCCCAACTAGATCATCCCAGCCAGGGCTTTGTCAAGCCTGACCTTGAAAACCTCTAAGGAAGGAGATTCCACCACCTCCCTAGGTAACCCATTCCAGTGCTTCACCACCCTACTAGTGAAAAAGTTTTTCCTAATATCCAACCTAAACCTCCCCCTCTGCAACTTGAGACTATTACTCCTTGTTCTGTCATCTTCTACCACTGAGAACAGTCTAGATCCATCCTCTTTGGAACCCCCTTTTAGGTAGTTGAAAGCAACTATCAAATCCCCCCTCATTCTTCTCTTCTGCAGGCTAAACAATCCCAGTTCCCTCAGCCTCTCCTCATAAGTCATGTGCTCCAGCCCCCTAATCATTTTTGTTGCCCTCCGTTGGACTCTTTCCAATTTATCCACATCCTTCTTGTAGTGGGGCTCCCAAAACTGGACACAGTACTCCAAATGAGGCCTCACCAGTGCCGAATAGAGGGGAATAATCACGTCCCTCGATCTGCTGGAAATGCCCCTACTTATACAGCCCAAAATGCCGTTAGCCTTCTTGGCAACAAGGGCACACTGTTGACTCATATTTAGCTTTTCGTCCACTGTAACCCCTAGGTCCTTTTCTGCAGAACTGCTGCCCAGCCATTCGGTCCCTAGTCTGTAGCAGTGCATGGGATTCTTCTGTCCTAAGTGCAGGACGCTGCACTTGTCCTTGTTGAACCTCATCAGATTTCTTTTGGCCCAATCCTCTAATTTGTCTAGGTCCCTCTGTATCCTGTCCCTACCCTCCAGCGTATCAACCACTCCTCCCAGTTTAGTGTCATCTGCAAACTTGCTAAGGATGCAGTCCACACCATCCTCCAGATCGTTGATGAAGATATTGAACAAAACCGGCCCCAGCACCGACCCTTGGGGCACTCCACTTGATACCGGCTGCCAACTAGACATGGAGCCATTGATCACTACCCGTTGAGCACGACCATCCAGCCAGTTTTCTATCCACCTTACCGTCCATTCATCCAGCCCATACTTCCTTAACTTGCTGGCAAGAACACTGTGGGAGACTGTATCAAAAACTTTGCTCAAGTCAAGAAATAGCACATCCACTGCTTTCCCCTCATCCACAGAGCCAGTTATCTCATCATAGAAGGCAATTAGGTTAGTCAGGCATGAATTCATCAAAACAGTATCCTAGTCTATTAGAGATGAGCATTTCTGTGGAAGACATGCACTTTGATTTTCAGAGTCTTTTACTCAATTGGATTTTCTGCATTGACCGAGTGCATTTCTGACCTTGTTGAGTCTTGATGTAACCTGAGGAAACAAACACAGGGAGACTGATTTGCACAGATAATAAGTCTGTGTGAACAGAACCTGTATCTCCTGAATTCCAGTCCTCTGCCTTAAACAGAAGGCCAGCCTGAATTTCTCCAATTAAGTTTTCTTTCAGTCATGCATGCATATAGACATTTCAACGAAGTGGATGGGGGACCCAAAATGGACTACTACTTGGTATTAAGTACCAAAAGCGTTAACACCTAACAAGGTTCTGCAGCACACAACCAATTTTAAAACTTTGAATTCAGACTTGGAAAGCAAAGCCCAGTGAGTATACGGCTTTAGAAACTCATACTGGAGGTACACTTGCCCCTGTTACGGAATGTATCATAGTAGTTTCATTTCTTACCACCTGCAGGACATCTCTCCCTAAATGTGTGTCAGATACAGAATTAAAGCCTGCTGATAATGCTCACAGAACAGAATGAATAGACTAAATATATTAATTTCATCTGATACGTTTCACAGTTTCCTTCCTTGGACCCTTAGAAGTTCAATATCTTCATCAACGATCTGGAGGATGGTGTGGACTGCACCCTTAGCAAGTTTGCAGATGACACTAAACTGGGAGGAGTGGTTGATACGCTGGAGGGTAGGGACAGGATACAGAGGGACCTAGACAAATTAGAGGATTGGGCCAAAAGAAATCTGATGAGGTTCAACAAGGACAAGTGCAGAGTCCTGCACTTAGGACGGAAGAATCCCATGCACTGCTACAGACTAGGGACCGAATGGCTGGGCAGCAGTTCTGCAGAAAAGGACCTAGGGGTTACGGTGGACGAAAAGCTGAATATGAGTCAACAGTGTGCCCTTGTTGCCAAGAAGGCTAACGGCATTTTGGGCTGTATAAGTAGGGGCATTTCCAGCAGATCGAGGGACGTGATTATTCCCCTCTATTCGGCACTGGTGAGGCCTCATTTGGAGTACTGTGTCCAGTTTTGGGCCCCCCACTACAAGAAGGATGTGGATAAATTGGAAAGAGTCCAACGGAGGGCAACAAAAATGATTAGGGGGCTGGAGCACATGACTTATGAGGAGAGGCTGAGGGAACTGGGATTGTTTAGCCTGCAGAAGAGAAGAATGAGGGGGGATTTGATAGCTGCTTTCAACTACCTAAAAGGGGGTTCCAAAGAGGATGGATCTAGACTGTTCTCAGTGGTAGAAGATGACAGAACAAGGAGTAATGGTCTCAAGTTGCAGAGGGGGAGGTTTAGGTTGGATATTAGGAAAAACTTTTTCACTAGTAGGGTGGTGAAGCACTGGAATGGGTTACCTAGGGAGGTGGTGGAATCTCCTTCCTTAGATGTTTTTAAGGTCAGGCTTGACAAAGCCCTGGCTGGGATGATCTAATTGGGTTTGGTCCTGCTTTGAGCAGGGGGTTGGACTAGATGACCTCCTGAGGTCCCTTCCAACCCTGAGATTCTATGATTCTATGAATGTGATCTCTTATGAAATCTCGCAAATTTCTTGTAGGGGGCCAATGACTAACAAAATTCTTTACTCCCTCCTGTCAGCATGCTGTTCAGTGAGAATTGGCTGGTCCTCTGGATATGCTCTGCTCCTAGGCAGAGGCATGGCCAGGGGTCTCTGCATGCTTCCCTCACCTGCAGGCACCATCCCCACAGCTCCCATTTGCCGTGGTTCCCAGCCAATGGGAGCTGTGGAGCCAGCGCTCGGGCCTGAGGCAGCACACAAAGATTCCTGGCCACACCTCCATCTAGGAGCGCAGGGAGGGGGATGTTGCTGCTTCTGGAAAGGTGCAGAGCCAGGTAGGAAGCCTGCAAGCTCCCCCCTCCACCGATCCCCCATAGCACCTGTAGGGGTCCTGGCCCCCTCAACCCCCCCAGGCTGCCCCCTCAGCACCTGCAGCACCCCCAGGCCACCTCCTCTCTCCCTCCCCCCCCCCCCCAATATTTAGTCGTGGGTATATAGTACAAGTCATGGACAGGTCACAGGCCACGAATTTTTGTTTACTGCCCCAGGACCTGTCCATGACTTTTACTAAAAATACCTGTGACTAAAAGAGCCCTAGCTATAGTTAATCAGGTCTCAGATCTTTGCAAACGGAAGGCTGGATTCTGCCACGCTTACCTTGAGTACTATTAAGAGCTGATGTGAAGAGGCAGCCATTTGCAGTGCACAAGAAATTTTGTAGGTCCTGCAAAACACAAGAATTTTGCTATCTATTCTCAAGTGCCCTCTACTGGCACCTTATCTGTTAACTATTTTCACATATACAGATAGAGCACTTTTGTAACAAGTATAGTATTCTCCACATTAGCCTGATTTACTCACTCTGAAATCAGTCGCAGAGCTGGATCCTGAATAATTAGGGACAAATCACCATACAATCACTTCATGCTAATCATCCCTTCAAAGAAACCATCAAATTGTTGTCAATTGCTGAGCAAAAGTACAAATGGTGTTAACTTTTTTGTGTCCTAAAATACAACATTTCCTTACAGGTTTTTCTGGGTGCTTTTTGCAAGCAGAGATAACACACACACACACACACACACACACCCATTAAAATGATTTTCTGTTAAATGTATTATGGGTTTGTAAAGGTGAATCCCATTGGCTCCATTTATTATGTGCTTTGGGATTGATTTGTGAATCTGTGCATTTTGCCACATCTGCAGCCCTGTGTGAAATACCGGTTAGATTTGGGTATGGTTTTTATGTTGTAAATGACCACTTTGTATCCCTACCCTTGAGACTCGGAAAGAATGCAAACCTGGTAGAGCTCCAGGATGACTCCCCCTCCCCCACTCTTTATCCCTTCTGGTTCAGTGCATAGCTCTTTCTTGGCTGGAAAGTCTTCTCAGGAATGCAGAAACCCATGTCTTGTGCTCTAAGCTACATGATTCTCACACAGCAACCAGCCTGTGAGCAATCATATCACTCCCTACGGGAACGTGATGTTTACACTAAAACTACAGTTAGGACTTGTTATAGAATGCATGAAGGATTATCTTACATAGATATTTTTTCATATGAGCAGTAATACAGCTGCATTAATTTTCCTGGTAGGTGATTAATAGAGATGAGCTGAGGAGGCCATGTGTTTGCTTTGTAAAAACTGACAGTTATCTCCTGGATTTGCAAAACTGAAACCACGCTAGTTTGGGTCCAAATTCTATTTAGTCCAAACCATCCAAGTTGATGAGTTCAAAGGTGGTTACAGATACAAACTTTCTGGTCTGGGCCAATCTCTAGTTACTCCTTGTTTCATTGGACTAACTTAAAAATATATCTGAAATTCTTAATAATTCAAAGTATATGACCAGTGTTCCCTCTAATTTTTCCCATCCATGTGCAGAATGAATTTTATGTGCACCAATATGGAGATGTGTGGTGGGGGTGGGTCCTAGAGGTTTGGAGGGGGTCAGGGCTGGGCCAGAGTGTTGGGGTGCAGGGGGGTGAGGGCTCTGGCTGGGGTGTGGGCTCTGGGGTGGGGCCTGGGGTGAGGGGTTCAGGGTGTGGGAGGGGGCTCAGGCCTGGGAATGGGGGTGTGTGCGCAGGCTTTGGGGTGGGACTGGGGATGAGGGGCTTGGAGTGCAGGCTGCCCTGGGGCCACAGCAGGGGGAGAGGACTCGCCCCCACCCCCACCCCTCTCCCTGGCAGCTCCAGAGCCGGGGAAGAGGCACCTCTCCCCACTGCAGCCCCAAGCGCCTGCACGGCCCTTGATAGGCTGCTGTGCTTAGAGGGAAATTTAGTATATGACATAACTTTTTACTATATTTATTACTTCTGGGAGAATTCTGTGCCAAAAGTTTAAAAATTCTGCACACAATATTTTAAAAGTCTGCATATTTTACTTGTCAAAATAACATGATATCAAGTCCAATGGGGGGGTTTATTTTTGGGGGGAAGGGATTGTTAGGGAATTGGGGAACTTCCCCCATGCAGACCCTGGCTAACCCCAACCTCTCCCATTCGTTCAGGCACATCTGCTCCTGTCCCCATGTATCCCTGCACCCCTTGTGGCCTTGCAAACCCTCTCAGCCACCCCTCCTCCCTCCTGTGGCCCTACCCCCATGTGGTCCTGCACCCCCACTCAGCTACCCTCCTACTCGTCCCTGCACCCCCACTCAGCTACTCTCTCCCCCGTCTCCATGTGTCCCTGCACTCCCAACTCCTATTCAGTTTCTGGCTCAATGCTGTCCCCCCACTAGCTTTTCTGAACCCCAGTGTGTGTGATCCCCCCCCTCGTAGCATTGTGTGCCCCGCTCTGTCATCCCCCTCCATCCTGTGCCTCCTCTCCTGGTCCTGCTCTGTGAAGAAAACAGCCTCTACTCCTCCCTATCTGAGGCTGGCTGAGCCAGCTGCCCTTTCTTCTGGTGCCTCAGCATCCCCTGGTGGGTGAAAGGTGTAATTGAAGCACCTCTCTGGCAGAACGTATTTTCTGCAGATAAAAAATATCTGCAGTGGACATGAATTCTGTGCACGCGCAGTGGCACAGAATTCCCCCACAAGTAATTTGTGAGCTGAGCTTTCATGATTTAAAACTGGTTTTCAGTATCATTTTCTTGCAAAGCCTATCCTTAGCACAGATATTAGTGTGCATATTTTTAGTAGTACATGGGCAATGTTAAGTGTGAGATGATACACTCTCTTTTTAGTTGCACTTCAAGTGCCTTTTTTCTATTGCTGTTACATCATATTACGGTATTTCATGGTAACTTTAATGTCGGAGAAATTAAAATCTTATTTATTACGCAGCCCTGTGAGTCCATCATCATCTTCCAGTTTTCAGACTTCCTCTCCCTGATTGGTTGCTTGCATAGATTATAAAACCAGAAAAGACCCTTTTGATAATCTATTCTGATCTCCACTATAACAGAGACCATGAAATTTCATGAGCCCAATAACCTGTGGTTGAGCTTAGGGCACATCTTCTGACTTCGTTAATGTGTATTTTGAACTGCTTCCTCTAGTTTACTCTTCCTGTTTCCCTTGCTATACAGATTTTTGGTTAGTTTTTATCAACTATGAAATCCATCAACTTTTCCTGCTAGGCCTTCATTTAAGGGGCCGGGAGTGCTTATTTAAATGTGTGAGGGTTGCCATAGGAACATTGAAGAGGCAAAAGCATAGATTTAACTCTGGTGAACACCACTAAGGTGTTCATCTGATTAGCAATTTTGGGTAATTATCTCTCCATACATTTATTTTTAACTATGTGCATTGTTAAATTGCTCTTTTTACAGATGAATGTAATAGACAACATTTTCTTCTGTGACAAAGTTCCTCCTCTACCTCAGTGGGTCCTGCGCTTATTGGCGGATTCTGCTAGCCTCGGAGATCTTCCCCTCTAGTAGAATCCACAGTCCAGGTTAACTCCTCCTGTGTCTGATCAGGAGTTGGGAGTTTTGGGAGGAACCCGGGCCCGCCCTCTACTCCAGGTTCCAGCCCAGGGCCCTGTGGATTGCAGCTGTTTAGAGTGCCTCCTGGAACAACTGCACGACAGCTACAACTCCCTGGGCTACTTCCCCATGGACTCCTCCCAACACCACCTTTATCCTCACCACAGGATCTTCCAGCAGTACGCCCTCTTACTCTCAGCTCCTAGTGCCTCTTGCTCCCAGCTCCTCACACGCAACCTCCTTCCACAGCTCCTGACATGCGTCCCTCACTGACTCACTGGGAGGCTTTTGACTAGTTTCAGCCAGCCCCTGATTGGCTGCAGGTGTCTCAATTAACCTCCCTGCCTTCTGGAAAGTTCTTAATTGGCCCCAGGTGTCTTGATTAACCTGGCGCAACTGCCATAAGGTATCAGGGATTTGTTTAGCCTGGGGCTAACATACTGGTTCCTTACCACTTTCCTATAGCCCTCTGGCCTTGCCCCGTCACACTTCCTTTGACTTAATTTTCCCCCCTGGCCTTCTACTTTAATCCCTAAAATGTATTTCTTCTATAACACAGTATATCCCAGTGCTGTAGCTAGTGAAACCATTATGGAGGTGGATACAATCGTGGTTGTACAGTTGAGGTTGAATGAGGTAGCTAGTATTGGGTGAACCCTTATGAAAGAAATAATCTACAAATACTTGAAGGGTCCATATACCTAAGATGGAGAATTATTATTTACTCTAATAAGAGGTGATCTGTTAGCCTGTCAAATCATCTTCCAAAGGAAGAGTTGGGAGCTCTACACTAGATACATGTAAGACTAGACAAGGCAAAAAAATTGTAAATGTACAAAGTAGCCGTAAGTTTATAAAATATTATGGAAACGTACAGTTCTAGAAGTGATTTTTTTAGTAATCAAAGTGATCTATTCTGCACTCACTGAGAATAGAAAGCTTGGCATTCATGTAACCTTGTCACTTATCGGTTGAATTATGGCGCTGTACATAGGGTGACCAAATTTTGCAAGGGTGAAAAATCGGGATGGGGCAGGGGTAATAGGTGCCTATATAAGACACAGCCCTGAATATCAGGACGTCTGGTCCCCCTAGCTGTACAGAACTTGCAAGCTAGATCCTAGATATCTTCATGTTAAGTCTACAGATGACCAAATTAAACCAGGTACCTCCGCATGATGCGGTCATCTGCTTATTTTCCTATTAAGGTTTTTACTACCTTACAATGAGTACTCATCCCAAACTCCATCAATTAATCCCAGAACAAATACCACAGCAACAGCATAAATACAAGAGTTTAATTTGAGTCCATCCTTCCCTCTAACAACTCCCGTCCTTATGGGCAAGGGAGAAAAGTTAGTCCTTTTCAGCAGATTATGGTGATCTAACAAACTTGGAACACTGGAAAAAACTATTGAAGACAAGGAGATCCTGCATGAATTTAACATTCTGATGTCTGCCTCAGGTCTTTGGAAACTAAAAAGAAAGTTATTCAGGGCCTGTCTACACTTAAAAACTGTATTAGGTTGACTTACAGCCACTGCAGTAATTACTGCAGTGGTTCATGTCCACACTACCCTCCTGTCGGTGGTGCGCATCCCCACCAGGAGTGTTTCCACCGACTTAAGAGGGGCAATGTGGGGGCTGACAGCCCGGGCTCTCAGCTCTGTGCAGCTCCCTCCCGGGAGCACGGCCACTCCCCGTACTCTCGGCTCCTTGCTCTGCGCCCAGAACCAGGGTGGTTGCCAGGCTCCTGGAAGGGAGCAGGCAGCCTCAGGACAGCATCCTGGCTGGGAATGGGGAGCCAGCAGCCCAGGGGCAGCCAGGATTTAGCTGAAGCTCCGTCATCCACCCTGGGGTGACAGCCTAAGCTGTGAGCGGCTTTCTCGTCAATTTTACGGCTCCAACATGAATTGCGAGCCGTGAAATTGACAAGAATAACCACTAACAGCTGATGTAAGGAACACAGTGTCCACATGGACACTGCATCGCCCTAACTACACCAACACAAGCCCTATGCCTCTCGTGGAGGTGGAGTTATTACGTTGGTATAGTAGGGCACTTAGAGCTTGTCTACATTACCTGCTGGGTTGACGGGCAGCGATTGATCCAGCAGGCGTCGATTTATGGTGTCTAGTCTAGATGCGATAAATTGACCGCCGAGCGCTCTCCCGTTGACTCCGGTACTCCACCAGGGCAAGAGGCGCAGGTGGAGTCGACGGGGGCGTGTCAGCTGTCCACTTACCGCAGTGAAGACCACAGTAAGTAGATCTAAGTACGTCGACTTCAGCTACCTTATTCACGTAGCTGAAGTTGCGTAACTTAGATCAACCCTCCTTCCCCCCCAGTGTAGACCAGGCCTTACATCAGAGGGAGCAAGGCTGTAGTGTGTACGCTGACCGTATTAGGTCGACATAAGCTGCTTTATGTCCACCTAACTGTAGTGTAAACCAGGCCTAACTAATTCTTCAAACATGAGTGCTTCTTTAGGAAGACTCTGTAAAGGAAAACTATCATTGCTCTGTCCCTGCCAGCAGGTAGGGGATCTTGGGGGACAATTACTGCACTGGTGGGGTGCAAAATAAACTTTATTAAGAAATATAAAAACAGGGAAAAATTTAATAGTGAGGGGTATGGGGTTTGTTAAGGTAGACAATTGGGGAGGGGTTTCTTTTAGTAAACAGGATAGGGGGTTTTAGTAGTGGGGTACAATACAGTTGGTAACCAATTAACACTGAAGTATAAATGTAACAGGTAGCTAACAATTTCTATGTAAAGGGTGTGTCACAGCAGCATATAACCAACTAACAGTTATGGGTAAAATGCGTTAAATAACCAACAACTCTAGGTAAAAATGTGTCACAGTGGTGTAAATGTAAAATGTGAGGTGTGTTAGAGAGGAAAAAAAAGGTAACCAATGGGGTTTTTATGCTATACAGAACACAGCAAAATCTTATCTATGATCTAGCTTAACCAAGATTACACAAGTTAGCAAGTAACAGAACACAATGCAACCATTTGTTAAACCTAATTTACAGAGCACAATACAAACAATTCTTTAAACCTAACTTAACCACAGCTATGCAAAATGAAATTACAATTTATCTAGACTAAAGGCTAAACCTAACCTAATGGGTGCACCTTATACTAGGGGTAGTTCCAGAGGGCAGAGTGGTGTGTGCCCAGGATACAGCTCCAAGTGGGGGGGGGCGGGGGGTTTAACTAGTGGTGGCTGCAGCAGTCTTATTTCTAGCAGCAAAGGCGCTGCGGAGCTAGAAGCAGATTACAGACACAGACCAAGGAGTTAGCTTGGGTCTGCCTGCTGGGGAAAGAAAGCCAGCAGTTAGAACAAGGGGAGTGTGCAAGAGGTTTTTCCTTACCAATCCCCAAAGCAGCAGCAGGAACAGCAGTTTCAGCATCAGAGGACGCAGAGAGGACTCGATTCGCTTACAATAATCGAGACCTTCAGGCACAAATTCGTTGTTCGTGGGAGGGGAGTTTAAAAATGGGGGTACGCTCAAAAACAAATGAGAGCGGGGAGAGGGCCCCCCAAAGACCCCTAGCTGATCAGACCAGGTGGCAAAGCAAGGACCTTCTCCGGGGGTCTGATCAGAAAATGTCTGGTTTTAAAGGCAAATTCAGGCAGTTTCCCGCCAACACTTTTGATTGGCTTCTCTTGATACAGGGGAGGAGAGAAGGCAGGGAAAACCTGCAGGTAAGCATAGGCATGCCTGGGCATGTTCTGAGCCACAGGTATGACTCATATGCTTAGCTATGTGGCCACTTTAGGTCTTGCATACCTGGGCAGAGCACCCTACACCAAGCCGGGTCCGAACAAAGAAGCTAGAAGCCCCCGCCCTAGGCAGAGCAATGGCTCTAGTCAGTCTGTACAAGCCATTCCTATGAATAGGGAGGGGAGGGATAGCTCAGCGGTTTGAGCATTGGCCTGCTAAACCCAGGGTTGTGAGTTCAATCCTTGAGGGGGCCATTTGGGGATCTGGGGCAAAAATTGGGGATTGGTCCTGCTTTGAGCAGGGGGTTGGACTAGATGACCTCCTGAGGTCCCTTCTAACCCTGATATTCTATGATTCTATGAATAGAGCTATGACTTTAGTTAGCACAATGGCCAGGAGGGGCGGCCACACAGGACCAACAGAAAGGAGAGGGGAAAAGGGAATGCAGCGGGGGGCAGCTGTAACAGACATGCTCCTTAACAGATAATTCTCCAAGGCAAAATGTCAATAACTTCATTTTCATTGTGCAGCGTATATTTTAGGTTATCCTTTTTTGTTGTTCTACATACAGCTTGATACACACACACATTGATGCAACATCCCCCCCCCCCCCCTTTTTTTTTTTTTTGGTGTGCCTATGCTATACGGATATTGACTATTGTAGACATATAGGGTTATAACAGACTGGAAAAAAACCCAAAACTATTTCACCTTTCATGTAGGCAAAAATCAGTTAAAGGAAAGTGATTAGATTTCCTGCATTCAATTCTACAGTAAAATCTATAGGTCCTTGAAACACCAATTAGAGGAATGAAAAAGTGTATCTGCCTCAATTTTTTTTTGTACTAATGGTGGAAGAAGTGACTGATGCTTTAGTGTTCCTAGTGTAGAGTAGCTAAATCAGCTGTTCTGTAACTTTTTGTTGTGACTAACCGTAAAGTATCTTAAAACAGGCTTTTGTGCTATACTCAACTTCAGCAAATTTTTTCAGCTTACTATCAAAACTCGGGTATGTGAAGTGTCTGCTTAATAAAGCTAACAGTGATCCATTTACTCATTCTCTCACTGCCCTTTGTAACAACTAGCTCAGTATTAGGAAGATCTTTGTTGAGGCTGAGAATACTGGTGGTGGTAGTCAAATCAAGTGCTAGCTCCTAACTGGAGGGGTGGTGGGTGGGGGGGTCACATGACAGTAAATCTAGGATTTCTTGTTTCATTTATGTGTGTGCATAGAATGTTATGGTCACTCCTAGATCAAAGGGATGTTGTTAATAGCTGATTGTAATTCCTCTGTGACCTATTCACTTAGGTAAATAAACTTTCCATTCAGAAAACACAAGGCATCTTGCTGCTCACTTAACTGAAGAAGCTGAGTTCATTTTAAAGTCTTCCTTTTCTTTGTGCAATCCATTTCATTTTTGAGTCCTTTTCTAATAATAAAAGAATACTGCAAGAATTCTACAAAAAATCAGGTAAAATGCAATTTTTCTAAAAAAGTTGTTTTAACAGAAAAATTATCCAACTGTTCTAGTAATCTGGGGATAAGAAGCATTTTTAAAATGTACAATTGAAAAAACTTTATTTAAAAAAAAACAACCAAGACTTGGAAAGTAGTACAGGCTTTGATTAAGCTTATCTTGGCATTTATATGCATTTGAACATACAATACTTTAAAACTCCACAGGATACACTGTGTTAGCTGTTTAACTGTAAGCTGATGCTTTGTAAATATTGAGCACTATTTACAGTAAGTGTTCCTATTGACCTTGTTACTTATTGATTAAGATGCCAACTTTCCATAGAACATTGAAAAGAGATGAAGTTGAGGTCATTTATTTTAGTTCATAGCAAATTTCATTTTGCTTGTCAAATTTTAAAACCCTAACTTTTTGCCCTCAATCTATTGTGCCTGCTGACGAATGATAGAGCTACTTCAGGCATATTTTTATTGTTACATATTTTACAAGATAAACTTAGTTTCTTTAAAACAAATTCAGCTCTGTTGTGATTGTGTTGCAACTAACAATAATATTGTATAATATGAATACCTTTCTAAGCTAAGCAGTATAGAATTACTTAATTTGTTTTAAACAACCATATGATTGCTATCAGCTTTTTTTCCCCTTTTGTTTGTTGGACTTGATGTATGGCTAAATTGTGGCATTATGCATTTTGGCTCTAGTTGCAATGTGCTTTTGTCATATTTCTAGGCAGCTTTTTTGAGTAACAGCAATGGAAATAACAGTTGCGTAGACTAGAAATGTGTTATTCTGCATGGATTGATGGGTTTTATGCAGCAAGAGTTAAGGTGGTTACAAATTCCTTTTTTCAAGAGCTCTGGGGCATTTATACCTTAGCTGTGAAAATTCAGATCACACTGAAACAATGTCTGAGGTATGAACCTGGGAGTGACCCCATATAAAGCAGAATGTAACTTTGTTTTTTATGTAGTGTTTATATAATTATAAACTTTCTCTGCCTGGGGAAAACACTCTAGCATTACTGATTAAAGAAATGTAGGACGAACCACAGCAATGCGCTGCAAGTTTAAAGGAATAGGATTCAGTTTAAGGATAAAAATCCTTTTGTGTTGTTGGATAGATGCACATAATGGAAACATTTATTTTTATTGTATTTATATATACTTATTTTCTGGTATTAGCCCATGATGGCAGAAATCTCATGGAAAAACAGTTGATCTTTTGAGATGCTACCATTCAAAATGCTGACAATCTGATATCAGCTCCTGAGATTTTAGCACTGATTTTGAATCCAAAACCTATACCTGATTCCCCTTCAGTGTGAACTGTCAGTCAGTCCTCTGTATAGTTCATGGTAAACCCAACTAAGCCTAGGGATTTAATGACCAGATTTGCTTGGGTATTGTATATGAATTCCAGCCACTAATCTCAATAGCAGAATTTATAAATTGGACATTGGGAAAAACTTCCTAAATGTCAGGGTGGTTAAGCACTGGAATAAATTGCCTAGGGAGAACATAAGAATGGCCTTCTGGGCCAAACCAATGGTCCGTCTAGCCCAGTATCCTGTCTTCTGACAGTGACCACCTCTGGTGCTTCAGAGGTAATGAACAGAACAGGTTGTCATCAAGTGATCTATCTCATGTCACTCATTTCCAGCTTCTGGCAAACAGAGGCTAGGGACACTTCAGAGCATGACTTCGCATCCCTGTCCATCCTGGCTAATAGCCAGACCCATTGATGGATCTATCCTCCATGAACTCATCTAGTTCTCTTTTGAACCCTGTTATAGTCTAGGCCTTCACAACATCCTCTGGCAAAGAGTTCCACAGGTTGACCATGCATTGTGTGAAAAAATACTTCCTTTTGTTTATTTTAAACCTGTTGCCTGTTAATTTCATCTGGTGACCCCTAGTTCTTGTGTTCTGAGAAGGAGTAAATAACACTTCCTTATTTACTTTCTCCACATCATAGACCTCCATCATATGCCCCCAAGCTGAAAAGTCCCAGTCTTATTAATCTCTCCTCATATGGAAGCTGTTCCATACCCCTAATCATGGTTGCCCTTTTGTGTACCTGTTACGATTCCAATATATCTTTTTTGAGATGGGGCAACCACATGTGCATGCAGTATTCAAGATGTGGGCATACCATGGATTTATATAGGGGCAATATGATATTTTCTATCTTACTATCTATCCTTAATGATTCCCAACATTTTTAGCTTTTTGACTGCTGCTGGACATTGGGTGGATGTTTTCAGAGAACTATCCACTGACTCCAAGATCCCTTTCTTGAGTGGTAACAGCTAAGTTAAACCCCATCATTTTATATGTATATTTGGGATTCTGTTTTCCAATGTGCATTACTTTGCATTTATCTACATTTAATTTCATCTGCCATTTTGTTGCCCAGTCACCCAGTTTTGTGAGGTACCTTTTTTAACTCTTCGCAGTCTGGTTTGTACTTAACTTTCTTGAGTAGTTTTGAATCATCAGCAACTTTTGCCACCTCACTGTTTACCCCTTTTTCTAAATCATTTATGAATATGTTGAATACGACTAGTCCCAGAATAGACCCTGGGGGACACCAATATTTACCTCTTTCCAGTCTGAAAACTGACCATTTATTCCTACCCTTTGTTTTCTTTTAACCAGTTACTGATCCAGGAGAGGACCTTTCCTCTTATTCCATGACAGCTTCCTTTGCTTAAGAGCCTTTGATGAGGGATCTTGTCAAAGGCTTTCTGAAAATCTAAGTACACTATAGCCACAGGATCATCCTTGTCCACATGTTTGTTGACCCCTTCAAAGAATTCTAGTAGATTGATGAGGCATGATTTCCCTTTACTAAAAACCATGTTGACGCTCCCCCAATAAATCATATTAATCTGTGTGAGAATTCTGTTCTTTTCTATAGTTTCAACAAGTTTGCTTGGTACTGAAGTTAGGCTTACCAGCCTGTAATTGCTGGGATTGCCTCCGGAGCTGTTTTTTAAAAAAAATTGACATCATATTAGCTATCCTCCAGTCATCTGGAACTGTGCAATCTCCGTCACTGGAGATTTTAAAGAGCTGTTTAGACAAACACCTGTCAGGGATGGTCTAGACGAAGGGATGGGTAAACTACGGCGACCGGATCTGGCCTCTCAGGGCTTTGGATCTGGCCCATGGGATTGCCACACCTGTGGGGGAACCATGGCCGATGGGAGCTTCGGGGGAGGTACCCACAGGCAAGGGCAGCGCACTCAACCCTCTGCTCCCCGTCCCTCAGGGGCTGCAGGGACGTGGTGCTGGCCACTTCCCAGAGCGGGGCCAGTGCCGGGGCAGGCAGGCAGGGAGCCTGCCCTGGCCCCAGTGTGCGCCGCTGCCACCCCAGAGCCACTCCAGGTAAGCCGGGCCGGAGCCTGCACCCCAAACCCCTCCTGCACTCCACACCCCTCCTGTACCCACAACCCCCTGCCCTGAGCCCCCTGCTACACCTCACATCCCTCCTGCACTCCAACTCCCTGCCTCAAGTCCCCTCCTGCACTCCGCACCCCTCCCTGAGCCCCGTCCCACACCTTGCACTCCCTCCTGCACCCCAACCCCCTTCCCTGAGCCCCCTCATACATCCCACACCCCTCCTTTGCCCCAACCCCTTGCCCTGAGCCCCTTCCTGCACACCACACCCCCACACACACCCCAACCCCCTTCCCCAGCCCTACATTTATGGCCCTGCATGCAATTTCCCCACCCAGATGTGGCCCTCGGGCCAAAAAGTTTGCCCACCCCTGATCTAGACAATACATAGTCCTGCCATGAGAGTAGGGGACTGGACTAGATGAGCTCTCAGGGTCCCTTCCTATCCTACAATTCTAGGGTTCTATTAAACTAACTGCTGGAGCATGGTACATTACAATGGATAAAAGCCTCCGAAAAGCCTTTCCATACTTATTCAACATGATAAAACAATATTTCTATAAATACTCAAGAAAAATAAAAGTCTACTGAAAAGATTTTCATGTCTGGGTGCTTTTGCCAGACTATATTTTCCAAGGTGGATTAACTTTGAACTACCAATTAAAAGTTATTGCTAAATCCTGTTATAGCAGAAAGCAATTAGATTCTTAATCTTAAGATTTTACTTATGTGTCTCTTTCAGAGTGGATTTTTAAAATTTTATTGCCAAGTCTTTTGTAAGTTACTGTCACAGGGTAGCTGCAAAGTCAATAGGTTTCCTTGTGAGGATAATAGTAGTGGCCACCTGCACATTCCTTTCTCAAGAAATACAACCAATATTCATAACTTCAGCTACAACAATGATACATGCATATAAACAGGAGGAATAAATTCAGTAGGTCATAACTTTCACAGAGATATGTTACATGGCACATGTAGCATAAAACATATTCCAGCTACACATATACATTTATTGGCATCTCCCCATAAAGTTTTATGGGGACACTATCACACCCTCCTCCTGAACTTACTGCCAGAGACTTGGACACTGTCCATGGCAGAGGCAGTACACCTAAAATTCCTCTTTCCTGGACAGGGCATCGGCTACCCAGTTCTCCTTTCCTTTAATATGCATAATCTCCATGTCAAACTCCTGTAGGACCAGGCTCCAGCATAGGAGCTTGGAGTTTGTGCCCTTCTTACGGTGAAGTCACACCAGCGGTGAATGGTCAGTTAGAATTCTGAGCCTCTTATTAAAGAGGTATGGCCGTAATTGTTTGACGACCCACGCAATGGCATAGCACTCCTTCTCTATGACGGAGTAATTCTGTTCGGCAGGGGACAGCTTTTTGCTCAGGAAAGCAATGGGATGCTTCTTGCTGTCTTCCCCTGTTTGCATCAGTACAGCACCCAACCCTGTGTCTGACGCTTCGGTGCACAAATCAAAAGGCTTATCGAAGTCCGGGCTGACCAGCACAGGCTCCGCAGACAGGAGTGCTTTTACCTTATCGAAGCCTTCCTGGCACGCCTTTGACCAAATTACCTTGTTAGGCTGATGCTTTTTACATAAGTCCGTGATTGGGGATACGTCACTGAACCCCTCCACAAACCTCCTGTAGTAGTTTGCCAAGCCTATGAAGGATTGAACTTGCCTTTTAGTCTGGGGTACAGGCCATTTCACAATGGCCTCCACCTTAAGAGGGTCGGGGGGTATTCCTCCCCCCCCCCCAAACCAATGTCCCAGATAAGGGACTCTGGCTGCCCCTACCTTGCACTTGGAGGGTTTTACAGTTAGCCCAGCCTCCTTGAGCTTAGTTAGCGCCACTTGCAGGTGCTCCTTGTGGTCACCCCAGGTGTTGCTGAACACAGCAATGTCATCTATGTATGCTCTAGCATAACTCTGCAACCCGTTTAACACTCAGTTGACCAGTCTCTGGAAGGTTGCACCCGCATTCACCAGCCCAAATGGTAACACTGTAAATTCATAGAGCCCTATATCAGTGATAAAAGCTGACTTCTGTTGGGCCTCTCCCTCCAGAGGGATCTGCCAGTAACCTTTGGTCAGATCAAAGGTACTAAGGTACTTGGCTTGGCTCAGTGCATCCAGCATGTCATCAATTCGTGGCATGGGGTATGCATCTGTTACCGTGACAGCATTGAGTTTTCTATAGTCCACGCAAAACCTAACGGTGCCATCTCTCTTTGGGACCAAGACCACAGGTGAAGCCCACGCACTGCCCGAATCCTTAATCACCCCCAAGTCCAACATGCTTTGTGTATTGGCCTGAATTTGCTCCTTCACCTGGCTGGTAGCCCTGTAAGGCCTGGAAGGCGGAGGTTGTGCCCCTTGCGTGAGGATTCTATGGGACAGCAAGTGCGTCCTCCCTGGTTTGTTGGAAAATACCTCGCTGTACTTCTGCAGCATTGACAACGCTTCCTTTCGTTCGACTGGTGTTAGCTGACTACAGATTTCTATGCTTTCCAGGGCTGACCCATCTTGGCATTCAGCCATCAGATCAGGGAGTGGGTGTGCCTCAGTTTCCCCTTCCGCACAACAGATCATGTTTACCCCAGGCACTCTACTGTGGTAGGCCTTGAGTCTGTTAACATGTACCAGTTGGGGCACAGCACCATCTAGGGGCTTTCTAACTGTATAAGTGTCCTCCTTCGACACTTCCACCACTTCAAAGGGCCCCTCCCAGGAGTTTTGCATCTTGAACTTTTTGGCAGGGCTAAGTACCATGACCAAATCTCCTATGTCAAAAGTGTGCTTACAGGTATTCTTATCGTACCACTCCTTTTGCTTGGCCTGACTACTCTGGAGGTTGTTTTGGACAATTTCCATCATGTCTTTCAACTCCCTTCTGAACCTCTGGACATATTCAGTCACGGGTTCCTCCTTTACTGTGTTGCACCCTTCCCAGGTATCCCTGATGAGGTTGAGAGGTCCCCTCACCTTCCTCCCATACAGAAGGTCGAATGAGGAAAATCCCGTGGACTCTTGGGGTACCTCCCTGTAGGCATACAGCAGGAATGGCAATAGTTCGTCCCAGCTCTGGCCCCTTTTCTGGGTATACATCCCCAGCATGGATTTTAGGGTCCCATTGAATCTTTCCACCAGCCCGTTGGCCTGGGGGTAGTAGGGGGCCGTTTTAAGCTGTTTCACTCCACACACCTTTAATAGCTCATTGAACAACTGCGACATAAAGTTTGCCCCCCGATCAGACAAAATCTCCTTAGGGAAGCCCACTCTGCTGAATATGGTGAGGAAGGCTCTTGCCACTGTCTCGGCTTCTATGTTAGCGCGATTGCCTCAGGGTACCGAGTGGCGAAGTCTGCTACCACCAAGATACACTTGTTCCCCCTCCGAGTGGGGCGTGGCATAGGACCCACTATGTCTATTGTCACCCTTTGGAAAGCTTCCTGGATGATGGGCAAGGGGCGCAGCGGAGCCTTATGGGGTCCCCCTGGCCTCTTCCTTTCCTGACACACCACACAAGTTCTACAGTAATCCCGCACGTCAGTCTGTATCCTTGGCCAGTAGAAATTCTTCCTCAGCCTGTCATACGTCCTCTGTACCCCCAAGTGACCAGCAAAGGGGCTGTCGTGCACTACCAGCACTAATTCCCCCCGGTGTTGGCTGGGTACAACCAATTGCTTATAGGGTTGACCGGGACCCTGGTTTTTTCCTACAGGGGCCTCCCTGTACAGTTTCCCGTCCTCTTCAAAAAACTTCTCCCCCTCCTCCCTTCCTGGAGTTCCCTCCGAGATACACTTCCTTATACTCTCAAGGGAGGGGTCCGTCCTTTGGTTAGCTGCAAATTCCATGTAGCATAAAACATATTCCAGCTACACATATACATTTATTAGCATCTCCCCATAAAGTTTTATGGGGACACTGTCACAGCCAGTACAGACTTTGCATTACTTAAAAAGAAGGTGGGGGGGGGGGGAGAGAAAAGGGGATAGATAATATTTGATCATATTGCACAGTAGTAAAGTGCATCTATTGGTACAATGATGACTTCATTTCTTGTTCTGAAGCATTTAAAATCCTTGAAATCCTGTCATGCTTTGAGAGAATTGCAGTTTTCAGACAGCATCATTTGGAACTAAAGACTGGATACACTTTACTGCTATGGAAATTGTGAGTTTTGTCAGCTATGTTCTTCTAAAACCAGACGAACCAAGCCTCCTCCACATTTTACAAAGGGGTTCTTAACACTGCCAAGATCCAAAGTTTAATTTACCTTAAAAACTTGATTTTTGTGATTCCTGGCAATTCTAGGAAGTAAGGACTACGATACTGCAAAAACCCTGACATTTTCCAACAGCCACCAAACAATATCCCCGGCAGTAACACATTCCATATTTGTCAGCATTCCACCTGTAGGCAAATACTGCACTATCTAAGAAACGGGCATGTGGTAACTGCTGGCAGATGCTTTTTAATGCTGATGGCTTATGCTCCTCACTTGCTTACACCTGTGTGTCCAGCTCAGAAACATAGCCACAGTTAGCAACAGAGGTGAACCACTAACGTTTTCAACAGCAAGTGGAGTAAGAAAATGTTCTGAGTTCATTAGAAAAGCTTAATTGTGCTGCCACATTTATGCATTTGTTAGAGACGTGAAAGGGAAATACTAGGTTCAGTCATAAAAATCAACATTTTGACTCCTCTCGTGTTCCTCTCGTTTACATACTCACCACCTGATCAGACCTCCATTAAGTTGGTGGAACTGTTGCCATTGATTTCAGTGGTCAGATTACTTTTCCTATTAATTTACTTTGAATGAGGTCAAAGCCTGAGATTTGTTCTTAAAGGGATCACTCTCATGACTGATGGGTAACATGAGATCAGTGACACTGATGATGATTGATGTGTGTCTGAACATGATTCCGGGCACAACCGAAAACCCTGCTGCCACATTCATGAGTGTTTAGAGAATCCTCCTCCTGGAGCCTGGCAGTAGGGTACTCTACTCACCACAGGTGATGCCTCCTGGCAGTTCTGGGGAATAGCTCTGACAGGCTGATGCCCCTTCCAGGGGTTACACTCACTCTTTCCCCCTCTGTGGCCCCTCTCTTGCTCCAGCAACTGCAGCATCCTCTTCGTGACTGAGCCCTCCATCCAGGTCACTGTGTGGTTTTCCCCTTGTGGGGATCTGTATCAAAGTTCCTGTTCACCAGCAATCTCAGGCAGTCCTCCCATTCACTGCCCCAGGTGCCATTCCCTCAGCAGCTGGTAGGGGAACCCGGATTCCTGCTCAGGGACTCTCTAAGCAGGTGTGGCTTCCTCCTGCACCTTACTGTCTTTCCCTGAGTTTCTTCCTTACCTCCTACCCCTTCCCATTCCTCTGGGTTTGTCAGTCTCTCAATTCCCTCCCCCCACAGAGTAACCATGGGCTGCTTGTCTCTATAGCCCCCAAACACACCTTCCTCCTCCCAGGCAGTGACTGCAGACTACCTCCCTACAGCCTCCTCCGTTTTGAATTTCGTGTCTTTATATAAGCCCTGCCTGTTTCCCCACAGGTGATCTTCCCCTAATTAGGGTTTTCCTCCCGGGCCTAATTCTCCCAGATTGCAGCCTGATTGGGCCCACTTGGCCCAATTCTGCTCTTGCAGGGCCAGTGTGGGGAGTATGACCATCACAGGCCTATCCACTGTCTACTTAAATCAATCAGTGACCTTCCACAGAGTTCAGTGGGTTTAAGAGTGGGCCCATAAATTACAGTATATTTCAATAACCAAGACAAAAGTGGAGTGGTAGAATGACTGGATAAAACTAGACAAATCCACGCAAGAGATGCTGATCTGAAGCCAATGGAAAGACTCACCTTAGCTACATTGGACTTCGAACAAAGTTCTAGATGTATCTGTCCTCTAAATGGTGTATGGACTAAAATTCTTTTACCATTCAATATAAGAAAGCAATGACAAATACATAGCTGCCCTCCTATAGTCATAGGACACATACTTTTAGCTTTGGTTTGCAAAAATGCCATCTAATTAACAAATGTAGCTTGCAGTATAGACTCTCTATTGAGTTTTCAGAAGTCTCATTTTCTGCTCATTGCATTTTAATTATTTGCATGCTGATGCTGGTTCTCTTATTCCACTGGGAGGGTTAATTGCTGTTTTGTTTGCTTGACTTATGAAATTACACAGAGCACTTTATGGATGTTACAATTCAGGTCTGTTCTACTAACTTCTTTGACCTGAGCTGCTTATAGGGGAGTTTCACTTTATACTTGGATTATTAAGAACATTTAGTTTAATTTAAAAAAGAAACCCCATCTCCTACGTTCTGTTTTAATCAATTAAAGCATCGTGGCATAATAAGACCTTATAACCTTGTAATATCAGATGTGACAGCTGCATTGATTACTTGTTCAATAGACAGGGCTGAGCTTAATTTGGTTCTTCACATAAAAGGATAGATCCTGTTTTCTCTGCACACCCAAAACTACTGTCTTCCAGCCTGGATCAATAGGAGCTTTTGTTTTCAGGGAGTACAGGATTTGCCTCTGTTGTGCATCCTGTCCCAACTTGGAAGCAAGTCACCAAGGATTTGGACTTGTGGAATGGGCTGTTTCCTTTTTGGGAAGGAAATGAATGGTTACAGACTTGAGAGATTCCTTCCTAGTCTCACTTGATTAATAAAGGCCCCTGATCCAAACCTCATCGAAGTTGATGGAAAGTCTCCCTTTGACTTCGGTGGGCTTTAGATTACGCACAGTTCCTGTTGACTTTAAACTAGGATGGATAAAACAGCAAAAGCAGCTGAATGACACCATCTACATTCCTCTTTTAGCACAAGAGCTGGAGTATGTGTTAGTGCTATTAGTTTTGATTGTAGCTGTTTTAAGTTCTAAAATACTTTCACTCAAGCTACTGAGCTAGAACAAGCTCAGAAATCTGCAGTGGATCTTTACCTTCTCCTAAATATTCCCATCACAGATCTTTGATTGCTAATGTCATTTAGTTTCTTTTGCTTCAATACTGTTGATTGCAACTATATTTTGCTAAAGAAGTCCGTGCAGAATTTAATGGGGACGAACTCCGTATGTTAACGTAACTCCCTCCTGGGATCCCTTTGAACAAAAAGAGCTTGTTCTTGGTGTTTTGTTTTGGGCTAAGTCATGTAATGTTGTCTCCCATTGTTGACCAGAGGGTTAGTTAAAGCCACCAACCTTATTTTCACTTATCAAACCAAGGAAGATTCTGAACAAAGGCTTCCAGAGGCAAAAAGCTAGAGCTTTCTTTTACTTGTAAGGATGGATTTTTGCATCATTTTTACAGTTTCCAGTAAAGAGGTCTCCTATAGATTGGTCATACATCTGACATTTCTTTAGTGCTCTACGAGATATGGGGATCAGTAGTCCGCTTGAGCTAGGTATTTCATGTACAGAGGCTCTTCAAGGTTCCCTTGCAGCTCGCTATTGCTCTCTTGAACAGAGACAGTCAATTGCATTGTGTTTTGCTGCGGCTTTAAAACATGAAAGTGTGCTCCTTATGGACTTAACTCAAGGTGAAAGTAGAAACTTGTGTTCAACAAGCGGATCCGACATACAGGGCCACACACCTGCCGTTGATCCGTGTGCAAAACTCCCATTGATGTTAATGGAATTTCTGCTGTGGATTCAGGGAAGTGTGGCACTGAGTATATTGATCATATTCATGTCAGTAGCTGCTTTCTTAGGCCAGGTCTACACTAGGGGTGGGGGTCGATGTAAGGTACACAACTTCAGCTATGTGAATAACGTAGCTGAAGTCGACGTACCTTGCTCAACTTACCACGCCGTGAAGAGGCCTCAATGTTGACTGCCGCTGCTCCCCCGTCGACTCCGCTTCCGCCTCTCGCCGGGGTGGAGTACCGGAGTTGACAGCAGAGCAATCAGGGATCGATTTATCGTGTCTACACTAGACGAGAAAAATCGATCCCCGAAAGATCGATCGCTATCCGCTGATTCGGCGGGTAGTGTAGACCAGCCCTTACAGTAACTGAAGAACACACTCTGTAGCTGCTAGTTTAAAAACAAAACAAAAACAAACTCCCCCCCAAAACACACCCCACATTTGGGTACAATTTTGTCTGCCAGTTTGTTCATTTCACAAACAAACTTCTTCACAAAAGAATAATGAAAATCATTCTTTACAGACATTTTGCTTTGATACATTTCACAAAACTCAGATTTTCAGGAATTCTCCACTCAGCTCTAGAAACTGGGCAACTTTCAGAAGAAAACGCTGGAGAGTAAAATAAAACTAGAAATAAAAATTGCAGGGACATTGTAGTTATGTCAAACCCAAATGTTGTTACAAACTCAGGAGATTGAAGTAAGGTACTCCTTATACAAAATGAAAGTTTGTATATAGAAATGCACAGGTAAGGCACCCGGTCAACCTTAACTCTGCCTTTGATTGATCCCGTGTGACTGAGACATTTTAGTGTCTTTGGTTCCATAGTAGAGGTAATTGATTTTTAAAGACATTTAGGTTTTTTTTTCATATTTCCCTCTTCATGGTTTAACTTTAGCTCATAAACGAATAAACAGATTTGTAAATTCTCAGGTAATTAATTCTGTAACAATTGCTGGAAGTTTGGGGAGGATACACTGTATTTTTCCTACACAACAGAGGCTGAATCCCTGGTTTCAGTGCTAAATGGAAATCAATTTTAACTCTGGAGTTGCACTGGTTCCTCCATAATAAGAGAAGAAAATATAGCAAGACATCGAATGCATTATTCAAATATTAATTATCTCTGGTAAACCCTGTGAAGGCTGGGTAATCAAGAAGCTTGTTTTGCTTAACCCAGCCAGAGTTTTTTGGCAGATGTCTCCACCAGACAGGTATCATTTATCATCAAAGCTGTTCATACCATCAATGTACATGATATGTATTGAACATTTCAGGAAGTATTCCCTGTCGTCTTTAGGAACATGTGCAGAAGAGCTGGAGTTTAAGAAGCCTGTTTAAAGCATCAGCATGGCTTGTGATTGTAAGGCGGGCCAGTAATATATTTTCTTTGATATTGTATAGTAAACAAAGCATTAGGCTTAGATACCTTCGTATAGCCTTGTCAACCATCTTCTCGTAGTGGATCTTTGGAACAAGAGAGATGGTGAAAGTTTATCCACAGCAGGGGAAACTCAGATTTTAAAACTTGCTACTTGCAACTGGCCAGTGGTGAAGCATGATACGGGTAGGGAGCTTATTACACAAACCCTATCATATATACACCATTGGCAGAATGAAATAGTGTCAAACAAGCCGTTTGACCTTAGATATTTTAATTAGTGTCCAGTGAAGCAGGCTAATGTAGAAGAATACTCGACTACACGCAGCCAGGCTGGGTTTATCATCTGTCAGAGGCTGAAGAGACTTTATCAAAATTGTTTTTCGCAACCCACTTGCATTGTGCTTGTGTGCACTAGCTGGTTGATTTAGTAATTTCATAGTGTATGAAATGGGGTTAAGTTGATTACAAAGTTGTATAATCCTGCAAATGCAATTTTCTGTTGCAAATTATTTTCTATGGTGCATTAAACTGAGACGCTCAGAAATAGAGCAGAGAGGGCAGGGGAAACCACCTTGAATATTTCCACTGACGAACAATCCCCTTCTGTCTGGGCTGGCAGGGGAAGAACTTGACGTTTGCAGATGACTCTTCATGTGATGCCTTAGTTCCTTAGTGTCGGATATCAGTGTAGGTTATTATAACGGTGGGGGCTGTGTAAGATCATCTCAATTACCAACATCCTCATGCAGTGGTTTTCATATCCAGCTGCTTCTCAGAACTCTCCTTGTCTAACCAAGAATGTTAATTACAATCTTTGGAATTTTATGTAAGCACTGCGCTAGTCAGCTGAGAAATAGTGTCAGCCAAAATGTTATCTCTACCGTCATATGTATGTCAGGCTCTGTTTCTTGTCTGATTTTGATTTGTTGCAAATGTCATGGTACTTTATGAAGTGAAAATCCCCCTGTGCTGAGTCCCTCATAGCGTGCAGTGCTGCAGTTTTGTCCTGTGACTGGCAATTTACAGTAATGGGAGGTACAGGATAAAATTTTCAAAAGGTCTTACGTGACTCTGGTACCTCAGGTCAATTTTCAAAACTGACTTGACTTAGGTACTTCAGTACCTAAATCCCATTGACTTTAATTGAGATGTAGGCTCCTAAGTGCTTACACCCTGTCTGAAAATCAGACTTGGGCTCCTGAATCACTTAGGTACTTTTGAAAATTTTACCCATAGTCAAGTTTAGTTTAATAGAAAACTGAATAGGTGGTAAAGGGAATAGTCAATTACCTGCTTTCATTGTATATTTCCTATTTTTAGACTGGAAATGTTGGTATCGGGACTTTGTTTGGACAGTGACTAGCACATTGTGAGCACTTCTGAAATTCAGATAATTTTCCCATCTGTAAAATTAGGGATAATAAATAAATGTGATATTAGACTGAATGAAGCATCAGCTGTTAAGAGCTGAATGTAAAGATGTGATAAATGCAGGGCGGGGGGAGCTCCCTTTTATGGACGCCCAGCCAGCCAGTAGCTATAAAATCCCTCTTAGTAGGTGTTCTCGAATTGCTCTACCTGTAAAGGGTTAAAAAGTCTCACTGCTATGCATAGGTAAAAGGAAGAGAGCAGGCACCTGGCCAAGAGAGCCAATGAGAAGGCTAGAACTTTTTAAAATTGAAAAAAGACTCCTCTTTTGTCTGTCTGTGGTGGTTCTCCCGGACAGGGCTGCAGCTATGCTATAAGAAGCTTGGGCCAGGTATGAAAAAATCATCAGTATCATACCTATAAAGTACTAATTTAAAAACCCTAGATATGTAAGTAGATCAGGAAATGTCTAGGAAGATATGATTAGGTTTATCCCTTTGATTTCGTTATGGTTTGTGGATTTCTCTGTGCTAACTCCAGGTGCTTTTGTTTTGCTTGTAACCTCTAAGCTGGACCTCAAGAAAGCTATTCTTGGTGCTTAATCCTTGTAGTTGCTCTTTTAAAATCTAGCAATAGCCTGAGTTCCCAGATGTATTTTCTTTTTTTTATTAATATTTTTTTAGAACAGAATTGGATTTTTGTGTCTTAAGAGGTTTGTGCACATGTTGTTTAATTAGCTGGTGTCAACAGCTGATTTCCTTTGTTTTTCTTCTCAGCTCTTCCCCAGAGGGGGGGGTGTGAGAGAACCCTAAGCACAAACCTCTTAAGACACAGGGTACCCCACAGGAAGGAATTCTCCAGTGCACCTTCCTGGGTTCTCAAAGGGATTCTGCACTTGGGTGGTGGCAGCGTCTACCAATCCAAGGTCAGAGAAAAGCTGTAAACTTGGGAGTTTAATACAAGGGTGGAGTGGCCAGTTTTTAGAATCCTTGTGGGCTCCCACCTTCTGCACTCAAAGTGCCAGAGTGGGGAATCAGCCTTGACAAAAGAGCACGCACAAAAATAAGTTTTTTGCATATTCCTGAATGCCTTGCACTGGCAATTGATTAACTATTTTCATGTGTACAGATATCTGCTGTAGAGCACTCCTGGACCATTTTTCTTTCTATAGAGGAAGCTGAAGAATTTCAGTTAAATATATAGACTTTGAAATCTTCTCTTTCTGTGGTTTTATTTTGAGTCCTTTCCTTTGTTTGCCGTTTGCCCTCAGAAGATTTCTGCACTGCTAGATTTTCTGGCATCAGCTTTGCCAATTCCAAAAGGTTGCTAGTAGGTGAGCTCCTGTCATGGTCATAGTCAGTTTGACCTGCATCTGCATACATCTGGGGGGACTCACCTGAGTCATCCCTTGAAGACGGTTGTTGCTTGGTTGTTCTTAGGAAATGGCAGTTGTGATGGTAGGCTTGTCCTTATAGATTCTAGGGCTGGAAGGGACCTCGAGAGGTCATCGAGTCCAGCCCCCTGCCCTCATGGCAGGACCAAATACTGTCTAGACCATCCCTGATAGACATTTATCTAACCTACTCTTAAATATCTCCAGAGATGGAGATTCCACAACCTCCCTGGGCAGTTTATTCCAGTGTTTAACCACCCTGACAGGAACTTTTTCCTAATGTCCAACCTAAACCTCCCTTGTTGCAGTTTAAGCCCATTGCTTCTTGTTCTGTCCTTAGAGGCTAAGATGAACAAGTTTTCTCCCTCCTCCTTAAGACACCCTTTTAGATACCTGAAGACCGCTATCATGACCCCTCTCAGTCTTCTCTTTTCCAAACTAAACAAACCCAATTCCTTCAGCCTTCCTTCATAGGTCATGTTCTCTAGACCCTTAATCATTCTTGTTGCTCTTCTCTGGACCCTCTCCAATTTCTCCACATCTTTCTTGAAATGCGGTGCCCAGAACTGGACACAATACTCCAGTTGAGGCCTAACCAGCGCAGAGTAGAGCGGAAGAATGACTTCTCGTGTCTTGCTCACAACACACCTGTTAATGCAGCCCAGAATCAAGTTTGCTTTTTTTGCAACAGCATCACACTGTTGACTCATATTTAGCTTGTGGTCCACTATAACCCCTAGATCCCGTTCTGCCGTACTCCTTCCTAGACAGTCTCTTCCCATTCTGTATGTGTGAAACTGATTGTTCCTACCTAAGTGGAGCACTTTGCATTTGTCCTTATTAAACTTCATCCTGTTTACCTCTGACCATTTCTCCAATTTGTCCAGATCATTTTGAATTATGACCCTATCCTCCAAAGCAGTTGCAATCCCTCCCAGTTTGGTATCATCTGCAAACTTAATAAGCGTACTTTCTATCCAAATATCCAAGTCGTTGATGAAGATATTGAACAGAGCTGGTCCCAAAACAGACCCTTGCGGAACCCCACTCGTTATACCTTTCCAGCAGGATTGGGAACCATTAATAACTACTCTCTGAGTACGGTTATCCAGCCAGTTGCGCACCCACCTTATAGTAGCCCCATCTAAGTTGTATTTCCCTAGTTTATTGATAAGAATATCATGCGAGACCGTATCAAATGCCTTACTAAAGTCTAGGTATACCACATCCACCGCTTCTCCCTTATCCACAAGACTCGTTATCCTATCAAAGAAAGCTATCAGATTGGTTTGACGTGATTTGTTCTTTACAAATCCATGCTGGTTATTCCCTATCACCTTACCAGCTTCCAAGTGTTTGCAGATGATTTCCTTAATGACTTGCTCCATTATTTTCCCGGCACAGAAGTTAAACTAACTGGTCTGTAGTTTCCTGGGTTGTTTTTATTTCCTTTTTTATAGATGGGCACTATATTTGCCCTTTTCCAGTCTTCTGGAATCTCTCCGGTCTCCCATGATTTACCAAAGATAATAGCTAGAGGCTCAGATACCTCCTCTATTAGCTGCTTGAGTATTTTAGGATGCATTTCATCAGGTCCTGGTGACTTGCAGGCATCTAACTTATCTAAGTGATTTTTAACTTGTTCTTTTTTTAATTTATCTTCTAAACCTTTCCCCTTTCCATTAGCATTCACTATGTTAGGCATTCCTTCAGACTTCTTGGTGAAGACTGAAACAAAGAAGTCATTAAACATCTCTGCATTTCCAAGTTTCCTGTTACTGTTTCTCCCTCCTCACTGAGTAGTGGGCCTACCCTGTCCTTGGTCTTCCTCTTGCTTCTAATGTATTGATAAAAAGTTTTCTTGTTTCCCTTAATTCCTGTAGCTAGTTTGAGCTCATTTTGCGCCTTTCCCTTTCTAATCTTGCCCCTGCATTCCCGTGTTGTTTGCTTATATTCATCCTTTGTAATTTGTCCTAGTTTCCATTTTTTATATGACTCTTTTTTTTTTTTTTTTAGATCTTGCAAGATCTTGTGGTTAAGCCAAGGTGGTCTTTTGCCACATTTTCTATCTTTCCTACCCAGCGGAATAGTTTGCTTTTGGGCCCTTAATAGTGTCCCTTTGAAATACTGCCAGCTCTCCTCAGTTGTTTTTCCCCTCAGTCTTGATTCCCATGGGACCTTACCTATCAGCTCTCTGAATTTACCAAAATCCGCTTTCCTGAAATCCATTGTCTCTATTTTGCTGTACTCCCTTTTACCCTTCCTTAGAATTGTGAACTCTATGATTTCATGATCACTTTCACCCAAGCTGCCTTCTACTTTCAAGTTCTCAACGAGTTCCTCCCTATTTGTTAAAATCAAATCTAGAACAGCTTCCCCCCTAGTAGCTTTCTCAACCTTCTGAAATAAAAAGTTGTCTGCAATGCAGTCCAAGAACTTATTGGGTAGTCTGTGCCCCGCTGTGTTGTTTTCCCAACATATATCTGGATAGTTGAATTCCCCCATCACCACCAAATCTTGGGCTTTGGATGATTTTGTTAGTTGTTTAAAAAAAGCCTCATCCACCTCTTCCACCTGGTTAGGTGGCCTGTAATAGACTCCTAGCATGACATCACCCTTGTTTTTTACCACTTGTAGCCTAACCCAGAGTCTCTCAACACTTCCGTCCCCTATGTCTATCTCCACCTCAGTCCAAGTGTGTACATTTTTAATATATAAAAGAAGTCCTTGTACTTCTACAGTGCATGACAATGGTGTTAGTCTTTGCATACATGTTCCTGCCCTCCATCTGGTGTCCCTGTCATTAGGTACTGGCTGTAGTTTACTAGCTGTCCTTTTTAGAGTTCAGAGAGCTCCTTGGTTCTTCTGTCATAGTAGTGTTTGATTTGCTGACATGGCGATTTAATCTCCTTCTTATCCACTGCTGGAGAAGTTCATTTGCTCTAGGCAGTAGAGTGCCTGTATGATGGTGGGACATGTGATGCTGTGCTGGCTGCTGTTGGCAGTCCTGCTGTTGTTAGTCCTCCAGTCCAGAAATACTGTCCTTGGGTTTTTAATATCCCACTTTTGAATAGTTTCTTGGCAACCTTGACAGCTGCCCTTTGTCTGGCTGTGATGCAATTAGATCCATTAGACTGGATGAGTCATGTTCAAATTCTGCTGATACTGCAAACTCCTAACAGGCAATTTGAGGTCCATTATCAGTATTAACATTGGCTGGGATGGCATGCTGGGCAAATTGAGCTTTACAGCATTCAGAGGTTGCTGCTGTGGTATGTGAGGGATCTATTTCCCAATAATCTGAATAGTAATCAGTTATCACAAAGTAGATGTGATTTCCCAATATACATAAGTCCAGGCCTACCTGACTCCAGGGTTGAACAGGTATTTCAGGTAATTGAGTGCTTCCCTTTGTTCGTTTGCTAGGAATTCATTGCAGATACTGCACTGGCTGCTGAAGTCTTTCATCTTACTGCTTATGTTTGGCCAGTACAGGACATCTTGGGCCTTGTGTAGACACGCTTTTAAGATCAACATGCCTGAAGTGTGTGCTGGCTAGCATATCTGAGTGGATGTCTTTATAAAGGCAGTAGGGTAATAACACCATTTTGTACTAACAGTTCTCCTCTGTACATCCAGTATTCATGAATACTGAGTGGCATGTCCTTCCTTCCTGCCTGGCCATCCTGACGTAGTGACTGTTCTGAGTGCTTGAAGCACAATGTTTGGGTATGTCGCTGTATCTACAGACCCTGCTAATCTGTCACACAAAAGGGTTCTGCTTTGTTGATGTGTTCAAGTTCCTGCTGAAACTCTTCCTCTTAGTGTACGTTGACGATTTAATGATTTGAGGATCTCAGCATTCACTGTCTTTTGTGGAACAGCTTCTCTGTTCAAGAAATCTGCAATAAACATCAGAAGTCCCTCTCTTGTATTGTACATCAAGTGATAATTGTGAAGGTTCATTCATATTCTTTGGAGACATCTTGGCGCTAATAACAAAGGCTTTTTGTAATTGGATTCCAAAGATTTGGGGTCTCTGTCCTCCTGCATATGGCCACATCCCAGGAGATATTGCTCAAGGCCAATGGGGGCTGCGGGAAGCGGCAGCCAGCACATCCCTCGGCCCGTGCCTGGTGGGCCGCGGGCCAAAGGTTGCCGATCCCTGGCCTAGGGAAAGACCTGCAAAGGGCCAGGGCCTTTTGAGGGACAGGCCTCAATTGAGGGAGCTGCAGTGAGCAGGAGCCTGCTGGGAGAGAAGCCTCAGCAAGGAGGGCTGCCAAGGACTGCCAGCCTGGGGAGGTGCCAGCCTCAGTGGAGAGGGGACTCAGAACTCTGCACCAAGGGTTGTGAAGCAGGTAGAAGGCCAGATGGAAGAGTTTCCTTTTGGACAATATACTAATAAACCAGACTCCTAGAAGGGACTTTCTTTGACCCATGAGAGCCTATATAAAGTTATTGGGGAGCCCAAGCAGTAGACAGGCCTGAAGCTCGACTGGGTAAGTCCTTGCTACAGTTAGTTATTAACTTTTTGTATCCATGTAAAAGCATCTTGCTGTTGGAATTCCCAGCACCACACATCATCTTTATCCGTCAGGTCTCTTACGGGCATGGGCCTGATGTGGGAGAGATGTGGTAGGATGTTGGATAGATTTAATAAGTCCCCCAAAGCACTTTATGGACAGGGCATGTCCCAAACTGCTCAAATCTTTTCAGATTTTAAGACTTCTGTGGTTAGATGTCCAACATATACTAGAGCTGAGAGGGAGCTTTTTTTACTTTCAGTTTGATTCACTTGATGTACCCTACTGAGCAGTGCTTTCAGGTTAAAATCAGCTGCAGCATTAGCCTCTTGAAGGGAGTCTCCACAACCAAATATTAAGATGTCATCAGCAGTTACACCAACCTCTTCAAGTTCCTTCAGCACTTTATGCTGACCTCACTGGTACACTGCTGGTGCCAGGGAAATGCCAAATGGCATTCACAGACATTGATAATTGCCAAAAGGAGTCCAGAAGGCTGTCAAATAGTTGATCTCTTCAGCGTCTTACCTGCCAGAAATTATCTTTGGCATCTAAACAGGAGAAGACCTTTGTCTATGTGAACCTTGGCAATAGCTCTTCAATGGCTGGTAAAGGATAATGGGAAAGTTTAGAGCTTTACTGAGGTATAAGAAGTCAATATGTTTTTGGACTTTGCCTGTTTGTTTTTTTTAAAGTACCATATTGCTGATCCAGTCTGTCAGTTCCATAGCTTTCTCCGATCTTCACAAGGCTGCTAAGCTGTTTAAGTTCCTTCTTCAAAGGAATTACTATTCTACTTGGGGCATGTTGTTGCAGTTTCACCTTAGGGTTGATTTCCACAGGAAGATATCCCAGGTCTTTGAAAACCCCCAGTATCGATTATTTGTTCCTTTGTTGAGAGGCATGTGGGCTGGAACTGTCTCTTGCATTGTCACTGCATCATCTGCCATTTGTGACAATCCCATCTCGTCACTAGATCCCTGTGAAAGCAGAAGTGCTAGTGGCGTTTCAGTTATTTCCCAGGTTAGTTTGTGGGGCTTGCTCTTGTGTGGACACGTTGCTGAACATCGTTACAGGTAGGGTGACCAGACAGCAAGTGTGAAAAATCGGGACGGGGTGAGGGGTAATAGGAGCCTATATAAGAAAAAGACCCCAAAATCGGGACTGTCCCTATAAAACCGGGACATCTGGTCACCCTAGTTCCAGGAGATATGCTAATGCACTACTGTAGAATTTTAGTCTGCAGCTGCTTTTGGTGGATTTATTTTTGTACAATTGCTGGGACCCTTAATGCTCATTGCTTTGCAGGAGGAGCCACTGTCAAATTGACATTTCACCTGAGTTTTGGTTGGGCATGTCCCTGTGCTTTGCTCTTCACAGTAATGCAGCCACTTCGCTCACTCCATGCAGTGGTTGCTAAAGACAAACTCATCTGAGGAGGTGTCATTGTCACTCCCTATCTGGTGCACGTTTACAAGACTGTTTGTCTCATTTCCATATGCTTGCAGAATGCTTTCTTTTCTCGCAATAAGCACATTGCTTGCCCTTCCTTGCAGACCACTGCTCTTCCTTGTTTCGCAGTACTGTATGTCTATGTAGAAAAAGCTGTGCATAGGCTAGCCTACCTGAGATGGCTTGAGTCCAGGTAGCATGGGGAACAACAGTAGTGAAGACAGTACAGCAGGGGCATCAGTGCAGGTAGTACAAGCCCGGCACTGGCCCTGGGTACGTATTTGACTCAGTAGCCTGCTCTGAAGCCCATGCTGTGCTGTCTTCGCAGCTATTGGTATCTGCATGAGCTGGATTTAGGCTAGCAGGGTTAGGCTAGCCAGTGCACAGCTTTTGCTGTGTAGACAGATCCTTAGTCTGTTTGCCTTTATTTGTGTGCCGTGTAGTATCTTTAGCTATTTCTAATGCTTTCAATGTATGCGCTGCTGTGACAGCTGACTTAAACAGCATGATTCATTTCCAGCTCTGTCACAGCAGCTGTGCTCTGGCTTCATTATCTCTGGTGCCTAAAACTTTAAGTTTCTCTGCCAATATGACAAATTTGCCCTGTGAGGCTAACTGCTGCAGCCTGGTTGCGTATTGGCCTGTAGTTTCAGCTTCAGTTTAATCGGTTGTACTGAAAGTGTGCCTCTCAAATATTACATTGCTCTTAGGCCCAAAGTGTGACACACTGGCCCCATTGAAGTCAATCCCGAAGCTCATGTTGACTTCAGGGGGACCAGGATTTCACCCAAAGTATTTTTCTATAGCATCTAAGATTTTAATTGCCTCTCCCCTTTCTTCGTCTGCTCGCTGTAAATACTGACAGATTAGGCAGCAAGTCTTTATCCATTTCTATATTCCGTGTAGCCATTCTGATTGTTATGCGTTTTGTCCAGCCTCGCAGCTACTTCATAGTTTGGTCATGAGGCCCTGTAGAATCTCCAGTTTTCACAGATATCCCCATGCCATTGCTTTGCAGCAGTGAGTGGAATATTGCTCATAGTCATTGGCAAAGTGACTGCCTCTGGTCAGCTACAGCAAAGAATTAAAGCAGGAGAAACTTTTTCTGACAGCATGTTGCGAGCTCCGTGTAAAACGCAGCACACAACAAGCCATTTGCAATGCACAGCAGGAAGTTTTTTTTAGTCCTACAAAAGGCAGGAATTGTACTGCATATTCGTGAGTGCCATCTACTGGCACCTTATCTATTAACTATGTACAGATATTTCTCTTCTACAGAGCAGCCTTGTAACAGCTACTAAAGAAAAAGGTATCACTATTTACTTAATAGGGGTTAGTCTAAATTTGCCTAGGCCAGTGGTTTTCAACCTTTTTCCATTTGCAGACCCGTAAACAATTTGGAATGGAGGTGTGGACCCCTTAGGGTGACTAGACAGTAAGTGTGAAAAATCAGGAAGGGGTGGGGGATAATAGGAGCCTATATACAAAAAAGACCCCAAAATCAGGACTGTCCCTATAAAATCTTAACATCTGGTCACCCTAGGACCCCTTTGGAAATCTTGGACATAGTCTGTGGACCCCCAAGGGGTTGGCAACCTCTGACCTAGGCATAATGGCAGCTGCCTACACAGTTTTTCTTTGGAAATAACAGATGTGCACCAATAATGGTTCTTTTCAGCTAATAGCTATTGTGATTTTGCGGGGGGAGGAGGCTTTTGGAACCTTTTGATTTTGAGACCACAAAAATAAATGTTGTTGTTTTGATTATAATTCCACCCTCTCTGCCCACTTCTGCTTAGTGCGGGGATAGTCACATAGACACATGTTTGCACATTTTCGGTTTAAAATGCACATCTAATTCTGTTCATGGCTCTCTAGGTATAATAATGATGCATTCATAACATTAAAGAAACTTCTGTCTGATCATTTCAAAGCACTTGAGAAATTATAGCGCTCCTGGGAGGTAAACATTACCTCCATTTTACATATGGGAAAACTGGAACAGAATTTCAATGATTTGCCAAAGGGCAGCCAGGAAGTCTGTGACTTTGAACAGAACCGAGATTCTTGATTCACAGTCCTGTGTTTTAACCACCATATTTCCTCCAGACATATGTGCACACTAATGTCCTAGTTTTTATGCATATACAAGGCAGGCAATATTTAAAAAATCGAGTCTTTAATGTTTACAGTATCTCTATCCAATCTTGAATTTTATGAAAATTCACTTCACATCTCTTCCTAGCCAACTTTTAAAACAAGTTGACTTCAGGATAATATGTGTATAATATATATTTATATTAAAAAGTAGTCTGCTCTGGACTTTTGCCTGTCTTATAGCAATTGGTACTCACAACAGGTATTGTTACTCCAACTAAGTTAAAGGTAGGATGATGATGACTATGTGGGAAGTTTTCCCATACTTTGCCTATAGCTTGAAGTGGAGAATTACCTATGCTGGTAGCCGGGTGAGGTCAGGGGAATAGTCTTGCTTCCATCCGGCAGAATGAGAAGTATCCCATTGTTTTGGAACCTGGATGAGGTGAAATTCATGGAACAAGACTCAATCCAAAAGGTCATCTCCATTTTGATCTGACTAGTGATGGAGTGGCTGTTAAAATCTCCAACATAGATGGCAGGGTGTGGGGGCTTAGGAAGAATATTTGGGGTAGGCCAGGGTTGTTTAGGGGCTTCTACACATTTGTCACTTTGAAATGACTGACTCTCTCAATATCACAGAGGTCTGAGTTAGATAGGAGTGGCTGCATGTCAGTCAAATCTGCTCCAACATATAGGTAGCATGCTTATATGTACTGTGCACAGAGTAACACTCAAAGTTATGACATTGGATGGTAAGGGAGCTGTCAAAAAGGGAGTTGGCGCGTCTCCTGAAGGAAAGCAGATTATATCCATGTTCTATTTGGAGTCTAGGGACTAAAGGCATTTAGCAACTGAGACACCTGTAACGTTTAGCTGAAGGATTTACAGGAATGGACCAATTTTTTAAAAATTGTTAAAGATTTCAGAGATGTAAAAGGAGCAGAGAAATAATTATGTGGATTTTTAAAAGCAATTTTCCCAACATCAATAGCCATTTCTGTTACCTATGTTTTAAATCAAATGATGTTTTTTAAATCTTCACAGAGCTTGTGCTCAACATTCAAAGTTAGGAACAAATTTCAGTTGATATTGATGATTTATTCTATAATCTGGAAAATTAACAGTCATTTTGAGATTATTAATTGTAGGATGCTGTGACCGAATGCACCACTGTATTCACACCCTAAACATTACTGTAATAATCTTTCTACAAAATGTGCCTTGTGAGGTATCCCTTGAAAACTAATAACTCACTAGTCAATGTCATGGTGAAATGTATGTGTCAACATTATATATAAAGTTATGAATTCTCCCTGTATGATGTTGGTAGCACATGTTCAAACACACCTAGCCCTGATTAGGCAGGAGTGATTCAACAGGTTTATGCTAAACAAAGGAATGTGTATTTACCTCAATTTACCTATAAGTAGTAAACAGGGTCCTTGAGACAGCAAAAGGAGGCAAAGCAAATTAGCATTTCAGCATGCACAGGGGTAAGAAAAAGCATGGGGCGACCTTCACCTCCAGATTCTACGTCACCTTCTTTACTGTTTGAATAAACTTTGCTTTGAGAGGTAATCCTCAGAAGAATCCACTTCAAAGGTAACTGGAGTATAAAAGTGAAGGGCAAAAACACCTCATGGTGTCTCTCTCTCTCTCTCTCTCTCTCGCTTTCACCTGAGAAGACAAAGGAACCAGCTCTTTGACTTTGGGGAAGTGGGGGGTGGGAATCCTGACGTGAGAATCTCATCAGCCCTTTTGCTGGGAAATGTAGCAAGGATGTTTACCTTGAATTAAGTCTATTTTAAGTCTTAGCTGCTAGAAAGCATTTTCTCTTTATTACTCTGGTAACCATTTCTGACTTTCATGCCTTGTAGTTGTACTCACCTCAAATCTCCAAGTTAAATAAACTTGTTTTATTTTTTAATCAAAACTAATCCAGTGTTATGTTTAAAGTGAGCTGGTTAGTAACTCCATTTAAAGTAGCAGGCTGTTGTCAATACTCCTTACAGGGGCAACAGACCTATAATATCTGAACTGCCCAGGAGAAGGCTGGATAGGGCTGAGCCCATGTTTTTGGGAAAATTTGGGAGTAGGAATGTGTTGGGGTCACCCTGCAAGTAGTAACCGAGGCCGGTGGAAGCCAGAGCTTGGCTCGTGTGTTGCTGACCAGCTGCTGGGTCAGAGTTGCGGGACCAGGACTGTAGCTTAACATAGACACTCAAGGTGTGACCTCTATGCTGTTTGTGAGCAGCCCAGGTTGGGAGCTACAACAGCAAAGCATTGTGAGGCACCCAATGTTGCAGGGCAGGTGGTGACACAACCCCTCACTGGTCTGGATTGCCCCCCAGAATGCTCAACTGTAAAGCAAGGTTTTCATAGAGTTTAAAGCAAGAAGGGACCATTAGAGCATGCAATTATCCAGTCACCCCTGTATTTAGCTCAATAACTTATATTTGGCAAAGCATATCTTCCAGAAAGGTGTCCAGTCTTCATTTGAAGGTATAGAAAGATGGAGAATCCACCATTTCCCTTGGTGGTTTGTTCCAGTGGTTAATTACCCTCACTGTTAAAGTGTGCCTTTTTCTAATTTGAATTTGTCTGGCTCCAGCTTCCAGTCATTGGTTTAGTTTACTACTTTCTCTGCTAAATTAAAGACTCCTTTTACTACCTGTTGTTTTCTCACTGGGAGGGTACATATATGCTGTCATAAAGTCACTTCTCAATCTTCTTCTTTGATGAGCTAAACAGATGGAGCTCTTTAAGCTCTTATCTCAATGTAAGGCATTTTCTCCAGGAAAGTTAATTGAGTCATTTTGGCCTGTTTTCTGTACCCTCTCCAGTTTATCAACATCCTTTTTAAAATGTGGAGACCAGTACTGTATGCAGTTTTCAGTAGCGTAGAAAAATGAATTGAGGCTAATACAAGGATATTGAAAACAGCTGCTCCTCTAATTAGTACACTGAGTACTATTTTATTGTCTTGTTCTAGGTTTGAGTGTCTATTTCATTACAACACAAAGAGAAGATACTTAGAACAAGAAAATAAGATGAGGTTTCAATCAGTACAAAGTAGGTACTGCCCTTAACTTTAAACATGAAATAAAATAAATAAACTAGAATATTTCACCTATAATGTGTCATAAAATGACATAATGAAATAATGTAAAAATATAAAAATTAGATATATAAAATAAAATACATTTCAAAATGAAATGAAGCCAAAACAAAATGTTCGAAACAATATTTTTTTCAAAATTTCCATTTCATGGGAAACTTCAAAAATAATTATTTTATTCCAATTTGGAACAAAAAATTCAAAATGTCAAAATTCCCTCAAAATGGAAATTCTGTGTTATGATCATCTCTAATAATCAGGGTCAGAAATCACTCAGCTACGTTGTGGAAGCCTCTATTAATAACAGTTGGAAGCCAATGCAGTGCTCCTGCTTTACAGAATTTTCTTTTAATTCAGACTGGAAGGAACATAGCATTCAGATCTACATTGAAGATACATCGTTTATAGAGCTGCCATTACATTATGCAACTGTTCTCCATAACTCCAAGATTCCAGTGTTCCAACCTTTCGTACATCTCAAGGTGGTGAACTGACTCTGTGTTTTACCCTTTACTATACCTTCTAAGAACTGACCCATAGGACCAATTCTCTGGAACTAGTTTAACAGCATAGAAATTGATCTCGCCGAGCAAAAAGCTTATTCTGCATTTGCAGTTTATTAGCAAAACCCACATTACCAAAAACAGGCTTAACCCCTTGAAAAAAAAATATCAATCAACAATGCTGAGGGAACTTCTGCAAGTTATAGTGAGCAAATATAAAAATCTTGGGACTTCACTACAAATCTGGACCTACAACTTTGGACTCCAGAGATATTTGATTTATGTTCAAGTAAATCTGTTGCCCAAAATATTATTAGTATTTCATAGTTAGATTTGTAATGCGATTAGATGGATATGAAGGAAAGTTAATCCTTTAGATTTTTAATTACCACATTAAATATGTAAAATGATAACACTAAGCATTCAAGTATACAGAGAAATGTAATGTTATACAGTTTCCCATTTACCTTAGGTAATATTTGTAAACATAGGCAACTTTATAAGAACATAAGAATGGCCCTACTGGGTCAGAACAAGGGTCCATCTAGCCCAGTATCCTGTCTTCTGCCAGTGGCCAGTGCCAGCTGCCCCAGAGGGAATGAACAGAACAGGTAATCATCAAGTGATCCATCCCCTGTCGCTCATTCCCAGCTTCTGTCAAACAGAGGCTAGGAACACCATTCCTGCCCATCCTGACTAATAGCCATTGATGGACCTATCCCACATGAATTTATCTAGTTCTTTTTTGAACCCTGTTATGGTCTTGGCCTTCACAACATCCTCTGGCAAGTATCAGAGGGGTAGCCGTGTTAGTCTGGATCTGTAGAAGCGACAAAGAGTTCTGTGGCACCTTATAGACTAACAGACGTATTGGAGCATAAGCTTTCGTGGGTGAATCCCCACTTCTTCGGATGCACTCTGTGGAAATGTCCAGGGGCAGGTATAAATAAGCAGGGAAGAGCCAGGCTAGAGATAACGAGGTTAGTTCAATCAGGGAGGCCTTTTTTTAGCAGTTGAGGTGTGAACACCAAGGGAGGAAAACTGCTTTTGTAGTTTGCTAGCCATTCATAGTCTTTGTTTGATCCTGAGCTGATGGTGTCAAATTTGCAAATGAACTGAAGCTCGGCAGTTTCTCTTTGAAGTCTGGTCCTGAAGTTTTTTTGCTGCAGGATGGCTACCTTCAAATCTGCTATTGTGTGTCCAGGGAGATTGAAGTGTTCTCCTACAGGTTTTTGTATATTGCCATTCCTAATATCTGATTTGTGTCCATTTATCCTTTTGCGTAAGGACTGTCCAGTTTGACCGATGTACATAGCAGAGGGGCATTGCTGGCATATTATGGCATATATTACATTGGTGGATGTGCAGGTGAATGAACCGGTGATGGTGTGGCTGATCTGGTTAGGTCCTGTGATGGTGTTCCTGGTGTAGATATGTGGGCAGAGTTGGCATCGAGGTTTGTTGCATGGCTTGGTTCCTGAGTTAGAGTTATTATGGTGCGGTGTGTAGTTGCTGGTGAGAATATGCTTCAGGTTGGCAGGTTGTCTGTGGGTGAGGACTGGCCTGCCTCCCAAGGCCTGTGAAAGTGAGGGATCGTTGTTCAGGATGGGTTGTAGATCACTGATGATCCGTTGGAGAGGTTTCAGCTGAGAACTGCAAGTGATGGCCAGTGGAGTTCTGTTGGTTTCTTTCTTCGGTTTGTCTTGCAGCAGTAGGCTTCTGGGTACACGTCTGGCCCTGTTGATTTGTTTTCTTATTTCCTCATGTGGGTATCGTAGTTTTGAGAATGCTTGGTGAAGATCTTGTAGGTGTTGGTCTCTGTCAGAGGGGTTGGAGCAAATACGGTTGTACCTCAGTGCTTGGCTGTAGACAATGGATCGTGTGGTGTGTCCGGGATGAAAGCTGGAGGCATGTAGGTAGGCATAGCGGTCGGTGGGTTTTCGGTATAGGGTAGTGTTAATGTGACCATCGCTTATTTGCACCGTGGTGTCTAGGAAGTGGACTTCCTGTGCAGACTGGTCCAGGCTGAGGTTGATGGTGGGGTGGAAGCTGTTGAAATCATGGTGGAATTCTTCCAGAGTTTTTCCCATGGGTCCAGATGATGAAGATGTCATCAATGTAGCGTAGATAGAGAAGGGGCGTGAGTGGACGAGAGTGGAGGAAGCGTTGTTCCAGGTCAGCCATAAAAATGTTGGCATATTGTGGGGCCATGCGGGTGCCCATAGCGGTGCCACTGGTCTGGAGGTATACATTGTCACCAAATTTGAAATAATTGTGCGTGAGGATAAAGTCACAGAGCTCAGCAGCCAGTTGTGCTGTGGCGTCATCAGGGATACTGTTCCTGACAGCTTGTACCCCATCTGTGTGTGGGATGTTTGTGTAGAGAGCCTCTACATCCATGGTGGCTAGGATGGTGCTTTCTGGGAGATCACCGATGCATTGTAGTTTTCTCAGGAAATCAGTGGTGTCACGGAGATAGCTGGGAGTGCTGGTGGCGTAGGGTCTGAGTAAAGAGTCCACATATCCGGACAGTTCTTCAGTGAGAGTGCCAATGCCCGAGATGATGGGACGTCCAGGATTTCCAGGTTTGTGGATTTTAGGTAGTAGATAGAATAACCCTGGTCGGGGCTCTAAGGGTATGTTGATTTGTTCCTGTGTTAGCGTAGGGAATGTCCTGAGTAGATGGCGCAGTTTCTTAGCGTATTCCTCAGTGGGATCTGAGGAGAGTGGCCTGTAGAAGTTGGTATTGGAGAGTTGTCTGGCAGCCTCCTTTTGGTAGTCAGACCTGTTCATGATGACAACAGCACCTCCTTTATCAGCCTCTTTGATTATAATGTCAGGGTTGTTTCTGAGGCTGTGGATGGCATTGCGTTCTGCACGACTTAGGTTATGAGGCAGATGACATTGTTTTTCCACAATTTCTGCCTGTGCACGTTGGCGGAAGCATTCTATGTATAGGTCCAGACTGTCATTTCGACCCTCAGGAGGAGTCCATGTGGAGTTCTTCTTCTTGTGCGGTTGGTGGGAGGGTATCTGTGTATCTGTGCGCTGTGCAGTGTTATCTTGGAAGTATTCCTTGAGTCGGAGACGGCGAAAGTAGGCTTCCAGATCACCGCAGAACTGGATCATGTTGGTGGAGGTGGTGGGGCAAAAAGAGAGTCCCCGAGATAGGACAGTTTCTTCTGCCGGGCTGAGTGTGTAGCTGGATAGATTGACGATATTGCCACATGGGGCCACAACAGTGGTACCCCCAATTCAGCCAGCTTATGCTCCAATACGTCTGTTAGTTTATAAGGTGCCACAAAACTCTTTGTCGCATCCTCTGGCAAGGAGTTCCACACGTTGACTGTGCATTGTGTGAAGAAATACTTCCTTTTGTTTAAACCTGCTGCCTATTAATTTCATTTGGTGAACCCTAGTTCTTGTATTATGAGAAGGAGTAAATGACACTTCCTTATTTACTTTCTGAACATCAGTCATGATTTTATAGACCTCTATCATATCTCCCCTTAGCTGTCTCTTTTCCAAGCCAAAAAGTCCCAGTCTTATTAAACTCTCCTCATATGGAAGCCGTTCCATACCCCTAATCATTTTTGTTGCCCTTTTCTGAACCTTTTCCAATTCCAATATATCTTTTTTGAGATGGGGCCAACCACATCTACACACAGTATTCAAGATGTGGGCATACCATGGATTTATATAGGAGCAACATGATATTTTCTGTTCTATTGTCTATCCCTTTCTTAATTATTCCCTGCATTTTGTTCGCTTTTTTGACTGCTGCTGCACATTGAGTGGATGTTTTCAGAGAACTATCCACAAAGATTCCAAGATCTTTCTTGAGTGGTAACAGCTAATTTAGACCCCATCATTTTATATGTATAGTTGGGATTATGCTTTCTAATGTGCATTACTTTGCATTTATCAACATTAAATTTCATCTGCCATTTTGTTGCCTAGTCACCCAGTTTTGAGAGATCCTTTTTGTAGCTCTTCGCGGTCTGCCTGGGTCTTAACTATCTTTAGTAATTTTGTATCATCTGCAAATTTTGCCACCTCACTGTTTACCCCTTTTCCCAGATCATTTATGAATATGTTGAATACGACTGGTCCCAGAATAGACCTTGGGAGACACCACTATTGACCTTTCTCCATTCTGAAAACTGGCCATTTATACCTACCCTTTGTTTCCTATCTTTTAACCAGTTACCAATCCATGAAAGCACCTTCCCTCTTATCCCGTGGCAGCTTACTTTGCGTAAGAGCCTTTGGTGAGGGACCTTGCCAAAGGCTTCCTGAAAATCTAAGTACCCTATATCCACTGGATCCCCTTGGTCCACATGTTTGTTGACCCCCCTCAAAGAATTCTAGCAGATTGGTGAGACTTGATTTCCCTTTACTAAAACAATGTTGACTCTTCCTTAACAAATTATGTTCATCTATATTTCTGACAATATTGTTCTTTATTATAGTTTCAACCAGTTTGCCCGGTACTGAAGTCAGGCTTTCAGGCCTGTAATTGCCAGGATCACCTCTGGAGCTCTTTTTAAAAATTGGCATTACATTAGCGATCCTCCAATCATCTGGTACAGCAGCTGTTTTTAAATGACAGGTTACAGACTACAGTTAGTAGTTCTGTAATTTCACGTTTGAGTTCCTTTAGAACTCTTGGGTGAATACCATCTGATCCTGGTGACTTATTACTGTTTAATTTATCAATTTGTTCCAAAACCTCTTCTAATGATACCTCAATCTGGGACAGTGCCTCAGATCTGTCACCTAGAAAGAATGGCTCAGGTTTGGGAATCTCCCTCACAAACTCAGCCGTGAAGACCGATGCAAATAATTCATTTAGTTTCTCCGCAATGGCCTTATTGTCCTTGAGTGCTCCTTTAGCACCTAGATCATCCAGTGGCCCCAGTGGTTGTTTAGCAGGCTTCCTGCTTCTGATGTACTTAAAATTTTTTTTGCTATTACTTTCTGAGTCTTTGGCTAACTGTTCCTCAAATTCTTTTTTGGCCTTCCTAATTGTATTTTTACACTTCATTTGCCAGTGTTTATGCTCCTTTCTATTTTCCTCACTAGGATTTAACTTCCACTTTTTAAAGGATGTCTTTTTGCCTCCCACTGCTTCTTTTACTTTGTTGTTTAGCCCGGTGGCTCTTTTTTGGTTCTCTTGCTACGTTTTTAATTTGGGGTATACATTTAAGTTGAGCCTCCATTATGGTGTATTTAAAAAGTTTCCACGCAGCTTGCAGAAATTTCACTTTTGGCTCTGTACCCTTTAATTTCTGTTTAACTAACCTCATTTTTGTGTAGTTCTCCTTTCTGAAATTAAATGCTACAGTGTTGGGCAGCTGTGGTGTTTTTCCTACCACAGGGATATTAAATTTAATTATATTATGGTCACTATTACCAAGCAGTCCAGCTATATTCACTTCTTGGACCAGATCCTGTGCTCCACTTAGGACAAATCAAAAATTGCCCCTCTTCCGGTGGGTTCCAGGGCCAGCTGCTCCAAGAAGGAGCCATTTAAGGTGTCAAGAAACTTTATATCTGCATCCCATCCTGAGGTGACATGTACCCAGTCAATATGGGGATAATTGAAATCCCCTATTATTATTATTATTATTTTATTATTGAGTTTTTTTATTTTAATAGCCTCTCTAATCTCTGTTTCTTTATTGATTTTTTTCCATGAATGTGACAACAACAAAATGAATCCAGTGTGATGTGAAATCCAAATATGGCCTGTGTATTTTTGAAATGCTGATCTATATGGACAAAATCACACATTAAAAATTTTATGATGAATTGAGTGATTCTTTGTACACACTTTATCTTTCTGTATGAGTTGTGAGGTGAGATTTCTTGATTACAACATGGGGAAGGAAGGAAGAAAGCTTTGTATTTGCAGGAAAATTACTGTTGGTAAATGTATTCAAGTAAAGTCATCTCGTTGAGGGTAATAGGCCTGATTTACATTGACATTAATGCCCCTTTACATCCTTCTGGATGTGTGAAGGGAATGTAAACTGGATCTAAATGTGATTTGCTTTAAGACCCCTTTGCAAACAGTGGGAAGGGACCTTTGTGTAAACAAGAATCAGCCCTAGTGGCTTTGCCTCCCTTCCTTTCTATATTTTTACTCCATCGTGTAATGTGAGAACAAGGCATCACTCCACAAAGATAATGGTAGGTACTAAAAATACCATAAAAATACATCTTCACACAGTGTGTAATCAGATGGTCCAATTAAGTGCTGTAGGAAGTAATGCGGTCAGGTAATGTTATGACCAATAACAACTAGTCTATCTAGAATAGTTGTAGCCAGATTGGTCCCAGGATATTAGAGAGACAGGGTGCGTGAGGTTATGTTTTATTGGACCAGCATCTGTTGGTGAGAGAGAGAAGCTTTTGAGTGACACAGAGCTCTTCTTCAGGTCTGGGAAAGGTACTCTCAGCCTCACAGCAAAATGCAAGGTGGAACAGATTGTTTAGAATAAGTAGTTTGCACACATGTAAGCAATCATTCAAGGCAGACTGGCCTGTGAACAGTTCTGCAGTCACAGGACAAAGAGTGGGGGTTAGTGCATTACAGATTGTTGTCATAAGCCATAAATCCTGTTCAGTCCATGATTTTTAGTGTCTTAGCAGAAAAATGAATTCAGACTTGTCTTTTGAAAGAGTTGTGCAGGTTTACTTTGAGCATGAGGACTGATAGGTCCCTTACAATATGTACTAACTACTTATGCTAAACAACCTGTTCCATTTTGCTGTGACCAGCGTTGCCAATTCCATGTAGCAGGAAGTCACCAGACAAACCCGGAGAAGTCACTAGATGCACTGAAAATTTGTTCAGTGACATTTTTGACTTCCTTAGAGTGCTTAAAAAGTAAGCACTCCAAAGAAGTTAAAAATGTCACCGAACAACATTTCCAGAGAATTCAACAGATCTCTCTCTCTCTCTCACACACGCGTGTGCACACACACACACACACACACACGCGCGCACACACTAGCAGCTCAATAGTGTTAGTAAAATCTATTCCATACTCTTCTTACTACATTCTGTTGCACTAGTAGTTACTACTAGTAAGCAACTACACCAGAAGCAACTGCACTGTCATAATCAGGAGGGCGCCCTCTGCTCATTGGGAAGGAAACTGCAGCCCTCTGCTCATTGGGAAGGGCGCTCTGTACACTGCAGCTCAGGTTGTCTGGGGTTGATTCATTTCAGCTGAGTCTCCCTTTCTTACCAGCCTGGATTTGAGCCGACAGGTGAGAGAAAGGGAGAGCCCAGAGCCAGGGGGAAGAGCAATCACCTGACCTGAGCTCGGTGCTGCAGGGAGCCAAGAAAGTAGATTTAAAAACAAAAAGCTGCTAGCCAGACCCCTTTCCCCTGTTTCCAGGGTTTTATTTCTGAAAACAGCTGGGCAGCTAACCCCGGGCCAACCCAGGGGAAGGCGTAAAGGGGAACTGAAATCAAGCTAGCTCCACCTTTGATCCTGTAGTAAGAGCTTCATTCCTGGAGGCATGGTGCCCTCTGCCCCATTGGGGCACATGACCCTGTCTCATCCCACCCCACCTTCCATCCGTGCGGCTCTCCTCGCTGGCTAACCTGCCTGCCCTGCCCAGCCTGCCTCATTAGCCATCTTTCCCTGCATCGCAGGGTGTGCTACCTACTATGGAGCAGCGAGAAATAACACATTTGGCTAAAAACAAGCCCTGGCTAATGTGCTGCTCTCTACAGAGTGTGCCTGGCTTTAGCCAAGTATTTAATTAGCCTCCACAGACTTCTTTTCCTCGCCTGCAGATTATAGTGATCTCAGCCTAAGAAGCCCTGGAATGTGATTCCTTCTGAGGACATGCTCAATTGAGACATAATGACATTGACTTGGTGTGCAACAGAATGTAGTAAGAAGAGCATGGAATGGATTTTATTAATACTATTGAGCTGCTTGTGACTATAGATATTGGTGACGTCTTTCTCTGAATGTCACTGTAATTGGCAAAGAAAGTTGCTAGATTTGTCACTGGTCACTTTGACATTTATTTTCTCACTAGGGAAACCAAAAATCACTAAATCTAGTGACAAAGTCGCTAAGTTGTCAACACTGGCTGTGACATGGGGAGTTCCTTCCCTAGACTGGAAGAAGAGCTCTGTCTGATTCAAAACCTTGTCTTTCTCACCAAGAAAAGTTGTTCCAATAAAACATATTTCCCTGCCTCTCTAATATCCTGTCTCTCTGTCTAACCAGAGTCACAAGTGGTCTGATCCTGCGAAGTGCTGAGCACTCTTGCATGGCTCAAGAATTGCCTCCAAAGTTTGGGTCTGAACTTTCCAAAACTCAGAGGTGTTTGCACCTGCAATCTGGATGGGGCCAATCTCTAATAATGTTAGTTATGCATGCTAAAGGCAATTGTCTCCTGTTTTAGATGGATCACTGCAGGGGTCAGGAAAGAGGATTTTTTTCTCAGCTAGTTATAGAGTATTGCAAAGTTGCCAAGTGCATTATGGGAGTTCTTCACTTTCTTTGGCAGCATCAAAGATTTAAAATTGCAAATCAGTCCAGGAAAAAAAATCTCTCTCTCTCTCTCTCTCTCATCTTCTTCCTTATGTCAGCCTTCACAATATTATATTGAGCAGTTCAAGTCAACGTTTTAGATTGGAAAGGATTGTCATGTGTCCAGAGCACTTAGTGTTCTAAAGCCAAAAATACTTAAAGGGAAATGGATGGTCATGTGGCTATTCTTTTATCCAAGCTGTAAAACAGCTGCTTAAGAAATTCATTTTTTGTTTCAGAAATTTGGGAGACAAGCTGTGTGAAGGTACAGTATTCATTAGGAATGGTAGAAGGGTTCACTAATGAACTTGCTGCCTAGAAATACATTCTTTAAGAAGCTTTGCCTAGTAACAGGTTTCTGCTATTTGCATTCTATTAGGATGAACTGAATAAAGATGTTATCTTCTATTTGTGAAGCAAACTTGGGCAGTAGAGTTTCCCTTCATTAATGGTCTCTGACCAAGGGCATGTACTGCAGACTGCCTTCCAGTCCCTCTGCTTGGCTCCCTGGAAGAAATTGCTGGTTGAAGTGTGTTCACAGTATGTGGGGTACTAGTTTTTAGCAATTGTTATGAAATTCAAAGCAAACCAAGCTTGTACTGTATGTGCCTGACTGTAACATGTGCAAAGGAGGTGACACTTCTAGTGCGCAACTGATAGCGGATGGCAGTCTGCCTCAGACCCTGTGGAGAAGAGAACATCATGTCTAGGTTAGGTGCTATAAGCATAGCACAGTTGCTAATGCGAGTTAGGCTTCTGAAGTGCCTCTGCATAGTTTGACCTGACATATATAGTTTATACATACATATACATATAATCTTTTGTGGGCCCAGTGCTTGTACCGTGGCCCTGCCCTGCTTGGCCTCTACCTCCTGAGGCCCCGCCTGCTGCTTGTATGGGGGAGGGAGGAGAGGAGTGAGCGGGGGGGGGAGGGGAGGTGGTGGAGAGGAGTGAGTGGGGGGTGTGGCCGAGCGCCAGGACCCCTTCTGAGTGTGGGCCTGGCACCATTGTAAACCCAATACTGAACATATACAATTGAAACTGTGGTCATGGTGGGCAAGATTCAGGGTTTTTAATTTTATTTTGCGGAGGGTTTATTTAGAGTCAGTAATATTTTTTGCTGGGGCAAAAGAGCAGAATATGGAGGTTGGCAAAATGTTTCCTAGGCCTGGCAAAAAGTGGCTAAGGGTTGACCCTGCAAGTTCCTTTGCTCCATTCTTTTATACAAAACACAAAACAAATAATATACTAATGCACCCATGTTTTTACATTATAGGGCAACTTAGAGCAGAATGAAGGATTATTTTTCAGGGTATTTAAAGTCCATCACCACTAGTGTGAGGGAGAGAGCATAGCTATTGTTAGTTTTCTTGTGTCACTAGGTAGTACAAAACTTTAAAACAAAATAAAACAGAAAAATGTTCAAAGACAAAAACACCCCATCACCTGTGGGCAAATGCTTTTGACAAAGCAGTCACCTCCATATCTGCTCTGTCAATACTTGTCCTCAAAGGCAACCTGCACAACAACAAAAGGCAAACCTGGGAATTTAAATTCATAATGCTGCTAGGCATTAAATATCATGCACTTAACAGGGACACTGGTTTCATGGCTCTTTACAACCATCTAACACACACATACCTGCTAATCCTTAATGGCCCACTTCAAACCCCTTTTGTAAAACAATCTAACCCTTATTACCCCATCCATCTCAAATGACCTTCTACAACTTGGGTTTTCCCTTATGCTTAAGAATCTGTCCCATCTTGTATTTATCTGAGACACTTTGATTTCCTTCTCCAGACCTGAAGAGCCTTGTGTAGCTTGAAAACTTGTACCTTCCTACAACAGAAATTGGTCCAATAAAAGATATTGCCTCACCCACCCTGTCTGTCTGTCTCTCTCTCTCTCTCTCTCTTTCTCTCTCTCAAAAAAAATCACTTAATATTAAGCTGCTTCCCAATTATCTGTCCAAATGGTATATGAAACCTCTACAGTCACTAACAAATCAAATGTCTGTGTTTGTGCCTCTCTCAATCAGTACTTATGTCTGCAGAGAGAAGGGCAGCAACTCAATAAAATTAACACCTTTGGAAACATTTTTGCAGCAGTATAATCCTAGATCAGAGGTCCCCAATCTGTTGGGCATGCCCCCTTCTGGGGACACAGTTGGGGCCTGGGACAGAGAGGGAGTGCCACCCAGCTTCGCTCCTGGCCATGGCTGCTGGCCCCTGCCCTTGGGGTCCCAGTTACTGGGCCTGCGCCAAGGGCTTGGCCCCCAGCCAAAGCTCCACTCCTGCCGCTGCCCCCGCTGTGGCCCCCTTGTCTCGGTCTGCGTCCCCCTGCTCCTGGCCCCTTCACAGCATATCTCCACCCTACCTATTATTTCTCATTCACTATCAAGAAGTCGACTCCTGCCTCCATTCAGCTCAGGATGCCAGCCTCTATCACGCACTCATTAAATTTACAGTCAAGCATCTTTGTGCTTTCTCCAATGTTGTCCCTCATGCTTGGGAGACTGTCCCCATAAACATCTACAGAAGTAACTCCTCTCACTTAAAATCTCTCCTCAAATCTCTCCTTTGCCATAAGGCCTACAAAAAACTCAACAATGGCTAGGCAGCTTGTGTATCAATACCACTGACTACCATGATGACCAATATTGTCTTACTGTTTCCTTGTACTTCCCCATCTGTCTGTCTTGTATCATCTTTTGTCTCTTGTCTTATACTGTAAACTTACTGGGGCAGGGACCTTATTTTTGTTCTATGTTTGTACAATACCTAGCAGAGTAGGGGGAAGAACTCTAGTCTCTCTTCTGCAGTTCGGTGCTAATGTCATGCTGCTTCTTCATCACCTCAGCCTGGGGACTTCCTCAGTTGCTCGAATATAATTTCAGTTGCTCAATCAATATTAAGATGTTTTTGTTCCTTTTTATCATACTGATGGTTGTGGAAATTCTCTTGTTTATATATTTGGAATTTCTATTCACATAAGTAATAGATGGATAAAGTAATAGATGACATGATTCCTATAGAAATTGCCACATACCTCATCACTTTCTGTCCAAGTGAAAAATGCACTTCTTTGCTGTGTCCTTCACAAACAGCTGATCACATGCGTATGCATGCCAGCCAGCCAACCAACCAACCTGCAAATGTTTCCCTGGGAGAGCACTGGAGAGGAGGAATGGTATGTGACAGATGCAAGTCATATTGCTTAATGGATAGTTGGAATGCATTCAGATACTGCCATGATGGGTGCAACATAAGAACCTGAATAAAATTAGATGAAAAAGACCTCTTATTAGCTTGGATGTGTATTCACTAGAATTTTCTTTAGCACCCCAGAAGATGGTGGGTGCATCTGCCACTCCTATTCAGAATGTATTCTGCAGTTTATTAGGTCACACTATAGGAAAATTTGAGGGATACTTGGTAAAACTTTCACAAGAGACAAAAGTCCCATTTTTAAAAGTGACTTAGGAGGCTAAATTCTATTGACTTGCAATGAGACTTTGGCTTCTAGGTGTCTGTCACCTTTGTAAATGGGACTTGGGCTCCTAAGTCACTCAGGCACTTTTGAAATATTAACTTTTAGCCTAAATTTTTCTTTGCTCAATTTCATCCTATGACTCCTAGTTACACATCCTTTGGCCCCCTGAAATAACTCCTCTCCTTTCCTTTTGGGGTGCTTTGCCCATTAATCTGCATTTGGCCAAACTCTTTGTTGTTTTAATCTATTCTTTGAAGACAGTGGTGGTGGTGTTTGTATGAGGATCTGAGTTTAATGCTGTTTGTTTTCCCTTTTGTGGTATTAGTGTGCCCTGAGCTGTACATAGCAGACATGCCCACCCGCACATGGGTAGGGGCATCAGATTCAGGGGTGGGAATTGAATGTGGCTCTGACTTACTACCTGCTTTCTTGATTATGTCTCCCACTAGTGGTCCAGTGATTATAAAACATCCTAATAATATCTCACAGTTAAAGGTTTTCTCCTTTAATTCAAGCGTTAGAAGGTTGTGTTTTTATTGATGAAGAGCGGGAGTTTGATCTCACTGACAAATATGGTGTTGTCTCTATGTGGAGATAGCTCTTTGCAAGGGCATCGTGAGGGGCTCTGTGCTGGAGTGTTTGGTAGGGACAGGAAGAATGGAACACTTCCCTACCCAGACTGTGAAGAGACAGTGGAACGGCTCAGTATGTGCTACAGCCATCTGAGTGTTGCAGTAGCCCCTGTTGCTCACGTACCTGTTCTTCTGAGGGACAGGACAGTAGGTCTGAACTCACTGGGCTGACGCCTTCCCCTTCCCAGTTCCCCTGTGTGCTTGAATGCCTTGAGTCCCAATGGAGTTGAACTTTGCAGCATGCAGTGGGCAGACTCTGTATCATCCCAGCATTCTTCCCCCGAGGACACACAGTAGAACCAAACCATTTTTAGGACCCTTCATAACTGGGGTGGGCAGGTTTTACCTCTCATCAAATATCCCTTCCAAGCAGGAAGTAAATGTTTTTAAAAACCTCTTTTCTACACATTCTGGGGGCCTGATCCAAAGCTGAGTGAAGGCAGTGGAAAGGCTCGCATAGGCTTCAACAGGTCGGTCCTAAGATTATAGTAAGCTGGCTCACATTCTGCACATTCTGAAATGTTTATCTTGGAATTACATTTTCACAAGCTTTAACTCTCCATAAAAAAAATCAGTTTGACAAATCAGCCTTACTCTGCGCTCTCAGTCCTTGAGGAGTCCTCTTTTGTAAGAATTTCTTTGAAGCAGTGAAATTACTGAATTAGTTTTTGCTGCATCATGAAGCATTGCTACTAGTAACACTGAAACACCAGTTTTTGTTGATGCCTCTGTTCATTTCTCTCCCAATAACCAGTGCTGATGGGGCTGATTCTGAATGGCACAAACATGCATGAAGGCAAGTTTTATTTAAAATGTGTAACTGATAAGAGTCTGGGTGTTGGAATTGGGTTAGTGCACTATCCAATTTCCAGAAGTGTGAGTTCAAATGGCGGTCTCATTCTGTTTCCCCTCTGTTTGCTCACCCCACCATTTGCCAATCTCCGATTCAGACAGAGACCAATGGTTAGAGGAACTGTGGGGTTTCCCTGTCAGAACTGTAGGTTGCTGGCCCCAGCACTAAACCTGGGCATGATCATTGAAATGGAAAGCAAAACTTCTATGAAATCAGAACTGGGCCCAATGTGGGAAAAGGAGACTAAATAGAAACCAACAAGGACTAACGTCAGCGGAGCTACTTTGATTTACAGTAGCTACTCCTGAGGGCATTCTGCGCCCCCAACCCCACAAAAAAAATTCTGCATTATTTTAAAATTCTGCAAATTTTATTTGTCAAATAAATGTGGAGGCTCCAACATGGCATTGAGGACCACAGGCCACTGGCTGCACAGAGGTGGGAGATCACTGTGCAGCTCCCCCCAGGGACACAGATGCAGCAGTGAGGCTGCACCCAACCCTGACATAGCACAAGGACCAAGCCTGTCCCAGAAACACCCCAGGGTCCTGCCCCTCTGTGTCTAGTGCACCAGATGTGGGCACACAGGCTCAGCAAGGCAGGATTCAAGTGTGGAGGGATCCAGGTGTGGGTTCAAAGGTTCTGTGTGGGGCAATCTGGGTGCGAGTGGCTCAGTGGGGGAGTGTGTGTGGGGGGGACCTGGGTGCACAGGAGCTTGTTGTGGGGTTCAGGGTGCAATGGTAATAGGACTCTGCAGGGGAATCCAGGTGAAGGTGGTTGGGGCTCAGCAGGGGGGTCTGGGTGTGTGTGGGGGGGATAGAGCTCGGCTGAGGGTCTGGATGTGGGGGGCTCAGTGGAGGGTCCAGATGCTGGGGGAGTGGAGATCAGTGGTGTGGGCATCCAGGTGCAGCTTGTTGGGGCTCGGTGGGGTGGGGTGGGGATCCAGATGCAGGTGGCTCATCAGGGTGGTCCAGGTGTAGGGGGAGTGTGGCTCATTGGGGGGGTTCTGAGGGTTTGGCTCAATGGGAGGTTCTGAGTATGAGGGGGTCTGGATGCATAGGGGTTGGGCCGATGGGGAAGCAGATCCCTGTACAGGGATATCTCACCCTGCAGCTGAGGAGTGATGGGTTCAGGAAGCAGGCAGGTGTGTGTGTGTGTGTGTGCGTGCGCGTGTGTGTGTGTGCGCGCGTGCGCACTGTTTGTGGTGTTTGCAGAGCTTTCAGCAGCTGGGGGGAGAAATCTGGAGGTGGGTCTGACCTGGTCCCAGATGCCGTGTAGAGGAAGAGGAAGTCCCGTCCTGCCCAGCCGGAATTAGCAGCTGAGCCCGCCGCAGGATAGGAGCCACCAGTCAGGTCTTCCCCAGTCCCATCTCCTGCCCTTCAGTGATTTACCTCTCTGCTGGCTGCTTTGGGCACCCAAAACATACTGCTGGGGAGGGTCACATGACTGCTCTTGTGGCTTTCCTTTGCTTCCCCATCAGAAAGTCATTTTTCTGCAAGGAAGCAAAGAAATCTGTGCGGGACATAAATTCTGCACATATGCACAGGCGCAGAATTCCCTCAGGAGTAACTAGCTGAGGATTTTCCTCCTGAAATGCTTTGCTATTTGCAATGGCTGTCATCCGAGAAAATTGTTTTAGTATTGTTAATTGTTTTGTAAGATAAGAAAAATTCTATCCCTGTGGCTTATTTTTTAAGGTGATGGTAGTATGAGCCCATAATAGGGGAGCCAAGCATGTTCTGAACATAGCTGCCAAATCTTTCAGCGTAGAAAAGAATTAATTTTATTTTTTTTAAATGAAACTTTGTTTTCAAATGCTGAATATGGAAGTGGAAGGAAATAAAATACTGAAATATTCCACTGGAAAAAAAATGCCCCTCACATGGATGAAATATTTCAAGGTCTGCATTAATAATAAACGATTAAAAATATGGTTACTTTTATCTAATGAAGTGGCAAGACTAGATTTTTTCAATCTGTGTATTCTAATGAAACTATTCTCATTCATTTTTAAAAGCAACATTATGCATTGCACAGAGCTTGTTTCATCAGCTGAAACAAATACTGTACCAAAGAGCTATGATTTCATGCATAAACCCTAGAGCATTTCACAAAACAAACTCCACCATCTGTTTGATATTATGGCATCGGAGACCAGTCTAAAAGTTATACACCTAGGCCACTAGAGTACCCTTTGGCACTGGAGCACTATAAGAAAAAGGATCTTTTTATTTCTAGTTTGCCGGCCATTTGGACAAAAGGATAAACCAACAGTATGATGAACTCTGCTTTTCTGCACCTGTTTGTTCCATTTTTCCCCACGGTACAGCTGCTGGGGGCATATGGGTGCTCTAATTCCTTCATGCGGGAAGGCTCCTTATCCTCATATCTTCTATGGAATAAATTTAGGCTAACAGAGGACTGGAAAAATGTGACATGAAGATTTACTACATATCGGTATTCTAGCTGCTGCTGCAATTTGAAGCACCTGCAGTTTATCAAGTTAGACATAAGAAAGATTGACACCACGGGAATAACAATAATCTAGACATGTCACTCGGGAGGGAATAACACAATTTTCTGCACTGTGTTTTAGTAAGCCTGGCTCTCTCACAGACAGTCTGCAGAGTAATTTTAAATTTTGGAAAAAAAAAACCCCTTTATGATATTCTCTTCGTAGACTGAGGATTAAGTACCTCTGCTTGCTGATTTTTATCCTTTTCCAGATGGCAAACATTGAGTTTTCTTGTCTTTCAAATAGAGCTGAAATGAACAGGGCTTGCTTTAATTTATAATGTTTGTATGACAAAAAAAGGAGGAAATAAGCTAAGAATTTGTTTTACCCCCCAAAAGTGAAATAGGGTTCAGCTGTATACACATTTACATGTGTAAAGTATAAAAATAACCACAAAACAAATAAACCCCAAACCAACCACGCAAAAACTGTGATATTTTTTGAACACATTCACCTTCAGAGTGTTTCTTCTCAATAGCTTTTCCTACCCCGATGACAGTCTGTAATATCTTTATCCTGGAACATTTTTACAGTCATGGGGATTTTAAAGATGTTGTGATAAAGTTTAATTTTCTTGGGAGATTTTCTTGAGAATACAGTATGCACCTACAGCAATTCCTGCGCACCATCCTAGAGACGAGTCAGGCCTTGTAATGAATGTGTACCCGAAGGTTACATTACCAGGTTCCCAAAAGGTCCCCCATCAATGAGAAGCATCCAGTGCTTTTCTCATCTGTGAGGATTGTTTCACGTTCTGGAACTAAGGTTACACAGGAAGCCTTTGGATTTGAAGAAGAATGTTTAGCCTTTGTGAAGACAAATAGTGTTTATGCTCGTGGAATTTTTCAAGGAATATAAAAATACGATTTTTACAGGTGTTTTTTTTGTTTGTTTGTTTTTTTTTAAAGTGCATGGCTATGAGATAGGAGAAAAAACCCTCTGGGTATGCATTTAGGTCATGATGGAAAGGAGATTATTTTTGCTTTCAGGCCTGCTGTGTGTGTGTCTGATCCTACATAATCTTCAATATCTTAAGAGCAGGGTGCATCTTTTGAATGGCCTCCAGCAATAATTTGTAAAACTCTATTCTAGGGGTGCCTCCTGTTCACATTGACTCCAAAGAGAGTGAGATTGAGTCCGAAATCTAAATATTCTATTTTAAACACTGTTTTCTCAGAAACCACCTTTTCCATATACTAGAGAGCATGGCCCAGGCCCAGGGGGGTATTCAGCACTTAGACGCCCCTGCTCTACTCTCTTGTTTTTAGCTCCCCCAAAGTTGTGGATAATTGGCTCTTTCTGTGCTGCCTTAGCATGCTACGCCTTATGACATTGCCTAGACTTGCATGAATAATATTGGCTGAATTCAATGAGTGATTCAAGAAACTTCATGCTATTAAAAAATGTTTTCTTCATTTGTCCATTTTTATGGAGCTGGAAAACTATTGTGGATATGCACACGTTTTCAAAGACAATAGTCCCACCTCATTTTTATTAATTACCCAGCGCAAATCAGAGCCATTGGGGAACCCTGCTGGAGGGCAGCTGGGCCTATGTTGTTTCAGGTAAATCCTGATTTCCTCTTTGTAGTGCATTGCGCATTGTCTTATTAAAATGAAAGTTTAGAAATGTATAACATACTAAAAGGATGGTTCCATGCTACCAGGGATCCTTGGTGATTCTGTTATCAAAGCATGGTGTCCTCTGGAGGCCTCCTATGGAAGAGGAACTGGCAGGTGATTCAAAGTCCCATGAAATCAGTGGGCATCTTTGCATTCACTTCAGCCCCTTTGGCAGGCATAATAGTAAGGAAATGGAAGGGGTTGGGGTTTTTTTTAAAGTGTTTATGCTCCTCTTCACCTGTTCCATGTCTTCTTCCTTGCTCACCATTATGCCTGCAACTCACTCCTGCCTCTAGTGGGCAAGCTGACAACTTTTCATTCAAATCCTTACTTTAAAAGGTCTTTCCTACCTGAAGCCTCCACATTGCCTATGGAGGTTGTGGAGTCTCCATCACTGGAGGTTTTTAAGAGCAGGTTAGACAAACACCTGTCAGGAATGGTCTAGATAATACTTAGTCCTGCCACGAGTGCAGGGGACTGGACTAGATGACCTCTTGAGGTCCCTTCCAGTTCTATGATTCTATGCCAACCCACTAAAGGAAGCAGTAAGCAAGGAATGCTGTACCAGCTCCTAAAACAAACACAAACGGAGCAAACGACAAACCTTGTAGCACTCTTAGGCCCATGTACAACAGGAAACTCGATTAAGGGCAGCCCCCCATCTTAAATACACTGCACATGGGTAAAATGGGGCTTGTAATGGCCTGATTTATTGGAATAGGTCATAATGGTACTGTGCATCTACACCAGGGGTTTGCTCTGGCATAGGTGCACTGGTGCAAGTTTCCCTGATATAGACTGGCCCTAAAACAGAACTATCCTCTGGTTTACCCAGGGCATTTTCTGTGCATTGTTTCGCTGGTTCGTTTAAATTGTAAGTTCTGTTGGTTAGGAACTGAGTTGTTTTCTGTTGTGTAAGGTTCAGGGCATTCTGCTGGCACTTCTACACCCAGAACATACAATCTACATACACTACTAACAAATTAGTGGAGGAATTCAGCATTTTTTGCTGAAGTGAATGGATTTTTTAATCTCTTAGTTGCAATCCACCTTTAAAATGGCAATTGTACAATTTCTGTATGTTCTTTCTGAAAGAATTGCTTTTGAAGATCAGCCTAGCTGCCACAAGAGGTCACTTCATCCCTGTTTTTATTCCACATTACTATAATGGTTGAAGTTTCTAAAAAATGGAAATGTATGGGAGAGAGAGAGTGGTGTCTTTTGAACTAGTTCCATGGGCTGGCATCTTCATTGAAACTCTGCTTCAATGTGCATTTAATGCAGCCTTGCAAAATTGTCACAAAAACTTACCAGGCCAGGCAAAAAATTACTAGCCCATCCTTATAAATGTCTCTCACACAGCCTCTTCCTACCATCCATATCTGGACACCTACTTGTGCACCAACAAAGACACTCACTCACCCCCTTGGTTGGTTTGACAAACCACACAACTGCTGCCAAATAACTTCTCATAAACACACACTTTGTCGTGTGTGTGTGCACACACACACATTCTCTCATACAAGCTTCACAATAAACTTAATTTGATCTCTTTCTCTCAATCTCTCTCTCTCTCTCTCTCTTCACATCAGATTCTCTCTCTTTCAAACACGTTTCACACCTGGCTGTTTGTAATACTGGACAACTATTACAGGAAACCAGAGTGCTCGATGGCTGTATATATTGTGACGGGGCAAGGACAGATGGTTATAGTAAAGTGGTGAGGAACAGGTATGTTAACCCCAGGCTAAACAAATCCCTGGTACCATGGTAACCAAATGGCAGTTGCTCCAGGTTAATCAAGACACCTGGGGCCAATTAAGATCCTCCTAGAAAGCATTGGAGATAGCTAAGTTGATTGGGACACCTGAAGCCAATCAAGGGCTGGCTGGAACTAGTTAAAAGCCTCCCAGTTAGTCAGTGAGGCGCGTGTGTCAGAGCTGTAGGAGGAAGCTATGCTGTTGGAGGAACTAAGCAGTACAAATCCATATCAGACTCAAGGAAGGAGGCCCTGAGGTAACGGTGAAGGAGATATTGAGTGGGTGCTGCTGTGGGGAAGTGGGCCACTTGTACACGTCCTAGTTCCAAAAAGTCAGCTACCATAGCTGCTACTATTAGGGTCCCTGGGCTGGAGCCCGGAGTAGAGGGCGGGCCCGGGCTCCCCCCTTCCCCTCTCTGATTAATCACTGAGACTGGGAGACAAGAGACTGGGCGAGGGAGGGTTGCTTCTCCTCACCTCCCTTGCTGGCTTATGATGAAAATGGCTCAGTAGGCTGTGACCCCTGCCTCTAGAGAGAGAAGAGCTACGTGGAGGGTCACAGTGAGCCTCTGAGGCCAGCGAAATCCGCCAGGAAGCATGGGACCCACTGAGACAAGGACAGAGCTTTGTAACAATATTTAAATAGTTAAGAGATAAGGTGCCAGTAGATGGTGCTCAAGAATATGTAGTGTATAGTTCCTGGGTTTTGTAGGCACACTAAAACTAATTTGTGAGTGCATTGTACTGCAAATGGTTTCCTCTGTTCAGCGTTTTGCATCAACCCCACACCACTATTCACTCCCTCCCTATGTCCATCAATTCATCCCCATACAGCATTCATCAGAAGCACGCTCAGTGCTTCTCTACATGAGCATGGTTTGCGGCAAGCTAGGGTGTGAACCTATCCCATACTAGCTTGCTGTGAATGTGGGCTAACTGCCATGTGGATTCTGCTGCTGCCCATTAACAGTTCACTAATACAGTTTGAGCTAGTCCTCTTTGAAATGGGACTAGGTCAAAGCACATTAACAAGGTTAATGTGTGGCAGCAGGGGCCACAGGGCCAGTTTGTGTACAGCAGGCTACTTTGGGGTGGATTCACACCTCAGCTTGTTGCAAACTAAACGTTTGTCTGGACAAACCTGCAATGACCACTCCATTCACCCCTCAGTTTGCTCACAGTGCACGGTTGCCTTGCCAACAAAATACATTAGTTCTCTTTTCTCTTCCCCCATAAACTCACTTCCATGCTTCACCCAGGCTATAGCTCTGCAGAAGCAGCTCTTCAAAGCTCTCCATCCCTTTCTCTTGGTTAATCCCTTTCCTGGTTGCAGCTGCCACCAGGCAGCACAGCACCACTCACCAGACTTGCAGTCCAATTGGGAATCTCACCTCTGTATGCTGCAGAGTAAATCCTCCAGGAAATGCAGAGATTCCACATTCATAAGAATGGCCACACTGGGTCAGACCAAAGGTCCACCTAGCCCAGTATCCTGTCTTCTGACGATGGCCAGTGCCAGGTGCTTCAGAGGGAATGAACAGAACAGGTAATCATCAAGTGATCCATCCCCTCTCACCCATTCCCAGCTTCTGGCAAACAGAGGCCAGGGACACCATCCCTGCCCATCCTGGCTAATAGCCATTGATGAACCACCCTTCATGAATTTATCTAGTTCTTTTTTGAACCCTGTACCCTCTTCATGTAGTCTGTGGCTTCCCTGTGACACTTCCTGCTGGAGCGGCCAAGGACAGTGCAGGTACAGACTGCAGCTGTACAGAGGAGTAAAGTTTGTTACCTTATTGCTGTACATGGTTCTGTTCATAATAAATGGCTTATCGTGTCAATAAGATACTATGTGGCAGTGGAAGGCACAATGTGTTGGCACACCCAGTGAGAGGAACTATTGAAATGGCTGCAACAGAATCTGTACCACTGCAAGGAACTCCCCCACCAGCCCTGAGAATCAGGGCAAATGCTGAATGTGTCTGGAAATGGTTCAAACAGCAATTTGAGCTGTATATGAAAGCTTCAGAGGCAGGTAAACTGGAGGACGAGCAAAAGATTTCTCTGCTCTTAACAGTGGCAGGTTCAGATGCCCTAGATGTCTACAGTGCATTCCATACAGATGGTGGTGGGGAAAAGAGAGGAAAGCTTTGCAGAAATAATGAAAATGTTTGAGGATCGTGTTGTCCTTAGAAATAGTGTTATTTTTGAAAGGTGGGTGTTCAGATGTGACCTCAGAATGAAGGGGAAACAATAGCGGTGTTTGTCAGAGACTTAACACTAAAAAGTCAGTCCCGTGAATATGGAATATTAAAAGACTTTCTCATTAAAGACCAGATTGTCCTAGGACAGTGGTTCTCAACTGTGGTCCACCGATTCTTTAGGGAAAGCCCCTGGTGCGCCGGACTGGTTTGTTTACCTGCCGCAGTGGCAGGTTCGGCCGGTCGCGGCTCCCGCTGGCCGCGGTTCGCCATCTGCAGCCAATGGGGGCTGCGGGATGTGGCACGGGCCGAGGGATGTGCTGTCTGCCGTGTCCTGCAGCCCCCATTGGCTGTGGACGGTGAACCGCGGCCAGTAGGAGCCGCGACTGGCCGAACCTGCGGATGCAGCAGGTAAACAAACCGGTCCAGTGTGCCACGGGCTTTCCCTGAAGAATCAGTGGACCACAGTTGAGAACCACCACCTGAGATGTAACAATAAAAAAATCCACAAGCGGTTACTCTGGGAGATGGATCTGATGCTAGAAAGAGCACAGATCATACGACTGTGAATACCAGAGCTAAATCATCAAAGTAAAAGTTAACAGAAATTAAATTGGTCTTGGACAGAAAAATGGAAAGCAGGAAACAATACCAATGATGTGACAACCAGCATAAATATAGGAAATGTCCAGTATTCAGACTAATATGTGCTAAGCCCAGCCATTATGCTAAAATGTTCAGGAAAAGCAGGAGCGTGCATTTATTAAGTGCCCAAATGGATTCCTCAAGTGAAGAGGAAGAGCTATTCTTAAGCACAATAATGGAGGAGGCTGGAAACTCAAAATACTGACTAATTAAAATGTGCACAAGTGGCACTTACATGACATTCAAGATAGACACCGGGGCACAAGTAAATGTAATGAAACTGAAATCACAAGATGTAAGGAGCATATAAAGGTGCATGAGTCAAGTCTCTGAAAGATTATAATGGAGGAAAAATTCCAGTGTTGGGAGTGTACACGGACAATTAAATACAAAGGGAAAACAATAAAACACGGGTTTGTGGTGGTACGCAGGAGCTAGCAACCAGTTTTGGTCCTACATTCATGTGAGGTGCTTGTGAAGGATGCATGTCATAGAAAGACAACCGAGAACCAGCTATGAAAGTATTAATAGCATCATAGGGAGATGTACACACAGGAAAGAGGTGTCTTCCAGTAACATACAAGACAGGTTTAAGAGAAGATGCAGAACCTGTGGTACGTGCTATGCGAAAAGTTCCACAAACCTTAAGAAAGAGGTTAGAAGAGCTGCAAAACATGCCAGCAAATGGTGATATTTGGAGAACTGAAGAACCAATGGATTGGGTTCACTCCTTAGTCATTGTAGAGAAAAAAAGAGAGAAACTACAGCTGTGTATGGACCCTAAGGAGCTGAACAAAACCATAAAAAGTAGAGCTGTTGATTAATCGCAGTTAACTAACGCGATTAACTCAAAAAATGAATTGCGATTAATCACAGTTTTAATCGCACTATTAAACAATAGAATACCAATTGAAATGTATTAAATATTTTGATATTTTTCCACATTTTCATATATATTGTATTCTGTGTTGTAATTGAAATCAAAGTGTATATTATTTTTATTACAAATATTTGCACTGTAAAAATGATAAAATAAATAGTATTTTTCAATTCACCTCATACAAGTACTGTAGTGCAATCTCTTTGTCATGAAAGTGCAATTTACAAATGTAGATTTTTTTGTTACATAACTGCACTCAAAAACAAAACAATATAAAACTTCAGAGCCTACAAGTCTGCTCAGACTTACTTCTTGTTCAGCCAAGGGAAGGAGGCAAGGAGCGGGGAGCTTGGCTGCTGGTGGGTGCTTGGCAGCCCTGGAGCACCCATGGAGACGGCGCCTCTCTCTCTCGCTTGCCGCCTACTTACCTGAATATTGGGACAATTGGCATCCCGATTGTACATTGATCAGGACAAAGGGTTAAATATCGGGACATATGGTCACCCTTGGTAAAACAGAGAAGGGGACATACAAATCTCCCCCAAGGAGTTCAGTCACAAATTCAATTAACACATTATTCTTTTAACGAGTGTTATCAGCAAGGAAGAATGTCCTCTGGAATGGTGGCTGAAGCAAGAAGGGGCATATGAATGTTTAGCTTATCTGGCACATAAATACCTTGCTATACCGGCTACAAAAGTTCCATGCAAATGCCTGTTCTCACTTTCAGATGACATTGTAAATAAGAGGGCAGCATTATCTCCTGTAAATGTAAACAAACTTGTTTGTCGTAGCGATTGACTGAACAAGAAGTAGTATGTTTTTATGTAACAAAAAAAATTTACATTTGTAAGTTGCACTTTCACAACAAAGAGATTGCACTACAGTACTTGTATGAGGTGAATTGAAAAATACTATTTCTTTTGTTTATCATTTTTACAGTGCAAATATTTGTAATAAAAATAATATACACATTGTACTGTAGTAGTGCCAAGAAGCCCCAATTGAGATCAGAACCATGTTGTGCTGTTCAATGTACATACACATGAGAAAAGACAGCCCCTAACCCACCAGTGTTTACAGTAAGACAAAACTTCTGTACATACATAGTAGTTTAGTCAAACAAGGCCTATCCAGGGAACATCTTCTGACCTGCCCATTCAGGGGCAGGGAGACTAAGTGAGATGCGCCACAGTTAAAAATATCAGATTTGCTGCTGCTTTGGATTGTTATTGAGCAGAACCTGTCATCAGCATGGACCCATGTCCCCTGGAATGGTGGTTGAAGCCTGAAGGGACATATGAATCTTTAGCGCATCTGGCCTGTAAATAGCTTGTGCACTGGCTACAATAGTGCCATGAGAACTCCTGTTCTCACTTTCAGGTGACTTTGTAAATAAGAAGCCAGCCACATTATGTCCTGAAAATGTAAACAAACTTGTTTGAGCTATTGGCTGAACAAGAAGTAGGACTGAGTGGACTTGCAGGCTCTAAAGTTTTCCGTTTTATTTTTGAATGCAGTTTTTTTTTGTGCATAAGAAAGAAGCCTCATTTAATGAACTGGGGTGCTTTTAAGCTGTAGCACCTGGGACAGATTTTCAGCTGCGTCTAAGGATCTCGGGGTGCAGCAAAAGAGAGGGGACACGAGGTGTTTGCACCCCCTAATTGTGGGGCTGGTTCTGCACTGGCCTTGCTCTGGAAGTAAATTAGAGCAGCCCCAGAGATGCTCTAAACAACAATTGCATAGGGACCGGTCTTCCAACCAAAAATTGCTGGGATATAGCGGTGCTGGGATGTAGGCTCTGCTTTCTTACCCTGTCTGCAGCCAGTTTAGAAGCTATGCCAACAGAGGATTCCCACTGCAGGGGAAAATCATACCTATCAGTGCTAGGTATTACTGGCCAGTTAACCTGGTTTTTGCTTATGGGTGGCTACCTAATTGACCTGAGAGCAGAACCCCCACAATGTTGAGTGGGTTGGATGAGGGTGAATATGTTGAGGGAAATTCTTCCCCCACAGGGTAATTTCCCCCAGTTCAGGCACTGCATAAGGTTACCCTCATAATCCCTGCAGTACAACAGAGCTGCTCATAGGCAGCCTAAGAAGGTCTGCTTTAAATTGTGCTGGGCCTGGGGCCTGCCACCTTTGTGTCTCTTCCCCTTCGGCAGTGCCTGTGTATTTCTTGAAGAAACAGCACACAATCTCACTTAGTTTCTGTGTGGAAGGTTGAGTCTCTTCCTGGCAGTTGGAAGATGAGTAATGTAGATGTAATGTTTCTTTCTCGTCCTTATAAACAAGGTGCTGCTGACTCTTAATGGAGGAACAGTACAATTTCTGGATAGTATACAGAACATAAGAGATATTTTGTAGCCTCTTGACCTTTACATTTAAATGATCTTTCCTTTTCTACTGCCAGAATGCTATGATATAGTTACTGGGACTTTGGGAGACATCAGAGAAAATAACATTTTAAAAACTGATGAAATAGTATCCAAATGTGTCACAGATTTCACAGTTTTTCAGTTATGTACATTTATAAAGCAGTATTCCAAAAAACCTTTCAAATGTAAACCACTCAGATCTCATTAGCACCTGAAAAGATTTAGGAAAAAAATGAATATGCTGTATTGGTAACGTACAAAAGCCTTAAAAGTGGATGTTCAGCTACTTGTGGTAGGATGGAAAGGAGTTGTGATAATGTCTTGAGCATTATACTATACCCTTCACAGTCAAAGTCTATATAGATTTACACCAAATCATGGTGGTAGCACCTCCTTTTTTTGTTCTGATACCATTCTTTTGATTGATCACCAGCTCTCATAGATTCCAGAAAGACTAAACTGAGCGGGATTCTATTTGGCCAAAGCCTCCCCCATTATGCTACCAGAAGCAGGTTACGAATGAGAAACTAAGGCTGTGTCTACACTACAGAGACTATGCTGGCGTAATCCTGTAGCGTAGAGGCAGCCAGCAGCCACGGAAAGGTTTTTCCAGTCAGTGTAGGAACACCTCTCCCCTGAATGAAATTAGCTTCGTCGACGGAAGCAGTCTTCCATCAACGTAGCTACGTCTACACTGGGGGGTTAGGTTGACATAGCTATGTCAGGCTGGGGTGTGGTTTTTTTCACATCCCTGACTGACATAGTGATGTCAAACTAACTTTTAAATGTAGACCAACCCCAAGACAAAAGGAATAGGATAAAAGAAGCCATAAGAGAAAAGGCCATCTACAGAATTGGCTAATTGAGCCTGCTATTATTTTGGGCTAAGACCCGAATGTTGTCATTTATAGTGACCTTATGTGCAAGGTGGGCTTTGTTCATTTTTGGTTCCTTTTCTCCATGTAGAGAAGACTAGTGAATTTGATTTGTTTTTACCCTGACTGTTCTGGAGCACTCTGGCTTAGCTTGCCTCTTCCATCTCTTGTAAATTATTTTTATTCGAATAGTGTTATAATAATTGAAGACACTAAATAATAAAATTAAAAATTCATATCCTTTAGGGATCACGGTGGGTGTTTAAGGTGCAGAGAATCAACATTAACTCTTGCTACCTCCTTTTCTGGCAGTTTCCCACTGGGATTGGAGGAGACCCCGTTCCTTAGCTTTGCTCTGTTGCTGTGCTCTCCCGCACCCAATTCTGCAGAGCCTAAACTGCTTGGCACTATTCCACAGACTCCCAGGGAGAGAGTGAGCATGCTGGAGAAATGTTGCTGTCTCCTTTCAGGTCTGTTCCCCCCTGTTGCCTTTCTGTATTCAGGGGGAGCATTTGGCCTTTAGTAATTAAGTGTTGCAATACACCACAGTCCGCTCTATGAGTTTAAGATGGAATGTTCTATTAACTCAGTCTTCCGGCTTTTTATGTACTGTGCAGATTCTGAAGTGTTGGTTTTTAAACACTTTTCACACTGCATTTTAATCAAAATATAAAAGCTTTTCAGACTGTTAAACACTAAGGTTTTTACTGTATTCACCATTAATAATCATAAAATAAAACCTAATTTGCATCAGTACTTGATTTATATCTTTTATATCTATATATATAGATATAGTCTTTTATATCTGCCTCTGGACATTTCCACTGCTTGCATCCGAAGAAGTGGGTATTCACCCACGAAAGCTTATGCTTCAATACCTCTGTTAGTCTATAAGGTGCCACAGGACCCTTTGTCGCTTCTACAGATCCAGACTAACACGGCTACCCCTCTGATACTTGATTTAGGTTTCACAAATGTAACCATTAACTGGGAAATGGAGGGTTATCTTCATGAAAGTCAAGTATTTGATCTGCTTAATGAAGGGCCACTGGCTATGATACGGTTTCAGTGTGACTACGGTATTCTTAGAGAGTCTCCTGACTGAGAACAGAGCAGTTGCTTTAACAAGCATTGTGGCTGTAGTAGAAAGGCCGTGGTGAATTAGTATTAATATGACATGAGAAGAAACTGCATAGGGGTGGCATCTATCCTGTTTCCGAGTTGATAAGTATGTGTTTTGTCTGGTAGCCGTAATGTGCAGAAGAGACAAACAGGATAGCAAAGTAGAATATGGTAATATTAAAAATGACGATGCTTTTTCCATTTGATTATTTTTGTGAGGGGTGTTGATTGACAAGGGAAGGCCTCTAAGACATTGAACTGTGGTTTGTAGAACTAGTGAGCCACTTAATCGCTTTCTGTAACTAAACTGTTCTTTCTCTCATGTCCGTGCCAAGATGAAACCAAGACTATCTGTTAAGCTGTGACGCATTGTGTTTTTCTACACACGTTGCAATCTTTGTCTATTCTCTGTCTAGGCACACCTGCTGTATATTCTCTCTCTGTTCATGTAATTGATATAGCGATTTCTTGCAATATCCTTCGGAGACCATATAGAATTAAAGTTAAGTATCTTTGGGGTTCATTGTATTAAATTAATGGTTTATGTATTGTGGGCCGGGATTGCATGAAACCTCTAGATGGGGGAGATGTGACTGATGTGAGACTTGGGGGTTCAAAGGACTATACTGAACAATGCGCCAGACAAGAATGGACTCTTGGAACAAAAAAACACATTAAGTGGTTTTCCCAGGGAATATCTCGGGGGAGGTGAACGCAATTCCCCACCTTCAATTATGTAAAAATCCCTTTTGAAGCTACGGCCCTGAGGAGTGGGCCTGTGGTGGCTGATCCCCTCTTACATGAGACCAAGAAGAGAGGCACAAGCTGTATAAAGGAAAGACTGAAGTGTCCTGGTTCTGAATCTGAGACAGTTATGAACTTGTAATCAAGGGGAAAACCTAGCTGTGGGTTTTGAAGGACTGACACCTACCAGAGCCTGAGCTGGAGCTGGAGTGACCCCAGTAAGATTTTTAGCATGCGTGTGGGTTCCTTTCTTGTTTTAATGTTTTCTCTGCAATGCCTTTTACCTTTAAGACTAAATGTGCTTGCTTATAAAGAGCTGCGTGGTAACTTATAACTGCAGGCAATTACAGTGTTCACAGCCTCTGCAGGGGAAAGCAAAGCACAGACACTAGCCTTGTAGGCAGCCTGGCTTGCTAGGAATATCATCACTGTGTGGGGAACTGTAGAGGCTGGAAAGCTCCTCATCAAGAGGGAAAGAGATGCGGGTCTCTGCCCAAGAGAGGTGACAGCTGAGGAGCCGGGAGCCTGGAGTGGGTGCCCTTGGTAGACCACAGAGAGGGGGAATACAGGTGCAGTTTTCCTGTCCTGTGACAGCTCACACAGTGTTCTGTTTTACTTCTCATATCATGTTAAGAGCTGATATAAAGAGCTGCTAGAGGAAGCCATTTGCAGCACTCAACAAGAAGTTCTATTGGTCCTACAAAACTCAGAAGGTTATGCTGCATATTCTTGAGTGCCATATACTGTCATGTTATCCATTAACTATTTATATATTCACAGATATAGAGCACTATATATGTAACACTCTATTGTTTTCTATGTTCTGGTAAGCTATTGAATTCTCCTGTATTTTGTCCCAAACCAGTTGATGGTGTTGGTGGTATGGGAAGGCAAAACCAGATACTACAGCTCATAGCAGGGCTATTCAAGTTTGCGGCAGGTGTGTCTCAGCTAAGCATTTATTATGGACTGCTTTGTTTATAGACTCCAGGGAGCTGATTTAGAATAGTTTAGTGTCCCAGGTAATGCTTAATCATCTTATGATGTTTTTTTCCAAATTATTAATTCCCAGAAAAACAGCGCCCTTATTACCAAACCATGTATGTGACAGACTGACTCCTCCATTCTGAGAAGCATCCATTTCTTACTACATATTCTTTGTTAGCCAGTTTTTAACTCACAATTCGAGTTTATCCCTGAGCTTCTGGGTTATCTATTTCTCTTAATACTCTCATGCGAGGCTCTTTGAAACTGTATCCATTGACTGTCTCTTTTCATTCCACGTTTGGTGTTTCTGTCCAGGCTTTTACACCACACCTGTCACTGCGGTGTCCAAGTGTGTTAGGTAAATCTTTCAAAGAATTCTAATGGGCCTGACTTTAACTTTTTATGTATTTGCTTGTTTGTTTTGAATTTGAAGCCTCCAGTCTTCAATATATTTTTCTGTAGTGCTACTACTTCACTCTTCTGTTTCCTTCTGATGTCTAAAATAAATATAAGCGAATACATTATCTGATTAATTTAGCCTTTTTTCCTCTGTGGATTTTGTCACAAACCAGTCCTGATACCTACAAAGGTATTTAAGTATTCACTAGAGTAGACCATTGTTGTGAACAAATTTCAGCATCTGAATTATTCATGTCTTTACTATTTGCTATTATTTATTGAGCTGTATTGAATAGTCACCCTCTGCATGATACACAGTATCTTTTTGTTCTCCGATTGGACGACTGAAACTTTTAACGTCAGAGTAATGAATAACAAAAGGAAAATGGACACGAGTATCACACTTCCAATATGAATAGTTGCTCGTACTTCTCAGGGTCTATGAATGTTTTATTGAATAAACTTGCCAGTAATCCAAATCCTCATGAACTTGATGATTTCTGTGACCCCATGAATAACAGCAGTACAAATTTGCCACATATATTCCGAAAAAATATTTGTGAATCACTTTTGTATTGTATTATTCAATGTGGTATTATTTGACAGGCTTCAATAAATATCATCTGGTCCTCGTGATATATTGCTCTTGATTTTCTCAAGTTGCTTTATCATTTGCTTTTCGTAGGTCCTTATACAAACTAACTATTGACTTCTATTGTGCCTATAAAGGCTGCAGGGTTGGATGTTAGAATGTGTTTTCTCTGCAGAGTTAACTTAGGTGATTGGTGCCCAGGTGTTGAGGAGCCACACTGCAAAGCCACATGCGAATTACTGTGTCCTTACTGGTTCTGTGCCCACCCGTGTGTGTTGCTGGTTCTTTGTGTTGCAGTAAGCTGAGCTGCTCTATGATTCTTTCCTAGTGAATTGTGATCTGTCTTTCTGGGGACCTGGGGGAATGGTGAAAAGTTATAGGAGGACTATCAGCACAAGAATGGTTTAGCCTGTGTCCTCACTGCAAAGCGGGCGAGTTACCTGCCTGAGTGAAAGTGGCACCTGGGCTTTAGCCTATAGCTCCACCCAGGCCAGCTAGCCTGGATTGAAAGCACCACCAAACTCAGGTGAGAGTGTATGTATGGGAGGGGGGTTGGGGCAATACCTGAGTAAGAGCTGAGTTAACTCTGTGGTGAAGACATATCCAGAGAGAGCTGGATTCTTTCCTTGGTCCTAGATCAGCTCAGCACAAAGAGGGGGTTGGGAGAAGCACAAAGAGGTGGAGCCGCAGGGAGAAAGTTATCGCTTCCTGATCTGTGGCCAATCTATGTCAGCCCAGGGGCTGCTCTAATTTATGCCAACAATGTATTGTCTGTTGAGGATTGGTTTAACATAGTTCCAATCAGCTCCTTTCTTGTCCCTGACATGCTTCCTATGCTGAAGGGAGGAGTGGTTGGAACAAGAGTTGTCTCTAAAGCTTCCCTGCTGCTAGGAGACCTCTCAGTTGGCCAGTTACAGTTAGAATCTGTCTCCTTTGTGTCAGATGAGCAACACAAAGGAGCCCGATCAAAAAGGAAAATCTGGTTGTTAATTGTCCTTGAGACCCTCTTACACTCATAATGGTCGACAATTCCTGCTGATTAAGCTGGATACATGCAAATAGTTTACTGGATACATGCAGATAGCTTACTGTTTCTGAGGTAAAAACCAGGGCTAGAAGTATGTGCTGTATCACATCTACTTAGCTGATGGTGTTGTACCGGCACCTGTTTCTCATTCTGATGGTCACAGCGTCAGAGCTCAAACCTGCTGTGGCAATGAATATAGTTCATTCTCTACGATAAACCAGTGTAATTTGGGAGAAAATGTTTTTGGGGGAAATTCCATATTTGGGTAAAGAGAAGGATAGCTATGTCTGGCAGGCTTTTTTATGTATTTATTTTAAATGATGGCTGTTTTTGAAGCTGCTCAGAGTTTTCAAGTATTAAAGAATTTCTGGTGGAGATGAATTACCAAGCAGAGTACAGGTAAGGCAGTCAAAAGTGCAAGATAAATATAATATGTCCAATGGCATTTTAACACCTGGATATCATCTCTCTCACTCACACTCACACTCACACACACACACACACACACACACACGTGTGCATGGGGGTAGATATAAAATATGTATTCAGTATGGTCCTAACAGATTTGTTTTCATTCTTTTCAGGATAGAAAACCAGTAAAAAGTATGTACTTGGATAGCAAAGATGATGGAGCAATCTCTAGAAACCTAGAGATGGAGCTGACTCAGACATCCTCTTCACACCATGCCAACTTGCATGGAAAGGTGGCAGCTGGACCAATTGCCAGCAACTTCAACGAGCTACGGCTGCTAAAGGAGTTTCATGGAATGGTGTCTGCTCAGGGACAGCCACAAAAACCTTATCAAAATGGAGCAATAGGGCAGGATTGCTGTGTTCCCCTTGGGAAAGATTTCAGCCCACTCGCCATGCAGGGGAGGTAAGGGCAAGTACAAACTGAATCAGTTTCTTTTATCGAAAGTTGTTTTTATTCCCTTACAATGTCGATAAAATATATTTTATTTAACATCTTTCTATAATGTACGGAGTGAAAAGCTTAGTAGGAATTTATAGCACTCGTAATTGCCTAGAGATGGTGACTGGCTCAGCAGGTTCCTGGACTAATATCAGCTTTTACAGCTGCTCTGCATCGATTTTGCTATGTTTTCCAAATCTGAGACCTGGGTTTTCTTCACCACTCTGTGTGGTTTGTGATGGGTTTGTTTAACCAACAGAGAGAAAACGTCTTTGTTTTGATAAAATGACACACAAATTAGCAAACTGCTTCACAAGTCTACATCAAGGCAATACGCTGCATCACTGCTGAGGGGGGCTACAGACATAAAAAGACACTAATAGTGCAGTCTTGAGAGTAAGCACAACATAACACCATACACGATCATTTAGGATCTGATTACTTCAGGTCATTAGCACCTACTAGGAGATGTTCTTTACACTCTCACTGCAGCCAGTGTGGCAGTATCAGGCCCCAAATGTGTGCAATTCTATGTTTATGTTTAAAGTGGGGACTCCAAAATATTGCAAGTGGCTGTATAAACTTTCCACTCCCATTTTCATTTTACTAAAGAGTTTTGACTCTGGAAGGTAGCAATCTGAGCTTCTGAGACCCAATTATCATGTAGAAAAATCCACCCTGAAATAAATAGAATAAGCACCCCAGTGAGAGTGGGGGTGGAAATGAAAGACGTTTAGAACTGTTGTCAAGAAACTTCAGTGGTTCTGAGGATTCTTGATGTCTATTTCATAGATTTATTTAAGGCTAGTAGGGACCATTGTGCTAATCTAGCCTGGAATTCTGCTCAACACAAGCCATAGAATTTTAATGTTTCATGCCATCCAAAATGAAATGTTTCATTTAGATTTTGAGCATTTAAAAAAAATGTTTTTGCATTTTAAAACATTGCAGAAAATTTCAAAACAAAATAACTTTTGAACTGAAAAAAGTTTCATTTTGAAACTGTTGAAGTTAAACATCTAGACTTCTTTAGAACTCTTTTGCTGTGAACAATTCAGTGAAACCGACATAGAATCATAGAATATCAGGGTTGGAAGGGACCTTAGGAGGTCATCTAGTTCAACCCCCTGCTCAAAGCAGGACCAATCCCCAATTTTTGCCTCAGATCCCTAAATGGCCCCCTCAAGGATTGAACTCTCAACCCTGGGTTTAGCAGGCCAATGCTCAAACTTCACTGAGTTATCCCTCCCCCATGAAATGTTTAGGTGTGACCAAATAAACACTGTCGGGGAAAAAAAAGTGCTCTGTAGGTGATTTAAAAATATGCTCTTACTTGAAGAAATGATTTTTTTTCCTATTCTGTTTCCTGTTTGTAAATTGGACCTTTATATGTCTCTGGGAAAGAAGGTGAGTTAGGGATTTATCATAATTTGTCCAAAATAGCATTCAGAGGGAAATGTGGAAATCTTTAACAATTGAAAATAATTACAACAACAAAACAACAACAATAATAATTAATAATACATTAATAAAAATCAACTCATACTCCTTTTATATTCTTCTTCTTGAGTATTTATACAAAATCTCAAAGGCTTTGGGAACAAAGTCAAATCATGTAAAAGCTCCTTAATTTTGAGTGCAGCAGGAATTATTATTGGGCTGATGGAAGTCAAGATGTGCTTTTTCAGAAACATGATGACAGTAAGTGGAGTGTGAGAAAACGGGCTGCGGTGTCTTGGGGAGCCAAAGACAGCTGCTTTTGAAAGTCTTGTATGTGTCAGTATTGAATAGTGCTGGTAAATACAGTGCTGATATGCAGTAACTGCACAGTTAATAAACATGGCATTTTGAAGTTGAAAACAACATAAGATATAGACATTATAGATTAAAAAGACTTATAAGATCATTGAGTCCACCTTTCTGCAAATGCAATCCACATCTTGTGGTAACAACCATTTTCCGATTAAGTAAAATGTATTTACTGTGAGTGTACTAGGGATAAATGTGCAATTACCATGTCATCATCGTATCATATTACAGAGAATTATGTACTCCTAACTTTTTATAATAAAACATTATGCACTGGAAAAGGGCCTGCTTGAAATTCTCAGCTGATCTAGCCCTCTCTCCCCCCCCACCAACACAATTTCACATTTCTACATGCAAATGCCTTTGACATAATAAATTAATCTTGCAGCATTTTTAATTCCCACCTTTTTATCATGCATTTTATCCAGACTTCTGATAGCAGAAATCTGCACTGAACAAGTAATGATTTCAGGTGAAATATTTGCAATTATAGAACATTCAGGCCTGGATCTTGCAATCACTTACACTTGTGCTTAACTTTCCTCCTCTGAGTAATTCTATTGAAATCAATGGGACTACTCCTCATAGTAAAACACTGCTCTACAGCCAAAATGCTTCTGAAATAAATGTAGTCAAACTTTACTAATTCTGGGTCACTGAGAATGAAAATGATGCTTAAAATTGTTGATTGGCTCTAGTTTTCAAGACATGCTATTGGGTCAGTATATACGACCCTTGACTTGGGAATGGCGGAGGATAAGTGAGTTATAAAGGGAAGGGATCTCAATTTAAACCAGAAATGACTAAAATACATCTTTGACTGGATCTATGAATAAATCTATGATTGGGTTTGGACAGTACTTGCTTTTTAGGCAAAACAATGAATGATGCAATGTGAAGCTGGTATTGCGTCATACATGATATGAATTGCATCATGTTCTTTCTAGAAGTCATGGATGATGCAATCATAACGAAGCTTACATCACTCTGCTGAACAAATTGCCCTATATCAGCTCTAGAAATCATACAGTGTCGTGCTCTCTAATTTGTCAGTGTTTGATTTTGAAAAGGGACACATTTCTGTTTAGCCAAAGTGAGCAGAGATGCCTCGTACTTGTGTGAACAGTGCAGATAACTTCTGCTATGTTTGTGGTGAAGTGACTTTTGCATCACAAAAGTGCAGTATAACCACTATGGTTAAGAAAGCCTATCCCCTTTATTTTGGCTGCAAAATTGGAGATCAGGACAAGAGGTGGGCCCCACACATATGCTGCAACACTTGTGCAACAAATCTTCGCCAGTGGTTGAACAGGAAAAGGAAATCTATGCCTTTTGCAGTGCCAATGATTTGGAGAGAGCCAACAGATCATACCAGCAATTGTTACTTCTGCATGGTGCCTCCAGTTGGGAAAGGTGTGTCAAAGAAGAAAAAGTGGACTGTGCATTACCCAAACATTCCGTCAGCTATACGCCCAGTACCCCACGGAGAAGGACTGCCGGTTCCTGATGCACCAGAATCATTCTCACTTGAGTCAGATGAGGAAGAGGATGAAACTTCTGGTCCTGAACCATCAATGTCACAGGACCCACATTTTCTCCCATCCTCCTCCTCTGAACCACACCTCATAAAGACAAGGTGAACTGAATGACCTTGTCAGGGATTTGGAACTACCCAAGAGTAAGGCAGAGCTTTTGGGCTCCAGACTACAGCAGTGGAATCTCCTGGCAGGTGATGTTAGGGTTTCCATGTTCCGTGACCATCAAAAGGATCTTGTCCCATTCTTCTTCATGGAAGGTGATCTTGTAGCCTGCAACAACATCGATGGTGTGATGGCAGCCCTCAACATCGTTCACGATCCAGATGAGCGGAGACTGTTCATTGATTCATCAAAGACGAGTCTTAAAGCTGTTTTACTGCATAATGGCAATGTTTTGCCATCAATTCCAGTTGGTCATGCAGTCCATATGAAGGAAACCTATAACAACATGAAACAACTTTTGAGGTGCATAAACTATGACCGACATCAGTGGCAGCTTTGTGGCGATTTGAAGGTTGTTGCTCTCTTGCTTGGTCTGCAGACTGGATACACAAAGTACTGCTGTGTTCTCTGCGAATGGGATAGTCGTGCAAGAGATTCCCACCACATCAAGAAAGATTGGCCACTCCGACAGTCATTGGAGCCTGGGAGGAAAAGTGTTCAGCATCCACCACTTGTTGAATCAAGGAAGATTTTGTTACCACCCTTACACATCAAGCTGGGTCTGATGAAGAACTTTGTCAAGGCCATTGACAAAACACAAGCAGCTTTCAAGTACCTCCGTGGAAAATTTCCAAGGTTAAGTGAAGTAAGATAAAGGAAGGTGTCTTTGTTGGTCCTCAGATACGTGAACTTCTTCGAGATGATGATGCATTTGACCATGCACTGCGTGGCAAGGAAAAAAAGGCATGGAAAGCCTTCCAGTTAGTGGCAATAAATTTTCTCAGAAACAACAAGGCAGACAACTACAGGTTGTTGGTGGAAAACCTCCTCAAAGCATACAAAAGCCTTGGTTGCAACATGTCACTAAAGATACATTTTTTGCACTCTCATCTAGATTTTTTTCCACCAAACTGCGGAGCAGTGAGCGACGAGCACGGCGAGCGATTTCACCGGGACATTGCAACAATGGAGAAACGCTATCAGGGCAAATGGAGCCCATCAATGCTTGCAGACTATTGCTGGACAGTGACAAGAGATGCTCCATTTAATGAATACAAGAGACAAGCCAAGAAGCGCTGAGTAGATACTGAATAGGACTAAACAATGTACATAATAGTTTTTTGCCTTTTGTTTCATAATAAATTTTATTTCTATAACCCCTTTGCTGATTTTTAAAGTGTTACATAAACAGGACAGGTGAAATAGTATCATGTAAAGCAACCATAAACACATGAAAAGACCTAGGTTTACAATTTATGATTAAAACTCTACTATCTACACAATACACATAGACATAAAATGTAAAAACTTAAATATCTTAGAAACAGTAGCCAATCAGTTGTTTTAATTGTCATATTTGAATTCAGCACATCAAAATACATACTAAATAGCACATTTTATCTCTGAAGCAGACGACTTCTCAAAAATTGTAGACCAGTGAAATTAAACACGTGAGCAAGTCTTTGCAGGGTCAGGCCCCAACCTATATGTCCGTGCAATTCCAGAGTGATGAAAATTTCACTTCTGATGTTATTTAGTGTGATGCTTACAGATGAAGAGTACTACTGATTAAAAAAGGTGAGGAAACAGACAAACAGTCCTAGTTGCAGGAAAGAATCCATTAATTTGACATGTTTGTGTAATTTGTTTTAATGTATCTATTTAAGTTAAATTGGTTAATTATCTTTCAAGGATAATAATCTCAAGGTGCCTAATTTTTCAAATGTATGCCGAAGCAAGCTGTTTCAATGAAACTATTTAAAAGGATTGAGGATTTACTTCAGTCAATAAAATACACTTCAAGAAATTGTTCTTAAATTAACTGGCAAATTTTATTTTTGGGAGGTGGATGTCAATCATAGAAGATTAGGATTGGAAGAGACTTCAGGAGGTCATCTAGTCCAAACCCCTGCTCAAAGCAGGACCAACACCAACTAAATCATCCCAGTCAGGGCTTTGTCAAGCCAGGCCTTAAAAACCTCTAAGGATGGAGATTCCACCACCTCCCTAGGTAACCCATTCCAGTGCTTCACCACCCTCCTAGTGAAATAGTGTTTCCTAATATCCAACCTAGACCTCCTGCACTGCAACTTGAGACCATTGCTCCTTGTTCTGTCATCTGTCACCACCGAGAACAGCCGAGCTCCATCCTCTTTGGAACCCCCGTTCAGGTAATTGAAGGCTGCTATCAAATCCCCCCTCACTCTTCTCTTCTGCAGACTAAACAAGCCCAGTTCCCTCAGCCTCTCCTCATAAGTCATGTGCCCCAACCCCCTAATCATTTTCCTTGCCCTCTGCTGGACTATCTCCAATTTGTCCACATCCCTTCTGTAGTGGGACAGATTGGCAGGGCCACCGGCAGGTGGGAGGTACTGGGGGAGGGGGAGGAGCTGACGGGGGGGCGGAGCACCCACCATTATTTTTACGTGGGAGCTCCAGGGCTGGAGTCAGTGCCTATGGTAGTGTGTACATACCATGGAGGGTGTTTTGCCTCCAGTTCAGGTACTTCAGGCTCATGCTTGTTCAAGGGTTTGAGGCCAGTTGTTAAGTCTTCATTAGATTTGTCCCTTTAGCATGAGCTGCCATTTTACCTATCAAATCCTCTAACTTCAGCTTTCACTCTGATGTCCCATCTGACTCTATTGCTTCCTCTTCCTCTTCCTAAACTCATTTAACCTACAGCCCTGGATAAACCACCATGGTGACTCCTGGGACCAGGAGCACTGCTCCCACTTTTCTAAGCACTGCTCCCACTTGGATCTCTCATTCAATATGTTCTCCTTTCTGATCACCGCCTTATTTCCTTCAGTATCAGTCACATGCTCCCTGGCTGCACAACTGGGTCTTTTAGAACTCCAATTTATCAACCTTTTTTGACTATATTTTTTGCAACTCTCAGCACCCTCCTTTCCTTTCTTCTCCATGCAATCATAGGTGACACCTTCATCTTCTCTCTCTCCTTCCCAACCCTTAACTCCTTCGTTCCTCTCTCTTGCTGCTCTATCCACATCCCCAGTTCTGAATCAGACCTCTCACCTGCTTCCTGCGTTGCTTAGTGTTTCTGGAGAAAATCCAGTGACCACACAGTTTTCCTCTGTTCTCTCCTCTATTGAGGGAGAGAAAGAAAGGGAGGCAGAGCAGAGAGTTTCTTGCCCAGCAGCTCTTCAGTGTTAAAATCAGCTCATGTGAAACCTACGTGTCTGTCTCCTTGACATGGAGGACTGTGAATGTGTTGGCATTAACTTCTGTTGATACTCCCTCCCACGTTGAGAGGAGTGAGGAACTGGTGTTAGTGCCTCTGTTGGTACCTGTGGGCTGTTTTGTTGCCGTCTTGTTGGTAGACCCTAGCATGGCAACTTTGCTTATTACTCCTCTTCAGAGTTTGGCACCAGAGCCTTTTCCGGGAAAAGCTAAACCTTGATTACTGAAACCTTGGTCTCAGTTTTGCTACCATTGGTAATAGAGCTCAGAATCCATGCCAGGGATCTCCACCAAAGTCATGGTAGTTTTGTCAATTCTCTTTCAGGACAAAAGAGATGTAGAAAGGACTTGAAGACCAGGGGCCCGATCCTTACCTGGTATCAGTCAGTTAGCCCCATTGACTTCAGTGGAGTTACACTGATTTACAGGAACTGAGGATCTGACTCCTGACATTACAGAAGAGCCAGGTTTTTTCCTTCTAGTAACAAAATGGGAACCTTGTGCCGACTCAGTTCATTTAACTTACACTTCCTCCTAATATCCTGCACAGAAACCATCTCCTTTCTGAGCTTTGCATTCTTAAATAACCCATCATCCACAAGTGGGCATAAGAAACAGACCGGATTATGCATTTCTGGTTCTACTGCAACTAGTTCCATTTTCCCCTTTCTCCATCTGCCCAAATTCCTCCAAAGTCATGATGATTGTGGTAAAAAGTCACCATCGAAAGGTCAGCATATGCCGTCAGTAACATCTACAGTTATATTATACAGGATTTAAAAAAAATTAGGGATATTAAAATGCTCCAGATCATAGACCAGCTACTAAGGAGGAAATTTCCATTATGGGCAATTTCATAATTTTGCACTTCTGGGCTTGTATATTTCTCTGAAGCATCTGGTATCTTCCACTTTCAGAAGCAATTTACTGGACTTCATTACATTGAACAGAGGTCCGATCTGGTATAATGTTTATGTTCTTGAGAGTTGTGGGTTGTCTCACTGATTCAACAGTTATCAACACATACTTTTGTTGTAATATGGAGTGCTATTGAAATTTAAACGTACTGTAAACATATGACTCAGCTTTGAAGATACTCTACGCTTTTAACATATTAATTTGTATTAGCAGTCATTTTAGTTCTTCGAGTTGCACTGGACCTATAGAAATGATTTCTGTGCCAGAATTCTGCTCTCATATATTTAGGCACATCTCCTATTGGAGTCAAGTTGCAAGCACATATCTGAAGTCCGCGGTTAGCCTTCAGTTACATCACAGCACAAAAAATAAATGATGTAAAGTCTAGAGGCCAGGTTTGCTGATTGATATACCCTGACTTCTTTGCACTGCTTCAGTGATGTGAAGCAGCCATAAATCCATCTTATTAAGTGGTGAATCTAGCCCAGTGTGTTGGAACTACTGGCCAGGCTGCCACTGGTGGATGGCACTAGAGTCCCGACTAGTTCCTTTCCAGGACTCCTCTGCTGAGCACCAACTGTCACCTCTGGCCATAAGAAGAGGCATCTCAATAGCATGAATGGCAGATTAGGCTACCTTCACAGGAAAAGGGCTTAAGACTTGCTGTTTTTGTACATAAAGCTTTACAAATCTCAATTTGGGAGGCAGAAGAGGAGGCCTACAGCTGTGTGCTTATTAGGCCCCAAAGGCCAAGTCTGAATTAATCAGAAAGAAGACATAGACGGCATTGTACTAGGCATGTCTCTTCGTTCTGAGATGTCATTCAGACCTGAGTCTGAAAAGCTCAGGGCATTTTGGGGCTGGGAATATAAAAGAGAGAGACAGAAAGAAACCTGATTACAAGCCATTTCTTCACATAGCACTTTGGGCCCTTTTCTCCTGCTTTGGATGTAATGGCTGGCCAAACCTCCCTTTGGCTATCCTGGTAATTACATAATCTGTTTTTAAGGCAAGTCAGAAACTGGCCATTTTTGAGTAGAAATCCTACATTTCTGAAGGGATCATTCTAATCTGTCATGTCAATTGCCCACATATTGGAACAGAAACCAAGGCAGTTAAAATGATTTATTTAGAAGTTTGTTGTTAATCCATTCTGTTATGGCCTGGGAATTGTAGAAACCTTCAGAAATCTGGTGTTGCGTACAGGGCACAGAGTACTAATGGGATTTGTTTCCCAGGTGGTTCCTTTAGATGCTACTGCAATACAAAGAATTAATAGTAACTTAAAAAGTTTTAAATGAAATCCAAAATAATTTAGTTTAACACAGTTTAGTCTGGGCATATTAAATATTCTCTTAAGCATTTGTTATAAATGTAGATGTATTCAGAGATTATACAGTTTTTCATGCATAGAAGACACAATGTGAACCCCTGGAATAAATATACACTCTCTGTTGGTTATTTAACCAATACTGGCTAATATTTATGTGTTTTACTTGCTGTTTTAAAGCATCATCCACATAATCCCGGTCCAATGTAGCCCAAACTTGAACATGCTGCAATAGCCATGTATTTGATAACGCTTTGGAGGAGGGTTGAGAGTTTGCTCGTGGAAAGGGAGATCAGTGGGGTCCAAAAGGCTTTTCCATTGCTTTCTTTGATTGGCTGGCTGAGAGCTATTTTTTTCCTGCCTGTGATTGTTTGTATGATTCTGTGTGATCATCACTACAGGATTGGAAGTCTAGTCAGTTGCATAAATGGTTAGGGTGCCTAGAACTTTTTGTATAGGCACTCTTTATTCCTTACATCTATAAATAAATATATGCTATATACTGGAGTTACCAGATTCATTTAAATGTGTGAAATATTTATAACAATACCTGAAGGCTTTAGAAACACTCCTGGGTTTTCTTGAAACAAGGATCATAGACTCTTTGAGTGAAGCTGAACCCAGTACCTGGGCTTATTTGTGGTTTTTGCATCAAAATTTTTACGACTGTTGTGACTGAGACCATTATTTCCTGTTTCTGATATGGTAGTAACTTCGTAAGGCTCCCATTGTGCGAACAGGAGTTGAAGATAATCCGCATCCTGAGGACCACCTAGTTAAAACTAGATGCGACACATGGGAGTGACAATCAGAAGGAATGGTGTAGGAGTAATGAGAGAAACAGGAATAAATGTATTATGTACATAGGCTGGATAAATACATTAATATTAGGGCTGTCAAGCGATTAAAAATTGCTATTAATCGCACGATTAATCACACTGTTAAACAATAATAGAAGACCATTTATTTAAATATTTTTGGATGTTTTCTACATTTTCAAATATATTGATTTCAATTACAACACAGAATAAGAAGTGTACAGTGCTCACTTTATATTTATATTTGATTACAAGTATTTGCACTGAAAAACCCCAAATAGTATTTTTCAATTCACCTAATACAAGTACTGTAGTGCAATCTCTTTGTCATGAAAGTTGAACTTACTAATGTAGAATTGTAAACCAAAAAAACCCCCTGCATTCAAAAATAAAACAATGTAAAATTTTAGAGCCTGCAAGTCCACTCAGTCCTACTACTTGTTCAGCCAATTGCTCAGCCACACAAGTTTGTTTACATTTGCAGGAGATAATGTTGCCCGCTTCTTGTTTACAATGTCACCTGAAAGTGAAAACAGGTGTTCTCATGGCACTGTTGTAGCTGGCGTGGCAAGATATTTACGTGTCAGATGCACTAAAGGTTCATATGTCCCTTTATGCTTCAACCACCCTTTCAGAGGACATGCGTCCATGCTAATGACGGGTTCTGATCGATAACTATCCAAAGCAGTGTGGACTGATGCATGTTCATTTTCATCATCTGAGTCAGATGCCACCAGAAGAAGGTTGATTTTCTTTTTTGGTGGTTCAGGTTCTGTAGTTTCTGCATCGGAGTGCTGCTCTTTTAAGACATCTGAAAGCATGCTCTACACCTTGTCCCTCTCAGATTTTGGAAGGCACTTTAGATTCTTAAACCTTGGGTTGAATGCTGTAGCTATCTTTAGAAATCTCACATTGGTAACGTCTTTGCGTTATGTGAAATCTGCAGTGAAAGTATTCTTAAAATGAACAACATGTTCTGGGTCATCATCTGAGACTGCTATAACATGAAATATATGGCAGAATGCAGGTAAAACAGAGCAGGGTACATACAATTTTCCCCCAAAGAGTTCAGTCACAAATTTAATCAACGCATTATTTTTTTAACGAGCATCATCAGCATGGAAGCATGTCCTCTGGAATGGTGGCCGAAGCATGAATATTGGGCATTCATGAATGGGCATATGACTGTTTAGCATATCAGGCACATAAATACCTTGCAATGCTGGCTAAAAAAGTGCCATGCAAATGCCTGTTCTCACTTTCTGGTGACATTGTAAATAAGAAGAGGGCAGCATTATCTCCTACAAATGTAAACAAAGTTGTTTGTCATAGCGATTGGCTGAACAAGAAGTAGGACTGAATGGACATGCAGGCTCTGAAGTTTTAAATTGTTTTCTTTTTAAGTGCAGTTATGTAACAAAAATCTATATTTGTAAGTTGCACTTTCATGACTACAGTACTTGTATGAAGTGAATTGAAAAATACTATTTCTTTTGTTTATCATTTTTATAGTGCAAATATTTGTAATAAAAATAATATACACTTTGATTTCAATTACAACACAGAATACAATGTATATGAAAATGTAGAAAAATATCCAAAATATTTAATACATTTTAATTGGTATTCTATTGTGTAACAGTGTGATTAAAGCTGCGATTAATTGGGATTCATTTTTTTAATCGTGATACATTTTTTGAGTTAATCGTGTGAGTTAACTACGATTAATCGACAGCCCTAATTAATATCAGAAGTTCCTATTGCCCAACTACCCAGCTGTTTCAGTTGCCAGTTTCCCATTGGCATCACAGCATATCTTGGAGAGATATTTGAAGGAATGCAGGAAAGTGGCATTATGAATTAATTCAGGGAGAGCCCGTGACATTTTGGGTTCATTTGAATTACAGCTGAGCAAGTAGCAGATAATTTATTTAATTAATTTAGTACCTTTATTTGTTAATGAACTATCAAAAAAAAAATCTCAATTTTTATAGATTTCTTTGTTGTTTGAAATCATTCAATGAATGATTTATGTGAACATATTTCATTATTGCTTGTGCATTGTTTATCAGAACTATTGCTCTGAGCTTTTATTCTGCTTATAATTTATTGTTCACAATAGATCACATTATTGCTTCTGTTCCCTGACTTGCTGAGTAAAACCCATAATGACGTTTTAAAGACACAAACATAGCCACACTTCCAGCGAATACTTCCAGAGAACCTATGCTCTGATGAGACATTTTTGCAAATAAAATTTCACTAGTGTGAATGTTTATGCATAGTGAATACGAGGGACCACAAATCTCAAAGTGAATTTAGGGCTTTTATTCAAATTAATATTTACAAAATCTTTTATGCACTGTCAAACTTTATTTTGAACCCAAAATTCAAAGCTAAATTCAGGGCAGTTTTGAACCTACAAGGATCAAAACTGAAACATTATTTTACACGAACACCTGAGAAATGGTAGCAAACGGCTGAGTTTTGCACACTGCTACTGTTTTCCTAATTGTTGTCAATGTAGTTGTTTTGAGGTCTTAGTTAAGCCTCCAAGGCCAATTGTGGAAAGATGCCAGTGACATATGAGCTTCAATCTGCTTTGGGGTGTGACAGCTGTTTCATCATGTAAACCTCTTTTTAAATGTAGGAGGCTTTTAATGTTGACAACTTTTTTTTACATTATAAGGTCAAAGAGTTAAGTCAGCCAGGCAATCAGACTTCCAAAAGAAATAAACTGTATGTAGGCAATTACAGCTGATAAGTAAGCCATTTCTTGGATTTACATTAGCCAATTTAGATGAATAGATTCCAAGGCCAGAAGGGACCACTGAGATCATCTAGTCTGACCTCCTGTCTAACAAAGGCCATAGAACTTCACCAAAATAATTCCTAGAGCATATATTCTAGAAAAACATCCAATCTTGATTTAAAAATTGCTGGTGATGGAGAATCCACCATGAACCTTAGTAAATTGGCCCAGTAAATAGTCCAGTCACTATTAAAAATTTACATCTTATTTTCAGTCTGAATTTGTTTAGCTTCAGCTTCCAGCCAATGGATCTTATTATACCTTTATCTGCTAGATCGAAGACCCCATTATCAAATATTTGTTCCCCCCCACCCATGTAGATACTTATGAACTCCGATCAAGTCATCTTCTCTTTGTTGAGTTCATTGAGTCTATCACTATATGGCATGTTTTTTAATCCTTAGATCATTCTTGTGGCTCTTCTCTCAACCCTCTCCAATTTATCAGCTTTCTCCTTGAATTGTGGGTGCTAGAACTGGACAACAGTATTTCAGCAGCTGTTGCAACAGTGCCAAAACTAGAGATAAAATAACCTCTCTACTTCTACTCAAGAGTCCCCTGTTTATGCATCCAAGGATGAATTAGACATTTTGGCCACAAGGTTGCACTGGCAGCTGTTGAGTATCCACATGACCCCCAGATCTTTTTCAGAGTCACAGCTTCCCTGGATAGAGTCCTCCATCCTCTAAGTATGACCTACATCAGGGACTGGCAGCCTTTGGCACTTGGCCCGCCAGGGAAAGCCCCCTGGCAGGCCGGGATGGTTTGTTTACCTGCCGCATCCGCAGGTTCGGCCGATCGCAGCTCCCACTGGCCGTGGTTCGCCGTTCCAGGCCAATGGGAGTGGGAAGTGGCGCGGGATGCGGCCAGTGGGAGCCAGGATCAGTCAAACCTGCAGATGCGGCAGGTAAACAAACCGGCCTGGCCCGCCAGGGGGCTTACCCTGGTGGGTCGCATGCCAAAGGTTGCTGATCCCTGACCTACATTCTTTGTTCCTAGATGTATATTGTTTGCTTGCACCCAGGTTACTAAGCAATCCAGATCGCTATGTTTCAGTGACCTGACCTGTTCTCTTCATTATTTATCACTCCCCCAATCTTTGTGCCATCTTTAAACTTTATCAGTGATTATTTTATATTTTCTTACAGGTCATTGATTAAAAAAAATCAAATGCCTTACAGAAGTCTAAGTATATTACATCAACACTATTACCTTTATCAACCAAACTTAATGTAAACTCATAAAAAATCAAGTTCGTTTGACAGGATCTATTTTCCATAAACTCATGTTGATTGGTTTTTATTATTTAATTTGTTATTAATTGAGTCTCATATCAGCTGCTCCACTATCTTGCCTGGGATTGATGTCAGACAGGCCTATAAGAGAACATTCTGCAAGGGACAGGCAGACAACAGGACAGTGTGCTGTCTTCCTGGATCCAAGACACAAGATATCACTCTGAGACTGCATAGGCTTCTAAAGTTGATGGGCAAGGATCCATTGGAGATGGTTCAGACTGGCACTTATGACACTGGGTCACAAGATATATTACAGATAATAGATGACTTCAGGGAACTCAGAAGTGTGCTGAAGAACGTCCAAGCAATCTTCTCTGAGATCCTTCCTATCCCATAAGCTAAGGATGACAGAAGGCAGAAGATTCTAGAAGTGAACCTCTTGGTAGGTAAGTGGAGGAGGGTTTTAGTTGTGTGGAGCATTGGTCCGTCTTCTGTGAGGAGATGTGGCTTATAATTTGGATGGACTCCACCTCTGTAGAAGGGGAACAAATTTCCCCAGGGACAGGCTGACTAGAGTAGTCAGGAGGGCATTAAACTAATAACAAAAGTGGGGGTGTGTAAAAAGAGGGAATATGTGAGCACATATTTAGCACAAAATCGAGATGTCAAGAACAAAATTAATCAAGGAACCAAAGGACATGAAGAAAAGAAATTCTTGAATTGCCTATATGCCAATGTTAGGAACCTAGGTAACAAGAGGAACTGGAATTGCTCATTTATAAGCATACATTCAATCTAGTTAGTATAACTGAAACCTTGTGGGATGGTTTGCGTGATTGGATTGTTAAAATCAATGGTTATAACCTATTTAGGAAGGATTCAGTGAGCAAAATTGGAGGGGGAGTGGCACTCTGTCAAAAATGGCATTTCCTATTTCTGTGTCACTGATAACTCAAAGAGTGATCCTGAATGTTTATGGATCAATGTCATAACAGGTAAAGCACAAGATGGGGGTGTAAGTTGGTGTCTGCTACAGAGTTTCAAAACACACTAGGGAAAAGGATGAACAACTCCTTAAACACCTATCTATAATGTGTAGTAAAATAAGCGTTGTGGACATGAGGGACTTCAATTTGAATGACACATTCACATGCTGAGGGGTCATGATGCCAGAAATAAAACATCTTGGAATTTCTTAATATTATAGATGACAATTCCCTAATTCAAAAAATGTTCCACCCAACACAGGGGGAATTCTATATTAGATATCATCTTGACAGATAAAGAGGAACTGATCACAGAACTAAAAAGTAATGGTAGCTTAGGTACAAGTGATCGTGACTTGATCTCATTTATAATGTGCAAACAAAATAATGTCCAAACTAGTGATATATATACTTGGTGATTTACAAGCGCCAATTTCACAAAGCTGGAAAAAAATGAGAGCCATATCAGCTGGAAGGAAGACTTTAATCAGAAAAATGTGAATGATAATTGGGAATTGTTTAAGAACACTTTACTAGATGCCCAGAAACTCTCAAAGAAGAAGGTCATCATGGTTAAAAAAAAAAATCAACCCGGTTTAGAGAGGAAGAGAAGGAAGCTATAAAAAAGGGAAGAAAGGGGAAGTTATTAGTAATGAATATAAATCAAAAGCTATGAATTGTAGAATACTGATAAAGGAAGCAAAGGGAAACAAAGAGAAATCTATGGCCAGCAGAGTTAAGGACAATAAGAAGGTGTTTCTTAAGTATAAAAGGAACAAAAATAATCCTAACAATAGTATTGATCCATTACTAGACAGAAATGGTAGAATTACCAATACTAATGGATAAAAGGCAGAAGTGTTCAATAAATACTTTTGTTCTCTATTTAGGGAGAAATAGATGTAGTCATATCATACAATAACATTCTTTCCATTCCACTAATATCCTGGGAGGATGTTAAAAAGCAGCTATTAAAGTTAGACTTTTTTTTAAATCAGCAGTTCCAGATAACTTGCATCCAAGAGTTTTTAAAAATCCAGCTGCAGAGCATGCTGGACATTAATGTTGATTCTCAATAAGTTTTGGAAAACTGGGGAAGTTCCAGAAGACTGGAGGAAAACTAATGTTGTTCCAATATTTATACAGGATGCCAGATTTGTAGTATTGAATCCCCAAATGGATTGTCTGTCTTCCTCAGATGGTTGGAGGTCTCTTTGTGGGCAAGCTTGGTTTTCATAGAATCATAGAATCTCAGGGTTGGAAGGGACCTCAGGAGGTCATCTAGTCCAACCCCCTGCTCAAAGCAGGACCAACCCCAATTAGATCATCCCAGCCAGGGCTTTGTCAAGCCTGACCTTAAAAACCTCTAAGGAAGGAGATTCCACTACCTCCCTAGGTAACCCATTCCAGTGCTTCACCACCCTACTAGTGAAAAAGTTTTTCCTAATATCCAACCTAAACCTCCCCCTCTGCAACTTGAGACCATTACTCCTTGTTCTGTCATCTTCTACCACTTAGAACAGTCTAGATCCATCCTCTTTGGAACCCCCTTTTAGGTAGTTGAAAGCAGCTATCAAATCCCCCCTCACTCTTCTCTTCTGCAGGCTAAACAATCCCAGTTCCCTCAGCCTCTCCTCATAAGTCATGTGCTCCAGCCCCCTAATCATTTTTGTTGCCCTCCGTTGGACTCTTTCCAATTTATCCACATCCTTCTTGTAGCGTGGGGCCCAAAACTGGACACAGTACTCCAAATGAGGCCTCACCAGTGCCGAATAGAGGGGAATAATCACGTCCCTCGATCTGCTGGAAATGCCCCTACTTATACAGCCCAAAATGCCGTTAGCCTTCTTGGCAACAAGGGCACACTGTTGACTCATATTCAGCTTTTCGTCCACCGTAACCCCTAGGTCCTTTTCTGCAGAACTGCTGCCCAGCCATTCGGTCCCTAGTCTGTAGCAGTGCATGGGATTCTTCCGTCCTAAGTGCAGGACTCTGCACTTGTCCTTGTTGAACCTCATTAGATTTCTTTTGGCCCAATCCTCTAATTTGTCTAGGTCCCTCTGTATCCTGTCCCTACCCTCCAGCGTATCAACCACTCCTCCCAGTTTAGTGTCATCTGCAAACTTGCTAAGGGTGCAGTCCACACCATCCTCCAGATCGTTGATGAAGATATTGAACAAAACCGGCCCCAGCACCGACCCTTGGGGCACTCCACTTGATACCGGCTGCCAACTAGACATGGAGCCATTGATCACTACCCGTTGAGCATGACCATCCAGCCAGTTTTCTATCCACCTTACTGTCCATTCATCCAGCCCATACTTCCTGAACTTGCTGGCAAGAACACTGTGGGAGACTGTATCAAAAGCTTTGCTAAAGTCAAGAAATAGCACATCCACTGCTTTCCCCTCATCCACAGAGCCAGTTATCTCATCATAGAAGGCAATTAGGTTAGTCAGGCATGACTTGCCCTTGGTGAATCCATGCTGACTGTTCCTGATCACTTTCCCCTCCTTTAAGTGGTTCAGAATTGATTCCTTGAGGACCTGTTCCATGATTTTTCCAGGGACTGAGGTGAGACTGACTGGCCTGTAGTTCCCCGGATCTTCCTTCTTCCCTTTTTTAAAGATGGGCACTACATTAGCTTTTTTCCAGTCATCCGGGACCTCCCCCGATTGCCATGATTTGTCAAAGATAATGGCCAATGGCTCTGCAATCACATCGGCCAACTCCTTTAGCACCCTCGGATGCAGTGCATCCGGCCCCATGGACTTGTGTTTGTCTAGCTTTTCTAAATAGTCCCGAACTACTTCTTTCTCCACAGAGGGCTGGGCACCTCCTCCCCATACCGTGCTGCGGAGTGCAGCCGCCTGGGAGCTGACCCTGTCTGTGAAGACAGAGGCAAAAAAAGCATTGAGTACACTAGCTTTCTCCACATCCTCTGTCACTAGGTTCCCTCCCTCATTCAGCAAGGGGCCCACACTTTCCTTGACTTTCTTCTTGTTGCTCACATACCTGAAGAAACCCTTGTTACTCCTAACATCTCTGGCTAGCTGCAATTCCAAGTGTGATTTGGCCTTCCTAATTTCACTCCTGCATGCCTGAACAATATTTATATACTCCTCCCTGGTCGTTTGTCCAATCTTCCACTTCTTGTAAGCTGCTTTTTTGTGTTTAAGACGAGCAAGGATTTCACTATTAAGCCAAGCTGGTCGCCTGCCAGGTTTTCTTACAGGTTGGGCCAAGCTGCCATTCACAAATTGTGTCCTGTACAGCTCTCCATTCCCTTGGACTAGCTGGATCTTGAAAGATATCTTCCAGAGTTTCCATGTTGAGGACCTGGTATTGATTGGAACTTCTAGCTGTATGGAATTCCTCCAGGACCTCTCCTCTCTGGTGGCCACAGCCTGCCCTTGTGTCTCTAGCTGTGTAGAATGCTGCCCTGTTACTAGTTATGATCTGCTAAACCTCCTCTCTGACTTCTCTGTGTTTGACTCCTTGTTGGCCAACTTGGGGAGCTGTTGTTGGTCCAAGACAAAGCGTACGGCTATTTCCCCACCTGGGCACTAATTTCCAACACTGCAACATTTTATTGCTAGAACTGTTTTACCCCTTGTTCCTGGGGTGGCAGGTTTGTAGAAATTTTGGTGGTGCCCAGAACCTGCCCCCCAAAGTCTGCCCCCACCATACTCTGCCCCCCACCTGCCTAAGGCTCTGGGAGGGAGTTTGGGGGAGGGGACCTGGGGTGCAGGCTCTGGGATGGTGTTTGGGTGCTGGGTGCAGGCTCTGGGGGTGAGGGGTGCAGGCTCTGGGATGGAGTCTGGGTGTATGCTCCAGGCTTTGGCAAGGGGTGGGGGTGTAGGAGGGGGTGAGGGGTGCAGGCTCTGGGAGGGGGCGGGGGGTGCGCCGCTTACCCGGGACTCCTAGGCAGGGCGGGCCGGGAGTCTCCATGTGCTGCTACCCCCAGGCACTGCCCCGCAGATTCCTATTGGCTGCAGGGGCGCTTGGGGCGGGCCATACACACCCCGCCCAGGGGCTGCAGGGAGGGGCTGGCAGCCACGTGAAGTGAGCAGGGAGGAAGCCGCTCAGCTCTGCTGCGCTGCCAGTAGTGAGTGGGGGCCCCATGCTGTTTTAAATGTCCTGGGGGACGCGCGGGGCAGGGGCACCCGGGGCAGAAGGCGGGGCTGAGGGAGAGACCCAGCCTCAGACATTGCTGGAGCTGGGCCCCAGGCCAGGAATATTCCTGGTGCCCAGGCACCACGGGCCCATAGGAGTCGCCACCCACGTTGTTCCCTGATGTTACCGATGCCCATTTAGAGCACTCCTGGGATAATGGGTTTGAGGGGTGATGCTGACATTCTGAGTGCTACATGGGAATAGAAGTCTGGAATAATAGCCAGTAAAACTGATTTCAGTTACTAGACAGCAAGTCATGCCCCAGCTTTCTCCTCACAAAGGTGTGCAAGGGCTCAGATGCACCGGAATCAATGAGGCTTTTCTGAGGGAGAGCAGCATGAGGGAAACCAGCACAGGGCATCACACAATGCAAAACAGCTCATAGTGGGTGTGGGGAGGAGTTAAAGGGAACTGAGGGGGCAGGACTGGTGCCTGTGTAAATCTACCTGTGAAAATTCCCTCATTGATGTGGGGAAGGTGTGCCTAGACGGCTTACTGCACAGAAGGTTGTGGAGTGGTTCCAATGCTGCTCCATGGCCTGGGGAGGGGAGTACAGATTCTTCAAACCTTGATGGACTTACCTAGCAGTACAGCCTATTAGCTCAGCTGGGTTGTGGCAGAGAGGGTTTAGCCCCAAGTTTCTGTCATGTTTGAACCTCAAGCATGGAAATTAGTGATGGAAAAGTATTTTCCATCTGCTATGATTTTGCACCCACTTTGCACAAACATAAATAATGGCACTGTGCAAGGCAGTGGAAAATCAGGCTCAGATCAGCACCTCAGTTGTGGGAGTATGCCTGTCATTTATTTTGGATCCTCAAAACCTGGTGTTCTTATTCAATTCTCTGCCATGACTGGATATTCAGGTAGAAGTGGTTTCCAGGAGAGCTTTTTGTCATTTACTCTTTGGCAAGAGGGCTGTGAACTCCCAGTGAACTCTTTTTGATACAGAGCTCGCCACAGCCACTCACTGCCAGGCTGGATTATTATAACGCGCTCTATGCTTTAAGACCATCTGGAGATGGCAGCTAGTGCAGAAAGCAGCTGTCTATTTACTGAGTTGTATTTCCCACAGGTCGCACAGTACACCTATGGTCTGTTACCTGCACGAGCTATCATTTGATTTCCTCTGGTGTTTAAAATGAGTGTGACATTGGTGATACACTCTATTGACTATTTATATTCTTGTAGCACCTATGCTTACCCAGTCGTGAACCAGGACCCCATTGTGTTAGACCAAAAAATATGGTTCCTGACATACTTAGATTGTAAGTTCTTTGTAAGACTAGAGACAACAGATGGATGAAGACAAGCAGACTGGGAATACATGGAAATGAAACCAAATTGGTCAACATGCTGAGTGAGACCACTGCTATCTCTCCGGCAGCCAGACTACAGAAACAGCCCTTTATCCATAAGCGCCTTACCTGGTGATTGCCTAGTTGCTATTGAATCTCTGTAGAATAAGATTGCCCAGTCAGGGTAATTCCCAACCTAGGTAGATGGATGAGTGTTAGCTCCGCTCGAGCTAGTGCACTAAAATATTAGTATGACTGTGGTGGCCTGGGTAGGGGCCTGACTATGTACCTAGGAGCAGAACTAGTATGTGTACATCTACCTGAGATGGGAATTACACCTCCCAGTTACAGTGTAGATGTAAGCATGCAGAGAAAATGTTCCTGTTAGGCTTTCTGGTGGTTGGCCCTTTACATTTTCCAGATACATGGGCCCACAAACCTGAATTGGCCATTTTGCAACTCCCTACTGCCTGCTACCTCTCCTCCTCCTCCAGCTATTAAGTATTATTATGAACTCATGTTGTATTTTCTCTTACTTTTCCCCTTTCTCATTCCTGAGGAGATGGCACATGTTCGTAGTATTGCAGACACCAGAGAGAAAGAGAATAGACTTGTCAAGGTGGGAGATGAACAATGCATGGACTAGGGATTTTGAAGGTGGGTCAATGTTTAGAGATGTAAAAGGAGATGTGACATGTTTTAGTTGTGGCCTGGTTATGGTGGGGAAGGAGGAGAGGAAGGAGCTGAAGATGAGCCTATGGGTTAGAGGATTGAGTAACTGGAGGCATGGTGGTGCTGCCAAGAGTAGTTGAGAAAGGAGCTAGCGGGGGAACCTGGAAGGAAATATTAGACCAGGGATTGGCAACCTTTGGCATGCAGCCCGCCAGGTTTGTTTACCTGCTGCGTCCACAGGTTCGGCTGATCACAGCTCCCACTGGCCGCGGTTCACCGCTTCAGGCCAATGGGGGCTGCGGTAAGTGGTGAGGGCCGAGGGATGTGCTGGCCGCCACTTCCTGCAGTCCCCATTGGCCTGGAGCGGCGAACCGCGGTCAGTGGGAGCTGCGATCGGCTGAACCTGCATACGTGGCAGGTAAACAAACCGGCCCGGCCCGCCGGGGGCTTACCCTGGTGAGCCACGTGCCAAAGGTTGCCGATCCCTGTATTAGACTTTAATCTTGGGCTATGTTATTTCTGAGATCGCGTGAGGGTGAGATTCTCAGTTGGTGTTAGTGTAGCATAGTGTAGCGTTGATTTAGGTGAGTGTAGATGTAAAAGAGGAGAGAGCCCAGGATCAAATATAGGGAATTCCTCTGTAAGCAGGGAAGTAGGGCAGAGGAGGATCTGTTGAAAGGGACACAGAAGGGAGGGTTGAGAGGTAGGAGGAGAACCAGGAGAGGATGGAACCCTGAAAGTTGAGTGAGGACCGAATAGCTAGAAAGAGAGTGATCAACAGTGTGAAAGGATGAGCATAGACCCTGGCATTTGTCTAGGAAGAGGCTGCAGGAGACTTTGAGAGCAGTTGCAGAGCAGTGAAGTGGGCAGAAACCGTACTGAAGTGGATCCAGGAGTGAATTAGTGGAAAGCGAGCTAATGCAACAATTATGAACAGCCTTCTCAATGGATTAGATACTCGGCCAGTGTAAAATGGCATAACTTCCTTGAAATTGGAATAGGCAGGAGAGCAAGAGGCCAGCATCATTAGAAGTGAGAACCTCCTGTCCTTAAAAGTAGCTCGTAGGAATTGATGGTCCTCTGTCCCTCAGTGGAGGTGTTCTGCACTTTGTCATATTGACTCCTTTCTGCTTTTCAGTGGATTGTTTTTCCAAATCCTAGCGGAAATGAACAGCAGGTTATGAACAGCATTGGGGAACTTCACCTTTCTCAAAACCAGCAGATATGTGTGGGTGTAAAAAGAAAGATATCTTTCATGTCTCCCTTTTTTAACTTGTCATGCTGTTATAAGCAGATATTATAGTGGACAATTCTCTTGAAAGAGACATCCGTTCCAACACACAGTCATTGAAAACTAAAATGTCACTTCCCCTGGGACTAGTAAAATGTCAGATCTCGCTGCAAACCTCACATTAGATGCACCCTCACATTAGGTGCACTGAAAATCATTCTGTAGCTAGTAAGTTTCTTAGCATAACAAAAGTTCCCAGAATAATGATCACGTTTTTAAGGATTGATGGGTATGGAATTCATGTTAAATTTAACATAGCAGTTGAAAAATAGACAGGTGCAGATGAAATGAAATTAGCCTACACATTTAAAAAAAATACTGGGTCACTATGAACTGTGATTTTTCTGTTTTTTTTAAACACTATGACTCATAAGGAGCTCAAGTGATTGATTCTCTGAAATGCAGCTAAAGCTGATTAATGAGGCACTGAAATGCTTATTGCCAGTGCCCAAGCAAGCGGTTCTCTGTTTAACATGTACTAATGGGCCTGCATGGGCAACTTGGAATCAATTGTGCAGATGGGTCACAGCAGCCGGTGGCCATGTAGAATCTGATCCACAGTAGCCCATGAATCAATCAGTGACCATAGTGTGAACTGGGACCAGCCTTGTCAGAGTCAGAAGTGGGGGTGGGGGAGTTCTGGTTTCATTAGTTTGGTCACTATTTCTTTGCACACATCTTCTACGCTCTGTATTTCTGCCAAGTGAAGTACAGTGATTTTACTTCTGATGTATGGACCTGTTACGATGCTGTATTTTATTTAAACAATAATTCCAATAGGTCCAATCTGCGGTTTGTTATTGATAGGTATCAACTAGTTCATCTTTCCAAGAGTGAAAAAGGGAGAGTTTTTGCTAATGTAAGCAGTTTGGTAGTTACGGTAACTCGCAGTTTAGAGAGATGTAGCAAAAGAAGCTGATTTGTCCGTGGTTTTAATGTAATTCAAAAACAGCTGGGAGAGGCTGATGGCTTCACTAGTGGTTAATGAGCTATTCCCTCTCCCTCCTCGAGTAGTAAGAATAGAAAACAGGGTCCATCTGGCTTACCATTCATAGTGTCATTGATTTCTGGGATGCTGTAGTATGAAATGAAGCTCTGGTGCTGTTTTTTCATGGAAGTCTTTATGTAACACACTCATACTGACAATTTGACTGAATTTGTGTGTGGTGAGGCATTACATTTGTCTTTGGAGTAGGAACTGTTATGCAGTAGATAAGCCTACTGTAGGATATGTAAGCCAGAATTAATATGCTTGCCAGCATATTGTAAATCAACGTTTTACAACTACTACTCTGCCCACTATTGTACTTTTATATAATGTGATTTTTTTCCCCTGCTACTTTTTTAAAAAAGAAGCAGCCTCAGATATATCCAACTTTAATCTCTAGGAGAGAGAGATAGGAGCAACTCTGCCTCCTCAGTCATGCCAGTGACATGTGAGCTTCAATCCTCTTTGGGATTTATTGACAGCTGTTTCATCATGTAAACCTCTTAGAGTGAAAAGCATGAACCTGATTTTAATGAATATGTCTGATAAAACGAATGGTAAATCCAAAGGAAAAGTGAAAATGGAACAGTTTCTGTTGTCTGGTGAACTGTTTTTAAATGTAGAATATATAAGGTATGCTTCAATATTACAGAAAATATACAATTTTACTCAGATGTAAAAGTCCAGAGTACTGCTAATAAGTGTTTTTTTTTAAACTCCTTAATATACAGAAAACTTAGACTGTTCAGAATTGATTTCCATACTGAATATACTTACTGAATGCAGCATAGGTGCTTTTCAGCTCTGATCAATATTCTGTGTAAAAGTAACACAATGTAATTTATGCATTTAGAACATAAGAACATGTTCTAACAGCATCTTCATCTCATGTCTACTTGGCACATAGGAAAATAGTCTTTGTGCCCCAATGCAAGGTAGCTGGAGTTATAGTGAAGGATGGCATTTTCACAGTGAAATTCTTAAAATCAGCTTGGTGGGAACTACTACTTTGATCACAGGTTAAATAGCAACACACTCCCAGAAAGTTGCCTTTACAAATCTGTTCATAGTTGTATAACGGTATTGAAGAGGATTATAAATTCAGAAATCTTCTTTCTAATCTGTTTAGATAGAAGACAGACTATCCCGGACTTCGTACAGAAAGAAGTGTGGCTAGTTTTCATATTACATACATAAACACAATATAGGATACATTTTTTTTGAAGCAAATAGCCAAGACTATTTCGAATTCTGAAATATCAAGAACCAGATCCTTAGCTAGTGTAAAATAGAGTAGCTCCATTGAAGTCAAGCAGAGGAACAGCATGGAGCTTCCTTCATCACCAGGCTCCGTGTCACCTTCCTTACCTCTCAAAGTAAAATTTATTCAAGCTGTAACCCTCAGAAGAATCCTTTTGAAAAGTTTACTGGTCTGTAAAGACGGGGCAGAACCTCAAGTGACAAGCAATTGAATCAACTGACTGCACACATTATTACTGTATTATAACAATGTATTGAGTGTGGTCTAAAAAAGCTAATGACACTGATGATTAATATCATTATGAAATGTGTGTATTAACACTATATGAGGAAATAGGGATATTTAATTATATTATGCTTTAAAGTCTGTGGCCAAACAGGGAGAAACAGGTTCCCTCCCAGACAGGAGAGAAGGCAGCTATTTACCTGTCTCCAATGAGTTAAACAAGGTGTGACCAAAAACAATGGAAGCCCCATTTTACATACAAATCAGCAAAGGGATGGGAAATCCACAGGAAGGGAAGAATAGCATGAGGTCATTCTGCCTCTTGAAACAAAGTCATTGAACTTTGGAAGATATAAGCAAGGACAGATGCCGCCTTTGTGCTTGGCTACACTTGCACGTTATACTGCAATAAAGCCTCCTAGAGCGCTCTACCTTACTCCCCATCCACACTGGCAAGGCATGTAGAGCGCTCTAACTCCCTGGTTAGAGCGCTTCTGGTACTCCACCTCCCCGAGAGGATTAACAGCTGTTGCACATTGGCTGAGGCGCTCCAGCTCCAGTGTAAATGGGGCGTAACGTTGTTATGCACTGATTGATCTCCAGAAACTGTCCCATAATCCCATTAATCTTAAACCTCTCTTCTCTTTGTTATGAAATCGGCTGAGGAATGCGGAAGTGCCGTTTCAAAGCTCTGTTTCAAACAGCGGCTGCTTATCTTCTCCCGGCTGCTTATCTGCATCAGTAAATGTTTGCTGTGAGTGAGTGAGAGGCGAGGGCCGGGGGGGTCTGATAGCGTGCTGAAACGCTGTCGGCACTCCAAAATCTGCTCTCTCTCCCCCACATACACACAACACACTCCACCCCACTCCCCTCATTTGAAAAGCATGTTGCAGCCACTTGAACGCTGGGATAGCTGCCCATAATTCACTGCTCCCAATGCCGCTGCAAATGTGGCCACACCAGTGTGCTTGCAGCTGTTAGTGTGGAAAGACTGCGGCGCTTTCCTAATGCACTCTCCAAAGGCTGGTTTAACTCAAACCGCTCTACAGCTGCACGTGTAGCCAAAGCCTTTGACATTCATCACTAGACATCCACTAGGGAACAGAGCTCTTACAAGTTGAGAAGGATGGGTCCTTCAACTAACTCTAGAAGCTGAATATAGGTGACAAACCATCTTGAACAAAGCCTGTTTCTTGATAAATTAAGGGCAAAACTTCTAGATGTGTGTGTTCACTTGTATTGGCTTGTAACTCTTTTAACTTTATTCCTTTTACTTGACATCACTTAACCTATCTGCTTTTGATAAGCTTGTTTTACTATTAATGTAAAGCAACTCTGCTATGTTTAAATGGAAGGGTGTATTTTCCCCAGTTAATAAGTTGTGATGTGTTTTTGTGTCTCTAGACACAGGAACAAATGAACCAAATTATTTCTCTGAGCTGCCCAGGAGAGGGCTGGGCATTGTACAGAACATGGTTTTGGGAAAATTCAGGACTGGGAGTGTGTTGGGGTCACCTTGATAGTTGTAACAAGGCTGATGGAAGTCACTGTGGGGCTGTAGACAGGCTTCTGGGGTTAGAGCTGCTGAAGCTGCGTAGCGCACAAATGCTCAGGGTGCGACCTGCATGCTTGTTACTGACTGTACGCATCCCAGGTTGGGAGCTACAGTAGCAAGGCATTGTGAAGCTCTCAGGGTGATGGAAAGAGGTGATGCAACCCCTCACTGGTCGGAATTGCACCCCAACTAGGGTGACCAGACAGCAAATGTGAAAAGTCAGGACGGGGTGGGGAGTAATAGGAGCCTATATATGAAAAAGACCCCAAAATCGGGACTGTCCCTATAAAATCGGGACATCTGGTCACCCTAATGACAACCACTCCTGCATTAACAGCAGCAAGGCTTAAATGAGCCCAGTCCCTTTCCCATAGATATTCAATGGAAGCAGGATCAAGCCCAACATAAATGAATGAATAACAATTAAGAATGGGATTTGCAAAAGCTCCTAAGGAAGTGAGGAGCCCAAGTCTGTGGGATTTGTGCTTCTAACTATCTGATGCTTTAGAAAATCTAACTCTAAATTAACAGTCCTTTAGTTTTGTTACTCAGTTTAGTGCTTTTCTGTTATTGCATAACCTGATTTTGAACACTTGGCAATACTACTCATCCATTTAATGTGGATAAGAACATGTTTTTTTTCACTTGCCTGTGATTTTGCTAATGCTCTCGGGGGGTGAGGGGCAGCAATTCTTGTAGATTTAGTACCTTCACTGGTCGGTCTTGGCTGCCTTATAAGATATGTATCTTAAAGTAATACAAATGAAAATTTTCTGCGTGGATATGCCTTGCATTTTATTTATGGGTCTCTGTTTCTCCTAGTTACCTTTTCTTTATTTTAAACCAGTTTTTTTCTATATTTCATAACCCATTTTATTTAAATGCTCAGATGCTGGTATTTTGCTACTATCTAGGGCCCCAGTCCCGCAAGTTGTGTGTGTGTGTGTGTGTGTGTGCAGGGGTCCCCTGTGACTGTGCAGAGCCTTATTGACTTTATTATGGTTCTCAGAAATGCAAGTGACCACCCATGTATAACAACTCATGAGCTCAATGCCTAATTATGTTAATCTGACTTTTTTTGTTTTGTATTTGGATACTTTTTTCTTATGTTACACTGTTGCTCTTCTGTGTAGAGCATCCAGTCAGTTCTCTCCCTCCAGTTCCTGTTGCCGGGGAATCCCCCCAGCCTGACTGCCACAGCACACCCTATTGGAATATCTCCTTCAGCCCATTGGCTCGGAAGCCCATTTTAAAGAGCTCTTGTCAGTATAGCTGGTCAGGAATTTTTTGATGAGTCAGTTTTCTGTTAGAAAATGCTGATTCATCTAAACCAAAACTTATTGCAAGAAAGGATCAGTTTTGACAAAACTTTTGTGAGAAAATATTTGATAGTTCAGGATGTAATAATTTCTGGTCAAAACCAGAGCCCCACCCCAGAATAGCTTGGTGAGTAGAGCACTCATGTAAGACGCCTGGGTTCAAATGTCTGAATGGGTTCTGGGATCTCTAAATCAGTCACTTGAACTCAGGTCTCCCACATCCCAGATAAGCGCCATAGCCACTGGGCTATAGAGTCTGTCTTGCTCTATGGGCCAATGAATATTTAATTATTGATACAAAGGGGAACACCTCCAACAGGAGAGATTGAGAGATACCCACCATAGAATAGCCAATGTTACTCAACTGTGATGTGGGAGGCCTGGGTTTAAGTCCTTGCTGTGGCTGATTTGGGAAACCCAGAACCTGATTAGGCAGAGCAGGGATTTGACTCCAGGTCTCAGATTTGTACAGGATGGGAAAACAATTTCCTCCCCAACTCTGTTTGTCAGTCCAGTGTTGTTGTTCATCTCTACACTAGTTTGAACTGATTGTTTTATGCGATTGATCTGTGAGGGATGCTTTATTGCTAAACAGAGGTCTAATTTGTGCTCTGTTTCAGAAGGCAATATGAAATACATATTATACTCCCTTCTGAGGCATTGTTGATTTAAGATCATTGAACTTTTTTGATGCTTAGGAGTTTACAACCAGGTAACTGTGTAACTGATTCAACACATACCAAGGGTCCAGTCTTTTGATACAATGCCTGTTTAAAATGCTTTCAAAATACTATGAAATGCTAGTTTTCTTATAGACTAACTAGGTTGTTCAGGCACTGTATCTCCTAGAAAGTTTTTCTTCTTTTTTCTTTTTAAATATAAAATTATGGTATGGTATATGTTCTTGTAAAATATACATTCCACTAAACCACGCTGTCCAAGCCATTACTGTGCCCAAATGTGCTTCTTTCATTATAGGCCCAATAGAAGAGATTTTTAGTACTAGTTCTGCTTCTTCTCAACATAACCCCAATCTGTAGGCTGCTGTAATGTATTGCTGTGTGAGAATCTGCTGTGCCGTTCAGTGTCTTTCTATTCTTTGTGCAGCAGGCTGGAACCTTCTGCCACATTAGTAGAATAAAATTATAAAGAAGCTTGCACTGTCATATGTTTCTGCAGATCTCTTGTCATGGAATCCTCTTGCTTAGTCAGCAGCAAACCTCTGACATTTTTAACTGTGGCGCGTTTCACTTGGTCTCCCAGCCCCTGCATGGGCAGGTCAGCAGACGTTCCCTGGATAGGCCTTGTTTGACTAAACTACTATGTATGTACAGAAGTTTTGTCTTATTGTAACACAGGTGGGTCAGGGGCTGTCTTTTCTCATGTGTATGTACATTGCACAGCACAACATGACTGATCTCAATTGAGGCTTCTTGGCACTACTACAGTACAATCTCTTTGTCATGAAAGTGCAACTTACAAACGTAGAATTTTTTTGTTACATAACTGCACTCAACAAATAAACAATGTAAAACTTCAGAGCCTACAAGTCCACTCAGTCCTACTTCTTGTTCAGCCAATTGCTCAGCCACACAAGTTTGTTTACATTTGCAGGAGATAATGCTGCCTGCTTCTTGTTTACAATGTCACCTGAAAATGAAAACAGACATTCTCATGGCACTGTTGTAGCTGATGCGGCAAGATATTTGTGTGTCAGATGTGCTAAAGGTTCATATGTCCCTTCATGCTTCAACCACCATTTCAGGGGACATGCGTCCATGCTGATGATGGGTTCTGCTCAATAACAATCCAAAGCAGTGTGGACTGATGCATGTTCATTTTCATTATCCGAGTCAGATGCCACCAGCAGAAGGTTGATTTTCTTTTTTGGTGGTTCGGGTTCTGTAGTTTCTGCATTGGAGTGTTGCTCTTTTAAGACTTCTGAAAGCATGCTCTACACTTCATCCCTCTCAGATTTTGGAAGGCACTTCTTAAACCTTGGGTCAAGTGCTGTATCTTTAGAAATCTCACATTGGAACCTTCTTTGCATTTTATGAAATCTGCAGTGAAGTGTTCTTAAAATGAACAACATGTTCTGGGTCATCATCTGAGACTGCTATAACATGAAATATATGGCAGAATGCAGGTAAAACAGCAGGGGACATACACATTTCCCCCAAGGAGTTCAGTTACAAATTAAATTAACACTTTTTTTTTTTAACCAGCATCATCAGCATGGAAGCATGTCTTCTGGAATGGTGGCTGAAGCATGAAGGGGCATACAAATGTTTAGCATATCTGGCCCATAAATACCTTGCAATGCCGGCTACAAAAGTGCCATGCAAATGCCTGTTCTCACTTTCTAGTGACATTGTAAATAAGAAGAGGGCAGCATTATCTCCTGTATATGTAAACAAAGTTGTTTGTCTTAGCGATTGGCTGAACAAGAAGTAGGACTGAGTGTACTTGTAGGCTCTAAAGTTGTTTTGGAGTGCAGTTATGTAACAAAAAAAGTCTACATTTGTAAATTGCACTTTCACGACAGATTCATTTTTAAAATCGCAATTAATTTTTTGTGTTAATCGCATGAGTTAACTGTGATTAATCCACAGCCCTAATAATGATTAATAGCAATTGTATATAACTGGGTTTTTTCTCTCATGATTCCCCTCCATTTTCACTTAGCTATCTTATTCAATAAGGTATCTTTATATTCCAGGATGAAGCTTAAGAAAATCACTTCTCCATTTCTAATGTTTCTCTTTAGAAGACTTTATGCCTTTTCCCTGGAGTCAGAGTTTTCCTCCAGGAGTCATAACTTAGTCTTTTTCATGACCCTTAGCCTGTCATGGCTGGAAGGTTGAGGCTTGCTAGGCAAATAGTTAATGCATAGCAAGCTCTGGGGCAAATCTACAGTGCAGTAGCCTGCCGCATATTAACTAGAGTAGATTAAAATGCACTAGGCAACTTTTAGTGGTAGCAGGGCCACATGGACAGTTAGTGTGCGGCAGGCTAGTGTGCTGTAGATTGACACCCCAGAGTGCTGCATACAAACTGTTCATCTAGACAAGCCCTCATTGCAGCATTGAGTGAGTTTTTTTTATTTGTAACCTCACTGGAATCAGAAAGCCACAGCTTGCCTGTTGCACGAGGGAGACTTGCTGTCTCTGTGGAGATTGAGCATAGTCCCTATGAAAGGTAATTTTACTGTAAATCATCAACACTTATTTGTTTGGGGGAAAGTCCCATAAAAAATCTGAAAAGTGCATCTCTGCTGTTACCAGAGGTTAATGATATCCCAGGCTCACTGATTGGGAAGTGTGAATTCAGGTCAAATTTAGATATAGGAGGGTTGTTCTCAATATAAATCACACTTCATGTATATATTCTTGCAGAGGACTGTCAAAAAGTCTGTCATTTCAAGAGCAAGATGGAACAAAAACCAGTTTTATGAGACTAGAGGGTAACTAAAGCGTAGTTCTGTATAAGGCTTAGGGGAACACAGTGCATGTCTGTGTTGATAGAATCTAGCATCTGTGCGACTGGGGGCAAAGAAATGCCTGATTGATATCATGAAATGGGATGGATAGAAACATCAAGAAATGTGATACTATGTTGCCAAGGCAAAATCATCTACCTATTGAAGAGGGAATTTCCCCCTTCAAACCCTGGACTTTTGTTTTTATTTTTTGATTGACTTTTGGGTGTGAAGGAACTTGTTACACAGGGAATTGTCTGAGATTATTCAAGAAGAGTTGTAAAAGAAAGCTGAAGTAGTGTTAGAGTTCTTCTCCCTTTTGTCTATCGACTTTCTGGACAAGTGAAAACTTGGGGAGTGCCTAACTCTAGTGAATGTGCAACAAACAAACAAAAATCTTAAGATGTTCATCAGTTTCTATAATTTGGTATCCTTAATGTTTTTTAGATCTTAGTCAATTGAGTTTGTTTAACAAGAGTTTATCTCTTGTTTCAAATTCATCTTTTGTTGACGCTGCATCAGGAACTTGTGTTGAATAGCTAAGTGTATTAACATAGGTTAGATAACTCCTTTCTAGACTGTGGTTTTCCCATCACTGCTCCCTGCTGAGGCCTTTAAAAGCAGAAGGAATATGTAGGGGAGCTGGAACAATTTGTATAGTCGGGGTGCTGAGAGCCATTGAGCCAAACTGTAAACCCTGGATATGATGGAAATTGCTTCAAACCAGGGGCTGCTGCCACATCCCTAGTTCCAGCACCTATGGGAATATACCTTGAAGCACATTGCCTAAATTATAGTTTAATAACTCTGAAAGCCAGCATCTTTAGTAAATATGGCCTCAGGTTGTTGAGTTCACATTTTTCTAATACTACAGTAATATAGTTGTGCATGGTGTTTTACAGTAATGATAGAAAAGGTTACCAGCCCCAATAAACTTATAGTTTAATTGGGATACTATATAATGAGTGGTGCCAACAGATTGTAGTACCATGTGGAGGGAGGGAGAAGGAATATGGCCACAAGAAACTGTAACAACTAATGTTACAATTTTTAAAATTAAACTAAAGAAATGTTGCTGTTACAGCTAGTTTTTAAAATGATGCTTATCTTAGTTATATTTTTGTATCCCGCCCCGTGAATGATACTATATGAAATGCATGGTGTTGAATTATTGTCTTTTTTTCCCTTTTGATAAGGATGTGAGGCAAGAGTTGGATTTTTCCTGTCAGACTCCACCCTCTGCTTCACTTCCTACTCTAATTGAAAAAGCCAGCCATCCTTTAAAACCAAGGAATCTGTTTATATTGTTGACATGTTTTCTATAAGACTGTCATCTGGGTGACTAATTTTTTTTGACTCTATACAATAATTACACTTTGAACTCAGAAATGCGTTTCTAGGTGATCTCCTAAGGGACAAAGACAGCGGGTATAAATAATACTCTGTCGAAATCAATGAACCTGAATACACAGGACAGCAATTTTAAACTGAAAATTATAGAAAGAATAACAACGGTTTCTATTTTGGGTTCCTTTTTAGGTTTATTTCATAAATTATTCCTGTTTATCTCTCAGGCTTGGGCAGTTGACATGCAACAGAAATGAGATGAGTATGTAAGTCTGAAAATAAAATGAATGTTGTCAGCTCATTAGATGTCTTTGTATATTGAATAATTTAATGAAAGTTATATTGGAATAATTCTGTCCTAGTATTTTGTAGGCTTCCTGTAATATATTAGGAAGTCTAGTGCTTGCATTATCCTGATTCTAATGCAGTCAGCCTTTAAAATTGTATACATGCTTAAGAAACTATGGGGGTAACATTTCAAAAGAGTGGCCTCTATTTTGCAGGTGTCGTTAACACCAGTAATATTTTCACCCATGTTTGTATGTCTTGCAACTGAAATGTAGGTATAAATCCTGGTACTTGCACTTCTTAAGCACCTGATTGCAGTTGCAAATCAGATCAGTGACAAGTAATCCACTGTATGCCTGCAATTTATTTTTAAAATGCTAAAATGTAGCTACAAACTGCACCTGTCAAAAGGAAAGGCGAGCTTTGAGTGCACTTGGAAGCGTATACCTTAAGGCTAGATTCTCACTGCCTGTGATGTGTGAGTGCAGTAGGGAAGGAGAGTGGTAAGACGCCTCCTTCCAGCTAGGGTGGTACATGTAAGAGCTAGCCATGGCTATGCCCTTCCTACATACGAGTCAGCAGAACTGTTTGGCTGAATGGGTGTGTGTGCGCAGACTGATCTTCTTTAAGGAAAATAGCTCTGCATGCTCTCCTGTCTGTTAGAACACCTCCTAGGGTTCATTTTCTTAGCCCAGGGCTACACTAGGGGAGGGGGTCGATCTATGATACGCAACTTCAGCTACGTGAATAGCGTAGCTGAAGTCGGGGTATCGTAATCGACTTACCTGGCCACGAGGCCGGCAGTGAGTCGATCGCTGCTGCTCCCCCGTCGACTCCGCTTTCGCCTTTCGATGAGGTGGATTTCCAGAGCCGACGGGGAGCGCGATCGGGGATCGATTAATTGCGTCTTAACGAGACGTGAAAAATCGATCCCCGATAGATCGATTGCTACCCGCCGATCCGGCGGGTAGTGAAGACAAACCCTTAGTGAGGCAGAAAGCCTTTGGTGCTACTTCTGAGGTTTCATGGCTTTGTACCATGCACAGTGCAGGTATGTGCCTAAATGGCTCATCTAGCCCTTTTTTGACTTTAAAAAAAATGACCCTCTATCCTCTTAAGAGTTTGTCTTCTCCAATGTATGTCTGAGAATCCCTGCTATTCTGGATCACCATGGAGAAAAGCATTTGAAATGTCAAAGCCTGGGCACAACATGTGTTTTGAAAGCACCTGTTAATAGGTGGACTTGTTTATTAGGCCCAGAAAGTGCAAATAAACATTAGTTATTGGCCTCTATCCTTTGTAACTAAGACCCCAACCCAGTGAAGTGTGGAGTGCCCTCAGCTCTCGCTGAGTTCCTTGGGAAATGGGAGGAGACTACACCTGACAGGATCAAGCCTGAAACTCAGTAGAGTCTGCCACTCTTTCTTATGTTGAGTTGTGCCTTATATGATGTTGGGATGGAAATAGGAGAACCCCAGTGAAAATATCATTGCAAAACCCTCTTGACAACCTTCAGATTGTCACACTCCTCAAAATGCTCTGCTGCAATTTGAGCTATTGGAAAGATCTATTCAAACGCCAAGGGCCAGATTCTACTTTCAGTTGCAAGGTGGAAATCCAGAGTAATTACACTGACTTCCATTGGTATTTCTGGTGCTGTAAATGAGGCCACAATCTGGCCTCAAAGCACTGCTTTTCCCATTGTGGTAGCAAATGTACTTGGAAGCCTTTAAATATTGTTGAATGCTTAGCTTTGCTCTTCATTCATGGTAGCACAACTAGAAAATCCTAATTTTTAAAATGCCTCTTTCCTTATTCATTCTCCTATTTTTCTCCTTTCTTATTCATATGCAATTTCTTTGCCTGCCTTTTCTTCTTTTCTTGATCTCCTTTTCCTAACCTTTTCTGCTTCATTAGTCTGTCCTTTCTTCTTCTGCTTCTTCCTTTTTAAAAATGTTTTGAACAGAAGCTAGAAATTCGCTAAGCTGTCACTTTGTCAGGGTATACAGTTGTGTGAAGACCCAAAATCTGTTTGGTTTAACATGATGATTAATTCCTAATCCTGTTTGAGAGAATAATGTTTTACTAATTTTTTAATGACTGAAGACTAGCATATTTTAGCAGATGTTCACAACATTCAGTTGTTCCACAAACCTGTGTTTCTTTCTGTTTTGTACTAGTGCCCATCAGCCTAGTAGCTGAGCTTTCATCAATGCCAGAGAATCATCAGATGTAAAATCCTTAAAAATTAATTCCATGATGACTTTCCAACTTTGAGAAGTGTGATTCTTTGAAAAATAATCATATTTTTTGATGAATATCAATGTTAATTTATCATATATTCAAGATGATAGCAGATTTAGTTAAACTAAAAGCTTTTAGCAAATTCAGAGGAGAGGAGATGCTGGCATTTAAAAGCTACACTGCTTGAGTGTGTTATGTTGTTAAATATGTAGCCATGCATTAAAAGGTTACTGAAAATGTTTCCTTAAAGCAGATTCATTTTTCAGTGTGCCCTGTAGCATTTCGGAATAACTTCTCTTGACAGGTTATCTGTATCTGCGGTGTGTGTTTTATTTAGAAATGTGTGTTTTGGATTTGGACTACTGCCAATCTACACAACTTCTTCTTCTTACACACTTGTAAATTGTTGGCTGGACTGTTGGCACCACCTGCTTCTAAAATGTGTCACCTTCTTCCTCCCTTCCCCAGTTCTTGCTCTGCTTCAGCTCCAGGCATTTGCTTTTCCCAGAGCTCTAATTTTTCTTTTGCTGAAGCAGTAGGTGGAGGAAAAAAGCTGCAGCTGCACTTTCTTTCCTAGTTTTCAGCCCTCCACAGTGGGCTTTTTTTGTACTGTGTTCATTGAAAGTTCTGCTCTTGGTTCAAACAAGGCAGAAGAAGAATGAACGTCAATTTAGGCCTCTTAGCCAGACTCAGATTAGACCAGGTTCAGATCCATGAATTCAACACCATCTTCTCAGCCTCCCTCAGTGGAGTCTCTCTTCAGAGGGGTCAGCCTCACCTTATTCCAGTTCTTTATCCAGAACTTGATGACCTCCTAAATAAGCAGTTTAAGCATGCCTTCACATCAGGGAGAAAACAGATCCTTGCCATGGCAGGTAAGAATCTTGTGATGATATGATGGTAAGCTTCAAGCAAAGGTAGCAGCTGATATCTAGATCCCTACTGGACATTTATTCTATCAACATGGTGCCATGACCAAACCAAATTATAACTAACTCAGATCCAGACTAGGCTCCAGTTCTGAAAATCTCAGGCTTGGCCTTCAGAATGCCAGTAATTCAGCTGCCCTGCTTTCTAACTGCCTGGCTGTTACTGGACTTAAAGGTGCCTTGCCTAGCAGAACGCTCCTCTTTCCCACATCTCCAATACCACTTCCTCTCTCCCACGTCAGGCAAATGCTTCCAGTGGCATATCTGCCCTTGTTTGATGTGCTGGAATGCAAATTGCACCCACAGAGGTGAATCAAGCAGGATATGTGTATGGTACACAAGGAATGATTTCCAGCTGGGATAAGTTCAGCCCAGTTCTTATTGTCTCTTTCTAGGGGATGCTTCCTTTTTGATCAATTGTTTCTTCCTTTGGCTTACGTGGGGCTTCTGGTTGAGTCTCAGCTGCAGGGATGTGCAAGTTACATTTACAGTCCAGCTACTGGATGGGGAATTCTCTAATTGGTTATATCTTCTGTAGTATCTGGTCAGCAGTTCGCAGCTCCAACACCTTTGTGCATTTTGGGCACCCTGGTCATTACTGGATAAAGGGAAATTACTCCATTACGAATAGCCAAAGAGAAAACAACCCTGTATATATAAAAAAAATGCCTTCATTGCTAAACTTTTCTGACATCTTAATGGTGCATGCTTTTAAAGAGTCAACAGGTTATTTGCTGATTTAGTGACATACTTAAAGTGGTCATTAAAAACTGTCTGGAGCCCACTTAGAGATGTGAGCTGTCAAGATGACACTTCTTTCCTCGACTCTTAATGTGTCAATTGATCAAACTGCTTTTACACTGGGTAATCTTGTCAACAGAATTGTTTAGTTTTCCTATGGCGTAAGTGAAACCATTGTGGATCAGACATGATAGAGAGATAGACATGAGATATAACAAAGGAGCAACAGTTGATTTAAACAATTGCTGTAGGGTGGGGCAGTGTAATTTTTTCAACACGGCCGCAGTCATTGAATAGATTTTATGAATATGGATGGAAAATATGTTTAGCATTTACTTAACACTTTTTTTTTAAACAGCTCCCAAGTTTTTACTTTAATAGCATGATAGATTGTAGCTACATTATACAAATATATATATTTTTTAAAATCACACTATTCCCCAAACCAATAATTATTCTAGTACATATGACTTAGTGTAAGGACAAATATTCTCTATTGAGTCAAATTAGGTGTGCTCTGAAAAAGGTTTTGTAGATGCTTCAAAATGTATAACTAAAGAATAACAGGCCTGCATTTGTCACTAGATTCCTGCCTCATTAATTATCCTCTGTCTCTTTACCCCAGGGCTTAGCCTCCAATAAAGTTTTATTGACTTTATAATTATTCAGAAAAACATATCTTGGCTCTCTTGTATTTCTATGCTTCTTTTAATAAGCCACCTCTGTGGCTTCTCTGAGGGCCTTAGATATAACTGATATGCTGAAGCATTCAAACTTTTTCTGAAGCGGTTTTGCTGTAAATGTGTTTTACCTGGTGACATTTCCAAGGAGTCCTATTAAAAACTGTTGACGTTCTTGCACAATTTATTTGCTTGCAAATTCACCCCTTCTTCAATTCTGGCTGGTTTCTTTCCATAGAAGTGAAAATTATCATTATTTTCCATTGTCATAGAAATCCCTATTTTACTGGTATGTAATGCAGCTGCTTAACATGCAGCATGTGAAGCATTATATTAACTGGTGTTTAAAATATATACGTTATATTATAGGGAAGAGAAATGTATTGCACTGTGTGGAATGATTAATCTTTTCAATGTCAGACTAAATAATTAGGCTCCTACCATTGCTAGTGATTAATTTAGCAGTGTTTGTCAGCTAACAGCGGCACGTGTGGTCTGATTTCCTCCCTCTGGTTTTGTCAATATGTTTAAGGAAAAGCTTTTTTTAGTAGCAAATTCTTTGCTTTGGTGTATTAAGATTTGAAAACTTGCTATTTTTTCAGTGCAATTCCCAGAACAAAATCTTGCCCTTTCCTATTATTTACAGGAAAGTACAGCATAACTTTACCTTGGGTCTAGGAAAAACTTTGCAGGAGAGTGCTCCACAGTATGTCTGATGGTGCGTAAGTGTAGAAACTCCGATAGATAAGGGCATGTTCTGAGAGGAGATTCTTGAGTTTCTCTCACAGGTCTGATCCAAAGTCCATTTGAAACCAATGGAAAGACTCCCAATGACTTCAGTGGGCTTTGGAAGATGTCCAGTCTGCCTGGTCTTAGGAACAGTGTGTACAGTGCGCCTCAGTTTGCTGAATACATTAGGGTTGCCAGGTGTCTGGTTATGGACCAGAAAGTCTGGTTTTAAGGGAACCTGTACAGTCTATGGTCAGAAGTATTGACTGGACACCAAAACTCCAGTTACTGCAATTTTCCAGGGCCATAACTAGGGTGGGAAAAGAGGGCAGCTGCCACAGGTGCAGAGCTGATGTGGGGAGGTGCAAAAATGGGGTGGCACAGGATCGGGCCCAGTGGTATCAGCCCTCCAGGATTGGGCCCAGAGCCCAGGCCATAGCAGCACCTGCTGGGCAGGAGTGGGGAGCGTGGGGAGGGGCTGCCCTGCCCCCTGGCTGGAGGTGCTTTTGGTTCTGCTTTGCCCCAGCCCCCGAGTGTGGCTGGCCTGGCTGCTGCTGCAGGCCCGGAGGAAAGTGAGTGGGGCCTGGGACCTTGCAGGGTGCTGGGTGGGAGAGGATCCCTGTGGGGAGCTGAGCAGCCCAGACAACTCCACAGGGCCCCGCTGCCCCAGGGTAATGGTGGCAGGGCAGGATACTTGTGGGGGAGCTGAGTGGTCCAGGCAATTTTGACCATAGCTGTAGTGCAGGGGTGCCGGAACAGGGGGAGGGGCGGGGAGCTATTGCCCCATCCCTTTTAAAAGTGGGAGGGACAAGCCCTTCCACGTTTTCCCTACCTTAGGGGGAAGTGGGTGAGGGGTGTGGAGGCACGAGTCATCAACCCGCGCCAGCCCCTGCTCAGCCAGGGCTGCCTCCTACCTGCATCTTGTGGGCGGGCAGGCTGGCTCCATGTCAGGCTGCAGCTCCCAGCCTTGGCTACGTGAGTGGCAGATGACTAGTCCCCTTCCAAACAGAGGGAGCCAAGGTGCGGGGCAAGAGGGGGAGAGGAGTGAGTGGGGCCTTGGAGGGAAAAGGCGGAACAGGGGACAGAGCCTTGGGAGAAGAGGCGGAACAGGGGGAGGGGCCTCAGGGGAAGAGGTGGAGCAGGGAGTGGGGCCTCGGGCGACGAGGTGGAGCAGGGGCGGAGGGAGTTCTGGCACTCCTGCTGTAGTGTCCGGTTTGGAGAAATTGGAAAGTTGGCAATCCTGTAATACATGCAGCGTAGTATGAGGAGTACTCAACAAACAAATGGGAGCTAATGGACCGCTTTCTTCTCCTTATTCCTCCTTATAGCCATGAGAGGGTAGTGGAGGGGACAGGGAAAGAGAATCCTTTCTCCCCAAAGCAATTAGAATGAGATGTGGAAGGAGGGAGCGCACTAGGCCTGATTCTCCACTACCTGTGCAATGTAGATGTAAAATACTACCAAATCATAATTGTTCATTCACTCACATTAGAGTGGAGGCATAATGATAGGGTGCTGTGGGGACCAGAGGTTCTGTGCAGATGCCCTGGCCTTCCATTTGGTCACTCAGGTTCTGCATGACTGCGGGGTGAGCCCTGCCTCCTATACCCTACCCATCAGCTTTTCCATGAGCAAGCATGGTTGGTCCCTGAAAATTCCTGCTGCAGACTTCCGAATGACTTGGCAGCATTTGCATTACATGTAGCATCAATTGTGAGGTGGAGAGTTCTTTCCACTGACCATGTCAGTCAATTTTCTGGGTTCCCATGGAAACAGGTAGACACTGTTTGTAATATCAGTGATTATGAAGTATGATCTCTGTCGTCAGGAACTGGCTCATAAAAAGGAGGCTTCTCTCCATCAGTCACAAGCACAACAAATGGTACATCCCTCTGCCCCATTGCCCGAACCTGTATGCTCAGCTCTCAGCAGCTGACAAAGGGTTAAGAATACAATTTTCTGTCTGGAGAACAGTTTGTCTCTTAATTAATAACAACATTCCCAGCTGCACTGTGAATGTGTTGAGAATAAATGCTGGAAGAGAAGCTTGACTACTTGACAGTAGTTACAGTTATACTTGAGGCAGGCTATACTTTTCTTTTCTGAAACCTGTATGCGGGAGGGATCTTTCCATATTACTAGTGTTTTGTAGTCACTGGAAAGGACACTGTCAGTGTTTTTTCCTCATGGTTATTGATTTGTTGTTTACTCTTCGTTGTTTATAATAGTGTCTTTGAGGTATGAAAATGTTTTTCTCTACTTTTATTATCTATTTATTTCCCCTTACATTTTGGATGTAAGGGGAAATTAAAATGGTAAATTCTCTCTCTCTAATTATATGTTATGTCTACCAGCTTCTCTTAATTATGTTGTGGGGGTGAGTATGTTTTGGCCCAGAACTGTGGGAATGGGGAAGTGCTTGGTAGACACCTTCATCCCTGCTCTGCTGTCTCTTCACCTGTACTGAACGTAAGCTAAGTTCGTTACAGCTGAGGATCTGGCCCTAAGTTTCTAGCCCATTCGATTGTGAAGATAACCTTTTAAGTGCAAACTGATTCCAGGGTTTAAGGTTCAGCACACTGATTCCCCCCCGCCCAAATAAGTGTTGTCTAGTCCATGCCACAGTTGCTCAGGACTAGCCAATGGGTAGGGAGGGATACATCTAAACTTCTGCTGATAGTTTTTGGGCCACTGTAAACTTCATCCTGTTTGCCACAGGCCACAAGTAGAGGGGCACCAGGGTCAATGAATCTGCATAAACATGGATCAGTGGTCCTTCCCAGATCTCACTCCCAGACCACCTCTGTCTTGACCCTAAATGAACCTTCAGTGCTGCATGTGTGAGACCAACCCCTAGAACAGCCATTGTATGGGGGTTTTAGAGGTGCAGAGGACTTTGTACTAAACCTCCATACTGACATGAATTTTACACACAGTTATTACTGCCTACTCCACTTCATCCTTCATGATGATTTTCTAATTTTTCTCCTCTTTAAAATTCCTGTCTCTGAAACTTTCCACTTTTGTTTTCTTTATGCTCTTATTTGTTTTATAGTTCGTACCTCTCTCACTCTAATTAGAGCCATAACCTCATTAGGGAGTGGGGTCTTCTGATTTCACCAAGCTTGATGTTTTTCTGTTGCTCTTTTCTATGCTTGTGTCTCCCTTACTTTTTCCACATTTTTATTGTCATGAACAATTACTGTTTTGTTCTGAAGAAAGATTTCCAGTTTCAACACGTTGGTCATTCTTTCTTGGCAGTTACGTGAAGCTAGAGTGAAATTCAAAGGTGACTTAAACAATGCAGCTTACACCCCAGTAAGTGAGGATGTTACATGTTGAGGGAGAGGAAGAGTAGGGTCATCAGATCTATGTAACCAATATGAGGCTGTAAGATTAAGTAGATATACCTTCTTACATCGCTTTTACCCTTCTTTTGGTTGCACTTGCTGCTGTCCCTTTCCCATTCAATTTCCTCTGTGTGTTGGTTACTCACTTGAAGGTAGTTTTACTGTGTGTCCTGAGTAAGGAGCAGCATGTAGCACTTTGAGTTACAATTCAGTCCTTGCTTTCCTCATTCTCCAGGATGGGAAGCAAGACAGTGCAGATTACTTTCCCCTTCACACCTGCTCAGCGGAGCTGGCTGATGCATTGTGGTGCTGGAGATAAGGCTTTGTCCACTTCCTGTCCACCTGCATGGGAGTAGGAGGGGCCCCACACTAGAATGGAGTTGAACCCATTTACACCCCTCAGGATCTGGACCTTTATTTCTAAATAGAAATATCTACTGTTTAAAGCAGAAGGATCTCATGCTGTGGAGGAGGTATCCTAATTCCTTACAATGAAAATGGCTGCGATCCTGCAGTTCCAGATGGATTCCTGCTCTTTTACACAGCCCCATTCACTCATGGGAAAATGTGTGGGTGTAAGTGTCCACTGTGTGGATCAAATTGTAGGTTTGGGGACTAAGTCAGGAGATGTCTCTGTTTTATGTATGTATTGGATGTGTCTGCTACCAGAGTATCTAGTTATAAGCCTGTTTCCATGTGGTATTTTTTTAAAGGAGCAGAATGTCCAGTGAGAAAAAATTTAGTCTAAGTAGAGTGGATAAGAAGTTCTAGATAATAATCTATTAGCAAAAGACAATGGGATCATTTGTAGACTGTTTTCTGGCTTCTAATCTCAGATTTTAATTTCTTTATTATAACGCGGTAGCATGTGTCACTGTGGGGATTGTTAATGCCACATGTAAACCTTAGCAATACATAACTCACACCACGCTCTGTCTTTTCGATTGAACTTTATCATTGTGCCCCAAGTTCCAGTGTGCTATTTTACAGGAGAAGCAGTTAATCATTTTTTGTATTGTATTATAAAATGATCTTATGAATTCCTGACCATAGATTCATACACTGTATGGGCAGAAGGGACCACTGTGATCATCTAGACTGACTTTCTACGGAACTCAGAGCATAGAACTTTGCCAAAATAATTCCTGTTTGAAGTAGACTAGATCTTTTAGAAAAACATCCAATCTTGATTTTAAAATCCCCAGAGATGGCGAATGTATCACAACCCTTTGTAGGTTGTTTCAATGTTTAATTAAGCGACAAAGGGTCCTGTGGCACCTTATAGACTAACAGAGGTATTGGAGCATAAGCTTTCGTGGGTGAATACCCACTTCTTCGGATGCAAGCAGTGGAAATGTCCCATTTCCAGGGACATTTCCACTGCTTGCATCCGAAGAAGTGGGTATTCACCCACGAAAGCTTATGCTCCAATACCTCTGTTAGTCTATAAGGTGCCACAGGACCCTTTGTCGCTTCTACAAATCCAGACTAACACGGCTACCCCTCTGAATGTTTAATTAATTACTCTAATTGTTAAACATTTACAACGTATTTTTAGTCTGAATTTGGTCAAGCTTCAGCTTCCAGCCACTGGATCTTGTTATACCTTTGTTGCTAAATTGAAGAGCCCATGATCAAATATTTGTTCCTCATGTAGGCAGTTATAGACTCTGATAAAGTCAGCCCTCAACCGTCTTTTTTGTTAAGCTAAACAGACTGAGCTCCTTGAGTCTATCACTATATGGCATGTTTTCAATCCTTTAATCATTCTTCTGGCTCTCCTCTGAACCCTCTCCAATTTATCACCAGATCTGGACACAGTATTTTAACAATAGTCACACCAGTGCCAAATACAGAGGCACTACAACCTTCCTACTCGAGACTCCCCTGTTTATGTACCCAAGGATCACATTAGCCCTTTTGGCTATGGCATCACAGCTGAAGCTCAGCTGATTATCCACCATGACCTCTGAAACTTTTACAGTCAGTGCTTCCCAGGATAGAGTCCCCCATCCTGTACATAGGGCTTACATTCTTTGTTCTGAGATGTATAGATTTACATATGGCTGTATTAAAAAGCATATTTTTTTCGCTTGTGCCCATCTTACCAAATGATCCAGATCACTCTATGTAAGTGACCTGTCCTCTTCATTAATTATCACTCCCTCAATCTTTGTGTCATCTGCAAACTTCATCAGTGATGATATTATGTTTTATTCCAGGTGTTACCAGCTTTGCCTGTTGCTTTGAGGTATGCTCATTTATTAGGGTTAGTCTTCTGGTGGTGTGGAGGGTAGTTCTGTAATTCTATCAATGTTCTGCTTGTGTCACTAGTATTCTCATACAGAGCTCTGCTTCTTCCTGCTGCAAGTTCCCTCCCAATGGTGCTATCCTGCAGGACCTAGGTTCCCCAGGGCTGGGTTTTTCCAGCCCCAGAATCAGACAAACACATGAATGAACACGAACACACCACATCTGAGAGGACCTGGTTAATCAGCACTCCCAAGCTGACCCCTTATATGTCCCTGGACTCAGTAAGCTGGGTCGAGCAGCATTTCCAAGCTGTCACTCTCATATGCCATGGGCACAGCACCAGGATAGAGTACACCTGAGCAGGCTGGGTCGAGCAGCGCTTTCAATCTGCCACCCTCATATGCCCCTGGACTCAGCCAACTGGGTCGAGCAGACTTCCAAGCTGCCACCCTCATGTGTCCCAGGTTCAGCATGTCCCTATCCCCACTTTCACGTTACAGTTGTCCTGGTAGTAACCCACTTGATGAGCAAATCCCACAGGATTTTAGGGTGCTGCAGGGATCTTTTATCTTAGGTATGAGGAGTGTTGCTGCTGAGCGAATGGGGAAACCAAAAGACACCCATGGAGGGGAGGAGGGGCGGGAGAGGGAGAGAGAATGGAACCGATGCAGATTTTGGATCCAGGCATCAGAACATTTACTTCAGCATGGGTAGGGGTTTTTGTAGAGAAAAAACAATGGCTCAAGGGAGAACACTAGATTTGTTTAGGTATAAACTGATGGCTCAAGGGCGTATACCAATGTTGTTTTGTTCAGGCTAGACAATGGGAGCTGATCATTCCTGGCTATGGACGGTGTTCCTTGGAGGGAGCTCACAATGCAATTAGGGAGCTTCACTATTTTGGATACAAATAAAGGATTCATTACTAGAATTGGTCTGATAACTACTGACCTGAGTGTGTGCAGGCGTCGGTTCATTAACATCTGGAGCAGAGATCCCCCATCATGCGGTGCTTCCCTGCTTTTCTGGTCCCAGAGTTCCGTGCGGTTCTTGTCTTGGAATCTCTGTTCTCCATTCTGTATGCTAATGGAGATGCCTCCTTGTCCCATCTTAGATGCAGATGAGGCTAGGGGAGTTTCCTTAATCCTGTCACCCTTATCCCAAGGATTTAGGTGTGTCTCCCACTGCCTTTTCATTGCTTTTTGTAAATCTTTCTTCTGATCAGTTTTGGTTCAAGCAGAGGCTGCGGGGCAGGGGCAGGAGGTCTTTTGTGAGTCAGACAGGCTGGGTACAGCAACCTGGTTCCCCAGGAACACAGGGCTGCTAGGTAACAGGTCATTGCTAAAAATATTAAATTGCGTAGGGTCAAAAATCAATGCCTGTGGGACTCTACTAGAAACGCACCCACTCAATAGTGATTCCCTATTTACAGTTAGATTTTGAGACCAGTCATATAGACAGTTTTTAATCTATTTAATATGTGTCATGTTCACTTTGTTTCATTCTAGTTTTTTAATCAAAGTCTGTCGAGCAGTACCAAGTCAAATGCCTTATAGAAGTCTAAGTAGATCACATCAACACTATTACCTTTATCAACCAAATTTGTAATCTCATCAAAAAAAGATATTGTTAGTTTGAAAGGATCTATTTTCCATAAACTGATGTTGATTGGCATTACTTTTATTACCCTCCTTTAATTCTTTATTAATCGAAATGTATTAGCTACTCCATTGTTTTGCCTGCGATCGATGTCAGGCTGACATGCTTATAATTACCTGGGTCATCCCATTTGACCTTGTCAAATATTGGCAGAACACAAGAAACTTCATCCTGCCATCAGAATTGTAACTAAACAAAGTTACAAAAGGTAGGTATAAATTGTCAGTTCTCAGAGTGGAGAGAGGTAAATAGTGGTGTCCCCCAGGGGACTTTTCTGGGATCAGTCCTATTCAACATATTCATAAATGATCAGGAAAAAGGGGTAAACAGTGAGGTGGCAAAATTTGCAGATGATACAAAATTACTAAAGATGGTTAAGACCCAGGCAGACTGCGAAATGCTACAAAAGGATCTCTCAAAACTGGGTGACGGGGCAACAAAATGGTAGATTAAATTTAATGTTGGTAAATGCAAAGTAATGCACATTGGAAAGCATAATCCCAACTATACATATAAAATGATGGGGTCTAAATTAGCTGTTACCACTCAAGAAAGATCTCGGAGTCATCATGGATAGTTCTCTGAAAACATCCACTCAATGTGCAGCGGCCATCAAAAAGTGAACAGAATGCTGGGAATAATTAAGAAAGGGATAGATAATAGGGCAGAAAATATCATGTTGTCTCTCTCTAAATCCATGGTATACTCAAATCTTGAATACTGTGTGCAGATATGATTGCCCCATCTAAAAAAAAAAAAAGATATACTGGAATTGGAAAAGGTTCAGAAAATGGCAACAAAAATGATTAGCATTATGGAACAGCTTCTGTATGAGGAGAGATTAATAAGACTGGGCTTTTTCAGCTTGGAAAAGAGACAACTAAGGGGGAATATGATAGAGGTCTGTAAAACCTTGTAAAAAGAAGGAAGTGTTATTTACTCCTCCTCATAACACAAGAACTAGGGGTCATCAAATGAAATTAATAGGCAGCAGGTTTAAAACAAATAAAAGGAAGTATTTCTTCACACAACACACAGTCAACCTGTGGAACTCCTTGCCAGAGGATGTTATGAAGGCCAATACTATAACGGGGTTCAAAAAAGAACTAGATAAATTCATGGAGGATAGGTCAATTAATGGCTATTAGCCAGGATGGGCAGGAATGGTGTCCCTAGCCTCTGTTTGCCAGAAGCTGGGAATGAATGACAGGGGATGGATAACTTGATTACCTGTTTTGTTCATTCCCTCTGGGGCACCTGGCACTGGCCACTGTCGGAAGACAGGATACTGGGCTAGATGGACCTTTGGTCTGACCCAGTAGAGCCATTCTTATGTTAAACATTTCACCTTCTGGTGAACATTTCTGCAAGGAATGCATAGTTAGAAGATATTGTTAATCTTAAATGAGCCTAAAATTATAAATCCCAATAGTTTTTTTATTATGATTATGGATTTTACTTTGTAAAAACTATAGGGTTTGAAACAATACTTTTAGACCGTGGTTGAGTGTTTAATGAGGGCTCAAGCTCTCAAAAACATGGAGTTTTCTTTTTCTTTAAATTTTTTTGATATGAATGAAATGCTCATAAAAAGGTGGCATGTTGACAGCCTTAGAGAATGGAGCCATCTCTTCACAGAACAGACTGTGACAATGAAACATACACTGCACTGCCAATGTGCCTGAACCCTGATCGGGAGGAACCAGGTAGTTCAGTCCCTATGCCCAATCATTTCCTGGTCTTTCTTCTGAGATTGCGAACAAGGTGCTTATAGGGGGGCATGCGTGTAAGATGTAGACCATTTACCTGACTGAAATCACCATCTTCAGTTCACGTAGGCCATAGCACAGCTAGCAGATGATAACAAATATCAGAAACTACCTGCAGATTGAACTGGACACCTAAGGTCTCGATCCTGCAAAGTCTTGTGTACATACTTAACTTCACACAATCATAGAATATCAGGGTTGGAAGGGACCTTAGGAAGTCATCTAGTCCAACCCCCTGCTCAAAGCAGGACCAATCCCCAATTTTTGCCCCAGATTCCCAAATGGCCCCCTCAAGGATTGAACTCACAACCCTGGGTTTAGCAGGCCAATGCTCAAACCACTGAGCTATCCCTCCCCCCCGACTCAACAATGTGAGTAATCCCTCTGACTTCAACGGGGCTACTTGCAGTGCATAAAGGGACAGCTGTCTCTGTGGATCATGGATAGAGATGTGATCAGTGATGTAGCTGCGAACTAACTTATTTGTGGTTTTGGAGATCGGGACCAAGGTCTTATGTTAGCAACAGAAGCAGAATGGGAGCTAGTGGAGGGATCAGAACAGAGACAATGGGTTCACAGTGGCCTGCAACAATGAAGAGGTAGGTTGATTCCTATTGGAGCCTCTGCATCGTTCCCATCCTTGGCTCCATATACAGTGATTCAAATAATCCATTCTACAGGTGAAAAAACATGGATTTCTATGGGGAGATCCTCCTCCGGGGGAAAGTTTACTAGTAAGGTGGAAGAAGCCATTTTTTTTACCATAGATGCTATCTGATTATCCATGGTTAATGATGAATCAAACAGGATCCCAACACTTCGCAACCACTTTGATGAAAAGGGAGAAGTGGGGATTGCCTTGGATGGAAGGAGGAAGACAGGCGTGTCAGCCAGAGTTCTTCAAAGGGTTTCTCTCCTCAGATCCAGCATCACTTTGGTCTTCCCCAAAACATCTAAGAGTCCAAATGCAGCATAAAATTCTCTTTTCTGGTTTGCGGTATAGAACACTTATTCACAATGTGGATCTTTATTGCATACCTGCCCTGGCTGCACATGTGGAATGACTTGTGTGGGAGTTAGGCACATGGAACAATACAAATTACGCAATCAGCGGGTGACTGCACTCTATGAAGAATGGAGAGAATTTTGCCTGCAATTTTTTAGGAAGCAGCCACTTGATAAGTTAATATTTAATTAGTTGTATAAATATAGTTTTAGCTAATAAAATATTGCGTAGAGCCTTAGGGGGTCGTTAAAATGAGAATTAACAATTTTATTGATTTATCTGTTTAGTTTTATTTATTTATTTTTTAAGGTACCACTTTGGTTTGCCGAAATTATTCAGCGCAAGGTCAAAGGACAACTGCTTTACAGAGAAGACGCCTTTGCTGAAGGTTTCCTCTGAGGACAATGGGTGGGTTATTTTTATTTCAAATTAAGGATTGTTTTTACATTATTCCTTCTGACGTTCTGATTGTAGGGTTGCAGAGAGGCAGCCTAGACAGTAGGGGTTTTGAGTGGAGTAGCACTTTAGTGGAATATGATGGGGAAACAGGAAGGAAAAGGGAGGAAGTAGGTTGTATGAAGGAGGATGAGAGGAGGGCTGTAGGGTGAGTGACACTATGTCGTGTAGATACCAGTGCATAGGATTTTCCTCACATACTACTGCTTCCTGATGCACTGGGGAGCTGAGACAGCAGTGCTGTAAGAAGCTTGTGATGTGCTGATGTGTTGGTGCATACAGAATCCAATCCCTGGTGCACCAAGGAGCCAATTCTTATATGCACTGAGACACTGGTGCCTCAAGGTTTCTTCCCCCATGGAGGGACTCCCCAGTGAATCAAAGTATGTGTCGAGACATTGATGCTCATGGACTGGGCACCTTCCAACTCCTGCCCCTTCACAGACTCCCTTACACCCCAGCTGCCCTTGCACAGTTACCTGTCTCCTTGTGCCTCTCACACAGCCCTACTTCTCCCTCCCCACTAGCCTGGCCACAGGCCACAGAAGTGGGGAACCAGGCCAGAGACTAGCTGCACTCCAGTCAACCTTCCATGAGTCATCAGACTGGAGCTGTTCTTTGGACATCCTCCTATGGTCTTCACTGCAGCAAATACAGGGCAGAGATTCACTCTCATGAAGCATAGGTTTGTCAGAGAAGCAGTCTGCACTGCCCAGTTCCTAAACACACACAATTTACTTGACTCTGTGTAGCTCCTAGAATCTCAGCCAGATAACATTTCTTCCACCAGCCATCACACTAATGCCCTGATTCTGCAAACTCTTAGGCACATGCTTAACTTGTCCACCATGAGTATTCCTATTGAAATCAATCACAGGAAAGTTAAGAATGTGCAAAATCAGGATATAAACCAGTATATTTTTAAATTAAGGGAAATCATTTATTCACTTTTTATTAAAAATGTTTTGTAGGTTACGATGTATGGCTCTTCATAATCCAGATTTTACCACAGATGATGATTCATGGGATAACAGCTCCGCAGAATTTGAGCAAAGGTCTCACCTGGGAAGTGAAATGACCAGCTTGTCTAGATCTGCTTCCTCTGAGAAATGTGAACTTTTGGATAACCTTCATGTCAAGTTCAATTTATCAAAGATGAGGTATGAATCCAGAGCTCGCTTGTTTTGCTTTTGTTATTTCTGCAAGGGTCAACAACCAAAGGCAGATGTCTTGAAAATGATTTCATTTCTGCAAATGAGTAAAATAACACTCCATATTCTGGGTCATGTTGTACCATCAATTTTTGAGGAAAACCAAAACACCCTTTGAAATTCATCATGAAATCTGGTTCCTTGTTATTACAGGCAACCTGTCTTAGGCCTCTAACTAAATACTATATAAGGGAAAAATATGTCTTTATGCCTTTTTTAAAGTTCTTTGTGTTCATTTGTAAATATACCGCAAGATCTTCCACAATAGGTTTTGCTGCTCGGATAAATTTTTGGTTACAAAGTTTTTAACTACCACTATCTTTGTAAATGTATTTTTATTATAATTATAATAGCTTTTTATATGTACTGTAATGCAAAATGTGGCCAAAACAGGTTTGCAGCCCTGCATCCTTCAGTTATCTAAAGTAGGTAGACCTTGTATAAAGTCCACATTTCTTTCTTTCTTGGGGTATGGGTTTATTAGTAAATTAAATGTTATCAGTACAATCTGAACTTAAGCATAAAATTGGTCAGTGTTGGCTTTTCCTAGATTTTAGCTGCAGAACCCCTTTGTTCCAGGTGCTAGTTCCTTTTGCCTCTTCTAGAAACGACAGCACTCTTTTCATACTCTAGTTGCGCCTGCAGTAATCACCTGGCAGCATCGCACAGGGTTCAGATATCTCTGTTACTCAACATAGGTGCTCTGCCTCCTGTGCTCTGCCTCCTAGAGTCTGCCACGCTGTGTGATTTAGCCAAATAACGTTTTGTAACAATGTGCTTTGTCTTAGCTCACTGCTTCCTGTTCTAATTAGGGATATTTAAATAACATGGGATTTTCCCTATTCTCCATTGTTGTTGAATAAGCAGAGTAGGCTAACTGTATTGGCTACAGTTAGCACAGCTTGGATAAATACTGACAACTATACCAGCACTGTTTCTTTGCAATATTAGCAGTTTGAGCCACTGTTGATGTTGTCTCAGTCCTGCTTGGTTCCTTTACTTAATCATTTGCAAAACCACATAAGTTTGCATTTTGGGAAAGTACTATATTTCCTTGGCGGATTTTCCTGTGAGCTATTTTGCCGCACTGTTGAATATACATAAAGGGCCAGATCCTCAGCTGGGATAAATCAGCATAGCTCCATTGACGTTAATGGAGCTACTAGCTGAGGATGTGCCTCACAGTTATTAAGTTAAAGACAGAAGGGGAAATTCTGCCCAGATTTACACCTCATGCAGGCCCATTGAAGTCCAATGGGATTCCCCTGGGGGTATAAATCAGGATAGAATGTGGCACAGAATTTGTATTTGCATTACTATGCCAGATTAGAATTGTAATGCAAGACACAGGTTGCTAAATTCAGTTAAGCCAAAATCTGATCGTTTCTGGGTTGTAAGCTGTTAAAAGCAGTGCTCCTGTAATACTAAGTGCCAACAACCAAACAACCCTCTTCCCCCAAATGCTAAGCTTCATCAATACAATAACATTTTTCCGAAGCTTCTAATTATATCTTGTCAGCTCTTGAGGATGAATTTGTTATTTAAGGACAAGTAGTTATGGACTTCTCAATTAACGCCTCTTGATTTCTATTGTATCTTCCAAGGAAGTTGTCATCGTGTTTCTTGTTTCAATAGGAACTGTTGAAACATAATTTGAAAGTGCAGACTGAAGATTTATCAAATGCATTACATCTAAAATAATCTGAACAGGGCTTTAATAATTTGTAAAATATTAAAAAAAAATCCTAACAAAGCATGTAAATAGTAGTGTGTTGTTAAGATGCAGAGAATAGATGTGGGAGAGATAAACGAAATATATAATTAAAGACATGTACTGGGTGTTCTTCACACATCCTACTTGGTTGTAGCTCACACGTATTATCAATCCTGAGGTGCTGGTAATTGCTTTTGTAACTTAAAATTGGTCATTGATGCCCTGAGTTTCAAACCTTTTTTGTTCTGCTATTTTTCATTTTTCAATAGCTTGGACTTTGATGTTTCTAGATGACAGACTTTAAATAGACTGAGCTTGCTTCTCTGTTGCCTTGCAGCTTGGATTGCTCTGTGGCCACCTACATGGTTTCCAATTTTCCCATCAGTGATCTTGATCCTAGGATTTATTTCCACTATGATTCAAACATGACTTCTGAATCTTTTGAAACTTATCTAATTTAGTTTTCTATTACACAAATGACTCTCTTAATGCAGCTATTTACTGAACTAGACCCTTCTCAACTAATTCTAGTGTCTTGGAATGTTTTTCTCTTTGCCACCATCAGGCTTAAAGCAACCCACCCACTTGGCATTCTATCAGGAAGGCAGTGAATTTTTTAATGTTTACTTTTAGCTAAAATACTAGGGAGACATCCATGGTTTTAGTTAATGGAGAGATTTAAGAGACAAATTACAAAGTAGAACCCATTGCTACTGTGAATCTAAAACATAATGTGACATACCTGGGGCACAATCCAAACTAGTGGGGACTGTGTCACCCCTGTCCTGAGACCTTGGGTGCCTTATAATGCTTTGTTGTAGTAGCTTCCACCTGGGCCACTCACAAACAGCCTTCCAGCAGGCAAGCCACATGCTGAGGGTCTGCATGTAACTGCAGCCTGCCAGCTAAACCCTGGCTCTCACCAGCCTTGCTTATACTACAGGGTGACCTCAACACCCCCCCAGTCCCAGATCTTCCCCCAGAAATATATGTCCTGTATTGCCCAGGAATGTCACGGAACTGGTTATGCTGAGCTGTGCATGGACTTGCCCATGTGATCCCAAAACTCCAGGGTAAGATGATGCTACACAGGGAGTGGGGAGGAGCATCCATCCAGGGGAGAAAGTCTATTTAAACCCCGGGGAGGCCCCTCTATGTTGTCTTCAGCTGGCTAAAGAGAGAGACTCTTCACCCCCCAAGGACACACCTGAAAGAGACTGAACAAAGGACAAAGACAATAGGGGGTGTGAGCGATTGCTGGGCCCAGGCTAGGAGGACTATAGCCTGTAAAGGGAAGTTTGCTGGAACTGGTGAGGTTTTTATCTGTATACAGTGTGATTAGACATAGACTTGCGTGTTTTATTTTATTTTACTTAGTAATTCACTTTGTTGTGTCTGTTACTACTTGGAATCACTTAAATCCTACTTTCTGTACTTATTAAAATAACTTTTTACTTATTAAGTTACCTGGAGTACGTGTTAGTACCTGGGGCGGGGGCGGGGGTGAACAGCTGTGCATATCTTTCTATCTTTGAAATAGAGGGTGAACTATTTGAGTTTACACTGTATAAGCTTTATACAGGGTAAACCGGAGTTATTCAGGGTTTGAACCCCATTGGGAGTTGGGCACCTGGGTGTCAAAGGCAAGAGCACTTTCTGAGCTGCTTCCAGGCAGGCCTACAGCTGTTAGTGGACGTGGTTCAGACCTGGGTCTGGGTTTGCAGCAGACCAGCGGGTCTGGCACAAAACAGACAGGATTCTGGAGTCCCAAGCTGGAAAAGGCAGGAAAGCAGCGGCAGAAGTAGTCTTGGCACACCAGGTGTCAGCTCCAAGGAGGTTTCTGTGATACCAACCCGTCACAACTGGAAAATGCAAATTTTTAATAGGAAATAGTTTAATTCAAGCATGGTTTGACATACTAAGTATTTTCCTGAGATTTTAGTATATTTGATGGTATTGAATCTTTTTAAAATAAGTCATTGTTCAGTGTACTCAGGCTTACTGTGATAATGTAAAATATAAATCAAAACCAAGGTTCTGATAGTTTATCTGTGAATGTCCAGAAACTGGTGATGTTTTAAAGAGAGAATCTGATTATTGAGGGACTCCAAATGTCTATTCCCTTTTTACAACTATGATTTTTTTCCCCAAAAATTTCAGGGTACATATTAGAAATATTTTGAGGGAATGATCAAATTTTGGAGACGTCAGCCCTGACAGTGTGCCTCTTGTGTAACAAGTAAAATGTATTTAAGGCCCAGCCTTGAAGTTCTTATACAAGGAAAACTCCACTGATGTCAAAAGTAGCTTTGTATTTGTAAGGACGACAAGATAGAGCTCTGGAATGGCAATAGACAATTGCTTGCATTTTAGTGCCTGTATTCAGTACTCTATGGGGAAACTGAGTTCTCTGGCTAATCATGTTATTTTCTATCTAAAAAATTTCCTTATGATCAAACACAAATAATGTTTTTTTAATAAAGTTTCTATAAGTAACATTATTCTTACTTTTCAGATGCTGTTTAAGATTCCTAAAAGTTTCAACCCTTTTTATCTTTGTAGTGGTGTGCTCTGTAAGTATTGGATTTGCCACATTCTTTCATTTAATAGATTAAAATTAAATCAGTGTAATGATTTTAAATTGGAATTACTGTCACTTAAGGCTAAATCTAGTCCTCTCAGGGGAGTGAGGATCAATGGGCAAAAAGATGCACAAGTCTCTTGTGGACTAGTTAACACTGGCCCACACACTACATACTGTGCCCCCAAGGAATCATGGAGAGGAGGAAGGTCCAGTTAATTAGCATGTATGTCACTGGAAGGTGTATAATGATTTTGAGATGGCTCCAAGTACCACTTCAAAACTGGGGGCCTTCACGGGTCAGCTTCTTCCTCTGCCAAAATGTCCACACTAACTCCTCCACTTCCCCCTCAAACCAGTGTTTTCCCATATGGCACCATAATAAAAGCTGAAAAATGTTTCATGACCATTTTATTAGATTTACCTCATGTTTTGAAATCATCACACAAATTAAAGTTGGCTACTCAAGCCTTCTATGGAGCACTACATCTACATCCTTCTTTGTTTCTTGTTATAATTTTGCACAACTCTGTTAATGAACTTCTTGAATGCAATGCATTCATCTTTGGTGGCTTCTCATGTGTCCGGTACTTCCATTCCTTCAGTTGATATGCTCATTAGTTCATTAACATGATCAGGCAGAAGGCGACTTCTTTCAGAACACAACATTCTATTCAATGATGAAAATGAATGCTCAACTGTAGCTGTTGTGACTGGGAGTAGCAAGAGATAAATTCCTACTTCTTTCATCCCAGGAAACACAGCATAAAGATCAGGTCGAGCCACTAGTGATGATAAAAAAGAAGTTGAAGTCAAATCTTCATTCATTCGTCATATGATATTCCACTCTATTCAAATTCTCTATTCTGTCCTGAGCACATGGCAGCCCCATTGCTGATAGTGCCTCACTCCACTCAACTGTCAGTATTTTATAGGACAGGGATCTGTAAAAGCTACGTAGAGGTTGAGTAGAATCTAGAAGTTGCTGTTGTAGATTTTTAAGAATCAAGTCTGTGTACTTTTTCAGTTGTCTTAACAAACACTTCTTGTACTCTTCACTTAAGGATTCAATATAAATGCCTTTCATTAGTCAACTTCTGGACTGAAGTCTTTGCTTCTTCCAGTACTTTTTCAATGGATAGCTCTCTGATCCAAATGTACTTCTATTGCTGGACAAAGATCTACTTCTGTTGTAGCAGATGCCTGGATGGCATTGTTTAATGACCCAAGTAGTTTCAACAGTAGAATTACAAGAGAGAGAATGGCAATAGTCTTCTCTGAACATAGTAGCAAAAGTAATCCACCAGTCTCACTACTTAGATCCATCCCATCTTGGTAGATACTTTCCAAAGCCAGTAATAATGGCTGGAGTAATTTTAAAACAACAGCCAAGGATCGCTCATGAGAAAGCCAGAGGGTTTTCCCAGGTTGGACTAATTTGCACTTCAGTCCCAGTATATCGTCAATATTTTGCAAGGTTTTCAGTCTTTTTGGACTCTTGCTGAAAAAAGAATCTAATGAAGACATTAAATTTATAGCTTTTTAAATGTCTTTTGAAGAGTCTGCAGCTTGTGTTAGCGCTAATTGGAGAAGATGGCCTCTGCAGTGTGTATAGGAGAGATTAGGGTTACACTTTTCTCTGAGCAAAGTTTGTACTCCACTATGTCATCTGTTTGGGGTCCAATTGACAAGCATTTAACTCTTCTAAGATGTGGGTTGTCACAAATGCAGCTGATGTGTCGTCTATAACTTGAACATCTAGAAATGGCCTATCACTATCATCAAGATAACGTACACAATGACTTAATACTTGATGCCCATTTGCATCAGTGCATTCATCAGCCATGTATGCAAATTTTTTGAATGTGGTGAAAGAGTTCTTCACTTTTTCAACTGTTGAGTCTTTCGCTGTTGCACCACATGCTTCTTGCCAGTCAGTTGAGTTTCTTGCAGAAAGATAGTGAGCATTTGCTGGCCTTGTTCAGAACCAGTGTTCAACTTCAGGATGAACAAGTGACAATGCACTTAACATTGGCCTCCAGTTTGTAGTGTGTGGTATCTCTTGCTTAAATAGAAAGTATGATCACAGCCATGTTTGTTCGCATGAACTGTGTTGTGTGTCCAGCATTCTTAACAGCCTCATTATCACTCAGCGGTGTTGTCCTTGGTCAGTGGAGACTGAGTTCAGGAGTGCTTTCACATGAGTTCACCTCCTGGAGGGGGGGGAAAGTAGGGCAAGAAGGCACCTTGCTCATTCCTCCAGCTGCTCACTGTTCGCTCTGGCCACTGTTGTTTGTTGTGCCAGCGTTCTTATGTCGCTCTGTTGCCAATGGCCCTGCGCCATCACCTTCTGCTGCCACCTGCCACTGTGACCTCTGTGAGTTGGTCTCTTGAGGTTCCACCCAGCTTTCAGTGATTTCAGCTGAGATCTCAGTGGGGGAACCTCACTGCTAGTACAGGCTGGGCCGTCTCTTCCACAGAAACACTGTCCCACAGCAGGTCTACGCACGAAGACCTGATTATCCGTGATTTCAGCTGTAGTGGTCACTTAACAAAACAAGAGACTATCTATGGAGCCTAATCAGCTCTATCTTTAAACAGTGGAGAGGGGCAGGTCAAATAGTACTTGTGACTCAGGCAGACCATCAAGCAAAACACCTGTCCCCACCCTCTCTCTTGATGCACTCAATTAGCACAGGCTAAGTACAGTTCAACTGCCCTTTACCCATACAATAAGAATACAATACAATATACAATAAGAATAACAACATTTCACTATCACCCCCCCCCCCGCATTTAAGTGATTTGTAACCCAACCCCAGCCAAAATCTATCACTTTGGCAACACAGCTCGGTTTGCTGGATACCTAGGTAGATTAGGTATGAATGTAAATACAATCTGGTCCTGAAGCCTTTCCCCACTCCCCAGCTCATCACTAGCTGTCAGGGAGAGCTCATTTAGACTGCTTACAAATCATAATTTGAAATTATTAGGTTGGCCAACATCACCGAAATGAATGCACTGACATTGTCATAAAAAACAACAGCTGTATAAGGAAGCTTGTCTATGTTCATACTTTTCAAATCTATTATACTTTTTCAGATATATTTTATCAGTGTATTTTATCATACACTTTACATGCTTTTAAAGTGTGTATTAATGTTTCAATTTCAATTCAAATTTCCAAACAATCACTAAATTGGAAACACTACATGTAGCTAGTTCACAAAACTGGGGTGGGGGGCTGGGGAAATTCGGGTGTGTGTGTGTACACCCCCGCTAGGGGGTGTGTAGGGAAATCCCTGCCTCAAACTCTCATGGAACTCCTTGCACAGTGGGAAAACAGGCCCTGCAAAACCTCATGTGGGCTCTCTGCCTTCCCCAATGGCTGTTAAAATGTGGCTGTCGGTATAACTTCTGGTCAGCTAGCACAGGGAGGGGAGCTGCAGAAGGCTGCACTCTAGCAGCCATTGGGGAAGGCAGAGAAACTGTCCCAGGAATAAAGCTGGGAGGGTGAAAATAGTATATAGCTTCATATTCTAGCTAGTTCCCCCAGACCCAGCTCTTTTTAAAAATCTCTCCCATTCTGACTGATGCCCTAATTCTAGTTCCTCTCTCTTTCTGTCTCTAGAACCCTTTCCTCGTCCTCTTGTCTTCCCCTTCTTTAATCTCTGCTCTTTCCTTCTTCCTCTTTTCATTGTTCTAATACTCCTGTCTTTTTTTCCCCATCCACAAGCAACATTTCTCTTAGTGTCTCTTGCCTGTAAATGCCGTATGTGTGTTTTTAATCTCCATCTCTAATGAGCTGTTTCTCATCTCTCCTCAAATCCCCACTCTAGTCCATTGCCTGATTCTAGTTCTCTCCTCTCACTCTTTCCCTTCCAGGATCCTCATTTTCTCTCCTCCTTTCTTTCATGATTGCATCATTATCCTGGCTTTTCCATCCTCCTCGCCTCATCTTAACTGATCAACAGTGCTGTGGGAGGCAGTCAGCTCCCAAATTAAGTGGCTCCTTTCCTGGCTTTGTTGCTCCCTGCTGTACTATAATGACACAAATCGAACGCTTGAAAGGTGGAGGCAGAAAAAGAATGGAGGGAGACACTGATCCAGAATCCAGTAGCAGTCACAGTGTTCTAGTGGAGGGAAGCTAGAGGCATAGCAGGGGAGCTGGCTGAGGGGCTCTGCAGCAGAGTTGTCAGATTGCTGCTGTTGACTGTTTGGATAGTCCTAATGGAATCTATTAAGTGTTAGGCTGCAAGGCTCTGCAAGCGTTTGGGAGGGTTGGAAATTATCTGCTTGCCTGACATGAGGAATCTTTTTCTGCCTGGCAGGATTCCTGTAGCAGAGGGCACAATAAGCATTTATGTTTCCCCAGCCAGGGCAGGATTTGGGCCTAATTTTCCAGACAGTTCCTTAAAACTAGCCTCCAACTTTGTCCTGGGAGAGACTTGATTACAATAAACAAAACGTATGACTTAGCTAGTTTAAATGTGGTGAAGGATTACACCTCAATGCCACTGACTCTTTTTTAGAGTCACAGGCCTGGTTTTAAGTTTGGGAAATATCAGCAATTGGAGTTAAATATACCTGAAAACATTAATGGGAATTGTACATTTGTTTATAAGGTTCAAGAAAGGCCATTTCATATTTTTTTTTGAGACAGACTGGGTAGATAGGTCAACTCTGTAACAATTCAATGTATGCCCATTTTTTGTTTTTTCATAGGTTTTATTTAGCACTTATCCAGATCAAGGAGCACCCTGGCAGATGTTGGCTGTGTCACCATTGGAAAGCTACTGTATCCTTTATCAATTTCTTTTTAATAATCAGAGAGAGCAGTGCGGTCACCGGTTATACTGATGATAAGCTGATTCAAAATGGCTGCTTTCTTGATTACTAAGTTAGATATTGACAGCGATTTATTTCCTTAGAGTCTGTGATGCTACCTAACTGCCGTTATGGCAGCAAATTAATTTGTTCACAAACCTGTTTCCATAGTAACTTATCTAAATGATAATGAAGTGTGCAAAGGCCTGATTTTCCTATTTCTTCAACTGGACACCACTTGACACCTACTCATGTCCTAAAAAAGGAGCTGAAGTTCATAATGAAACCTGACCATGATATGCAAAATGTAAACAACAGAGGTATAAGTTCACAATGACAGAAAAATCCCAAAACTAGTTCCCCCAAAGATATGACTAGTTTAAATGTGAATTAAAGTTGTTATTAATGCATTTTAAAAAATAACCCTTATCATAGTTTACCTGTAATATATAATTAGTAAGCAAGAAGATGGACAGAATCTTTTTTTCTTGTTAATGTCCACTAAAGTTGTATTTAGAAAATGAAAAATGTATGCGGCGATGGAGATTTGAGTAGAAGCTTTGAGTCCTTAATGTTGATGGTGGAATACTGCTTCCTTTCTTAATGATATGAAGTTGAACTCCCAGTATGATGCTGCGGCCAAAAGGGCTAACACAATCCTTGGAAGTATAAAGAGGGGATTTTTGAGTAGGAGTAGAGAGGTGATTTTACCTCTCTACTGGAGCGACTGCTACTGGAATACTGTCTGGTTCTGGTATTCAAAATTCAAGAAGGATGTTGATAAATTTGAGAGGGTTCAGAGAAGAGTCACAAGAATGATTAAGGGATTAAAACGTATCTTATAATGCTAGACTTAAGGAGTTTAATTTATTCAGTTTAACAAAGAGAAGGTTAAGGGGTGACTTGATGGCAATTTATAAGTACCTACATGGGGAACAAATATTTGATAATGGGCTCTTCAGTATAGCAGAAAAAGGTATAACATGTACCAATGACTGGAAGTTGAAGCAAGATACATTCAGACTGGAATAAGGCTTACATTTTTAACAGTGGTATAATGGAACCATTGGAACAATTTACCCTGGGTCATGGTGGATTCTCCATCACTGAACATTTTAAAATCAAGATTGGATGTTTTTTCTAAAAGACATGCTCTAGGAATTATTTTGGGGAAGTTCTATGGTCAGACTAGATGACCACAGTGGTCCTTTTTAGTTCTGGAAGGGTGCTAATTCAGGTATTTCTTGGAGCACAAATTCTGATCTTTGCCCTCCCCCCAGCAGGGACCCTGCTCCAGTCCCTGCTCCACACCCCACATAGACCTCTGGTCTCCTTTTACCAGGGAGTTTCTCCTCTCTCTTACCCTCACAGTGAATGAACTGATACTGCCAGGAGTCCAGTTCTCAGTAGATTCCCTTGCACTTCACTGTACAGGGACAGAATCCCCACATACCAGGTCACAACACTATCTGGCCTGGCTACCCCTCCATCTGTACAGAGGGGCAGTTTGGTCAGATTTGAGTGGTGGTGTGACACCATGTGTCAGATCACAATGACACCCACTGAAATTTGGCCCAGTTGCCCTTCTGTCTGGACGTCACAACCACACAGCTGGAGCAATGCTCTGGACTGCAGCCGTACTGATGTAGTAGGGGACCACTGCTTAAAAGTGCTTGGAGCATCTCCCCTCTGCCCCAGCTTTAAGCAAGTGCCCAAACCATTCATTTCTCCACTCCTGAACCCTCTAATTGGCACCACTGCTTGAAACCTATGCGGGGGGTGAGGAGGGAAGACATTTAATTTGATGCTTCTATTACTACTAATGTGAGCTGTTCATTATACATGAACATTTAGTGAATCATTAAATGCACCAATATTCTGGTGTTGAATCTGAGTTTTTAGTACCTTGAAATCTAAGTATTAGACTATAGGGAATTAACATCTATAGACAGACTGAAAGATTAATAAGCACTGCCAGGCTTGCAAGTAATACACGGCATCATTATTAGGATAGGATTAAAATTCAAAATGATCTGCACAAATTGGAGAAATGGTCTGAAGTAAATAGGATGAAATTCAATAAGGACAAATGCAAAGTGCTCCACTTAAGAAGGAACAATCAGTTGCACACATACAAATGGGAAATGACTGCTTAGGAAAGAGTACTTAGGAAGGAGTACCGCGGAAAGGGATCTGGGAGTCATAGTGGATCACAGGCTAAATAGGAGTTAACCCTGTTGCAAAAAAAGCAAACATCATTTTGGGATATATTAGCAGGAGTATTGTAAGCAAGATTCGAGAAGTAATTCTTCCACTCTACTCCTCACTGATAGGCCTCAGCTGGAGTATTGTGTCCAGTGCTGGGCACGTTATTTCAGGAAAGATGTGGATGAATTGGAGAGAGACCCAAGAAGAGCAACAAAAATGATTGAAGGGAAGACTGAAAAAATTGGGTTTGTTTATTCTGGAGAAGAGAAGACTGAGAGGGGACATAACAGTTTTCAAGTACATAAAAGGTTGTTAGAAGGAGGAGGGAGAATTTTTTTTCTTCTTAACCTCTGAGTATAGGACAAGAAGCAATGGGTTTAAATTGCAGCAAGGGCGATTTAGGTTGAACATTAGGAAAAACTTTCTAACTGTCAGGGTGGTTAAATGCTGGAATAAATTGCCTAGGGATGTTGTGGAATTTCCATCAGGATGTCCGAGATGGTCTAGATAATGCTTAGTCCTTCTATGAGTGCAGAGGACTGGACTAGATGACTTCTTGAGGTCCTTTCCAGTCCTAAGATTCTATGTATTTGTTTCTGTTGAATTCTACTGAAGAGGCCGTACTTTGGAATGACTGCATTTCCTCTATATTATTATTGTTTTGCCATATTAGTTCTAGAGTGCTACATATGTGAATGGTGCTTTAGGGACCAATAGGAAAGGTCTGTGCCCTGAGAACTTATGCATCCCACTAGACCAGGGATCTCAAACTCAAATCACCACGAGGGCCACATGAGAACTAGTATATTGGCCTGAGGGCCGCATCACTGAAACCTTTTCATACAATGATAGAAAAGTATAGTCAAAAATGAAAAAAATGAAGAGTAATATAGTTTTCTATTTAAAGTCAATGTATTAACTTTTTAAAAACTGTAATGCAAAGAGGGGGTTTAATAAAATATAAACTCAGTAATGTTTGGAGCTTGGCTGCTAGTGAAGTCAGCACCTATGGTAGGCCGCAGGAAATAACTCCGTGGGCCGCATGTGGCCCATGGACCGCATGTTTGAGACCCCTGCATTAGACAGTGTGTATTACATGTTCTCTCTGTGCCTTGCCTGCAAAGGCTGCGGGTCTGTTACAGATCTCCACTGCAGAGCCTGACTGTGATGGGATGCCTGCCCTTTAAGGGCCAGGACGCCTGGGTTAGGCAGCCCTGAGGTAAGATTAATTAGGGTCAGGTGGCAGCCTGGTCAACACCTGCACCTCGTAAAAAGGCCAGAGAACTCAGAGGGAGGAACCACAGGGAGCAAGTTGAGGTCCTGTGAAAGGACCTGAAGTAGGTTCTGGAAAGACTCCAGGGTCAGGGCACTATCCCAGAGCAGGGAAGACTGAAAAGTGGTGCAGAGAGGCTGAGGCTGTGAGGGGACTCCAGGGAAAGCAGCTTGGGAGTGAGCACTCTATCCCAGAGCAAAGAGCCTTAAATGTAGCCCAGAAGAGGCTGGGAACTGAGTCCTGAGGGTGGGCTGAAGAGGACCCCAAACAAGAAGAAAGAACCTTTTGTTTGTGTGAATTTTTGTCACCCCAGAAAGGAATTGAACTCTGAGTGACCTAGCCAAAGGGCTGAGACACAGAAAACCTAGGTGAGGGGAAACTGAGGCAGGGAACATCCCTAGTGCCATGCTTCGCCAGCAAGGGATGCTATGGAGCAGCTATGTCTGTGACACTGGTTCGTTAGCTCAAGCTGTAGAGAATCTTGTTTTGGGCTCTGGAGGTCCCCGAGTTAATCTCTGATGGCAGCCATGGCATGTTTTTAAATTTAATATCTGCTGTTGTGTGAATTAGAAACGTATGGCCCTGTTCTCCTGTCATGGGTGCATCTCCCATTGATACCTGTACTCATGTAAAAGTCTGATCTTGTGAGGAACTTGCTGTCACACAAGGTCAGTCTCTATGTGAGCGCAAAATTTGCCCACAAAGGTTGGTTAGGAAGAGTTCCATGAGTCTAGGTACAGAACTACTCTCTCTCTAGATTTGACTCTGTCGTCTTCTGTGTTTGGAAAGGGCAGAGATCAGTGGAAAAAAAATAATGATTCAGTTCTGACAGGAAGGTCTATGCAGGCACTGCCAGTACAGTTAATTCAAAATGATCTGTGCTGGAGAGAAATAGAGGAAAGAGCTAACATTTCTGAAAGTTTTGGAAGCAAAATGTAGCTGATGTGGGAATGCAGAGGCTTATACACTCTAGAAATGGCTGGAAAACTTCTAATGAAAAATATTTTCAATGAAAAGCTAAGAATTTGGAAGCATTTTCATGCCAAAAAGAGTGATACCCTTCTTTCTTCTCCCCATTTTTTTATTTTTTCCACCTTTCCAGCTTCAGTTCGATGTTTGTGATTTTCCCTGTCATGCCCACTGTTTCTCAGCACCAGAATTAGTTTTGTTGGAAGCAGTGCTTCCCATCTCTGACAGTAGGAGCTATTTCTACTGGGATGGATGTTCTCCACTTTTCATTTTACCTATGACTACCTCTTTTCCATCTTCTCTCCTTCCTTTCCTTTCTTTCTATTGTTGTTCCTCACCTGTGTTAACCCTAGTTGTCTCTCTTCCCATCATCTTCTATGTCCCTCCTTCTGAACTGCTGCTTCTCTTTGCTTTTGCCCATTTCACCAAGGCACATCTGGCACACAGCACTGAGGAGGTTAGGCTGCAGCTGTCAAAAGCAATGCCAGAAAACCCACCCCCTCCAGTGACTTTATGGAGATTTTCCATGTCTGTAGGATTTGCTTTAGTATTATTTTGATCACAAATGCATTTGGTTTCCGTACCGGCCCTGATTCAAATTAAATGGATTTAGTATAATTTTCCAAAACGGTGATGGTGCTATTCCTTTTTTAAAAATCATTTGTGACTTGTTGACTTAAAAGCTCATTCAGCCACAGGAGGTATTCTGTGCCAGGGCACAGCAGCAGGCCCTCTTTTGCAGGAGGCAAGACTCAATACGCTGTTGTGGCATGTTTGTGAATCATTTTCAGATCTTTGAATGAAAGGAGGTAAGTGCAAAGTATCAATTAATAAGAAGATACATCTTTGGGAACTGGGTTATAAAAATAGCAGAAAAGATACAGTGATGCATTAACAAAACTCAATGCTTCTCAGTTTAGGAGTGAATACTGCTAATACACAAGGGTTTTTGGCCTACTGTGACTGCACAGTCATCAGTACTCCCAAATGAGCTGAGTTCATTAATTAGATAACCATGAACTACCAAGAGAAGTATCTCTGCATTTCTCCCATAATGAAAATAAGTTTTAGTTTTGTAGGATGTTCTGAAATTCTAGGTGTCCTCCTCATTCAACACTGTGCTTCTCTTCATGCTGTGTTTCTAATAACTTTTGCCCTAATCTATACAAAATTTTATGTTGTACAGGCAATAGAGAACAGAGGTCTGGAGCAAATCAATACACCATAATAGAACTAGGGTTTCTGAAATGAAAAAGTAATTGGAATTCTTGTATTCTAAAGAGGTATTGTGCAATCCAACCATATACCATCGCCCCCTCATTTAAAGAAGAGTCAGTGTTTCTTTGATATAGTACTTATTTACCTTGCCTCACCTATTACAATTATCCTTAGCTGAATGCTTCTCTCCTTAACTAGAAATGTTTGGTTCCTATAAGAAAAGTGTTGCCGGTAATAACTTTTACACCTTACTTTGCATTGCAGTTGTGAGATTCCTTCAAATTCTTTCAAGCTTTGAGCCACTTCTTTCCCACAAGAGCTCACATTTACCTTATCGAGCTGTCAGCTTCCACCTTTGCTCTGCTGATGATAGCAGCCTTGATTACCTGCTTGTCCACTTCCCCCTCAAGCACCTTTGTACTTTCTCTTGGGTCAGTACCTGCCATACATTGGGGAAATTCCCAGTCAGACTCAGTAATGTCATTTCCTTGTCCTTCAAATCGCCCCTCAAAATTCACCTCTTCTGTAACTGCACTCTAATAATGAAAAGGCAGGTGGTGAGTTGTGATTACTGCCTCCCATTGGCTAAGAATTGAGCACATCTGATTATTTTTTGTTACCTACACACTGCACACTAGAATCATAGAATTGTAGAGTTAGAAGGGTCCATAATGGTCATCTAATCTAAACCCCTGCCAAGATGCAGGATTTGTTGTGGCTAAGCCATCCAAGACAGATGGCTATCACGCCTCCTTTTGAAAACCTCCAGTGAAGAAGCTTCCACAACCTCCTGAGGCAGTCTGTCCCATTGTCCTACTGTTCTTACAGTTAGGAAGCTTTTCCAGAGTTAATCTAATATGCTGTAGTTTGAACCCATTGTCCTGCCCTCTGTGGCAAGAGAGAACAATTTTTCTCCATCTTTATTATGGCAGCCTTTCAAGTATCTGAAGACCTCTGTCATATTCCCCTTTAATCTCCTCTTTTCCAAACTAAACATACCCAGTTCCTTCAGCCTTTGCTCATATGGCTGGCATTCCATCCCTTTGATCATCTTTGTCACACGCTGCTGGATCCTTTCCAGTTTCTCTATATCCTTTCTATACAGTGGTGACCAAAATTGGACACAGTACTCTAGCTGAGGCCTAACCAGCTCTGAGTAGACAGGAACTATCACTTCCTGTGAGTTGCATGCTGTCACTCTGTTAAATCTAAAATTGATTTTTTTTTTTGCAACAGCATTGCATTGCTGACTCATGTTGAGGTTGTGATCCACCACAACTCCCAGATCCTTCTCAGCAGTGCTGTTGCCAAGCCAGTTATCCCCCATTCTGTATTTGTGCATTTGGTTTTTCTTCCCTAAGTGCAGCACCTTACATTTGTCTTTGTTGAATTTCATTTTGTTGTCTATACTTCAGTTCTCCAATTTATCAAGATCGCTGAATTTTAGCTCTATTCTCCAAAGTATTGGCAACCCCGCCCCCAGTTTTGTGTCATCTGCAAATTTGATCAGTATGCTCTCTATTCCTACATCCAGGTCATTAATAAAGTTGTTAAACAATACTGGACCCAGAACAGATCTCTATGGAACCCCACTCTCTAATCCGACATCATTAATAATTACTCTTTGTTTGCGGTTGTTTAACTAATCCACTTAATGGATAGCCCACGTTTCTCCAGTTTACATATCAGAATGTCATGTGGGACAGTGTCAAAAGCCTTGCTCAAATCCAGGTATATTATGTCCACCACATTCTCCCTATCTACCAAATCAGTTACCCTGTTGTCATTAGATGTCTCTGATGTGGTGCTCTGCTCTGTTCAATGATGATAAGTCGGCTGCGGGCGTGTGTGTTCTCCCTGTGTACTGTCTCAACTCTGCGCAGATAGCTGACACAGCAGACCCCGAGAGAACCCCCAATGACCACAGACTCCAATAAGGTATGAAGGCACCTGGCCAGGTTTATTGCCAAACAAAACAGTCTCTAGCTCCCTGGATCAGATGTCTACAGTTCTGCTAGTACATATGTGCTCCCTGACAATGGACTGGCTCAGTCAGTGGTGGGATTTACCACTGCCCCCTAGGCCAGACAAAGACATCCACTCAGGGACGCATTCTTATACACAGGTACAAACAAGGTACACATCACTCCTGACGCATTGAGGTACAACCCCTTTACGCGTTAAGGTGCTGCCTCTCTCCTGGTACATGTTTGTTCGAACAAACAACTCTATCCATCATATTATCCTTTTGACCCCTGTCTTTAGTATGGGTCAGCCTGTTCCTCATTATCTCTGTGGAATGTGTTCATACTAGAATGTACTGGTACCATCCTGGCACATGTTCATCCTATTAGTACTTAATACCTTTTAGATATGTGTATACCTGCAATTAGCAGCCTCCTTCTTGCCAAGTTCTGTGGCTCTGGGCTGCCCAGAGGGGGGGCAAGTGGGGCAATTTGCCCCGGGCCCCGCAGGGGTCCCCCATGAGAATCCCGGTGGCGCTTTTACGGGTGGGGTGGCACGCCGGGTTTTCGGCGGCACTTCGTTTCCGGGTCCTTCACTGCCGCCGAACACACCCGGAGCGAGTGAAGGACCCACCGCAGAAGACCCTGAGCACTGCCTAAGGGGGCCCCGCAACGTCCATGTTGGGGCCCCGCAACGTCCATGTCGGGGCCCCGCAACGTCCGGCGCTTTGGCGGCACCTCGGCGTTTGCTTAATTGCCGCCGCTGACGTATTTGGTGGAACTGTGGCCTGAGCTTGGTCGCCACCGCCTTATTCTCAGGGCGGGGCCTTAGCAGGGGGCGCTTTCAGTGGCATTTAAGCGGAGGGGCCCCGCCGTCGCTGTTGACGTGGGGCCCCGCACCTGCTAAGGCCGCCCCTGCCGCCCGGTGAATTAATTAATTAAAGGGCCCCCGAAATTGCTTTGCCCCAGGCCCCCTGAATCCTCTGGGTGGCCCTGTGGCTCACAGCTTAACTTTGCTTTATGTTAGCAAAGTCTTGACCATTACTTTAGTTCAGGCCTCAGGCCTCATACCGGGCCTCTGATACCAAGGGTTTATGTTTCAGGGCCTCATCTTACTACACCTGTCAAAGAAGGAAATCAAGCAGGTTTGGCATGATTTATTCTTGGTAAGTCCACGCTGGCTGCTGGTGATTACCCCTTCATCCTCCAGGTATTCACAAATTGAATGTTTTATACATTGCTCCAGGTATTGAAGTCAGGATGACTGGTCTATAGTTCCCCGGCTCCTCCCCCCCACCCCCCACCCCTTTTTTTTTTAAAAGATGAGCACTATGTTAGCCCTTCTCCAGTCTTCTGGGACCTTTCCTGTCATCTATGAGTTTGTAAATATTGCCAGTGACGCTGAGATTTCTTTAGCTAATTCCTTCAGTACCCTCAAGTGAATAACACCTAGCCCTGCTGATTTGAATTCATTCAGATTGGTCTGACGTATCCTTTACTTATCCTGATCTGCATCCCTTCCCCTTTATTGTCTATGGTAACTTCACTATTCATCTGGTCACATGTTATTTTTTGTGAGAAGATTGAAGCAAAGTAAGCATTGAGCAGCTCTGCCCTCTTATCATTTTCTGTTACCCGCTCACCTTCTCTATTGAGCAGTGGACCCAACCATCCCTTATCTTTCTTTTTTGTCTGATATATTTGGAGAACCCCTTCTTGTTGTCTCTAACATTCCTTGCTAGCTGTGACTTTCCTGATTTTGTCCCTAAACACTCTCGCTATTATACTTCCTTGGTGATGTGGCCCTCCTTCGATATCCTTTATGTATCCCATTTCATTTTTAGATATCTAAAAAGCTCCTTGTGCAGCTACATTGGCCTCCTGTGACTCTTATCTTTTCTCTGCGTCAGAATAGCTTGATGTTGAGCTTCTAGTGTTACATCTTTTAAGAACTTCCAGCCCCCTTTGACTCCTTTTCTTTCTGATTGGTCTTTCCATGGGCCCTTGCTTACTAGTTCTCTGAGTTGGTTGAAATCTGCCTTTCTGAAGTCCAGTGTCCTTGTTTTGCTGTTCTCATGTCCTTCTTTCCATAGGATCTTGAATTCTATGAGATCACAATCTCTTCCTTCCAAGTTCCCGACCTCCTTCACATTTACAACTAATTCATCCCCTTTGGTCAAAACCAGATCCAAAATGTAGATCCCATAGTTGTTTCTTCAACTTTCAGGATCAGAAAGCTGTCCCCTACACATGCTAGGAATTTTCAGCATGTATTAGGTTTTTCTGCAATAGTCTTTCAACAGATATCAGGGAAGTTAAAATCTGCCATTAATACTAGCTCATGTGTGTTAGCTAATCTTGTTACCTGCTTGTAGACTGACTCATCCACTTCCTCTTTGTGATTTGGTGGTCTGTTATAGACCCCCACTGTAACATCGCTTTGTTCTTCCCCCTTGTTATCCTCACTCAGAGACTCAGCACTTCCCCTTGGACCTCAGAGCAAGTCTATACATTCTTGATGTACAATGCAACACCACCTCCTTTCCCCACATACCTGTCCTTTCAGAACAAGCTATATCCCTCATTGCTGGTACTCCAATCATGGGAGTTGTCCCACCAAGTCTCTGTGATGCCAATTAAGTTATAATTTTCTTCATATACCATGATTTCCAGTTCTTGTCCATCCTCCTTGACCCATTTGTTTGTCTCATCCACCTGTTATGTCTTGTCTTTTAGATTGTAAGCTCTTTGGAGCAAGGAGTGCCATTTACTATGTGTTGATACAATACCCAGCACGTGAGGCCCCAACTTGGTTGACGTCTTTGTGCCACCACTGTATAAATATTAGCAATATTTGAGGTTCGTCCTGTGGCTAAGTTCCGAGCAATTCACAACTATCTCGTAAATTGACCAATAAGATATGAGGCCAAAGTGTTTCTGGTAAGTGGTTTTCAACAAAACTATTTAGAGTTTTTCAGTGTATGGGGGGAGAGGTGATATTGGAAAAAAAAGATATAAGCTAATGAGAAGGGAAAAAAGAAGAGAGAGAAGTTGAGGATGTTCGTTACCATGATTATGGCTGAAGGTGCATGAGTTTTGAAATCACAGATTGAATAATCACTGCAATTACTTCAGTCACGGAGCAAGCAGAGGTCATTGTAAAACCTTTTAATCATAATGCCATGAAGAGCTGGGGACAGATGTTCATCAGTAATATCAAAAAGTGTTTTTCCTTTCCCTGAGCAGCAACCAACCAACCCATCCCTCTTCCCATTGTTAGATACAATAGTCTTGGTGACTGACTGGAGATGCAATAGGATTTTTTAATCTTGTGTCTGCCTTTTTGGTTTTTTTTAATTGCCGTAACTCTGTTTAATCAGTATACTTCTCAGATTTCCTGCTGCAGAACAAATGTTAAGTGTCCCCTTGTACTCATTTGTACTGTCTGCAAGGTGCTGAGCCCTCTAGCTCTGATCTAGCAAAGAACTTAGGCGTATGCTTAATGTTAGGCATGTGCCCAAGTGCTTTGCTGGATTGGGGCCAGAGTGCCCGGCACGCTGCAGGATTGAACCCTAATGCATTAATAGTACAAATATTAGGCAAAAAGTGATCTATAAACTTTAACAAACTGAAACCTCCAAGGAAACATTTCCTTCCACCCCCCAAAAAACTTCCTACTCATAGCTGCCCTTCATTCATTCCTCCCCCAATATCCCTGGTATCACCTCTAGAGGAGCACCCAGATAATGTGTGGCTGTGCCCCCACTCCTACTGGTGGGGACAGTGCTGGCCATTGCTTCCATCTTCGATCTCTGTGGAAAGGATAATCTTGAAAGTTGCCTCCCTTCCAATCCAAGGTCTCTTCTGAGATGACAAGTCCTGATTCCCCGTACCAGGCTTCTGCTGTATCCAGTTCTTTGCTCAGCTGAGGCTCAGTAGCTCATATGGCTGAGGGAGTTATCAAAGGAAGTTTCAGGGTTTCTCTAACAACTATATATGCTACAAAGTGAAACCCCAGAGTTTCTAGCATGCAGTTACTTTGGAATCCCTTAGGTCTCCTGATGCACTTTGCTAAACGTTATGGGATGCCTTGTGGGATTCGTGCACTGCTAGCCATAGCAAGAGAGTGTGTGGAGGGGTGGATGTACATGTGTGGATGAAGCAGGAATCAGAATACTTCCTGTACTCCCAGAAGAACCCTGGGATTCCTGGTGTGCTCAGCAGCGGATTAACACACGGGCCCATGGGGCCCATGTCCAGGGGCCCCGGCCAATTTGGGGACCCCCACAGGAGCGCCAGAATCTGTGTAGAAGAGGGGAGGCTACCGGCACCAGAACTGTGGCCCCACCCCCTGCTCCTCCTCTTGCACTGGAGGTCCTGCCCCCTGGCCAGGCCAGAAGTCAGAGCCAGGCCATGGTAAGAGCCACCAAGAGAACCTGGGCTGCTGTGGGGAGCCCTGGATCTTCCACCTGCCTTGGGAGAGGGGCTGGGATGCCTGAGAGCAGTTCCCAGACAGTGTCCCCACTCCCGGGGCATGCTGCCCAGGGTAGGTGGAGGATTTGGGGCTCCCCAGGGTGGCCCAGGCTCCCTGGGCAGCTCTTGTCATGGCCTGGCTCCAGCGTCTGGCCTGGCCACGGGCAGATCTTCGGGGGTGGAGGGAAGAAGAGGAGCCAGGGCCCCATGTAAGGGGGGGGGGGCGGCTAAGGCTCACCTCATCCCCCCCACCAGGAAGAGGCTGGTGCTGCTAGCTGCTAAAGCTAGCAGAGGATTCTCCCTTCTCAGAGAACCTCCATGTGCTGTGGAGTCACCACAGGAACTCCTACATACCTCCTCCCACCTTTTTCCTGTGCTTTGCGGTGGGGGAGCTGTAGTAAGAAAGAGTCTTGGGGCTTGTTGGGTGGAAAGGAAATTGCTAGTTTCCTCTATTGGGAAAACTTCCTCTCTCCAGGTGCACAGACTATAATGAACCTTGAACCCAGGCTCAGTGTGAGTTGGGTCTTTCCCTGCAAATGTTTTGTGCATCTCTTCGCTTTGATAAGCTTCTGAAATGAATCCAGTTAGCAATACATTGAAATCATTAAAATGAACAGACATCATTCAAATCAGACCTTTGAAAATGATCCCAGTTTGATTCATAGAAGCATGGCTGTAGTTTTCCACAGCAGAAGTGTTTTGAGAACATCAGATTGTATCTTAGATGCAGGCTATGATCTGCAGTGACATAACAGAGGAAAAATGATGAGATTTTGAGCATTGTTTGGAACAAGGTAACCCTAATGGGATTTCAATTTAAATTCCTCAGCTTCGACCTGTGAAAGTTATTAAGTTTCATGTGTGATCCAATATAGGGCCTTCTTGCTAGGGCTTTTTCTTATGGTTTCATATTTGAACAGTGACAAATGAAAAATAAAGCTATGTAGGAAGAAACTATTTTGTATGAAGGCACCACTGTGCATACCTTGAAAATAAGTTTTCCTTTTTCTTATGACTTTGTTTCCTCTGTAATAGCTCCTGAATGTGTCATCTGTATAATTACAGGATTTATGTTGGATGTATTGTGTGGAAGGAAGCTGTCATAATTATATGCACCTGAAGCTTTTTTGTAGAAATAAATTAGTGGCTGCAGTCATAATGGTGTACATAATGGCTGTCAAAGGTTCCCCAAGTCATTAGGTTAATGAATACAGGTCATCAAGACTTTTGAAGGACAATAATTAATGCCTCTCATTAGCGCTGTTGATATGGTTTCAATAAAGATTTGTGTCATTGCACTGGGGTTTGGAAACTGTGACAGCAAGCCACCCTGGAAAACTGCCGCAATGGAACAGAAATGTTATATCAAGTTTGCTAGGGACAGCATGTGAATTTTCCTGTTTGGAATTTGTTTAAAGAAACAACTGTTGACTTCTTCATTGTTGCTTTGCATTTTTTAATTCATCATCTTGTGTAATTATCCCCTTTAAACAAATTAAAAATAAATGTTTAAGTGAATTCATTGCTTGGGAAAGGTGTCAGATGTTCTGACAGCTCTGGAGACTGCAGTCTTCTCGCCACAAATCAGGGTACAGAAACACATGCTTCCTCATTATGCACTGGTAATAACCCTGACCTGGACAGACCTTTTTTTTGGGCACAGGAGGGTGGTTCAGTGTCCGTGCTCATTCAGCCTTTCTGCTGAGCACTAATGAATGTGCAACATTTTAATTCTTTGTAAAGATGTAGAAACTTCAAATATCAAACCCAAACATTCTGTATTAAAACACTCAGAGTGTGGTCAACCCAGAATAACTTTAGTTATTTCGCTAGAGATAATTTAAAAGTGAGATAAAGTGCTGTCCTGTAGGTATTCAAACTAGTAAGAGTGCTTTAAAAATTCTAAGTTGTGTTTTTTTCTTGTTCAAACCTCTCAGTACTATGGGCGGTGAAACGTCTTTCTGGAAACAAATTCACTGGCTGCAATTAATTTGTTAAAAATGTTGCAACTTTTTTCTTTGCATCTTTGCAAAATGCCCCCATTAAATGTCAGGTGATAAGGCCCTACTTCAGCAGTGCTCTTAAGCACTTTTATAAGTTCCATGATTTAAGTGGTATTTAATGATGTGCTTAAATGTAAACATGTGCTTTGCTGAACCATGGCCTCAATGCTGAAAATTCATAAGTAAAATTGTGAAAAAGTCAAATTCCAGATTAGTTGCATTAGGATGGTAGCATACTGTTTTCACTATTTCCCATCCTGTTCCTTATGTATCCTAACATTTTTTTGGCTGCATGTTGAATATACATCTTTACTGAGCAGCCCACATGATGCCCAAATCAGCGTGTGCCTCCTGCTGAAGATGGCAGCCGGGATTTTAAATGTATCATTCAAGCTTGTTGTCATGGTTGGGTTGTAGGCAGCCAGACAAAAGCTAAAAGCCAGAGTCCACAGTCACGAGACAGGAGTCAAGAATCAGCTGGGTCAAGATACCAGGAGGTCAGAAGCAGGAGACAAACTGAAGGTTAGGAACCGTGAATTCAGCAACTGGAGTCAGGTCAGGATACCAGAGGGTCAGAGGCAGGACACAAACTGGAGGTTAGGAGCCATAAGTCAGATGTCAGGAGTCAAGCTGGGTTGTGATGCCAGGAAATCAAGCCGGGGAAACAGGAGCAGTGAGCAGGAAGCATGAGGTGTGACTTTTCCCATGACCCTTAGAGGTCCTGGTTCAGGAGCTGTGGGTCATGACACCTGTAATTGGTGGAAATGTTGTTTATTGTTAGTTTCTGACAAGATTGACTTCCTTTTCCATCTAGTTGCAAGTTTACAACAACAAAACAGCCTTTAACTTAAACTGGAAGGAGTGGGGATACAGTTGCCTCTCACATTTACAGTTCCCAGCTGCTCCAGAAGTGGGCTTCTAGCACCACAGTTTAAAAAAAATTGCTACCTCTGACAACTGCATTTCACAGGGTGGGAATCTTTTTACATAGGTTTTGTTCTGAGAATAGTTTCGATTGCATTTGAGAGATTGCTTCATATTGCATTTTCTGTCTGAGTTAAGTAATATGCTGTATTTCAGTATAATGTGTAATCCTACATAATTACCATTGGAAGTTTAACCCTTAACGGGTTTTCCATCAGCTATGAATATTACAGATTTTCGTGAATCCGCCCTGCTGAAGTTAGAACTGGGAGGACCTTTTGCAGCAGATGTGGTTGATTGGCGGGCAGAGGAATACATAGTAGTGCAAATTGGGCAGATAGAAGACCCTGGATCTAGAAGGAGACGTCAGCCGCAGGTTATGGTTTTCGCATATCATTGTCTTTGGAAATTTTGTGTCATGTCTTTTTTGAGATTCCTTTCTTTTACTGATACTGGGTTATCTCCATCAACATTAGATGGATTTTTGTTTTTGCTGTGAAATGTACATTGATGTCGGCATTGGCTATGTTGTTATTAGTAAATAGTAAAATTACATTTTATCTTGACCATACAACATTGCATTTAATCACTCTTTCTGGAACTTAATGAGCTCTGGGGACAATTCCCTCTGACCTGACACTTAACATACAAGTACTTTTGTCTAAAAAGAAATCAAATTAGTGAAATTTGGCTTGAGGGCTTTGGGGGAAAGAAGCACAAGAAGAAACAGACTTAAGGTGCTTTTTTGCACTTATACAAACAGATTTTATAAAAAATGAGATGATTAACTGAAGGGAGAGACGAATCAGAGTACTATAAAGTGTGTTAATGTGTCTGCATGTGTAATACATGAAAATAAAAAGAAGCAACATAGTTTAAAAAATAACCATGACCACAGACACCTACTTTTTTTTGGTGATTCTGTGTATATGAGTGGCCTGTGATTTGTTGTTGCATCACACCTTAATCATCAGCACTGTAACTGCATACAAACTCATGGTCACTATGTATAAGTTAATAAAAGCGGGTCCATTAGCTCATCAAGTAACATCAGTGGGCACAATGTTGTCGAGGTAATTATACTGCTAAACCAGCCTTTCTTACTGATGGGAGGGATGCTATAATTTGTACCAATCGTAACAATCCCCAAGAGATCTTTCTGCTCGCTTGGGATAGCCAGAGTACAGTTTGCTCCAGACACCCACCTCTTGCTGGACACTTCCCTGGACTGCCCAGGACACTGGGGTGAGGGCAGGTAGCTAAAAATTGTCTCTTGACTTTATGCCACCAGGGGTTCCTTTTCCAAAGGTATCCCCAGCTGGGGGTTTAAGACTGCTTTCTTTATTCTCTGTCTGAGACAAGGGGACAGAGCAGGAATGAGGAATCTGGGCTATGATTTTTAACTGGACTTTGTCTCTTTAAATCCCTTTTGGCTCCAAAGAGAGACTCTCTGCACCCATATTTGAAATACACACTCCAGTGTGCATTCAGATAACTTGCCCACATACCAGTGTGCAGCAATATATGATGTTGCAGAAGCTGTTTTTCCTAAGTTCTTTATAGTCATTTCTCCATGTAAAGGACCAAATTCTGGCTGCAGTTTCCATTGGTCAATGATCTCCGTACATCTTGGATGTATACCAGAATTTAGACCCAATTGTGTAGACACCAAAATAAAAATGTGTAGAAAAATTGAACAGAGCCATGCACCACTTTTACTGATCTTTAATGACCGGTGTTGTTAAATTGAATCTCTTGCAGGTCTTATACAACTGGACTCTACCTTTAAACTCAAGACGAAATGAGCAAGTTATCACAACTAGAATCTTTGAGATACTTAACAGGTTGGCAGAAACCAACTGCAATAAAAGTTTGTATAAACTGATGACTTGAATGCTATGAAAATATATTTTATTTTCTTTAAACAAAACTAAATTCCATCATTTTGTAATTCTTCAGACTGTCAGTAAAATATAAACTTTCCTAGTTATTTAAAAATAATTACAATATGGTCATCCTATCCACTTCTTGGACTTAAGTTACATTCCAAGACATGGCATTTACAATCTGGTATTCAAGTATCGTAAAAGTTGCTTTACATTTTTTATTTTAATTAATGAAACAATTTTACTGTATTATAAAAACTACAACAGTTGCTATTTCATTCTGTAAGAAAGCAGAACTTTTCTTTTTTTCCTACAGTAATGCAATCTCCATAAACATTCAAGCTTTCCTACAGGAGTCTGAAATTGTTCCTCTCTCCATGAAGCATCAGTACCTTCATGCGAATATAGAAACACAAGTAACAATTGCATCAGTCATCTTAGCAGGCGTTTATGTGCTTATCATATTGGAGGTAAGTCAATGTATGCACTTTGTGTGTCTGTGTTTGTATCATTTTTGGCTGTTAATATACTTTCTGAAACTGAATCTGAAACCTTCCAGTACTATCAGACATTGCTTAGGGCAAAGACATAAGACTCCCAAATATGTTGAAGGAAATTGGAATGAATGGCTACTGATCCTAGTAGGTTATTACTAACTGCCTCCATAGCATTTGAGCAGTTCTTGGTTATTTCTCTCTATAGGAATCTTGTGGTATTTCCATTATATTTTATAACTTGGCTGTGAAACAGTCAGCTTAGGTTGAAATTTGGTGGATAAGATCTCAAGTCAAAAGCAAATAACTCTCACAAGTTAAAAAGTCACTTTGGTCATTCCCTTCTCTAAGACACCTCAGAATAAAGTAGAAATATTTTGCACATGTAAAACAGTAAAGTAAACCTATTTTTAAAACAATGACAATTTGAAATACCTGCAGTGCATCCTTATGGAGGAAGGAGAGGATTTGAGTTAATATGAAGGAAGTCAAGGAATGAAGAACTTTAAACATTTATTCCAAGGCTACTAGATATCCAGTTTAACTCAAATATTTTGTATCATGACTCAAGATAGTAGACATATGAGAAATGGTACAGGATTTACATTTTGCCATTCAACAAGTCTTTCTTGGACTGTAAATAACAACATGAATATACTATAGCTAAAAGATGAGACATAGGAAATAATTCCTTTTACATTTATACCACTTTTATACTGGTTGAAGTCCATGGACTTCAACTGAGTTGCATTTGATTTTCACTGGTGCAGGTGAGAGGAGAATCAGGTCTGTGGAGTGTCTCATAATGGCAATGTCTGGTTTGCTGATTATTCTTCCCATCCATCATCATGATCTTTTTCATACTGTTACCCATTAAAATGCTAAATAAGATAAGGAATACCTTTCTTCCAATCCAATTTCAATAACAGAGACAAATGCGACGTGACAGTGGGTTAAAAGTTTAGATTATTCATTTCAGGAGTGGAGGTTTATTTATGAGGCTAAAACTGGCTCTATGGACTTTATAGATGTGTTATCTCAATACACTAAGTGTGAAGGGGGACCATATATTGGATTTTGATTTAAAGGCATCTATATCTGCAGTACAACATTGAAATAATCTTAATACATTTTAATGCCGCTTTTATTCTCCAAAATGTATGCAGTTCTTAGGAATTGCAAAAACATCAGGTTTTGAATGTGTGTGGTGACTGGGCTTTTATGTGTGCAGATGTTTGCAAGTTAGAGGCTACTTGTGAAGAATTCACAGGTCATAACAGCCAACAAACAGGGACTGAGACTGCAGACACTAGACCAGGGGTCTCAAACTCAAATTACCACGAGGGCTGCATGAGGACTAGTGCATTGGCCCAAGGGCCGCATTACTGACCCCGCCCCCTCGCTGCCCCCGGCCCCACCCCCACTCCACCCCTTTCATTAGGCCCCGCCCCTTCTCCGCCTCCTCCCCTGAGTGTGTGGCTCCCTGCTCCTCCCCCCTCCCTCCCAGAAACCGTGAAGCCACCAGACAGCTGTTGTGGCTGCGGGAATTGCCTGGGGGTGAAAATAGAACCTTGGAGCAGCACGGAGGGAATGGGGATCTTAGCGATCTTAGCGGCCACAGAACGTAACTGGGGGCAGGAGTGAGGGGAGTTGGCCGCCACAGAACGTAACTCGGGGGGGGGGCGTGGGGAGCCCGGTTGCGGCCCATGGGCCGCGTGTTTGAGACCCCTGCACTAGACCATAAAGCCTGGAAATGCATGCATGTTCCTATTGTTTCTAAGAGATATGTTTAAAATAACTGTAGCTGGTTTTTTTGCTAAAATATTAAGGGACAAATTCTACTCTGAGATGTGTGCTTCAGTGGAACTACTTCTGAAGATTCAAGGGTAGAAACAGCAATAAAAACTGGAAAAATTATTTTTGTCATATTTCCATTGTAACTATTTTTTATTCTGTATCTGAGTTTTCAAAATGGTGAAGTCTTTCATTGTATCAGCAGTTAGCTGCCTTCAAAATGATATTTGTTCCAGTGGCAAACATGACACACAGAGAAACTTTTAAATGACAGAAATCAAAGGGAACAATAATCAACATTCCAACAGAATATGATGATTATCTGGTCTCCCCACGAATCACTTGCAGAATGTGAGTGCCATAATTGATAAACAGTGACTTACCTTACATGCAGTATTTAAAACTGTGGCCTCTAGAGTAGTGATTTCTCAGTTCTTAGTGCTCTATTGTTCTGTTCTCACTGTCACAGAGAAATCAATTCCCAGTGTCAGAGATAATCTTTCACTACTTTCCATTTTCTACATTGCTGCTGCTTTTCATTTTTCTGTCGTTTACATTTTCCCTTTGTTTTACTCAATTCCATTTATCAATTTACTGTTCTCTGATCTTCGTTTAATTCATTTTTATAGCCTACTGTTTTGATTCACTGTGAACTTGTAAAATATTTATCTTTTGAATTTGCCTTTAAAAAAAAGCAAGGTGACTTCTTTAGGAAAAAATGGTATAAGGGAGTTAATTACCTTTGTTCAAAGACTATGTAACATATTGCATCTGACCAATAACATTTAACATGAACAGGAAAAGTCAAGTTAGGAAAGAAGCAGCTACGCAAGAATTAGCCTTTTAAATGGTTACATTAATTTATTCCCAGATCTGGGACCTCTGAACTGGGGAGGGAGGCCAATGCAGCCCAAACTTTGTCCAGTTTTTGTCATGGATGAAAGCTTGGATAAAGATCCAAAATTTCAGAAGCTTATCTAAAACTCGGAACCATCCCTTCTTGGTGCCTTCTTGAGGTGTCTGTCTGAACACAAGGCCATCTTCCTCACCAAGGAAGAGTTTTTTCCTGCTTGTCATGTTCTATAGTGGATCCTCTATGGAGAACTCACATTCCCTAGAATCCACTCCCACTCTGATGGCCCTTTCTTTAGAATCATAGAATCGTAGGGTTAGAAGGGACCGCAAGGGTAATCTATTTTAACCCCTTGCCAAGATGCAGGATTTGTTATGTCTAAATAAACCATCCAGTACAGATGGCTATCTAGCCTCCTTTTGAAAACTTCCAATGAAGGAGCTTCCATGACTTCTCTAGGCAGTCTGTTCCATAGTCCTACTGTTCTTACAGTTAGGAAGTTTTTCCTGAGATTTAATCTAAATCTGCTACACTGTAGTTTGAACTCCCCACTCCCTATTGTCCTATCCTCTGTGACAAGAGAGAACAACTTTTCTCCATCTTTTTTATGGCAGCCTTTCAAATATTTGAAGGCTGCTATCATGAACCCCCTTAATCTCCTCTTGTTCAAACTAAACATACCCAGTTCCTTCAGCCTTTGCTCATATGGCTTGCATTCCATTCCTTTGATCATCTTTGTCACATGCCTCTGGATCCTTTCCAGTTTCTCTACATCCTTTCTATACAGCGGTGGCCAATATTGGACAAAGTACTCCAGCTGAGTCCTAACTAGAGCCGAGTAGAGAGGTACTATCACTTCCCATGATTTGCATGCTATGCCTGAGTTAATGCAACCAAAATTGCATTTTTTTTTGCAACAGCATAGCATTGCTGGTTCATGTTGAGATGGTGATCCACCACAACTCTCAGATCTTTCTCAGCAGTGCTGCTGCCAAGCATTTATTCCCCATTCTGTATTTTTGCACTTTTTTCCTTCCCTAAGTGTAGCATCTTACATTTATCTTTGTTATCTTTTCCCCAGCTTCTGCTATCAGCAGCAGCTCATTAACTATGGCAGGACTGGCTTCACCCTTGTGCACTGATCTCTGCTGCAGTCATTCTCTTGGACTTTACTGGAACTTGGATTTCAGTGACTCCCATTTCTGAAACCTTTGTGGTGGAGGTGGAAAAGGCTCAGTGCTTCAGTCAATATCTTGGATTTTCCTGGAACTGGGATTTCAGTGAAAAAGGCTCGGTTCAGGGAATGGGCAAAAGTTTAGTCTGGTTCTTATTTTGCCTAAGCCAATTTGTCCATCCCTTGCCATTTTGCTTGTGCGGATAATTTTATAGTGTGAAACTAATGGTGTTCTGATGAATTAAAATATTCAGAATTAAAAACTTAAGTGCATTGTTAAATTGCATAGTCCTCCTCCCAAACCATACTCTTGTGAATTTCACACTAGGGACCAAATTCTGTTCTGTTACAGCATTGTAAATCTGTGTTGATCTCAAAGGGGAGTTGCTTTGAATTTACACTGGTTGTCCTACAAGTAGAAGTTGTACCTAGTATTGATACTGCACTGCGGTAGAAATCATGCTGTCTGTTAGATCTGCTGTCCTTCAGGCAAGACATTGTCATTATATCTATTTGTAGTCCGCGTCTTAAAGACATTTTAAGCACTTTTTTATTTTTAAATTGCAATAAAAGTAAAGATAGAGTCATTGGTCACATCTTACGTGCAGAAAAAACACCCCCTCTAGCTTCCCCCCCCCCCAAAACCAACCCCCACCTCCACAATATCCCACTCAAAGCAGTCTCCTGTAAAAGGAAAATCACCTTCACAATCATTTTGCTTTTATTGGACTCTGCTATATTTACCACATACACCCAATATTGTTCTAGCATACAACTTTTTTGTCCCCTTATGAGTTGGCATTCTGCAACTCTGTTTAAATCTATTTTATTTCTGTGGCCATCTCACCTTCATTTTCTGTTTGAAGTCTCCTTTATTCATGTGACCATCCTTTCCTTCAATAACTTTACATTGATTTTTTAAAGTTGATTTTTACTCAGATATTGATCCGTTACCTCTGTGTATTTGGAGTTTCTGTTGCTTTTATTTTATTGAAATAGCTCCTGTTTTAATTTCTTCCTCTCTTGGTTTTTCATTTGAAAAACACACTTTACCATGTTACATTTTATATTTTGAACCTTGGCATTCATTTCGTGTGCGTGTATGTGTCTGTGAACTTCACATTTCTTATGATGTGTGGAATTAAAGTAAAAGACTTATATCATGATGTAGAATTGTTGACAAATATAGAGTATTTATTTGGTTGTGAGTCACCTCAACTACACAGGAAATCAAAGCAAATGTATGTTTAAAAAGAATAATGTGTATTAGGTTTAACTATATTTTTCTTCTCATATCTGCCCTCCGAGATCCTTTCATGATTGGTAAGTGATACAGAAAAGTTGAGACATAAATATGTTTGATGTTGTTATATGAAGATATCTGTAATGAAATGTAGACATCTGAAATATTGAATTGATGTTGATTTTTTATTCAAAGAATTACACCGAGAAAGTAGTTCACTATATAGTCCAACACACACACACATTTTTTAGAGTTAAGGTTGTGTATATATTGCCCCTAAAAACACGTATAGAACATTTAAAAAAAATCCTCTGAGTGAAAATCCGAAATGCTTTAAACTCAGAAAATTCCTGGGTAAGGATTCAGTAAAGAGATATGACAAAGTCCTACTTCCAGTTGAAAGAGTCAAGCAGAAAAATTGATGCTAAGTGCAGTGAAATCCTGATAACTTATTGCATCTGTTTACAGAGGTGTCTTGGTTTTGGATCAATCTCTGTTCTACACCCACTCTTCTTTGTTTCCTTTTCAGTTAACCCTTGTGTCTATTTCTGTAACTGAAATAATTAATTCTACCACATTAACTCAAATTCAATAAACACTGGAATGTTATTTTTAGAGGTAGAGCGTATGCCAGTAAAACTTACGTATAGAATCTTATACTGATCCCATTGTTTCCTTCAGCTCTGTGGTGGCAAAACATCTTTGGCTTTTGCCCTTCTGTCCTTATATACTAGTATTTCACAATTTGCTAATATTTTGGTTACCTAATACATGTATTTTATATTTTATATTTTATTTTATATTATATGTATATAGAAAATGATTTTAGGATTAATGAAGGGTTTGGAGTGATAGAACTAGGAACTGAAATTCTCTGTTTAGCACAGGCAGCATCAATGCAAACCTTTTCTACATGCCCCCACCAATATAATTCAACACAGACTTATCTCAAGAATCAAAGAAGGCAGTAAAGTCTTCATGGCCATTTGCTCTTTGGCTTTTTCTCTGGGACTGACAAGATGGATGCCAGTAGTGCTGTTACCTGGAGAGTGGGCTGAGAATTCCAACTTACTTCATGTAGGCCACCAAACAGCCTACTGGGTTGGATGTGAACTGGTGATCCAGAGCAGTGGTATTCAACTTGTCGTTCATGGACCCCTGAGATTTCCAAAGAAGTCCGCACCTTCATTAAATTTTTTTTAGGGTTCCACAAGTAAAAAAAGGTTGAAAATCAGTGATCTAAAGAGAGAAGAAACTACACCCTACTACCTAGTCCTTGGGTACTCAGGATTTATATGAATTAGGCAAATTATATTAATATTAGGTAAATAATTAGTTATAGCTCCATAGGAAGATGTGTGTAGTTGATACATTTAATGTAGAGGGAAGATCATTATTAGGGAGGAATAATTAGTTATGTGGTCTTGTCCAGTATTTCTTTTAAATAAGGCCTCCCTTTAGCTATTGTAAATTAAAATCTAATTGAGCACCCACCGGTAGCTCCCCGCCAGCACAGTTTGTAGCTATGTATGCTACTTAAATATCATGTTATCAGAAACAGACATGAAATTGTCATTTTAAATTGTTTTACAAAGCATTTTATAAAGTTAAAAATAAAGTGCAAAACAGTAATTATTTCATTACATATAAGAAACTAACAACATATCAGTTTTAATGGCAGAAAAATGATACCAGCAGATATTTGAAATTCTTTAAGAACCCCCATAATACTGTGTTTATCAAAGGAACCAGGGGTTCAATTTCATATCCTGTTTTACAGGTAATTCTAAGAAAAAATCCTCCGATGATCTTTAAAATTACATTTTAATAATCTAGCATCTTGAGTAACATTGAGTAATTGAATTCTTTTAAAATATAGACACACACAAGTGCATTGTCGAGTTTTAAAATCCTACAGCGGCTTCCTTAATGAAACATAGATCTAGGGTCACAATTTTTATTAACTTAATGGAAAAAAAGTTGCAATTTTCTTCCATATTATAGTCATGTTATAAACAAGTTTAAATTATGATTATACATCTGTAAGGTTTAATTTCTTGAACTCAAAGTAGAGTCAATTTTTATGCAACACTTAGATGGGAAAACTGAATAAAATCTTTTCTTAATATGCCAAATATTCATAATGGCAAGTGATTTGAATAGGCTCAATTAAGGTATGCGGATGTTGAGGGAGATTTTTCCCAGTGCTCAGGTAGAGCTAGGGACCAAAGATCAGTGCACTCAGCATGGGTTCTTATCCCACTGATTGTTTTTGTTTAAAAACAGAGGTAGCAGAGTGCAGATCAGAGTATCCCTCCATGCTGCCAGAGGACTGGTGGCAACTATGTAAGGAGAGAGAGGAGTATTCATAGCCTTTGTTGGAAAGGACAAAGCAGAACCTCCCTTTGGCTTCTCCTTGTCCGACCTTGCTGGGAGTGGGATGTCTCACTCTGGCTCCCATTTCCATGCTTTTAGTGAGTTAAGGGGGAAGAGAATAGTTAGTCAGCTCCTGGTGTGTGCAAGAATGGGGGTGAAGATCACCAGTGCTGCTCATCCCCTCTCAGTGAAGAATTTTTGTGATTCTTTTTTCCTTTAGCCTCTCTGAGAAGGTGAAGAGAAGAAACTACTGGCTCTGCCAGCCCTCCATATGGTTGGAGGAGACAGCAATATGTTGCCCTGCTCATCTCTGGTCCTTGAGCATGTAGTTAGCAGGGGAAGAAGAAAAAAGAATCCATGTACCAGAGCTACCAGATCAAGAGACCTGGCACTAGGCAGGGTTAATCTAGATCAGGGGTGGGCAAACTTTTTGGCCCGAGGGCCATATATGAGTGGGGAAATTGTATGCAGGGCCATGAATATAGGGCTGGGGTGCGGAAGGGCGTGCGGGGTGTGGAAGGGGATGTGGTGTACAGGAAGGGGCTCAGGGCAAAGGGTTGGGGTGCAGGGTGCAGCAGAGGGCTCAGGGCAGGGGCTTGGGGGCGCAGGGCAGGGGGTTGCAGTGCAGGAGGGGCGCAGGGTGTGGCAGGGGGTTGAGGGCTCAGGGCAGGGGGTTCGGGTGAAGGAGAGGTTGAGTGCAGGAGGGGGCTCAGGTCAGGGTTTTGGGGTGCAGGAGGGGGGCGGGGTGTGGCAGGGGACTCAGGGAAGGGGGTTGGGGTGCAGGAGGAGGTGTGGGAGGGTGCTCAGGGCTAGGGGTTGGGGTTCAGGGTGCAGGAGGAGTTTGGGGTGTGGGCTCCAGCCTGGAACCACTTACTTCAAGTGGTTTTGGGGTGGCAGTGGTGTGCAGTGGTGCTAAGGCAGGCTCCCTTGCTGCCCTGGCCCTGTGTCGCTCCCAGAAGTGGCCAACATGTCCAGCAGTGGCTCCTGGGGGTGGGGTGGGTCAGGCAGCTCCGCTGCTCATTGCCCTTGCCTGCGGGTACCACCCCCAAAGCTCCCATTGGCCGTGGTTCCCCATTCCTGGCCAATGGGAGCTGTGCAGGGCGGTGCCTTCAGGTGAGGGCAGCGCACGGAGCTCTCTGCCCTCTCCCAACAGGGGCCGCAGGGATGTGGTGCCGGCCGCTTCTGGGAGCGGCGCGGGGCCAAGGCAGGCAGGGATCCTGCCTTAGCCTTGCTGCACCACAGGGCTGGCAATCCCATGGGCTGGATTGAAAGCCCTGATGGGCTGGATCTGGCCTGCAGGTCATAGTTTGCCCTCCCCTGATGTAGATGGTGAACGTGCCTGGATTTAAATTCAGTGAGGATGAATTCTAAATGTGAAATCCATGCACAAAAATCTGGACTGAAGCACTCCTCTTATTTCAGTCTTTTAAAGACAGTGTCAGGTTAGAAATCATAGGCTAGATCCTGTGCCCTGGAAAGGACACTTAGTATTACCGGAAAAAACTCAAAGTAACCTTAAAGCTGCTCTATATAAATATCTGAAGTGTTCTCCTGATGCAAGGAGCACTGTGGGCTGATGTAAATCTGGTGCAAGGGGCAGGGATGTGAAATTTTTGGGCAAGGATCCTTGTCTGGTAGAATAGTCCCTTTGGAACCACTTTAGTCAGCATAAGACATCACTGTCTTGTGGCTGCTCTATCTTGCACGGGGAGCCATTTTAGTCATTGGCCGCCACCAGCCTAAGACTCTACCTGAATTTCAGGATGATCGTCAAATAATTGTGGCTGAGTTGCGGACAAGACATGGAAAATTGCGAAATAGTAATAATGGACCTGATTAATAGCAGTAACTTGGAAAAGCCACAGTAGACCTATTTGTTTATGTTGTTCCAGCAATTTTTTCTTAAACACCCAATTATTATGTTATGTCTGTGAATTTTTTTTGATATCCGGAGAATTTGGTGTAACTACAGGGCTGTAACCAGGGTGGGGTGAGTGGGGCAGCCACCCAGGGTGCAAAGCTGGGGTGGGGGGGGAGGGAGAGTGGAGAAATGGACTGGAAAAATGATGAAAAAACCTGGTGGGGGTAGAGCCCTGTAGCAAGCATGGATTGCCACTATTACTTCTGTGCTGCTGCTGGCGGTGGTGCTGCCTTCAGAGCCGGGTGGCCAGAGAGCGGCAGCTGCTGGCCGAGTGCCCAGCTGTGAAGGCAGAGCCACTGCCAGAAGCAGCGCAGAAGGAAGGCAGGCAATACCTTGCCTGCTGAAGTGTTCTACCCCTTACCATTTTTTTCATCATTTTACTGCTCCATTTTCCCATCCCCCTCCTATGGCTTTGCAACCTGGGTGGCTGCCTCACCCACCCTGCCTTGGTTACAGCCCTGCCCCAAACTCTCCAAGATCATTTAATGTACTAATGGGGAAAAAGTGTGTGTTGCAAACCTCAAAACGTATGCAAAATTGTGAACTGTGCAAAGCTAATTTGAAACTAAATTGCGGTGGAAGCCTAATATTGTGGAATCTGCAATTTCTGCAATATTGCAAATGAAGTAGGATCTTACACCAGCCTCAAAGGAGATGTGAAGGTGGCATAGAAGGTTATAGTCACTGTAAGAAATTTTTTATAATCCAAAGCAAATTACTGTTTTAATGGAAATTAAAAAAACAAACAAACCCAAACAGGAGAAAACTTAACTCTTTTTTTCTTTAACTCAACCTAAGCGTTGGCCCTATAGTACTATCCCTGGCATTACCTCTAATTGTTTAAATAATTTAAAATATCTTTTGTGGTTGAGTTTTGTTGGGCTGGTTTTTCTTATTTTGAATAACCTTTCCTTTCTCATAATTAGGTTGGACTGTACAGCTATGGTACTGTATGAAATATAAATTGTACTACATTAAGAATTCATTAAGAACATTAAGATAGTAATGTTATCACCTGGATAGTGCTGCTTGCTCTGCTAGAAATTAAGTGACATAGTGAACTATAAACGATGCTTTTGTCCAGACTCCTCCTAGGTAGAGTGCTATATTTTAATAATAGGGATGTGATATTTTCAATACCAAGTGTAAAAATTGCTTTCAAAGTGTCCATTTTTGAGTCTTTATTGCCTTATTAATTTGGAATTGTCTTGCTGAATTTGTGAAGGAATGTGAAGTGTGTATGTGCCCTATCTTGCATTGTATTTGTGGGGGTTTTTTTAAACTGGTCAAGACAGGCCAGTTAAGAACATTAAATTAGCTTAATTGAATGCAGCTGTACAGCTTCCGTGCTGCCTACGGCAACCAAGAGGGAAGAGAGCCATAAAGTCTTAAAATTTTAACAAGGCGCTCAAACACACACTACACATTTCTTACGCGCATAAGCTTTCAAACTGAAAAAAACACTCATCACCTTTGTTGGGCCTCAGATGATTTCTTCCTTGAACAAAAGACTGAGGGGAAGGGAATGAATGAGGGAGTGTGATGGGGAGTGTACCCCACACAGGTCCTGAATGGGATAATGTGGGCCTGAGAGGCCAATTATGTTATTGGGCTGCACCTAGAAGAAGAGCAAGGCTAACTTGTGGAGATATGTTTATGAAAGATTGTGTTTTGGAAATGCTCCCTCATAAGGGACTGTGCTGTGAATGTGGGAATTTGGAGATGTTCCCTGGTGGCAGGGGCGGGGAACACTGCATGGCTGTGTGCAGCAGCTCATCAGAGATGCTCTCCAGTTTGTTTTATTCCTTTCTCATTCACTGGTTTGTTATTTAGTGAACCCCAAGATCTTTACATAGTGTCAGAGGTGCTGAATGAGAAGGAATCTGCAATCATTTTGAAGTTAACTCCTTTGTTTCCAACTGAAAGCAGAGAAGCATGTGGAGCACCCTGCACAGAGGCTTTTGCACGTATTTGGCGAGCAATATAGTAGCTTGACTAGCTTAAGAAGGGGGGAAAAAAGCCAAAAATGGATGTGCTGCAACCTCCATCTAGTCTGCAATTGTCAGGCAATGTTGAAGAGAACTGGAAAAAATTCAGACAGAGATTTGAATTGTATTTAGCAGCCACAGGAGCAAAGGAGAAAAAGAATAAAGTGAAATCATCTATCTTTTTTCATGTTTGGGAGGAAGCATTGGATATTTATAACAACTTTAAGTTTGAAGAAGGTGAAAGCATGAAGTTAAGTAAAATACGGACTAAATTTGAGGAACATTGCATGCCAAAAAGGAATGAAACCTTTGAGAAACATTTTTTTACATGCATGCAAAAAACCTGGTGACACCATAGAGCAATGTCAGAGAATTAAGGAAACTCCGTAAAACCTGTGACTTTGGTGAGCTGACAGAGTCTCTGGTCAGAGATAGAATCATTTGTGGCATTAAAGACAACGTGTTAAGAAAGAAACTGATCAGTGAAGGAGACTTAACTTCAGAAAATATTCTCCAAATATGCAGGGCAGCAGAAACTGTGAAAGCACAAGCCAAAGAACTGAATTCACTAGAAGAGGTTATCCATGTACTAAGTACAAAAGAATATAGCCAGAATAGGTCAAATCAAAGAGTGCAACTACTCTATGAAAACCACTGCTAGGGAGAAGAGTGGGTACAGACGGTCGTGTGGATCACAGCATGGCCCCAAACAGTGTGTTGCCTTTGGGAAACTCTGTCAAAAATGTGAGAAAAATAATAATTTTTCAAAATTCTGCAGATCCCAAATGCAGAAAAGTCAAGTGTATTCAGTTAAAGACTATCTGGTTGAGGAGTTTTTCATAGATGTACTGGGATCTAACAAGCTTGATGAGAAGGACTGGATACTGCCTATGAGAGTAAATGCAACAATTATTCCACTGAAACTGGACAGAGGAGCTCAGCTTAATATTCTGTCTGAACAAGATTGAGAACTGAAAATAAGACCAAAACTGGGACCAACAAAAATAAAAGTAACTGGTTATTCTGGAACAAATAAACCAGTGAAGGGGAGGTGCACTGCTAGCATCAACCATAAAAACTCCATGTACAGGCTCCTGTTCATAGTAGTGTCAAAAGAGGTGACACCAATTTTAAGCTTGGCTGCATGTGAGAAACTCAGTCTGGTAAAACGTGTGCTTTTACTACAAGATCATACTGAACCTGGTTTATGAGGCACTCTTTCGGGAACATCATGACTTGTTTCAAGGGTTGGGTTGCTTGCAGGGTGAACACACAATTCAGATCAACAAGCAGGTCACTCCAGTTATCCATCCATGTAGAAAGGTGCTATTTGCACTCCATGATAAACTCAAGGCTGAGCTTGCAAGGATGGAAGCAACGCAATTAATACAAAAAAATTGAGGAGCCCACAGAATGGGTGAGCTCCACTGTTCCCTCTAAGCTGTGCGTGTGTGCGTGCGCACACAGATCCTAAACCCCGCACACACGGCGAAACACCGCACGCACAAAAATTTGCACAGAAGCACAACAATTTGCATAGAATAATTTTTTTGCGCACACGGCCTGTCAAAAATTAGAGGGAACATTGGTGAGCTCCCTAATCACTATGGCGAAAAGTACGGCCAGCTACTCACATGTTTAGATCCCAGAGACTTCAACAAGGCTATACAAAGAGAACATTTCAAACTACCAACCAGAGAAGAGATTATGGCTCAGTTAGCAAATGTTCACTATTTCAGTAACTGGATGCATCCTCAGATTTTTGGTAGCTAAAATTAACAGAAGAAAGCTCAGAACGATGCACATTTAATACCCAATTTGGAAGATACAGATTCTTACACTTACCCTGCGGCATAGCTTCAGCCCCAGAAGTGTGCCACAAAACCATACATATGATCTATGAACATATTAATGGTTGTTAACACCTCAATGGATCACATCATCATCTGGGGCTCAATGAAAGAGCAGCATGATCATAGACTTCGAGAAGTTCGGGATGCAGCTAGAGCTGCAAACCTCAAAATAGGAGAGAACTGTGTTTTAGGAGTTACAGAACTGACTTTTGTTGGGGGCATTATTTCCAAAGAAGGTGTAAAATCTGATAAGAGGAAGATTTCATCCATTGAAATGATGCCATGTCCCCAGTCAAAGAAAGATGTCCAACAGTTCCTGGGAATGGGTAATTATATTGAAAAATTCATACCTAATCTACCAAAGCAGCAGCTTTGAGAAAACGTCTAGAGAATAAAAATGAATGGTATTGGGGTGGAGAACTGGAGGAATCACGGGTAGATTTAAAACAACAACTGATACACAAACCAGTGTTGAAGTTCTATGCACCAAGAAGGCCTATTAAAATCTCAGCTGATGCTTTACAGTTTGGGTTAGTGATTTTACAGAAGTATGAGGATTGTTGGCAACCAGTGGCATATGCATCCCAATCAATGACTGAGGCAGAAACCAGATAAGCATCATTCGAAAAGGAGCTTTTAGGAACATAGTTTGCCTGGGAGAGATTCAATCTATATATTTATGGACAGACAGTGGAAGTTGAAACAGACCACAAGCCCCTGATAGTGTTGTTTAGCAAACCAATAAATGACTGTTAAGGATTCAAAGAATGATGATAAAGCTGCAAGTATGATTTGGTTGTGATCTACACGCCCGGTAAATTCATGTTCACTACAGAGGCACTTTACAGAGCAGTAGCTCCCACGAAGCCAGAGAAGACTATATACAGAGAGGTGCAAGCCTATGTAGATCTGATTGTAAAGTCAATTCCCAGAGCTAACAGGAAACTGCAACAAATAAGAGAGGAAACAGAGAAAGATGAATCATTGGGAATCCTTAAAGAAGTATTAAAGGGTAGCCTGTAGAAATAAGCAGTTGCTGTCCAAGCATAAGAGACTATTGGAACTGCAGACATTAATTTACTGTGATAGATAGGATGGTTTTCAAGGGTAGTAGGGTTGTAATTCCAATGAGTCTCTGAAAAGAAATGCTACGGAAGATCCACAAGGGTCACTTAGGGATTGAGAAGTGCAAACAATTCGCACGAGAGGTGCTGCAGTGGCTGCGGATCAGTCACATCATCACTAACATGATAGGGAACTGCTTTTCCTACTAGAATTACAATCCATGCCAACAGGCAGAGCCACCGAGTCCTCATGCAACTCCACAAAGGCCTTATGAAAAGGTAGCCACTGACTTATTTACCTGGCAATCAAAGGATTATTTAATAGTCACAGATGACGATTATTCTCTGTATCCAGAAATTTGTACACTGCACAGTACTAATAGTTAGTCAGAGATAGCTGGCAGGAAGGGCATCTTCCCCAGACATGGAATTCCAGATCAAGTCTTTAGCAATAATGGGACACAATTTTCAAGTGCAGATTTTAGGCAATTTGCCATAGATTGGGATTTTCATCACAAAACAGCAAGGCCAAATTACCCGCAATGAAATGGACTTGTGGAAAGGTCTGTACGGACAGTAATGCATCTTACAAAAAAGATTTTTGACAGTGGGGGTGATTTGTACAAAGCTTTATTGGCTTGCTGAAGTACACCTCTGGAAGAATGGCTTTTCTCCAGCTCAGCTGTTAATGGGAAGAAGGATCAGATCTAATTTACCAATTACTGATAACCCGCTGAAATCTCATAACAATGAAACCATTCGGAAGATGAAAGAAAACCAGAAGTGGAAGCTGAAATGTTATTTTGACAAAAGGGCCCGTGATCTCCCATCTCTGAACCAGTAGTGTAGCTAGGCGGGGAGCAGGGGGAGCACATTTTCCAAAAGTGGCGCCTTTTTAATTTTTGAAAGGGTGGAGACGGAGTGGACGGAGGTGGAGCGATATCCCCCTCTGGCCCCACCAAGAGCCCGTTGCTGGCCTGGGTTCTTTCACCCAGGCTAGGAGTGGGCTGAGAGACCTGGGCTGGCAGGAGCCCATGGGGGGGATCCCAGAGTGGGGCGGGCTGAGTGGCTCAGCCAGCTGCCTCTCTAGGATTGCCCCTGTGGGCTCCTGCCAGCTGGGGTCCTGCTGCTGGCCTGGGTTCTTTCACCCAGGTTGGGTTGGGTGGCACCTTTTTTTATGTCTTCGCTCCCCTGGTGTTAGAACCTGGCTACGCCACTGCTCTGAACCCAAGTGACAGAGTGTGCCGAGGAATCACACCTCCAATACTTGGGGCCAGAGGCACCATTAAAGAATAGCTACATCCAAGGTCTTATGTAGTTCAGACAGACCAGGGGGACACATTTTGATGTCATTGAAGGGATTTACAAGCAATTCCAGAAAGTTCCAACACATTGACAGTTGAGGTGGACTCTGGCTTTTCCTATTTGACTGATTCTTTAACCATCAACACACAAAGGTGAACTTTCCAAGGAACAAGAGAACAACTCATACTCTAATGAAAGGCTGATATTGAGAAGATCAGAGCGGGAGATTAAATGTCCTAAGACTCAGAGACTTGCTAACCTGCCTGTATAAGGGGTATTTGAGTGAAGTGAGTGGTAAAGACTCACTTGAGAATGATGTGTGGGTAACCTCTCCTCTGTAGGTAGCTGACACATTGGGTTTATGGAAATGTACTAGATGGGTTGAGAATTTAATGCACGTGTTATTAGATAGTTAACTGTTTATATACATGTACATAAACCTTAATTAGTTTTTCTTTAATAGGGAAGATGTAGAGATATATTTATGAAAGATTGTGATTTGGAGACTCTCCCTCATAAGGGACTGTGTTGTGAATGTGGGAATTTGGAGATGTGCCTTGGTGGCGTGGGTGGGGAACACCACATGGCTGTGTGCAGCGGTTCACCAAAGACACTCTCCAGTTTGTTTTAATAAAGTTTTATTCCTTTCTCATTCACTGGCTTGTTATTTAATGAACCCCAAGATTGTTACATAACTGATTGTGAAGTCCAGCTGGGCAGGAGCAGGCCGGTTAGTATAAAGAGAGGAAGTTTGTAGTAGAAGGGGGCTGCAGGGAGAGTATGTGATCACTCTCTGGAAACAGAAAGGTGGTGAGGAGGATGCCCAGGGGGGAGAATAAGCCATAGGATCCTAACCCTTAAAGAAGGGTCAACCTAGAGTGGCCCTGGGAAAGAAGGCTAGAGAAAGGTTGGGTAGGAAGGAATCCAGGGAAACAGCAGCAAGGAGTGGGAGTGGAAGTGCACAGATCTTGATGGCTAGTTGTAGGGTCCCTGACCTGGATCCCAGTGTAGTGGGAGGGCCCGGATTCCCCTCCCAGCCACTGACAAGTTGGCATGACTCCAGAGAAAGGTATGAGGACATTGGAAATCTCTGAGGCAAGGATGTGAAGACCAGCGACACGTGAGGAGGCACTCCTGCAATGAGGGACTCTCTTACAGGGAGGCAGAAGAAAAGTAGTAATGAAGAGGCAGGGAAAAGACTGGAAGGAACAGGGAAATGGAGAGAACTGTTGGAGCAGAGAACGGGTGCCATGAAAGGAAGGGCTGGCTGAGTGAGTGAGAAAATGGCTCACAGAGACATTCCAGAGAAATTCCCCATTGCAGTAGAGAATTCCACATTACAGTGCTTCAGTAGTTGCTGGCACAGGTCTTCTGTACTCCATGGGGATTCACCCCTGCAGGAGGGTGGATGGTGTTTCTACAGACAACTTTTGTTACAGGGTTGTGGGTGTGGGACAGTGGGAGCCGCGACCGGCCGAACCTGTGGACGTGGCAGGTCAACAAACTGGCCCGGCACGCCAGAGGCTTTCCCTGAAGAAGATGTGGACCACAGTTGAGAACCACCGCCTTATCAGCGCACAGAAATAGTCTGGTCTATATCCTTCAAGCTAACAACTCCTAGCAACACTGAGACATGCTCTCCTTAGTCTGTCTAGTCATACAGGACATTTTGCCTGTAGCTAAAATATCACAGGTATAACATCAGCACATGAAAATAATCAACCTCATGAATTTACATAAGTCTCCCTTTTCTATAGAGAACCTGATAACCCCAAATGAGTCAGATGAGGGATTTACTGAAGCTCAGCTCATTGAGCTTTGTCTGCCTCAGTTCATTTTCTTATTAATTAAGACAAGAGTCTCAATTTACAGCAACTAGCTACTTGTTAAATGTGACTTTCACAGGCTCCGTAGCCTCTAGTTTTGACCAAAGCTCTCTTCTCAGTTCTCCTTGTAGGTCCATAAAATACACCGCAGCTGACCACACATTATTTTACCATTATTTTGTCATTTTATTGTTAACTTATTACAAAGTTGATTTTTTTCTCACAAATCTTATTTGCATAATATGTTGTTCTGTCAAGAGAGGGCCAACGTATCAGGGAGGGCAAAAAAGCATTTAACAAATTCAGTTGAATGAAAAACAACATTTCCATTTTTCATTCCCCTTCAGCATAGATGATGATAGCTAATTTACCTGAAGGTGTGGCTAAACGCTTACATCTACATGACTTGATTTCTGTTAAAGTCCAGGAGTGTGGAGGTTTTGAAATCTGTACATTCTTTCATATCATTTCATTAGCTAATGGTAACTTTCAGTGCTTGAAATATTGGTGGTCTTTGTTTCCTGCAGCAGTGAGGATCATTAAAATGTCTAATGATAGGAATATAAATTGAGAAGGTTAAATCCAAAGGTTGAAAATTGTTCATTCAAGATGCTTGTTTATAATTGAAGAATAATGAATACACTTTCAGAAATCATGTTTGGTTCACAAATGATTTGCAGAAGATTTCTGAACAGAAAAAAGGGCTAAATTCATTAGGTAATGAATTCAAAATAAATAATTCAACCTGATTCAAAATCTATATTAAGAAGTTGTTTGCAATGTGAAAAAATAATATCAATTGGTGTAATTGATTTATTTAAACTTAATTTTTTTGAGTTATCTTTCTTATGAAATAAAGAAGTTTAGTAACTTTAATTTCTTAGGCTGAGTGAACATCTCAGCTCGGTAAACATGAACCAATGTATATGTGAAACTCTTCTTGTCATCCTATTACATTACTTGTATTCACCTTCTATTTATGTTAAACAACTTGTCTAATAGTATCTTGTGTTTTAAATCAGTGCATTGGGAAGTGACAAAACTGCTACCTTCTAGTCATTTTCCTTTAGGCAGAGATTTCTATACCACAGCTTTCCCCACTGACATCAAATCAGAGCAAATAATTCAGCACACTTTGAGTAGAAATGAATATAAGGCAGGATGTAATAGATCAGTGGATTTTTTACCTTGGGGTTGTACCAGCTATTCTCTGGGAGTAGCACAATTTTCTACAGAATCTAAGTTTTCATTTAAAAATATTCCTTGCAGTTCACAAAGATAACTTTCCATACGTGTTGCAATAATTAGGTTTACTGACTGTATGAAGTGGTATGTAATTTGCACAGACCTGTACAGATCATCCATATTTATAAGACCATTTCATAATTTATATGAATACTAAAATATGTAAACCATAGCCCTGATCCTGCAAACCCTTACTTATACATGCAGTCTTTACTCACTCATGTAGTCTCACTAAATACCTTCTGTGCATAAGACAGTACTGGAAAATAGAGTTACTATGTAATTCTTTGAAAAATAGGAAACTATTGGTCAATCTTTTAAAAAAAAGCATGCAATACTTTTCCACACTTATATGGCAAAATTTTAATATATTTTGACTTTTGCACATCCATCTGCATTTTTACTTGTTTTATAAATTTTTTCATTGACATTTAAAAATGTGTCATATTTTAGTTTACTGTTTGTACAGATGTGTCCAAGTAACTATAGGCAGCATTACATTCATATTACTAAGGACAGAAAATATATGATCAATGTTGATATTGCTTTTCCTGTTCGTTGCTTTGTGCCTCCTGCAGGACAGGCTTTGTGAGCCCTGACACACCCTTTCTCTGGCCAGCTGCGTCTCATATTCCTGCTACATCCATATCCTTCTATCTTCTTCAACATGGAAAGTGGAATTATGCTGGTTTTGAACACCCATTGAATGCCATACCAGTGCAAGTTACACTTTGTCACTTTTTTTTGGCTAACCTACTCCCAACAACGATCTTTTACTGTGGTGAAAGTTGCTGCATAAATAAATAATTCAGGCGCAGTGAATTTTCCCCACTCCATTTTGCACAAAGGAAGTAGACATGATTGAATTCCCACACCTTGGAATCCCCAGCGCTGAAGATGAGTCCTCAGTAGGCACAGAACTCAGAGGAATTGGTTCTTACAGGACTCACTCTCCTCTGAAGATCTGGTGTAAGAAGAATATCAGGAATGAGGAGGGTATTATGACCGGAATATGTTATGCCATCACCAGCTGTGAACAATGCCCTGGAAGAGTCATTACCAGCTGGTGTTGGTTATAATGACCCTCCAGGCTAGGACAGAGCCAAGCAGACAATCTGGTGGCTGTAACTGGGTCCCCGAGGCTCCCCATGCTCTCTTTTCCACTGCACTCAGCAGACCTCAGCCGCAGCAGAGAATCTACACCAGGGGTGGGCAAACTACAGCCCGTGGGCCGGATGTGGCCCACCAGCCATTTTAATCCAGCCCTTGAGCTCCCGCTGGGGAGCAGGGTTGGGGGCTGCTCCACCCAGCTCCAGGAAGCAGCAGCATGGCCCCGCTGTGGCTCCTATACATAGGGGCAGCCAGGGGGCTCTGCTCTGCATGCTGCCCCCGCCCCAAGCGCTGCACCCGCATCTCCCATTGGCCGGGAGCTGAAGGAATGGTGCCTGCAGATGGGGCAGCGTGCAGAGCTGCCTGGCCACACCTCTGCGTAGGAGCTGGAGAAGGGGCATGCCGCTGCTTCTGGGAGCAGCTTGAGGTAAACGCTGCACGGAGCTTTCCCCCCATGCCTCAACCCCCTGCCCCAGCCTGATTTCCCTACCGCTCTCCAAACCCCTCGATCTCAGCCTGGAGCACCCTCCTGCACCCGAAACCTCTCATCCCCAGCCAGAGCCCTCACGCCCCCACACCCCTGCCCCAGCCCTGATTCCCCTCCCATCCACCAAACCCCTTGGTCTCAGCCTGGAGCACCCTCCTGCATGCCAAACCCCTTATCCCCAGCCCCACCCCAGAGCCCGCACCTCCAGCCAGAGCCTGCTCCCCTTCCCACACCTCAACCCCATGCCCCAGCCATGATCCCTCTCCCGCCCTCTGAACCCCTCGATCCCAGCCCAGAGCACCCTCCTACACCCCAAACTCCTCATCCCCAGCCTCGCTCCAGAGCCCGCACCCCCAGCCGGAGCCCTCACCCCCTCCTGCACCCCAACCCCAATTTTGTGAGTATTCATGGCCCGCCATACAATTTCTATTCCTGGATGTGGCCCTTGGGCCAAAAAGTTTGCCCACCCTAATCTACCACCTGTATTTCTGTCCAGTTGGCTCACATTTTGCATTGATTAACAGCCCATGCAACACATTGAAGTAAAGCAAATTTTCATACCACGCCACTGAAGCCAGGAAGCCAAGTGCATCTTTGAAGTAAATCCCCTGCAGGGCAGAATTTAGCTCAACATTTCTATTCAAAATGTCATACATTTTGTACCTTTTCTAAACAAAACCTAAATTTTCATCGATAGTACTTGACAGTGTTCAGGGGGAAATAATCAAGCCAGGTTGCCTATGTTTCTACAAATGGCAGGTTCTGGTGCCAGATTAAAGCGTTAGTCCTACTTTTCAGATTAATAAATGGATCAAGCCCCTGTTGCATTATACGCTGAATTTCTATCTGTGAACCCCCGTGACAGCTATGGTCTTCTGCGACAATGCCGATCACAAACCCAGGATGAAGCCTATGAGAGCAGGGGATGACACATTCTTGGTCATGGGGATCTGGCTATGGAACAAACCTTCAGAGGAGATCAGGCAAATACAGAGTCTTCACCATCTTTTTCTTCTTATTTGGAAAAGTCTTTGGGCTTTTTATTTGCAACACTGACACCCCATTCTACCCATCAAGCCCCTACTGACAACAAAAAAAGTAAACAAACATTTTAAAACTCAAAACCCAAACCCCCACTCCTTGCAGAGCTTTTTACCTGCAGACACTCCATGAGATCAATAGGGATTGTGGTGTTAATTTTACAGGGTGCTCTAATACTACAGTGGTGGGTGGCAGTATAAAACCCTTAGCAAAATAAATGTTTGCTAGAGCTGTTTTCTATCCTAATGTTGAAGTGCTGCCATTTTTATTAGATGCAAATGAATTCTTCACTAAGAGAGAAATATTTTAATGCAACAGGCACACATACATCACTGGATAAAAAGTGGAGAGGAGATGAATTGAGCTGCATTTGAAGCTTTACACTAAAGGCATTGACAATCATCTTTCAGCTGCCATTTATCACCATTATAAAGAGAGAGGAAATGTTGGATATGGTGTATCATTTCTCAAGTATCTTCAAACGCAAATTTTAGAAGCCAGGATGCCCTAGATTTCAATTGGGAAAATAATGCTTTAGAATAATGTAGTCTGGCTTCTAAATCATCTAATTTTACCTCCTTAAAAGATAAGGCACTTACTTGCCTTCTGAATTTTGGAAGAATTGTTCATTTTCATAAAAGTGGCATTACAGTCTACCAAAAAACACTTGATGAACTGTGTGCATGAGTAGTACATGGGGTGGCTTTAGTGGTGCTTGATTGGGGTCAATTGCACCCACAGAAATAAAAAAAATAAAGGTGCCAAAACAACTTTCTGGGGTGACATGGGGTGGGTTGGAGAGCTGCAGTCTTTACTTTGTGTTATGGAGGTGCGTGCAGCTCTATAGCCTGGGCCATATGTCATGACGGCACGTCGCTGCACAATGATGTCAGAATCATGCACCATTTTGGAGGCCTGAAGGGCAAAATCTGCCAGAGGGAGTGCTGGTAGCTGGGCCGGGTGGCACAGTGTCTCCATGTGTCCCAGTCTCTAGGCTACAGGGATGGGGCATTGGGCTTCTGGCAGGGCCATCTCCCCCACCATGTTGTGGGTGAGTGTCTGTTATTGCTGTGAATAACAAGGACTGGCCCGTTGAATGCACCCATTGAATCGGAAGGCTACATCTGCCACTGATTGTTAAAGTACCTTTGAATAGCTAGTGGAATTTTGATCTGAAGTAGTTTCAGATGTTCTGAAATCATTCTGCCATCAATGGTTTTGGAAATTTACAGTATTTTTAATTAATATCAAGTACCATAAATGTGTTCAGAAAGAGTTGTAGAATGGGTGATTTGGGGCAATTGATTTCTTATGGTAAAATACATACAGTAATAGGAATTGGCATACAGGATTAGGCCAGTAGTCAGAATGCTGTCTGTGACAGCAACCAGTATCAGCTGTGCAAATTGTGCAAAGTTCTTGGTCTCATTGATATCTTGTGGCAATGAGTTCTGCAGGCATATTGGGCATTGTTTTAAAAAGCATTTGCCTGTACACTATATCCCATTAATCAGGATGGTCTGGGGGACATCCAAAACTTGCTTTCTAAGCTCTGCTGCTTGTCTTATATAGGGCCCTTCTGGCCCCAGATTGGCTGCTCCATCAGCCCCTCTAATTGGTTGTTCCTCTGCAGCCACTCTAGGATGCCTGCAGGAGTTCTCTTTGCTCTATTCTGTGGCAGGGTGATGCAGGGCCAGGAGGCCTCCAGACCTAGTCTACCTTGCCACAGGCACAAATGACTGGCATCTAACTCAGAGTGAGTGAATGGTCTAACTATTATTTGCAGCTTTGAAGGTCTCTCAAATTTATATTTAAAAAATGCCATTATATATTGTCATTCCTTGTTAGTTGTATTATGTTCCTGTTAGGGCTGTTTGAAAATGTTTCATTGAAACTTATTTTGATGGAAAATTGGGTTTTTGACTGACCCAGAATTTTTGCAAAAAGTGATGGCAAAACTCCCTTTGATTTCAATAGGATGAGGATTTGGTCCTCTCCCCCTGTGCCTCACTGCAGAGCTTCTGCCTAAACTCTTCCCCTGCCCTCTGCCAGACTTCCTGCTTCAGATTTAAAGAAACAGTAGACGCTGGGGATGGGATGAGTCATGGGATTGATAACAAGAGAAAAAAACCTTCATTGTAGGTCACTATTATCATGCATAAGCACTAAATTCTCTCAAATGTATTTTTTAGATGGGGAGTATAAAGTATATCTGTTCTGAAAGATCAGAGCAGTATGACCTAACTACAGCTCATAAGGTTTTATCAGTAGTGTAGCATAAAAAAAAGCCTAAATAGAAATCTAATCTTTCCTATCCCTCACTCAAAATCTACCCACTGAATAATTGCATCTTATTTTAGACAGCATACAAATGTATTTTCCATATTTTATTATTATTGTATTGCTTCTGCATCATAGTTTGCTGGAATGAAGGGTTGCACAGTGGACAAGCTATTTACAATGTGTTTTGTACCTGAATAGTCATTGTTCAGTCTCTAGGAAATACTATTACCTATATCCATAGGCGCCAACGGGGTGGGAGCTCGTGCCCCCGCACCCCCCCCAACTCTACCACTGGCCCCGCCCCAACTCCACCCCGGCCCCAACCCTTCCCCAAATCCTCGCCCCCGCCTCCCCGCTCCTGCGCTTTCCCCCACCCCCTGTGTGCCGCCGCTGATCAGCCAGAGCCGGAGGGAGGAGCCTGCCTGAGCAGCAAAAAAGCCGCTCAGCCTCTGGCTGCCACGGCGCCTGCCTGGGGAAGCCAAGGAGGAGGTGAGCAGCCGGGCACGGGGGCGGGGCTGGCGGGGAACTACCGGTGGGTGCTCAACAGCCACCAATTTTTCCCCGTGGGTGATCCAGCCCCGGAGCACCCACAGAGTCGGCGCCTATGCTTATATTTCTTATTTCAGAGTAGCAGCCGTGTTAGTCTGTGTCAGCAAAAAGAATAGGATTACTTGTGGCACCTTAGAGACTAACAAATTTATTTCAGCATAAGCTTTCGTGGCGTCTCAAAGGTGCCACAAGTAATCCCGTTCTTATATCTCTTGGAAACTCATTAGGATGAAGAAGCTGAGCGATGACTCAATTTTTACAGGAAAGATCTCTAGCCTTCCTGCAGAACTTGAGATAACATCACCCCCACGTGATGGCAAGGTTCTTGTAACCTGTACTTCTGAGTATGTATATGATGTGAGATGGAGAAATCGGTCAATACAATTTACACAATAAGGAGTACATGAAAATTCCACAGATTAAAAGGCAACCTCATTCTGTGGAAACAAGGAAAAATAAAAAAATACAACCAAATCTCTGGAGACCGTGGGACTTTCCAGGCCCTTACTACATATGTATCTTGTTCCATGATCTCAGACAGTTGTATTCACAATCTGGAATACTTCAGGCACAGCATTGTAACTGGTGCCACTAGGGATCATTAGACGTAATCCCCCATTTTCACATGCTCACAATTATCTGAACCTTTCACTTTTTGGGATGAAATGATCAGTGCTTGGTTTTAAGGGATTTTTTTTCTTGGCAAATGTTACCATTATTCCCTCAAATAACTTAGAGCTACGGGAGAAAGGAAAACACACTTTCCCCATTGCTGAAAAATTGAACCCCACTTCCTTTTGAACAGGGCAGCAGCCACAATGGCTAAATTTTGAAACGTGCCAGGGATGTAGCTCTTAGAAGGGTCTAGTGCCATTGTCTGGTTTGAAAAATAATACTTTGATTTCACAAAGATGTAGATTTGAAAACTACACAGTAGAAAATATTCTGAAGGTTATTGATGCACTCTTCAGGCTAGATGGTGTGTGAATACTTGGGCAGCCATTTAAGTGCACAGATAGTTCTGTAAAAACTGGTTGGTTCAAGGAGCTTACAAGTTCCATTTGTGAATTTGCTAATTTAGGTGAAGTTGAACCATTGGGGAAAATGACAGGTACTTAGTTAAAGGACTGCAAACATACTGGTTGACTTACAGTACAGCTGAGGACCTATGCAGACCTACCTAGCTTTCTGGCAGGTGGGACTGATCTGAGGTTGAGAAGCACGAAGTCAGTATTTTTATTAGTGTAGAGGCTGGTAGAAATATTTTAAGTATGTGGGTTGGATGGAAGGAGCTGAAGGTGACCTGTGAATTGAGAGAGCCTGGAATAAACATGAGACCTGGCTCATGTTGTGGATCCCAGAGCCCCACATTTAAATATATGATACAAGGGGAGTCAAGGAATTGGAAACTAAGGGAGAAAACAAAAAGGATTCTAAGAAGTTCCTGCTTGTTGGGAGGGAGTGTGCAGCGTGGCTCCTTTGTTGCATTAAAACTATTTACTATAAAGAGTTGATCCATATTAAATGTCCAGTCTGGGCTGTTGAACCATGGGGGCAATGCCTCGATGAGGAATAGGGCACTGGCTAGGGGACAGCTGAGGACTGCAGTGATTTGTCCCTGAACTCCATTAATGAGCCTAACTCCTCTCTTGACTGACAACACTGCTTTGGAACCTTGAGTTGAGCCTGAACTGTAAGATCAAATCGCTTCATCCAACTGCCAAACACCCTCCAACCTCACAGAGTCAGAAAGGCCCTAAACATATGTAATGCTTCCACAGCATCATCCTGAAGGGTCAGAGTCTAGGCGTGCACTTGTGGAAAATCCAACGTGAATCAGCGAAAGAGATTTTTATTTTCATTCTTAAATGTAATCAATTGTATATGAATTTTTCTGTTCAATGAATATATTGCACTGTTGTGTGGAGTGCTGGTGGTGTTAAAACATAAGTTTCAAATCAAAGTAAAAATTAGAAACTAAATATTTCCCTTTCTTCCTCTTATGCTATAAACAAACAGAAGGGCCCTGAGATGTTGGCACTCTATTATTCTCTTCTCAGCAGAACCTTTCTAATGAAATTAGCAGCAAATGAGATTTTTTTCTTTTCAATATTATTTTCCTGTAGAAATAATTTTGACTTCCATCTAATAATATTGAAGCCCAGCTAACCCATTTGTCACTGTGATAGTAGTAAATGCAGTCAAGTACATTAAACCTTTATCATATGCTTTTTGTTGAAAATAAATTTCTCTTTGATCAAAAATGATTCAATCTGTGAAACAAATCTTCATAAGAACATATGAATGGCTCTACTGGGTCAGACCAAAGGTCCATCTAGCCCAGTATCCTGTCTTCCAACAGTGGCCAGTGCCAGGTGCCCCAGAGGGAATGAACAGAACAGGTAATCATCAAGTGATCCATCCCCTGTCGCTCACTCCCAGCTTCTGGCAAACAGAGGCTAAGGACACCATCCCTGTCCATCCTGGCTAATAGCCATTGATGGACCTATCCTCCATGAATGTATCTAGGTCTTTTGGTTATGGTCTTGGCCTTCACAACATCCTCTGGCAAGGAGCGACAGGGGATGGATTACTTGATGATCGCCTGTTTTGTTCATTTCCTCTGGGGCACCTGGCACTGGCCACTGTTGGAAGACAGGATACTGGGCTAGATGGACCTTTGGTCTGACCCAGTAGAGCCATTCGTATGTTCTTATGAAGATTTGTTTCACAGATTGAATCATTTTTGATCAAAGAGAAATTTATTTTCAACAAAAAGCATATGATAAAGGTTTAATGTACTTGACTGCAAGGAGTTCCACAGGTTGACTGTGCGTTGTGTGAAGAAATACTTCCTTTTGTTTGTTTTAAACCTGCTGCCTATTAATTTCATTTGGTGACCCCCTAGATCTTGTGTTAGGAGAGGTAGTAAACAGTACTTCCTTATCTACTTTCTCTACACGAGTCATGATTTTATAGACCTCAATCATATCTCCCCTTAGCTGTCTCTTTTCCAAGCTGAAAAGTCCCTGTTTTATTAATCTCTCTTCATACGGAAGCCACTCCATACCCCTAATCATTTTTGTTGCCCTTTTCTGAACCTTTTCCAGTTCCAATATAGCTTTTTTGAGATGGGGCGATCACAACTACACACAGTATTCAAGATATGGGTGTACCATGGATTTATATAGAGGCAACATGATATTTTATTTCCCATAATCTATCCCTTGCTTAATTATTCCCAGCATTCTAGACATTGTAGATTAAATAATTGTCAACCAACTTTGACAGTAAAAAAACCACACCTTTTATTAGGACATATTTTATCTTAATATTTCCTCTTTAAATATTTAATCAGTGCAATAAAGCCATTAGACACATGGTGACTATTTCTTTCAATGAGAGCTTTTCTCATGTAATCTTATTCCATTATTACAAGAGTATTTGTGGAGTTGTTGTCTAATGCTCCAAAGAAGACACTGGGGTCCCACTTTTCAGCTCTGCTACTGCTCTATTTTGAGATTTTGGACATGGCACTTAGCAGATCTGTGCCTGCTTATCTGTAAATTGGATAGAATAACACTCTTAACAGGCCTAAAGTCTGTAAAAGTGCTTTGAAAACCTTGGATGAAAGATGCTTTGAAAGTGCAATGTATTTCAAAATATTGTATTTGTTATGGATTAGACTGAACATTGTTATGGGTCAGGTGTGGCTGTGACTGCTGCCTTCCACTCAGAATAAATATAAAGAAGCTATTGTATTTAGGTAGCTGAAACAAAGGGAGCAGCACCCAAAGCCAGGCACATAGAAACACTGAGTAAAGGCTGAATCATGTAACCCAAGGATTTTAAAATGCAGGGGATGGGAGTCCCATCATGGGACTCTGAATAATGGAACTGTGTGTGAGAGGAAGATAGAGGAGGAGAAAGGCAAACTGGGTGAGACAGAGGGACAGCCTGGACAAGCACAGTGTATGACCCTGAAAGAAGCTAAAGAGAGAGGGCTTCTGGGTTAGATGCTGGCCAAAGAGGCTTGGAGCTGTAAGCAAAGAAGTTATCCACTATTGTTTGTTCTTCCTGCACTTGGAGAAGCAGGACTTTGTACATGCCTTATAAATAAACAAGGCTGAATCAAAGAAAACACCAAACCCCATCATCAATTTCTATTCCCCTACCAAAACATCCTCAGGGTCCTGAATTCCGACTAGTCAATCAGGTCAAAATGGGATAATATTCTCAAAGTCTAAGATATAGTGGGCCATGTGTGTTTGATAGTTATCTGAATGTCTATTGTATATGATGGGTATTCAAGACTACTGTTACAGAAAGCCAGTGAAGGGGAGTGACATGGTCTAAGCAGCGGGCAAGGAAAATGCTTTTAGCTGCTGGTTTCAGATAGACTAGAGGGTAAGGCAGAGGTAGTGGAAACACATTTTGAATAGGGAGGCAAAGGTGCACAGTGAAACCTAAATTACTCGTAGGGGAATTCTGTGCCAAAAATTAAAAATTCTGCACACTATTTTAAAATTCTGCAAAATTCTGCATATTTTATTTGTCAAAATAACACAATATAATCACACCAGTTTCAATGATTTTGGTAATTTATTTCAAAATATCTGTCAACAGTATGTCTGTAACAATACAGACAACAAACAAGATTCAGGGAATGTTTTTTGACAAATAGATTTCTGTATTAATCTGCCTAGTAAAAACTTTGAGTAATAATTCATTTAAACTACATTATATAACCGTATTTTCCGCACCCCTCAAAAGCAGTGCAAAGGCTTGGGGGTTACCAGGAGTAATGGAGGAGCTGAAGAAGAGGGAAGTAATTGCTAGGAAGGAGCCTGGGTGTGAACATGGAGGGTTGTTGGCTAGGAGTGGGAAAAGTATGGAACAGTTTTTTTTTGTGGGGGTAGGGATTGTTAGGGAGTTGGGGAACCTGCCCCATGCAGACCCTGGATGACCCATAGCCTCTCCCATTCAGTCAGGTGCATCTGCCCTGTCCCCATGTAACCTTGCACCCCCACTCAGCCATCTCCTCCCACCTGCATGTGGCCATGGATCCTCTCGCCCCCCCCATCCCCATGTGGCCCTGCACCCCCACTCCCATTCAGCCCCTTGGGGCATTTGGGCAGTGAGCAGTTGGGTATCAGGGATAGGAGGGGCAGTAGGGGTAGGTTACCTACATGTGGAGCAAGGGGAGCTAGTGAGATTTGACCTGATCACTCTGTTCCATGGCTTGCTCCTGGGTGCCACATCAGCTACTCCAGCCCCCTGGGTCCTGCTTTCACCTCCGCCCCCAGCAGCAATGGAGCCCTGCGTGGCTTGAGCTTGAATTTTCTGAAGAATAACCCACAGGGACAGAAACATAGATCTTCCCCCACAATACTTCTATTGTGGGAATGCTCTGCCCACCACCTTCCTCCCCCAGTTCTGCTATCCCGGGGGCAATGAAATGGGAAGACCAGAAAAAAGGAGGTTGCAGTAACTGTGACAGGAGATAACCGATGCAGGAACATGCCCTTTCCATAGGAACTGAAAGGAGGATATGATAACTGAAACTATCTGAGCAGATGGGGTAAGGAATAGATGGAAGAGAAGTGAAGAGAGGATTTAGGACAGAGCCTTGTGGGACATTGCCAGATAGGGAAGGAGAAGTAACTACCAGAGGAGATGCTGAAAGAGTGACCTGAGAGGTAAAAAGAAAACCAGCGGGGTGCAGAGCTTCAGGAGAGAGGGTCCTAGAACAGGGATTTACAGAAAATTCAAAGATAATGAGGATGGAGAAAAGCCCCTGAGGCTGTGCCAGGCAAAGATCTATGTACACACTGCTGGGAGCAGATTCAAAAGAGTGAAGATAGCAAAATGATTTGGAGGAGATCCAGTGGGCAATTAGAGGGGAAGATATCAGGCCAGCTGTTATATGTGACTCATTCAAGGAGCTAAGGAGTGGAGAATAGAGTTGGTTGGAATGTTTTCACTGAAATATGCTGTTTTGCTGAAGCTGGAATAGTTTGTAGAGATGCAGATGTTTCCATGAAACTTCTGTTGGGAAAGTTTTTGGATGAGAGTGAATGTGTGTGTCTGTGTTTATAGCTGGGTGATTAGGGTCCTGGCCTGAGAGGTAGGAAACCTAGGTTTGAGTGAAAAACTCTGCTCCAAATCAGGTAGAACGGGGACTTTAACCTGGGCCTCACACATCCCAGGACAATATCACCCACCCAGTCAGCTATGTTTTTGTTCCACTGCTAAAGAAATGTCAAACATTGCAGTGAAATGGAATTTTCCTCCTTCTGTCAATTATAGTGGAGAATGGGATGGGGTAGTAAGGTGCAAAAGCAGAAAGAAGTCAAGGGTGTTTTATTTGCTTTCAGAATAAGGCTATGTCTAAAATACAAGCGTGACAGCGGCACAGCTGTGGCGCCGCAGCTGTTCTGCTGTAGTGTAGACCCTTGCTACAATGACAGAAGGGGTTTTCTGTTGCTGTGGTAAATCCATCCCTTCGAGAGGCTAGGGTTGATGAAATAATTCTTCTCTTGACCGAGTGATGTCTATACCAGAGCTTATGTTGGCTTAACTCTATCAGGGCTGTGAATTTTTCACACCCATGAATCATAGAAGAATAGAATCATAGAAGATCAGGGTTGGAAGAGACCCCAGGAGGTCATCTAGTCCAACCCCCTGCTGAAAGCAGGACCAACCCCAACTAAATCATCCCAGCCAGGGCTTTGTCAAGCCGGGTCTTCTAAGGTAACCCATTCTAGTGTGACATAGCTAGGTTGACCTATTTTTCAGGTGTGGAGGAAGCCTAAACAGATTTAAAATGGTCTTCAATAATGTCTTGCCTTTTGTTACAGATTGTTCACAGAACCCTAGCGGCAATGTTGGGCTCCTTGGCAGCTTTAGCTGCATTAGCTGTGGTTGGTGAGGTAAGTTGCAACATTTCAAGTATTCAGTTTATTTCTGTATATTGTATCATAAATCCCCACATACTTATCCCTGTGAAAATGGTCCCATGGTGCAGCAGCCTTTATGGGACTTAAAATGCTGCAAGAAGAGTATTTGTGTACTATGTTAATTCCTGTTCTTGGGGCCATGAAAGAGAGATGCGGTCTTGGCTCCAGACAGGAAAAGAGAGCAAGGCCAACTTAATGGTATGATATTCTGATTTGGCAGGAACTTGAATACAACCATCTTCAGTTTAATTCAATTTTCCTCTAATACTGTGTGATGTAAATGAACCTAGGTGAGGCCTAGTCTAGCCTTCAATTTTCTTAGGTTCTGCAAACTCTTAATTTTTCTAGCTTATGTAAGGGCTATATTAATAGCACTGGGGCTAGCGCTTTTGCTAAGGGATACTCTTTTACTCCATCAGGCTATGCAAATCCCATAGTTCGCCAATTTTTACCCTTTAATCCCTTATCTTCAAAAGTACTGAGGGAATGAAGGTCTGACTGGAAGTCTGAGTGACATAAGAGACCATATAGGCCATTAGGTTATTGAATGCATCCAGAATATACAGAAGATTAGAGGAGTTTGGCCATCTTAGTCCCCCAGAGGACAGAGTCCCGTAACTGCATCTGTGGAGTCATTGCCTCCTGATCCCATGTTTTTCATATTCTTGGAAGGATCTGTTCCTGTGGTTCAGTGACGTATATTGCCAGTAAGAGTTAGTGCTTCCCAGATAAAGAAAGATCAACCTGCTTATCCCTAAACTCTGATTGGATCATATTATTGGGCTATGAAGCTTGTAACATTTGATTTGCTTGGAAGTTATCCAGTGTGGCGATGTTGAATGGAGCAAACTAGAATCACAACCTTAAAGGTCTAGGTGCACCAAAGAAGGTGTGATCCTTCCTGGGCCATCACAACACCAAGAAAGGCTGCCGCTCCTCCTTCTTCCAGGAAGGAGGAGACCACGATGACAATATCTGACCAACCAAGTGCCCAAGGAAGCCCACCAGCCAATGAAAGATACTGAGACCAGAGATGACCTCACCTGGTCCCTGTTCTGAAGTCTTGATACTGATGCTCCCAAGATAAGCAAGCTAAAGAATCCGTTTTTTTCTCTAAGGCTGTGTCTATGTCAGTAAAACTTTTGTTGGACGGGGTGTGGAAAAAACACCCCTCTGACTGACATAAGTTTCATCAACAAAAGCGCTGGATAACACTATGTCAGCTGGAGATGCTCTTCCACCGACATAGCTACCACTGCTCGTAGGCATAGAAAGGCTACACCGAAAACCTTACAGTGGTGCAGCTGCAGCAGTACAGCTGTGCCGCTCTAAGGTCTGTAGAGTAGACATGCCTAAGTAACCTTTTTCAGTTTTGTTCCCCTTTTTAATCTGCCTGGCAAGGATGCTTGGTACTTGTATTGATTTTTCTCCAAACATTTCAAAAGTATGAACAAGAGAGTGTGTATGTGTATGTCAAAGAAATAGCGCGTGCTTAGTCTAAATCTACAGGAAATCCTAACTTAATTGCTTCATGTCCCATTGGGTTATAAAAGAGTATCTGTCCCCAAAAGGGAAATTATGGGTTGTTGATCACTTTGTATCATAGAGAAGGAGATTAGGTGAGGAAAGAGTTAACTGAAGAAAGTCAAGGTAGAAGTCATTCAGTAAGTGGCAACTTTAATGAGGTCTGGGAACTGGTTCAGGAGCTTAAAAGCAGACTAGGACACCTTAAGTTTGTACAAGAATAGATCACGTTATATTAACTCCATGATTTAAGTCTTAACTGTTTTCATACTATGATCTGGTCAGTTGTTGATTCCATTCCATTATTGTCAATTTGTTGATTTATTAGTTCAATTCCAATTGTAATTTTGATTTGACAATTGTGCTGTTCAATCCTTAAATAGTCTAGTAAAAGATGTAATAGTTTTAGTTAGAAGTTTACTTAATTTCAGGTTTGCTTTTATTAATTTGTAATAAATCCCTTAAAGCTGTTTTTTTTTCAAAATAGCAAGAGGAGATCACATTACCCTCACCTGAGAAAAAAATTTAATGTCGTAAGGTATACCAGAGCTCCTTGGCTCTGTCTGAAAACGGATACCTTTCTCCCTCACAATTTTGTCATGTTCAGCTATAATAGTTTCCCATAGAACCTAAACAAACATATCTACTGGTTATACTGCCTTAGAGCCACTATAAATGATAATCAAGTATCAGAGTGATAGCCGTGTTAGTCTGGTTACAACCGTATTTGCTCCAACCCCTCAGACAGAGATCAACACCTACAAGATCTTCACCAAGCATTCTCAAAACTATGATACCCGCATGAGGAAATAAGGAAACAGATCAACAGGGCCAGATGTGTTCCCAGAAGCCTCTTGCTGCAAGACAAGCCGAAGAAAGAAACCAACAGAACTCCACTGGCCATCACTTACAGTTCTCAGCTAAAACCTCTCCAGCGGATCATCAGTGGGATCTACAACCCATCCTGGACAACGATCCCTCACTTTCACAGGCCTTGGGAGGCATGCCAGTCCTCGCCCACAGACAACCCGCCAACCTGAAGCATATTCTCACCAGCAACTACACACCGCACCATAATAACTCTAACTCAGGAACCAATCCATACAACAAACCTCGATGCCAACCTTGCCCACATATCTACACCATCACAGGACCTAACCAGATCAGCCACACCATCACCAGTTCATTCACCTGCACATCCACCAATGTAATATACGCCATCATGTGCCAGCAATGCCCCTCTGCTATGTACGTCGGCCAAACTGGACAGTCCTTACGCAAAAGGATAAATGGACACAAATCAGATATAAGGAATGGCAATATATAAAAGCCTGTAGGAGAACACTTCAGTCTCCCTGGACACACAATAGCAGATTTAAAGGTAGCCATCCTGCAGCAAAAAAACTTCAGGACCAGACTCCAAAGAGAAACTGTAGAGCTTCAGTTCATTTGCAAATTTGACACCATCAGCTCAGGACTAAACAAAGACTATGAATGGCTAGCCAACTACAAAAGCAGTTTCTCCTCCCTTGGAGTTCACACCTCAACTGCTAGAAGAGGGCCTCACCCTCCCTGATTGAACTAACCTCGTTATCTCTAGCCTGACTCTTCCCTGCATATTTACACCTGCCCCTGGACATTTCCACTGCTTGCATCCGATGAAGTGGGTATTCACCCACGAAAGCTTATGCTCCAATACCTCTGTTAGTCTATAAGGTGCCACGGGACCCTTTGTCGCTTCCATAAATTATAACACTCCCTCAGTGGTGTTTACACCTTTCAAATATTTTTATCTTCCCCCATGTGGCTTAATTGACAATTAGCAAAACTATATGTACTTTCTAGTTCTTTCAATCTTTGCACATATCCTTGTGACCACTCTTCTTTGAATTCCCTCCAATTTGTCCACAGGTGAAGCTCAGTTGTCCTATTCTGTTAGCAGAAAGTAAAGTGAAGTGCAGTCTATAAACCAGTTTTCATTTATTTCTGTACAAGAGAAATAAACAAACTAAAAACCAAATTTAGGTGTTAGATAATGAGCGATTCAGGCTGTCAGCATTTTTCAGAGATAATAGAAAAGAGCCCCCTTTGGGTACATTGCAGAAATGCTAATTAATTTCTATCACAGCTTATTTAAATAGTTCACCAATTAAGTGGAATTTGCAGTTCCATAGCTAATCACTAGTTAGGTGATCCACAGGATTAACTGATAATTGTATTGTTTGATTTGCAGAGACCAAGCATGGTCAAAGTGGTGGAGTGGATTGATTATGAAACTCTGGCGCTGTTGTTTGGAATGGTAATTAAAATGTAACTTTTGCTCTAAAAGTGCTGGAATATTTGTAGTCAATGTCTAGTTGTTTCTTTTTATTTGTTAACATCCTTTTAACTGAGAGTTGCTATGTTGAAAATTTGGCTTTACAGTGTTTAAAAACCGGAGGCACTCAAAAACTTGGAGAAAATGAGGCACTTTGGAAAATGTTGGTCTCTATTTCTTCCCATCATAAAATGGGGGTGATAACTAAAACTGTATAAATAACTGATTTTTTGGTTTGCTGAGTCAAGCTGGAATAAAATTTCTTTTATTGGACCAACTTCTGTTGGTGCGAGAGACAAACTTTTGAGCTTGCACAGAACTCTTCTTCAGGTCAGAAGAAGGTCAAAGCTCTTCTTCATGGCATTTTTTGGTTTGCTGGCAGCTCTGAAAAATTGGAAAATTTTTTTTGATCCAAAATGAATAGGAAAATTGCACAAAAATATTGGTGAATTTGTCCCCAAAATGAGCATTTTAAAGGACAAGAGCTGGAGGAGGCGTTCTCCTAATATCCTCTAGCCCAGAGTTTAAGGCACTCACCTTTGATGTTGGAGAAAGAGGTTCAATTCCCCTCTCTGCCTGATGTGAATAGGGTTTTGAAATTGGGTGTTCCACATTGCAGGAGAACACCCTAGCCACTGGGCTATGGGATATTCAGATGTGGGGCTCTCTCAATCTCTTATTTCAGCTGTTCTACTTTGTATAAATAATTAAATATACATAGGACTTAAACCTGGGTCTCCCTCATTATAGATAAGTGTTCTAACCAGCAGCCTATAGAATCATTCTCACTCACTTTCCCTGGCCCAGTGACTAGTCTCTGTATTATTAATGACAATGAATAGTCATTGAGCCAGGGAAGGAGTGTGAGAATGACCCTATAGCTTGGAAGGATTTGAACCTTGGTGTCTCAGAGCCATAACCATTGGGCTAAAAGTTATAAGGAGAGCAGCAGGAGCCACCACTTCTACCCCTGAAAAACATTTGTGAATTTGTGAGAAAGTCACAAATAGTTTTGGGTCAACCAAAACTGCATTTTCGGGCAAATAAACTATTAATCAACATTCGTGTTGCCCATCTAGTGATAACACACCTCCTATTGAAAGGATCTTTGAGATCTATAAGTGAAAAAGCCTGCATATGTGCCAAGTGTTATCATTAAGACAAGATGGGTAATACCTTTAATTGGACCAACTTCTGTTGGTGAAAGAGACAAGCTTTGGAGAGTGTTATCACTCTCATTCCACTTGTTAATTTTATTTACACTAAACCTTCCTCAAACATACTCGACTAGAGAAAGTGATTTCCTTTGTCCTAATCAGTGTTCTGTTGTGAGCCTGAATGAGCAATTGGATAAAAACATATACCTGGCTAGACTATAATAATATATCAATTATTTGCCCACCTGTATTCCTATTAATCTATGTTGTCCTTTTGTGACTGAAATATGCTCTGGTATCATATATAGACAAAATCCACTGCCATCTACATCTGTTGCCATCTATGAATTTTAATGACTTCCTGCATCCAAAAAGACTGGGGGACCAGGCAATCTCCCAGAAATATGGAAACATTTAAATAATTTTAAGGAGTTGATGTCTTTTGGACTCTACAGAGCACTGCTGAAGAAAACAATTAACTAATGGCCACTTTTGATTAGCGAGAAGGGCAGAGATATTTGTAACGTGTGGTGCCTACCAAGTAATTAGGAATTAAATTCACACCTGTAGAGAGGCTTGTACAAGGTCTATGCACCCCTTGCATCCTGAAATAGGACCACGGCCCTACTGCACATATGTACATTTCATCATAAATGCCAGTAATTGAAATCTGACTTTTGATGCATGGCATCCTGATGTATGGCTATTGTCCGCGCCAAAAACAGGACCAGAATTGTGGCAGAAATGCAGGACTCCTTGTTAAAACAATAAACCAAATCATTCACTTTTTTATGTAAATAATTCCATCCTTTCTTTCTTTTGCTGTAGATGCTTTTAGTGGCCATATTTTCAGAAACTGGATTTTTTGATTACTGTGCAGTAAAGGTAGGTTTATTGTGACATCTCACATTTTAATTCTTTATAGTACTGTATTTGTATTTCTGCAGCACTCTGACATATTTATTGAACTAATAAAACTGCTGTTTAGTTTAGACTAAAAACCTATTAGACTAAATGATACATTTAAAAACATATAATAAAGGACAATTTACATTTGTCATACTACAAAGTATAGTGGTCAATTCATAATTTTTTAAGGAGCTAAGTGTTGAGGAAGCATTTCAAGAAATGATATTTTTATAAGTTAAGGCCACAGACCCTGATTCAGTAGGGTACTTAAGCACATGCATAATTTTAAGCATGTGAGTAGTCCCATTTGCGTGACCAGATGTCCTGATTTTATAGGGACAGTCACTATATTTAGGGCTTTGTCTTATATAGGCTATTACCCCCCATCCCTTGTCCCAATTTTTCACACTTGCTATTAGGTCACCCTAAGTCCTATTGACTTTCTGTTGACTGTGTGCTACAGAGGTGGGCTCCATGCATACTCGTCGATATCCAGTTCAGAGGAGAGTAGAGAGGAGGTGTGGGTCGGGCCACTGGGTTTATGTTTATATATGATTTACGGCCACAGACCTTTGTGATGAGGTTGAACCAAAGACTCAGCTGTTATTCTATGTGAACAGAATGTGAGCTTGGGGTGATTTAGGCTGCACGGCCCATGAGTTGGGAGAATAAATTCAGTACTCAGTCATCCCATACATAGTTTCCCGTGTAAAGCTTGTTTACTTAGATTGTGTTCAAGGGAGTAAATTTCAATATGAATATAAAAGGAGGAATGCAGGATTTGAAGTTAAAGCAAGAGAACACAGGAAACCTGGATTCTCTTTCTGGTTCTGCCACAGATTCCCTGTGTTACCTTTAGCAAATCACTTACTCTTTCTGTACCTATTTCCTCATCTGTAAAACTGAAATATTTTCCTCCTTCCCTAGAGTAGTTTGTAGCTAAATTAATTAATGTTTGAAAAGCATACTGAGATCCTTGGATGGCAGGCCCTAAAGAAGTGACTGGTATAACAAAATATCCCCAGTCATTGTTGCACCATCTTTTATAAAGTTGTTCACTGGTCATTTCTGAAAATGAAGGTGATATGTTACATGTCTTTATGCCATTGCTGTTTGTTTGGTTTTATTAGGCTTACCAACTGTCTAGAGGCAGAGTGTGGGCCATGATTATCATTCTGTGTCTTATTGCTGCAATTCTTTCTGCATTTTTGGACAACGTTACCACAATGCTTCTCTTTACTCCAGTAACCATAAGGTATTTTATGTTATGCCTTTGGCGTTAGTTGGTGATAGCTAACCATTGCTAATTGGTGTGTGTCAAAATCATATTTTGAGATGTTTGTACAGCAGTTTGAATGGACCTTACAACCCCAAATGCTCTGACTGTAATTAGTATCTAGAGCTACAATTGTTAGAGTTCAGCTTCCTTATTTTCATGTATCAGTGTGAGCACAAATTCAAGTACTTACAGGTTCAACTATCTCTGCAATTAAGTAGGTACAGATGCAAGTACTCTGAGTTGTGCCCACATTTGAATTGCAATTGCAAATTGTGCTACCCATTTCATTCTGGGGGCAAATTGCTCTTGCAAACAGGGGTGCTGGAATTTTAAAAAAACCCCAACAAACAAAAAACAAAAACCCTGTTCCTTCATGTACAGACTAATGTTTATGTACAATTTTGCCTCCTAATGGATGATTTAAAGAAATTATAATCCCTGCTAATACTACTGGCAATTATTCTGTACTGAAGAACTCTTTTTGGAATAGAAGACTCTGAATTTTATCCTTATTGATCTCTATGAAGTGGATACAACCCCAGATTAATTTCATATTTCTAGATTAATCATCTTTTTATTAAAACAGTGACTTTAGTTACAGTAGCTTTCTGGAAACTGCATGTGATTTGTAATTACATTTAGTCCATGTGATTATAAATCACTCTTTGGCCTGAATTTAACCTACATTCAACCTAGTAAATCCAGTTAATCCAGTTTAGTTAAAAAAAAAAACAGGGGTGGGGAAGATGGTTTTAAATATGGCATTGGGTGATGTAACACTTGCAGTCCTTATCATATTTAAGTGTATAGAATTGTATGAAGATATGCGGCCCATTAAAATGTAGTTTATAGCAGGAAAGGTCTGTTTTGCAAGTGGAATTTATTGTAGGATGGGAAACAGCTGGTGAATGAAAGCTCCATTTATTTGCTATATGATTATATTTTAAACAGATCACAGCACTTTTACTCAAACAGTATTTTTATCACTTACAGTATGTAAAAATGAGATGGTTAAACAAGCTTCTCCAATTATGTTGCAGAATATTTGGAATTAAATAAAATGTAATTGGTAGTGGATTGAAATCCTAAAATTCTATATATTCTGAACCACTGTTTACATGCAATACTACTGTAGCATTTATTCTGTTTTATACTAACAATTTTATAATGTTGGAAATAGGGTAGCATCAGCATATGAGAGAATCTTTTAGTTGAATTACTATCAGTTGTACTTCTAAACTAGCAAAATCACAATAATTTCTACTCTAATGGTTATTCTAAAAATATAAGGTTATTATGTATGTGCATATTTTTGAAAATGTCACGCTAGGGGTCATTCTTTGTATCCTGTTGTTGTTCTCCTTAGTCCTTGCCTATAATTTCCCACTGCTATTTTACACTGTTATTACCATGGAGATGAAGCTAACAGAAAAGTCTACTGATTCCATGACAATAAGGATTCAGACTTTTATCAGTGAGGCATAAAATATGTTCTGTTCTTGTCACATTTTGTGGTAAATTGTTTTTAGAAATAATTCAATAAATAACCTTCTTAAGCTATAACTTATTTTAAAACATATTTGGAATGTCAAGACACTTTATGATTTGCAATGTTCTACAAAATTGCCTGTTTATATGGGAAATTGAAAATCTTGGATAAGTGAACTGTAATGGTTTAATCCTACAGTTCAGGTAAACACATTTTAACTATGCTTCACAGCTTCGCTTTTATAGACTACAGTAAGCATTCTTTTTGTAAAGTTTGTCTATGCCCCATCAAGAAAAAATAGTAAAGGAGCCTTAAAGTTGTACAGTTATGGAGTCTGTGGGCTCTATTGCAATCTAAATAATAAATAACAAATTGGTAAAATGAAATCCTCCCAGAGATAGGGAGAACTGTAATTTTTGATCACAGCCAGTCTAGGTTTCTTACCTGTGCCCCATGTTAGAGGGCTTTCCCTTCACCCACTTCCCTGGTTCTTGTCATGCAGACGGAAAGCAGAAGACCAGAAGTCCCAAGTGCAGGCAATGCGAGGTTTATTGGGGTTTAATTCCAAGCAAGCATATTACGAAGGCCTCACACCAGTCGGGCTTATCTCTATACACCAATAGAGTTTTCCCCTTGTCCTGACCCAACTACAGTTCTATACGCCAATAGAACCCCCTAGCTCTGCACACCGATGGAGCTCCCTCTTCCCAATGTTTGGTTTCTACTCTAATGCCGCAGAGCATTCATCCTGTGTCCCCCTTCCCAGCTCTGACACTGCAGACCATTGTCTGTGTCCCTGTTCCTCATTCCCCTATTCCCAGTCCCCCATTTTCCCATTACCATTCCCACTCCTTCCTCTTAGCAGGCCCAAATATACCTGCAATGCATACCCCTCGTCACACCCCTTGTAACTTATGGTCATATTCCATTCTGGAGGGTCGTGAGTCGGGGTCTTCATCTCACCCTTTTGTATCCCATGGGAGGGGTAAGGAATGAGGTTGTGCTCCAGTCAGGGACAGGCCTTTCTCTGGTCTCTGTGTTTTACCTCCCCGCACATCCCCCATGCCCCTCCCGACTGATTGCCTGACCTTGCTTTGAGATAAGGATGACTGGAAAAAGGCTATTGTAGTGACCATCTTTAAAAAAGGGAAGAAGGAGGATCCAGAGAACTACAGGCCAGTCAGTGTCACATCAGTCCCTGGAAAAATCATGGAGCAGGTCCTCAAGGAATCAATTCTGAAGCACTTAGAGGAGAGGAAAGTGATCAGGAACAGTCAGCATGGTTTCACCAAGGACAAGTCATGCCTGACCAACCTAATTGCCTTCTATGATGAGATAACTGGCTCTGTGGATGAGGGGAAAGCAGTAGACGTGTTATTCCTTGATTTTAGCAAAGCTTTTTATACGGTCTCCCACCGTATTCTTGCCAGCAAATTAAAGAAGTATGGGCTGGATGAATGGACTATAAGGTGGATAGAAAGCTGGCTAGATAGTCGGGCTCAACGGGTAGTGATCAATGGTTCCATGTCTAGTTGGCAGCTGGTATCAAGCAGAGTGCCCCAAAGGTCGGTCCTGGGGCCAGTTTTGTTCAATATCTTCATTAATGATCTGGAGGATGGTGTGGATTGCACTCTCAGCAAGTGCAATGACACTAAACTGGGAGGAGTGGTAGATACACTGAAGGGTAGGGATAGGATACAGAGGGACCTAGACAAATTAGAGGATTAGGCCAAAAGAAATCTGATGAGGTTCAGCAAGGACAAATGTAGAGTCCTGCACTTAGGACGGAAGAATCCCATGCACGGCTACAGACTAGGGACTAAGTGGCTAGGTATCTGTTCTGCAGAAAAGGACCAGGGGTTACAGTGGACAAGAAGCTGGATAAGAGTCAACAGTGTGCCCTTGTTGCCAAGAAGGCTAATGGCATTTTGGGCTGTATAAGTAGGAGCATTGCCAGCAGATCGAGGGACGGAGGGCTGGTGCAACCACTAGGTGAACTAGGCGGCTGCCTAGGTTGAGGGGGCCTAAAAGCCCATTCAGGCGAGGAAGTGGAGTGGAGGTGAGCTGGGGCGGGGGGGCCGCAGGGAGGGCCACCCACAGTAATGGAGCTGGGGAGTAGGGGAACTGCCCCCCCAGCTCACCTCCACTCCGCCTTGTCTGCTGAGCACGCCGCCCCCCACTCTAATTCTCCTCCAATAGGCGCTGCAAGCCTGGGAGGGGATGAGAATTAGAACGGCGTCGGCGTGCTCAGCGGAGGAGGCAGAGTGGAGGTGAGCTGGGGTTGGTTCCCTGGGCAGGGTTAGCTGCTGCGGGCTGCAGGGTTAGCTGCCACAGGGGGAGGGGCTGCTGTGGGCCGCGGGGTTAGCTGCCACAGGTGGGGTGGGGCTGCCGCGGGCCGCGGGGTAGGCTGTCGCGGGGGTGGGGGAGGCTGCCGTGGGCACAGTTAGCTGCCGCAGGGGGGGTTAACTGGTGGGGGGGCGCAGGCTGGGTTAGCTGCCACGAAGAGGGGGGCTGCTGCGGGGGGCGGCGGGCGGGGTTAGCTGGGCGCGGGGGGCGGGGGGGTGCAAGGTGGAAGTTTCACCTAGGGCGCAAAACTTCCTTGCACAGGCCCTGGAGGGACATGATCATTTCCCTCTATTCGGCATTGGTGAGGACTTGTCTGGAGTACTGTGTTCAGTTTTGGCCCCCACACTACACTAAGGATGTGGAAAAATTGGAAAGAGTCCAGCGGAGGGCAACAAAAATGATTAGGGGGCTGGGGCACATGACTTATGAGGAGAGGCTGAGGGAACTGGGATTATTTAGTCTGCAGAAGAGAAGAATGAGGGGGGGATTTGATAGCTGCTTTCAACTACCTGAAAGAGGGTTCCAAAGAGGATGGATCTAGACTGTTCTCAGTGGTACCAGATGACAGAACAAGGAGTAATGGTCTCAAGTTGCAGTGGGGGAGGTTTAGGTTGGATATTAGGAAAAACTTTTTCACTAGGAGGGTGGTGAAGCACTTGAATGGGTTACCTAGGGAGGTGGTGGAATCTCCTTCCTTAGAGGTTTTTAAGGTCAGGCTTGAGATGATTTAGTTGGGGATTGGTCCTGCTTTGAGCAGGGTGTTGGACTAGATGACCTCCTGAGGTCCCTTCCAACCCTGAGATTCTCTGATTCTAAGAAATTGAGGTAGTCTTTAAGTGTGCGCTCATATATTACACTCCCACCATACCCCGTAACACTTTTATAGACTCATAGACTTTAAGGTCAGAAGGGACCATTATGATCATCTAGTCTGACCTCCTGCACAATGCAGGCCACAGAATCTCACCCACTATCTCTTATCTTTTAGCTCCATCCCTTATCTTTTCCCATTGTACTAAAAGCCCCATCTGGTTGTGGGAAATGCAACAGACAGCATCTTTGTTCTTTGTTCTTCACACATATTAGTATAAGATATAAAAGTATCAAAAAGTCAAACCAAAATTCTATCTCAAGCTGACAAACAAGCCTATATGCTAACACCCCAAAGAAGAGTTCTGAAAACATTATTGAATAACTTAAAATAGGTTTATGGAATACAAATGGGGAGACCCTTCAGAACATACACAATTCTGGGAAGGACATTCATTTTCCATATACTAGTTTTACCCCACAAAATGAGGGTTAACAAACTCCACCTCTGGAAACTGTTACCCATTTGGGCAATAACTGGTTCTATATTTATCTTAGGGATAGAATCGTAGGACTGGAAGGGACCTCAAGAGGTCATCTAGTCCAGTCCCCTGCACTCATGGCAGGACTGAGTATTGTCTAAAACATCCCTGACAGGTGTTTATCTAACCTGCTTTTAACAGTCTCCAATGATTGAGATTGCACAACCTCCCTAGGCAATTTATTCCAGTGTTTAACCACCCTGACAACTAGGAAGTTTTTTCCTAATGTCCAACCTAAACCTCCCTTGCTGCAATTTAAGCCCATTGCTTCTTGTCAGAAACTCAGAGATTAAGGAGAACAGTTTTTCTCCCCCGTCCTTGTAACAACTTTTTATGTACTTGAAAACTGTTATCATGTCCCCCCTGTCTTCTCTTCTCCAGACTAAATAAACCAATTTTTTTTTCAATTTTACCCTCATACATCATGGTTTCTAGACCTTTAATCATTTTTTTTGCTCTTCTCTGGACTTTCTCCAGTTTGTCCAGATCTTTCTTGAAGTGTGGCACCCAGAACTGGACACAATACTCCAGTTGAGGCCTAATCAGCACAGAATAGAGCGGAAGCATTACTTCTCGTGTCTTGCTTACAACACTCCTGCTAATACATCACAGAATGATGTTCGCTTTTTTTTGCAAGAGTGTAACACTGTTCACTCATATTTAGCTTGTGATCCACTATTACCCCTCAGATCTTTTTTTTTTTTTTTTTTTTTTTTTTTTTTTGCAGTACTCATTCCTAGCCTGAGTCAGTTCCATGATTTCTAGAGGAGCATCTAATAGTTCCTTCTGCGAGTCAAAGAGCGGTGGCAGAGACAATCCAATAAAACAGTTATCTGGGGCATCTTTCCTGATTCGCTCTTCAGCTAAAAATAGTTTTGAATAAAACTGTTGACATTGTTTATTAATATTGGAATGTACTGTATATAATTTGTTACTACTATTGTGAATAGCAGCAATCTTATTTCTGTTAGTCTTTTGCTTGAGTCTGCATGTAGCAGCTTGCAATCTCTCTCAACAGATTCCCAGTAGCTTTGCTTCAGACAGACTAAGGCAAACTCAGCCTGTTGGGACAGAAGTTTGTTGATTTCATATCTTAGATTGATGAAGATTCCGAGTTTCTCTGGGGAGGAGGCAGGAATCATAGTGTACAGCCAAGGCCTTAATTTCCTTTACCAGAGTATAAACTCTGTGTTCTCCCCATTTTGTTTTAAAGATGGCATAAAAGATGATACAGCCTCCGATGAAGGCTTTAAAGCACAGGCGATGTGTGTGTTTGTGGGGGGGCGCACGGGGGTCACATGCCCCCCAGATTTCTGCCAGGCTGAGCACGGGGGAGAAGGGACATGCCTGGGAAATGCACCAGCAGCGAGCGCTCCTGCTGAGCCCCACCAAGTGGTGCCCAGAGCAGGGAAGTGAGACTGGGATGGCAGTGCAGATCTCCACCTGAGAGGGAGTGAGGAAGCCTGCCGTGTCTCATTCCTTCCTTGTTGGCAGCTGCAGTTACCTACTTGAGTATGTGTCCGGACTAGCCTGCCTCGGGTGTGCAAAAGAGCTCAGGGAATCAGTTGGGGCAATGGAGAGAGAGGCAGTGGGGCCAGGGGAGCTGAAGTGGGCATGGGAGGCTGGGGGAGGCAGAGGGGGCTAGTGGAAGTAAATTAATAACCCTTTAACCCTTCAATCTCAATGAGAGAGAGAGAGAGAGAGAAAAAGAAGGAACTAATATATCGGTATCAACTAGCACCCATCAACTTGTTTAGAACAGCCATATCAGATCTGAGTGAGCAATACATAAATTCCATAAGGTCAGATCCTGGCATATATTCGCTTCTTGTGATGGAGGAGTCTGTAGATTTTTTTGAGATTTTTTTCTGCCTTCTGAGGGGAACTGAATGTTACTATCTCCTTGTCATTCTTAAAATGGAGTGTTGCCAGGTATTTAATAATATACTTCAAGGCCATCCGCCTAGCCAATTGTTTCACTTGGTTAACAGCTGTCCTCACTGCAGCTACATTGTGGGCATAATCTTGAAAGAGCAGTATTTTAATTGCTGGTTCTCCCCATAACATCTCCTTTTTTTGATCTGGATTTCTGCAATATAAGATCCATAGTGGTTAACTTCTAGAACTTCACAATCAATGTTCTAGGCCAATCTTATGGAGCTGGCTTGGGGGCAAGGTCCCGGTGTGTTCATTCTATATCAAAACAAAAATTCTACTGGAAGATCCAACTTAGCAGTTTAGGGACAAATTCAGAGGGTTTACCTTTCTCAGTTCCCTCAGGGATACACACAATCCTGATGTTACATCATTGTGAGTGGCTTTCCAGATCAATTAGCTTGGTCTTAGTAGTCTTGATATCATTATAGTTCTGCAGAACCTGTAATTAGTTCTTCTTTGAAATCATCTTCCACTTCAGAAGTTCTGTGTTCAGCTTCTCCCATCAAGCTGGATAGAGCGTGCACTCTGAATCTCAATCATGTTGATCTGTAGAGTGGAAACTGTAGATTTAATTTCAACTATATCTGCAGCCACCTGTTGTTGTACAGCCACCAGCTGTGTTCGAGCTCAGGCACCATTTTCTTTGTACAAGTGAGGGAGGCAGATTTCCTCTGTCTTTTTGGATTTGGAGAGGAAGATGCAGAGCTAGAGGGCATCTTGTGGGTTTCAGTAGTCAGGCACAATATTCTTTGAGGTTGGATGGGGGGCAGTTTAGGAGATGATCTTTGCGGAGTCCCATGGGTGCTTCAGAGCTCAAGCAACCTGCATCCACTTTGGTCACAGTGCCCCCTGGTGTCCCCCAGACACAAATTTTTAACATTAAAGGTAATTCCATCTCTCTTAGGCACTTAGGGCTGGTCCACACTGGGCGGGGATCGATCTAAGATACGCAACTTCAGCTACATGAATAACGTAGCTGAAGTTGAATATCTTAGATCGATTTTTAAAAGTACTTACCCCGGTCCACACAGCAGCAGGCAGGCTCCCCCATCAACAGCGCTTCCTCCGCTCGCCAAGCTGGAGTTCCGGTGTCGACGGGGAGCAGTTCTGGGATCGATTTATCGCATCTAGACGAGACGCGATAAATCGATCCCAGAACATCGATCACTACCCGCCGAATCGGGCGGGTAGTGTGGACGTAGCCTTAGATTACTTATGAGGGAGGGAAGTACTATTATCCCCGTTTTAAAGATGGGGAACAGAGACACAGAGAGATTGTCACTTGCCGATGGTCACATGGAAAGTCTGAGGTAGAGCAGGGAACTGAACCCGGTCTCCCAAGTCCCAGGCTAGCACCATAACCACTGGACCATCCTTCCTCTCTTCCTCTAGTTCACCATTGGAACAACCTATCTCATGTGATCCATTCTCTGTCATTTGAAGTCTTTGCATCAAGATTGGAGGTCTTTCTAAAAAAGATACCGTAGCTTATGGGCACAGTCACTTGTTAAAATTCTGTGCTTGTATAGTCAGAAGATCAGACTAGATGATTATAATGGTCTTAAAATCTGTGATTCACTTAAACAGAAACAGCTTTAAACACGTGGCTATTTCTTTACAAATTACTTAATATCTATAATCAGCTGTTCTGCTGATAGTGAAGTTAAAAAATGCATAAAGTGTATTTTCTACTCTCCTTGTACTAAAAAATTGCTGAAATGTTCCTGCTCAACCTTTAAAAAAAAAAAAGAAAAGAGAAAAAGTATGGGCAGAGACCAAACTTTGCAAATTCTAGCCTGAAAGGTAAATGTGTTAGAAAGTTGTATACCACGGGGAAGGGTTGTTAAAATGGGAAGGCTCATGTAACTTTAACTATAATTCAACCGTTGTCATGATTTGCTACTTTTAATATTGTTTTTAAAATATGTATTTTGAATGCAGTAGCCATTGCAGTATATTGTAAAATATAAGTATTAGTTATGAAAGGCCATTTAACCTTTGTTTCAACCATTTGGAGTTTCTGACACAAGTGCTAAATTTTATAAATCATTTAAGGTTTGAGGCCATTTAATCAAAGGTTAAGGAGCTGATTTCATTTTCTTATGTATACCACAGGTTATGCGAGGTACTTAATCTTGATCCTAGACATGTCCTGATTGCAGAAGTAATCTTCACAAACATTGGAGGGGCTGCCACAGCTGTTGGGGATCCACCAAATGTGATTATTGTTTCAAAACAGGAAGTGAGGAAGGCGGTATGTATCGTAATCCATTGTGTTACTAAAAATAGGTGCAGATGTGAGTTTATTCAGTAGTTTAGACTGTTTCCTCTCACAGACATCCATATAAGGAAACAAAATGCACCTATTCTCTTCTGCTGTTTTATCGTTAGTGCTATTGGGTAGAGCTGGGTGAAATTTTTCAAACCAGAAATGTGTCAAACAATGGCCTTATTTCAGAAACAATTTTGTCACCTCCACATTTTTGATATAATCCAAAAAGGAACTCACCTGCCAGTTTGGGGGTATTATTTTACCCCACCCCCTTTTTCAGGGGCAAAATGGAAAAAGGAAGGAAGGGTGAAAAAGGGCAGAGGCAGGTGAGAAAATTGGGTTCAGGAGAATTGAAATTGCTTGGATTTTCAGTGAAGATTTCCCCCCAAAATCTCAAGTAAACAAACAAACAAAAAACCCTATAGAACAAAAGTGATTTTGAAATTCTTGAAACTTTTCACAAAAGAAGCTTTACTATATTTCAGTCAGCTCTGCTGTTGGATAATGCAAATTATGAGACTGCTTTGCCTAGTGTAGGATCTGGCACAGAATTTCAAGCCTCAGGTGTTGTCAATTATTGTATAGTTTTATCGAAGACACAGAGAACAGGCGATTCCCCCCCGCCCCACACAGCTTAGGCCTCAGCTTGCTGCTAGCCTCAGCCCAGAGTACCATGGCTTGAGAGGTTTTAACTTCCTACCCTAAGCTCCAGTATTAAGAATATAAGTGTTTCATTTTGCTGGCTAAGTGAGGTCAATGAGAAAAGTAATATGATCTATGGTGTACTGCACAGTAGGAGCTTCAGGCATCTGATCTTGGAACTTCTTTATTCACAGCCTCCCCTTGAACACAGATGCCTCTTCCTTCCTTTGAGGGTGTGTAGGGCCCCTGCTCTCAGGCTTTTAGATTCTGGGAAGAGCTGAGAGTCATGTGGTTCTTCTGCACCTCCCATTATATCTCCATTTGTTGAGAAGGAGTCCCTCTGACCTCCCACTTTTGTTTTGTAAGTGGAGAGTCACGGCTCCTCAGCCCCCCCTTCATCATGCTCTTTTCTAACTCTCTCTCCTTACTCTTGGGAGGGGGAGAGATTACCTCTCTGCTCACTCTGATTACTACAGTCTTTTGGGAGGTGGGGAGACAGGTGTATCCTCAGCACTCTCTCTCTCACTCTCTGAGGACCTTGGTGTTTTGAAGCAACAGTAGAAGGGTCTTCTCTTCAGTGGCTGAGGCCCACCCCCCCATTGGCTCTAGCCCTGTGATGATGTAGGAGTCTGCATGGGTGGATTGGTTGTTAATGACATTCATAGTGTCTGCATCCATGGGATATGGCTCTAGGCTAGCCCCCATGATGTACTCAAGCCCTCTATGGAGTAGTGTAGAGCCATATCCTTGGATGCAGACACTATGAATGTCATTAACAACCATCCCACCCAGGCAGACTCCTACATCATCACAGGGCCAGAGCAATGGGGAGCTCAGAGAGGGATTCTAAACAATATGAAAGGAACTGTCCCTTACAGAGCTCCCTCTGGGTTGGAGTGGTTCTGCCTACAGTAACCGATACTCTCTAGCCCATAGTTTATTTGGTAAAAAACTCTAAAATATGTACATGATACTCTTTACTGTGGCCAAACCTTATAAATCCAGAATAACTTTGCAAATATAAATAAAGAAATACCACATAGTATACTGCTTACAGTGTCAAAATAAACATTGCAGAGTAGAGAGGGAATTGTTATATAAAGGTCTAACTTTAAATTGGTTGTATATAGCTCTTAATTATTAGTTATCTCAATGTTGCTATACCAATAAGGTCTGTTCTAATTAACCAGATTGTTCTTAAGGAGAATAACAATGTACATGTTAAGAAACATCTTTCAAAGCCATAGTATTTAATAGGTGAAGTTTACCTTCAAAAACATCTGAAATCAGTAGCGCAGCCAGGTCCGGAGCGCAGGGGGAGCGGCGCTATAAAAAGGCGCCTCCCCCTGTACTCACCTGGTGGTGCTCCGGGTCTTCGGCGGCAGGTCCTCACTCACTCCGGGTCTTCAGTGGTACCTGCCACCGAAATGCCGCCGAAGACCCGGAGCGCTGCTGGGTGAATGCAAGAAGCGGCGCTTAAAAAGAAGAAGATACTGCTAAAAAAAGGCGCCGCTTCCTTTTTAAGGCGCCGCTTCTGCTCACAGGGGGAGCAGCCGCTCCCCCTACTCCCCCCCGGCTACGCTACTGTCTGAAATGTATTAGTAGAAAATCACAGTCTAATCAGATGATAACTTCAGAGAGCCTGTAATGTTCCTGGTATTCATTGGCTGGTGATTGTGGTAGTTAAACTATACATTTTCACATGTGCAACTATTCAGGCCATTTACTATAGATGAGAGTAATTTGTATCTGTCATGAACTGCATTTTCTCTAATATTCAGAAAGTCTATAAAAGTTTAACATTATACCTGAGGAAAACATTTAAGCAACCAAATTCAAGAACAATAATGTTGTATTCTTTTTTGGATAGTATTTTGATAATTTAGGAAGACCCAGGTTTCTAAATGCTTACTGTATTTGTGATATCTTAGCAAATTCTGCATTTATGACTCCAGCATAAACAAAAATATTGAAAAACCATTCAAACACTTTCACTTTTTGGATTCTTTTAAAATCTATATCATATTAATGAAATTAAGATTTAGAGTAAATTAATGAGGGCAATCCTGCAAAGCCTTATGGGAGTAATTCTTATCCCTTTTTGTAGTCTAGTTGTCTTTACTAAAACTGCTCTCAGCAGTCATAATTACTTATGTGAGTCAGATTTATAGGATCCAGCCCAAGAATCTGCCTGAAAAGGTTTAGAACTTGCATACTATATTTGTACCAAGTAAATGTGTTATCTTTTAATAAGTATTTTAATATAAAAATCCCCAAACATAGTAAGTTAAGCTACTTTCATGTAATGTTACTGAAACTTTTAAAATTAATATTTTATTTCTCTATTTTCCAAACAGCCCCTCCTTCCTCTGTTATCAGTAGCATGGACTGAGTGTTGTCACTGTAGAGACTTCTGAATTTTTCTCCTTGATATTTTCAATGAAATTCCTCTATCTACCAGTTTTGCATTTCCCTTTGAGTCACTTCTGAGGAAATGATTAATGCCTCTATTGTCCAATCCACAGAGAGCTTACACAAGTACCCCCAGCATATTCTTGATACTGTCTAAACAGTAACAATAGTACAGCTTTGCAATCATCACTTTTTTCTCTCATATGGAGATCGGTTAGGAAACCTCTGAGATGTTTATGGCTACGTTTTTATTTTATATATGTGCAAATGGTGCATGAAAGTGCGAAACTCTCAGAATCCTCTTTGACACTTTGACTGTAAAAATACAGGTTCGTTCTGAACAGGGGTTGATTTCAATGGAGCTGCTCACATTCTTAAAATTCCATGTCTAAGTGCTTTGCTGCACCAGGACCACATGTGTTTGTATCTTAAAGTTTGTAGATTTAGCAGGAAGAAGAGCAGTTTAACAGATTAAGCACAGGGCCAGAAACTTGTGAGGTGGATTCCTGGCTAGGCCAGTAAGGGCATATCTGTACGAAGAGTTAGTGCACAGCAGGGTGCAGTGCAAGGTACTCCAGAGTGCCTTGCACTAACTGTCCTTGTGGACCCTGCTGCTGCTGGGCACTAATGGTTCCCTCGGGTGCTTTCCATACTGCTGTAGGTCAGCGTGCACTAGGGAACTGCTAGTGCTCAGCAGCAGGGTTCACACAGAGAGTTAGTGAGTGGCTCGCTGGAGTGCTGTAGATTTACACGCCGGCTTGCTGCGCACTAACTTGCTTCTTTGATGCATGATGTTAACAAGAGAGAGAATTAAAGTGGAAAAGAATGGAAGGGAGGGGATCCAGCACAAAAAGTTTCCCTTCCCCTAGGGCTGAGAATCCATTGCCTTGCACCTTGTGCAGCCATTTCAAAGTGGGCATATAACACTAGAATTCTGATTTGGTAGCATTTTGTACTCACTCTGCACAGGTGTGAATGACTACACAAGGGACAAGGGAATAGAGGGTCTGATCTTATGTATCTGTGGGAGTGGAGGACACAAACAGTAAACAGAGAGAGGCCTTAAGGAAAGGTTGGGCAACAAAAATTCTCAGCATCTCCTAATGAGTTTATCAATTCATTAAATATATGACGAGATCCCTTGTTATGGCCATATAGCAAATCATTCTTGTTTTGTGACCAAAAATAGGATAACATTATTAAATTAGTTCTGGAAAACAGGACATTTTTAATACTTTAAAAATCTCAGTTCATTTTTATCTAGTTTGTGTCTCAGTTTGTATGGTGTACTCATCACGGTAGTAGTATTTGAGACTACAGAACTTTCATAACGATGCATAACTTTATTATACAAAATGTCTAGGTGTAGGGTCATCACAAAACTTTCATTTCTTGGATTCAAAAGATATCATTTACTGTGATGACTTATTAGTTGGTTATAGGTTATGATAAAGTTAGCATCTGCAGTCTATGAATAAAACTTACTTGTAAACCTGCAGCATTTATGACTGAAGTTCCAAAGAAAATACTTTGTATTAGACTATAAACGTATTTCACGTATTATAGTATTAGACGTATTTCAAGCCATACAGATTGTAAAATAGTGGACCATAAATTAAGGTGGCCACCTAATTCAGAGGAATGTTTTTGCTGATTTATTGTATAATAGTTCTATAAACCTTCCAATTGCTTTATAAAACTGAGGATCGTTCCCTTATTTGCACTTTTGCAGTGGTTTCTTCTCAGAAAAATCCGAGTGATTGTGTGAATGCCATGCTGCTTAGTGCTGATGTCATAAGCTATTTCTTCTCTCACATTCAGGAGAAGCTCTGGATCTTCATCACTGTCAAATTTAAGTTAAGGAAATATTTAAATTAGTTCAGTCATTGTCGCTCCTCTTGCACATGGGAACAGGAACTTCTTGTGATGCCAGGAACAGTGTAGAATTCAGTCTCTCTGAGTTAGATGGGAGAGAGAGCCAAAGCAGAGCTACAAGCAACAGCCTTCTTTTTAGGTTTTCAAGTAGTTTTATGTTGTTAATATTCAATGGCACAGCAGAAATATTTGACACCAAGACTTTAAAATCATATTATTCTGGTGATTAACTTACATTTTCCAGTTCAAGTCAAGCCTGTTTTAGTAGCAAATATTTTTTCCAAGATTTATGGTCACATACAGATTAATTGTTAACACTATAAGAAATAAGGGATTCCATGCTGTCATACGGCACTGGTTCTTTGAACACTAGCAGTTATTGAGTTAGTGACTGTTAAAATCAGACCAGGATGGAAGAACCAGTTACAGAGAGGGAAGCAGAGGAAGGTAAGATGATATTCAGAATTGTGTATTTTAGGTCCAATACCATGTGAATCGCTAGCAACAGAAAATGAATGTTACCTTCTGCATACATATTTTGTAGACAGGGTTAAATGTGTAGTCATGGTTAATAACTTTGACTACAACCAGCTAATACATTTTCAATCTTAGGTCTATTAAAGGTATTAAACAGGGTCACACTAGTAGTTAAAATGTGTTAGATGACACTTATTAAATCACGGCCGCTTACGCATGGCTATGGAGACTTTATTTTGGTTGTTTCTTGTTGCTCTTGAAATATAAAATAAAGGTCATTCTCAGTGAAAGTACAGTATTTGGTTGCTCCTTATGTAAGGAAAAAAACAAACTATACATTTTCAATGATATCTTGCAATTATTTCTGCTCTTAGTCATTCAGAAGATATTAGACCATAAAACAATATCTGGGCCAGCAGTGCTGTTTTGGCACTGGTCCAAGGTTTTAAGTCCTGGATTGTCTTATTTAAGTGTAATTTTCTCTCTCTGCCTTAAGACTGCAGATTTGTTCTCAGAAAGTTTTATGTGCAAAGAAGTAAATTTCACACCTCCATAAGCAGTCAGAAGAAAACATGCCGGATAACATGAAGATAGTGATATATTATTTCAGGAAAATAGCGTGTTCCTGTATCTCAGTATGAAATAGAAACATTTGTAGAAATGTGTGCTTAAATACAAGAACAGATGCCCATCTGCTTTCAGTTTTGGAGCCACAGATAATAGAACCTGTAGGGTGTAATCTCCCTAAAACAAAGCCTTAAGGATGCCTTTTCCATCTGGGAAGGTTGGGATATTTCGCAGAATCAGTAAGGCCCCAAATAAAGGATATTTGCAGCACCACATAGCATTTGTCTGACACACTAAAACCTCCTAGATGAAAATTATTTCTAGTCTCTGTTGTGCAAGTCAAAGCTATTTGAGCCAATTGTGCGAGAATAATATTTATGAAAATTCATGGAAACTTTGCAGTGTGCAGTAGACACATTAACTATTTAAATTATGTTCAGAGATATAAATATTAAAAAAGCTAGAAGATAAATTTTCACTGACTTGTATGCCCAATATAATTATTTAGATGAGTTAGTGGTCTATTTAGGGCTGAATCATGGCCCTGGCTATATAGAAGTGCAGGGGAGTAAGGGGATGTGATGTGCAAGGTATGTGACTGGTAGAGGATGCAGGCTCCATAGGGCTGCTACATCCCCTTCCCATGCAGAGGGATGGGGAGGTGATGGAGAGTGGGTGGAGCCTTGAAACCACCCCCTTTTGCCCCCATAGGTGCAGCTATGTTACCATCTTGGGTTGCAGCGAGTAAACCCCTATTGTAACATATTCCCTCCACAGAGCTGCAGAGGGATTTAGTGGGAGATTGTGACTCCCTATGTCACAATCCCCTCCTTGGGTTGCTCCAGGGGCAGTGCAACAATACATTACCCCTATGTTGTGTTCTGATGTGAAGTCCAGACCATTGAAGGGTTGTTATCACTTTCTCTGTAATCCCAAGTGCTTTAAATGCTCTGTTGCTGCAGCTCCCCTGTGGGAGCCTGGACTGCTCACAGTCAGCAACAAGCATGCACTCTCTGTCTGTATGCTGTGCAGCCCTCATCTAGCACTCTGACATCAGCAGTTTGCCTCCTGTAGCAACACGGTCACTTCCTGGTTTCCACTAGTTTTGATTATACTTGGTGAAATGACCTCAATATACCCCCAGTCCCAATTTCCCCCCAAAACCGTGTGCCCTGCAATGTCCAGCCCTTTCCTGGAACATTCAGAGGAATAATAAGGTTGGTTTGCTCCTCTAAAGAGGCAAAATACACAGCTTATCAGTGTAATTGAAGTAAACAGTCACTTCAATTCAAACACAGCACTTATATTAAAAGTAAAACAAATGTATTTAATTACAATGACAGGTTTTAAGTGAAATCAAGTATAAGGGATAAAGACTGAAATGGTTACAAACAAATACAAATCAAAAATGTTTTCTAATGCTACAACTTTAACAAGCTATTGTCTAGGTATCAGGCAAGATTCTTACCACACCCTTCTTCCAGCAAGATGACTGACCACTCCTCTCTCTGGTCAAGATCTCTCCGCACGGTTCCTTTGTCATCTTAGGTGAAAGATAACTTGGGGTTCTTTGCCCCCCTCTTTCATAGTCCAGTGAACCACTTCTGAAGGGTGGCAGGGCTCAGGGCCCTGGGCTTCAGCTCTATGTGGTGGGGCTTTGTCTTTCTGCCCTAGGCCCCAGCAACTCTAATACCGGCCCTGCTTGACAGACCCCCTGAAACCAGCTTTCAGCCCCCCAGAGGGCCCCGGACCACTAGTTGAAAACCATGGCCTTACCTGACACATATCAGATATAATTTATGACATTAATGAATACACTGAACTGATCAGGCCAGCTGAAAATCTCTACTAGATCTCAGGGAGCCCCTTTCTCTCTGGCATTGGGATGTTCTTAGATTATACCCTAACAGAGTTTTGTTGCCTGCAATTCCTCCCACCTATCTTCCTTCTGCTTATATCTTCAGGGAGGAGGTAGTAGTCTTCTTCCTAAGACATTCAGAGAATGTCAGTTGACTGCTGGGCAAATCTTGCTCAATTTAATCTTGCTTGTTTTTTCTGATATTACTTGGTATGGCTGCTGCACACCCAGTCCTGAAAAGTGTCCACAGTGTCGAAGGGAGCTTGGAGCATTAGACTTTACACTAAGTATGAAGAAGATAGCAAAGGAAACTAGCCAGTGGGGTTGGGTGTTGAATTGCCTGTCCTCTTCTCAAAAGATTTAAAGAATAAGCAGGGTTGATGGGAGAAAGTTTTGGAGCTGAACAAAACCCTGAAATTCAGCCCAGTTTCTGAAACACTCTGCACAGCTTGAGTAGCAGCTGGGATGGAATACCAAGAAGAAGCAAATAATTTCCCTCTGATGATGATGTGCACAAGTCCTTACTCCTGAGACTTTTCTGTGTCAACTCTTGTGCCCTTGTACCTAGTCTTGAATTTCAAAGAGTATAAATTGACACTATCCCTTCAAAATAAGTTTCTGTATGCACAGCTCTATCTCAATTCAATTTATTTCCGCTGTCAATCAAACTTGAGAGCTGCTTATCAACTTCAGCACTTTATTTTTTTCCTGATTGCTATGCTTTTCTTTTTCACATAGGAATTTAATTTTGAGGGTTTCATATAAAGGTATTTCTTGTATCGTGTTTTTCTGTTGAGAAGTTTCTGCATTGTTACAATTGATAACAAAGCTTTTCAGCACTGGTGCAGAGATCCAAGACCTAGAGATGTAAGAAACTTTGTAAATAAAAATCTAAGGCCTGGTCTCTGAGGTACCATATTCTTTGTCTTTGCCAGGTTCCCATAACGCATGACTCTGGTCTAATCCAATCATCAGAAAGAAAGGTGTTTTCTGTGCTTTTTGGGTCCCCCTTTCTCCTTTTCGTTTCAAAAGTAGCAAATAATCTAAGTGCCTTTAATTCTGACTCTCTATCGAGAACTCCCATCAACAGGCTCAACCTTAGTGCTGTCTTTCTTTGCACTGAGATAGATAAATTGCTGTCAGCAATATGAAGTCTCAAGCGCAGAACATTCTGAGAGTCAGTTGAAAACTGAAAGAATTGGACTTATTCCAGTAGCTCTTGGTTATATTCTGATCATCTCCCCTGTCTTACTCCTCATCCAACTGTGTCCCAGTCATTGTATTATCCTGGGAATGAGGCTTTTTGGTTTGTGCAGCTCAAAGTTCTTACAATTCAATCCCAGTCATACTCCTGCATCTCTTCAGGTTATATAAGAATCCTGCAAACTTTCTAGATTAGACTGTGTAGAACCAATTACTGCTTCTTCATATCTCTTGAATTATGGTTCATGTGGCAGCATTTTCTTTCTTTTATGGTCCATATCTTTAAAGAGACAGGCCCTTATGCAAACATTTGGGTAGTTAGGCCCATTTTCCTGCAAAATGTTTGTAATTATGTAAATATATGCAGGGCAATACTGTGTGTCTGTTTTTGTGAGCAGATGTTGAAAGATCTGGCCCTGTAAGTCTTTGTTTGCTCACATGGCTATTGGTTGAGTCTCAAAAGTTTGTAGATTGATTCCTTCATAATGTTCTCTCCTTCAGCTTTGAAACTTAATTTGATGCCTGCTAAGTATCCAGACCATCCTTTACGAGCATTTACAGGATTGACTTGTACAATCTATTCTGAAAAGATTGAAGAGGTTGGGTGGGAGGGCCTCTGTCTTGTTTGCTCTGGATGTTTCCACATCATATATACTTGAACTGAGAGCTTTCCACATAGATGTTCTCAATAGGGAGTATGGTGCAGCCTAACAGTGTGTTTTTCAGGTAGCAAGTCCAAGCTGTCTTAAAATTCAGGATGTAAACAGCCCCTGATTCTGCATGGAAATATTAGTACTATGTATAATTTGCATTACAACAGCAGAAACATACTTTAACTGAGGCTGAGGCACAGAAAGATCAAATTACTTCTTAAAGTCACACAGCGAGTCTGTGGGAGAGATGGGAATTAAACCCAGATCTCTTGTGTGGTAGTTCATTGCCTTAATAAATAATAAAAAAAACTTCCTCCCAAATCTGGCTTTGTGGGGATTCCCTGTTGAGTGAACTGTTGTTTGGATACTGGAGGAAACTTTGCTATCAATATATCTCTAATATCTAGAGTTGAAACTTTGTCATTAGGACCTTTTATTAAAATTAAAGCAATGTAACATAAATAGGGGACAAATCTTAATATATTTTTTTTTTGGTAAGAAATAATGGGTGAGGTTTTCAAAAGCACTCTGCATTGGCTCAACTCTCCTTCCATTTAAGTAAATGCAATTTTACCTTTGACTTTAATGGGAGCAGAGCTAGATCAACACTAAGCACTTTGGAAAATCCCACCCCAAACGTTGAACATTACATTACTATATATATATTTGAATTCTGTTTTTGACCCTGTTCCAAGCCTCTGTCATACAGGAAGTATAAAGTAACTCGAATAATTACTACATTGAAGAAAATTTTGCAAAATGTGTTCTAATCGCTAGATAAATGCTTTTGCTGTAATAGCATATTGTAGAATTTGGGACAAGTCTTGGTATGAGTAAAATGGATGCAAAAACTCATATTGTCATCTCTGGAGCCAGGAACTGGTAATTAGTGTGTAAATATATAAGAACTATTTTGATACAGTGAAATTTAATGGAATATTTTTGAGTTGGTTTTGTTGGCATGAAATGTATTTAATAATAATTTCCTTGAGACTGGGGAAGCACAAAATATGTTATGCTTGGAAATTACCTATTGCATGCTTTGTGACGTGTATATAATCACTGAATTGTAAACTACATAATGAGAAATACTTTTTCTTTGCAGGTTATGTAGGAAAATAACTGATCTGTAATTTATAATTGTATTTTTACTCCTAGGGACTGGATTTTGCAGCATTTACAGGACATATGTTTGTTGGAATTTGTCTTGTTCTTCTGGTCTCCTTTCCTTTCCTCAGACTCCTTTACTGGAACAAAAAGCTTTACAACAAGGAGCCAAGTGAGATTGTTGGTGAGTTAGAGCATGAAATCATATTTTTATAGCCATTGAGTTGGATAATGTTTTAAATTAAATGAATGCCGTGTACCATAATGTTGTGTGTATGAAAATAGATTGGTCCACACAGCCTCATTCTATCTCTGAATGTTAGTATTTTACTAATAGTTTGGTTTTGGTTGTTTTTTTATTTTGCAACTAATGATTTTCCTGACACTACTGCTTTTAGTTATGTGTTAAGATTTATGTACATACTAAAGATGTGCAGCAAACTATATGAAATATACAACCACAGTAAATCAACATTATGCTAACTACATCACCTGAAACTAATGAAACATTTTTTCATTGTGCTGTGAGGCATAATTGAAATAGACTTATCAGCAATTTAAAAATCATTGTTGTGTGTTTTGTTTTTCGTTTGGGTCATTATGGTTGTAGGAGCTGTGACCATGGGAGGAATTCTAAAATAATCTAAACTACTCAAGATAGCATTTGTGCAGGATTCTCACTCATGGCCTTTTGTTCTACAAGTTCCTTGGAACTTGCCAAGGTCTAAAGGTTTTTCATCCCTAAAGTAGTTGTCGTGGGTTGGGGCCTGAGCTACATTTGTCATCCTCCCACTGGTAGTTGCAGCATATAGCGGTCTAAATATTGCTTTTGGAAGCTTCCAAATAGTTCTTTCTTGTCTGCAGTCAGAGAAGGAGTTTATTGTATGAGCTTTGTCTCCAGATTGCTGTTGTGGCTCTTCATCCCAAAGCAGACAGGAATTGGAAGGGCTATATTCTTCTGGTGTGGCCATTCCTATCTGCCAATCAGGTCCAGTCCTTTTAATTTGTCTTTTAGTTTGCTGACCTTACTGACTTTTGTTTGTGTTTTTGAAGCCTTAGTCATTCCTCTAAAGTTTTAATTTGACTACTGGAATCCCCACTCCAGTAGGGCTGCTATGCCCTGACACCAGCTGGTGAAGAAGGTGTTACATACCCCTGTCTCAGCTAGCCCTGTTTGAAGAAGGTTGAGTAATAATAGCTCCTCCTTGATGACGGTGATTGCTCACCTTCTCCTGCAAGAACTAATTAGTCTGGACAACCATGGTCAAAGCATGGTCAACTATGGTAAAAGGAAGGCTGAGCATATGGCATCACACACTGGAGCCCTGTGCTTCGGTGCTGGGATTCAAAGGTTAGAGAAAAGTTGGAGGCAATCTTTTGAGTCATAGCCAAAGTACAGGTTGAGCTTTAGGAACAGGTGTCTGTCCTGGGCAGATCCTTTCTGAAGTAACTTAAAAGGTAAGTGCATGAGGGCGTTGATTTGTCCTGTCATCAGATGTGGGCAGCATTTGATGTAGTCGATACAGTAATGAGATCTGCTGTCTTGGTAGTGACTTCCACCAGGTGTGGGTGGCTGTAGTCTCCTCCCTGGAGACCCAGAGAAAAACCTAATGACTTGCCTTATCAATGAGAGACCTTGTTTTGAGCTGCAGGCTTTTATAGAAATCTAAAGTGATAAAGTGACACCCTGTTCTCTTGGGCTTGTATCCTGTCCCTTAGGCCCTCTCCACAAGGGAGGGAAGGGAAAGGTTCCACCGCTTAGAAAGGCGGCTTGTGCCTTGACACTTGATTTCAAGGGAGGTCAATACTCACTCTGCCCAGGATACTCATTCACAGCAGCAGCAGAAGCCAATGGCTTTTCAGTACGTACCAAAACCCAAAAGGTTTTTGAAGTGTTCTAGGGGATGTAGGAGAGACAAGATGAGGTAATATCTTTTATTGGTGAGAGAGAGACGCTTTCAAGCTTACACAGAGCTCTTCTTCAGCTTGTGTCTCTCACCAACAGAAGTTGGTCCAATAAAAGAGATTAGCTCACTCACCGTGTCTCTCTAATATCCTGGGACCAGCATTGTTACAACAACACTGCATACAACTAGGGCAGATAGGCATCCAACCACTTTCTGTAGCTTGCCAGGACATCTCTGTCAGAGCAGATTTAAGAGCCTTTTACCCTGATGTGGGCCCTTGTCCCCCTGTACATGTGAGTACTAGGAATTGCTCTGTGGGACTGCAAAAATCAAGTTTTCAAAAATGATCAAGATTTTCCCCCACCTCTGGGTATCAGGAAGAGATGTTACAGGAAATCTATTCCTAATGGCAAAATAGCTATTAAGCCTGTGCTTCTAGGCAAGAAAGGAAAGGATGTTATATCCTGATAGTAAAGAAGAAAGAAGCATCTGGCAACACCTTAGGTCTCAGGGAACTGAATCAATATTTACCCCCCAAATAGTTAGCTGGTTACCATGGGAGCCTTCAGTGATCTTTTAGAAGAAATTATTTGGCTAGGTTCTCTGCAGCTTCCAGCTTAAGGATATTCAAAAGCAAAGGAAGTAAAGGAAGATGGGGGAACTGCACTACTAATTTTGAGTCTTGCCTTTTGGGCAGGCCTCAGTGCTGCATCTTTTCACGAAATGGTTGGTGATAGTCACAGCCTACCCTGCTCATCATGGGAGTGAAGGGTTCATCTTACTAGGCTGATCAAGGACACCAGTGGGATGACAGAATCACTAAGTTTAAATGATAATTTACCCAATTCCCAACTTGTTCTGAGTAGACAGGATAGGTGGGCTGAGACCGCCATTATTACTGCTGTTAGGGAGGGTCCAGAACTCTAAGAATGTAGGAAGTTCCCGTCTGTCTTGCACAAGGCCTGAGAATAAGAATCCTGCGTGGATGAGCTCTTCAGAGAAAAATAATTACAAGGTGAGTAATTATCTCTTTTTATGGAGGGGAGAGTGAAGCCCCATAACTTTAAAATCCATTGTAATTTTATATAATTATAAAAGATTATTACCTTTCTTTGCCTACTGGGAGTATATTATTATAATCTACCTGTTTGTTATTTGAACTGAAATTAGTTCGCTTTAATGAATTTTTTTTCTAATTAAAGTGATAGCTTTCGTGGATATTTTATTGTATAACTGGAGTTGTTATACAGTAGTAATTTGTTTAAAATAACATTCTGCAAGGAGTCCCTGTGATGGGGTGAACTGGGCCCGTTGAGGTCCCCTGCTGAGGTCCTACCACATCTTGCCCTAGAAAAGGAGCAGTAAAGGAGGGTCTGCCAGGCCTGCCTAGAAAGGCTACAGGGAAGAAGCCAATCAGAGCCCAGCAGGCTCAGTTAAAAGGAGCTGCAAAGTCTGAGCAGGTTAGTTGCTGGCTGGGACCAGAAGAGTGAGGAAGGACTGCAATGTTGTGAAATTCTCCAGGCGAGGAGGCCAGGGAGAGGCGCTGCTCAAGTAGGAACAGACAGAAAACCCGAGGACTGTAACCATAAGGTAACGTGGGTGATGGGACAGAGTGGGAAGCAGCCCAGGGAAAGCAGTAGCAGCAACTATTAAGGAAAGCAGCATGTGGCTGATATTTGCGGGGTCCCTGGGTTGGGACCTGGAGTAGTGGGTGGGCCCGGGACCCCTGACTGGTGAAGTAGCCAAAGCCCTGAGAAGGGGACACGTTTTATGTAGAAGCCCAAACACAGGACTGAAATATAAAGGGCTCAAGGACAGGGCTGAAGACCCAGCAGAGGGCCAACCATTTGTTGAACTTTACCAGTGGAAGGGGACTGAAGTGAAGGAGTGACCTGTTGGAGTAATAAGAAGGTGAAGAGACTCCAAGGAGAAAGCCCTGGGGACACTGCTCTATATCAGGGCAGGCACGGACTTAAAACTAGCCCAGCAGGAGGTGAGGTCTGAGCCCAGAGACAGGGCTAAAGACTTGAGCAAAGGCACAGGGATAGGCCCTGTTGGACCTTTCACCCTGAAAGGGGTTCATCCATTTTAAACTTTGTGTGACTTAGCCATATTTAGATCATATTTACCCCTAAAACTGTGACGTTATTTTTGTGATACCTTCTTTAATAGAAAATTGCCTTTTTATGGTTTTAACTTTTGCATTGTTTGAGTATTTTTAAAAAACAGTTGTGTATAGTCACATTACTGATTAACGTGAATAGTACATTCATTCATGAATATTATATTTAGCCAATAAACTGTTGTAAGCTTTGAGAAACTGGCATATTTTGCCTCAAATTAGCCTCCTTATTTATAATCCCTGTTACTCTCAGCCTAGTATATTCAGAAGTTATAATCAGTGTACTGTGTGCTTTCCCCATAATCAGCAGCTACTCCATCTCTGAGAAGCTAATCAGTAGCTGCTCAATTAAATCAAATGCTAAAGCACTATTTCTACAGAAATTTTCTGTGAAATGGGAAGAGAAGGTGATAAACACAGATTTCATTAAAAGGTAGCTGCAGTAATTTGGCTTTGGAGAAGCAACAGAATATGTTCAAGATGTCTTAATGAGTCCTTTCCATCTCTAATTGCCATGATTCTGTGATAACTTGAAATGTATTGTTTGAAGCAGCTCTTTTAATCAACTAAATATCTGCCATTTTACTCTCTGATTAGCAATCAAACAGTCTTTGAAGTTATATAAAATAGCACTGATATGCTGTTCTCCGCTGATTTTTATTGTCTGTTATGTACTTTAAGTATCTTCTGTTGTTTTTGGCTACTTAGATTAGTCAGCTCTGAGTGGGGTACTAAAAGCAGAGTGACTTTGATTTTAAGAAGAGGTAATTCCATTTATTTGAGGAGAATATTGACATTTTATTTTCAGCATTGTGCATTACCTGTCACTTTAAATCCTGGCATCAGTTGAGGGCTATAAAACCCAAGCAAGCTTGTGCTCTTCCCATAATATGGCTTACCTCCTGTGGCTTGCTAATCTTGAAACAGACATAATGATACAAAAAAAAAAAAGAGAAAAGAAAAGAAGAGAAACAAGCATAAATAGAAACAAACAAATAGAACTTTAATATCTCTGTCATGGTTACAAGGTGAACTGCACCTTAGATCCCTGTTAGCCCTTCTTGAGTGCACCCGTTGGGTGATGTGCTTGCCTTCCTGCACCTCACCATGGGCGGAACCATGTGGTCCAACCACTCTTAGACTGGGTGTCTGGTCTGCAACCCCCCTGTTTACCAATTGTGTTAATGTGACAGGCCCAACTAGGTGTGGTATCTGCCAGCCCATTCCCTCCAGGGACCTGTGGCCAGCAGGGTGGTTAAAGTGATTCAAAAATGGCTTCTTCAAAACAAAGCATTATTTATTAATCCCCCAAAGGTACCAAGCACATAGAGCAAAGGGTAAAAACAGTTTATATACACATATCCCCTTTTACTTAACCTTTAATCTTTCCTCAAAAGCTTTTGTGCATTTCAACCAGCCCAGTTACCTCCACCAAACTGTCCCTGCTGGTTTCTGCCTCTCTCTGTCTCCTTGCCAGCCAGTCCACTTTCACTGACACTCCGGTCACTCATGGTATGTCTACGCTGCAGTTAAAAACCTGTGGCTGGCCCATGCCAGCTGACTTGGGTTCGGGCTAAGGCGCTGTTTAACTGTGGTATAAACATTTGGGCTCGGGCTGGAGCCCGGGCTCTAGGACCCTGCAAAGTGGGAGGGTCCCAGAGCTTGGCTGCAGCTTGAGTCTGAACATCTACACCGCAGTTAAACAGCGTCTTAGCCCAAGCCCTGTGAGCCTTAGTTAGCTGGCATGGACCAGCCATGGGTGTCTAATTGCAGTGTAGACATACCCTCAGTCAACCCCCACCCCTTTCTAGGCCTGGTGTTCTCTAATGTTTAGAATCCTCTTTATCCTAGCCTTAGCGTTGGGAAGAGTAAATCGTTTTCAGCATGTCTGGAGCCAGGTAGAGGATATTGCCCAATAAACGTCTTCCCCATGGTTTTCTCCAGGACTATTGCTGTGTCATTGTTTTGCCTTTCCTGCTTGGTTTCTTTAACCATCCTTTTTTATATAACTCCATAGCTAGTAACCTGTCAAACATACAGAGGCAAATTCATCACAACTAATACAGATATTTTCCAGTTTGTTAAAATCCCAAGTAGGTGTAGGGGAGGGAGGCGGGCGGGAGGCAAAATGTATTGTAGAAACACGGGAAAAGAATGTTGAATTCCCCATTAACATGAGGGGAAAATGTTGAAGAAACATCATCTATACCCTAATGAGGTACTGAAGAAAAAGATGAAAACATATAAAACCTAAATGAAGTGCCTATGCATTTCTCAGAAACTTGGGTTTTCTAAGAACAAAGGACCAAGGACAAAAAGTTCAGGGCAAGAGTTCAGAAACAGTCTGCAAAAAAGGCATTTGCATAGCTCAGGATGAATAAGAGAGATCTTTACCCTGTTTCAATTTGTCATCTGGGACCTGGTTTCTTTAATATGTCTTTCTTTAGTGGAGAAGAATTAAAGGAATTTCACACTCACCTAAAAAATAAATAGGATTAGGTGGTGTGGTCAGAGGGTGGGAAAGAGAGGGGGTGAGGGATAGCTCCGTGGTTTGAGTCGTGGCCTGCTAAACCCAGGGTTGTGAATTCAATCCTTGAGGGGGCCATTTAGGGATGGGACAATTTTTTTTTTAAAGTGTGGGGGAGGGATAGCTCAGTGGTTTGAGCATTGGCCTGCTAAACCCAGGGTTGTGAGTTCAATCCTTGAAGGGGCCATTTGGGGATCTGGGGCAAAAATTGGGGATTGGTCCTGCTTTGAGCAGGGGGTTGGACTAGATGACTTCCTAAGGTCCCTTCCCACCCTGATATTCTATGGCTTGGTCCACACTAAGCCCCCAGTTCGAACTGAGATACGCAATTTCAGCTACGTTAATAACTGAAATTATTCAGTTATTAATAACGTAGCTGAAGTCGAAGTATCTTAGTTCGAACTTCAAGGTACTTACCGCAGGTCCACACGCAGCAGGCAGGCTCTCCCGTCGACTCTGCCTACTCCTCTTGCGGAGCAGGATTACTGGCGTTGACGGCAAGCACTTCCGGGATCAATTTATTGCGTCTAGACAAGACGCAATAAATCGATCCCAGAAGATCGATTGTGTGCCGCTGAACCAGCCGGTAAGTATGGACGTACCCTATGATTCTATGTTCCCTAAAAGAATATGAATGGGGAAAACAATGGTATATGCCGGTAGGAGGAAATAATATTGTTGTTCTTCTCAAATAGACAATTTTCTGTTGTAAAATCAAAGGCCTGTCTTAAAATTATTGTTATTCCCTTGAGGATTAATGACACACATTTCCCCCCATTGAGAAGTACTGTCTTCTACCAGAGGCTTACAGCTACTTAGCTGCTAGTGTTCAGATCTCAGGATTTATGAAGTTCTTTATCACCACGACAGTGGGTTATATACAATATTGTGAAGCTGTCACTCCCCTTAATGACTGCTGCAGAGGCAGGCTTTCCTCTCAGAGAACCCCTAATTTGGGGAGATATAGCTCTCCGATTTTCCAGTGTTGTTTGATCCAAATACTGACTTTATCACTCACTCAAGAAAATAGCTATTAAATCAAGAGTGTCAGATGCCAGTGGTGGGGCCATGTGCTGTCCAGTTGATATATTTATCCAGCACACATGTCAATTTAACAATACACTACAGTCTAGCCCACTAGCAACAGAGGAAACAGTGCTGCAGTGGCATCTCATTTTGCACACGGAGCCAGGAGAGCACAGGGGAATTGTCTAGGATCGTGTGATTGTGGTCATGTGTAAAGAATTTGGTATAAAGAGAAAGTGATGTAATCTGCCTCAGCATGAAGTGCAGAGGCATAGAAATAGACTGGTATGCTAGTCTGTCTCCCTCCCCAGTGTGAAGTGCTACTGCTGTTTCTGCACAGATCAGGAAAAGGGTGAAATGGGAGAGGAGAAAAAAGGCACAAAACCTGGAGGTGGAAAAGTACCAAGGGTAGCAAACAAAAGGAGAGAAAGTAGTGGGGGAGGCAGAAAAGAGAGGGGGAGGGACAATACAGCTACAGAAAAAGGAGGAGAGAAGAAAAGACAAACTGAAAATCTTATTTAGTCCTCACCGAGCAATACATTTGACACCTGTGTGTTAAGTATAGCTCCTCCCAGTATCTGAGTAGTAGCATGATAGCAAAAATAATATCATTGTACTGTACATCATTTGTAGAATACAGAATGTTGTCAACTTTGGACTGTAATTTTAGAAGAATACATGCAATCTTTCTATGGTCAAATTAAAATGTTTTAATACTTTTCCCCTTGAACTTATATTTTATATTTTCTTACTACTAAACAATCTAACTATCCTCTTGCATTCCATTCCTTCTAGTACGCTGTGTAGGAATTCCAGACTAATTAAAATTGAGGTGGTTTAGAGGTTTCAAAGTTCACACCTTCCTGAGTGCCACAGAGACAAGCATCTGCATCCTTTCTCTGCAGGAAGGCTATTTTGTGGGCCAGGGAGGGAGCATGGTCAGTGGTAGCTGTCTGTTGCCTGGGTCCCCTGTATAATAGAAATACAGTATTTCTGTTTAATTTTGTGTTCCATTCTCCTGAGTAAGAGATCAATGGTTTAGACTCTTAGTGCTTGATGTACAGTCCATCGAAGGCAATGGAAGTCTTTTAATTGACTCCAATGGATTTTGGGTCAAGTCCTTAGGAAATTGGACATGTGGTGTTAGACCTCAAAGAGAAATTTTAGGGATATATCATTAGATAACAGACATTCACAAAAGACATTTTTTGTTAACTTGTCCTAGCATTTCTGCCTGTCATTTTACACTCTCTAAAGAGGATATTTGGATAGCTACAATAGCAGATTTACCTTGAACATTACATTTCTGATGGTAAAAATATCAAGTTGCTATCTCTTTCACTTGCAAAGGTACCCTTAAAAATATAAACCAGTGTAAATGGCTGTAAACCAATCACTAGGGTTGTAAACCTTGACAGTGATTTTTGCTAAAGCTCACAGGTTATTCATGCTTCCTCAGAGCTTCCAGAAAACTGAGATTCCCTGTTTTCAGTGACACTTAGTTATCTGATTTATTTATAAAAATTGAGATTGTATTAATCTCATGCTAAAGCACAGTAGGGTTTAGCACAGGGGAGAAGAGTTAGAAGTACTTTTTGGGAGAACAGGCCAGGTGACAGTCATTTTTTATGTGGTTGAGAGTGGACTGGTGGCAAAGTGTTCTACAGGCCTGGCAAAAAACTGTCTAGCTTTTTATAGTATTAGTGAATTCCTCTCAAACTCATGACTTTATGTACAATTCCCAAATTTCATTTGCTTTAGTTGTTGGCTACTTCTATTGATCTTGAATCATAATTAGGTCTACTGGGGTTCTTTAGAAATAGATCTTGTTTTGACAAATGCATATTTAAAGATTATGATAATTTTGACAACAATAATCGTATTTAGTACTTACGTAGGACTCATCATCTTTAAAGTGCTTTCCAAAAGGTAACTAATTCTCACAACACTCCCACGAAGTAGGTAAGCATTACTATCTGTTTTACTGATTCTGAATAAATGCCACCCAGCTGAACCTGCTTGCAATCCATTCCCTGCTCCCTGGCTCTCCCTCCAAGTGCAGTCTGTGGAGTTAATAGGCCTATCTGGCCACCTTCATCCCTTCCAGTCCTGTGTGGTGGACACCCCATCACAGACCTTAGTAGTTATTTATTAGGTTAAAAAATGTTACTGCCGGAAATTATATATCCACTGCTGAAAAGAGGATAATGAATTGCACAGCAATTTCTTTTTCTGCAGATTGTTGCCAAAATACCCATTTGTACTGTAATAAAAAAATAATTAACTTGATTTTGAAGATACTGCGATTTTATAAATCTGATAGGCTGAGTTAAAAAATCTCTTGATTGTGAGTATTCTGGAATTATTTTGATAGATTTCAAAGCAGATATAATTTTCTCTGAAACCAAAATAGATCATTGGGAGTTTAGTTGAGTGAATGGTGGCAATTTGTTTTGGAACTTTCTCTGATTCTGAAGTTGATAAAGTAATAATAATAATGTGAGAAAACTGATAATTAGCAAAAGTAGCCAAAATGTATTAGTAGTAATAAAGCTTCTATTAGGGTAGTGTCTAGAATCTCTAACAGAAGTGGGAGCCCTACTATGTTAGGTGCTGTACATACATATCCTACGTCACTTTCCAAAACAGCATATAATCTAAATAAGCAAGGGATAAAAAAGCAATTATTATTCCCACCTGTAAACAATGGAAAAATGAGTCATAGAAGATTATGGCCCAGCTTTTCAGAGGGATTTAGGCATCTTCTCCTATTGACTTCAGTGGGAGATAGCCATCAAAATCACTTGCCCGAGGTCATAGAGAAAGTTTGTGGCAGAACTGGGAACTGAACCAACATCTTCCGACTTGATGTTCAGTGTCTTAACCACAAGACTGCTCTTTCTCTAACAAAATGTATAGTTAGGATAACTGTATGCTAATTAATAACCAGTCTTGACTGAGATTTTTTAATGGGTCACTTAAGTCGTCATTGTCGTCATTATACTGAATTCCTGTTTCAGAGACATTAATGTCTTGCTTTGTGGTTTGAGGATAATTAGTCCATGTTAGTTCACTGTACATCTCTCAGCTACATTTGAATGTTATTTAAAATACAGAACGGTGTTTAATTTCCTCCATTTTTGCTGCCATACATTTAGCAAACTTTGTTGTCTGTTATAGGCGTCTTAAACTTTATTCTTTCATGTAAAATGCCATAGCAGGCTGGCAGTGTTTTACTGAAACCCCTCACACAGCTAGCAATTGTGGATCTTGCTGGGGAAAACCCCCAAATTCTAATGATATTGTTCATGGTAGGGAAAAAAAATTCCTGACCATCTGTACTGCTGGATGCTACACTCTGCTTTGGTCTGTCAAGCCCTAAACTCTGCTATGCAGGCTGCAAATCTCTATAAAAGTGATTGTCTATTCAGCTCTGGAAGGTTGTCTGTTTTGAGTAAATCTCACTTTTAGATGACAAGATTTTTTTACTTTGACAAATGTTGAGGCTCGAATAGTAGAACTGTTTAGAAGAGAATGTTATCACTTAAGTATAAACCCTTGGATTCACATTTATATATTGAAGGCTGCCAATGGCCTTGGTACAAATTATTATATAAATAATACATAATAAATAAAACTGACATTTCTAATTCCATACAGTTTCTATTCACCAGCTGATTGTTATTTTTAGCCCAAACTCTTATGTATTTCTTTCAACAATATTGTGCAGGCTTCTTGTGTGTCGTTGTTCTTGGTTTTTAACAAATAATTTAGCATGTGCTGTGGATGATATTTTGTTATCACAGTGTTTGAAGAAAAACTGATCCTGAAAGCACTTCCACCTATGCTTATCTTTACCCGCATGAATAGTCTCATGGAGATATGACAGGGCTTGGGGTGCAATCCAGACCAGTGAGGGGTTCTTACCTGCCCTGAAACCCTGGATTCCTCAGATGCTTTGCTGCTGTAGCTGCCAACCTGGGATGCTCACAGTCAATCTACAAGCATGCAGGTCACACCTGAGTGTGTGTGGTAGACAGCCCTTGTTCGGCAGCTGACCTCAGCAACCCATCTACCACCTCACTCTCTTTCACCAGCCTGGGTTACTATTTGCAGGGTGACCACCAATAAACTCCCAGTCCCAAATTTTCCCAAACCTATGTGCTCTGTAATGTCCAGCCCTCTCCTGGATAGTTCAGAGAAATAGTAGGGTTTTGATGTTTCTCTAAAGAGACAAAAGCACATCATAGCTTGTTAACTTAATTGGGGTAGATACACCCTTCCATTTAAACATAGCACTGAGTTGGTTTATATTAATAGTGAAACAAGTCTATTAACAAAAGAAGATGGGTTTTTAAGTGAATTCGTGTATAAGAGACAGAGAGAGGTTTACATGGAAAGAAAAGTGAAACCATGTCTAAAAGTTGAAAACAAAGTCTAGCAAGATATAGGCTTTGTTCATGACAGTTTCTCTCGCCAATCTTCTTCCGAGCCATGACTGACTTTCAGTCAGAACCTTCCACAGCACAAGGTGCTGTTTTCCCTTGTCTTCCTAGGTGAAAGATCTTTGCCTACGTAGGTTTCTCACCTATATTCAGTTCTCAGATGGAGGCATGGATCAGTGTTCACATCACACCCCTCATCGGTACTTGTCCCGGGCCGGGGAAGCTAATGATCCAACTGGTGGACCAAATTCGGTGGTGAATCCTGATCACATGCCACTTGAGACATGTTGTGCATATGCTAAGAAGTTGTTCCCAGGAACTTCAGCTCCCCTTTGGTTGAAGAACACACATTTCTCAGCTTGAAAGAACTCTGTTCCCTTGTGTCTGTCTAGTGATGGGTGCCAAAGATGACTTCTCTACTTGCTTATATCTTCCAAAATTCAACTACTTTGTTTCAAGAGGCAGGATGACCTCATGCTGTTCTTCCCTTCCTGTGGGCTTCCCCCTGGATGTAAATGGATCTTTCATTGTTTTGATTCCACCATGCTGAATTTACATAAGAGGCAGGTAAATAGTTACCTTCTCTCCTATCTGGATGGAAACCTCTTTCTCCCTGTTTGGCCACAGACTTTAAAACATATTAAGTATCCATATTTCCTTATGTAGTATTAATACATTTCACAGTATTAATCACCAGTGTCACTAGCTTTCAGAAAAAAGCTCATGCTACACTTTTTATAATACGGTAATATTGTATACAACCAGTTGATTCAATTGCTTATCAGTTGAGGTTCAGGCCCCATCTTTATAGCCCAGTAGACCTTTGAAATTGAGTGTTTTGTGGATTACCCCTCAAAGTAAAGTTTATTCAAGCTGAGAAGAAGGCAACATAGAGTCTGATGGTGAAGAAAGCTCCATGCTCTTTCTTCCCCCACTTGTTAGGTAAACAAAGCTATTAAGCTAATATGTAAAAATGGACCTTCATTGTCTTTGCCTGAAGATTGGGCTGGTCAAAGAATCGAATATGCATTCCTTTGTCTAAGGAAGACTTGTTTATGAACTTCCCTTGACATACCTGGTTTAAACACACTTTAGTCAGAATTCTAGCATATATCCATAACTCTTAATACCCACCATGGACATACTTCATGCAAGAATGTTAATGATCAGTAAATGATTAGTTTCAAATGATACCTCACAAGGCACGTTTTGTACAAAGATTATTACAATAATGTGTAGGATGTGAATATCCAGGATGCTCAGGGTTGCAGGAGTTCAATAGGGGCTAGCCATGTGACTAAAGATAAGCATGATCATAAATGATCGCAAGATCAAGACTTTAAACTTATTTGGTATTGTTGGGAAGTTTGGTCTGGTACTTAGAATACCTTAGTGGGAGCCAGGAACTACTGAGTTTTAATCCCAACTGACACTGATTCCCTCTGAGACCTTGAGCAGCACTTCTTTGCCCCAGTTTCCTCATCTGTAAAATGGGGATAATGCTTATTTACCTACTTCACAAGGACAAATTAATTAATAATTGTAAAGCACATCTAAGAACTAAACCCTATAAAAGTTGTAAGTATTATTGTTATATGAAGCTATAAAATCAATGGTGCTGTGTGGTTTTTTTCTTGTTCAATGAATATATTGATAAAATTACCTTTGCTCTAAAATCTTAGCTAGGAAAAATACATTTTAGTGAAAAAAGGTAGACTGCAATACTATGAGGAGAAAATTATATCCCTAGGAATATGATTTGCGCTTTATTAGCCACAGCCCACCACAGCTAACTGTCTTGACTGTCTTTCACCAACAGAAGTTGGTCCAATGAAAGATATTACCTCATCCACCTAGGCTTCTAGAAGTGTAGTGCACTTGCAGATTAAAAATTATCATAAATTGACAATTATCATCTCATCATGGATGGTCATGCTTTTTGGGTGTATTCAGTTAACAGACCTGGTCACTTAGGATTTTGAAAATTCATTACATTGAGTTTGCAAGACTGTGTTCTTTTATATTGCTAGTGTTAGTGGAGGAGTGAATGATATCCTGAAAGAGGAAATCATTCTGAATGTGAGTAATGGGATCGCAGGAAGAGAACACACATTTGCTTTTTTTTTTAAACTTAATACAACTTTTTTAAAATGTGGGGTGAAATCCTGTCCCCACTGAAGTCAATGACAAACCTCAGTGGGACCAGGATTTCACTTGTAAATTTTTCTTGTTTTTCAGTGTTCAATGTGTTGTGAATGAAGGGAGGATTTAAAGTGAATGAAGGAGCTAACACAGATTGGCCCTATGGACCCCATATGTTTGATGAAACATCTTCTTGAGACTAGAACTGGATGGAAAATGTATTTTTCAGTGGAAATTTTATAAAAATTAAAAATGTTTGGCCAATCTCCTTCCTCCCCCTCCCCCCCCACAAATTCAGAAATGCTACTGCAGTGCCTCATGGGAGTTGCATGCCTGTCATTCTCCTCTATGGGCTGGACTCTCTGACTGTTCTACACCTCATCTGATGTACCACAATCTCCTCTCATGCTGAACCACTGCAATGCATCATGGGAGTTCCTGCCCACAATGCACAATGTAGTAACTCTCATGAGGCATGATGCTGGCATTTCTGAATTGAATTTTTTTAGTTTTGGGATATTTGTTTTTTCAACTTAAAAGCAGTTTTGGAAAAAAAAAGTTTAAATGAATCAAAAACCATATTTGATGGAAAATATTCAACCTTTCCTACTTGAGGCAAGTAGTAATGAGCTAGTGGATTCTGTAGATGGTGAGAAGAAAAAAAACAACCTACACTACTCAACTGTCCCTCGTTCTAAATGTCTGCACTAATTTAAATCCCAAAATTAACTAAATTCCTCACATATGTTTATTGTTGAAAATAAAGACTCATGGAACTGAGGTTATCTAGAGAGTTAATTACATTAAAGAAATAAATTCTACGGTATTTTCATTTTTCTGCATTAGTGACTTTTAGGTCTCTTATTTTGAAACTTTGTTGCAAATTACAATCGGCATTTTGCACACAGCACTTCACACACAGAATAGTAACATATAGTACAAGTCACATTATCTTGCCGAGGAAAGACGAGAAAGGAAAACATGTTTTTGACTTAAGCTTTCTGCTCTTCAATTCTGTTTGGTACATCAATACGATGGTGATAGGTGTCTTATAAAAAGCAGACAGAATTTCACTCAATGAAAAAGCTACTAGGGAACAACTTTTTACTTTGGCTAAAGGAAATTTGATAAGATTTAACCACCTTCCAGCAACAATAGCCATAGTAAGAGGACTGGGCCCTGGGGGGCTGAATAGATGTGATTGAACAGGGTGTTGCAACTGAGACTATCAAAAAGCAAAACGGTAAACTGCATTTTCTTGCTCCACAAGTGTCTGCCCCTGCAAAAGAGAATAAAATACTCTCTCATTGAACCGAGGTGCTGGAAGACCAGGCACAAAGCCATGATAATTGGGTTTCAGGATACATGAATAAGAAGAGTTAGACATAGGTCTGTCTTGGTGTGAATGGGATCCAGTAATCAAGAAGGGAAAAGATAAGTTGTAAAATAACTGTTAGTAGACCGCACTAGTGAAGGACAAGGAAAGAGATAAGCTATATAAAAACAAGGTGCAAGAAATAATAGTGTCAGCAGCAATGGCTAAGAATATGTGGAAGGAGGATAAGCAGACTCGGAGGAAATTAACAAAATATGCTGTGTATGTGTGGCATGAGAACAAAGCATGCTATGTACAGGGATTGCTCCTGAAAATAACCTGACCGCTCACTAAGTACATGATATAATGTAGGATGGAAGATGCATGCATCAGTATAGGGTCAAACTTGTACATAAAGTAATTAACACTTGGACTCTTTGTATTTGTGGTATGCCCTGTACCTAGCCCCTACCCATGAGTTTGATCAGTGCTTTCTAGTCCTAGCCCTGGTCTACAATACGAGTTTAGGTCGAATTTAGCAGCGTTAGGTTGATTTAACCCCACACCCGGCCACACAACAAGCCTGTTTTTTCAACTTAAAGGGCTCTTAAAACCAATTTCTGTACTTCTCCCCGGCAAGGGGTTTAGCGCTAAAATCAACCTCACTGGGTCGAATTCGGGGTAGTGTGGATGCAATTCAACTGTATTGGCCTCCGGGAGCTATCCCAGGGTGCTCCATTGTGTCCGCTCTGGACAGTATTCTCAACTCACATGCACTGACAGGAAAAGCCCCGGGAACTTTTGAATTTCACTTCCTGTTTGGCCAGCATGGTGAGCTGATCAGCACAGGTGACCATGCAGTCCCAGAGTCGCAAAAGAGCTCCAGCATGGACCAAATGAGAGGTACTGGATCTGATTGCTGTATGGGGAGAGGAATCCGTGCTGTCAGAACTCAGTTCCAAAAGATGTAATGCTAATATATATGCCAAAATCTTCAAGGGCATGATGGACAGAATATGGGATCATTTAAAGTTTTCCCTTCACCATACAGGGATCATAAAGCAACATTTTTAGAGACAAAATCAGAGGGATGAAAGAAAATGAAGAAGCCTACAAGGAAATGAGACTCCACTTTTTTTTAGATTTTTTTGCATTGAAATGGGAGTTGATCAAAGTGCAATAGGGAGCTTTTAGTGCATGGTAGCAGGGTTTATACAGATGGTGCACAGCAGGCTAGTGTGGGGTAGATTTACACCCCAGCTTGCCATTTACTAACTGTTATTATAGGCAAGCCCTTATATTGTAAACTCTGGGCAAAGACCATCATTTATGCATCTGCAAAACACATTTATGGAGCCATTTAAAATGTAAGTCAATTGCTGTATGTGGCTCTTTGTTTGCATCAGTTATGTAAAATTATGTTTCATCAAGGGTGAATCCTTGCTAAGCCTATTGCTAAGCATGATTTATAATCTCCTAACTGTGAATAATTGGTCACAAAGGTAGGGGGCTTAAATAGATATGTTACTGTTACAAAATAATATGAGCAAAGTAATCACAACAACAAATAGAACTAATGTTACCTCCTTCAGTATATAAGGAAATATTTATTTTCAGGACATTCTGAAGGATAACTCTTAGGAAATGAAATAGATGCCTTTTTATAATTATTTATTGCTAAATTATGAATAAGCAGCACAAAGAGATTCACATGCCTCTCTTCCCACACTAAAGTTCTCTGTCTATACGAGTAATCTGGAATTGGGCAGCAATTAACCTTTGGCAATTTGCTTCAATGGTTGCAACTTGGGAAAAAATTCCATCTAGGAGGTATTAGATACTATCTGTGTAACTAAGGATTCTGCTCATACTTTCTTAGGATTCTTCTAGGAAATCCAAGACTCTTTCCTAATGCACACATTCTACCACTCTAGCTGACCAGGAGCATACAGTTTTCCACCTTGATGTCAGGCTCCAAGGCCTTGTCTCTAGTGGGGGAAAAAACACATTCTGTTAGAAAACATGACAAGGCCACTTTTTGACTAACACCAGATTAAATATTATTTTTGGCCTGAGTATGGACAAGAATGTTGTGTTTAGAAACATGTTAGGTGGCTTACTGTTAACTCTATGATTCCCAACTGTCTCAGTGCCTATGGAACGAGCATCTCAGAAGTCTCCAGAACTTGCATCCCTGAGAAATGGTTTAATGTCATTACACAGTGTTCTCAAATGCAATGCTAAAATTCCACCACACTGGATAATTAAAACATTTATTTTATATAATTAACAATGTTTTAATATGAAAATAAAATAAGGGAAAATAATCCGAACAAATCAAGGAGCTAGCATTGTTTGTTAATTCTTCTTATACAATTTCATGCTTTTCATTACACTCCATTCACCTTCCTTAATTTATATTTGTCTATTCTCCTTGTACAGGGGCGTTTACCTTCATATATTTCTATAAAGTGGCTAGCACTCTGTTAGCAGTACAATAGGATACCGTTTATTTTGTATAGGTTAAAAACAGATTGACAAATTATTTGATTTAAACCCAGAGTTTGTCCTTGGATATGTGTGCCCTGTTCTTTCATCAGTCAATGGGAACCACTCACTAGCATTGGAAGGAACAATTTGTTCTTTGGAAACTGAATCTGGGGTTTGTTTAATTTAGTTTTAAAAATGTTTTTCCTCTTTCTTTACCATTATTTTTTCCTCCACACCAAAGCAAACTTTCAGTAATAGTTTTGAAGATCATTAGCTCTACGCTGCTTCCATTTTAGTGGTTTTTAACTTTGGAGTGCAAGACACTTAGTGTGTGTTTCCATTTTTTGTTTTGTTTTGGTGGTCTGATTTAATATGCATTTTATATCACTTTAAGCTAAACAATCCTATTTCTTCTTAGAACTGAAACACGAGATCCATGTTTGGAGACTGACAGCACAACGCATCAACCCTGCCAGCAGAGAAGAAACTGCTGTGAAATGCCTCTTAATGCAGAAAGTTCTGACTCTGGAGATCTTGCTGAGGAAAAAACTCAAAACGTTCCACAGGTATAGCCTGCACAAAGTAACGTCACTTTAATTTAATTTTGTAGAGGCACAGATTTTTTGGGGGCTTGTGAAATCCACAGTCTGGCAGAATGGAGGACAATTTATTGGGGATGGCAATGTATGGAACTTTGCTGTTTTTAGCATGGGGCTGCATGGTTTGCTGTGTCAATGCTTTGCTAGTTGTGCGTAAGATTAGGAGTGAAATCTAGGCCCACTGAAGTCAATTTTACCTTAGTAATCTTGCGCACAGCTAGGAGAGTGAAGATCAGTGTGTTCTCCATTGGGATTCCATGCTGCCTTCTGAGCATCACATGGGAATTGGAGAAGAGGTGCTGCCCCTTCTACTCAGCACTCTTCCCAATGATGATTAAAGACCAAATAAGTAGCTAAAGGGTGTATGATAAATGTAAGGAGACAGAATTGGCTTTTCGGGGCTGCAAAATATATGGTAATATGCTCTTGAACTTCAGGGTCTAGAAACATCAGGTAGTTTTCATTTGAAGGCATAAAATGTAAGTTTGTGACCCTTTTCCATTCAGCAGTGTCCTTCAGAACATACAGTATGGCATGCTGCTAAATAATTTTTAAAAATAAAATCTTAGTCCTCTTCAACGAGGATGAGACTTTGGAAGACATCCCACTCAGTATAAAATTATTTATTATTAACATTTTAAAATTTATCGATTTTTAAATATAATCCACAATTTAAATGTTGTGCAGAGGGTGGGAAAAGCTTTAATAAAACCTAAGTCCGACAAAATGTTAATCCAATTTTTTTTTAATTCCAATGAAAATCACTGCTAGTCATTTAAATCTTTAGAATTTGAAACCTAAGTTCAGCACAAACAACCTGATAGTGAAATTGACTCTAAACAAAAGTGAAACTCACTGTATTAATTTTCATTGTCCACGCTGCGTGAAATGTAGATAATTAAATAAAGGGCACAAAAAGGAAATGTAAATTGGATTTTAAAAATTCTTTCAGTAACCTAAAGTGTTTTTGTTTACATCATATGATGTTTACACTGACATTGTACATATTGAATAGTCTGGCAGGTTCATTTTAAATGATCAAAATCAGGCAATTTTTTAAAAAAGGAAATAAAATATTATAAGAAATCATGATTTACCAAAGAGAGAACTTCTGAATATAAACTACCTCATTGATGCTGGAAGTCAGAATTCCTCCAACATAATTCAGCAATATGTATTCCACTACTGTTAATAGCATAGCTCCTGAACCTGAGGGTATGCTGAAAGAGCTGACTATACTGATAACTCAATAAAATAATCCAGATTTTAAAAACTTCATTATAAAATGCAAATGATATATCTCTATCAGAATGTGTTTGTGTGTGTGTGGTTGATACATTGGTTGATGCTATCACATGACCATTGTTTTATCTCAAAATGGCACATGTCAACTTCCAGAACTGGTGCAGGAACTAATTACAGTCTTTGGCTTCAGTCCTGTAGTGAAGTTTGCTAGCTCAGACCTAAAATGGTGCAGAGTTCCTTGGAAGTCAGTGGAACTTTTCAAAAGCATAGGGTCTATGCGCTAATGGATTTAATTGAAGGATTTGGGTGAAATCCTTGTCCCATTGAAGTTAATGGGAGTTTTGCTGTTGGTTGTAATAAGGCCACGGTTTCATAGAGTGTGTTGCTTATATGAGTAAGAGGATGGTCTAAATGTGGGAGGAGCTAGTTGTAATAAAGAGGACCTATTTCAATACTATATTAAGATTGTGGCAGAACTCTAATTTCATAACTAAAGGGCATGTGTCCTTTTCTTTCAGACAAATTTCACAAGAAGATAAAAACTGGGAAACAAATATTCAGGAGCTCCAAAAAAAGGTAAATAAATGGCAGTTATACTAAGTTTCAGAAGAACTGGTCCTCTGATTTGGTACACAGATAATATTTTAAAGAATATCCTAGCAGAAAAAGCAGGAACCAATTCAGTGCACCTATCAAATACTCTCCATGCAGGGAAGAAAAGCTGGCGGGCTGGCTTCTGAATGGGACAGAGTTAAGGTAGCACATTCAGATGTTAAAGTTTCTTTTAAGTTTAAGCTTAAGTTTGAATTTCATGTGTTTCTTATATTTTTTTGTTTTAACTATAATGTACTTGTGTATATATACACACACACACACATACACACACACTCCCCCCACCCCAACTGCCCCATAGGTACCTGCAACCTTAAATTTACCTAATGATGGTTTTTGGTCACATCTTATACTGAGTTTCCATTTATAAATACTTTTATAAAGTGTTAATACATGATTAATTGATGATTTAATAAATTGCTAATCCATTGTTATATATTCCAACAGTTCAACAGGTTGCTTATATCATGGCTTGTAGCTATAGAGAACATCTTCTACTGATATCCTTATTACCATCTATAACATAATATTTATGTCATTAACATATTGATATTCATATATTATTTTTGTGGTGCGATAGCATCTAGGAACACCAGTCATGGACCAGGGCCAGCAGCACTGTGTGCAATGCAAATACAGAAGAAACACAGTCCCTGTTTAAAAGAGCTACAGTCTAATCAACCTCTTATTAAAGGAACCTTAGTATAAAGTGTGATCAGATTTTTAAATAGTCTTAATGGTGGGTGTGTGTGTGTGTGTGTGTGTGTGTGTAAAGAAAATGGTGACTAGCGAGGGCAATACCAGGACAGAGAGTGGGAGAAGGTGGGGACTGTACAGAGGAATTAGGATGGGGGTGGGGAAAATCTAGGTGGAGCAAGTGAGACTAGAAAGAGGAACCAGACGACAATAAAGAAGACTGGGGCTAAAAAAGGAAACTAGAGAGGAATGGGGGAGAAGATGGGGACTGGTGATAAGAATATGGATCTTGGGGGGAAAAGAGGGGTCAGGAAAGGAGAGTGCAGGAAATAGGTAGAAAGTGGAGACTAGAATGATGAATAAAGGGAAAGAGTAGAACCTGTGGATTAGGTTATAAGATTTTGGAGCAGAATTCAATAGCAAGGGGTTAATTTATTTCTGTGCCATGGAATCACAGACTGCATTGAGCCCTGATTATAATGGAAATTGCATTTGTGTTACTGTTCCCATTACAATAAAGTTAAGACTGAGGTAGCTGAACAAATATGAACATTTTGAGCAATCATGACCTTCAAATTCCTCCTATTCACATTTGTGTCAAGGGCCTTACATCTACAGTTGCTGATGCTAAATTGTAATCACTTACCTAACATACAGTATGATAATGAAAATATTTAAAAATCTGCTTCCTTTATTATCAATTACATACAAAACAAATGTAGAAGTTGTAGCTAATGTCAATAGATTTTTGTTGTCTAAAATAGCATTGTTTCTACAGAATTTTCTTTTTCCCCGCAAGAGAATCTTTTTCCTAATTTAAGATTTTTACTTTTCTCTTCCTGTATCACCTTTCCTTTACAGTAAGAGATTTATGCCTTACAAATGCATGCAGGATCGAAAGTGTGTACAGTATAATAAACTGTTTCTTCTGTAACATAGTTGCTCAATGTTTTTCCTACCTACAGCACAGAATAACAGACAAAATACTTCTCATCAAATGCCTGACTGTGTTGGGATTTGTTATCCTGATGTTCTTTCTCAATTCATTTGTTCCAGGCATTCATCTAGATCTTGGTGAGTCTGATTTCTCTGCTTTATCATACTGATAGACTTAGTAACAAAAATATGACATTTGAGCTTGGATCTGTTCACAAGGTCCTTTTCTTCTATATTATACATATCTCTGCCACACAGTCCTATGACACTGATTAGACCAGAAGTTTCCCAGATTAGGTTCTCAAAACCTGAGCATGTCCCAATTAAATCAGTAGTAACAGGTACGCTGGTGACTTCCATTTCTGACCCTCCTTCCATTTACCAGAGAGGAGATCCATATCGGGGGGGGGGTGTGTGTCAAAAGTGGGCTTGGTTCCCTTGGTACCCCGTGCATGCCTCTCAACCTGCCAAGAGCTGCGGTACTATGTATGACCAAAAAACAAAAACCATGAGAGAAAAAATCATTCCTGCAGGAAAATTAAAATGTTCTCGGAGGCATTCCTTCAGTAAAAATAACTTTGTATAACTTCAGTTCTCTGATTCTTTATTATCAATGTCAATGATTTTCATCGAGGAGACATCAAATTTGTATGGAATGTGGGGACTAAAAGGAGCAATGTCCCTTGAAATAAGAGGTACAACTGAGAGGTACCTATGTAGTTAACAGTTTATAATTGAGCAAAAGCTAAATGGAATTTCATGATTCAAAGAAAAGGTATTTTCCTGGTCAAATTTCCAAAGACCTGCTGCAAACAATGGAGATATGAAAGCTTCTCATAGAAAAGGTCACAAGAATCCTTTGTACTGGAAAGTGTTAGGCAACCTACATATAGAGTTTGCTACCAGCTCCCCTTATTATTACCCACCACCAGCAAACCAGATAACTCAGAAGAGTAAATCCCCCTCCCTCTCCATTATTTCCCCCTCTTAAATTTTTCTATCCCAAAACTCCCCATTTTTATCTGCCTGGGTGGCAAGATAAGGTTTACAGCATGACTTGAAGGTTTTCAGATTTGGCCTATTTCAGAGCAAGGCAGGAGATGCTCTCCCAGTGATGAAGCTACTGTCCCTCATTGGGGTTGGTTTTATTTTGTTGCCTGGAGAGTGAATAAGGAAAAGTTATTTACTTGTTCTCATAATAGAAGAACTAGGGGCCACCCAATGAAATTAGTGGGCAGCAGGTTTAAAACTAATAAAAGGAAGTTCTTCTTCACACAGCGCACAGTCAACCTGTGGAACTCCTTGAAACCTGAGGAGGCTGTGAAGTCTATAACAGGGTTTAAAAGAGAACTGGATAAATTCACGAAGATGTCTCGGCCCCTATTCTCCCCCACTCCCCCTAACACTCACCCCCACATCCACTTTCCCAGCATCCCACCCCTCCAGTCCCCCTAGCTCCCACATCTTCCTCACTTGAGCTCCCAACCTCTCTCCCTTCCCATACCACCCATCCTGCTTTATTCTCCCCCATAACCCCCTCTCTTTACTTCAGCCCCCAACCCTTCTCCTCCTCTTTCCCCACTCCTCTGCCCCTTAGTGCCCCTTCCAGGAAGCATTCACATGTCTAATTTTTTTCTGAAAAATATTTTGATTACATTCCCATCAAAATAGAATTCTTCCATTGCCCTAGCTACCGCCTCTCGAGGAGGTGTGTCACCTACAGTGATGGGAGAACCCCTCTCATCAGTTTTGTCTACACTGAAGCACTGCTACAGCGCTGCAGATGTGCCTCTGTAGAAGTTTTAGTATAGACATACCCTCAGTCCAAAATGTCTTTTGTCTTAGGTGGGGGCTTGTAATTAACTTATCTTTAGGCCATGTCTTCACTACAAAATTATGTTGCTCTTTGTCAGCATACAGCCACTGTAATTATTAAATCACTTGTGTGTGTGCACGCTTGGCTCCTTGTGTCAGTGGTGCACGTCCTCATCAGGAGCATTTGTATTGATTGAATTGTCGGTGTGGGCATTGTGGGACGGCTCCTGAAAGCCAGTAACAGTTGATGGAAGCAATGCAGTGTCTACACTGACACTGCATTGACCTGCCACTAGGGGAGGTGATGTTACTAAATGGGTGTAGAGAGTAACTTATATGGGCAGGAGTCAATTTAAGTGAAGGTACTTCTACAGCTAGGTCGACAGAGGGTAGCTTATGTCAGCCTAACTGTATAGTGTACACCAGGCCTTAGTTATGTTAATTGAAGGATAAGTGTGACACTCTGTACCTTGGGGGGACCCCCATGTTCACCCTCGTAAAATGATTGTGTAGTATCCAATGCAAAGTTTGTCATGTCGCATGTCTTTGGAAGGCTCATGATGCACTGAGCATTGTCGTTATAATTATGTTATAGTAATTGTTGTTATGGTAATGTTATAGGTTATAATTTCATGTATATAGTTATGAGGCTGAAAATGTATCCTCATGGCTTAAAATAAGTCCAAGGAAAAACTCTCCAAGAGCAGAGAGGCAGTTCGCACCTCATCAGGGTAGGTATGGGACAAACCCAGTCCAGTCTCACAGGAACAAATGACGCTGGCCTAGACAGCAACAAAAGGATCTGTTGGGCTCTCAAGTGAGTCACCCCCCTTCCTTTGGTCAGTGTGGTACTACAATGAGGTAATGCTCACCTGACGTTAAAGGTGGGGGGAGCAAAGTCAAGAGGAAAGAAAGAACATGATAAAGGGGAGAGACGTTTGCCATGCTCTTTCTCTCTCTTCCACCTACATCTACAGACACCACACCAAGCAACTGAAGTACTGATCAAAGGGGAGAGCCTGGCTGAAGAACAACCAGCCAGCCTGTGGTGTGAAGCATCTAAGTTTGTAAGGACATTGAAAGTGTTAAGATCAGCTTAGAATGCGTTTTGCTTTTACTTCATTTGACCAACTCTGACTTGTTATGCTTTGACTTATAATCACTTAAAATTTATCTTTGTAGTTAATAAATCTGTTTGTTTATTCTACCTGAGGCAGTGTGTTTGGTTTGAAACATGTCAGAGACTCCCCTTGGGACAACAAGCCTGGTACATATCAATTTCTTTGTTAAATTGACAAACTCATATAAGCTTGCAGCATCCGGTGGGCATTACTGGACACTGCAAGACAGAGGTTCCTAGGGTTGTGTCTGGGACCGGAGATATTGGCTAGTGTCATTCGGTTGCACAATCCAAGGAGCAGCTTGCATACTAGAGGCTGTGCATGAACAGCCCAGGGGTGGGGGTTCTCAGCAGAGCAGGGTAAGGCTGGCTCCCAGAGTCAAGGATTGGAGTGACCTAGCAGATCACTGGTCCAGATAACACCAGAGGGGAATGTCACAGTAAGTTCATAGCCAACAATCTCAATGAGGTCTGTCATTCATTCACTCATTAGTACCTCTCTGTTTAACAGAACGAGGCAGCAGAAGGGAAAAAAATTTGGGGGGGAGGCATGTAACTCATACCTCAAATGACGCCAAATTTGGATTACTAACACTACCCATGTCCCCATGAGGGCACCAAATTTCAAAGGAATCCGAGTAACTATTTGAATATTGGAACACTTATAGATGTTGAGCTTTAAAGCATACAAAATGGCAGGAATGGAAACCCTCTAGCTGTTTTTTTCTATTGGTGCATGGACACTGTAAAAATGTACATTTTTGTAAATACCGGTCTCAGTTTGGGTCCTGTGAAGATTTAGTGGTGCCTTGCACTCCCTTTGTTGAAACTAAGACTCAGGCTATTTTTTCAAGGATTACATCTCCACAGTCCCTATCTTAAGTGACTCTTCTGAGGCACACCAAATTTCCAAGGAATCCAAGTGACCATGTTGATTTTAGAGGACTTAGAAATGTCGACCTTTAAACAGAAGTCATGACACGACCTTAAGCATAATGGTGCTGCTGTATCACTGTAATTAGTGTTAATGGGAGCTGCAAGCTCACACAATGAGGGCTTATTGATAACTCCTGAACTTAATTTTAACTGTCAGTTACATATTATTGTTACTGAACTTTTGCTGCTGTGATTCTCCATGGATTTTCAGTTTTACAGTGTTTGGAAATAATTTTCTTAAAATAAGGCATATCATATACTCTAATGCTTCTGTTAAAGTTGTGCAAAATTTTTCCTCACAAAAAGGAAAGTGGATCTTAGATGGGTGTTTAATTTTCCTGCAGAATAATATGTTATACAAAAGTTAGAGTGTTAGCAATCTAATAACTTTTAACTGCATTTGGTAGAGTGAATCAGAGAGATTATAGAATTTTTTATCAAACCCCAGCGTTGATATAATTTTTCCATTATGAATTTGGAATCACTAAGCTAATTTGCAAAGGCTGATGTTTTAATTTAAACAATAAAATCAGCATATTTAACAGCCTTATTAAATGCTAGCTGCCTTCCTGTTCAGTTTTCTTGTATCCCTTCATCAATTTACTTAGTTCTATTTATATGCAAATACATATGTTAATGCAGTGTTAAGGCTTAGACTTTAAACAAACAGAAATAGAAAACTGAGAGTGACGGTTCCCACAATAGCCTTCATTCTATCTCTTCTGTATTTGATTTGTTTAAAGTAACTTCTGTTTTATTCTGTTGGTTAAGCCCTCCAGGGAAGATACTAATTTCACTATAGGTGTGTACAGTGCCCTAGCACAATGATTTTTGACTGTGGCTCATATGTGCTAGCATCATATTAAATAATAATTGATGTATGTTTACACTTTATATGTAACAGTTGCACATATGTAGCATTTTGTACTATTTGATGTATGATCTGGTAATGAGATGTTATTTTAAAGTGTATTGTTTTCCTGATTCTTGCATGGTAAAAATCCCCACTTTGATGTAGCATTAACAGAGTTTTGCACAGAATTTTCTTTGCTTTTTTTTCTTTGTATGCCTTTCAACCTGTTTGCTCCTCTGTATTACTCCAAAGTGAAGCTTCCATAATTTGGCTATGTGCTATTCATAGGCCACACAGTTTCTTTGCAGAACTTCCTTTCCAACTCCCTCCCCAGTAGAATGGTTTTTGAACCCATTTATAGGTGTGGCCTCCACACCAAGCCCTGGGGAAAAGTTCCACAGGTTGACTATGTGTTGTGTGAAGAAGTACTTCCTTTTGTTTGTTTTAAACCTGCTGCCTATTAATTTCATTGGGTGACCCCCTGGTTCATGTGTTATGTGAAAGTGAATAAGGAAATGTTATTTATCCTTTCTCCAAACCATTCATGATTTTATAGACATCTATCAGATCCCCCTTAGTCATTTCTTTTCCAAGCTGAACAGTCTGTCTTTTAATCTCTCCTCATATGGAAGCTATTCCATACCCCTAATGATATTTGTTGCCCTTCTCTGTAACTTTTCCATTTCTAGTGTATCTTTTTGGAGAGGGAGCAGGCTGCAAGCAGTCTAGGCTGTTTCTTTCAACTCATAGACAGGGAATAAACCAGACTTGCCTGGGCTATGGATAAAGGGGTTAAGCTTACATAAAGGAATGTGTGTGTAGGGCTCTGTTATTTTAAATCCACTTCTCTAAGTGCTGTGTACCTTATGGGCAGAATAAATCATGCTTTGTTTTGAAGTAGCTGTTTCTGTATCACTGCAAACACGTGCTGTCACAGGCTCCCAGAGGATAGCTCCTGCAGGTGCCAGGCCCACTGTGCTAGCTAAATAACACAGCTGGCAACTGAGAGTATAAACTGGAGACCCAGTTGGAGATGGTTGGATCATGAGATCCCACCCCAAGGCAAAGTGGAGGCACAGGCCTGCCACATAATAGGAGTGCACTTTGGAGACTGCAAGAGGGTCTCAGCAGGAGTAGCCTACTCATGGCCTGTGACAAGTTGTTCCAATGGTTAATTACCCTCACTGTGAAAAACGTGCACATTATTTCTTGTCTGAATTTATCTGGTTATAACTTCCAGCCATTGAACCTTGTTATACTTTGCTAGCTTGAAGGGCCTTCTATTATCAAATTTCGGTTCCCCACATACATCCTTATAGACAGTGTTCAAGTTACCTCTTAACTGTCTCTAAAATTATAAGATTTAATTGGTGAACTCCTCTGTGCTTATACTCAGGTTCCTTCTTGAGAATTAATTCTCATTTGTATTTTAGATTCACTGCAGTTCAAACCTCTGACTGTGCCATACATAGCATTGTTCTTGACTTCCCATAATTCTGTAAAATTTTGTCCTTGAAACCTGTGTTGAGTGCTGCTTGGCTGCACCCTAACATTGACCCTTTGAGTGTTCCTCTCATGATCAATGGGATCTTATATTGTTATAACATTTAAATCCTGTGACCTGAGCACTGTAAAAAGAATGCATTCATTGTTTTCATTTCATGTAATCTGACATCTGCTTTATTCAGTAAACTAGATTTTACAGGCCTCCTTTTTATTTTATTGCCAATGCATTACATTTAGAAATGTATTGAACTATTGTGATTACAAAAGGCCCTTGTTGTGTTGTCCTTACTTTGGAAACCACTTGTCATATTTACTGACTCATTTACATGATTCTCAGGAAGTTTTGAAGAAATTGACAAGAGAAATTAAAGACTATAATTCGAAAGGGCACCAGCAGAACAAAAACCAAATGACGTCCATAGAGTGTATTATGCAAATTAGAGTGGAAGTTTTGTCTTTATACAAAAATGAGTGACACCTCAAATTCAGCTTGGCGAGTTTTGCCCATGTAATTTCTCTTGATTTTCAGCCTGCTGTTGTTTAAACAGACATGCAGATTGCCAGCTTTTTACAGTAGTTTCTATGATTGAACTAAAACGAAAATAAGGAAGAAAAACTTGTAGCACCTTAGAGACTAACAAATTTATTTCAGCATAAGCTTTCGTGGGTTAGTACCCACTTCATCGGATGCATGGAATGAAGCATGATTGAACTAGTGATTATAACAGACTAGTGGTTGAGTAGCCAAGTGTAGCGCTTGCTTGGAAAATTGCCTAGTGATGAAGAAAGCTCTATGTTACTCTGGAGTGTCTCATAAACTTGATTAGAAGTTACAGTTGTTACATTGTACAGTTGTACAAAAGTTACATTCAAAACTAAAAATCTGAATGTAATATGCACTGCACCGTTGTTTGTTCTGCTTAGAAACACAGCCTGATTCTCCAATCATGGCACCCTATGAAACCTAAGCAGCTTCCATCCCCTACTTGTGGGTTCTTGTTTACGTGTTTCAAAAAGTGGATCTCAGAGTTCACTAGTTCATAGTAGAAGTGGTTCTTCCGCAGTACAGTTGAGGCAAATAAGCAAGGAGCGATGTGTACAGAAGCTTGCACAGCTGCTGACAGTGCTGTACCTAATTTAGATGACTTAAATCTACAGCTCCAGGACTAGGCAAACCCACCTATCAGTGACCAATAGGAAACTTTTCATAACCTGTTAAGTTCTACACAATTCAAACTTTGTGAAAAAGTCAAGTCCTTATGCAAAGAGAATATTCCAAATGTGAAATGAATGTAAACTGGGGGGGGGGGGGTCTTTCTGAGAGTGTAGACAACCTGAAAAAAATGAGGTGTTATATGAGTTATTGCTCCAATGTTGTTACCAGGACACAGCCTGAGCAACTGACCTGTGTATTAGGGAGTTCCTTTGGGGTGGGTGTGAAGGGATTTTCCCCCTAGGCCACCCCACTGAGACAGGGCTGTGTAGTGACCTCCAGAGCTACCAGGGAGAAAAGAGGAGGATTTATGCCAGAGAGAGGTGAGAACAGTCTCCATTCATCTTGAAAAGAGTGTCAACTCTGAATAATCTTTGTCTTTCTCAGTTTTACACCTCAGGCTGCTGTTCTAGAATTCTGGGAGGCTATAGCCACCACCCAGCACTGGTAGTAAATAGGGTAAATCTTCTGAAACTACCATACTTCATGGTTGTTAAGGGTTGTACAGGCCTATCAATTTTCATGTGAACTAAATTAATGTAAATAGAAATGTGTAAAACTAGGCTGATGCTAGGTAAAAAAGGAATGTGGGGGAGGGGAGGAGGGAGGGAATGTTTTGACATTTCAGTTTAGAAATTAAATGTTGTCTCAGATGAGTTTTAGGGATACTTAGGGTGAAAGGTCAATAATTTAAAAGTTTGCTGCTGTCTTGGGTTTTCTTCTTCCAAAATGATTGGAAGCACATTTTAAATAAATAATTTAGGGTAGCATATGTTAGCTTAAGGCTTTGTGCCAAAATAAAAATTCTCAAGGTCCATTCAGTATTCATAGCCTATTTCAATGTGCCTTTTGTGTAAAAAGCAATTTATTCTCTTTAATCATTTGCAAAGTTTAGCATTTTCTTCCAAAGTATCTAGGGGTAAAATATTAATAATTTCCAATACAAATGAGCTAATAGGTATTGACTGCAAAATAACTATTCACAATGATACAGTAACTCCTCACTTAACGTTGTAGTTCCTGAAAAATGTGACTTTAAGCGAAACGATGTTAAGCGAATCTAATTTCCCCATACAAATTAATGTAAATGTGTCTGGGGGGGTTAGGTTCCAGGGAATTTTTTTTCACCAGACAAAAAACTATATATATCTACATACACACACACACACACACACACACACAGAGTATATGTACACAGCAGTGATGATTGTGAAGTTTGGTTGAGGTGGTGAAGTTAGTGGAATATTTCCCAGGGAATGCTGCTAAATGATGAACTAGCTTTTGGCTGAGCCCTCAAGTGTTAACACATTGTTGTTAATGTAGCCTCACACTGTACAAGGCAGCACAAATGGAGGGAGGGGAGACAGCATGGCAGAGACAGAGACATTGACACACCCTGTGTGTGGGGGAGAGAGAGAGAGAGAGAGAGAGAGAGATATGCGCATTGCCCCTTTAAGTAAGCTGACCCCACTCTTAAGTACATTGTCTTTTTAAGTCAATCAGGAAATTGAGACAGCAGCTGCTGCCCCAAGCTCTCTCTGTCTCTCTCCGTCTGTGTCTCCACCCTACTCTATATGGAGAAGGGGTAAGCGGGGTACAGGGGGAGGGGGACACCCTGACATTAGTCCCTCTTTTCCCCACCTGTACAGCAAGCAGGAGGTTCTGGGGAGCAGCTCCAAGACAGAGGGCAGGAGCTGCACATCGCAGTGGGGGGAAGGACAGCTGAACTGCCGGCAATTGATAGCCTGCTGGGCAGCTGCTACACAGGGAATTTAGGGGAGTGGGGAGCTGATGGGGGGCTGCCAGTCCACCCTGGTTCCAAGCCCCCACCAGCTAGCTTCAGCGGGTTGCTCTTCCTGCAAGCAGTGGACAAAGCAGGTGGCCGCCAAACAACATTATCAGGGAGCATTGCACAACTTTAAACAAGCACGTTCCCTAATTGATCATCAATGAAACAACGTTAACCAGGACGACTTTAAGTGAGGAGTTACTGTATTTGAATCTCACCCCTATTTAAGTTCTTAACAGCTAATATTTCTTCTTTCATTGTTTTACTTCTAAGGCATTCCCATATGGTTTAGTAAACTAGAGGGTAGGACAGAAAGTACAGGAACCAACCTTCTTTCACAAAGCTTTAAATAAAAGGTTGAACAGACTAATTACATGAAAATTACTTCACACATGTTAATGCTTCTGATTTTTTGGTCCCAATATATTTGTGTGAGGGAGACCTTCACTATAAATTGCATAGCTGATACTATTTATGAGGGTGGTGGTGAATTAGAAGAACTTTAATTTTCCTAGGCCCTGCCTGTCTGGATTTAGGCTCTTATCCAAGGCCCACTGAAATCAGTGCAAGTCTTTATGTTGACTTCACTGGGCTTTGAATCTGATCCTTAGTCTATTGCATACACAGAGTGTACCGATGAAATGAGACTGTTGAAAGCTATAGAGTTCTCCATTTGTTTATGATGATGTGCACAGGATTATCTCAGTTATGTCTCCATCAACAGTCATGAAGGAGCTCCTCTAGCCGTTCCATTGTTTAACTCTATGTAATATCTTTTGGTTAGTTCTGAACTCTACCATGCCTCAACCAAAGGCCCCTCGCTGTTCCCAGAACATTCTAGCCAGTTCCTTTCTGACCACAGCCTGCTAAGCAGGTCTCCACAGGAGTTGATTAATGCAGTTCCAGCTCTCATTGCCTGAAACCTCTCTTCCCAGACACTGGATATCCTTTTTCCCGACTTCCAGTGAGTACCAACTGAATTGGCTGGGAAACTCCTGCCTTCAGTCAGCCCTTTCCTCAGGAGCTGATGGTTGAATGTCTGTTCTCTTCCCTGGTCAGCTTGCAGGTGAGCTGTTTTGCTTGCCTTTTAAATTCCTCCTTCAGCCCTGTGCAAGCCTTGCAGGTGTGATGGGATGGAGTTGGATGAGCCCAGAGCATCTCCTTAACCCGCTGTGGTCCTGTGGCATTTGTATACCCCATCACACCATCCCAATCTCTCTTGTCTGTGGTAATTCCTCTTGCTAATTTTTCACAAGTGTTGCTCCTACCAAAATTAAGCTGCCAGTTTCTACAAGTGAGGCTGTCTCCTTAACTCCTGGCCTGAAAATGATGGACAGCAGAGTGGCACATTGAGGCATTCTGACTTTTAAGGATTTCCACCCATGAACTGCCTTCTATTATTTCATCTCTTACGGCATGTAGCAGTGCTGAGTTAAGCTGGCTGGAAGCCATGTCTTAGCTTCAAGAACAAAAAGGCACATGAGTGACTTGCACATTTTATTTTGCTGCTCTCTGATGTACATCATGTAGAGATTTGACTGCCATGTGGAATAAATACTAGCTTTCTGTTTTGATTTAAGAGTGTAGGTGTTAAAATGAGGGTGAATGTAATGGTTTTTAAAGTATTTGGCTTATCCTTATCTGACTGTTTTATATATAATGTCTTTATATATAAAGACACCCTTCTGCATAGCACAAGTAATTAGATAAAGTGAACTATCTTTTTGCTATAATGAGAGTTAGCTTGTTGGAATGGAGCCAGATTCTTGCAATCAACATTGGCTTGAACACAGAATGTCAGGTCCAATCCATGCCTTCTTGACAAGTTAACTTTGCAACACTTCTACTTGGAATGTGTGAGAGAAAGGTGTCTGCTTTCAAGGACACTCCTAATGTTCATCTCTTTTGAGGCAAATTTCCCAAAATAGGTGCCCAAATTATGCCTTCAAAATGTGCATTCATCCTTGAAAAACAGACATTGTCCAGACAGTTTCACAACGCGTGACTTATAATTGCATGTACAAATGCCTATGTTTTCAGTACAACTTTTGTTTTGTGAAATGTACCCTTTCAATCTAAATATTCACGCCCCCTTCATTTTATTTTTGACTCACAAGGATGATGTAGGATATATATTTTAATATTTGTCTTTTTAAATATCTGGCATCTTTTACTGAGGGAAGGCTGTGTAAAATGACGCAGGCCTCTATACTTGTGTAACATAGGAAGTCATGTACCTGTTACATCTGTCCATACAAATCTCCTATAGCTAGGGCAATGACAGTGACCTGAGGCATTTGGCCGTCTCAGATGTCAGTGTTTAATTGTATTTTTCACAGAATTCTACCTTAAATATTATCACATCTTCTATCACTTGCATTAAACAGGACTATCAACAAGAATAGTGAGTGTGGACTTTGTAATGCAATGGTGGATGTGATTTCTCCACTTTAACCCCACAGTGGCCAATTGCTATTGTTTTAACAAAAGGTTACCTGAATAAAGCCCAGTTGACCTTGGAATTTAAATCTCGTGTCACTCATACTGTGGATGTGCTGATCTGTGGCTGAAAAGCAGCTGGTCTCCTCTTCTCCTCATTCTATGTTACGGTCTTTGCTTTTTCATTTGATCTCTTCCCTCCACCGTGGGTTGCTGTTTCTTTTCTACTCTCTCACATTCTTTCCATTCACTCATGCTGGATGAAGCTACCACTGTCACATTGCAAACTGCCCTACACAATCACCATCACAGGTCCATCCCCGAGGCAGTCTTAAAATGTGCTATTGCAAGTGGCATAACAGCCTAGAAATCATTTATATATAGTGAGACCTGTTTTAGGAGGCCAACAAATATCACTTACTTAACAGTGATTTAATAAAGACGGAACAAGATTGTGTTCAGGCAACGTTAAAAAAAAGTCTATTAAAGATTAAAAATACTTATCTGGTGTCAACATTTATTATTTCTAAAAACTTAACACATGTTCATACAATTTGTGTATTCAGGTACATATGGTAAAATATCAGCACTAAAATTAAGATGCTTTAAAATACTTCAGTGCAGTACAATTTTATTTTACATTCAGAACTGTTAGGAAAAAAAAGAGAGTCTAGGAGAAGGGGTTCTTTCTGAGTGGAATATTCAGCATTTTAGTCAACATAAATGATTTTAAGTATCAGAGGGGTAGCCGTGTTAGTCTGGATCTGTAGAAGCGACAAAGAGTCCTGTGGCACCTTATAGACTAACTGACGTATTGGAGCATAAGCTTTCGTGGGTGAATACCCACTTCGTCGGATTCGACGAAGTGGGTATTCACCCACGAAAGCTTATGCTCCAGTACGTCTGTTAGTCTATAAGGTGCCACAGGACTCTTTGTCACTTCTACATAAATGATTTTGAAATAGCATAGAGAGTACATTTATAAAGTTTGTGGTTGATACCAAGCTGGGAGGGGTTGTAAGTGCTTTGGAGGACAGGATTAGAATTCCAAATGATCTTGACAAATTGGAGTAATGGTCTGAAATAAATAGGATTTAATTCAACAAGGAAAAATGCAAAGTACTGCACTTAGGAAGGAATAATCAATTACACAAATACAAAATGGAAATGACTGCCTAGGAAGGAGTAATGCAGAAAAGGATCTAGGGTTATAGTGGATCACAAACTAAATGAGTCAACAGTGTAATACTGTTGCAGAAAAAGCAAACATCATTCTGGGATGTATTAGCAAGAGTGTTGTAAGCACATAATTCTTCCACACTACTTAGTGCTAATAAGGCCTCAACAGGAATACTGTGTCCAGTTCTGTGCATCACACTGTGGGGAAGATGTGGACAATTGGAAAAAGTCCAGAGAAGAGTGTAACACATGATTTAAGATCTAGAAAACCTACAAGGAAAAATTGAAAAACTGGGTTTGTTTAGTCTGGAGACTAAGTGGGGACATAATAGTCTTCAAGTATGTAAAAGGTTGTTATAAAGAGAAGGGTGACAAATTGTTCTCCTTATCCACTGAAGAAATGATAAGATGTAATGGATTTAAATTGCAGCAAGGGAGATTTAAGTTAGACATTAAGAAAAACTTCCTACTTGTCAGGGTAGTTAAGCATTGGACCAAACTACCTAGGTAGGTTGTGGAATCTCTGTCCTTGGAGGTTTTTAAGAGCAAGTTAGACAAACACCTGTCAGGGATTGTCTAGATAATACTTAGTCCTGCCACGGTGCAGGGTAGACTGGACTAGATGATGTATTGAGGTTCCTTTCCAGTTCTACATTTCTGTGATTCTATGTCTTTAATGTCATTAATGGATCCAAATAGTTCCACATTGTGTGTGTATTTGTCTGATCTCTCTCTCACACACACACACACACACACACACACACGCGCGCAAATACTCAGTGTTGATGTGCATTTAGATTGCATGTGTGGAGTGCATGTACTCAGATTGCATGTTTTTGTAGCGGAAATATGAAGCTGTAATTAAAGTTTTCTATTATACTGTGAGGGAGATTAATGTGTTGTGTGTTTTTTTTATGTGTTGGAGGCCGATGGAAGTTCCTTGTGAAGATGTGGAGTCTATCATCATCAGTGGAGATGATGTGTGTGGGCATTAGTGAGTGGTTAAGAAATGTCCCATAGCTTGGCATTCCCCTATTTTTAGGTATGACATCCCTAGCGACGTTTCATCCCTTGTGAACAAATTTTCATTTGGGGAACATCCTGGGTTTTTGATACAGCACATATAAGATGTATAGTTGTCCCCTCTTGATGGGGTTGCTGGAGTGCTGTGGTGCCCCAAATAATCTCAATATACTTAATAATATGCCAGGTGTACCATGACTTGAAGGAAAGCACTGAAGACAGGGTAGTTGCTAGCCCTGCACGTACCTGGTGGGTCCCAAACACACACACATCCACAAATTTGAGCAGGGGGTTGGACTAGATGACCTCTCTCCTGAGGTCCCTTTCAGCCTTGATATTCTATTCTATGAAATTACACACACACACACACACACACAGTTATGAGTAATAGTGGTCATTTTGACAGAAGGAAATTTTTTGAATACACTGGAAAAGAGAGGAGAAAAATAATAACTGTGTTTAACTGCAAACTGATTTTGTTAAATGCATGCTCATCACTAGCTGGTGGGGAGTTTTAACTATATGGAAAATGCGAATTATAACAGGCCAGCCATTTATCAGCAGAAAGGAACTGATGAAAAGTGAGCGACAGGGGAAAAGAGTTTTCTTAAAGGGCCAATTTTTAATTAATTTCAATTCATAAACCAAGTAATACATTTACTTGCAAATTCCAGAAAATTCAGTCTTTACCCACAAATTATGTGCTGTAAATTTGGGAAAGATTCACTGTATTCATCTTGCAAAACAAAGAGTCTGAATATCTTCTTTAATTGTAAAATAGACTCCAGCCTTAATATAGAGGTACTATTGTACCTGTATAATACACACACACACACATACATTATATGCACAACTGGCTGTGTACATACATATTCCCACTGCATGTGGTGGTGATACCAATATAAGTAATTGGAGAACCATGTGATAAATAAAATTTACTACATGAGCCTGCAATGGCAAAGAATTCATCTGCTCTGGGACTACTTCTAAAATTCCACACCTTGAGGCTTCAACAAACAACTACTTAAAAAGAAAAAGGCAACCTGCCAGAGAAATGTTTCTTTGTTTCCCTCACAGGAATTTCCACTCAAAATTACTCTGGCCCAAGTTCTAGAATGGGGAAAACTTCACCAGCAGTGATGGTTTAAATTTCAATATCTTGTAGCTGTACAGGGCTAGCAATGGAATCTGTATACAACTGGATAGGGAAAATTCCAAGCTTGCCAATGGAACCCAGCATCTGTTTTGCACCCTGATATTAGGCTTTCAAATAACATTTTTAGGTGGAGAAAAATAGTTTTGGTTGTTTATAGAGATTTTCATGTCTCCCTCTGTGGACTTTATACTGCTAGGCTAATATTAAATGAGGCCTCAATTTGGTAAAGCACTTAAGCGTGTGCTTAATTTTAAGCATGTGAGTAGTCCCTTTGAAGGCAAGAACAGGGCTGCAATTCATAGTACTAACATTTTTTTGAAGCTCAGTAAAATGTATATAAAACTGTTTTTCTGTAACATACCAAATGTAACATGTTCAGAATGAATGATGGTATGGTGTAGTATTGTTTTTACCACGACTTGTTTGGGATGATCTACTTAATTTACTAGTGACTTTGCCAGTGCAGTCATACCAAACTCATGCTAATATAACTTTGTATTCTCTGCGTGTGTACCTTTATGATATACTAATTTTTTTGTCTTCACTGCAAATGAGTCTGATGACTTGGGATCTTGCACAAATGGAAACTCCAGATGTGCCTTTAAGATTTTCATGCAAAGGAAACTATTTCAGATTACGACAATTAATATGCATATGGTTTCTAAGGATTTCAGATTCTTAGAGGGATGCCCATTTTATCAAGCTTTTCAATTTGGATGCAAGCCAAACAATATCCCAGTTATTAAAAGCGACAGCTTTTTCTTAATTAGTCATTTGCAAAGTCTGCAGCTGCCATGGTTTCCCCTCTCCTTCCTCATATTCCAGACACCAATTCAAGTGCTTGATTATTTTCAAAATAGAAAGCCAGCTGTCTTTTGGACTGCAATAATATTCTGTTTGCAATGAGAGATTTCTGTTCTGAAGATTTTCTCTCTCGGTAGAGTTTAATGTGAAATAAACCAAAGCACAAAACTATTTCTGTTGGGTTTTTTTCCTGGGGCAGTGCAGAATATATGCACACCCTTCCTGTGTAGGAGGCATCGCAGAATTTTCAGAGTGCATGGTACATTAAAGTTTCATGATAGTCCTATTTTTCTAAAATCAATAGAAACTAACTGTATCCTGTAGAAACCATAACTGTGCAGAACAGGAGTTTAAGGGGGGAGGGATAGCTCAGTGGTTTGAGCATTGGCCTGCTAAACCCAGGGTTGTGAGTTCAATCCTTGAGGGGGCCATTTAGGGATCTGGGGCAAAAATTGGGGATTGGTCCTACTTTGAGCAGGGGATTGGACTAGATGACCTCCTAAGGTCCCTTCCAACCCTGATATTCTATGATTCATCAAACAAGAGACACTGATTTTTCTCGCTCTCTGATCTATTATATTTCTAAAACACAAACCATTTAGGATGTAATAGAAATGGGATGAAATTTAATTGTGCAACGTGCAAGATCATGTATTTAGGGACTAACAACAAGAATTTTTGCTGTAAGCTAGGGACTTATCAGTTGGAAGTGGCAGAGGAGGAGAAAGACTTGAGTGTATTGTTTGTTTATAGGATGACTATGAGCTGTCAATGTGATGCAGCTGTGAAAAATGCTAATGCAGTCCCAGGATGCATCAGGTGAGGTATTTCTTATACAAGGCACTTTCGAGACCTTACCTGGAATGCTTCGTGCAATTGTGTTCTCCCATATTTAAGAAGATGAATTTAAACTGGAACAGGTGCAGAGAACAGCTATGAGGATGATCAGAGGAATGGAAAACCTACCTTATGAGAGGAGACTCAAAGAACTTGGCTTTGTTTAGCCTAACAAAAAGAAGGCTGAGGAGAGAGATGCTTGCACTCTATAAATACACCAGAGGGGTAAATACCAGGGAGGCAGAAGAGTTATTTAAGTTAAGCACCAATGTAGACACAAAAACAAATGGATATAAACTCTCCATCAACAAGTTTAGGCTTGAAATTAGACAAAGGTTTCTAACCATCAGAGGAGTGAAGTTCTGGAACAGCCTTCCAAGGGGAGCAGTAGGGGAGAAAAACCTAACTGGCTTCAAGACTGAACTTGATAAGTTTATGAAGGGGATGGATGGTATGACGGGACTGCCTACAATGGTGTGTGACCCATGGTCGACTGCTAGTGCCAAAAATCCCCAGTGGCCAGAGATGGAACACTAGATGGGAAGGGTTCTGAGTTACTACAGATAATTCTTCCCTAGCTATCTGCCTGGTGGGTATTGCCCAAAAGCTTAGGGTCGAACTGCTCACCATATTTGACGTTGAGAAGGAATTTCCCCCTGGGTCAGATTGGCAGAGACCCTGGGGTTTTTTTTTTGCCTTTCCCTGCAGCTTGGAGCACGAGTCACTTGCAGGTTTAAACTAATGTAAATTATGAATCTTCTGTAACTTGAAGTCTTTAAACCATGATTTGAGGACTTCAGTAACTCAGCCAGAGGTTAGGAATCTGTTACAGGAGTGGTGGATGTCATTCTGTGGCTGCAATGTGCAAGAGGCCAGACTAGATGATCATGATGGTCCCTTCTGACCTGAACATCTATGTAGGCAATTGACTACAGTAAATTAGGTCACTCTGCTCTCATTCTTTTAGGTCTTAGCTGCTGTTTCTTAGAGGATTTTCCACTCATCATCCTCTTCTCTTTCTTTTCCTTCTCTCTCTCTGCTCCTGTCTGCTACCTTTTGTTGTTTCTTCCTCTTGCACTTTGTTATTATTAGCTTCTGTTGTTGTGAGTGGGCTTCTGTGGAAAGGTGGGTTTTGCATTGTAATAGGAAGACTAGATGTCATGTGATGACTAAATATTCTTATACTTGCCAGTAGGATGAGCCTCAACCTGTTACCCAGAAGGCTGTGCCTCCACCCCCTTGATAGTTTCCCCATGGACACAGTTTGTGTTCCTATAGGGTACAATGGGCTCTGAGAGTCTTGAATAGAGAAGCCAGTCCACACAGTACCCTGGTTCCTTAAAATAAGTTCAAGATTAGGGAATGGACCCTAAACTGGAGCCAGGAGAAGTGGGAAGCCAACTGAATGCACAAAGCCCTGACATGATATGTTCTTCATAGCTAGTCTGTCCCCAGAGGCTGTCTGCCACGCATTGCACGAAGTGGAGTTTCTAGTTAACTTTGATAGACAGTCCTGGGGAGAGGAAGTTACACTAGTCCAGTCATAACATAGTAAACCCATGGAGTGATTAGGTCTGTATCAGTGGGTGTGGTCTCCTGGTTAGCTGGATTTGGAAGAAGGCCCCATTTCAGTCTGGTTTCCATGGATTAGGGGTGAGTCTAGTGATACTTGGCGGCTTCTTAAGGCAGATAATTTAAGAGTATGGCCAAAGACTTGATTAAACTCCTTGAAGTGTTTCCCTGTTCCTCACTTCTGTTTTGCCTGGGACACTGTGTGTGATGACATAGATTGAGCCTTCTGAGCAAGAGATGGAAAGTTGTGTGTAATTTACACAATTATAGCATGGGGGGGTCATGATAGTATAATAATTTCTTTCCTAGTGTCTCCTATACTAAATATGTTTAAAAAAAGAAGAGGTGATAAGATTGCTCCCTGTACAACTGCACATGTGAAAGCTTTTGAGGGCTAGGAGCTGCTACCCATCACTACTCTCTGGGATCTGCTAGAGAGGAATGAAGAAAGCCACGCTGGAGGATGTCTTGTAGTAAACATTTGTGCGTACACCTAATAAAGTTTATAAAGAATAGCTGTAACTTGTAAAAAAAATCCTAATAAAACATTGGCACCATGTTAACAAATGAGTTACAATATGCTTCTCTGTGCCATTCAGTTACTTTACATAAACATTAGCAAATAATTATTCCCTCTGTATAGCACATTTAAGGCAATTTTGTCTTCATGACAGGCAGGAAGAAACAAATAATGCCAAGATATTTACACAGATTTCACTTGCAATATGGGTCTAAAATGCTGCCATTTAGCGCATGGTTTGTATAGGTATAAATGTTGAGAGTACAATAGGGGCAAAGGTGGTGGAGAATCAGGGCTTTGGGACCTAATTTTACCTTTAGACTTGAATCCAAAACTTGTGTTGACTTTAATGGGAACTGCATAGGTCTATCTGAGGACAGAACATCGGCTCTCTATTTGGTTTTGCTGTAGTGCAGTGCAGCTGAGACTAGACAGTAGAGAGAAATCAATTCATGTGAAACATTAATTGTTCTTATTTATACTGAAAGACACTAAGGCAAGATCTTCAGCTATGGTGAAGATCACACCAAGCAAGTCAGGGTTAATTAATCATTTAATTTGCATTAATAAACACTGTTTTTAGTTTGGATGGCAGGAAGGATATAATAGAGTTGTCAATGGTGATAGCCAAGGGATATGATGGACAGAGATTAGGAGTTCACACCATCTGTGGATACTGCTAAAGCATTCCTTTAGGAGGGGGGAGGGATATCTCAGTGGTTTGAGCATTGGCCTGCTAAACCCAGCGTTGTGAGTTCAATCCTTGAGGGGGCAATTTGGGGCAAAAATTGGGGATTCGTCCTGCTTTGAGCAGGGGGTTGGACTAGATGACCGCCTAAGGTCCCTTCCAACCCTGATATTCTATGATTCCTGACCTTGGAGGACTTTTCTTCCTGTGGCTTATAAATACTTCTAAAGAGCTTAACTTCTTGCCTTTGGAATGCCCAAGATTCTATCAACTGTTAGGCATTTTCAAAGCATTTTCCTGGGAGCATTTCCCTCTACATGTTTTTCACAGCTCAACATTTCAAATTACTCCAGGTGAGTGCTGTGCTATAATATGGTCAGGAATACTTTTTAGGAACACAATAGATACATTTTCAGCTCATGCAATTATGCCAGAATCCCGCATCCACCTTGACAACAGCTGACATCTTTAGTCCACATCAATCCCATCTCCTATGTGATGCCATGCAGGTGACTTGTGTAGAGGAGGGCACTACATCCATATACAGCCTGACCCACCACCCCACATCTAGCCTTCCTCCTTAAGCTGCTGATCTGCACCAATTCCCCTACCTGGCAAATCTTTCCACTCATGGGAGTGGAAGATGGGAGATGGATTTGGCCCTCATTAGTCCAGATTCACTCTCAGCAGGACTGAGAGGCATTCATCCCCAGGGGAGCATGCCCCCTTCCCTTAGGGATTCTGTTCTGGGAGGGCAGCTTCATTTTGCAGCTAGGACTTTGTCAGAGACTCATCGTTGAAGGGACCCAGCTGGCCTAGCTACATTCCCTTCTAGGCCAGCCCTGCTCTTTCTTTGTGCCATTTCTGCCACACTTTCTCCCTTAGAAGTATAAGCATTGTTTTTGGGCTCCTTGACCACTGCTGCTGGGCACTTATTCTCACCAGAGAGTGAATCAAAAACAATATGTTTGTTTGCTAAGTTGTGGTGTTTCCTTCTTTGGTGGTGAGTGGAGATAGCAATGAGTCATGACTTTTGGATCTGGAATCTTATAATGTCCTCAAAGTCTGGGGTGAGGATTTGTGGTCCAGCTTGCAGCCTGTTGGAGAGTTCTGGAATGTGAGCTGTCTCAAAATTTGGGGAGGTGGCTCTGTGTTTCACTTTGTGTTCATCGCTTGTTATAGGAAAGTATTTTTGTTGAATTGTGAAAACAATGAGATTTCCTAATCCCTCATCTTCCTCTCTGCAAGCACATGCAACCTTGATAGATCAGGTTTGCCTCATGCTAAAGGGGAAATTCTTGTGAAAGTAGTTTTAGTAGTGTAGAGACATCAGAAGCCAGATTATTGAGGCTCAAGTTGAGAGCTTGAGGAGAGGGAGTCTACCAAAGTCTACTACAGAGAACTTTTTCCTGGGTGTCTGGCTGGTGAGTCTTGCCCACATGCTCGGGGTTCAGCTGATCGCCATATTTGGGGTCGGGAAGGAATTTTCCTCCAGGGTAGATTGGCAGAGGCCCTGGAGGTTTTTTGCCTTCCTTTGCAGCATGGGGCACGGGTCACTTACCGGAGGATTCTCTGCATCTTGAAGTCTTTAAACCATGATTTGAGGACTTCAGTAGCTGAGACATAGGTGAGAGGATTATTCCAGGAGTGGGTGGGTGAGATTCTGTGGCCTGCATTGTGCAGGAGGTCAGACTAGATGATCATAATGGTCCCTTCTGACCTTAAAGTCTATGAGTCTATGAGTCTATAAAGGAAATGCTGCCGGCTTTTGGAGATCAATGGAATGGAGGAAAGAGGACAGTAGTTAGAAAAGCAGGTGGTACTGAGAGAACTTTATTTTCCAAGATGGCTGTTCTAAGAGTGTCTTCATAGATAGAGAATGGAGCCAGTGAGAGAAGTGCTAGCAGTTAAAGTCAAGGGGGAAAGTGTTTATAGAGTAGAACATAACATAATATATAGACTATTTTACAAATCCATTAAAAGGCAATGAAAATTCCTAATCGGGATCCAATATTATGTGGCTTTATAAAGACTTTTCTTAACATTCTAATGAGTGCTACATAACTAAAAGAATTTCTCTATTTTTATGCATGCAGTATTTTCAACAATTGTGCTGTGCTCCAAGGATCACAATTAATCTAAAATTCCCTTGAAAGCATGCAATATTATTTAAAGTTCCAAAATTACATATGTATTGGAAGAATAAAAATTGCATCTCTTGTGTAAGGGAATGTTTGTGCAGAACTACACTGGATCTCTTTCTTTAGGAATTGAAGGGCATCAGTCAACATTCACTAACTTCATTAATTGAGAGAATATTTGATCTGTAAGTTTCTACTTTTATTTTTTAATCAAACTTAGATGGAATGTCATTGGGTTTTAATTTTAAACCTTTGGATTTTCTTAAACTAGACTGTTTGCCAGATGCTGGGAATGGGCATCAGGGAATGGGTCACTTGATGGTTACCTGTTCTATTCATTCCTTCTAAAACACCTGGCATTGGCCACTGTCAGAAGACAGGATACTGGGCTAGATGGACCATTGGTCTTACCCTGTATGGCCATTCTTATGTTCTATGTTCCTTGGGGACGAGGGAAGCAGAAACACATGTGTACCAGCTGAATGGCCCCAGATCTTAAGTACATGGAATCAATCTGTTATATTTTGCTATTTCACAGTATCAATGAGCTAAAAGTGGCCTCTTAGAAAGCCATTTTATTTATCTACTTGTCCCGTGGCAGGATCTTAGTATCCCTAAATCATCTTCAGTACTTGGTTATTAGTCTTTGACTTTAAGATTTCTACCAGGAAGGATTTTTTTTCAGAGGCATAATGTTCCAACTATAACACTTTGATAGAGATGTAGGAAATAGTCACAACAAAAAGAGAAATAACTTGAAATGGTAAGGAGCTTTGTGCATACCATTTACAATTAAAAAAGGATGTATCACAATAGTTTGTCGTCCAAATATTGGCCCCTTATCCAGTAGAGTTTTCTTCTGAGCAGAAATGGGCACATGCCTAGTGAAAATTCTCTTTGAAATATGAAGTTTCTTAGCTTGAAATTTGGTATAGTCCCTTGGCAAAAATTGCCATTTCATGCACAGACGGTTCCAGAATACCTTTAAATAATGTTGTCAATAACCCTAGAGTATGAGTCAGGAAATTTTGTGGTTGTTTTCCCTGGCTGAATATTGAGCTTTGAGCTTTTAGACATCTGTGGATGAAAAGAAGTGTATAAGTGTATTAATGTATGCTGTGTTATTTTATAGCGGTCCCAAGATATTAGAGATACAAGGTGGGTGAGGTAACCTCTTTTACTGGACTAACTTCTGTTGGTGAGAATGCTTGAAAGTTTGTCTCTCTTACCAACAGAAGTTGGTCCAGTAATAGAGATTACCTCACCCACCTTGTCTGTCTAACTGGTATTAACAATATTTACATATTGTATATATGTAAATGTGGGTACATGCATACTCCATGTGTACATAGTTTATCACTGTTTTTAAGAGAGAACCCCCTATCCTCAGTTTATCCTCTAGCCAAAATGTCCTGGAGGTCCTATATAGCAGCCACCAATGTACTGTCTGAAGAGGACTGGACAGAGAATGCCTTTCAGTGCCTATTCTAATCTAGGGTGACCAGATGCGGGAACCTAAAAATTGGGACTTGTCCCGGGGGGAATCCCTCCCGCCAAACTTGTTGAGCAAAAAAAAAAAAAAAAGCCACTGCCAAACTTGTTGAGGAAAAAAAAAACGGAGGAAGCCTGATATCGGGACAAAAGACGTCCTGACCATGCATTGGTTGAGACGCGGGACACAAGAAGAAAAATCGGGACGGTCCCGATTTTATCGGGACATCTGGTCACCCTATCCTAATCAGATAGAATTTTATTTGGGACGCAAACTCAGTGGATTTTTCAGCAGCACAAGATGCTTCCTATCGCTAAAGCCTGAACATACTTGCTGATTCATCAGCACTCCCAGGCATTGCTGGCCCCAGCAGCATAAGATTGTTAATCAAATGTGGATCTCCTCCTACATTTGTACAGAGTTTCTATTTCTACATAAAACTAGAACATATTTTTGTAAAAGATTTGTAAAATGTCCTTGCTACACAGTCAGCACAAAAAAATAGGTCAGAAAAAGTTTAAATGACAAATGTGTTACTGTATATTTTATGTTCTTAGTAAAATAAATGTGCATCTTAGAGAAATCTAGACAATGTAACAAATACTTCCTGTTCTCTTTTTTTAATGCAGGGTGGATTGCAATGTTAGGAGCTATTTGGCTACTTGTGTTAGCTGACATCCATGATTTTGAGATGATACTAAACAGAGTGGAATGGGCAACACTTCTTTTCTTTGCAGCACTGTTTGTTCTAATGGAGGTAAGAAAAATTAAGACAAAAATGAATTTATTCCCCTTTATTTTTAACCTGTGATTTCTATAATCTGGACAGTTAGAATTGCAAGAAGCACTCGAATAATGGGGACAAACATTATTCTGAATAGAGACCTCACACAAGAAGGGGGTGAAAGTTCTGTAATATTTCTCTTAATAGTTTAGTCATAATAATAGAGAACAGAATTATGGGATGGGGAGAGCTGCTCTGGAGTGAAGTCTCACTTTTCATTATAACCTGGATTTTGTCCTCTTCCCCATCCCCTTCCCTAATTTCCAATAAAAAGAGGTTTAGTGTCAAACTTGGCATGTGTGTTCCATGTCAGCAGACAATTATTTTTTAACCGAGTTTTAAGTCATTTAGACAAGCCATAGAAAAAACAGGAGTTAATCGTAGTTTGAAAATACCTCACTTTTCCCCATATTCTGACTACAAAATGGCTCATCTGAGACGATTTAAATGAGATTTGTTTGAAAGCTGTTTGTGCAATTTAGCACACGAGACCAAATTTCAAATACTGAAAATCATTGTTAAAACACTGAGTGCAAGTGATGCTTGAATAGTTTAATACATTGTGCATTCAATTTCTGAATGGCTGGTTGATTCAATCACATTTGAGTCCCATTTGATTCACTATTTCAGAACGTTGATGTGAAATTTTTGGTTTGGCACAACTGTTTGGAGAATGGATGATCTTCGTATGAATACCCACATTCACATGCAAACAAGGTTATTTGTGCTTGCACAAGAATGCTCATTATTCACTAGTCATTATTCTGTTTCAAAAGTTTCAATCATCCAATCATGGTGCAGAAATAAGGCCATGATATGACTTAGGCGAACGGTCATACACCGTGAATAGTCAAAATGAGCAGTTTATAAACAACCCATAATTTGAAATTGGTTTGCATAGTCAAATAACTATAAATAGCAAATAGATATGTATATCTGAATTTATTTATGAACAATTCATCAACAGAAAAACGGGCTAAATTTGCAGCAGATGTGTCATGAATAAGTCGGCTAGTTCTGTTTAATACACCAAATAAGGAGTTCAGAACCTAGTGAACTCCAGAAAGATTATTGGAGGCTCTGATCATTGGAAAGGTTGCAATCAGCTTTATGGAGTTCACCACACCACTCATTCATCTATTGTGACCTAGTGCACCCATTCACATACACTCTTACACATGCAGTTTCTAATGCTATCTATTCTGAAATGTGTTAGGATTGGGAATCCCTACTGAAGTCACCTTAGTTTTATGGTGCTAGCATTTTATGCAAGTCATGTTTTCTGAGTTACTGTTTTAGTTTGAGTTTAGATGCTTTTATTTGATTACAGTGTGGCTATAATATAATGTAGTAAGCCATGTTGAAAGCAGTTTTGCCATTTACTGTAATCTTTCAGTTCCTATTGATATAATTCACTGAACTTTTTTTTTAATGGTTTCTCTAGTCACTGGTGGGTATTGGAAGAATGGTTAACAAAACTATATTTCTTCAGGCTCTCTGGAGCCATGCTATCATTAACTCATGAAACAAACGGGGACAGATGAATGTTCATTGGAAAAGTGGCACTTCCACTTACAAAAATTGGGGAGACAGTTCTGTTGCTGATAGCTAAATGCTGGGAAGTTTATTTTTGAAATGGGTACAGAGTATTATTGGATTGTGGGCATGTAGGCTTGTGTGGCCGTCCCTCACTGTCAATCTCTAAGGGCGGCCACACCTCTTCGCTGTCACACACCTGGAATGGCAGTCTGTATAAGGGGAAATTAGCTGTCTCTAGGACGCAAACCCTCAGACAGGGGTAGAGCAGTGAACAGTTCAGGGGCCCTGGGGCAGGGCAAGGCACCAAGCACAGTGTAGGGGGCTCTGGCAAGGGGTGAGTGCCCCAACACAGTCTAGGGGGCTCCAGCAAAGGGTGAGCATCCCAGCAAGTGCAGGTCTCCAGACCTAAGGAGGGGGAGTACTGCCACCCCAGGGGAGAGGTAGAAAGAGGGATGCGGGCCTGCCCAACTCCACTGCCTCCCAGCCTAGGGCCCTAACAGCGGCAAAGTGGGTCTGCCACTGGGTCAGCGGGGATCCTGACCACAACATGCTGACCTAATCTCTGGCAGCGCTGCTGCCCGACTGGGGTCGGCTGCCCCTGGGGCACTTCCTATACTCCCCCTTGGGTGTACGTTCCAAGGGTCGTCCTCCGTCTCCCCAGGGTACACTGCGAGTGGCAGTCCCACCAACTCCTCAGCATCCAGGGTGTCTGGCCATATGGGTAGCTCAGGGCCCTCTTGGGACAGCAGAAGTCTTCTGGGGCTCCTGCATCTGCAGTGGGGAGAATGTGTCCACCTCCTTTGGGAGCTGCCTCCCAACTGAGCTACAGGGCCCACCTTTTATACTTCCTGTTCCTGTCCTGCTCCTCTGCTTCTGGTGTGGAGAGTGTGGCCTTCCTGGTTCTGCCCACCAGGGGGAAGCTGGCTGCCCCTGTTATACCAATAAAATAAAAACCAGCAGGATCTTTTTAAAGGGGATAAGACAAAATGTCACATTTATTGTGAATACAAAAAGAATCATAGTAAGCAGTCAGTTATAGCTATAACATTTCATTCAGTTTCACATTCATTCACACACACACACACACACACACACATGTTCTGCATAGATGTCATAGTTACCAGCCTAGAAGTTGCTCATGCCAAGTTACTGGCCAGGTAACCTGGGCATGAGGGTGGAGCCGAGTCCTTGTCAGATTCATCTGATGCTCCTGGAGGTTGGCAGCAGAACCAGAGACTCAAAGTCCTCAGTTTGTAGAGGCCATTCTTATAGGGATTTATTCCTATGTTAGTCTATGGGAATTGCTTCATCATGCTGTTGCTGAATCAATCAGCAGATGGCACATTCCTGGTGGCATTCCTGGTGGCTCCACGCTGTCCAAAGTTTGTTTTTCTCATCCTTCCAGGTGGTGGGGTGGATCCCATTTTTACCTTCCGGGGGTTGTATCGGTCCACCCAAAACCTTTCTTCGGCCGATTGATACTCCCTTTCTAGGCTGCCACCACCCTAGCCATTCATGTATATCATGCATTCATCAACATACATTCTATATCTTAATTTACTGTCTCCACCACTTTCGGGGTGTGTGCTAATTCATTTGAGACTCCCGGCCGTTTAATCACAGAGGGTGGGGGGTCTGTTTCCAGGAACTGTTGCTTGTTACAATGAAGTGAAAGTCACTTAACACCTTATAGCATTTGTTTACATTGTATCAATTACAGAGTAAACTGTCTGAAGCGCAGAGGCAACTAACTTGTTTGTAAGTTTTACATAGTAAAAGTATCATTCAAAAGACAGATGCAATCAATGTTTATACATACAGTAGCTTGTAAGTTTAACAAGGGACCCAAGAGATCTTTTACTTGGTAATGCTATGAGGTTTAAATTGTGGGGGACAAATTATGGGGAGTTACTTTCACTTGGGGAATCACTGCCAGTACCTTCTTTAATATCCCTACACCCCCTCACTGTCAATCTCTGAGGGAAGCCACGCCTCTTAGCTACATGGAGGAAAAGCTCAAATGTCATTAATGTTGTTGCTACTTTGTACATTTTGTTAAAAATATGAAACCTTTAAAGGGACACTCAAGTAGAAACCAAATTTAAATATGTTTTAAAAAATAATACAAATGTTTAATGGGTTTGAATTTTCCAGTAAAAGAGACTTTTGTTTAGATTAAACATTCCCTTCTGGTGTTTGTGTAGTGTATGGAGAAATTTAACTGAAATATGTAGTCATCTGTTTTCTGGGTACTGCAATATTAAATGCAGAAGTGATTCTTCCCTCTTCCAGGGTCAGCAGTGAGGTAGCTGCCATTTTGTTTTTCATTTCAAATGCAGAACATTATATAGGAGTCACTGTGCATCCTTTCCCCTCCCTTTCTCTCCCCTCTATATTTATTCTCTCTTTTTCTAAAGTAAAAGTAATCTAGAATAAAAGTACAATTTTTCCCTTTGTACATGTGTAATTAATGTACAGCACAGTATTGCTCTAGATATTCTAACTCATCTTTAATACAAGGGACTTACTAGGTAGGACACTACAATTATCCTCAATTCTTTTTCAAGAGTGCCATGACATCTTGACCTTCTACCATGGATGACACCAGAGATAGACCTAGAAACTGAAAAATAGTTCCCCTGTCATTGCAGTGTCATTCTCCCTAGTACCACACAAAAACATGGACATTAGGTTTGAGCCTAACTTCCTATTTGGAATTTGAATGTTAAACCTCCTGGCCCAGAAGGAGACTTTGATACCAGCTGAACCACACTAATATCTCTGGCTCAGCTGTGTTACAGCAGGTGCAGCACTTTTTTTGTAGCCTTCTACTCTGACAACGCTGTGTTTGACTCCCCATTGCTCATATTCAAAGCAATGGTAAATATTCTTCATGCTTATTCAATAGGGGAATGGAGAGAGTTTTATAAAAGGTTAGAGCTACTCAGACTGAGGGTTCTGTTTACTTTGAGAGATTTGGTTGTTCTCTCAGGGTCATCTCAATTATATGTGTCCTGTGCCTCTCATATCATTGGCATGTGATGCCTGCTCTTTCCCCTGTGACCTTCATGTACTCTTTTTGTTTAATAACCTACCTCATCAGTTGGTCCTTGATGTAAGAAGGTAGCTGGAGTTTGAGGGTGTAGTACAGGCCTGCACAACATGCGGCCCGGGGGCCACATGCGGCCCACGTGGGCTCAGTGTGCGGCCCACGGGGGGGCGGGGTGAGTAGGCAAGCAGCGGGGTGGGGTAAGCCAACGACCGGCTGGCAGGTGGGTGGGCTGGTGGAGGCCAGTGGCAGGCTGGGGAGTGAGGGTGAGCCAGCGGCAGGGGGCGGGGGCAGTGGTAGAAGGTAAGAGGCCAGCAGTGGGCAGGCAGGTGAGCTGGCGGCAGGGGGAGCCGGCGAGCTGGCGGCGGGAGGGAGCTGGCGGTGGCAGGGGGTGAGTAGGTGAGCCTGGCGGGATGGAGGATGACGAGCCGAGTGGGCGGGCAGTGGCAGGGCCACAGGTGAGCCAGGCTTCCACACCCCAGCGCTGGGGAAGGAGGGGTTGTTTCCGCGGGGCGGGCGGCGCTGGGGGGTTTCCACGGGGCTGGGGGGTTTCGGCCCTCAGCTGTTTTCTTTGGAGTAATATGGCCCTTGCAGCTTTACGAGTTGTGCAGGCCTGGTGTAGTAGGAAATGTACCCGAAGAAGCTTCAAATGACTGCTCCATTTGTTGCTTAGTTTAGCACAGGAAAACAATGATAAGAGGCTAGGCTCTTCAGAGCTGCCAGCAATTCGCAGAAGCTATGAAAATGTAGGAAGTTTGTATCTGTAACAGACAGGCCATCAGCATTAGGTAACAAAATTTGTATTAATAGACTTGCTGAGCATTGAGATGGGATCCTCAAAAGTGCACACAATCCCATTCTGACATATGGGACATGCTGGAGAGGGAGGTGACAAGTCAGGGGATCTGATTCATTATGCTGACTGCTCACAGTGGCATAAGTTAGAGCAACCCCATGACTGTTCTAAATCATGCTGGGACCAGGCCAGTGCAGAATCAGGGACCCATAACTGTCTCTTCAGTGCCTTCCCTCCTCTTCTGTGCTGAGCAGAGCTAAGAGGTGAGAACTGAGCTTAGGGTCTGGGAAAAGAGGGAGAGTTTGGGGAAAGTTGAAGATAGGAGTTGGCCCCTAATAAAAAACTGGAAACTAAACATTCAGTGTGACCTATGCACATCCCTAACTAAGATCTAGGTAGTGGAGAATGAAGTTTAGAACACTGATTTTCTTTGTTTTGAGTTTAGTATTCTCTCTTGGTGGGGTCCAAAATTCTCCACCTCTGCAATAGAATATGTGGTTCAATAGTCTGGTCTGGACTGATGGAGTAAATAAAGAGTAAGGTTTTTTTTTATTTTTTGCTTTAACATTTACATTCAGATCTGGGGTATAAGGTAGCCACTTGGTGCTGTGCTGCCAGCAGAGTCTTGATCCAGAGCTGGTGGACCCTTGGAGGATAACTATAATGCAAGAGAGATGGGATTCCTCTGCTGCCATAGAACCAGTGTAGAAGTTCCCACACCACCCTCTCTGCACCAATATAGTGGTATGGGCAGGGGTTCCCTGTGCTGCATCTGTGATAAATGAAAGGGGGCGGGTAGCTCCCTTTTATGAACACCCAGCTAGCCTGTTAGCTATAAATCCCTCTTGGTAGTTATTCTGTACTTGTTTTACCTGTAAAGGGTTAAAAATTTTCCCTGCATAGGTAAAAATAAGGGAGTGGGCACCTGACCAAAAGGGCCAATGGGAAGGCTAGAACTTATTAAAACTGGGGGGGAAAAAACCTTCCCCATTGTCTGTGTTGTTCTCCGGAGAGAGGGGGACAGAGCAGTAATGCTGTAAAAAGCTTTGGGCCAGGTATGAAAAATTATCAAATCATACCTAGAAACTACTTATTTAAAACACCAGATATGTAAGTAGGTCAGGAAATGTCTAGGAAGATATGATCAGGTTTATCTCTGTTTATTTCTTTATGGCTTGTGGACTCCTCTGTTCTAACCCCAGGTGCTTTTGTTTTGCTTGTAACCTTTAAGCTGGACCTCAAGAGAGCTATTTTGATGCTTAATCCTTGTAATTGTTTTTTTTAAATCTAGCAAAAAGCCTAAGTTCCAAATGTATTTTCTTTCTTTTTGTTTTTAGTAAAATTTACCTTTTTTTAAGAACAGGATTGGATTTTTGCGTCCTAGGTTTGTGCACATGTTGTTTAATTAGCCGGTGGCAACAGCTGATTTCCTTTGTTTTCTTTCTCAGCTTTTCCCCGGAGGGGTGTGTGTGTGTGTGTGTGTGTGTGTGTGTGTGTGTGTGTGTGTGTGTGTGTGTGTGAAAGGGCTTGAGGGTACCCCACAGGAAGGAATTCCCAAGTGCGCCTTCCTGGGTTCTCAAAACGGTTTTTGTGCTTGGGTGGTGGCAGCATCTACCCATCCAAGGTCAGAAAAAAGCTGGAAACTTGGGAGTTTAATACAAGCCTGGAGTGGCCAGTATTCATTTTTAGAATCCTTGCGGGCCCCCACCTTCTGCACTTGAAATGCTAGAGTGGGGAATCAGCCTTGACTGCATCAATACTTGGATGTGGTTTCATCCCTTGAAACTGTTAGCAGCCAGTGTCAATTAGAGCATCTCTACATGCAACAGCCCTTGGACTGGAAAAATGCAAAGGTGAACTTCATGTAACTTTACATCTCCATATGCTACCTCCCTGACTTGCACCGTGTGTTTCTTGGCAGTAGCGGAGAATGAGACCATTAATTGGTTTTTGTTTTTTGGGTTCTGAGTCAAGCTATTTTACAGAAATTCTTTCTTTTTCATTTCCCGCCTCTTTCCTTCTTTTTCCTCTTTTCTTTCTTTGCTGGGAATAAGCCACAAAACTTCAGCCCCTTACCTGAACTGTCCAAAGGTTGAAATATTTGCTCTAGGTTATTGGTTCATATCAAGGGTTTCTTTAGGTTTAAAATAATTTGCACTCAAGTATTCAAACAAAATGCATCCAGTCCAGAAGAAGGGAAACTTTAAACCTCAGAGTGGTGCTGTTAATGGAAATGAGATGTCTATGCCCTACATACCCTTCAGAGAATCTGGTTGACATTTCAAATGCAACAAAATTCCGCAAATAACGTGGCTCCATTGACATTTTTACTGTTCTCAGTAGCTTGCCCAGCTGTAATGTGTACCTTTCATACGGTGAATATTGACATATTTTTCAGAGAAAATAATTGTTGGATTTGTTTTAATTCACGTTAAAATATTTTTTTTCAACTGCATATTTGCTCACATACTATTGGTTGATATAAATTTATCTCTTTTAGGCTTTGGCTCATCTTCATTTAATAGATTATATAGGAGAACAGACAGCTTTATTAATAAAGGTACATTTCAATGTTAACAGTTATTTCACTCCCAAGACAGAGAAATATTTGTATTGCTTTCATAAATAGACTGTCTAATCATTGCATATTGAAAGGTATGTGAAGGGTTGTATTCCTACATCGGATGTGCAATGGGTGCATTTCACCCTTCAGTGTGAATGGTCTTCAATATACATCATGTATACCTCTCCAAAGTCAGAATATATGATCTTATACAAACAGAGGGAAAAAGCTCTATAATTCTAGCTGCACAGGACATTTCTTGTATGAAACATAAACGTGATTGGTAGAAATGTCACTTGCTGCATGCCTCCCTTCCCACATTTCTGTTGAATCAGTAGAATTATTATGTGAATAAATCCTTCAGTTACTTCTTTAAAAAAAATTTTTAAATTCAGATCACATTTTAAAAAATGAGTGTGTTGATGATTTAGTGAAGAATCTGTACAATTATGCCATTAGTAGCACATAGAAATATCAAGTTATTGCTAGAGCTGAAAAAAGATGTCGGTTAGCTTTCAGTTTAAATGGAGTTGTAACTTCATTTTTCTTCATACCAGGTGGTTCCCGAGGATCAACGCCTAGCAGTTGCTATCATTTTAGTACTCTGGGTCTCTGCTCTGGCATCCTCCCTTATTGACAACATTCCATTCACAGCTACAATGGTATGTCTCTCTTCAGCAGTTGCATTTATTCCTTCCATTACACTGCTCTACAGCCAAAATGCTTCTGAAATAAATGTAGTCAAACTTTCTGGGTCACTGAGAACGAAAATGATGCTTAAAATTGTTGATTGGCTCTAGTTTTCAAGACATGCTATTGGGTCAGTATATACGACCCTTGACTTGGGAATGGCGGAGGATAAGTGAGTTATAAAGGGAAGGGATCTCAATTTAAACCAGAAATGACTACAATACATCTTTGACTGGATCTATGAATAAATCTATAACTGGGTTTGGACAGTACTTGCTTTTTAGGCAAAACAATGAATGATGCAATGTGAAGCTGGTATTGCGTCATACATGATATGAATTGCATCATGTTATTCCTAGAAGTCACGGATGATGCAATCATAACGAAGCTTACATCACTCTGCTGAACAAATTGGCCTATATCAGCTCTAGAAATCATCCAGTGTCGTGCTCTCTTATTTGTCAGTGTTTGATTTTGCAAAGGGACACACTTCTGTTTAGCCAAAGTGAGCAGAGATGCCTCGTACTTGTGTGAACAGTACAGATAACTTCTGCTATGTTTGTGATGAAGTGACTTTTGCATCACAAAAGGGCAGTATAACCACTATGGTTAAGAAAGCCTATCCCCTTTCTTTTGGCTGCAAAATTGGAGATCAGGACAAGAGGTGGGCCCCACACATATTCTGCAACACTTGTGCAACAAATCTTCACCAGTGGTTGAACAGGAAAAGGAAATCTATGCCTTTTGCAGTGCCAATGCTTTGGAGAGAGCCAACAGATCATACCAGCAATTGTTACTTCTGCATGGTACCTCCAGTTGGGAAAGGTGTGTCAAAGAAGAAAAAGTGGACTGTGCATTATCCAAACATTCCATCAGCTATACGCCCAGTACCCCACGGAGAAGGACTGCCGGTTCCTGATGCACCAGAATCATTCTCACTTGAGTCAGACGAGGAAGAGGAAGAGGATGAAACTTCTGGTCCTGAACCATCAGTGTCACAGGACCCACATTTTCTCCCATCCTCCTCCTCTGAACCACACCTCATAAAGACAAGGTGAACTGAATGACCTTGTCAGGGATTTGGAACTACCCAAGAGTAAGGCAGAGCTTTTGGGCTGCAGACTACAGCAGTGGAATCTCCTGGCAGGTGATGTTAGGGTTTCCATGTTCCGTGACCATCAAAAGGATCTTCTCCCATTCTTCTTCATGGAAGGTGATCTTGTAGCCTGCAACAACATCGATGGTGTGATGGCAGCCCTCAACATCGTTCACGATCCAGATGAGTGGAGACTGTTCATTGATTCATTGAAGACGAGTCTTAAAGCTGTTTTACTGCATAATGGCAATGTTTTGCCATCAATTCCAGTTGGTCATGCAGTCCATATGAAGGAAACCTATGACAACATGAAACAACTTTTGAGGTGCATAAACTATGACCGACATCACTGGCAGCTTTGTGGCGATTTGAAGGTTGTTGCTCTCTTGCTTGGTCTGCAGACTGGATACACAAAGTACTGCTGTTTTCTCTGCGAATGGGATAGTCGTGCAAGAGATTCCCACCACATCAAGAAAGATTGGCCACTCCGACAGTCCTTGGAGCCTGGGAGGAAAAGTGTTCAGCATCCACCACTTGTTGAATCAAGGAAGATTTTGTTACCACCCTTACACATCAAGCTGGGTCTGATGAAGAACTTTGTCAAGGCCATTGACAAAACACAAGCAGCTTTCAAGTACCTCCGTGGAAAATTTCCAAGGTTAAGTGAAGCTAAGATAAAGGAAGGTGTCTTTGTTGGTCCTCAGATTCGTGAACTTCTTCGAGATGATGCATTTGACCATGCACTGCGTGGCAAGGAAAAAAAGGCATGGAAAGCCTTCCAGTTAGTGGCAATAAATTTTCTCAGAAACAACAAGGCAGACAACTACAGGTTGTTGGTGGAAAACCTCCTCAAGGCATACAAAAGCCTTGGTTGCAACATGTCACTAAAGATAAATTTTTTGCACTCTCATCTAGATTTTTTTCCACCGAAATGCGGAGCAGTGAGCAACGAGCACGGCGAGCGATTTCACCGGGACATTGCAACAATGGAGAAACGCTATCAGGGCAAATGGAGCCCATCAATGCTTGCAGACTATTGCTGGACAGTGACAAGAGATTCTCCATTTAATGAATACAAGAGACAAGCCAAGAAGCGCCGAGTAGACACTGAATAGGACTAAACTATGTACATAATAGTTTTTTGCCTTTTGTTTCATAATAAATTTTATTTCTATAACCCCTTTGCTGATTTTTAAAGTGTTACATAAACAGGACAGGTGAAACAGTATCACGTAAAGCAACCATAAACACATGAAAAGACCTAGGTTTACAATTTATGATTAAAACTCTACTATCTGCACAATATACATAGACATAAAATGTAAAAACTTAAATATCTTAGAAACAGTAGCCAATCAGTTGTTTTAATTGTCATATTTGAATTCAGCACATCAAAATACATACTAAATAGCACATTTTATCTCTGAAGCAGACGACTTCTCAAAAATTGTAGACCAGTGATGTGCAGTGAGTCCAACTATTTGATAACAAGCTTGCTTTGTGAGACCTCAGCTGTGTTACAATTGCCTCCACCTCTTAGAGGCAGTGAATATTATTACTAGGCTTATTCATCCCATTTAGGCATCTCAGTGGCAATTTGCACATGCAAATATCAGATTTGCAAATGCCATTATGATGATTAAGTATGAAGTTTAGGCCTGGTCTACACTAAGAGTTTATGTCAAATTTAGCAGCGTTAAATGGAGTTAACCCTGCACCCGTCCACACAACGACGCCATTTATTTCGACATAAAGGGCTCTTTAAATCAATTTCTGTAATCCTCCTCGACGAGGGGATTAGCGCTAAAATCGACATGGCCATGTCGAATTAGGGTTAGTGTGGACGGAATTCGACGGTATTGGTCTCTGGGAGCTATCCCACAGTACACCACTGTGACCCCTCTGGACAGCAGTCCGAGCTCGGATGCTCTGCCCAGCTACTCAGGAAAAGCCCCGAGAACATTTGAATTTCATTTCCTGTTTGGACATTGTGGCGAGCTCAGCAGCACTGGTAATGATGCAGAGCTCTTCAGCAGAGGTGACCATGCAATCCCAGAATCAAAAGAGGGCTCCAGCATGGACAGATCAGGAGGTGTTAGATCTGATAGCTGTCTGGGGAGATGAATCAGTGCTATCAGAACTGCGATCGAAAAAAAGGAATGCAAAAATCTACGAAAAAATCTCCAAGGCCATGAAGGACAGAGGATACAGCAGGGATGCAATGCAGTGCTGCGTGAAAATTAAGGAGCTGAGACAAGGGTACCAGAAGACCAATGAGTCAAACGGATGCTCCGGGTCAGAGCCCCAGACATGCTGCTTCTACGCTGTGCTGCATGCCATTCTGGGGGGGCCGCCACCACTACCCCACCCCTGTCCGTGGACTCCAAGGATAGGGTATTCTCATCAGTCGCTTCCTCTGATGTTTTTGCGGACAGGGAAGATGATGAGGGGGATGATGAGTACGAGGTAGTCGACAGCACTCTACACGGTGATTTCACTGAAAGCCAGGAACTCTTCCTCACCCTGACAGAGAGACCCTCCCAAGGAGGTATCCCGGACCGTGAAGCCGGAGAAGGCACACCAGGTGAGTGTATCTTTTGAATTGAAAAGACATGGTTTTAAAGCAATTGGTTTTTAATGATTAATTTTCCCTGAGGACTTGGGATGCATTCGTGGCCAGTAGAGCTACTGGAGGTACTCTAAAAGCCTTTGCAGAAGGTTTCTTATTGTGTCCTCCATGGTAGGAAACTTTACCACGCCAGGCACACTCCACCACCATTCTGCACTTGCTCAGCCTGTAGTTGAACAGCTCCTTACTACTGTCCAGGGCGCCTGTGTACGGCTTCATGAGCCAGGGCATAAGTGGGTAGGCTGGGTCCCCAAGGATCACTATAGGCCTTTTAACATCCCCAATAGTTATTTTCTGGTCTGGGAAGTAAAGACCTTCCTGCAGCCATCTAAACAGGCCAGAGTTCCTGAAGACGCGCGCGTCATGAACCTTTCCCGGCCATCCGACGTTTATGTTGGTGAAACGTCCCTTGTGATCCACCAGTGCTTGCAGCACCATTGAAAAGTACCCCTTGCGGTTTATGTACTGACTGCCCTGGTGGTCCGGTCCCAAGATAGGGATGTGAGTTCCGTCTATAGCCCCACCACAGTTAGGGAATCCCATCGCAGCGAAGCCATCTACTATCACCTGCACATTTCCCAGGGTCACTACCTTTGACAGCAGCAGCTCAACGATTGCGCTGGCTACTTGCATCACAGTAGATTTGTCCACTCCAAATTGATTCGCGACTGACCGGTAGCTGTCAGGCGTTGCAAGCTTCCAGAGGGCTAGCTCCACTTGCTTCTCAACTGTCGGGGCTGCTCTCATCCTGGTGTTCTGCCGCTTCAGGGCAGGGGACAGCAACTCACAAAGTTCCAGGAAAGTGCCCTTACGCAAGCGAAAGTTTTGCAGCCACTGGGATTCATCCCAGACCTGCAGCACTATGCGGTCCCACCAGTCCGTGCTTGTTTCCCGGGCCCAGAATCGGCATTCCACAGCATGAGCCTGCCCCATTGCCACAAGGAGGTCCAATTTGCGGGGTCCCGTTCTCTGAGAGAGGTCTGTGTCCTTGTCCTTGTCACTGTCGTCACCGCGCTGCCATAGCCTCCTCGCCTGCTTTCTCAAGTTCAGGTTATGCATAAAGTGCACGATAAGGCGCGAGGTGTTGTCAACGGCCATAACTGCTGCGATGATCTCACCGGGCTCCATGCTCGCCGTGCTATGGCATCCGTGCTTTCAATCCAGGGAAAAGGGCGCGAAATGATTGTCTGCCATTGCTTTCAAGGAGGGAGGGGGGGAGTGAGGGTTGAATGACGACATTTACCCATAACCACCCGCAACAAATTTCTTTCCCCATCTGGCATTGAGAGCTCAACCCAGAATTCAAATGGGCAGCGGGGACTGCGGGAACTGTGGGATACCTATCCACAGTGCACCGCTTGGAATGTCGATGTTTGCCCCGGTACTGTAGACTCACACCGCCGAATTAATGTGCTTAGTGTGGACACACACGTTCGACTTTATAATATCGGTTCCCTAAAATCGGTTTTGGTAAAATAGGACTATTGTCGTAGTGTAGACATACCCTAAGTGCACCATTGTACTTCCATTTTTGCACAGGCCCTGGGCTTCTGGCCTTTTAAGCATCTGGCTCTCAAATCTTCTTATTCTCACATTAAATTTATAGTGGCACTTCATAGTAATTCATAATGACAATGAATAGTCATTGGACCAAGGAAAGAGTGAGAACTATTCTATAAAAACTGGTGCTTAGTGCACTAACCTAGAATTTGGGAGACCCAAGATCAAGCCCCTGCTCCAATGCCTATTTAATTATTTATATAAAAAAGGAACAGCTTCAACAGGAGAGAATCAGAGAGGCCCAACCCACTGGAGGAAGCAGTCTGCATTTGCAACCTTTAGCCCAGTAGTAAGGTCATTCTCCTGCAATGTGGGAAACTGAAGTTCAGATTCCTTCTCTGTATCAGACAGAGAGGGGAAATACACTTGGGTCTCCCACATGCCAGTTGAGTGCTCTAACCATTGGGGCTAACCTAGCTTGATCTTAAGAGGAACAAAGAACTGGAGCCACACAAGAACAAAACAAAAAATGGATTAAGAGACTCTATGGAATCTCTCCATTGCTTAACAAATATGATTGATTCTAAATGCAAGGGTCGGTGGTCGAGCTGAAAACAAGAAGAGGAGGCTGACATTTGGCTGACGGATTGTAATCCTAAAACTCTTTTGTTCACTTCAAGCATTTAAAATTGAAGATCCAGATTTCTACCCCAAATCTACATTTAAAAGGAGACGATGTCACAGTTCATTTAATCAAAATGATGGAAAATTGTGGAAGTAAAATCGGACAGTTGAATTCAGCATGTTGTCAATGTTTTAGAAACATACACTTCTGTCCATCCAGCTCAGCAAGAAAGTGTGTGTTCAACACATTCCGAGAAGTTTGGTCTACACTTTGTAATAGGTCTGTGTTGTAAGAAAAAGAGCAACAAGAAAACTCCACAATAAGTTGGTTCGATGGTTTTCAAACTGGAGTACATGAGCTCTCAACAAGGGGGTACGTAAGAAAAACCCTGTAATGGCATATTTTATTTAGTGAAACTTGGCAATCTAATCATAGGTATATTATGACTCTATCTCAGATGGCAGTACACAGTAGACTACATTATTTGGAAAGGGTTATTCAGCCTAAAAAATTTGAAAAACACTGTATCCGTATCTATATGTATCTAAGGACAGATACAAAAGAGTAGGGCCTACTAGTTCAGAGTGTGGATACTCAATTATTGTTTTATGTCCAGAACTGTAAGCTTTTCATGCTGGACAATATGTCTGTCTGTTTATGCTTGCAGAACTTATATGGCAAATCACATAGTAGTATTTTGTTTCATTCCACAAAAATATTCTTGATTTTTTTCAATGCCCCTGTTCTCCTTAGTGTGTATGTGTGTGTGTGTGTGTGTGTGTTGGATATACCCACAACAACCCTGCTTAAATGCTTTATTTTTTTCATTTTAAATGCCTGCTATCTTAGCACTGTTAATTTAATAGCCAGGGAGTTTTCCCCTACAAATGTTAGGTGATATAATGGTAATAAAAATCATGTTCCTTATTTTAATTGATTTGTTTTATAAGCTGCATATGTTGAGCCATCTGTTTATATATTTTTTTCTTTAATACCAGGGACTAAAAATGTAGCCATAATAAATCCTAGTTTTAGTTGACTTCTAATACTATTTTCTCAATATACTGTAATAAATAATTTCTATTAACCACATTGCTGGCAAGGTGACTGAAACTTGACAATTCATTGTTAGAAACCAGAGTGATTTTGACCTGCCACTTTTTATCTCTAAAACTGACAGGAGCTCTTCATTTTCAGTGCTGTATTTTTCACAGGTATCTAATGTCCTCAATGTCACTTTTATTTTTGGATCTCCCTTTGTCTTCTACTTTACCAGAGTGTTCTGTACAATCTTCAGTATTCCAGTCCACTGGTAAAAGTGTAAGACTGGACCCTAGAAATCTGCAGAGACAGACTGTCCTTAATGAGACATCAACAGTTTTGAGAACAACAGATAAATTTTCCCATGAATACACATTCTGAACAATGTGTGCAGTTTTCATTCCAAACTAACACTTTTCTAGTGTGTAGTTCTTAGAAAAATATGTACCAAGAATTAACATGGCATAAAATTAAGGTATAAAAAACCCCCTTGAATAAAAAACATACCATTATCAAGTATATGCAGGCCAGCTTGTGTGTAGCCTTATGCAAGTGCACAGGAGAGATGTGACATGGTACCTTCCACCCTTCCTTCTGTCCCTATTCTGGCATTGGGCACAAACCTGTGGGGTAGCTAAAGCCACTCTTCCTGGATAGTACTGGCAGTGTTTCTAGCTTCCCAGCACTGGGAAGAGAGAGAGAGAGGGACTCTATCACTACCTATCAGAACTGGGACAGCTAAGAGGGGAATGGCCATCACTTCCTTTCAAAGGGTGATTGAACTGCTGTTGCTGCAGCAGCATGAGCTACCTTGAGTAGAAAAAAGAATTCTGTCTGAGTGAGCTGCAGCACAGTTTTTCCTCACTGCCTCCCCCCACATTCTCCATGGCTTAACAGCCACAATGTCATGCATTATCTATATTTGTGCTTCAAGGAGGGCTTTCCCCATCACACCCTAGCTTTTCCTTCTGCTTGATCTTGCAGTGTAATCAGCATCCTACACGTGACTTCATTTTCTCATAAAAATGAATTATGTACCAATCATCATTATGTTTTTCACTGTGAGATCAAATTGAAGATTGTGTCTAAGGACAGATCAAGCTCCTGCTTAAAAAGTATCTTTGGTAATTAGGAAACTTGATAAGAAAATTGCATGAAAAATTGTTACCAAATTTTTAAAATATGCCCTCTTTGTGATATTTTTGTTTACAAATGATGTAAAACAAAGGATGATCAAGGAAATGGAGGGCCTGTTTTACTCAAGGAGAGTAAGAGAGGTTGGTTTGTATAGCCTAGCAAAACAAAGGCTGAGTGGGGGCACGATTGCTTTCTATAAATACATGAGGGGGTTAAACACCAGCGATTGTGAAAAGCTATTTAAGTTAAAGGACAATGTTGGCACAAGAACAAATGGGAACGAACTAGCCATGAACAAATTCAGGGTAGAAATTAGAAGAAGGTTTCTAACCATCAATGGAGTGTGGTTCTGGAACAACCTCCTAATAGGAACAGTAGAGTTGAACAAGCTAACTAGTTGTAAAATGGAGCTTTGATACGTTTATGAATGGGATTATATGATGGAGTTGCCTGCAATAGCATGGGACTGGACTTGACCTGGGAGATCCCTTTCAATCCTATGTTTGAGTCACATACCAAAGTCCATTTTCATATAATTTGCTGAGTGCCCTTCAACCCACAAAAGCTGTTGAGTCAGGTTCTTTTCTAAGTATTTTCATATATTCCAAGGCTAGAAGGGACCATTGTGATCATTCTGTCTAACACAGGCCATACAACTTCCCCCCAAATAATTCCTAGAATATATCTTTTAGAAAAAGATCCCATCTTGAATTAAAAAGTTGTCAGTGCTGGAGACCACCACAACTCGTAGTAAATTGTTCCAGTGGTGAATTACTCTCACCGTTAAAAATCTATGCCTTATTTCCAGTCTGAATTTGTCTAGCTTCAACTTGCAGCCATGGGTTATACCATTCTCTGCTAGATTGAAGAGCCCATTATCAAATATTTGTTCCCCATCTAGGGACTTATAGACTGTAATCAAGTCACTCCTTAACCTTCCCTTTGTTAAGATAAATAGATTGAGCCCTTTGAGTCTGTCATTATAAGACATGTTTTCTAATTCTTTATTCATTCCTGTGGCTCTTCTCTCAACCCTCTCTAATTTATCAACATCCTTCTTGAATTGTGGGCACCACAACTGGACCATTGTGGACACCAGAACTGTATTCCAGAAATGTTTGCGCCAGTGCCAAACACAGAGGTAAAATGACCTTTCTACTTCTACTTGAGATTCCCCTGTTTATGCATCACAGGATACATTAGCTCTTTTAACCACGGCATCACACTGGGAGCTCATGTTCAGCTGATTATTCACCATGTCCCCCAAATCTTCTTCAGAGTCACTGCTTTACAGTCTTCCTTTAGTTTTGGGGACATCATCCCAGGCTTCTTTTATGGCACAGAGCTGAGAGGAAGATGAGGACAATACTGCATCTTGTAGAATCATTCATACTTCTTGGATCTGAATTTATTTCCGGAAGCTGATTCCCACTTGTTGGTATTGTCTACAGGTTTTTCTTGTTTATTTACACCAATGTAACAACCCCAATGTGTGTTTCATACATTTATAAAATTGACTCCACATAAATTAATACCAATATAATCACGTGTTATAAAAGCAGTGAAGAAAACGTTTATCTTCAGATTTTTATATTTGCTTTATTTTTATGTTTGTGACACATCCCATGCACTAACCATAACATATAATACAGTATAAATAAACACACTCTTAACTGACACTATTTTAATTAAAGGTGTCATTTATATAAAGCTGTTAGATGCCTGGATTGTTCTGTGCACATCAGTTTATATATTTGTAGAATCAAGGTTAGTGAGGGGATTGCCTTAATATAACATGTGTTTGAGGGCACTACTTTCAGGTGCAATAATTATTTTCCACAGACATGCCATCTGTCTCAGTATCTGCAGGCAGACACTTAGCCCTGTAGCGAAAGGGCAAAGAAAAGTTGGCTTTGCTCTGCTGAACCCCATCCTTCACTTTCCCTAAATCCTGCCAACAGTACATTAAAATTTCCAGCAAAGCTAGCAAGCTCTCTAGAAATTAGTGAAGGAGAGATTTCTCTTCAATAAAAACAAGGAAAGGAGGGTAAGAAAGGAACGTTAATCTTCTGATATAAAGTTGTTGTTCTCATAGAACTACTGTTGTCTGTACTGTTTATAGTCCCTCTAGAGGGTAGGCGAAAGGAGCATAAGCTTTGGCATATGGTTGACACACAAATAGACACTGGCTTTTGCCTCTATTGAAGGGCACTATGTGGTAGCTAAAAAAAAATCAAAACATTATTGAATTCCAAAAACATGAAATAAATATGTGAAACAGCTGTGCATATCTCTCTATCAGTGTTATAGAGGGCGAACAATTTATGAGTTTACCCTGTATAAGCTTTATACAGGGTAAAACAGATTTATTTAGGGTTTGGACCCCATTGGGAGCTGGGCATCTGAGTGTTGGAGACAGGAACACTTCTTAAGCTGTTTTCAGTTAAGCCTGCAGCTTTTAGGGGACGTGGTTCAGACCTGGGTCTGGGTTTGTAACAAGCAAGCGTGTCTGGCAGAAAACAGGCAGGGCACTGAAGTCCTAAGCTGGCAGGAAAAACAGACTCGGAGGTAGTCAAAGCACATCAGGTGGCAGTCCCAAAGGGGGTTTCTGTGATCCAACCCATCACAGTGGTGTAGTCGGCAGGATCTGTGCACAGCTGATTGCTTTGAGATACTGGTAGTGATTTTAAGTGAGTTTTGGGTGTGGTGGCTGGAGAACAGACAAAGTGTTTACTGGTTTGTTATTTTCTGTTTGCTTATTTTGGGTAAGGAAAATAAGGACAGAAAAGTAAGCAAAATAAGTAAGAGTGAAGATCAGAAGAAGCTAGAACTGCACAGGTTGCAAATTGCCCAGAAAGGCTGAACACTGGGTGCTGTGAAAGTCTCTGTTAACTAAGAAGCCCCTGAGCTGAGTGCATCCCAGTTTCAGTGAACTGCAGAGGGGGTATGGCCCAACACAAGAGAGCAGGAAAATGACTACCAGTGAGGCAACTACTAAACTAGAGCTGGCCAGACTAGAAGCAGAAGAGAAGGCAAAGGACCGGGAGTTTCAATTGAAACTCAAAGAAGGAGAGGCAGCTGAGCACAGAAGGGCTATGGAGGCAGAAACAGCCAGGGAGGAGGCTGCCCACAAAAGGGCTATGCAAGCAGAAGCAGCCAGGGACAAAAGAGCTCAGAAATTAAGAGACAGAAAAATACAGGCCCAGAACCATGAACTGGCTGTTATGGCATGGAAGAGACAAAACCCTCCAGCTGCTGGCTCCACTTCCCCAAAAATCCACAAATGGGAGTGACTATGTCCTCAGTAAGATGAATCCAGCGATATTGCTGAATATTTCATCACCTTTGAGAGACTGTGCACCCTCCATGCTATCCCTGAAGATCAAAAGATGACCACACTGATGGCAAAGTTGACTGGCAGGGCTCTGGACATATTTAATAAGATGCCTATTGATGATGCTTCAAACTATGGTAAATTTAAGGGGGGGGAGGAAGTCACATGGACTACTGGGGGAATAGGAGGGTCTCTCTTAAATTCCTCTGTAACAGTGAAAAATGAAGCTTTGGGGGCGGGAATGGGCCTAACCAGTTCCTATATCCCCAGGGCTCAAGGCAAGTCCCAGAGGGAGGGGCTGGATGAAGCCAGCTCCTGCCCCGTGATCATCTGCCCCGGGAAGGGGAGAATTTCACCTTGTAACAGGGATGCCATCCCAGCTGCTGACTGCCAGGAAGTTGCAGGTCAGCAGGGGACAGGGCCTGCCCTGGGGTGCACAGAGACATGTATCTCAAAGGTGGAAGTTGGGGTCCTGGTAACCGCTGCGGTGGGAACAGACTCTGTAGCTGGAAGCAAGCCCAACCTGAGGGAAAGAGGGGGATTTTTCTGGCCAGTGAAGGGTCTGTCATAGCTGGTAGCTGTGAGCCCACAGCTGGACCAGGGTCACCTTCCCTTTTGGGGGACACAGGAGTGTCTGACCCAGAGGGGAGCCCAGAGAGGGAAGTCCAGACGGAAGGTGAGGGGGGACCGGAGAGTTTGCTCACCTTTTTGTAGGGAGGCTCTTTCCCAGGCAGAGGGTGAAAAATCTGCATTTTTCTCCTGTGGATCAGGTTTTAAGGGAAGATTGGGGGTCAGATCTCCTGGAGCGGGAGTCCATCCACCTGACCTGTTGGGGGCAAAGAGTGCGGTGTCTGAGGGGATCTTACCAATCCAAAGCAGATGATATAAATGGCATAGGAAGGAAGAGGATGGGAGGGAGGTTGCAGAAAGAGAGAGGGAGATTACTTTTCCCTCCTTGTCTCAGGAGCGGAGGGCTCCCTAGTTCTACAGATGTAAGGCCATATAGTGTATGAGGGTGATGGAAAACAAGATTGTAAATAAACTGCATGGGGTGTTTTACCAGAAAAAGGTCTCTGAGCTGTTTTGTGGATTTGAGAAGAGACCTGAGTGAGTGGGGCCCTACCACACCCTCCAAGAGTTACTGCTGAAGTGCAAGATGTTTAATTCCTACTTACACTACTCAGTGTCATTAGAATGAGGAAACACTTGGATGGAACTAAAACAATGTGATTGTGTTGTATCCAACTTTGATTTGGGGGCATTAAGAATTAGTCTTTTCATGAGCATCTGTACTCTGTGTGTGTCAGCCGGAGTAGTTCACGATGTCTGCACAAAACTTGGGGCCTTCCTTGGCTCAGTGAAATATTTTGAACTGGAATTCTGGAACTTTAACTGACTATTTTTCTTTCAACTCAAATCCAGTTATTGAAAGTTCAAGTTCAGGATGCAGCATTGCTTGTGGAGAGTTGCTGTTATTATCAAAGGATATGTGTGCACTACATTAAAATCCTAAACCCAGGAGAAATACTTTTCAAATATGTGGAAGAAGGTTATAGTACATCAGACCCAAAATGTGACTTATAACAGTTATTGTTTGGTGATGATTATATGTTGGATTCCAAGTTCCTTTAAAAGAAAAAAATATATACTTGAGACAGCACTCTCACTAAGACAAAAATATCTATTGATAATGCATGACTTTGCAATATTTTCTTATCTTGCTGCAAAAGCAGCTATCTGAGGGAATTAAAGGTAAACAATCCAATCCTGCTGTCTCTATTGTTCTCAGAAGGATGACACTATTGATGTTTTTGACAAACAGACTAAATAGATTTTTAATAAGAAGAATAAGTCACAGCATTTCTAACTGAAGGAAAAATCAATTTGTCAAATAAGTAGATAACAATAAAACTGGTGGAGTAAAAATATACGTTGAAGTTTCTAACAGGGTATTAAATATAGTTTATACAAGATTTTAAAATGTGGATGTCTCCTTTTAATTTAAGAAAATTACAAGATTTTTGTTCTTATTTGAAATCATTGTAATGTATGTTTGTCTCTAGAAAAGATACAAAGAATCAAATACTTTCCTGGTGTGACTTGTTGTTTCTAGTAGATTTCAGTGGCCTCAATCAGCAGTGGCAACAGGTCATTGGGAACAAATGGGGCTAAAGCCCATCAATAATGTCTCAACTGTCACACTATAAATATAGGACTCGATTCTCTAGTGGGAGTGTCATAAAGAGTCTGTGATCTGGCCATGAATGCCTAGCAGAGAATCATTTTCTGGGTGTTACTATGCTGGATCTGCGTCTGTTCCTCTGCCTCCCCTCCACAGGGAACACGTAAGGGGTCAGCTGTCCTCCAAGTCTCAGACCATAGCCAGGAAATGTCTGCACTGCTAGGTCCTAATTCAATCAAGCAATACTGGGGTCTTATGTCTGAATTGTGGCATTGGCTCAGATGGTGAAGAAGGCTCTAGCAGGGAAGGCCTTCCTACTGGGAGTTCCTGAAAGGTAAGAGGAGAATTCTATGCTTGTAAACAGACCAATGCTATATCTTAGCTCTTGGTAGCATTTTCAATTGTTTAATTAAATGGATTTTGTTGATACTCAGTTCATGGTTAATGTTACCAGTATATATATACATGTATTTTTGTTTATATTTTTTTCAATAACAGATTCCTGTGCTTCTCAACCTGAGTCAAGATCCTGATGTTAACCTGCCTGTGAAACCACTAATCTTTTCATTGGCCATGGGTGCATGTCTTGGAGGTAAGGGACTGTAATAATTTCAAAATTACTGTATGTATAAACATTCCACAGAATAGCTCAAGTGCAATAAGGCTCCATGATTTTATTATAGAAAGCACACTCTGTTCATATTGACTTTGGAGGGCATTGGATCAGGCCCTTAATGCGTGTCTGCTGCATACCCTATAATAGAGTTTATTTCTGATTTGTTTGCAATCCGTGTTTGAAGGCCAGATATGCATAACATAGTCCAGATGGTGCTTAAAGGGTTCAGATCCTTTGTGAGGAAAAAGAAAAGAACAAATTTAGCTTTCAGATTCATAGATGCCATAGTGGCTTATTTAAAAGGACATGCAGTTAATGTATAATATCTGTGATCTAAAAGTCTGATCCAAAGGCCATTGAAGACATTGGGAGATTTTCCATTGACGTCAGTGGGCTTTGGCTCAAGCCCAGAAGACTACGTACAGATCTATTCACTACCTTATTTAGCACTCCTTACTCAGACAAAACATCCATTGAAGTCAACTTGAATTGAAGTCAGTTGTGCTTTAGTAAGGAGAGCTGAATAGAACCTGGTGGTAGTTAGCTAAAAATAAACTATCATCTTGGTGCTAACTTGGGTTCCTTGTGTTGCTGCTGTAATTAATCTGCCTCAACATAAAACAATGTGATACATTAGATGGATTTAGTTCTCTGCCAAACTTTATTATTAAAGAAGTCCCACAAGGATCCGTTGCAGGCCCAGTCGACATTCTAGTTTATAATAGCTGTATAGAATAGCCATCTGGTAGCACTTTATTTCACCTTTATGCTGGTTATTCTTTTTTTATATTCTACAAATACTTTACTGTCATTGGTTATGAATGAGTTACACCAGGATCTTACCAAAGTACTGACTCGTCTGTTTTTAAGTGCAATTAAAATAGCATGTGATTTTAGTAGAATAATAAATCTAATGTTGATTTTGATTGCTGACAGTACCTGATAATTTAATATTTAATTAATTATTTAATTAAATGTAAGAATTTAATTTAATTTATGGAACTGTGCTATGTTTCATCTTATAAATATTTAGATACTTGTTTAGACGCTGGTAAAACTCATGTTGATTTTCCACAACAAAAATTAAACCCAAATTGAGCTTCCTGTGCTATACAGGCGTTTTCTCATTTATTCAGCTAAGTGATTGCTAGTTTAAATAACCTTAATACCCAGCAAGGATTATAATGATGTAATTGACAGATTGACTTTTAAGGGTGCATTGCAGAGGTTGGATACTATACCAAGCACCAATCATTTGTTACTGGGACATCTTTTCATAGCCATCATTGTGATTTAGTCAGCTGATCTAGCCCTCTTCATCACAGGGGTATGAAGCATCAGCATTTGTTAAAGTAAGGGCTTAGCTAGACAAAGAGTTAGTTTGCAACAAGCTGGGATGTAAATTTATAGTGCTCTGGCCTACCGTGCGCTAAACGTCTGTGTGGACTGTTCCACCATGCACTAAAAATTCCCTAGTACATTTTAATCTACTCTCCTTTCAAACAGCCAACAGGTCAGTGTGCACTAGGGAACTTTTAGTGCATGGGAGCAGGGTCCACATGGACAATTAGCATGTGTCACACTAGTGTGCTGTAGGTTTACTCCCCAGCTTGCTGTGCATCAACTGATTGCCTAGACAAACCTAAGAAGTGTCAGAGTATCATCTTATTTTCAGAATTTGCTCATACTTGCCTCTGTGCATCTCTAGGATACTACTATGGTTTCATTAAAGTGGTTGGCTGGGATTTTCAAAAGAGGGAGTTAGGTGGCCAAATCCCACTGGAATTAAATAGGACTCAGGTACCTAACCGCTTTGGGCTTTTTAGTAGAACTCAGCTGTCATTTCTAAAGTTTCACTTATAACAACAAATATGGGCAAGAAGGTATCATCATGTGCTGTTAAAGAGAGAAAATAATTCATATATGTATGAAGTATGCAAAATTGGTAAAGGTATAAACAGTGTTTTGGGATTTATTTAAACGAAAGGCACTATGTGATTACAAGAAGTGCTCTGATACTAAGTACTTAGATGAATAGCTTGATAGAGCATTATCATTATTAGTTAGTAAACTCAGAAATGAACTCTCTGTACAGCCCTTTGTCATTATTTGAAAATAATGAAGGTGTTTCAAATGAAGTAACTACTGTGGAAGGCTGAATGAAACATGCCAGTCAGTGGATAGATGGCCTGCAGGCCAAAGTACAGACTCTTGGTGCTCACATTTCAAAACAATCTGCTATATCTTGGAAGCCAGTGAAGGGGAACTTGGTGACAGAGCAGTGACTGGAACTTAAGAATGAAAAATGCTCAGAATACACTTGTTTAAAGTGCTCTGGTCTAGTCTTTTTTGGCTGCTAATCTTCTCATTTGAAAGAACTAGTGATGACCTTTTTGAAATTCATTACAAAGGAAGAATGTATGTGTGTTGAAATGGTGTAAAGAAATCCTATGAGGGCAACTAACTATACAATACAATTATTATGTGATTCCCTGCTGCATTGGGCAGAGACTGGATCCTACCAGCCACCCATGCAATCAAGGACACAAGCCATTACATAGGGGAATTTGACTAACCAGTGCAATTTGACTCGCCAAACATGGATTTACAGGTTGTTAGTTTACAGTGCACAGCAGCAAGACTCTGTTGATATATTGTTAGCAGGGCCTAGGGTAAATGCTGTTGCACACACTGAAAGCTAGTGTAGGAGGGTCAGTTCACCACTTGGCCCTTTCCCTGGCACTGGATAATGCCCTTGAACATTAGTACTAGGGCATTTAAATTGTATGCTGCTGCTGCTTTTCTGCCCCTGGCTGCTCCTAATGCAGTTGTGGGTACTCTTGGAGGAAGGTAGGGATGAGGAAAGACTCGTACTGCTCTCCCAACTCTGTAGTGGAGGTGGGGTTTTGGAGTACAATCCAGACCAGTGAGAGGTAGTGTCACTGCTTGTCCTTGAGTGCCTTAAAACACTCTGCTACTGTAGCTCTCTGTATGGATGCTCCCAGCCATCATACAAGAATGTATGGAGTGTCTATGGTTAAGAAGCCCTGGTTCAGCAACTCTGACTCCAGCAGCCAGCTCGTTACACTACAACCACACTCTGGTCTTCACCAGCTGTGGTTACTACTAGCAAAGTGACCCCAATACACCCCCAATCCTGAATTTCCCCAAAACCATTTGCCCTGAAATGCCTAGCCGTTTTCTGAAACATTCAGAGGAGTAATAAGGTCCATTGCTCCTTTAAAGGGACAAAAGCACAGAAACTCGTTGTTTTAATTGGAGTTAACAACACTTGTATTCAAACACAGCACTGGCTTAGTATAGATTAAAAGTAAAACAAGTTTATCAACAAAAGAGAGGTTTTAAGTGAATTCAAGTGCAAGGGGAAAATGGTTACAAGCAAATAAATGTAAAGTAAATGTAACATACAGTAATCAGATATTTATACTGTATGCTCCATTCCATGCATCTGATGAAGTGGGTTCTTAACCCACGAAAGCTTATGCTGAAATAAATTTGTTAGTCTCTAAGGTGCCACAGGTATTTTTCTTGTTTTCTTTTTGCTGACACAGACTAACATTGCTACTACACTGAAAACTGGTCCAAGCAAACTAATCCAAATGCTTTGTGTAGGTCTGACTGGGGTTATGCATGGCTTTTCAAACACATTTTAAGAAGCATAATTTCAGTGAGTTATTAGTTTTCCAATGATATTTTGCATGACCCCTTTTAGATACAGATTATGACAACAGTGAACTAGAGTCCACTGAATTGGTCAGGACAGCTGGAACTCACTGCAAAATGCCAGGGAGCTCCTGGCCATCTAACATTGGGATGCTCTTAGGGTCACATGTGGGGAGAGATTAAAATGGCATATACTGAGAGGATTTCTTCCAGTTCTGCTTGCTGTTTCCCCCCCCCCCCTTTTTTTTAAAAAAAACAGGTAGGGGTGGACCTGGAACACTTAACTTTCCTCTCAGTCCAGAGGCAGTGGTGGACATGACTGGTTCCATTCCTCATGCAGCATAGGAGAGGCAGAAACAGCTCTGCCCAGGTACACTGGAGAGGGTAAGCTCTCAGAAACCAGTCACAGCTCCCTAATTCTCAGACATGTGCCTGAGTATTTGCCAGCTTTATGCCAGCAGAGATTCCCTTTACACAGGGTGAATTCTTCAGGGGAAATCTCTGACCAGTGTAAGTTAAGTTTCTATAGTCAAAAGTGAACATGGTAGACTCGAGATTTAAAGCTTGCCTGGACTTATGATTTCCTCTATCTGTGTACTGAATGACCCTTTTCACTCACATATACCTGCACAGAAATGGTCAGCGTAATTAAACATTGGGAATTTATTGCTTATAGTCTTTTCAATGCTATTTTTTTACAGCTTTAATATCTGGCAATATTGATTACTTTTTAATAATTGATTGAGCCTGACGGAACCTGTAAAACTGCAATAAACCAGAAAGTATCAGCAAACAAACAACTTGGTGGCTTGTTTCCTGAGGTATCTTGAAGACCATTACTCATTCCATAATTCTCCTGAAGATTATAATGAAAATCTAACAGCTCATATCCAAAGCTAATGTTTGGAGACTAAATGGTGGCACAGTCTATTGTCTCCTGGATTTGCACATTTCAACACACACAAATTCTTCCTTTGTAATGAATTTCAAAAAGGTCATCACCTGGTTTTCTTGTACATGTGACTAGGAGTACTAGCCCAAGCCCCAGGGGAGTAAATCCAGGGAAGATTGCTAAACCCTACATTTTCAGAACAAGTGAGGATGTAATCACTTAATGAGATTAAATTCACAATTGGTGAAGTGTCTGTTTATGAATGTTCAATTGATTGCAACTAGACCCTTTATTGAGCTGAAGAGGCTGTTGCTAAAAATGCTACTTTAGGTTCTCGTACCTTTTGGCATATGGAGACTTTTTGTCCCTTTATCACTGTCCCCATCACCTAGTCTTAGTTTGTAAAAATGTAGGTGAAAAACTGAGTGAACGACTTATATTAAAAATGTATTGGTTCTCGCCTGCTGATGTGGGCAGGTTAAAATTGTATTCGCCTGCACTAGTGGAGACTGCTGCGGCCTATGTGGAATTTACCCCTGGCATATGGTATTACTTCTACTCTTATTCCATGTTGGGTTCTGCTGTGGGAGTAGGGTCTTCTAATTCCAGTCCAGCTTCCTTCTATGTTAGAACCATTCTTCCTACTCTGGACTAGGGTGACCAGATGTCCCAATTTTATAGGGACAGTCCCAATTTTTGGGTCTTTTTCTTATATAGGCTCCTATTACCCCTCACCCCCGTCCCGATTTTTCACATTTGCTGTCTGGTCACCCTATGTGGGAGAGAAGCTTGAAACTGTAACCATAACAGTTCTGCTGGGAGATGCTGGCTGGAAAATTTGGCTGAACTGGAACATCCCCAAAGTATTCTGGCCATGCCCTCTCTCTGGTTGCTTGCACCACTTGGAATGTGGAATTGGAGGAGGCGGGGTTGTAGGCAATTTTCTGCTACTGGGCACCTTTTCAGCTTAGGCTACACTGGCAGTAGTTAGCAAAACCCATGGGTGAATCAAATCCATCATCTGTAGGACCTCTGTACAAGGTTATAGATATTTAAACTACATAAATGGGCAGTCACGTATCTCTTAGTGATGCAGCACTACAGCTTTACTGCCTCTTGGATTGTCTCCTTGGTTTACTCCCTTTATGTGGTTGAAGGTGATGTGTGCTCTGCACAGTGGAGATTCTATAATTTATTATACCCCTGGGTGCTATCCAAAAAATGTTAAACTATCTACAAGCCTGTAAGACTTAATGAAGGTAGAAACGTGGTTAATATTGCTAGATAAAAGTGTTTCTTTGTGAGAGATAATATAAGAGAAAAGTTATAGTCTCTAATAATTAGGCTTTAAAAATATATTTCAAAATCAGTGCTAAATTGATACTAGGAAAACAACATAAATATAGCTAAATGAAGTTCTTTTATAGTAATAACAGCTCACATTTATTTAGCACCTTTCATCTTGAAGGATACCAAAGCTCTATATAATTTTAAAAACCTGAGAATGTTCGGGGAGAAAATATAGTAGCTGTTGAAGAGTACACGGTAACGCGTCACAACATTTAAGATAGAAAATGGGGGTTTAGTCTTATGTCTCATCTAGAAGACAGCTATATTTTAGATAAGTTTCTCTGCCTGTGAAGGTATGTCAACTCATAGTCCAAATAAAAGGGTAGAATCAAATGGATTGAGACTGATTTGGATTTTCTAAAAGGAAAAGGACAGTGTGTTGCATCTTGACCTTTACAAATAGCTTAAATAAATAGACTTAGGGACAGTTCCCTATTTTTCAAGACTATAATAAATGTGTTCCTAACAATACTGTGCCTTAGAATGCTACAAATCTAAAAGCAAAAATAATGTACCTTCATCCTTTCTTACGTTGACATCTAACCATTTCCATTCTTGAGTATTTTTAAGCTGTGGTTGCTGTCAAGTACACAACAGCACTGTTTATCTGTCCACCTTTAAGAAGCACTCATTTCAGATTTAAATTTTACATCCTCAGTCTCTCTATTTGTCATTATAGCAGGAACAGTGTCATATCCAGAGTGAGCACCAATAAAATTGCTATCTTCTGTGGTCAGTTCTTCGTATTCACCATCAGTGTTTTCCAAAATGTCCTGTTGTTTTATCCTATGAGTCCCAAGAATCTGTATATTTCTCCCCTCTCTTCAACTTTAGATTAATGTTGCTGCACCTGGTAAGCCCTTAAGAGATATTTATCTTTCATGACACCCAAACTCTGGGTCATATCACTTCATCTATTTTCAGTAAGGAGTCCTGCTTAAACCATGGTGGTGCAATAATGCCCTCAGTGTGAGAGAGAGGCTTATTACAGGGACCTCACAGCCAAAAAAGATGCTGTAATCTTTAAGATTGCTAAAGAGAAACCTCTCTGGGAAATGCAAAGCAGAAGATTCAGAATTTTGGATTAATCCAGCCAAAATTCAATACAGTGTTTGTCATCTGTAAACAGGTAGCATCTCAGGCCTAGTTAGTCATTCAGACTTTGAGCTAGCCTAGATACAAAAGTCAGGATGCTTCAAATCCTTTTCCTCAGTTTATCAAGGGTGCTTTGACACACAGGTCTGACAGCAGCTGTCTCTAGTATACTTTCATATGCAGCGTCAAAGAGGAGGAAATCATTGATCTCCAAGGATAATGGTACAGAGTCTCTAGCAAATCCATGGAATTGACCAACTTAATAGTTTAGATCACTTCTGAGCCTTATGTCATCATACGGATGCCAGGTTAGTTCAATTAAACATGAATTAAAGCTAATGGATTTTCCTGGTTTGATTTGACAGAAATCTTTCTCTCGTTGCTAGAGCAATCTCTTTGGAATCTATGCTTTCAGCAAATACTTTGCTCCTTATACTGAATGTTTGGAAAATCAGATTCACATGTTGCCTCTCTCTGAGGAAAAACTAGGCAGTATGCAACCATCAATGAACAAAGTCACGAGGCATGACTACATTTGGCAAATGGATTTGTCTCAAACTACTTGGCATGGCATGATGACCAACTGCACTAATCAACAAATGGAGTGGATACAAAATATTGCACTTACATTTATAAAGTACTTCCCATCCAAAACTAAGGATCTGTGGTTGTATAGTAATTCAGAATAAATTGTTGACCCATTTGGAAAAAAAAATCAGAGAAATATAATGAAACAAGCCCACTTGTAAAAGCTACAAAGAAAATAGATGGGAAGAAGAAAAAAGGCAGAGAATCTTAAGGCTATGCCTACACTAGCACTGCAGTGGTACAGCTGCAGTACTGCTAGGTGGATCTGATTAGTAACAGACCAACATTGATGATCATTAAGAACAGCTTCGTAAAAGAGTGAGCAGCTGTTGTTTATAAGCAGGGAGGGAAGAACTGAGGTGGATGTTAAGGAGGGAGCAATTCCAAATGGTTGAGCAAATGCAGCAAAGGTGTGATCACCAGCTGACCCATGAGAAGGTGGTGAAATGTCTAAAAAATGGGTGATATCAGAGTCTGAAAGCCCATCAGGATGAGTCTCCTGAAATAGATCTTGATAATAATTAGGAGAAAGTTAAAAGCCTAAAAAAAGCCCAACTTTGAGAGAAAGCCAAAGGGGTTGACTAAGTTTTCTTCATTCTCAAGCCACAATGGGGATTGGGTGACAGTTGGTGTGACAGAATCATCTTATTAAAAATCTAAATTGAAAAGTCAGGTGATATAAATACAAATTAGGAAATCCCCCCACATTGTCATGATTTCTTAAGTATCTTGTGGATACTTAAGGGTGTCATCAAATTCCATAAGAATTGTTGTACAATTCTATTTATTGCTTGTGAAAGTTGAAGCAGGAAATTTAAGTTTAATTAAGCTAAACATATATATCAATCTTAGTCCTACATTCATTTTAATAGATTCTACCTGTCCCAATAAAGATATTGGTAGTGAACACCATTTCTCTGTCTTTTGTCATTTCTGTGAGTATGACATCCATGTTTGCAGATACTATCTTTGATAAATCAGAGCATATCCTGAGACATAAGTAGGTTATCTCTATGTATGAATGAAAGGAGAATGATAGTATTTGAGATGGATTTGGTCTATGAGAAATATCCATCACTTGAGCTTGTTCCAGTTTATCTGAAATCATGATATCTCACGGAAGTAGTTTATTGCAGATAGTAGTGATGGAATTGAAGAGAAGGGATTTTTGAGAGTAAGCAGAATGTCATCTGCATATAGACTAATCTTCACTCTTTATCCCAGATGGTAATTCCTTCAGTGGAAGGTGTCTGTCTGATATAGGCTGCTAGCGGTTCCATAGCTACATCAAATAGTAGAGGCAATAGATGACATCCCTGACGTGTTCCTCATTTTAACTGAAAAAGGAAGGAGATCGCATCGTTTGTCAGAACAGATACAATGGGTGATTTGTAAATAATATTAATCCAGAACAGAAATTTAGGTCCAAATCCAAATTTTCTCAGGATCACTTGTGGGTATGGCCATTTCACTTGATCAAAGTGATATCTAACGACAGGATAGCAACTGGAGCATCAGTTGTTTGTGCCTGCTGGATTAAGTGGAATATCTTCCGATTATTGTCAGATGCTAATCTAACTAAAGCCCAGCTGGTGTTCATGAAGGATTGATGGAGCAGTGAAATGAGACTCTTCATCAGAATTTTATAATCTGTGTTCAACAGAGAGATGGGGCGGTAACCGCCAGAATGACGACTGTCCTATTTTTTTAAAATTACGGTAATCATCATTGTTCTCATGTTCCGTGACATTATTCCTCTGATAAATATTTCATTAAAGGTTTCTGACAGTATCAGTACTAATTGATTATGGTCTTATAAAATTCTGCTGGAAAGCTGTTGCGCCAGGTACTTTGCCCAAGCTGAGCGAGCCAATTGCCTGCATATCTTTTAGTAGAGATATCTTCCTCCATATAATCAGTTTGATGTCGTGAGAATGTATTGGTCATATAGTTTGCTGCTGAACTCACCATGATGTTTAAAGTTTATCATAAACACCTTTGAATTGTTTGTTAATTTTATCACGTTCTGAACAAAAAGACCATTGTCCTGTAGCAAAGAGGATATAGAGTTATTGGATGAAGCCATTTTACTTTTCCTCTATAGGAGTTTGCCTGCTTTATCGCCCCCATTCATAATGCGTCTGTTTAACTCTATTAAGCATGAATTTGTTCCGGGTAGACATATATTCATTGTATTTGTATTTTGGGGTAGTGAGAGAGTGCAGGAGCTCATTATTTTGGGGGTCTACTTTAGTTTTTTGTTTTTTTTTAATTTAGCAGCTTTCTTTGCCAAGAATTAAGTAATTTATTAGAATTTAAGTAATTTATTACGTCCCTGTGGCCCATGCCACTTCCCGCAGCTCCCATTGGCTGGGAACAGCGAACCACGGCCACTGGGAGTTGCGGGTGGCCGTGCAAATGTAAACAAACCATTTGGCGGCCTGCCAGCAGATTACACTGATAGGCCGCATGTGGCCCGCGGGCTGCAGGTTGCCCACCACTGAATTAGAGCATGATCAGAGATGATGATACTATCAACTTGCACCTCCAGTCATGCAGGAGCTAGCACAGGGATGGGAAAACTACGGCCTGCGGGCCACATCCGGCCCACGGGCCCATCCTGCCTGGCCCCTGAGCTCCCGGTTGGGGAGGCTAGCCCCTCTCTCGTTGTCCCCGCTCCCCTGGAGCCATGCCGCCATGCGGGCAGCACTCTGGGGGGTGAGGCTGCACCCTCCGATTGGGCTGCGCGGCTGCCAGACATGCTGCTCTGAGCAGCGTGGTAAAGGGGTCGGGGGGTTGGATAAGGGGCAGAGGGTCCTGGGGGGCAGTCACAGGACAGGGAATGGGGGAAGAAGGGGGTTGGATAAGCATGGGAGTCCCAGGGGGCCTGTCAGGGGATGGGGGTGTGGATAGGGGTCGGGGCAGTCAGGGGATGGGGAGCAGGGGGGTTGGATAGGGGGTGGGGTCCTGGGGAGTGATTAGGGTTGGGGGGGTCTCGGGAGGGGGAAGTCAGGGGACAAGGAGTAGGGGGGAGTTGGATGGGTTGGGGACTCTGAGGGGGGCAGTTGGGGGAGGGGGGCCAGGCTGTTTGGGGAGGCACAGCCTTCCCTCCCCGGCCCTCCATACAGTTTTGCAACCCCAATGTGGCCCTTGTGCCAAAAAGTTTGCCCACCCCTGAGCTAGCACCTTAGATATCATAAAGAAATCTAATCTGGAATAGGATGGATGAGATGGAGAAATATACATAGTCATGCTTCATACGATACTTCAGTCTCAAGTATTCAGTAATCCAATATCCTTCGGTAGGAATAATGGATGGTGTGCCAACAAGTCCTGAGATTTTCACCTAGAGCATTGTGCTTTGTCTATGATATCATCCATGACAGCATTCCAATTTCATCCTAATAACACTGGGACATCAGCTCTGCTGGAAATAAAATCAGATATTTCTGCAAGAAATGCTGCATTTCCATCATTAGGATTATATACACTCTCCAGAATTAATCTCTTAGTATTGAAAATGCCTTCAATTATTATGAATCTGCCCTCTGGCTTTTACCATGACTGAATAAATTGAAAAGTTAGGCTCTTGTGGATTAGTATTACTACTCCCCTGCTTCTGGAGTTGAAAGAGGAGTGATATTCAGGTCCTACCCATAGTTTTTTAATTCTGTCTACATCTTCATTCCTTTAATGGGTCTCCTGAAGGAAAGCTATATTACATCAATTTGATTTTAAGTGCCCCAAACTTTTGATTCTTTTGGAGGATTCATTAAGCACCCCTACTTTCCAGGAGAAAAACTTAATAGAGTTCATGAAAAATCAGTGATTGTTCAGCTGTTCATTGATGCCCAGTAGATTGAAAGCCTTTGAGTGTCTTTCTATTAAGGACAAACAAACAAAAATCATACACCTCCCACTTTATCTTTAACATCTCAGACTTCTAATACTATCATGTTCAGATCCCAGATGGTGTATGCCTGCACCCACCCTTGCAGCCCTCCAATATGAATTAATTAGGATTCTCCCAGAAATATACCTATATTTACCAAAATATGTACATGTGCCAGGTATATAAATGAATGAAACCTATTGCTTCAGAGATGTGAATGCATAAGTAGTAGTATATAGTATATAAATAGTTACCTCAATAGATTAATGGAAAAAAGTAAACATGAAGTGGCAAATGATAATGTGTGCAAACAAATATGAATATATTATTACCATATACATATTATAAATACATAAACTTTAAGTATGGATAGAAATGTAAAAATTGCAAGTGTCCATACAAAGTAATACAGGTAGTCACAAATAATACTCAAGTAAATAATTATGACTATATTAACTTCATGTATATATTATAAATATATACATCAAGATAGATACAGTTATAAATATAAATGCATATAAGGAAAGGAGATAAGAGGAATATAATTATTGTGAATGTATAGATATTTTTATATTGGCTTATCAATATATTGATTCTCAAGCTATACTAAATATCTTGCATGTCAGTACTAATTATACTCTATAATACTATTAAAATATCAAATATGTCAAATATTGCTTGGTTTCCCCAATCACAAGTTCCTTTCTTCAGGGCTATACTCTCCATTTTCTTTTCCTTTATGAGAGGATCATGCTGTTACCCTTAGTCAGATCTGGTCTCAAATCCAATACTGCTTGCCAAGCATCTAGTGGAGTATTGAAGTATTTCACAGAATCTGTCATCTTTATTATGAAAATGGCAGGATAGCTGAGGCTGTATTTGATATGTGATCCTCTGAGAGCTGCTTTGACGCCATTAAATGCTGCTCTCTTCTTGCTTAAATTTACAGAGACGTCTGGAAACAAAGAAAATGTAAAATCATTATTCGTAAACATTCTTTTTACCTAGTAGCAGACATAACTTTGTTATTACATCTTAGCAATTGAAAGATGACAGCTCTGGGGCTATTGTACTCTCTCCTTCTGGCCCCTGCCACCCAATAGAACCTTACAATCTCCAGGGGAGGCAAACTGGGATCTAATCCCAGTACCTCAGAAGGTGTGTTCTGGAGAAAGCTAATCGTGATTTTTCCTTCCAGCTCCTTAGGGACGCCTACTAATCACAAATTATTCCTGTGAGATCTGTTTTCAAGATTTTTTGTGTCTCCTCAAGACTGGTTAGTCTTTGCCTTAAGAAAGCATTCTCTGTTTTAACCTCCTTCAGTTCTATGGCCGTTTTCTGTAGTTTATTCTCTAAATAGGTCAAACGTGCTTTGACTTCTCCCACATCTTTAGAGAGCTCACGTGTCTCTTAAGATAAAAGATCAAATATGGTAGTTAGAAAGTCCTTCATAGCTGCAAAGTCCTGTCTGAGAGACCTTAACATTACCTTTCTTTGGAGACTCAAGCTTGGGTCATTTAGGGTATGTCTACACTGCAATTAGACACCCACAGTTGATCCATGTCAGCTGACTTAGGCTTGCAGGGCTTGGGATAAGGGGCTGTTTAATTGCAGTGTAGACATTTGGGCTCGGGCTGCAGCCTAAGCCCTGGGACCCTCCTACCTTCATGGTCCTAGAACCCAGGCTCCAGCCTGAGCCCAAACATCTACACAGCAATTAAACAGCCCCTTAACCTGAGGCCTGTGACCCCGAGTCAGCTGACACAGGTTAGCCATGAGATTTTAATTGGAGTGTAGACATACCCTCAGAGTTTCTATTTTTCCTAGCAGGATCCCTAATAACACAACAAAAATGGTCCCTCTCTTCTAATTTGTACATTTCTGACAGAAGGTTGTAGTTTAGGTACCCAGGAGCCCTTAATTGATTAGGTTTTGTGTCTAGGGGAGCCATCTTCTCTACAGGTCAAGTAACTCCCCCGTAGGGTGACCAGATAGCAAGTGTGAAAAATCAGGACGGGGTGGGGAGGAATAGATACCTTTATAAGAAAAAGCCCCAGATATCAGGACTGTCCCTATAAAATTGGGACATCTGGTCACCCAGCCCCTCCCCAAACTGATGAGTTTAACAGTTGCCCTTATTTCAGGTTAATTGTAAGAAACAACAGTGGCCTCTAAATCAAAGGCACACCCAAGATCAATCAGGAATTCTAATGATTCAGGTGGAGAGATTTCATCGGGGGATTGTTTTGCGGGGCAAAGTGTGTGTGTGTGTGTGTGTGTGTGTGTGTGTGAGAGAGAGAGAGAGAGAGAGAGAGGCACAGCAGTGACAACACGGACAGGAGCAAGAAAGAAGCAGAGAGAGAGAAAGTCAAGCCAAGGCATCCTGGAGGCACAGTAATCTGGCCCCACGATAAAGCTAAGAGAAAATGTTTTTTGAATACAGCGGTGCTGGCTGGAAAGGCAAGGTTGGAACAGCAAATAAAGGAACTGTCTCCTGCAATTTTATTTCTCCTATGTTCTGAGAAACATGACTGTGTACGTTCCTTGTAAATACACAAGATTACATTAAAGAAAATACCAGACTCTGTTGCCCATTGTCAATTTCTACTTCCAGCTGGAGCACCTGCAAGGCCCAGAGTTTTGACTAGCTGCTTGGGTAACATTACTAAATCTTTCACATGATCATAGCTGAAGATTGGATTACTTGAAGATAAACTGAAAAGATTTTTAGAAATAAAATTCTGAGTAACCAATGACAAAATCTATGGTATTTAATGACAATTACATTGTCATTTTAAATGCAGAAATTAAAAACCCTATCAAAAACTGATCTATTAATTAAGAATGAAAGGAAAAATCAAAAACAGAAGACATTTCCCATAAATTAAATCCCACACACCAGAACCTTTGATTAGTCCACAAAGAAAAGGAAAGTAGAGAGAGAAAATAACATGAAAATATTCCCCCAAAGAAGTGATAATTTTCTGTTTTCAAAGAACAACATACAGATGAAAGTTTTTTCTTCCTAACTTTTGTAGATTTTTATATTGTCCCTTACTTTGGTATCTGAGAGTCTCCAGAACATTTAACAATAGAAATAACAACAATTTCTTCTTCTCCCTTCCCAGTGTGTAGGAGAAATAGGTTGCCTTGTTTACAGGTTGGTGTGGGAGAGAGCATGGGTGCTTGGTGCCTTTGTGTGTGTGTTTTTGAAGAGTCTTGTCACTTAAGAATGTGAAGTCTACAGTCTTGGTGCATCTATTATAAAAGTCGCTTCTTCTGCACTCAGAAGCATCCTATTGTTAATGTCAGTGTCATGGCAACAATGGAATCTTGCTGTCATTGGAAGCCGTGGCCATTCAGAGAGAGGTGTTCTGTCAGGTGGCTAAAATCAATCCATGAGGGATTTCAAAATTGGAATTGAGACCTTGAACTGGACAGTGTTTGCAATTTCTAAAACTGCACACCATTTTATTTAAAGACAGTTGCAACGAACAGCTTTTAAAATACTCTTCACCAATCCCAAATACAAACACCATAGTTTTAACATGATTCTATATATGTATATTTTGGGTTGAGGGACAAATATTTGAAAAGTTGTTGCAATTTTTTAAAAATTGCCCTCACTGTCAACTATATATAGAGGCAGTATCAACAGTGTGTGGATACGATGAAGGGTAATATTCTACTTGTTCTGTATCCATGAGGTTTCATATTTACTGCATTGTGCATCTTGCTTTTTTAAAAGGGTCCTATGTCATGATAAAAAGAAAAGAAGAATAGTTTAATGGTTCAGCTCTGAAATAAAATTATGTTCTGAATTGATTTAGTAAAGAATCTACATAAAATCTAACACTAATTTGATGCTATTTACACTGTGGGTGAAATTAAAGTAAGTACTGCAGTACCTTTACTTGTACTAATGATTGTCAATTAGTGGAAAGCAATTATTTGCTATGCAAGTTTTGCAAATTAGTAATAGACTAATGATTGGAGAAGGACAGCACAGCTGGCATTTTGGATTCCTAAAACACAAGTGTGGGTTTATTTAATTGTATTTATTTACTTAATACATTTATTTGTCATGAATTTCAGCATATTCTTTGCTTGAAGCTTGTACTGTCTATATTTCAGATTATTGTATTTAAACACATTCTTATTTCAGTGGTGCACCAATACAAGACAGAGTGAACTGATCTACAACATAAAACTGGCAAGTACATTCAGCTTGGATGTACTGGGAACTTCTAGCCAGAGCAGAGGGGGAAGTAATATCATGCTTTTAAATTCTATTGCTGCAGAAAACACTAAATCTTTCCAGATTCCTCACTCTGCCAAGCTAGCCTTTTCTTAGATCTGGGCTCTGTTTTGGAAAGTCACTGACAGCTGTTGGTAGGAATATTGAAAAATCAGTGGAGGAAACAGGAAAAGCTCTATCCATGCGGAGATTGAATCATGGTCACAGCAACAGTGCTATCAGGGTTCTAGCATAGTTTCCCTGACCACTATGGAAAAGCGTTGTTTTTAGAATCATTTTACTATTCTGCTGTTGGGAGTATTCATGCATAATATGTAACGTACCACAAGGTTTCATTCGTAGAGGGGTCACGGCCAGCATGTTGGCCATGCCAACAGGAGTTACAGAAGCATTTTAAACAAGGAACCTGAACCATGGCTGATTTGAGGATCATGTTGAAAGTCCTGCTTTCTACGTTCAGTTGGCTGAAGTCCCAGCTTCAGAGTCATAGAATTATGAACAACGAAAACTGTGTAAAATGTTGGTGGCATACAATATTAAAGGCTTTCAGTGGAATGAGCCTTCATTTCAGGTGCATAAATGGATAAAATACCAGGGAGTAGACCAGGGGCAGGCAAACTACAGCCCCCAGGCCACATCTGGCCCTCCAGCCAGTTTAATCCGGCCCTTGAGCTCCTGCTGGGGAGTGGGGTCTGGGGCTTGCCCTGCTCTTGCGCTCCAGCCAGGGAGTGGGGTTGGAGGCTGCTCTGCACGCCCGTGCTGAGGCTCCTGGAAGCAGCAGCATGTCCCCCCTCCGGCTCCTATGCTTAGGGGCAGTCAGGGGGTTCCGCACGCTGCCCCCACCCCAAGCGCTGCCCCCGCAGCTCCCATTGGCCAGGAACTGCAGCTAATTGGAGCTGCAGGGGTGGCACCTGCAGATGGGGCAGTGCACAGAGCCGTCTGGCCACACCTCTGCATAGGAGCTGGAGGGAGACATGTCGCTGCTTCCAGGAGCTGCTTGAGGTAAGTGCCCCCTGAATCTCTCCTGCACCCCAACCCTCTGCCCCAGCCCGGAGCCCCCTCCCGCACCCAGAACTCCTCATTTATGGCCCCACCCCAGAGCCTGCATCCCCAGCCAGAGCCCTCACCACCCCCACACCCTACCCCCAATTTCGTGAGCATTCATGGCCCACCATACAATTTCCATACCCAGATGTGGTCCTTGGGCCAAAAAGTTTGCCCACCCCGAAGTAGACTATTGACATTATCCCCATTGATAGTGCTCCATTTCTATTTCAGTACTGTGTAAGCTGCCTTTTCTGAGAGATGTCTTTTGTTGTTGTCTCAGATTTCATATCTTGATGTTATAGATGTTTACGTTAGAGAGAGACACTTACTGGTATGTTCACAGTGGGAGATAGTAAAGTAATGCAGAAAGGATCTGCCGCAGCCTGTCTTGTGTCCCTCAAGCTCCAGCTTGTAAAACAACAGAACTACACTTTTTCTTTCATAGCAGAAATTTTGATTGCTGATTTTCCCCCAACCCCAGCAATTAAGGTTGAGTCCTGCAATACTTACTTACACAAGGTGGCCGCATGGAAGTAGTGAGACTGCTGCTAAGTGCATAAGTGTTTCAGAATCAGGCCCCTAGTCTGCACGTAATAGAATCTGGGAAAGTTAGCTAAAACATTTTATTTATCTGCATGTTTTTCTGTAGATTCCATGCACAGGTAAAAATGTAATCCACTCAGGACCTTGATGCAGAAACATGTTACCTAAAAGATGTCAGGTTAGAAAAAAATGTTTCGTTTTCATGACTGAAATCTCTGATAGTAATTCATATCCATGTGCTGTAACCCATAATGCTCATCTTGGGTTTGTACACAGAAGTAACAAGTTGGGATAAGAGCACAGAAAGAGAGCTACCTAATTTAAGTATAGCTCTTCTAATCTTCCAGAGCCAGGCTTAGTTGAAGTCAGATATGGTCATGTACAAAATGTGATTTTTTCCCCCCACTGATTGCTGGCTATTTTCAGAACAATTAGTAAGGATAAAAATCTTACGAGTTGATGATTTAATTTTTCATGCCTCTTCAGCTCTTTATTGTAAAAAAAAATTAATTTTGCTGGTGATTTTTAATGTTTTATACACACAAACTATAAAAAAAGTATACAAGATCAGGAATGCAGTTTCATAGATGCATGTCAACTGATTCTGCTTAAAAAGGCAAATTTGAATTGGTCATTTGTGAAACAGAGAAAGTTAGCTAAACTATGTGATGGCTGTCTGTTCTAGGGCTAATAAAAATCTTAATTTAATGTTAACTTCTGTAGTCAGATTTGAGAGAGCAGTTTATTGCTATGTAGGAAACTGAATGCATTGTGGCTGTTTAACCTTACACATCACGTTGCCTATTTTGAGGTACACAGAGAATATTTTGCTTCGAAAGTGAGTGGGAAGCCTGAACCAGAATTTATTAAATGAGAATTTTGTTTAAATAATATAAGCAAATGCCTCTACCCTCTTGTCACGTGAATTGAACCAAAATCCAGCCAATGGAACTACCCAATCTGGCCTACCAAACCACACATCTGGTCAACCTCCCAGATGTACTAATTCTTAGTCAGCTGGGAAGAAGAAAGCAAAGGCTGGGCATACTTAGAATTCATTTAAATATGTGGCTTTTGTTCTGAATCATTGTTAATTGTTTTAACCTTGGCCAAAACTGTCAATTTCTTTTCTTGTACTTGGGGCTAATCCAGGCTTTTACATTCCATGTAGGAATATTAATCTGAACACACAGACAGAACTGACATTTGAGGACCTTAAGTGCCTTGAAAAATAGATCAGAAATATCATATTTATCACCATCTTTCCTCAACAAATATCCTGCAAATAACTTTCCTCTTGCTTCGGCATAATGACTGCACAAAACTATAAAAGTTCTACAGTAAAATGAGTCTATTCTATTTTATTTTTTGTAGGTTCTTATATGGCCCTTATCGCCGTACTATCTGAACTCCTTCTTGCAGTTCATTAAGCGATGTGACTAACATCTGTTATGTGTGGTTAATTCTCTTTCTCATCCTCTTACAAGGGGAAGAAGAATGCGTGCAGTATAGTGTTTTGATTTGGTAGGATTTTGTTTCTGTTTTAATGTACATGCTGCCATGTATTTATATTGGAGAAGGCATGGTTGTAGCACACCTTGCACTTGGAGAGGAATTTGTTTGGGTTTGTAATGGCCCTTAGTTTCTGTGGGAGTTCATACCACTATCTCAAACTAGCCCATGAAATGGCTCTGTCTCATGCACAGATGAGCTTTATCTTTGTGGTAGAAAGCTGCATTGTGACTGAGGAGTGGAGTTGTCAATCGCGATCTTCATCCCAGAACTTTACGCAACATTTTGCATATTCTGGGCCCGGTCTATGGAGCCTTGAAGATAATGACCGAGACTTTGAACTTGACTTAATAGTCTGTGGAAAGCCAGTGTCAATAGTGGACCGTTCTGATGCACTGCTGCATTCTGTATTAGTTGAAATTTCCTACGGGGTTGACGGCTTCATGACCAGATATATAACACTGCTTCTAGTCCAGCTGAGAGGTAACAAAGACATTTATAACTGAGGCCAGGTCCAGCAGGATGAGATGGAATCTCCTAGCCACCTGGAGATGGTAAAAAGAATTATTTGCAGATGCTGCTGTATGAGAGCTTAGCATCCATGAGGAATTCAGGAGTGTTCCTAAACTACAGACCAAATCGACAAATTTTGTGTTTTCACCTTCAACCACAGGAGACTGCACTGTGGCTGCAAACACATCAAAATTCTTTCCTCTCTCCCCCCGGCATAATCTCTGTCTTACTTAAATTCAGCTTCAGTCTGTGAGCTGTCTCATCCAGTCACTCAGCCATCTTGGTGCTAGTGGTACAGTCATATGTGGTGATGGAGAGGTAGAGCTGTGGGTCATCTGCATATTGTTGGCACTTAAGTCCATGCCATGTAACCAAATCAACTAGTGGTTGTATATAGATGTTGAATAGGGCCAGTGAGAGAATTGATCTTTGTGGGACTTCACAAGTGAGAGATCTAGTGGTGGAGGTAGTTTCCCATCACAATTCTTTGGGTGTGACCCTCCAGGAAGGTCTTAAGCCATTTTAACACATTCTCTCTGCCACTGCTCTCAAGGGGTACATTAGTATTCCATGTTTGACAATGTCAAATACTGTTCCAAGAGAATAAAAACGAATTTCCACACACCATCCATTGACAGCAGGAGATCATCCATCAGTGCCACTAAAGCTTTTTCAATTTCATGTCCTAGCCTTAATCCAGATTGTGCTGGGTCTATTAGCTTCAATATTCACTTCAATTATATGAGCTTATAGTTGGCCTTTGGCTAGAATCTCTAAAAGGTTTTTGAGCAATAGAAGGATAGATGAATTTTCTTTACTGAAGTCTGAGTTTTTCCATGTCAGCTATTTTATAAACTTCCTTTGTCTCTTAGAGTTATGAATAAAGCCCAGGTTGAATGTTTTTACAATAACCTTAATTTACATAAATCTAAATGTCTGGCCTATTTATTTTAGGTTTTGTATGTTTTGACCTATACCCCCTGTGAATGTTTGGGAGGAAATTTGGGGCAATATTTTTAGCATAAAAGTTAAGAGGTCCTTTTAAATGTAATGTTTATTAATTATTATTTGAAGTACACTAGTGCCTAAGTGTCCCAATCAAGAATAAAAGCCTTGATAGGCAATATATAAACAATTCTAGTCCCTGCCCCAAAAAGCTTACAAATCATTTAAATGACCACACTACACCTGAATTTTGTGGTGGGGGGAATGTTGTCCAGGCTTGCCAGAGGAAGGTAGTAGTGTTTTATGGGTGGGGTGCTGGGAGGAGGTCAAAAACTGCTGCAAAAAAGTGGGTGTGGGTCAGCTTGGTGATGCTGACTCATTCCTTGGGAATGTAAGGGTGGAAGGTTTTAAAAGGTGTAATCCTTGGCATTAGAAGTCCTTTCTCCAGGCAGCAAAAGGCAGCCAAGCTAATTGCTGGCGCCTTCTTGTGGCAGATGTCTAGTGCAGGTACTCCATAGGGAAGGCATCCAGTGACCAGATAAGTGGCCAGGTAAAGAACTTATAAAGGAGGTGTTGGTTAAAGGAGTGGAATTGGGGTGGGGTGAGGTTGGGGCTCCTATGATTGGTATGGCAGGGAGCCTTCCCCCCTTCTTATAGCCCTCCAATGAGGGCGGGTGGATGGTAAGGTCCCAGCCATGGGCTAGCTGGGGACTTGGATGGAAAATGAAGGGTGGCTGATGGAAACTCCGGGTAGTTGTTTGAATGAACATGGAGTTGCCTGAAATGTACACTTTTATCTGCCAGGTTGTCCCAGACATCTAATAATCAAGTTGTGGCCTGATTAATTCATATCAAGTGTCTCCTGTCCTTCTTTTGGTATAGCCGGACAATGAGAAATACTATACTTATCACATGGTAATTAATCTTTTTTTACAAAACCATTGCCCCATGTTAATTATGAACAGATTATGATAGACGTCATTAAATCAAGAGAACCATAAGAATAGTGGCTGTTGCATTGTTGCTCTTTGACATGATGTCTTTGTATAACATTGTGAATAAGCAAATAAGTAACAAAAATAAGTAAAAGTTTGTGCTATACCATTTAGCTCTTGCTATTCTTTAGTAGTCATGCAGTGATTTTATGAATTCCTGGGAAATACTTAATACTTGTTTACTGAAACATCAACCTGAATGAACTAGACATGTGTATGGGTTTCCATGTACATTAGCCTAATCCTGAATTTTCGATGATTCTTTGGTTGCAAAATTGTTTTTTCACTACCAAATTCCAAGCCTACTACAAAGATAGAAATTAAAAGAAGAGGAAACAAAAATTGTCTTTATTGTTGATTTAAATTTAATTCCTGAAGCCAACTAAGACAAAATCTAATTAAACCACACAAACACAGAGAACAATAAAAACCCAAACTAACCCAAAGACAAACGAAAATAACCTTCCTACTTTCAGATAACATTTAAGATGATTCCCCCCCAACTTAAACCCACTTTGGGAAATAAATTCATTGCAAAGGTGGAAACTTTCTATAATGCCTCATTATGCTTAGGCATTATTGCAGCTCCTATGCAGTATGTAAAATCTCTATTTCGTGATCCCTACAGTACTTAGATACAACAGTGAGACACAAGGATATTGTTAGCCCTGTTTCCTTAATCTGAAGGAAGATATAGATTCATCATGTTACAATAGCATTGTTTTTGTTGTCTTCTTTTGGTGGTGGTATTTGGAAAAGAAATACCCTGCAATCAAAGCAGAAATCTCTTGTGAAAGTGTTTGGGGACAAAAGACTAGTGATTAGTTCGAATTCTTTTGGATTTAAAAATTCTTTAAGCTTCCCCACCTGATTCCTTTCCTCTCTATTTGCTTTCGGATCTATTTCTTGTGTTTTGCCCTTGTTGTGACATCTTGTACCAGCATACATGTAAGAAACAAGTTTGGTTTAATATCTCTAAATAAATATTTCTTAATGCATTTAGAGTCAGAGATGGAGTGAGGAAACTAACTGTGAAGCTGATGGATGCCCTCAAATGACAGATACTACTTGGGTTGGGGATACATTTCTGAAGGTTTGGTACCAATTTTTTTGTCCTGCTGCACTGTCATTTAGCATTTCTCTCTATCCTGAAGTATGTGTGTCACTTTGTGGAGGAGAGAGGCAATGCAGCAAATCAGTCTTGGTGCCACAAGTAGAATACTCCATGGTGTTATAACTTTAGGCCCTGATACTCTGAAAGGATCCATGTGGGTGCACGCTTGAACTTCCAGGCAGTCCCAGTGACATCAGTGGAACTCCTGTTGGGCATAAATGGCCCTCCCCACATGGATTCCTTTGCAGCATCAAGGCCTTAACAGTAGGGTGAACAGCTTACCTTATTTTTCTCCATGAAACTATTAGAGATTTGGAAATTCTACATCCGGAAAGGACCATTGTGATCATCTAGTCTGACTCTTGTATAACACAGACTGCAGGACTTCCCAGAAATAATTCCTTTTGAACTAGAGCATATCTTTTGTCACTGAGAGCAGCAAATGTGGGAAATGGAGAGAAGTTAAGGGACTGTAAAGGAGGTATAACAAAAAAGGTGTGTCTACTTATTGTTTTTCAAAGCTGTTCCTTCATGATGCAGGAGCAGAGAAAAGAAAACCAGTATGGAACTATAAAATTTAATATAAAAGAAAAGCAATCCCAAGTGAAAGAGGGAAATATACTCATAGGAAAAATATGATAATTAAAAAATAGAAAATCAATCCAGGGGGGCAGTAGTAAGGAAATAATTCAGTTTAAATGAAAAGAGATTAAAGATGGTGGAGTTGAAGAAGCATATACAGACTTGTGAAAAAATTTAACTTTCTAGGAGCAAGGAAAGTTAGTTTTCTTTTTTGCAGAGTCACCGAATTGTGACTTTGGATTATCCTTTTTTTGTTTAAAGCCATGCGCTGGGCTAGGTTTGAAAGTATTTTTTCTAATTGTACTATTTTGCACAGGGTTGGTCCTTGTTAACCCCATGATGAATTTACAACAGCAGTGCTGGGTCCAGAGTAGGGTGACCAGACAGCAAATGTGAAAAATCGGGACAGGGGGTAAGGGGTAATAGGAGCCTATATAAGAAAAAGACCCAAAAATTGGGACTGTCCCTATAAAATCGGGACATCTGGTCACCCTAGTCCAGAGTAGGAAGAATGGTTCTAACATAGAAGGAAGCTGGACTGGAATTAGAAGACCCGGTTTCAGTTCCTGGCTTACCCACAGACATGCTATAGGACTTTGGACAAGACATTTAATCTAGTTTGTGCCTCAGTTCCCCATCTGTAAAATTTCCTACCTTGCACAGTTGCTGAGAAGATAAGATAAAATCCAGTAGCATAGCCGGGGGGGAGCAGGGGGAGCGGCCGCTCCCCCTGTGAGGAGAAGCGGCGCTAAGGCACCACCTGAGCCCGGCTGCGGGAGCTGGGCTCAGGGAGTGCTTTAAAGGGTCCACGGCTCCCCGCAGCGGCAGGAACCGCCTGCCTTTTAAAGCGGCCCCCCCACCAGCCCGGCTCCGGCAGCGGGGCTGGGGGGTGCGCTTTAAAAGGCTAGCGGCTCCTGCCGCTGTGGGTTCCGCGGGCCCTTTAAAGCGCCACCCCGCTGCCGGAGCCGGGCTTGGGCGGGGATTTAAACGGCCCGGGGGCTCCGCAGTGGCTGGAGCCCCGGGCCCTTTAAAGCACCGCCAGGTGAGTACAGGGGGAGCGGGGAGGTGCCTTTTTATAGCGCCGCTCCCACTGTGCTCTAAACCTGGCTACGCCACTGATGAAATCCATTAATGTTTGTGAGGCACTTAGATGGTATCATGATTAAGACCATATAACTACCTAATAGTGATCCCGAGGCTCTTAGCAGTGAATCCCCACCACTAGTAGCTTCTTCATAATGCAGCAGCAGCATGCTAGCTTGGTGGCTTGAGTGTGATGTTATTATGTTCACCCTGTGTTCCTCATTGCCTGTCAATGAAGGCCTGGGTCACCATGGTTTTATTCTTATCTTATTCTGCTATAACTCCATTGTTGGTGTAAAACTGGAGTAGTGTAGCAGGGAATCAGGCCAAGGTGGCATACTGAATAATTTGGTCATTTGGTTGCTAAATCTCTCAATATTTTATTAATTGTAATTTATTTATTACCTGTTCCAATCCATTTTTTCTTTTCTTTAAAAGAAAAAACATAAATCTCCTCTCTTCCCCCAAGGTTATTTTTAGTAGAATCCCCCCTTTTTACCTTCACACACTCATAGCCCTCCATTCTTTTCCCATACCTGAACCCCACAGTTTTGTTTTGCTTGACTGTGAAGAGTGTGTTTTATTGTATTGTGTTTTAGACTATATGTTGTTCCTGAGCACTTTGGGATGTGGAAAGCTATGTGAACAAAATAACTATTCATGATAGAAAGTTTGCTGGCTTAGTACTGTAATCTCCAGACACAGCATATGAATATTTAGAAAATCATGCGACTGCCTTTCCCCAGCTCTGTTCTTTCATGAACTGAGCTCTGGAGGACCCAGAATATTTACTAAATCAAAACAATTAACCTCAGCATTTAATTACCGTCTGATCTAGTTCTCTCAAAGTCAGACCAGTAAAATATCAGTACAGCAATGAGTAACAGGATCAAAATGTAAGAATGATCTTATGCCAGAGGGAGCACAGGAAAAATACTTAGAACAATGGATTCCTAACATAGTGCCATTGGACACAACTGATGAGGTGTGATACTATACTTGGAAAAAATCCTCTTTTAGAAGGCTGCCCCTTTTGAGAATTTAGAGAAATTTAGAGAATAATTTAGAGAAAAGAATACTGAAAGTACTGGAATTTTCCCAGCAATGCTACAGGCCAGATTTATTGGCAGAGGACACAGGTATGACTGGTAGAGTCAGCTACAAAACTTTTACCAAGTTCAAGCAGATCTTCCCAACCTAAAGCTTTGAATAATGAATTGGACCGTTTGGATACCGGAAACATTTATTTCTTTATGTGAAGTGGAGTGTTTAGAAATGGAATGGGATAAAGTCAACTACTTGAAAGAATTGGAGAGGAACAAGATCTAGTGTGTACTTCCCCCTTAAAGGTACACACACATTAAAAATACAGCAGAAATACTTTGGTATCTCTTGGGAGAGAGGTATAAATTGGTATACCACCATTGATTATTGAAGCTATACTGATTTACACAAGCTGATGATCTGGTCCAGGGGTTTTAAAGAGAGAGGACATTTTCAGTTCACTATTTATAAACTGCATCTCGTTGGTACTGAAATTCCACCCTAGTAGACACACAATGAACAACATCTGTTCCTATTAGCCTGCACCCTATTAAATTTTTTTTAAATCACTAGTTTTATGTATGTGTAAAAAGAGATGAAAATGTAAGACATTAATTTGCCAATCTCATGTATACATAGGAGAAATGCACCCATTTTCTTAGTACCCTCAAGCAATATTTCAACATATTGCTTCAGAAATGTACTTCCTTTCCTATACTTCCTCCTCTTTGTCTTCATTTTATCTTGATGGCACCTCTCTGTTTATAAAACTAATAATTAGAAAGTTTCTCTGAATACAGGTCATTGGTGTCATTTTGACTACATGGAGTTATGTTTCATGCCCATTCTCTTTGCTTGCTGGGAATGTGAGGATGCTGTGAGGCTTATCTATGAAAGCATTAAGCTATTTTTAGGCTGAGAGTTGCTGTTGAGATGGCTTCCTTTCAGGTATATGCAAGAGAATTTATTTTTCTTTTCTAACTAGCAGATCTAAAGTCTTCAACCTAGACGAACTGAATGTTAAATCAAAGGAAGAGTAAGAAGCAAAGGTCAAATATAAACTGGCATTCATTTTTTTTGAATTACAGGTAATGGGACATTGATCGGAGCATCTGCAAATGTTGTTTGTGCAGGAATTGCAGAACAGCATGGCTATGGCTTCTCTTTCATGGAATTTTTCAGGTACATTTTTAGACTTGTTACTTTAAATTTCTGTTTAATTTTCCCTTCAATAAATGTATCTGGAAGCCTGATAGAAAATATATTAAGTAATAGGATCAGTTAACATTTAAAGATGTTAGAAGAGAGTTGCGAAGCAGTACGTGGACCTACTGCAGTAAAACAAATTATGTCTTTATTGCTGGGATTAGCCAAGCATCACAAACATGGGCCTGCAGAGTTGTCAGATCTATACAATTCAGGTGGAAGTGGAGCTCCTCAAGGAATAGAGAATGTGAAGATAAGATTTCAGAAAGTGCACCTGACTTCAGTTGGATAAAAGACTTTGGCTTGTTAATTCTAACAGGAAGCTAGGTACCTGGGCACTGTCTGGAAGATTTGGCATAAAGCCAAATTGAATTCAGTGAAGTTACACTAATGTAAAACTGATGTAATGAAGCATCAGTCCCACTGCATTCACTTCTAAGCATTTCATTATGAGAAACACAAATGACTGAGAAGTTAGACCAGTGGTTCTCACATTGTGGTCAGTGGACCATTTGCTCGTCACATGATGGTGGTGTCTTTATTCATTTCCAGCTTCTGTGTTACATTAATAAAGGTAAGATACATAGAGGGATAGACCTTAAGCTGGTGTCAGTCTGGGTTGGTGTAGCTACCTTGAAGTCATTGGAGCAACACTGATTTACATTAGCAGAGGCTGTCTGGCTCAAATACTTTTAATTTACTTTTCCAGGTAATCAATTGCTGTAGCTACCTTGAGAATGTTATGCCATCTTGAATGAGGGAGTGAGGTGAATGGAAGAAGAAGGTCATTGAGACAATCTGTATTAAAATATAGTAGTTCAGAGAATGTAAAAGTTTGAGTTAAATAATTTAATGACAAGTTAGATGTTGTCTAAGGGAAGTTAAGGGGAAAAATGTACTAGTCCACTTTTTTTTTTGATGAAGGTCAACTGGAACTGGTGGCCATAGAGTACCTCTGAAGAGAAAATCTGGGGAAGGGGGGATAAAATAGATCTACTTTCTTATTTCAATTACAGTGAATAGTACACAGACTGGGAGTTGAAAGTTTTTTTACTTTGATGATACAGAAAGTAGAAAGGCATATTAGAAATGTAGCAAGACAAAGGAGGACAATAGAAGTCATGGTTGAAGCAAAGACGTGGCATTTCCTAGTGGACCACCCCTAATATTTTGTCTGAAACCCTCTACTAATATTAAAATGAATTTTTCAGTAGTTTGTTAAACATATTTTAGAATTATTGTTTCTATTGTTATTTGTATATTGTAATGAACACTCGTATCACTGGGCCATAGTCTGATACCCTTGCTCATACTGAGTAGCAATTTGCTCCATAAATTGGTCCCACTTAAGTAAGTAGGATTATTTGTGGAGCAAGGTTTTCTTTGGTCTAAGCAAGAGTATCATAATCTGGCTGTTGTGACTAAAATGTAAGGAGTTACTGGTGAAAGAAGTATTTAACAAAATGAGCTACTCTATACTTAATTTAAGGTGGTCAGAAGGTGCTCCAGGGGCTAAAACTGTCACTTATTGAATTTTGCCGTTTAATATGTTTTCAAGTTCCTCCAGTCTTTAAGGTGATGATGGGACGGGATTGATGGGAATTGGGAGATGAAGGACTAAAAATGAAGCCCAGTTAAAGATTAAATTACAGTTGATTTAGCCAGAATACCATACTGAGTTTATTTTTTACCACTTAACTTGCATATTTGGAGCAGAGAATACAGGAAACTTCTTCCTGTACAGAGAATATGGGAAACTTTTTTGTTTTTTTTTCTACCTCCCCATCCCTGCTGCTTTCCCTTGTGCTGGTTTTGTGAAAGCTACCAAGCCTGCATGTGGCAGAATCCAGAGTCAAGACATTGGTAATGCTGATGAGAGAGCTGTAAATTTCTGACAAATCCACAAACATGCTGCTGTTAGGAGAATTTGACCCAAACTATCCCTTTAGACCCTAACATCCACATTTTCTGATAATGAATTTCAGAAAGACATATTGCAAATCAGATCTACATCACACATTTTAAGATTCAGGACCTTTTTAGACTATATACTGTGTTATGCAGCTAGGGTGATTGCTGGTACACTTTTAAGAAGTTATAAATGGGCACTTGTACAAAATAGGGTGATGTAGAAATGATGGGCTTATTTTGGATTGCTCTGTGCACATTTGCAGACATTCAGATTGTCCTTTTAGGATTTAGCTTTTCCATCAAGAATTTAGCCTTTCTGGAAAAAAATGAGAAACAGAAAAATTTCCCTGGATGGATTTTATTTCCATGGTGACTACATTCCCCCTTCTTGCTGTGCCACCATGGCACTTCATGAGAGTCCATCCAGAGGAGGTGAAGTCCAGCTGGGGATACTGGCCCATAGAGCAAAATGGGGGCATGAAGCTTCTGAACTACAATCTCCATGAGGCACGTTTTCCAAGTGATAATTTTGTCACTGAAAACTGAAAAGTTTTCAGGTGTTCCGTTTTTCAACAAAAAGTTAAAATTTTCCATGGAAAGCTTACATTTGTCATGGGAAATTTAGTTTCCCACAACACTAAATTTTCCATTGAAAAACAGTTTTGATGCAAAATTTTTGACCAGCCCTACTAATTATAACATTTCAAACTCAATGAGAATCCCTCAAGGAGAGGTTGAGTTACTCTTCCCCTGAGTGGTAGGATACAGGTGTTGTCAGGATGCACCCAGAACCTAGCCGCTGCTGCTATGTCTCAGAGCTTGTCTAGATGAATAGTTAGTGCACTGCAAGACGGGGTATAAATCTCCCTTCCACTAACATGCTGTGCACTAATTGTCTGTGTGGACCCTGCTGCCACACATTAAACGTTCCCTAGTGTGCTTTGATCTACCTGGCTTTGAAACAGGAGTAGGACAAAGTTCACTAGGAAACTTTTAGTGTGGCAGCAGAGTTTGCCTGGACTAGTGTGTGTAGCAGGCTAGTACGTGATAGGTTTACATGTGCACTAAATGTTCATCTAGACAAGTCCTCAGAAAGAAAAATGCTGCTCTCACTTACATCAGTGTAAACGGAATCACTTCAGTGGAGTTACTCCAGAGTTGCACTAGTGTAACTGAGAGTGGAATTTGGCTCAGAGTATTTTATTGGAACTGTATTTATGAAAGGAATGGCAAGATTGTTACTGATGAGGAATTAATTCACAGCTAAGAATCTGGCTTCTGCTCTCCACTTTTTGTATTTCTGTAGGATCATAGCCTCTGGTAACTCCCCCCTTCCCAATGTTTAAGTGCAGGTTAGTGGCACTAAGGAGGAATGTATGAATACCTACATGTGCTATTCAGAAGGAAGCTTGTCAGATAGAAGTAAAATAAATACTTTCAGAAGCTATTAACCATGAATCTTGTTTGGTTGTTCAAGTTTGTGAGCCAGATCATCAGGTAGTATAAATTGCCATAGCTTCATTGACTTCAGTTGGAATTAGGTTGATTTACACCATCTTCTGATCTGATGCTGAAGATTGATTTTCCTGTATGATACACTTCACATCTGTAAGACTCAATGTTAGACTATTCCAGATACCTTTCATACCATTAGAGAGAGAATTAATTTTCCTGCAAATACAGAACTGGGCACTGATATATATTTTTCTAGTGTTTTATCCAGTCTAAATTTATAGTCCCAAGTGAACAAACTTCACCAATTCCTTGGAAGACATTTTAGAGGGCTAGTAGGAAGCTTTTCCTGATAATTCTTCATTATTTTCCATTAGTCCTAGTTACATCAGTATATCAGAGTGGTCCCATCTGACCTTAAAAATCTAGGAATACAATACTAAATAATTCTACTTCTCCATGGAGCTAGCACACTTCCTGGATGTGTAGACTGTTATTTTGGCCCATTTAACAGGGTGGCGGGACTTTTCTGTTAAACATCCTTGTTAACAGATGTCTAAAATCTGCAGGTAAATACTGAATGATTCCTGCTGAGTCACTGTGGCTCATGTATGAGCATGGGAGAATCTCTCAAGAGAGAAGGAACTAAGAGGAAATTTTGGAGGAAAAGCCCGGAACAGCCAAGTTCAGGAAGGAAGCTTTGGCTGAGGTTTCAGTTGTATTATTTTTTTTAAGTTATTAATGAAGCTAATTAGCTGAAGGGGCTTAATAGGGGTAATGCGTTTGGACACTGACTCAGCATGTTGTATTCTGCTGAAGATTCAGCATTATACCCAACCACTACCCTTAGAAATTGTTTAGCTAAGCACTACTTATTTGCTTTTTAATGTTTCCTCCTGAGTAAATCTCTCTTGTTTCAGTTTGTTTCTCTTTGAACTTTCTCCAATTTGGTAGTATCATTTGGGTAATATGGAGCCCAGGAGTTAATATAATATTTCAGGTGCAGTCTCACTACAGCCATGTAAAGAAAGAGTGTCTATACTTTTCCTTTGTTCTTTGACCTGATATCTTTGCTTACAAATATCTAAATTACTCTGGCTTTTTCTGCAAGCTTTTACCATTTCAAACTCATGCCTAATTTCCTATACACTTTTAACCCTCAAAAAGAACAGGATTACTTGTGGCACCTTAGAGACTAACAAATTTATTTCAGCGTAAGCTTTCGTGGGCAACAGCTCACTTCATCAGATGCATGCAATGGAACACACAGTAAGCAAATATTTATACATTCAGAGAAACATGAAAAGGTGGAAGTACCTATACCAACTCTAAGAGGCTAATTAATTAAGAGGAAGTATATCAGCAGGGGAAAAAAACTTTTGAAGTAATAATCAAGATGGCCCATTTCAGACAGTTGACACAAAGGTGTGAGTGAGTCTCTTTCAGTATGTATTTGCCCCAGATGTAATTGCTTGCATTTTTCCATAAACATGTCACCATAGGATGAAGACAGAAGAAAATATATTAAAGTTTTGTGCAAAGTATTATATGAGTGGTGTGTGGATCGCCACAAGGATAAACATTACAACAGTAAATATACATATGGATGTGATGGGATGGAAAGCAGATAGATCAGAATGCAGAGGGGTGTCCTCTGTGCAAGGTGAATGGTAAAAATCTGAAAACCTATGAGCATAGTATTTCTAGAGCTAAGAGCAATGTGGCAAAACACCACCATCGTCTGTGATGAAAGATGTAATCAAGAAATCACAGATGAGTGATCAAGCTGTTTCATAGAAAAAGGAAGTGGCAAAATGTACTAATTTTATTTCAGTCAGATAGTTGGTGACTGGGAATTTGGTATGGTGGAAAATAGATTGGTGGGAAGAATAACTTTTTACAATTAAATTGTATGGATTATGGATTATATATGGATAACAATGATTTGGCATTTGAAGAAGAGAGCCTGTTACGAGGGACTGGCGTAAGCTCCTGGGGCCTAATTTAGAATTCATGGTAAAATGAAATGGGTAAAAACATAGACGTACTCACCATATTTTTGGCATTATTGCTATCCCTCATTATGGAATCTAGAATGCTGAATTAATATTCTTTAGCTTCACTGGGAGTAACAATAATTTGAAAGTATTTGAAAAATATTAGTTTATAGTAATAGTTTCAGAAACAAATTGTTTTATTAGTAGGATTTATCCCTGAGGGGTATACTTTATAAAAAAGTCGTTACAGTACGATATCCCATTTATCCTTGCTGGAGAGCAGTGACCCATACCGACTGTGATGCCTTCAGTGGTGATTGTCATTCACACGTAGGAGGACAAATATGGTGTCTTAATGCTACTCCCTGTGCATCCTATTTCCACAACACATTAAAATTGTTTGTGTAAAATATTGAGCTCTGCAAAGCCACATAAATCTCCTTACTTGATTATCTGTAAGAGAGCAGTAGTCCTATTCCTTCCAGTTCATTTAGCCTAACTTCCCAGACTCTTTTATTACTAATACTTTGTAAAAGTGTTGTCTGCCAAAATAGTTCCTTGCTCCTCAAACTCAGTCTGTCATGCCACACCACTGCTGTTCTAGTACTGGGCCTGTCAAGAGTGCAGACTGCCCAGTTGTACTGATTTTGGTGATGGAGACATTCACTGAGGAATCTTACAGTGAAACTAGGGTTGCCAACTTTCTAGTCGCACCCTATCCCCGCACCTTCCTCGAGGCCCTGCCCCTGCCCCTCTGCCCTGCCTTCTCCCAGAGACCCCGCCCCCTGCTTACTACATTCTCCCTCCCTCGGTGGCTCACTCTCCTCCACCCTCACTCACTTTCACGGGCTGTGGTAGGGGGTTGGGGTGTGGGAGGGGTGAGGGCTCTAACTGGGGGTGCGGGCTCCGGGATGGGGCCAGAAATGAGGGGTTCAGTGTTTGGAAGGGGGCTCTGGGCTGGGGCAGGGAGTTGGGGTGCAGGAGGGGGCGAGGACTCCGGCTGAGGGTGCAGACTCTGGGGTGGGGCTGGGGAAGAGGGGTTTGGGGTGCAGGAGGGGGCTCCAGGCTGGGGGGTGGGGCTGAGGGATTTGGAGTGTGGGGTGGGAGGAGGCTGTGGGTTGAGGCAGGGGATTGGGTGGGTGAGGGCTCTGGGCTGGGGATGAGGGTTTGGTGTGCAGGAGGGGGCTCTGGGTTTGTGGGGGGGCTCAGGGCTAGGGGTGGGGTTTGGGGTTGGGGCATGGGCTTACCTCGGGTGGCTCCCAGTCACCGGCGCAGCGGGGCTAAGGCAGGCTGCCTGCCTGTCCTGGCACCAAACTGTGTGTGCCCCAGAAACAGCCAGCAGGTCTGGGTCCTAGGCAGAGGGGGCCAGGAGTTCCTGGCCAATGGGAGTGCGGAGCCAATGCTCAGGGCGGGGCCAGAGTGCGGAGCCCTGTGGTCCCCTCGCCTAGGAGCTGGACCTGCTGATCACTTCCGGGGTGCAGTGCAGTGCCCCAGGACTGGTAGGGACTATCCTGCCTTAGTGCCGCAGCACCGCCAACCAGACTTTTAATGGCTTGGTCGGCAGTGCTGACCGGAGCCACCAGGGTCCCTTTTCGACCAGGTGTTCCGATCGAAAACCAGACACCTGGTCACCCTAAGTGAAACAATAATTTCGCATGTGGCTTTTGATAGTTTTGTGTAGGTATGCAGCTCCAGAAAGAATAATCTAGAACTGTACTGGTTCTCAGGCAAGTTTGCCGTGCCTCCAGGATTGTCCTGGAGTCTCCAGGAATTAAAGATTAATCTTTAATTAAAGATGTCATGTGATGAAACCTCCAGGAATATGTCCAACCAGTCGCATTCACTTTTAGGATGAGACCAAGCATAGAAACTTTCAGCTCACTGAGATGAGAAGGTAGTTCAGCCTTTGTGCTTCTTCAAGTATTATGTTCTCTGCTGAGATTGCTGGCAAGGGTGTCAGTTGTTACTGGTGACTATCTGAAAAACACATGAGAGATTTTCAAAAGCACTCAACAGTTACCTAATTCTGCTGCAGTTGACATCAGCGGCAGTTTTACCATTGACCTCAGTGGCAGCATCATTTTTGAAATTCCCACCCTAAAAGTCCTCCCCACCAAAAACAATGAAAATTCTTGCAATAGAGAGTGGTTTATTTTCTTTTCAGTGTGCTGCTTTGGTTTCATTTTTGTAAGGTGCAGCAACAACAAGGAGGAAAATGCAAATTAATGACATTTGTTGCTTTGTTTTTAAGTAAAAAAGTGCAGAACAATTTAGTATTTTTGAGCATTTCAGTCTGAAGAATTTTTCCTTTTCCAACTTGAAATAAGATTTGTCTACATTAGGTGTAATCTTTCATGGAGTTTAGCATGTGTAAAGCTTCTCTTGTCTTCTAATTATGACCAATACTTTTGAAAAACATTGTTGGGTTTATGGAAACTGAAATAATTGCTTTTTTAAATTGTGAAGTGTCCTTGATTGGATTAGCAAATTCATTTGCCAATTAAATTATGCAAAAATGAAAGAGCGAGCTTTGGGTCATACTCTGCTTTAAAAGAATAAATAGGATTAATGGCTGTGAGTCAGATTGTTAAAATAGTTTTTGTTTTACCTTTCATGCTGTATATGATTCATGTATCTTAGTACATGAACAATTACATGTAAAAGCACAATACAAAATAATTCAAAGTTGGGATTAAATCCACACAAAGCCCCAGGTCCTGCAACCATTTACAAATGTGCTTACTTTTATTACTATGAGTAGTCCCAGGGTATGTCTACACTAAAAATATATCAGCTGAAGCCGTACCGCTACCGTGATTCAGTGTAGACGTTTAACTACAGGAGGTGCATTTAATACAGTTAATACAGTTCTTCCATTACTGTATTAAATCCACCTCCCCAAGAAGTGATAGCTAGGTTGATGGATGAATTCTTCTGTTGTCCTAGTTCTGTCTACACCAGTGCTTGGTTTGGCTTAACTTCTTCTCTCATGAGTGTGATTTTTTTACACCCCTAAGTGGTGTACCTGGATTGACCCAACTTTCTAGTGTAAATCAGCCCTCAGTGAAGTCAATAGATAGTGGTAGTAAAGCTAAGAATGTGCATGAGTATTTGCAGGATTGGGGCCTAAATACTTTCCAGTGGACTTCTGCACAAGTACATTGGTATGCCCGTATATAGTGAAATGGAGGATTAAGGCATAAAACAGTAGATTATGTATCTGGGTGAATAGTAGGGAAAAATTGACTATAAATATTTGTTCAAATTGAAAATTAATTTTGATTTGATCGTATTTCTGACTGTCTTGTGATCATCCTTTCTACACATTTAAACTTGTATGTATCTGAATATTTGCCAAAAAAAAATCACCAAAAGCACTTTTCAAAGTACATATTTGCTTGTAAAATATTTAATTCACATTTTGCACTGTTTTACAGTACTTAATTAGGTAAGTTTATCTAATAAAAAAACAGAAATAATAATATGTGGCATATGCAACTAATTAATGTAGTGTGGATTGCAGAGTGCTACCTATAGGTAAAAATATTTTCTGAAGAAATTCACAGATAATTCTGACTAATTAATAAAGCTGAGACGATCTTGGCGATCATGTAGAAGTTCATGAGGACTCTTTACATGATTTAAAAAGTGATTGCAAATAATATAATCTGCGTGTGTCTGTGTATATATGGAATACCTGGGGGAATTGCTTAAAGGTTTTGTTGACGTGTCTTTGGGAGGTTTGGATTACTCATGAGTGGCAAAACCATGAATATAGGACTCTCATGCCAGTAAAACCTTTATACCCCACCACACCATCATGTACACTTTATATGATACACAAATCTATTTTAGGAATTTTTTTAGAGAATTAAAAAAAAGTTGGGACAATTTCTTATATCCCTCTACATGTTAAGATGTTACTATTTACCATTAGTGTAAATGCACAGGATGCAGAGAGAGAGAGAGAGAGAGAGAAAATAAAATCAATACATGCAAACAGTCTCCCAGTAGGACCTCAAATGGCTTTTTCACACACAAAAATGCCATCAATTTACAGTCAGATATCTTGGCTGCCTCCAGAAGGACCAGAGTGAGTGCTAGACTCTGCTGGGAACCCAGGAATCCCCCCTTTTCAATAGTATGACGTTCCCATTTGTAATCTTGTAGGGATGCAAAATAATAGACATTAGGACCAAATTGTTTGCTTGTGTAAGTGAGCAAAAATCTCTTGCACTAGCCAGGAATTTGCCCCCCAAAGTGACATTTTATATGCAGAAGAGATGTGCACGTCTCTGGGGACTGGATCTTGCCTGTCCTGGGTCTCAATCAGATGTATTTTTGGGGTATATTCTGCATTAGATAGTGTGGAGAAATGTATCTATGGAAGGTTGTTTTTTTTGAAAAACAGTGGCTCTTTGAAGATACTCAGAGTTTTGGAATGTGAGATTCAGTCTCTGGGAGACAAATTAGTGGAAAGGTCATAAGTATGTGATACATTTATCATTCACTGGTGCAATTTATTTTATTTCTAATTTATGGGATGGGGATGATCTCCACATTTAAGATGTGTGTGTATGTTTTCTCTGATCCATGAGATGCAGCCACTTCTGTGTAAAATATGAAAACTATTTAACAAAACAGTCACAACACTGAATAACAATAAGCCATAGAAGTTAAAAGTACATTGTCGTTAAAATAAAAAGGGTAGGCAGGATGCAATTACCCTTCATTGGAATTTAGCATGAAAACCTGGGTTCACTCACTTTACTTTTTAAAAATGCCAGGGAATCATTAGTAACCACAATTGTTCAGTACTTCCTTTTTATTGTTAGTAGGAATATAAGAGGATAAATGCTTTAGGTAACTTATTTTTAAACATGTTAGTTGTGTCAAATGTGGATGGAAGCATGTCACTCTAAGCATCAGAAAGACTAGCTTAGTTATAAATGTCTATACTGAATGAAGAGATTATCTGGGTGACCACTGTGGTTAAGGGCTATGTTAAGAATCAGATTCAAAGCTTGCCATGAGATAAGTCATGACCAATTTAACGTAATTTAATATGACTTACAAAATCAATCAATGAACAGCGAGGACTGCAGTAAAGCAAAATAAGATTTTGGTCACATTGACCATAACACATTCTCAGTCATCCTTCCTAAATATTATCTTCCAGCGAACTCAATATCTAATAACATCTTGACAACATCATTTTGAACAATAATGGTTTCCAGATAAACTTTTTGTCAGTGACAGGTACTGGTCACTATATTGTTGTTTGTGCCATCATGCTCTTATGCACACTGCCTGTTCTTTTATAGGTTTTCAAGGTATCTTGAACTATATTTTTCCTCATAAAGCAAAGTCACATAAAACATTTGGTCAAAGTTTCTGTAGCAATCTTATCATTAGCATAATGCTTGAAAAGTGATGTATTTATCAGTGTATACATGCCAATAATTTCTAGTTTATTTCACATGTTGGAAAGGAAATGGCAAAAGGAGAATTTCAAGACCATTAAGGGGCAAGTTTCATGCAGTCTGGCATAGATACTTTAGACCTCCATGTACCCTGGAGGTGGGGAGTTCATCCTGAGAGATGCCAGGCAGTGTTATGTCTATAGGGACCCCTCTCTTGGTTTTCTCTTGAGGGTAAATTTAAAAATTATCTGGGGTGAGGGTTCAAAGGTGACATACTGAAGGAAGCCACTGAGGGGATTAATTGAATCCCTGCATTCCTTTGCTGTCCCAGCTCTACCCCATTCCTGGCTAGCACTACTCACTTTTTGGGGATGTACAGATGTAGCTCCCAACAGAGGTTATGATCAGTTTCTTGTGCTGCAGGCTTCTACGCTACACCATGGAGTCCTTGCCAGCAGGATCCACTGTCCAGATCTATGCAGTAGAAGTAGATGCAGTCCCTGGGGTGAATCTTGGCTTAGGGCTTAGAGTGTAGGGTAGTGTCCAATGGGATGTTTAGAAGTCCTCTTGATTGAGTTACTTAAATTTAGGGAGGACAGGGCACTCAAGAAGGTAGGAAATAGGACATGATGACCTAATAAGTATTTTTCCATCTTCATATTATTTCAATAGGAGACAGTGATAGTGGTAGCCAGTGAGATTTTGAGTAGTGTGGGCAGGCACTACTCAAACTTGTACTCAAAGTTATATAAAGTTTCTCATGCACCTAATTCCTAACTTGCTGTTCTTCAGCTATTACAGCATTGGCCCTCTCTTGTACTGTGGTTTCTCTGTGTTGAACTGTGAAATATCCTGAGAGTTTTGTCATATAGACAAATGCTGAAACACAACATTTACTGCACATGTGTACTAAATCAAATGCATCTCATAATGGGATGATTTCTGTGCTAGTTTACCACGTGTTGATATAAGTATTGCAATTATTGTCCTTTTATCAGAGGAACCTCAGAATCTATATAAGAAGATTCCAGGATTGTCACTCTGTCTGTTGTGTCACTCTGAAGCCTAGAATGTCTGTTGAGTCAGTGTGAAGCAATAGAAACAGCTACAAGCACAGCTGAGTACTCTTTTAGTTTGTAATGTCACCAGGTGCAATCATTACTGGGATTTGTGGTTTGTTACTGTCTAATTTTTAAATTCTCAGCCATTGTGACTTTATGCCAAGAGGCTTAAAACGTGATATCAGCGGTAACTCAACCAATCACCACCCATACTCTTCAGCTAATTTAATGCAACAATTTCATTGGTTGTAGAATGGACACTGCACAGATGGTGGATTTACTTGGCCCACTGTCACACCTGTGTGACATGGGCAGAGCCGTCCCTTGGGTAGGGTGAATCTGGGTGACTGCCTGTGGCCTCACACTTCCATAAAATCGGGACTGTCCTGATATTTAGCCCTTTGTCCCACATCCTGACCAATGTATGATCGGGACGCCATTTGTCTTGATATTCAGGTGAGGAGATGAGGTGGGAAGGTGAGTGGCAGGTGGGTGGGTGAGTGGCAGGTGCAAGGTGGATAGAAAACTGGCTGGATGGTCGTGCTCAACGGGTAGTGATCAATGGCTCCATGTCTAGTTGGCAGCCGGTATCAAGTGGAGTGCCCCAAGGGTCGGTGCTGGGGCCAGTTTTGTTCAATATCTTCATCAACGATCTGGAGGATGGTGTGGACTGCACCCTTAGCAAGTTTGCAGATGACACTAAATTGGGAGGAGTGGTTGATACACTGGAGGGTAGGGATAGGATACAGAGGGACCTAGACAAATTAGAGGATTGGGCCAAAAGAAATCTGATGAGGTTCAACAAGGACAAGTGCAGAGTCCTGCACTTAGGACGGAAGAATCCCATGCACTGCTACAGACTAGGGACCGAATGGCTGGGCAGCAGTTCTGCAGAAAAGGACCTAGGGGTTACGGTGGACGAAAAGCTGAATATGAGTCAACAGTGTGCCCTTGTTGCCAAGAAGGCTAACGGCATTTTGGGCTGTATAAGTAGGGGCATTTCCAGCAGATCGAGGGACGTGATTATTCCCCTCTATTCGGCACTGGTGAGGCTTCATTTGGAGTACTGTGTCCAGTTTTGGGCCCCACACTACAAGAAGGATGTGGATAAATTGGAAAGAGTCCAATGGAGGGCAACAAAAATGATTAGGGGGCTGGAGCACATGACTTATGAGGAGAGGCTGAGGGAACTGGGATTGTTTAGCCTGCAGAAGAGAAGAGTGAGGGGGGATTTGATAGCTGCTTTCAACTACCTAAAAGGGGGTTCCAAAGAGGATGGATCTAGACTGTTCTCAGTGGTAGAAGATGACAGAACAAGGAGTAATGGTCTCAAGTTGCAGAGGGGGAGGTTTAGGTTGGATATTAGGAAAAACTTTTTCACTAGTAGGGTGGTGAAGCACTTCAATGGGTTACCTAGGGAGGTGGTGGAATCTCCTTCCTTAGAGGTTTTTAAGGTCAGGCTTGACAAAGCCCTGGCTGGGATGATCTAGTTGGGGTTGGTCCTGCTTTGAGCAGGGGGTTGGACTAGATGACCTCCTGAGGTCCCTTCCAACCCTGAGATTCTATGATTCTATGACAGTGAAGAGGAAAGCGGCGGGCAGCGCGTTGAGGAGGCGAGACGGACGGTGAGGAGGCTGATTTGTCCCGGGCTCTACACCCTCCTAGGGACGGCCCTGGACATGGATTTTCAGCTACTAGTATAAATAATCATAGAATATCAGGGTTGGAAGGGACCTTAGGAGGTCATCAAGTCCAACCCGCTGCTCAAAGCAGGACCAATCCCCAATTTTTGCCCCAGATCCCTAAATGGCCCCCTTAAGGATTGAACTCACAACCCTGGGTTTAGCAGGCCAATATTCAAACCACTGAGCTATCCCTCCCCCCTAATCTCACTTACATTCTCCACCCCTAAAGATGGGGGTAAAATCAACACCTCTGAAGGAGAAACCACTCTTTTCTCAGCTTTACTATGTACTGTAAATCCTGGTCTGATGCTGCTGATTTCATATAAATGAATGTTGCAGTATTGAAGGGAGATTATTTTTCATAGACTGAATGCTTTTGCAGGGTACCCAAATAATTCTTAAACTATTGTTCTAAAGTTATCCTCAGCAGATAATTTATGCATATTTTTGTTTTATCTAAAACCATCCAAAGAGAGAGAGATTTTCTTTAATTACCTGCACACTGATGGTATTAGAGGATTCTCAGGAGATGCTTTCTGTGCCAATGTGAAATCTCTGGCGTTAGTTTAGAAGTTAGTTCCCAGCTTTATAAAACATTGATGTCAGACTTTTGGGAAATGTTTTGAAATGAATAAAGTCATCTTTCCATGGAGAGATTTTTGAAGGATCTCCCATGACTAGGATTTGAATAGCAGGTGGCGGTGAATTGTGACAGAATAAAGTATTTGTAAAGGAGAATGGTTGCTCCACAAAATGGATGAAGCACTAGAAAATATTCTGCAGGGAACAGCTCTTCATTGGCAGAGGGATGGAATCTAATATAAGTCTTTTCCATCACGGATGTATCTGACTATGAGATTTAAGCCTGAACCCAATAGCTCATTTGTAACTGGTTGAGAAACAATATTCACCTTTCCAGTAACATCTTCAAGTCTGCAAAAGTCAAGTGGTTTCCTTCATTTTTCACAATATATATGAAGACTACACCGAGTGTCGCAAGTAAAGCTATTTGGGACAGTATTGATATGAATGTGCATAATTTTATAGTGCAGTGCAATACCCTACAACTAGAGCATGGCTAGTTATCCATTGTTAGGGGATACATTGACTGAGAAAAGGAATATTTTATATTTGATTAAACTCCTGCTGCATGAAGGCAGGTGTTATTCTAGTCTGTGGTGATGTCTGCTTTAGGGTTGAAGTAAATATGCTTTTGTTAAATGCTGAAAAGCAAGAAGTAAAGGTCATGTTTATCATTATGCTGATGTGCTTGTCATACTTGTAGTTTAGAAATTAAAAAAAGAAAAAACCTAGTCTGTTAAATCAGAGATGCTATTGTTTTCAGCTAAAAGAGGTCAGCACATTATTTTTCCAGATAATCCATCAATGCCTGGGTGAGTTTCCAGAGTCAGTAATGTTAATGGTTCAGTGGTATGAGCAGGTATCAAGAGTATGTGTGTGTTTCTGTGCTGCCATTGTGGTCCAGCATTTTTGTTTCATTGCCTAACAGTGAATGAAAGGCTTATTGTTATTACATAAGCATTGGTTGGAATCTTCCACAGCCCTTGAATTATACAACTCACTGATTGTCAACACCCTTACTGTCTTTTCATTGCCTAGCTAGAATTGGAGAAACATTTAGGGGAAAACTTGTGCCTTGTGTTGTACAGTTGTGGGTCTGGGGAAGAGAACTTACAGAATCCCTACTGCCCTTTCTCCCCTGAAGTGTACAGCATGGTTGAATCTCTCCCCAGTGCTGGGAATGGGAATCAGTTACCACCTCAACCAACCCAGCACATCCTAGAGGAAGGGGTCTGTGTTTTTCAAGGGTCCAGCTAGCCAATGTGCCATGCTGTGGTCAGCAAGGCCAGGTATTACACAAACAGGGAAAATAGAAAATTTATGATAAGCAGGGACAATTGCTTATTACTTTAGATATGTACAAATACTAAACAACCAAGCAAACAAAAGATGTGCCTAGCCATATGCTAGATGCCAGTGGCATACCTTAAAAACAGAATGTTAAAATATCATGAAACACACACTATGAAACCAAATAGAGCTATAAAAGATAGGAAATATACAATGTAAGGGTACATTTTGCTCAGGTATTTGGATTAATTCTAGAATACCATGGCTGCACTTTCTTGCTTTTATTCAATCAGCCCAGACTCTGCCCTATGATACCCACGTACAACTCCCAATCAGATCAGAGGGACTAGTGCACACAAATGAGGAAAAAAATTGGCTGTAATTTATTTTGCTAAAGATCCTGAGTTCTGTAAATATGTGTAAAGTACAGAATTGGCTGGAAGCTTCTTTGTTTCTACTTTTGTGCAGATGCCTTAGTCATCTCTAGTTAATAGTTTTTATAAGAGCAAGGACGTTCTCTTCCTTCTCAACTTGCTTTCCAAGAAGATAGTAAGTACTTCCACCACATCCACTCCTCCTGTGGCTATCCCTGCTGTTCTTCACAGCTGAGAGCCCTAGAGCTAAGTGTTATTTGCCATTTTAAAAGCTGAGTCAGAAGTTATGCTGCAGTGCTGCAATTTAACTTTGTATGTAACAGACAGAATGGGGCCACACCAGAGTTGCAGTGCTGCCAAACTCTTTTTTAAATGATCTTGCTCTCTGCTAAAGCGTTGTCTGTGCTATCTAGGGAAACCATGTTGGCATCATTTCCCAGAATTGTGATTAGAAGCTGCCCACCATTTCAGATGCCTCCAAGGGACACTTCACTCTTGCATAGTCTGGATTCTCCTATTAAGAGTCTATTTTTAAAAGCGTGATGAGAAGTACTATGCAACTTTTGATTCAGCTTTTTAAATATTAAAGGCAAGTTCTTCTTTTTTTAAAAAAAAGTCCACTTTCATCTACAAGGGAAACTCATCATCTGGTGGTGATGAAGCAGATGAAGTGGAGGAGAAGGAAGGAAGGAAGGGCAGAATGAGTGCAGATGACACTGCAGGGTGGTGGAGGATATAGATAAGGCCATTGTCTTCCAGAGAAGCAAGGAAGCCTGGGGTAGTGGTGGGGAGTTAAATTCAGGCTGCTTAAAGGAGTAGGATTTATATTTTGTATTCATTTTCGGTTTATTTTAGGTTATTTTAATTATAGATCTCCTTTAGTGACATCATGATAGATTTTATTCATTTTTTTTTAAATGTAGCCTGTTGGCTAAGGGTGTGATGTCCCCTTTTAGTGGCTGTCCATACACAGGATAAAAGCCTGCTAGTAGAACCTCCTAATAGAGTTATTCCTTTGCTCAAGTTGTACAGGCCTTTGCTTTGGGGGCCTGAACCAAAGCTCACTGAAGTTAGTGTGAGTCTTTCCATTAATGTCCGTGGGCCCCTGGATCTGGTTTCTAACAGTGAAGGTCCTAGATAGGGTTGCCAGGTGTCTGGTTTCCGACCGGAACACTTTGTCGAAAAGGGACCGTGGTGGCTCCGGTCCGCACCACTAAAAGTTTGTTAAAAGTCCAGTCAGTGCTGGAGCAGGGCTAAGGCAAGCTCCCAGCGGCTCCCATAAGCAACTGGTATGTCCTGTTCCTAGCTGCAGGGGTGGCCATGGTGGCTCTGTGTGCTGACGCCATCCCAAGCACCAGCAACGCAGCTTCCATTGGCCGGGAACTGCTGCCAAAGGGAGCTGTGGGGGTGGCTCCTGCGGGTATGGGCAGTGCGCAGAGCCCCCTGGCCCCTCCGCCTAGGAGTCGGACATGCCAGCCGCTTCTGGGAGCCACCTGAGGTAAGTTCCACCTGGCTGGAGCCTGAACCCTCCCCCATTCCTCAAACTCCTGTCCCAGTCCAGAGCCCCCTCCTGCACCCAAAACCCCTTATCCCTGGCCCCACCCCAGAGCCCACGTCCCCACCCAGAGCCTTCACCCCCTGTCCAAGCCCGGTGAAAATGAATGGGGGTGGGGGAGAGTGAGTGGTGGAGGGAGGGGGGATGGAGTGAGTGGGGGTGAGGCCTTGAAGAAGGGTCAGGGCAGGGGCTGGGCCTCGGGGCAGGGGGTGGGGAAAGGGTGTTCGGTTTTGTGTGATTAGAAAGTTGGCAACCCTAGTCCTAGGTTCTAGGTCCATGGACAATACATGGATTGGAGTAGCCATGATATTTTAAAAACATTGTGTAATCACAATACAGACATTCCAGGCTGTGTGTATGTTGGGATGGGATATCGCCACTGCCTTTGACCTCATGTCCAACACACCAGAAGTGTAGTAGTCTTCCAGTATGATACATAGCCCGTCATGTCCTATTGCTTACGTTTATTAGTTGTAGTAACATTCCACTCCTGTCTGCCAAGGACACACACACACAATGAGGATAGAGCTAAGTTGTTTTTTTTACTTTAACTTTACAACTTAAATATCTGCCACCCACAAAATTGTGCGTGTTTGATAAAGAAAGAAGGCTTTCTTTTTAAAAAAAATTTCAGGAGTAATGGTTTTGACAGATTGATTGTATATCTCTTTACATCATATTAATAACTTCTTTTTAATGGAGGCACTTTAATTGAGGTCTTAAACTCCCTCCGTTGCAGGATCTCCAAGCTTGAGCTTGAGCCCGAGCCTGAGCATCTATACTGCCATTTTATAGCCCCGTGAGCCAGAGCCAGCTGACTTTTTATTGCAGTGTAGACATACACTTAGATGTAAGGGACCTTAGTGTAAATGTTAATTAGTCCTAGTGAATCTTGTATGTATAAACAATATTTACAGATTCTGTTTTGTCTGGCATACAGAGAGCAGCAAACCATAGCAGCAAAAATTAGGTGTATCTGAAGTTGTGAAAAATTGTATTATTTGAGAAGTACTTTTAAAAAAGTTTTGGAAGGGATATATACAATTGAGCTTCAGGCCATAAGCCAACCTCTATTTAATGAAATCAGAAACTTTTCCTGTGTCTAGATTTTCCATTACTGCCTGCAGTAGTTTCTTTCACGTTTCCATGAAACATCTGGTACTGACCACTGCCGGACTGAAATTTGTTGATGGAATACTGTTTGTGTGGGTGGGTGATAGAGAGAGAGACAGTAACTTAGAGTAATTTCTTGTAAATAATTATGTTATAGCTAATTAAAATGAATGCTTCTGAATTTTTAAATTAACATTTTGATTGAGAAACAAGTAAATCAAACCCACATCTATCTTAAGATAATTTAGATGTGAAACCAGTTTAATGAAATGTTCAGATAATTGACAAATGCAGATTGTATTAAATGGATTAAATGGACTGGATTGTTTTTATTTTTGGATAGTGTAGGAACAAAAGAGATTGAGTGTGTTATTTAAATACAGTTTATGTTCTAGACTAAACTTTTTGCACCAGTAGTATCTTCAAATAACACTGCTTTACAGCCAAAATGCTTCTGAAATAAATGTAGTCAAACTTTACTAATTCTGGGTCACTGAGAACGAAAATGATGCTTAAAATTGTTGATTGGCTCTAGTTTTCAAGACATGCTATTGGGTCAGTATATACAACCCTTGACTTGGGAATGGCGGAGGATAAGTGAGTTATAAAGGGAAGGGATCTCAATTTAAACCAGAAATGACTCAAAGACATCTTTGACTGGATCTATGAATAAATCTATGACTGGGTTTGGACAGTACTTGCTTTTTAGGCAAAACAATGAATGATGCAATCTGAAGCTGGTATTGCATCATACATGATATGAATTGCATCATGTTATTCCTAGAAGTCATGGATGATGCAATCATAACGAAGCTTACATCACTCTGCTGAACAAATTGCCCTATATCAGCTCTAGAAATCATCCAGTGTCGTGCTCTCTTATTTGTCAGTGTTTGATTTTGCAAAGGGACACACTTCTGTTTCGCCAAAGTGAGCAGAGATGCCTCGTACTTGTGTGAACAGTGCAGATAACTTCTGCTATGTTTGTGGTGAAGTGACTTTTGCAACACAAAAGCGCAGTATAACCACTCTGGTTAAGAAAGCCTATCACCTTTCTTTTGGCTGCAAAATTGGAGATCAGGACAAGAGGTGGGCCCCACACATATGCTGCACCACTTGTGCAACAAATCTTCACCAGTGGTTGAACAGGAAAAGGAAATCTATGCCTTTTGCAGTGCCAATGATTTGGAGAGCGCCAACAGATCATACCAGCAATTGTTACTTCTGCATGGTGCCTTCAGTTGGGAAAGGTGTGTCAAAGAAGAAAAAGTGGACTGTGCATTATCCAAACATTCCATCAGCTATATGCCCAGTACCCCACAGAGAAGGACTGCCAGTTCCTGATGCACCAGAATCATTCTCACTTGAGTCAGACGAGGAAGAGGATGAAACTTCTGGTCCCGACCCATCAATGTCACAGGACCCACATTTTCTCCCATCCTCCTCCTCTGAACCACACCTCATAACACAAGGTGAACTGAATGATCTTGTCAGGGATTTGGAACTACCCAAGAGTAAGGCAGAGCTTTTGGGCTGCAGACTACAGCAGTGGAATCTCCTGGCAGGTGATGTTAGGGTTTCCATGTTCCGTGACCGTCAAAAGGATTTTGTCCCATTCTTCTTCATGGAAGGTGATCTTGTAGCCTGCAACAACATCAATGGTGTGATGGCAGCCCTCAACATCGTTCACGATCCAGATGAGTGGAGACTGTTCATTGATTCATTGAAGACGAGTCTTAAAGCTGTTTTACTGCATAATGGCAATGTTTTGCCATCCATTCCAGTTGGTCATGCAGTCCACATGAAGGAAACCTATGACAACATGAAACAACTTTTGAGGTGCATAAACTATGACCGACATCAGTGGCAGCTTTGTGGCGATTTGAAGGTTGTTGCTCTCTTGCTTGGTCTGCAGACTGGATACACAAAGTACTGCTGTTTTCTCTGCGAATGGGATAGTCGTGCAAGAGATTCCCACCACATCAAGAAAGATTGGCCACTCCGACAGTCATTGGAGCCTGGGAGGAAAAGTGTTCAGCATCCACCACTTGTTGAATCAAAGAAGATTTTGTTACCACCCTTACACATCAAGCTGGGTCTGATGAAGAACTTTGTCAAGGCCATTGACAAAACACAAGCAGCTTTCAAGTACCTCCGTGGAAAATTTCCAAGGTTAAGTGAAGCTAAGATAAAGGAAGGTGTCTTTGTTGGTCCTCAGATTCGTGAACTTCTTCGAGATGATGCATTTGACCATGCACTGCGTAGCAAGGAAAAAAAGGCATGGAAAGCCTTCCAGTTAGTGGCAATAAATTTTCTCGGAAACAACAAGGCAGACAACTACAGGTTGTTGGTGGAAAACCTCCTCAAGGCATACAAAAGCTTTGGTTGCAACATGTCACTAAAGATAAATTTTTTGCACTCTCATCTAGATTTTTTTCCACCGAACTGCGGAGCAATGAGCGACGAGCACGGCGAGCGATTTCACCAGGACATTGCAACAATGGAGAAACGCTATCAGGGCAAATGGAGCCCATCAATGCTTGCAGACTATTGCTGGACAGTGACAAGAGATGCTCCATTTAATGAATACAAGAGACAAGCCAAGAAGCGCTGAGTAGACACTGAATAGGACTAAACTATGGACATAATAGTTTTCTGCCTTTTGTTTCATAATACATTTTATTTATATAACCCCTTTGCTGATTTTTAAAGTGTTACATAAACAGGACATGTGAAATAGTATCATGTAAAGCAACCATAAACACATGAAAAGACCTAGGTTTACAATTTATGATTAAAACTCTACTATCTACACAATATACATAGACATAAAATGTAAAAACTTAAATATCTTAGAAACAGTAGCCAATCAGTTGTTTTAATTGTCATATTTGAATTCAGCCATCAAAATACATACTAAATAGCACATTTTATCTCTGAAGCAGACGACTTCTCAAAAATTGTAGACCAGTATAATTTTTTATTCTGAATCTTATCCTAATAGTGAATATAAGCTTCCCATCATGTGGCCATTGACTTGGTTAAAAGGTTTATCAGGTTAAAATAGAACAGTGAAAAATAAGCAATAAACCAGAGGGAAAAATGTTAATGTATAAACTGATAATAAATATATGAAGAACCCTATCAACTCAGTTTAAAGTTATTGCAATTCATTCATCTCTGCTGTATTTTCCTCCTACTCTTCCCCCACACCTGTTCCTCTAAATCTTCTCTCCTCTCTACCCCTGTATAGTTTTCTCCCTTTCTCATCTTCACATCTATTTCTGTGTCACCCCATTCCCTTAAAACACCCTTCCTTGCTTCATTTGTATCTCTCCTTGAAAACTTATACCAGGGGTGGCCAACCTGTGGCTCCAGAGCCACATGCGGCTCTTCAGAGGTTAATATACAGTTCCTTGTATAGGTGCTGACTCCGAGGCTGGAACTACAGATGCTAACTTTCCAATGTGCTGTGGGGTGCTCACTGCTCAACCCTCTGCTCTGCCCCAGGTCCTGCCATCACTCCACCCCTTCCCCCAAGGCCCCTGCCCCTTCCCCTGAGACTGCCATGCCCTCGCTCCTCCCCTATCCCCACCAGAGCCTCCTGCGCACTGCAAAACAACTGACTGCGGCGGGCGGGAGGAGTGGGGAAGGAGGGGGAAGCGCTGATTGGCGAGGCTGCCAGTGGGCGGGAGGCGCCGGTGGGGGGTAGTGGATGGAGGGGTGCTGATGTATTACTGTGGCTCTTTAGCAATGTTCATGGTAAATTCTGGCTCTTTCTCAGGCTCAGGTTGGCCGCCCCTGACTTATACCTTCCATGAAGACTTTGTGACAATATAATACAATATTTAAGGCAGGACTCAGAAACAGTTGGTACACACCTGCACTCTGCCATGGCCCTGTTCTCCAGAATCTCAACTATCATTTTATATATATATATATATAGTGTGTGTGTTTGTATATATGAGCCTGCAGAGAGCCTGGAACAACATCCCTCAGCAGTTTTAACTGCCCATTCCTCATCTCAGGGAAGGGTTAACTCAAATGGCCAGTGATGCTAATTTTAATGTCAGCATTGTTAATTGTTCCATTCCTCATGTAAGAGAGAAGATGGAGGGTCATAGATCTGCATGAATTACTGTGAGGAAGGTCTCATTTTGGTGCAGCAAGTAGGTGGGAGATGCCACCACTTATTTTTCACAGTCAACTGGAAACCAAGCCCAAGGAGCTTAGCAAAGCCTATGTGCATGTTGAGTAAGCTGCATCAAGGGAACCTTGATGGCTCCAGGAGCCTAGTGGAGTTCAGAGAGCTGCACAATTGTGTTTTGAACATCTGCACAATCTGTGAGGAGTGTCTTATTTTGGTGACAAGGGAGTGGAACTAATCTTGTGCATAGAGCTTTGAAAAACACCACTAACTTCTCCCCACCGCAATCTGATCCCTGGTTTAAGGAATCTGAAATTGACTGCTTAAAGACAAAACCCTCTATGCCACCAGTGTGCCTCATGTGTCTGGACTATGCTATATGTATCTGATTTGGAGACAATTTCTGCTATATAGTACATATAAGTAGTCTTGTAAAGTCACTGCGATCAGGATCTGGCCCTTGGACTGTAAGATTGATGGGACAACAATCACATTATCTTTGTGTAGCCCAATTCACATATGTGTAGTCCAGTGCATTATAGAAACTTGCAGTGATTTGTCAATTATAATTTTGTTAACTTGATTGTCAGGAAAAAGCTAATTGCTGTTCTTTTATTTTATGTATTATTTATATTATCATAATACCCAGTTAAGATTGGGTTACCATTGTGTAGGCACTGTTTAAACATATAGGTCCCTGCCCTGAAGAGTTCATAGTCTAATGGAAGACCAAACACAAGTGAGCATGTAAAGGAGCTGTCCCTGGTATTATTGAGAGAGGCGTAGTGGAACCATGACTCCCTAAAAGTCCTGCCTTTGTCGGGGACAAAGGGGCAGGAAAGCTCAACTAGCTCCCTGCATCCTGGGGCTACTGCTTCTAAACTATCCTCCCTGGAGAATACTTGGGCCTTATGAAAGAAAAATTTCCCTTGGAAAGATCCATGGAGACCTGGCCACTTTACCAGAGAGATGGGAGCTGAAAGTTTAAGTCCCTGCTCTGACTATTTCTACACAGTGGAACAGCTTAAATAGGAGACAAGTGTCAGAGGGGTAGCAGTGTTAGTCTGGATCTGTAAAAGCGGCATCTGAAGAAGTGGGTATTCACCCACGAAAGCTTATGCTCCAATATGTCTGTTAGTCTTTAAGGTGCCACAGGACTCTTTGCTGCTTAAATAGGAGAGATTGAGAGAGCCCTACTTTAGAATATTCTCTAGCCCAGTGGTTATGGCACTCTCCTGCAAAGTAGGAGACCCAAGCTCAAATATCTGCTCCACAGCAGGTAGAAGGGAGAACTGAATCTGCATGTCCTACATCCTGAGTGAATGCTCTAACCACTGGCATAAAAGGAAAAGGTACAACCTCCTCCAGATATTTTGTGAATAGTGTCTAAGCACCACCAAAAATTTTGTCCAAAAAATTTCATCCAGCTCAATTTAGGAGCCTAATTTTAGGCACCCAGTGGGAAAATCTTGGCCTCAAATATTAATGAATCTATTTAGACTCATAGACTTTAAGGTCAGAAGGGACAGTTATGATTGTCTAGTCTGACCTCCTGCACAATGTAGGCCACAGAATCTCACACACCCACTCCTGTAATAAACCCCTAACCTATGTCTGAGCTATTGAAGTCCTCAAATCATGGTTTAAAGACTTCAAAGTGCAGAGAATCCTCCAGCAAGTGACCCGTGGCCCATGCTACAGAGGAAGGAGAAAACCTCCCTGGGCCTCTGCCAATCTCCCCTGAAGGAAAATTCATTCCTGACCCCAAATATGGTGATCAGCTAAACCCTCAAGCCAATGGGGGCTGCGGGATGTGGCGTGGGCCGAGGGATGTGCTGTCTGCCGCGTCCCGTAGCCCCCATTGGCCTGGAGCAACAAACCGCGGCCAGTGGGAGGCGCGACGAGCCAAACCTGCGGATGTGGCAGGTCAACAAACCGGCCCGGCACGCCCCGGGCTTTCCCTGAAGAAGCGGTGGACCACAGTTGAGAACCACCAGGCTATCCCATCATACCATCCCCTCCATAATTTATCAATCTTAATCTTGAAGCCAGATATGTCTTTTGCCCCCACTGCTTCCCTTGGAAGGCTATTCCAGAACGTCACTCCTCTGATGGTTAGAAACCTTCGTCTAATTTCAAGTCTAAACTTCCTAATGGCCAGTTTATATCCATTTGTTCTTGTGTCCACAATGGTACTGAGCTTAAATAATTCCTCTCTCTCTCCCTGGTATTTATCCCTTTGATATGTTTATAGAGAGCAGTCATATCTCCCCTCAGCCTTCTTTTGGTTAGGCTAAACAAGCCAAGCTCTTTGAGTCTCCTTTCATAAGACAGGTTTTCCATTCCTTGGATCAACCTAGTAGCCCATCTCTGTACCTGTTTCAGTTTGAATTCATCCTTCTTAAACATGGGAGACCAGAACTGCACACAGTATTCCAGATGAGGTCTTACCAGTGCCTTGTTCTGTTCTAACACCTCCTTATCTCTACTGAAAATACCTCGCCTGATACATCCCAAGAGCGCATTAGCTTTTTTCATGGCCATATCACATCGGTGGTTCATAGTCATCCTGTGATCAACCAATACTCTGAGGTCCTTCTCCTCCTCTGTTACATCCAACTGATGCGTCCCCAGCTTATAACAAAAATTCTTGTTATTAATCCCTAAATGCACTTTGCACAATTAAATGTCATCCTATTACTATTACTCCAGTTTACAAGGTCATCCCAGATCTTCCTGTATGATATCCCGGTCCTTCTCTGTATTGGCAATACATCTCAGCTTTGTGTTATCCACAAACTTTATTAGCACACTCCCGCTTTTTGTGCCGAGGTCAGTAATAAAAAGATTAAATAAGATTGGTCCCAAAACCAATCCCTGAGGAGCAACACTAGTAACCTCCCTTCAGCCTGACAGTTCACCTTTCAGTATGACCAGTTGTAGCCTCCCATTTAACCAATTCCTTATCCACCTTTCAATTTTCATATTGATTCCCATCTTTTCCAATTTAACTAATAATTCCCCATGTGGAACCGTATTAAATGCCTTACTGAAATCGAGGTAAATTAGATACACTGCGTTTCCTTTGTCTAAAAAATCTGTTACCTTCTCAAAGAAGGAGATCAGGTTGGTTTGGCATGATCTACCTTTTGTATTTTGTCCCAATTACCATTGACCTCAATGTCCTTAACTACTTTCTCCTTCAAAATATTTTCCAAGACCTTGCATACTACAGATGTAGAACTGTGTGTTTTGTTAAAAGTAGTTGAAAGATTTTTGTTGGTAGCAATCAGTTACGGCTGAAGATTATTAGAAACTTTTATATGGAGAGTGTTCTTGTTAATATTAGTACTGTGAACATGCCAATACTTGTCAGAAGCCCCATGACACAGAAGCATGACATTTGTTCTGAGGAGAATAAATTATGTCTTTACATTCATCCAGCTGTGTATTCTTATGGTAGAGTCTTTAGTGTGATTAATCACATGGCCATTTCACATTAGAACTGTCAAGAACCCTCTTAGTGCAAGAATAATAAATTAAATGCAGTCTAGTTATTGCTCGTGGCTTTCCTGCTGTGAACTCTATTTTTTTCCCCTTTCCCTTTCAAATTTCCTGGGCTTGTATACTTCAAGAGACGCATACTGCTGTGGACTTAAATTGGGACACCTCCCTGGACCTCCCAGATGCTAAGTTTTATAAAACCTACAACCAGTAGAAGTATTTCCACATAATTTTAACATCCACTTAAAACAAAAGTCTTTACACAAATAAACAGCCCCCTGGAGAATCTGAAACCCAAACACTGCAGCACTAAGACCTAGAGTGGATTTTCAAAGACACAATGGGGAGGAAGTAGGCACACAACCCATGTTGAAAGTCAGAGTCAGTGGAAGTTCTAGGTCTGACTCCCCATTTTGTCTTTCAAAATTTCACTCCTATATATGAAACTGTCTTAAACAAAAGGGATGCTGAATTCATTAGTTTTCATTATCCAAACTGAGAGAGAGGCCAGAAGAAAGTAAACAAAAGTTCAGTTGCTTATACACATACATAATTTTAAACACAGAAGAATCCCAATGAAGTCGATACACACTTTGCTGGATTGGAACCAGAGAGCCTAATCAGTGATGAATAAATTGAATTTTAAAAATATTGTCAGTTTTAATAATATAGGGTATATTAGTAGTATTAGAAAATATGTTTTTGCACTGCCAGTGTTAAAGGGTTTGTTAAATAGCATTTTAATTTTATGACCAAGGTATGTTCCGACAGAACAATGAAATCATCAGCCAATAAGAAGAGCTTTTCATTCTTATCCTCATTTAACAGTTTGCCTCTCTCCTATTTTTGTGTGTGCTAACACTGATGTTTACTGGTGAACATTACGTGGTGAAGCAATTTTGCATTTTATTACTGATGATTTGCAGGGTTTATATAGCCAGTTAGTCCAACTTTTTAAGAATGGCACCTTAAAGTGTACTCCAACTGGAAATTTTCATTATAACATTGGCGCAGGAAATGAATGTTTTGATATTGAGGTGTCAGATGATCCTATTTGTTATAAAAGTGGTAGTCCAGAATGGAACGAAGTGTTATTTCTGTAACTTCTGACAGCAACAATTCATCTTATTTAGTTGGCCAGCTTTAAAAAAAAGGGTATTCTAGAGGATCTAATGGAGTGATTAATGTATCTGTAGATCAACTTTACTTTGCTGCACAAACTTGGCATCTGTTTATCCAAATGAATTGGAAGTCTATTGCATATATTATACAGCTGCTTTGTCTACAGGAAAAAAAAGGAATAATTTGGTAGCATATTAATGTATTTTGCAGTAGTTTTGTGAAGTACAATGAATTGCTGTTTTTATGAGTAAGATTTTTGTCTATTATTTTCCTATGTACTTTTCACAACCTGAGTTCCTTACTGCATAAAATTCTGTTGTAATGGAGCAGTAGCACCCCTAGAATTAATGTTGTGACTAGCTTAATGTTTAACAGCTGATTTTTCTAAGTTTGATAAAGTGCACGTGGTTACTCAGATTGTCTTGAAAACTGCTATGTCTCATGGGGATCTACAGTAGGGTTAGCGGTCCAGTGAAGGTTGTCTGTAATGCTTTGTCCTCTTCCAGAATGTTGAGCGAACCTATATTTAAACCTCAAAAAACTCCAGGAAATAATAAGTTAGGATAAAACAAACATAAACCCCTGAAAACTAGGAAATACAGAATTAAAGTATACAACACCAGTGAAGCATAGGAAAAGCCCAGGTATCCAGTAGGAGAGCTGAACTTAGAATGGCAGTAGTTCAGTTTGACTGTATTGGACTAAATAGGCCTTACAATTTCTAGAAATACAAGAGGCTAGTATGGTGGTCTGTCCCCAACAGTGTCCTCAAAGAGCTTCCAGTCTGTCCTCCAATTCTCTTCCTGGTTATAGAAACAGAAGCTTCAGATTTGGGTTTGGTGGCTCACTTGGGTCTCTTGAAAGCTCATGGCCTATGGAATCCAAAGGAAACCAGACTACATATATATCTTTTGGAATTGAAGGCCATCAGACCCTATGGCTACCTTGTTTTTCCACAAGTGAGAAGACAGAAGTAAATACAGATGATGATTGAGTGACATGGGAACACTCAAAGAGAGGCTTGGACCACAACAATATGCCATAATGCTGCAGGTAGCAGTGCAGAGTGGGAAAGAGTTTAGAGGGTAGCAGTGCACATGATAAATAAAATACTCCAGTTAAGACAGCTTGGATCATTTCAGACTCTCATGTGATCCCCATAGCTTAAGGATTTTACAGAGGCTAAGGCCACACGGAAGGAAGATGTTTATCTTCAAGACACTTGTCTACCAGCACAGACTAGCTACTAAAATGGCAATTCAAGAAGGATTTAGGGAATTTTCAAATAGCTTTACTTTGTCTTAGATGTCCCCTATCCAGCTTGTACCCTAAATAGATATGTGCATAGTGACAACTTGTGTAAGGGACAGCTTTGGGAGCAAGACCTCTGGGCAGTAGCAGGCAAAAAGCTGGTTGAAGACAATCAGAAGAAGGATAACATTGAACACACTTTTTCCACTTTATCAGCTATCTTGCTGTAAACGCCTAGTGGAGATAAGGGCCAGGCAGTTTTTATTGCATGTACCTAGGTGTGAATGTGCCTAACTAAATCATGGTAAAAACTATAGAACCTTGTCTCCACTAGAATAGTACAGTGAGATAGACAACCCACAGAAGTTCTTACTGTAAAAAACCCCCACCTTTTTGGCAGTGAAGACATAGCCTTAGTGTCCATAACATGCTCTGTGCTGAAAATCAGCCAGTAACATTGTCTTACCAGAACACACATTGCTGTTTCCTGGGCTTCTGCTCTAAAAAAATGCATAACAAGTATTTGTCACTTTAGCTTTATACGGCACTTTATGCCCTGAGAGAGAAAGAGACAAGTTCCCTGCTCCAGAGAGCTTACAGTCTAAACAAGGCAAGACAAACACAGGGTGTAGGACAACAGTTCATAAGAGAAAGGAAGGAGAGTGAGAGGTCTTGAAAAGGAAAGCTTGAAGGAGGGAGTTGAAGGAATTGAGAGGGGCTCATGGCAAATGAGGGCAGGGAGACTTCTCATTAACTTTAATTTAGTTATGTGTTTGTTAGTGGGTGAGGGCATGCACAGGGATAGAGAGTAGCTTTAGTGCACAGCTGATTTTCTAGATTTACCTGCCAGAGTGACGGTGAATATACCAGATTTGTCTGTCTCTCTGAAATTGCGTATCATGTGTACCCGAAGAAGAGCTCTGTGCAGCTTGGAAGTGTGTGTCTTACACCAACAGAAGTTGATTCAGTAAAAGATGTTGCCCACCCACCTTGTCTCTTTAATATCCTGGGACCAACATGGCTACAACAACACTGCAAATATCATGTTTTGGTAGCCGAACCATGTATGTATTCTGCTACTTCATAACAAAAGACTTCATAAGATGAGGATGGTCCTGTTTTTCCATCACTTTACATATTACACATGTGATCTGTCACATAAAATCCCTTTATTCTCTGAAAAGTATTTTCTATTTATTTTGATTTAATGTATTAAAAGGCACCTATCCCAGGCTCTAGGTGCCCTGGAAGTCATTAGGAACTCAATCCATAACAACAGAAATAGTAACAAAGAACTGCACACTAGTGGAAAAGGGCAGCTTATTTACTGATGCTGCTGTCAGAGCAGATTATTAGATTATGCACTGGTTTGCTATTTATTTATCCTATGACTAGTTTGAGTTCAATCTCTAGTTCTCAGTCACTACAGCTCCTCAGTCTCCTATCCTGATTTATACTACCCAGCACTACTCCAGTGGAAAAGCCAATGTGCAGCTTTGTTTTTAAACATTTTGTTACAATATTTTGTTTGGAAGTGCAAGCAGCAGGACAGACTAGCTGCCTGAGTAAGTACCGAGGTGGGATCACATTCGGGGCAGCTCGGTGCTTGTGCCACTGTGGCTACACTTCTGTTTTTGTCGCTGTCATAAATATGAAGGGAAGGGGGAGAGAGGGTCTGATGCAGTGCTATAAAATCCTCTTTCCAGTAAAGGGTTAAGAAATGCAGGTAGCCAGACTGACACCTGACCTGGCTGGCATCTGACCAATATGGGGACAAGATACTTTCAAACTTTGGGAGGGGGGAAGGTTTTAGTGTGTGCCTTTGGGTCAGAGTGATCTTGGAAGACAGAAGGAACCTGCAGAAAATCAAACCTCCCTTTTCTGAAGTAAGTTTAGATAGCATAGCGCATAGATTTCTGTTTAATTTCGGCTTGGTGTATTCCCTGTGTTAGAAGAGGCAAGTGGGGGGGGGGGGGGAGTTATTCATGGTTTTCTGTAACTTTAAGGTTTTGTCCAGAGGGGGAAATCTCTCTGAGTTTGGAAATATAGTGCCCTGTGAAATAGTTACCATCCTGATTTTACAGAGATGATTTTACCTTCTTTATTTTTAATAAAATCCGTCTTTTAAGAAGCTGACTGTTTTCTATGGTGTTAAAACCCAGGGGGTGGGTTTTTAGATCACTGTGTAACCAATTGGTTGGGAGATTGTTCTCAAGCTTCCCCAGGAAAGGGGGTGTACGGCTTGAGGGGGTATTTTCGGGGGGAGAGAAGTTCAAGTGATTCCTTTCCTGGATTCCTGTTAGATACTTGATGGTGGCAGCGAGAAGCATTTCTCAGGGTGCAGGGAATTTTGTACCTTGGGGGATTTAACCTAAGCTGGTAAAAATAAGCTTAGGGGCTCTGCATGCGGGTCCCCACGTCTTTACCCTAGAGTTTAGAGTGGGGAGGGAACCCTGACATGGTGGCAGAGCGGTGGGATATATTGAACCAGAGATTTTTTTTTGAACCAGACACAAGGAGTTTAGAATTTTTTTTTCTTCTCTCTGACTCTTCCCTGTAGCTGCTGGAAGCAGGGAGGGGGGAGGGGTTAAGCTGCTAGGAGCTAGAGTATCTACATATGAAAGCAGGTAGTTAACCCCTACAGGGAATACCCAAGCAAGTTTTTTTTTCTTTTCTAACTCTATCGGGTTAAGACAGATTAAAAACAGAAAGGCTAAGATGACTGCCAGTGAAGCAGCTATTAAACTTGAGATAGCCCGGCTACAAGCTGATGAGGAGGAGAAGAAACATGCAAGACTGCTACAACTTAAACAGATGGAGATGGAAGAGAAAGAAAGAGAGAGGAAGCATGCTGAGGAAGAGAGGAAGCATGCTGAGGAGGAAAAAGAAGGAGAGGAAGTATGCTATGGAGGAGAAAGAAAGAGAGAGGAAGCATGCCCTGGAGATGGAGAAGACCAGGGCGGAGCAGAATCTACCGGATAACACTAATAATCCTTCCCCAACAACCCACAAATGGGAGCGACTATGTCCACCGTATGATGAATCCCGTGATATTGCGGAATATTTTCTCACCTTTGAGAGACTATGCAATCTCCATACCATTCCTGATGCTCACAAAATGACCATATTGGTAGCAAAGTTGCCTGGAAGTGCTCTGGACATATTCAATGACATGCCTCTTGATGAGGCTTCTGACTATGAGAAATTCAAGGATTTGGTTTTAAAACAATTTCAAGTTACACCTGAAACTTACCGAGTAAAATTTCGAACCCTTATCCGAGGGCCTGGACTAAGTAATGTAGCTTATGTAAACCGGATAAAGGAGCTGTTAAAAAAATGGGTCAAGGGAAGGAATGTTACTAGCTTTGAAGGAGTGTGTGATTTGATGGCTCAGGAACAATTCCTGAATATGTCCAAGGATGATATAAGACAGTGTTTATGGGATAAGAAAATGGACTCAGCAGACAGCCTTGCTGCTTATGCTGATCAATACGAACAGTCCCAGATCAGCAGAGGGGCAAGGAAATTTGGCACACAAGGGGTGCAGGAAGCAGAGAGGAACAACCCTGGTCATAGTTTGGGGAGATACCAGAAAGGAAAACCCGAGACCACACCCCCTCACCAGGAGCAGCCCAAGGCCCCACAAGAAAAAACCCAGACCCCTTATTACCCCACCACCCCATTCTCCAGCAACCCACCTCGCCCCACTGACCAGTCAGCTGGGCGATGTTTCAAATGTAACGAATTGGGGCATGTGAAGGCCAACTGCCCCAAGAACCCCAACAGAATACAGTTCATTGCACCGGGGTCACACCAAAGGTCCTCAGGCCCAGATGCCTCCCAGATACCCTTGGAACGAAGGGAAACGGTGAGTGTGGGCGGAAAGAAGGTTACAGCGTGGAGGGACACTGGAGCACAAGTGTTGGCTATCCACAAATCCTTAGTGCACCCCAGCTTAATCAACCCAGAGGCGCAAGTGATGATTCAACCCTTCAAGTCCAAATCTTTTGATTTACCTACAGCCGTGTTGCCTGTCCAGTACAAGGGCTGGTCAGGAAATTGGACTTTTGCAGTCTATGATGATTATCCCATTCCCATGTTGGTGGGGGAAGACTTGACCAATTGTGTGAAGCTAGCCAAGAGGGTGGGAATGGTCACCCGCAGCCAGGCTAAGCAAGCTGTCACACCTAGCTCTGTTCCTGAGACTTCCACCAGAACCCCATCTGTACTACCAGAGACCCAGATAGAGGTGGTGGAACCGGACACCCTGCCAACGACTGCAACAGCCATCATAGATCCAGTCACAGAAACCCAACCAAAGCCAGTCTCGGAACCGGAACTGGCAAAGCAACCAGCACCAGAACCATTGCCAGCACTGAGTCCAGCGCTTGCAACCCCATCTACCATGCCAACACCCGAGGGCACCACCGAGCCTGCAATGGCAGCAGCAGCCAATAACTCCATACAAGACGCTCAGCCAGAGCCTGAATTACCACATTGTGCACCAGCGGAGAGCGGTTCACAGTCAACGGAAACAACCCCATCACCTACATCGCTTCCAGAGGGACCCAGCCCAGGTCCACAACCCAGTGAGGAACTGATGTCTCCAGCATCTAGGGAACAGTTCCAAGACGAGCAGGAAGCAGATGAAAGCCTACAGAGAGCTTGGACAGTGGGACGGAGCACCCCACTGCCTCTCAGCTCTTCTAATCGATCCCAGTTTGTTATAGAAAAAGGACTTCTATATAAGGAGACTCTTTCTGGTGGACACCAGGAAGACTGGCGTCCTCAGAGACAGTTGGTGGTTCCAACTAAGTACCGGCTAAAGCTCTTGAGCTTAGCCCATGATCATCCTAGTGGTCATGCTGGGGTGAACAGAACCAAAGACCGTTTGGGGAGGTCATTCCACTGGGAGGGAATGGGCAAGGATGTTTCCACCTATGTCCGGTCTTGTGAGGTGTGCCAAAGAGTGGGAAAACCCCAAGACCAGGTCAAAGCCCCTCTCCAGCCACTCCCCATAATTGAAGTTCCATTTCAGCGGGTAGCTGTGGATATTCTGGGTCCTTTTCCGAAAAAGACACCCAGAGGAAAGCAGTACATACCGACTTTCATGGATTTTACCACCCGATGGCCAGAAGCAGTAGCTCTGAGCAACACCCGGGCTAAAAGTGTATGCCAGGCATTAACAGAGATTTTTGCCAGGGTAGGTTGGCCCGCCGACATCCTTACTGATTCAGGAACTAATTTCCTGGCAGGGAGCATGAACAGCCTGTGGGAAGCTCATGGGGTGAACCACTTGGTTGCCACCCCTTACCACCATCAAACAAATGGTCTGGTGGAGAAGTTTAATGGAACTTTGGGAGCCATGATACGTAAATTCGTAAACCAGCACTCCAACGATTGGGACCTAGTGTTACAGCAGTTGCTCTTTGCCTACAGGGCTGTACCACATCCCAGTTTAGGGTTTTCACCATTTGAACTTGTGTATGGCCGCGAGGTTAAAGGGCCATTACAGCTGGTGAAACAGCAATGGGAGGGGTTTACGCCTTCTTCGGGAACTAACATTCTGGACTTTGTAAGCAACCTACAAAACACCCTCCGAGACTCTTTAGCCCTTGCTAGAGAAAACCTAAAAGGGGCTCAGGAAGAGCAAAAGGCCTGGTATGATAAACATGCCAGAGAGCGTTCCTTTAAAGTAGGGGACCAAGTCATGGTCTTGAAGGCGCTCCGGGCCCATAAAATGGAAGCGTCATGGGAAGGGCCATTTACGGTCCAAGAACGCCTGGGAGCTGTGAACTATCTCATAGCATTCCCCACCACAACTCTCAAGCCTAAAGTGTACCATGTTAATTCTCTAAAGCCTTTTTCCCCCTGAGAATTGAAGGTTTGTCAGTTTACTGCCCAGGGAGCAGAAGACGCTGAGTGGCCTGAAGGTGTCTACTATGAAGGGAAAAATGACGGTGGCGTGGAAGAGGTGAACCTCTCAATGACCCTCGGACGTATGCAGTGCCAGCAAATCCAGGAGCTGTGCACTAAATTCGCACCGATGTTCTCAGCCACCCCAGGACTGACCGAACGGGCATACCACTCCATTGACACAGGTAATGCCCACCCAATTAGAGCCTGACCTTATCGAGTGGCTCCTCACGCCAAAACTGCTATAGAATGGGAGGTTCAAGACATGCTACAGATTGGTATAATCTGTCCCTCTAGCAGTGCATGGGCCTCTCCCGTGGTTCTAGTCCCCAAACCAGATGGAGAAATACACTTTTGCGTGGACTACCGTATGCTAAATGCTGTGACTTGCCCAGACAACTATCCAATGCCTCGCACAGATGAACTATTGGAGAAACTGGGACGTGCCCAGTTCATCTCCACCTTAGACTTAACCAAGGGGTACTGGCAGGTGCCGCTAGATGAATCCGCCAAGGAAAAGTCAGCCTTCATCACCCATGTCGGGCTGTATGAATTTAATGTACTCCCTTTCGGGCTGCGGAATGCACCTGCCACATTCCAGAAACTGGTAGATAGTCTCTTAGCGGGATTGGGAGAATCGGCAGTTGCCTATCTTGACGATGTGGCCATATTTTCTGACTCATGGGCCAAACACCTGGAGCATCTCCAGAAGGTCTTCGAGCGCATACGAGAGGCAGGACTAACTGTTAAGGCTAAAAAGTGTCAAATAGGCCTCAACAGAGTGACTTACCTTGGACACCAGGTGGGTCAAGGAACTATTAACCCCCTACAGGCCAAGGTGGAGCCTATCCAAAAGTGGCCTGTCCCAAAGTCAAAGAAACAGGTCCAATCTTTCTTAGGTTTGGCCGGATATTACAGGCGATTTGTATCGCACTACAGCCAAATCGCCGCCCCTCTAACTGACCTAACCAGAAAGAACCAGCCAAATGCAGTTCAGTGGACTGATGAGTGTCGGAAGGCCTTTAACCAGCTTAAAGCAATACTCATGTCTGACCCTGTGCTAAGGGCCCCGGACTTTGATAAACCGTTCCTAGTAACCACAGATGCGTCCGAGCGTGGTGTGGGAGCAGTCTTAATGCAGGAAGGACCAGATCAAGAATTCCATCCTGTCGTGTTTCTCAGCAAGAAGCTGTCTGAGAGGGAAAACCACTGGTCAATCAGTGAGAAGGAATGTTACGCCATTGTCTACGCTCTGGAAAAGCTATGCCCATACGTTTGGGGACGGCGTTTCCACCTGCAAACCGACCATGCTGCACTACAGTGGCTTAATACCGCCAAGGGAAATAACAAAAAACTCCTTTGATGGAGTTTAGCTCTCCAAGATTTTGATTTTGAAATACAACACATTTCAGGAGCTTCTAACAAAGTGGCTGATGCACTCTCCTGTGAAAGTTTCCCCGAACCAACTGGTTAAAATCGTCCTTGCAATGTGGACAATATTGTTAGTCTTTATCCAGTTATTAGTATATTTGGAGATTCATGTGTCTTATTACTTTTGTTTTCTTTTAGAGCTCCAGGAAGAAATCACAGCCAGTGTTTCACACTATCGGTGATTTGGGGGGCGTGTCATAAATATGAAGGGAAGGGGGAGAGGGTCTGATGCAGTGCTATAAAATCCTCTTTCCAGTAAAGGGTTAAGAAATGCAGGTAGCCAGACTGATACCTGACCTGGCTGGCATCTGACCAATAAGGGGACAAGATACTTTCAAACTTTGGGAGGGGGGAAGGTTTTAGTGTGTGCCTTTGTCTGGGTCAGAGTGATCTTGGAAGACAGAAGGAACCTGCAGAAAATCAAACCTCCCTTTTCTGAAGTAAGTTTAGATAGCATAGCGCATAGATTTCTGTTTAATTTCGGCTTGGTGTATTCCCTGTGTTAGAAGAGGCAAGTGCGGGGGGGGGGGGAGTTATTCATGGTTTTCTGTAACTTTAAGGTTTTGTCCAGAGGGGGAAATCTCTCTGAGTTTGGAAATATAGTGCCCTGTGAAATAGTTACCATCCTGATTTTACAGAGATGATTTTACCTTCTTTATTTTTAATAAAATCCGTCTTTTAAGAAGCTGACTGTTTTCTATGGTGTTAAAACCCAGGGGGTGGGTTTTTAGATCACTGTGTAACCAATTGGTTGGGAGATTGTTCTCAAGCTGTCCCAGGAAAGGGGGTGTACGGCTTGAGGGGGTATTTTGGGGGGGAGGGAAGTTCAAGTGATTCCTTTCCTGGATTCCTGTTAGATACTTGATGGTGGCAGCGAGAAGCATTTCTCAGGGTGCAGGGAATTTTGTACCTTGGGGGATTTAACCTAAGCTGGTAAAAATAAGCGTAGGGGCTCTGAATGCGGGTCCCCACGTCTTTACCCTAGAGTTTAGAGTGGGGAGGGAACCCTGACAGTCGTGTTCACTCAATCAAAGCTGGCGGTGTTTGTCTACCCAGGCTGGAAATTACACCTCCAACTCAAAGTGAAGATGTAGCCGCAGAAAGATGGATGAGTGGAAACTAATTCACTGTTATTAGCTCAATTTAATGAAATGATTTTATTTTTACTAAGACTGATTCGGCCTACTTTAAAAAAAAATGGGCTGGATTTTCAAAAGCACTCAGCATTGACTCAACTCTGCTCCCACTGATGTCAACAGAAGTTTTCCTAGTGACGTTAGTGGCAACAGAATTAGGCCAGTTCTGAGTCTTTTTGGAAATCCCAACCAGCATGTATTGAAAGATTTAGGCAGTTTACAAGAATAAACAAATGACAGCCTGGTAGAGAGAAAGCTGAGCTGGAAAAAATGCAACTGTGCCAAGGTTCAATGATATTTCCAAAGTCCCTGGTACTTAGGAGCATTTGATTCACCTCTTTCTGTGGAAAGAAACACTTTTTCTTAATGCAGGCATTCAGGTTGTGTTCTGTCACTTTATACGCTGTAGGATTACATCCAGTGCCTCTGTTGCTTCGGTAATGTGACATAACCCAGGAGGTGCTATGACAACTCTAATAAAATAAATTGTCTTTTTCCAGAGGAAGCAGTACCTTGCTGGTAGGAAATTACCAGGGCTGCTTACAAAGCAGCAAGTGGCTTTTTCGGCAGCCACCCAAAATGTATTGGTTAATTTACCACTATCTGTAGTCTGTCAGCGTTTTTACTTTAATTTGCATTTGTTGCTGTCCTATATATCCTCTGTCTTTACACTGTTTTTTGAATTGCAATATAGTCCACAGAAACATGCATTATTGAAGATGATCTTTGGATATTCATTCATTGTATTGTAAACAGAAATTCAGTTGCTCTCTCCATGGAAGTTACCCGTTGAGCCCTTAGGCTAGCCTGTTATGTTGTAACTAAATTGATCTGATTTCCAGTTAAAAGCAAAAAGAACTGTTGACAATGACTATCTAGCTTGATTCTTTGCATATTACTAAATTCTTTAGAGATCTTCTTTCCATAACCTTTCAGTTTATTGAGACTTTCAGATAGCTGTTTCTTTTCTTGCCCCGAGGTGCACGTTGTACTTTGACTGTATTAGTGCATAGTGGGATTACATTGTAAGGGATCCATATCATTGATATTTATATGTCCATATCTAGGGCATCATACAGCTAGTGCCCAGAGCAGTGCTAACTGTTCTAGACAGGATAAGTTACAGGTAGGGCCATGACTTTGCTGGCAAGTGTTGAGTGGGGCAGAGCCTTTGCCTGATTTCCATCTTGCTCCATTTGGAGAGGCAAGCAGTTGATGTTCTTGCACTCCAGGATGGTCGTTATGCCTGAGCCTTTATACCATTCCCCACTCTTCATGTATCCATGCAAAGTGAGGTGCAAGCTAGTCCTAAAGGAACACGCAGAAAAGGCTTACCAAAAAGCTTTACAATAGTCACAAAAAACACAGAGATCATGGTGAGAAGACCTCTGAAACATTCTGTAACCTGTAAAGCATCAGGTTAGCATCAGGTAACACCTCATTACCCAGGTGTAACAGAACATGTGTTCTTTAGCCTATAATAGGCATGAGGTAGAATGCTTTCTGAAATTCCCACTGAGACATGGTGCCTCTACACCACTCCTAATGTGGGTAGTGGACTGTGCCTTAAAGACAGGAGTGGCGCCAAGGTTTTTGCCGCCATAGGTGGCAGTGCTCCTCCTCAGTAATTGGCGGCACTTTGGCAGCAGCTCCTCCTCTGAAGCTGCGTTCTCGGCGGTGTTTTGGCGGCCGCTTTTCTTGCCGCCCAGAGAAAAACCTGCCGCCAAATCACTGCCGAAATGAGTCGCCGCCAAAATTCTGCCGAGGGTGGCGAAATGCTGCCCCCCAAATCCTGCTGCCCTAGGCAACCACCTAGGGTCGCCTAGTGGAAGCGCCGGCCCTGCTTAGAGACACATTTGAGTCTTTATTGTTCTGTGTTGTGGTTCATAGAACAAATCTGCCCCAGCACAGTGTTATCACCCAAAATTTGAAATAAACTAATTAATAAAAATATTTTCAAGTTCCATTAAGTTTATAACATATTCATGGTCCTCATTATGCAAGGCGCTGTGGAAACACAGAACAAAAAGGTTGTCCCTGCCCCAAAGTACTTGCAATCAAAGCAGAGGACAAAAGATGGATATGGACAGACGGGGAAGTACAAGGAAACAATGAGATATTTTTAGTAAGCATGGTAGGCTGCTATTTCAGCACACAAGAGGACTTACCATTGTCAAGTTTTTATAGGCATCATGGCAAAGGAGAGTTTTGAGGAGGGATTTGAAGGAGAATAATGAGTGAGTTTGCAGATGTTTACAGGGAGGTTCTCTCAAGCATAAGGGGCAGCATGGGAGAAAGAACTATGGTGCTTGTTTGAAAATTTAACAACTGGGCAATGGTGGCTGGTATCATGGGCTGATCGAAGGTAGGAATCAACATTTCAGTAATGAATGAAAGATATTAGGTAGGGGATAGATTGAAAAGGGCCTTGAAAGTGAAGAGAAGCAGTTTTTGTTTGATGCAATAGAGAGGAGGGAGCCAATGGAGGGATTCCAAGAAAGGGGTGATATGGTCAAAATGATGGGCTAGGAAAACAATCTTTGCATCAGCATTCTGAATGGATATCAATGGGGCAAGATTGCATTTGTCAAGGCCAGAGAGAAAGATATGGCAGAAACTGTGATATGACGAGAACTTGGATAAGAATTTTAGCTGTATGGATGGATAGGAAGGCTGTATTTTAGTGATTTTATGTAGAAAGAATCTACACGGTTTAGACCTACTCTGAATTTGAGGACTTTAATAGAGGTTTGAATCAAAGATGACATCCAGGTTGTGGGCCTGAGTGACAAGCAGGATGGTGGTGGTGTTCACAGTGATTGAGGAAGGAGGTGTGTGGGATGGCCTGGGGGGAAGGATTAAGAGCTCTGTTTTAGCCATGTTGAGCTTGAGCTGATGGCTAAACATCTTGAAGGAGATGTCAGAGAGACAGACCAGATTTTAGTTTGGACAGAAGAGACAGGCCGGGAGTAGAGAGAATCGTCAGCACTGAGATGGTAGTTGAATTTGTGTTTGCAGATGGGATCACTCAGAGATAAAGTGGGTAGGGGGAGAAGAAAGGGGACCAAGGACAGAGCCCTGTGGAAATGTCACCAAAAGTTGGAGGCAGATGAGGAGAATCCTCCAAAGGATATGCTGAAGGAGTGATTAGAGAGGTAGGAGGAGAACTATGTCATGAAAGCCAAGGTGAGGACACAGATTTCAAGAAGAGGAGCATGATTGATGGTACCAAACATGGCTGACAGCTCAAGGAAGATGAGGATGGAGTGCTGGCTCTGACCTTTGGCTAGGAAGAGGTCCTTAGAGATTTTAGTGAGTGCTTTCAGTGGAGTGCAAGGAGCACAAATTAAGTGTTTTAAAAAGTCAGTTTTAAATTCTTATTATTCAAGGGGGGAAAACAGGTTAACGGTCAAGTATGGCCCTGAATTTAGATCTGAACTGAGTCTTAATTGTTTACAACTCAGCTCACAAGAGACCAAATCCTGCTTTTGGCTGCATGTACATGGCTCCTGCTGGAAGTCAAAAGGAGCCCTGTGTTCTACATCTGAGGGCAGACTTTGACTCCCAGCAGGTGCTGTGAATAGTGTATAATTTTGTGCTTATCACAAGGAGAAACAGGTAGGAAATAATGCAGACCTTTCTCATCTCCACCGGAGAGCTCTTTGGCTTGTATGTTTATTCATTTCTTTCCCCTCATATATATGCATACCTAAGAAAAATGCTTTTAAATCTGATACACTGAAGTTCAGAAAGCCATCTGCTAAGTTTGCAGCCACTTAGTATGTTTTCATGCAGTTTAATATTCTGTCATTCTGCTACTCAGAGTAAGTGTTCCACACATTTCAGCTGTTTGTTTAGGTTACCTGGCATTTTGAATACTATGCAGAGTGATTGTGTGAGGATGTGCTTCTAAATATTCTGAATCCTATCAGCAGTTCATATTTCAGTGTATAGCAGAATTTGAAATATTAAATACTGTGTCATTGAATAAGTTCCTTCAACTACACTTGTGCAAAGTTGACAGAGTCTTGTGGCACCTTATAGACTAACAGACGTATTGGAGCATAAGCTTTCGTGGGTGAATAGCTGCATCCGACGAAGTGGGTATTCACCCACGAAAGCTTATGCTCCAATACGTCTGTTAGTCTATAAGGTGCCATGGGACTCTTTGTCGCTTCTACAGATCCAGACTAACATGGCTACCCCTCTGATATTTGTGCAAAGTTGTTTACTTCCAAGCGAACGTGTAACTATCCAAAGCAAAGTCCATTTGGTATAGACTAACACAGGTTTATGCATAGAAATTCAATGAGTTCATTGCACATTTGCAGTGTGTTTAGTAGTCAGAATACATTGATTCTTCATATAGTATACTGACAGAGTACTGAGTTTTATTTTTGTCACCACTCTGAACAGAGCATTCAGAATATGTAACTATTTGGAATATAAATTGAATGCAAAGGTATTATTACCTTGAGCAATAATGATGAATAATTCCTCACTTCAGTGATATTTAAAGAGAATTTCTAAGTCATGAATTTGCTTAAAAATCTTTTGGTAAATGACACTTTTCATGAGCATTGCTTACCAAAGCCTCAGGTATATGTTATGGAGGTCTCAATAGCAATTCCATAGTTAAGCTTGCCTGGAGGTTTCAACTGAAATCACAACTCCTCTTTTTCAGACTTTAATGATTGAGTTTAGTCTCCCAATTAGTACAACTCCTCTTCCGAGGGCACTTGAAATTTCTTTGATTTTTTTAAGTGAAATTTATGCTAACCATTGCAGAAGAAAACATCTAAAATGTTTTATTTTTGCTGAGTTTTCCTCCCATTTCCTTGCCATTTACATAGTCCCCACAAATTCCATTCTCTCTCTCTGCCACTTCCCATACACATTTTGGTAACATCTGCAATATTGGAACTTTACATACAAAATTAAGCAGAACTGTTATCTCCCTTACTCATCATACCTTACATGAGTTATGCCAAGATTAACATATGGAACTGCTCAAATCAGTAAACTACCCCTTTCAACAAAAAGGAAAATTTTCAAAATTTTTCATTTTCTTCATCAAATTGTGCTTTAATGAAATGTTTTCCTACCGCCTGAATCACCAGCTGTGCTGTGCACGTAGTGACAGTGAGCCAGAAAAACAGACTGGGCATGAGATGGACTCTGTAAATGAGGGTGAGCAGAGATGGGGAGAGGAAGGCAAAGTAAGCTATCCAACAAATCAGTACTTTCTTTGAGACCTCTGCTATTTGTTTAATTTAGCTGCCAAGACTTTAATTAAGTACAGTGTACTTAGTCTGATTAGGCAGTCAGTGAAGTTGCTTAAGGACTTTCTCATTTCAACAATATCAAATTTAGAAAATAATTTATTAGTGAAATAAGGTACCAGGATCATATTGGAAGTGCTTGATGAGCAATATTTTCTGGAAAAATGGTACATCTTAAACCATTATTTAAAAAAAAAATTTTAATCGGAAGCAAAGGCAAAATTTACTTTATAGAAATGACAGCCAGAGACAGCAATCTGCCTAACCCACGAAATGTTGATAGTGGGACACTTACACAGATTTGCCATGTGAATTGTAGAATATTTAAAACACTTCTATGTAAATGATTTATATTTATCACCTCAGTGAAGAAAGTGCTCAAGTTTAGTCATTTATCTATTGAAATAACCACCATGTAAACCCTATGGATGGTTCTGATTCAATGCTTACCCAATGGACAAGTGAAGTTAAGGAGGTTATATTGCTGATCAGATTTGAGATGAAAACTGGAATAAGTTTGTTAAGCATCTAGACAAGTGCCTTTTAGAGCAACAAAGTTTAATCACTGAGATGGCTGCTCACATTTGATGTAGAACCAGCTGAAAGGATTAGATTCTGAATAAAACCCCTCATGCTCTCAAGTACATAGAGATGGGGCTATGGGAAGATGGACAATAATGTAGCATAATAAAGAGTTCAAAGGATTGCCTAGAACTTCTTATAAAAATGGGAGTATGGGAGACAATTTAAATGGAAGATGGATGAGAGCTGGAGACAGCCACCCAAGAAAACAAGACGTAGCAAAAATTATTCTGTGCATGTACAATGCCCTGATCCACAATCCTTATTAGAGCATCTAGGTACTACTATAATACAACTATTAAATAATATAAATGCATTCCTACAGCTTATCATTAGATTGGATAGAGTGTATGTATGTATTCCTGGAAATGTATTGTTAGCAATTAATGGTTAAGTTGAGAAAGCCTTTACTTTGTTCAGAAATCCTTCTGAAGTTTGAAAAAGGCATAAAGTTAGTGTATAGAAAGGGGAGGTGAAGACATCTGCCCATTCCTTATTATTGTGTAATCGGTGCTTTGTATACTCTGTGGCAAGTTGGATCTCAGTTCTGCAGAAAGGCCTCTGGATTCTGTGGCAGTGTCATTTGTATTTAAAAAAATGGAGGGTTTGGATTAAATAAATGTAATGAATGAATAACTCAGTCACTACAGCAGCCCCTCTGTTATTTGTCTGATATTAAATTCAGTTCATTTATGCTGTCCCCACAGATTTCACTGTGCCAGACATTTTCATACTGATAATTTATAACTGCAACAAAAAAGATAATCAGGGCACACCTGGCAGGTTTGGCAGTTGAGTAAAGCACAGCTGGAGCCCTTGGCAGTTGGGGATCGCCATCTTGGGTTTGTTTCTGTTAAAATGGTCAGAAGTGAAATAGTTGATAATGTTGAAATTGCTATCTCTAGTTTTTAGAGTTAACACCCTATTGAGATAGATGGGACAGTCCGTACAATTTATAGCACAGTTTGGGCAGATATTACACTCAGTTCACATTTTTAAAAGTTTTCTTCACTTCCAGGATGGCTAGAAAAATACTGGATTTTCAAATAAAAGGTTAGATCCTGTCGCATAAACCTCTGATAATGGCTATAGCATATCAATAACTGCAGAACACACTGGGCTCCGAATAGCCAGTCAGCCAGCAGAAGGGCCCCCTTCCAGAAAGGTGAAATCTGACCTTGCCTGACCTAAACCAAGACAAGACAAAACTATTACTTATGCCATGTGCTTAACTGTAAGGCCATGAGTAATTATGCATTGCCTAATGGTAGATGGGTTAGGCCTCTCTTCCTGCCAGCTCCAATTTTTCTCTCGGGCCACAGTCATGCCATTTGGTCTGCCTTTTAGTGGGTGTTGACTCGACCCTTCGGTCAGATCCCCAATCCATCTTTCTTCCTGGGGTGACAGAGTCCTAAGGAAGTTATGGGATCCCCCAGCCTCATGATTGGGGAGATCTTCAACCCGCCTGTTGCCTGCGATGGGTGGCCAATACCAGCTGTGTTGTTCTAAAGGTCTTTACCCTCTCCTTCCTTCCCCAAGAGAAAGTCCGGAAGTAAGGGTTTTCATGCCCTTCGTAAGGAGGGGGTTGGTGGGGAGGCTGGGCCTTCTCATTCCACTAAGTTCCAGCCCAGGACCCAGTAAGAGGCACCAATGTCCAGCACCCAGGAATGCCGTAACACTGTCTCCCTGGGCCACTTCCTACCACCTACTCTCTCACCAAAGTCTTACAGTTTGTCTCGAAGTAGTAAAATAATGGAACCTTCAGCCTTTCTCGGCTCAGTAGGGAAGCTTTTTCTCTCCAGGAAAAGGTTTCTCTAGCATCCTTCCTCAGGAACTCTCAGGACAGATCTCTCTCTGCCCTATTAGGTCCCTTTTGAGCTGCATGGCTCCCTTTTAAGCTTTACTACCAGCTGAAGCATGCTCTGCAGGTGGGGCTGGGTGGGGTCGCCTGGGTCCACAGTTGCTCCTTAACCCCTTCATTTCCAGTGTGAGGGGGAGGGTGTTACACTCCCTATCAGTATAACACCCTAGTCCCATTGAAGTAAAAATATGTGCATGCACCATTATTGCTTCAGGAACACAAGAAACTGAATTAAAATGGGCCTGATTCTGATCTATTTTGCCCCATTGTAACTCTTTTGGCTCAACTGATTTTCGTCAGAATCAGGCCCAGTCATCTATTTTCAACTTTAATTTTTAATGGGATTTAACTCTCCCAAAGTAGTTAAATTTTAAAAATTGCATTAATCTAAAACTTGCAATCTGATTTTTCTAGTCACCTCAATATGGCACAAAATGTCAAAGAAAGAAATTACAAGCTTTGCTCTATATATCCTAGAGGGAAGAGGAATTTCAAGTTCAGTGTTATTTCCTTAGTAAAAATACATTTGAAAGGAGAATGACTTGTACCAAAGTGTTCTTTATATAGAATTGTAGACAGATTTTCGTTGTTGTTTTGTGTAAAATAGAAAAATCTTATTCACATAAAGAAAACCCACAAACCACCCCCCCAGTATTTATTATTTAGTTATTACATGAATTTAGCAATTGTTTTTGGTAATTGTTAGATGAGGTTACAAATACTTTTCCAGCTTTGCTTTTACTCATGCAGCGTTACATTTATTTTAATGGCATTAAAGGCATAAAACACTTGTGTAATAGTTTGCTGCTCAAGCATTTTGCAGCAGTTCAGATTTGGAAACTGGTTTCTTTGAGGTGGACACAGGGTGCACTACAGCCTTTACATAATCACATTAATCCTAAACTAACAGTGTCTAAGAATTGGTAATTAGGAGAACATAAAACAGTTGCTAATAAATAGAAGCGGTTTTGCAATTTATGGGCATTTATCTTCAGGAGGTGGGACCCACTTGCTTTGTAGTTGTTATGAAAAATCAAATGAAGACAAAGGGGAAAGAAATTGCCCTAGGGAAGTTTAAAAATGAATTTTTATTTCACACAGACTGGTAAAGTGTAACCGCTGAAAACATTGCTTGCAAATGATTTATTTCTTCCTGAGATGGGAGCTCTATCCCAAAGGAGTATTGTTCATCATTATTCCTTTTAATTTATATTTGAAGATAATAAAGCCTGAAGGACAGATTGTAAAGCCTCTAAGTTCAGTGGTGCCCACACAAGTAGAAACCATTTTGGGTAATATGGAAGTTATCTAAAGCAATCTTTCATCTTTGGTAAATCTAAATAAATCATTCCAGCCAATAGGACAATGTTCATGTTCTTGCCCTTCAGTGCATTAAGGAAGTTGGTGCAAGCGTCAGTGAAAAAATCTTGTTTCATAATGCTACAGTTCACATTTATCAGAGTAAAAATATTGCATCTTCTGCCTTCAGTTTCCTCAGCTGAGGAGGCCAAATACAGAGAAATAAGAACCTAAAGTGCAAAATGGTGTAAATGCACTGGAAACAATGGACAGACTCAAACCTGATACTCAAAACAAAAAAAATAAAAGATTATGCTATGATCTTGTGGTGTGGGAATTTAGGGACTATTTGGAATCACTAACCACATGGTTGGTTTTCCCAGTTGTACATAAGAGTAACTTGACAGGTAAGAGAGTAATGGAGAAGTGCCATTTCACCTTATTCTGAAAAATGATAGGGAAAGTGTAATGCTTTGTAAAGCTCTAAAGCATAACAAACCTATTCCAGTAATCTCTTTATCTTAATCCCTCTGTACTCATTATAGCTGTAGGCTTGAGTAATATTTATGACTTCTTTCTGAAAAAGACACTTGAAAACATAAAGACCTGCATTTTTAAGAGTTACTAGTAAGGTAAGATGGTCAACCCAAATCACTGATCACTTTTGACAAGTTCAAACAAAAAGTAATTCCGATAAAATGATGGTTCACTTCTATGCAAAAGCAATGATGCATCTTTTGTTAGTGGGAGGGTGAGATTAAATGTCTGGTTTTGATCTGTTGTGATGATGTAACAATTCCCTATTGTCTGCACTTAATTCTGAAACTCTGCCCTGAAATTTAGATCTTATGCAGGAGACAGAGAGATTAGTTCAGTGGGCCAATGGGAAGGCAAGAAGTTTGTTAGCCCTTTCCTGAGAACATAGGTGATCTATAGTCCCAGTGGATGGCATTGTAAATCTGTCCGTTTTAATCTGAGAAATAAAGAAAGCTACTGAATTTTGCAACTGGCAGTGAATTGAAAGGTGATACAGAAAAACTGTCCGAGCTGAAAAAGTGCCACATTATTATATATCTTTGATATAGAAATTGACCGTGAAGTACTCCATCATTTCATAATGTACACCTCACATTTAGGGCTAGGGTCTGCAAGTACATGGAGCGTACTTTCCTTGTGGCTTCCCTGTGACTTCCATAATCACAGCTGTTGCTTCTACACAGGACTGTTGTTTCCTAACCCACTGCTCCCATCTGGGGCTGTAAGCCACTCTAAAGGGGGCTGGCAGGGGAGGCAGCAGAGCTCTGGTTAGAAAACAGGCCAGGTAGGCTTGGAGGAGTGAGCTACATCTTCTAGGGAAGATGCAGCTGTCACAGTCCCTCGCATGCTGGGGAGTTCTGTGTGTGTGGAAGGGGAGGAAGAAATGTGTCTTTTGAAGCCCAATCATTCCTGGAGGTCCCTCTGGAAAAGCACAGCTACATGCCACTCCTTGATCTATCTGGCACAATCTGGCCATCAACTTTTCTCGGGAAAACAATAATTCAAGAAATGTTATTTTAATGGGGGAGGGAAGTTCCCTCATGACATACAGAAGAAAACTCATGCTTTAAACCCCACTGGCATCCATGAGGTTCTACAGCATATCTGTCAACTAAGCATGGCTAGATGAGATGCTTTTCAAAGCCAGTCAACACCACCCCTTATTCAGTGGGAGATGGCATTGCTAAACAACATGATTTCAGGTATGCTGTACAAGTTTGCTAAACTTTTTAAGTGGCTCTACTATGTAACATCCATGACAGCTGCCTCATCTAAGCAGAAACCCAACCAAGGGAGGATTTTAGCAGAGCCTGCAGTAGTAGCATTCACAATACAGGAACATTTTAGTGATGTAAAGTACAAACACGTGAACAAAGAGGAGGGAAAGTGTCTCCTCGCGTGGGCTACTACTGTGAGAGAAGTGCAGTTCCCAGCCCTGCTGCCATTCTCTATCTTGCCCAAAGGAAAAAGTTGCTCAACTGCTGAGCTGATGTGCTCAGCTGTTTTCAGTTTGTGACAAATCTGGAGCTTGGAAAGTAAACTTTGAAATGTTGAACAATTTTTTTCTACAGCAAAATGTAATTAAAAATAGAGTGAAATAAGACTCGTGTTTTGATTAAGTGGGCAATGGGCATGTATCCTGCCTTCAACCTGCTGCCACCAACATTATTTTCCTGGCACATCCTTGATTTGGCCATCTCCCATTTCAAGTCCCTCTGTTGGCTTCCCATTCTCCACTGCAGCAAACACAAACTTCTGTCTCATCTTCAGGACTGTTTATAATCTAACCCTTCCCTACCTGTTCATACTATTGTCTTACTGTGATATTGACTCCTGCCTTTGCTCTGTCAGTGGTGCCAGCTTTAATCACCTGCAAGTACGGTAACACTTGCATCCATGCTGCCTAATACATGTCAAACTCTGTAAAGCCACCGTATTTTCCTCTTGCACGTTCCTCCTCAAGGCTGACCTCTGCCATGATGCCATCAGAAATCTGAAATCTGTAATGGACAGGCAGGTATCCAGCTGTGATGGCTGCTACTGATTGACTTTACACACCTGTGAATTGTGCACACGGCTACTCTAAGCTAAAACATCCTGTTGTTATTGTTACCTCTTCCTCCTTCCCCATTGCCCATTTGTTTGCCTCACCTGTCTTGTCTTTTAGACTGTAAGATCTTTGGGGGCACATATGGTATGTTTGTACAGCACCTAACATAATGAGACATTCACTTAGTTGAGGTCCCTAAGCATTACAGCAATATATATAAATTATAATAATGACAATCTATCATTCTTTGGTACTTCGGGGATCTTAAGAAAATGAATGATGCAAAAGATGCCAGTTTTGGTCCATGTGAATTTTGGTAACCGTTTGGTGATTACTTAGCTTCTGAGTTATGTTTGAATTTTTAATACATTCAAAACAGAAAACTCAAAGGATATGTCTACACTGCTGTCGGGAGGTGTGATCACAGCACATGTAGACTGACTCTAGCTAGATCAAAGCGGACTTGGATATGTGTACGTATGCTGAAATCACACCTCCCAGTTGCAGTGTAGACATATTCAAAGTGAAATCATGAAAAGCTCAATTATTTTTGTCAAAACTAACCAACCTCATATGGATTTACCCTCCATAGAGGTACTTCTTCACTCCAGTCGACCCTGACTGTCCAGTTTATCTGGTGCCATCTTTTGGGGGAAGGCGTAGTGGCCTGCTACTCTTCAAACCTCCAGGAATGTGCATCTGAAGAAGTGGGTATTCACCCACGAAAGCTTATGCTCCAATACGTCTGTTAGTCTATAAGGTGCCACGGGACTCTTTGTCGCTTCTACAGATCCGGACTAACACGAGTACCCCTCTGATACAGGAATGTCCAGATGTTGTTGTCCTCCTCCTGGCTCTGCAAGAGGGACTCCTTATCTTTGGTTTTAGGGCACCGACATATGCACCTGCTTGTATTCCCTTATCCCTAGGAAGAGGCTGTTCTGGTAGCTGACCTTCCCTCACTTTCAGGAGGAATTGAAAGCTCCAGCAGGACCCATTGCTGCTTCTTCAATGGCATTTCATTCTGAGTCTGAGAGATGCCCCCAACTCCCAACTGTACCATATTGTAATAAGAATCCGCATTTTATGCCACTATTTTAAACTGGGGGACCCTCAAAGCACGATGGAAAATGTAACCAACCTTTACCACTTAAATCATGGATAACATTATCAGCACTGCTGAGTGCACCTAGGAAAATAATCAATAAATGCACACAAGTGCATATGCATTTTTAATGTAAATTGCATTTTAAAGCATGTGTGTTTAAAAATATCATACAGTGTCTCCATTGTCCTTATCTGCTGCTAAACCACTCATAGGAAACTCAGCACTCTCACATTTATATTAAGCATCTAGCTTCTGGCAGGCTCCATAGATTCTGTATTTAGTGCTGGATGCTCTGGATCTGCTGAGGTTAGTAAAGATTTGACTGGTTAGTCTTATATTGCATTCCTCCATTTTCCTTTTAGCTTGTGTTTTAGCCATAGAAAATGAGCACATTAGTGGGGGGAAAAAACAAAACAAATGGGGCTAAAGAAAACTGCTTCATGAGTGCTTTTTTTGTGAGGTTTGCATGAAACTTTCTTGAAAATAAAATTCAGACATCTTCCACTCCAACATCCTTACTTAAGAACAAGATAAAGCAGAATCAAAACAGATAATTTACTTCAAGTCATTGTGGGGACAACGAACCATGAGTTGCTGGTGTTTTTACTCTAGCTTTGAATGTTCTTGCCTGTTTAGGTTGTGTAGAAAATTCATTCTAATTTAAAATATTTTTATATTTAGTTATCTTTTATTAAAAAACAAAATAACAATACACTTTCAGTGTTATGAGAAGCTTATATAACAGGAAATTGGAGCCATTTTAATTGGACATTCTAGTGTAAACTTGGATAAACCCTTACTTATGATCATCCCAAAGTCCTGTTATTTGATCTGTTTGTCAGTAGAGTGTAATAACTGAACAAAAAGTGAGTCGTTGATATAGTAAAAGTTTGAAACATTTAGTAATGACCCTAAATATAGCAAAATTCAATTTTGACAGTCCCTGTAGATTCATGTTTACACCATGTACCTTAACAGCTCTGTATTAATTAATCTAATTGGTTCCAGTGAATGTATCAAAATCTTGCAAACTGAATTTACTAATATAGTTTGCTACTAAAAACAACAGGTTTTAACACACGTAATCATTTCAAGATTTTCAGAAGGTAGGTTGATCTCTTTCCTCCCACATCACTGTAATGATGCCACTGGCAATAGTGTTGTGTTGCAGAGAAGAAGTTCTGTGTATGTGTTATCTAGTAAATCTCCCATGATGATGTTCATGTCACTAGCGGATGGATGCTGGTAAACAAATAAATACACTGTAGCTTTCTAAAGGCACTTTTTTATATTGACATTTTCTAACAGTTGGAACTATGTGAAACATTGATAATGAAACCGGAGGAAATTGAAAGACTGGAAGAACATGTGCTAAGTCTGTTGTGGGGTATGGTTAAGGGGTGGTCACATTGCCGGCCTCAAACATTGCGCCGTGTAATATTTTTCAAGCAATCCTACACTACATAGAAAGCTAATACATGACAGTGAGGTTTAGCAGTGGCATGAGGTTGAGTATAACCAGTATAATGCACAAGCAGTGACACTATGAAAACTGTCTCTGATCTCCCGTACTCCAACATATTCTGTACAGCTCCTTTGCTGGTAGCCAGGTAGGGGACTAGTCAGCTGTTCCTGGAAGGCGTAATAAGCTGAGGGTATTCTATGGCACCAGGTAGCAGACCGTTTGAGAGAAATTTGGGGCCTCGATACATCATATTTGCTGGGGCCTCACCCCCTTCCATTTCACCCCAATTTTACCTCAGTTACTGATGTTTTAGGGGCCCCCTGAGCTTGAGTCCCTAGCACAATTATCCCCCCCCTCCCCTCTTGTCAGTCCTGCCAGTAACAGTGCTTATGGGGCACGGGGGTATTTTGATTTGACTGTTTAGGTTTTAATTAACGGGCCTGAAAGTAATATGAACTGAAGCCATGCAAAGTGAATTTACCCATAAAGTTTGCCAAGACATGTGCAAACGGAAATTGGAGCACTTGACTCAGTCCTGCTACCTAGATACTTTTGTCTAAATATACGGAGCCATAATAGATGTTGTTTCAATTGACTATATAATATACACTTGTTAGACTTTTTTTCTCTGTTTAATATACAAACATAAGCAATAAAAGGAAGTTCCCATACAAACCGTTATAATAACATTGAGCATCTGGCTTAAACTACAAAACCCAGGAAATCCAGAGCTAAGGCTAAAATTCAATACTTGACCTACCCCAGTATGCTAACCTATGGCATATCAGATACCCATAAAAATGAGGCATGCACAATTGGCTTCTAAAGAATGGAGTTTCTGCTCTGACTATAAATTTGCTTGTTTCTGACAGCTCATTTTGGAGCCTTAACATTTTTCAGTAGTACTGTATTTTTCCTTGGGAATATATGTTGATGTAGAACAGGGAAAATGTATTTTTAAGTGGAGTCAGCTGAATAAAATGCTGCAAACAAGGAGATATAAAGCAATTTAGATTTTAAAGGACTCTGTAGATTTTAGTGGCATTAAAACTCAGGGAAAGCTGCTTATGGTACAAAGCTGTCTAGTAAAATTGCTTGAAACACCTTTGTATCTCTAAAGCCACTGAAAAAGACCATAAGCATGATGGAAAATATAAACAATGGATGCAATATTGGAGCGCTGTTAGTGGGTTGTGTGTTATTTCCTCTAGTTTTTTTTAATGTAGTTGATATTTGAAGGAAAAAATCTGAATGACAGACACCAAAGGTATTCTGAAATAATTAAACCAACCTACCTCCCAGCTAAATTACTAGAATTTGGAGAGCGACAAATGTAACCTAAATTCCATTAGGTAAGTAGTTAATAATTGTGCTCTTTATTTAAAAAAATCACTTATTCTTTCAGGCTGTCACCTACATCTGAGTTATATAATGCAGGTGTTAAGTGTTCAAAGTCCAATATAAATATTCCTCTGGTGGTCAAAGCCAAATTGCTTTCATTATCTGCCTAATGGTGTAATGTCTGAAAGTGAATATATAGTTCACCACTGGAGCAAGAGCAAAGACTTTTCAGCTTGGAAAAGAGGAGACTAAGGGGGGATATGATAGAGGTATATAAAATTATGAGTGGTGTGGAGGAAGTGAATAAGGAAAAGTTATTTACTTGTTCTCATAATAAAAGAACTAGGGGCCACCCAATGAAATTAGTGGGCAGCAGGTTTAAAACAAATAAAAGGAAGTTCTTCTTCACACAGCGCACAGTCAACCTGTGGAACTCCTTGCCTGAGGAGGCTGTGAAGGCTAGGACTATAACAGGATTTAAAAGAGAACTGGATAAATTCATGGAGGTTAAGTCCGTTAATGGCTATTAGCCAGAATGGGTTAGAAATGGTGTCCTTAGCCTCTGTTTGTCAGAAGGGGGTGAGGGATGGCAGGAGAGAGATCACTTGATCATTACCTGTTGGGTCCACTCACTCCGGGTAACCTGGCATTGGCCACTGTCGGTGGACAGGATACTGGGCTGGATGGACCTTTGGTCTGACCCAGTATGGCCTTTCTTATGTTCTTATGTTAAATCACCAGAATCTTGACTTTGTAAAGGGTGCCATCTTTATGTTTAACTATATATTTGTTCCCATTGGCCCTCTAGAAGCCAAAATGTGCTTTGTTGATGGACATTAGAGTTCTTTCTGTGGGGAAACTAAGGAAATATCAGTCTCCTTCATGTCAAGTTGGAACCAGTCAAGAAAAGGACATTGGGTCATTTGCAGTAGTGGTATAAAAGGTGGTAACTGGTTATCATAGTGGAAAGTCAGAATTTTAGGGTGTTCTTGCAGTGTGATATTTTGTCTATTGCAATTAGTAAAGATACTTGAGATAGCAGCTCCCTGTTTAAGGAAGAGGAGCTTACTCTGTGAGCTGTCCTGAGCACTAGAACTCACTTTTTTTCTGTTGGCCTGGCCAATCCCAGATTTGTTCAGGGTTCAATGCAAGACTCATCTGTTATCTCAGGCTTTTCAGGGAGGAGTGACTCTGAGGGATTTAAGATGGTTGGTTGACGGGCATGGTGGTGGATTAACTGGTTATTGGTGATAATAATGGGTTATCTTGTGAATTGGCTTTGGACAGTAAAGTATTTGCATTAAAAATAGCTATCTTTTTGGTTTTATGGGAATGTGTAAGAACTTCTGCATCAACTGTGGCTTTCCTTTTGAGGAGCAACTTCTACATTGCTGATGGCTGAACAAACAGAACTGTCTCTCTTTTCAAGTCTGTCCTGTTTGTTCCAGTACCAAATAGCTGACTTGAGTTTTGGAGTTGCTATCATGTGTTTCAAGGCAGCAGTATACACCTCAAGAGAAGTATCAAAAGTCCTACAAGAAATGAGTGGGAACTCACTGTGACACTGTCAGGATTTACACTAGATTACTAAAGACTAGACTGATTAGCCTTGTATTGCAGGATACTGTTTTTTGGGGGGTGGGGTGGGGGCTTAATTTGTGTTTTAGCCAAAGAAAATGAACCCACTAGAAAAAAAAACACAAATAAGTCTAAAGAATGCTTTGTTGTTTATTTCCTGTTTTTGCTTGCTTGCTGAAGGATACTGTACAAATATAATGCCTCTCGATCACCTCTGTGTGCTTAAGTGCTTTGCTGAGTAGGGGTGGGTTACTCACATACTTGAAGTTAAACATGTTTAAATACTTTGCTGAATTGCAGCCTTGAATCGTGAAATCTATACCCATAGCTAGTCTTTGGCTACCTATCTTTCCACAGTGTCAAATCACTAAGGACTAGTCCATAGAGGAAGAAACGTTGAATTGGTGTGATATACAAATTTAGCACTGCCCATCATGACATACAGCAGATCTGCACCTAGCCTAAATTATACCCCTCTTCCCACATCAGTGAACACATCTCAAAAAGTTTAAACTTGGTAGTTTAATTTAGCCACAGTTTATACATGGAGAACTAAACTGTGGCCCATTGCATTTTATGCACTCTCACCCAGCTTTGGTAAGGTTCAGCTTCTGATGCATTTTTCTGACTTCTTTATACTGATACTATAACTTCAAATAAAATTATCTTCAGATACAAAAGGAAAGGAAGAAAAGTGACACAAATGCCTCCATGGTATGTTCCTTCTCAACATCAAACTACTGACATTCTCTCGCTTTCATTACAATTTGTTGGCTTTAATTTTTAACATTCTATCCAGGGGTTAGCTGGACGTAATCATTTCCTGTGGGAGGCAGACAATGCCAACAGGAAGGTCACTATATTCATCAGCTGCTGTTGCTATCCCACCATCAATTTGTTGCAGTCTTTTGGAGTCATAACTACACTGCTTTTCTCCATATTTCAATGGGGCATTCATAGCTTTTAGTATTTCTGCATGGTGTTTCATACAGGTGTCTACCATCACCATCCCTGCCGTCTCAGGCTTGAATAGCTTTTGAATAGTTATTATAAAGGCATTTGTTTTTCTGAGACTCCTATATTTCATATGAACTGCACCACAGAGACAGTAGAGCTAGGCAAACACTGCAAAAACATTTCTGTGACTATTGATTTGAACATTCAAGTTGGAACTGGTAAATTAACCATTTTCTTTACAGCGATGGACTATACTGTCTGTGCTTTCTTCAGATGAGCAGATTTTGAAAGGCCAACAAAATGCTTACTACAGGTTATGTATGGAAAGCATAACGTTTATTGTCAAAAAGAATTCAAGAGGTTTTTTTCCAGAATGTAGAATGCACAATTTAACACCATTTATTTTTGTCACTTGAAATTTCATTTTCCTGATCTGAGGTTCATTACTTGGAGGGACTGTATGGAAAATCTTGGCACAGACTCAAAACAGACAGAAAACTGGGGGAAATTATTGTAATTTTAGCAATCAGAAGAAAATGTGGTTATAGGTTACGTTCAGTGTTTTCAATTACATGTTAACTACTACGTATGGTAACTAGTAGGTAACCACACTATAATTTTTATGTAATTCTAGGCTATGTGCAATTCACAGTAATTTTAGTGTTTCCTGAATGATCATTGGCAGTGTTAGCCACCTGCTATTTTAGAAACAGGTGTCCAATTGTAAAGGTGTATCAGTCATGTGGATAAGCAGAGCACCTCTTTTTTAGACCTTTTCTTTAAATGGGCACTAGAGACAATACCAGCCTGTCCTTTCAAATAATGGAAATAACAGTATTTTGTGGACTTGGGATGATGGAAAGTTGAGACAAACAAGAAGGCAGGAGAGACAGAGTTCAGCATGCAGTGGAAGACAGAAGAGAAGGAGGAGATAAGGGGATAGGAGGGGGACTAAGAGAAATAGAAGGGATAATAAGAACAGAGACAGAAAGGGGGGAGATGAATTCCTAGGCCTCTGATGGGGCCACACATTAAAAATATATCCCAAATTAGGCTGAGTGAATATTGTAAAAAAATTTCCCACCAGTATTCATTCAGATTTCTGTTTGCACATTTTTTTGTGTTAGACTTGCATGTTTTCTAGTGAATCAAATATACTTGTAGGAATGGTTGCAGACACAGATAGTTTTACGTAAATATTGAAGTATTCTGAAAACTTTCTTCTAACGGTTATGTTTATCCAGTCAGAGAACAGAAAATACCATGTACATTTGGTAACCAATCACATGCTCAGATTTTAAATATCAAAAGTGAAATTTTCTGTTTGTGATGCAATTTAATGAACAGTACTAAAACTCTACTGGCTTATTCTGGCAGAGAATTTGGCAGCAAACACTCAGAATGAGTTCCTTGAAAATGAGCTGCATACCAAAGATTATTTGCAAAAGTTATTTAGCAAGTAATTTTGGATGAAAACTAAATCTGAGAAAATTGCAGTGTTCATAGATTATTCCCCAATGCAAAAAAGTAAAATATATACAAAAAAAAAAAATCTTCTCGGGTCTAGATGAGATGTAGAACTGGGACTTGCTCCTTGAACATATGAGTTATTTTCTTCATATTTAAATAAATATAGACCCACAACTGTTTGTAAGAAAAGTAGTTAACAGCTGCCATTCTTCATCCATGATAACTCTTCTCCCTTCCTCCCCACAAAAAAGGTGTGTGTGTTAATGTTTAAATAAAGAGGATTACAAACATATCCTTTTGATTAAGAACCATGGTTATTGCTGTCATTATACATTCCTTTTGAAAGGAAATGTAAAAGAGCCACCTTAAACCAAATGATAGAAACTTCATTAACAGGAGTGATTTGCCTTCCACTCAGAAGCAGCCTTGAACTGCCTCTAGGAGATTCAACACCCAAATCCAATTTTTGAGGCAGCTTTTGTAATTTCAAGATGTGAATTTTTGAAAATTAACTGGTCACTGTAGGACTTCCAAACCAAAGTGTGGCACATGTTCAAGGACTAGCCTGAAATGACAACGACTCATATTGTATCTTCTGCTGGGTTAAACATCTTCTTATATAACATGGCACTTGCCAGGTGTGCAACATATTTCCTTTTTGTGTGTGTGTGTGTTGATAATGGAGAGGCCATTAAGTGGGAGAGAAGAATATGCAAGAAGTACTCTAGAGTGCTCCACAAATTATATTCTTAAACGTATATTCAGGTGTAGATCAGGGACGAAAGCCTCATTTTAAACCAGTGTGCAACCCCACAGCAGTCAGTTGGGTGACACAGAAGTGAGAGCAGAATTTGGCACTCAGTGTTCATATATACTAACACCAGTCTCCACCTCTGTAACCGCTTGAACCACCACTGCCAATGGTTTGATCTTGGAGGATTGCTGGTATCATCTTGCAACTCCAGAACTGATTAGAGAACTCCACCTTTCATTTTGAGAGATGTCTCTGCAGATCCCCTATTGATTCACTATCCCATGGTGCTATGTGCTCAGAACAGTGGTTCCCAAACTTTAACAACCTGTGAACCCCTTTCACTAAAATGTTGTCTTGCGAACCCCCTCCTAAAAATGAATATTTCCAGGGATTTTCTTCTTTACCTAAGTATAAATTTTAAAAGCAGTGATCTTGGAAATATAAAATTTGTTTTTATGACATGCTTATTACACACTATTTATTATTAATTATTATTTATCATTATAGTGTTTTTTACATTATGAAAACGGGAACACTATTCCAAGATCTCACTTTCATAGCTTGTATCACTTTGAATAAGCCTGTTATAAGACACGGCTCTTATGTTTCATCAAGGATTATCAAATGTGAAACAGCATGAAGGTATTTAAGAAGCCAACTCAAAGGGCAGGTCTACACTACCCACCGGATCGGCAGGTACATGTACGATCGATCTTTCGGGGGTCAATTTTGCAATAAATCGATCCCTGAGTGCTCTCCCCATTGACTCCGGAACTCCACCGCCATGACAGGTGGAAGCGTAGTCAATGGGGGAGTGGCAGCAGTCGACTCGCCGCCGTGAGGACGCCGAGGTAAGTCGACCTAAGATACGCCGACTTCAGCTACGCTATTCGCGAAGCTGAAGTTGCGTATCTTAGGTCAATCCCCCCCAGTGTAGACCTGGGCAAAGAGTTCCTCCTACACAAGCATTCGGGTCTTGAGCAGTCCAGGCAAACAACGCACGTTACAACAAAGCTTAAACTTGTTCTTTGTAATAATGTTAAAAACCATACTAGTGGCCTATTTAATTTTAAAAACAGCAAAAAATATCCACCTCCCTTTCCATTTCTTATAAGGAGTCTTGGAAGTTTAAATCTCCTCAGTGTGATAGATATGCTTGTTTTGATCTGCTTAGCTCTTGGAAGTCCAGGGGCTGCTGGCCCCATGCTGCCCGGGGTCCCTAGGGACAGCTCTGTCCACCATTAGGGAATTTTTTCCTGAGAACCCCTGTAACATTTCGCGAACCCCCAGGGGTTCATGAACCCCAGTTTGGGAACCACTGGCTCAGAACAATCTAGAAGGCAGTGACTGTTGAGTCTGTCTTTCCTCCAGGGTAAATCACTTTTCCAGTAAATCCCACAATAAGCCACCCTCCCCTCCTCTGCCCAATTTATCTGAATGATTGTGATGTCTCTGCCTCATTTTAGAGAGAGCTGCATTATGCTATGACTTTTGCACAAAATGTTTCATTTAGGTGGCATGGTACACAATCTGTTGATTAACTTAGGTGTATTGTTATAACAGGAAAATGACTCCCTACATAACCAGCCTTATATTTAATATACATTTCCTTTTTAATTACTTAGGGAACAACGAGAGAGATGTTGCACCCCTTCATATTCCTCCCAAGTGTTGGTGTGCTCACACCCATTTGAAGTGGTGGTGTTGTTATAAGGAAGGGTTGTTTGGACTTCTGAGCTCTGTTGATCTGTGGTGTTACGGTTTGGAGTAGCATCAGATTAGCACACTACCAGGCACAACCCTAGCTTTGCTTTGGAGGAGCATACCATGACTGCAATATAGTTTCTGATTTGATCCCTTCTTTATTGCTGTCCCTCACAAACTGTGGTTCAATTCTCTCTTGTTTTTATATTCTCCCTCTCCTAAATACACTGGATGAAATTCTGGCCCCACTGATGTCAAAGGGAGTTTTGCTATTGATTTCCCTCTATTCCAGCAGTTGCCCTGAGGCTGATGTTCATTCTGTACACTGCACAGCAACAGTAATGTTGTAGTTTTTATGTTCTGTGAAATATGTTCTTAGATGTGTTTTTTTAAACAAAAGTACCTATAAATTACATTGTAAACATTTTGGGGCAGGTACTGTGTCTTTCTGTGTGCCAGTACAGCACCTAGCATTGTGGATCCTGATACTGACTGGAGTCTTCCAGCACTGCAACTAATACATAATAATAATCATTTTTTTGTCCAGAACTCTTAACACTTCTCTCCTCTGCACAGCGATTAGCAAAGTGAAAATGGTAGCAGTAAATTCAGGTCCATCAGATTACTGTTCAGGCCAGTGGTAAAATCAAGTCCCACACTACATGGGTAGCTGCATGAGTAATAACATAAGAACATAAGAAAGACTATACTGGGTCAGACCAAAGGTCCATCCAGCCCAGTATCCTGTCCACCGACAGTGGCCAATGCCAGGTGACCCAGAGTGAGTTGACCTAACAGGTAATGATCAAGTGATCTCTCTCCTGCCATCCATCACTCCCCTCTGACAAACAGAGGCTAAGGACACCATTCCCTACCAATCCTGGTTAATAGCCATTAATGGACTTCATTTCCATGAATTTATCCAGTTCTCTTTTAAACGCTGTTATAGTCCTAGCCTTCACAACCTGTGGAACTCCTTCCCTGAGGAGGCTGACTGTGCGCTGTGTGAAGAAGAACTTCCTTTTATTTATTCTGCTGCCCACTAATTTCATAAATAAAAGTCAGTGGAACTACTTGCGTGAGTGACTGTTGCATTGTTGTGAGTAATTGGTTCACAATCTGGCCCACCACAAATACCCCAAATAAATCAATGAAGTAAAGTATTATGCAACATGAATATGGGTGGTGGAAGCATACCTTTGACTCTTACTGTTAAAGCAAAGGTATGATTAAAAATCCTGCATGTTTGCATGTTGTTCTGCATAATTCATGTACTTCCCTTACAGAATTGCACAAAGCTGGAACCAATTTTTCAATTATTTTTTACAGAACGGATAGCAATTTTTTTTTTAAATCCCCTCTCTTCTTGTCCTTATGCACCCAGGTATTAAGTGCCCTTCATCTCTGAGCTCTTGTGTATCCACTTGTGAGACCCGCTAAGTTATATTAGTACAGGACAGGATCTGGACTTTGCTAAGTCACTGGAGCTTACCCAGCAGCACTGAATTTATTGTTCAGTAAGTGCAAGGTCTAATGTAAGTCTGCAGTTGCTGTTCCTATGAAATCCTTAGCAATCTCACCTTCACCAGACTCTTGTGTGGAAATGAGCCGTTCATGGAAATCTCCTGGATGTATTTACATTTGTAGGAGGACTTTGTTACAGGACCATTTTATTTTTAAAGTGAATTTGTCAGATCTGAGCACTTTTAAAAGTGAGATGGCAAATCCTAGGAAGAGCAAATGAGCTCAGAAAGAAAAAGAAGGGTTGATATTGTCTGAAAAGCAGTTAGGTGACCATATAATTATTTTTTAAATTTTTTTTTCAAAGGCAGCTCTAAAACTCAGAAAGCTGTTTGGCAATGCCATGAATGTAATAATACAGTAATTTTGTGAAAGGATAATTGTGCAGCTTTTTAGAATAAGTAACCATTCAAAAGCTAGCACCGGACCAGTCTAACTGGGGGAGAAAATATACTACGATATATTCAGAATCAAATTCAGACAAAAAGGAAGCCATGCCTTCTGGGTAACTTTGTGAGAAGCTATTGCATTCTTCTCTTACCAAAAATCACTGTCCGTTTTGTTCAGATGCATGAATGAGTTACCATACACCTTCCTCAGGGAATATTTGGAAGTCTTGGCAGCATGGTTGCCCTGTCCAACAAGCCCTCATTCCCCTTCAGTTATTCCAAACACCCCTTTCTCCCCCCCAAACAAGCAAAAACTTAACTCTGCTGTTGCTAACCAACATTTTGAGAGCTCTGATGATGCGTGGCCCCTACTGCCATCCTTAAATCCCAGAGTGACCTGGGCCCTCCCAACCTCCTCCCATAGAGGGGAGAGTGGCCGGCATCATACATAGTAGTTGCCTTAATGGATCAGACTCTATCATCTAACATCCTGTCTCTGGCAGTGATCAACACCATGTGCTTCAGGAAATGTGCCAGATATCCCACAGTAGGCAGATGTGGGATAACGTGCCCACCCTGAAAGTCTTTACTTTTACACACACTCAGTTTTGTGGGTAACTTCTTTTTTTCTTGGGTTGCCTCAGTTTCTGTGGGGTGGTCAATGTGGATGAAAAGCTCACTGGGACATTGGGTCCAGAGTATTGAAGCAGGCTGGAGGGGACCTATAGACAATGAGGGGTGATGAAGCAGTTTAATTTTAACAGAGGTAGTTCTAACTAACATTTTTCTTTATGCTGTCTGCCTGTTCTTGCTTGTCTAAGCTTCTTAGGCAGGGACTGTCTATTATGTGTTTATATAGTGTCTAATGTAATGGATTTCTGATCCTGACTGACGCCTCTAAATGCTACCGTAATACAACTGCTACTAATACCAAAGCTCCTCTAATGCCATTGGACCTGTCCTGCTCAGATCACTCTGCATGGCAATGAATCAGCACTGGAAAAGCGTTACATAAACCCTGGTCAGAATAGTGTTGCAGGTGCAGGTAGGGAGCAGGAGGAAGAGCAGATTGCACCACACTCAGCACAAATGTTATTTTTTTTTAAAATGTGTATATTTGTATATGGAGAAAGGGAAGATAAAGAGATTTTAAGGCACATGGGACCTGAGAGTTTTCTCTCCCTGTCAGCAGCTACATGTGCATTCCTTTGCTGTCTGAGTAATTAATGGTGGATGACGGGTGAAGTTGTCTTGAACCCTCTAGATGCTGCCTACATGATAAATGAGGCAAAAAGCACCACTAATACATTCACATGTACTAGATACATCCTTCTTCAAACGCCAGTGAAGACAATGAATGAAATATTGGCACTTCAAAGAACACTATCACACTTTGATGATGCTTAGTAAAACAGGTGGATGAATATGAACATGGAGAATATGAATAAAAAGGTCATGTGTATGAAATATGATATGATACTGCAGGACACACAAAGTCTTGCCCAATCCTTAGTTTCTGTCATTTTGAATTTTCTGTCAATAGAAGCTTTAAAGCTTAAGTTTATTCTGAAAAATCTCACTCTGGGATTTACCTCTGCTGAAAGAAGTGTTTTGACATGAAAAATCTTGTAACACTTTCCACACTGGCCAAAGAGATTTCTTCAGACTCTCTCAGAAGTTGGTGCATCTTGTAGGACTACAGTACTTTTCAACTGACACTCAAGACCATTCAGCATTATGGGGATAAATACAGTACCAGCATAATGAGGTTTATTACTTAAATGCCATTGGAAGCAAACTAAAGGCATGTCAGCCATAAAACAGTTATAAGGAACCTTATTAATGTTAGCGTGTACAAACAGTATGAAGACATAAGTGGTGAATGAGCTATCCTACTGCTTGCTTTACTTGTGAGAACTGATATAATTCATGTAATTGCGTATTGACTGGCACACAACCAAGACATTCAGTTCTAGATTCTCAGTTGGCATAAATTGGTGGAGATCCATTGAAGTCAATGGAGCTATGCTGATTTACACCATGTGAGAGTGTGACCCACACTTTTCTAAATGTCATAGCAGAAAGTCTCAACTTGAACACTAGCGCACTAGGGATCACTGTCATAAACCTGTAGTACCTTAATGTTCTTTCATTTTTTTGAAATGTTGTAAAGGTATCAAAAGCTAAGTACATGTATGGTAACTTTTTACTTTTGCTTTCAAAAAGTCTGACTGCCATGTTATTGCTTGGCAAACAAAGTGTTGCATTCTTATTGATCTTTCCTTATTTTGTTGTTGTTTCAGGTTGGGTTTCCCCATGATGATTGTGTCCTGTACTATTGGGATGTGTTATCTCCTTGTTGCTCATGTTGTACTGGGTTGGAACTCTTAATAATTTATACTTTCAAGACCAAAAGAAGCTTTCTGTTTCGTTCAATCTATACATCAGAGCACTAAGACGACACTATAGAAAAGAAGAAGAAAAAAACCCACTTTAAAAAGTGACATATTGATTAAACCGATTGGCAGTCTTAGTGTTTGTCATTCATAACCTTATGTTCTGTGAACAATTTGCAGAGCTGAGTATTGAAGTTTAAAGGATTCAAATTGTCATGGTCAATATTAATAAGCACATAAAGAGATACCATCACAAGGGAATATGTTGTGTCCTGAAACTTTGTCTTGCCACAATCTGAGTACAGTCACAGATGAAAAAACCTCATTCACAATGGAAGATGTTCATTAGTTTCTTCTTAGGGGTTCGTTTGTCTTTGTCAATATATTTAGCTATTTGTATTAACGTAACTAACATTCAGTCTGTACAAGCTGTAACAATAGACATATAAGCAGACAATCTGTACACTATAAGGGATGTACCATTGTCTATGTTCAAAAATAAAAACATCCCAATAAGAATTTGATATGGAAGGAATTATTCTTTTGAAATTGACTAATAAGTCATACGCCATAATGTTTTTTTCATTTTAAAATTTCTTGTTCTTTCTAATCTTGTTGGCCATAGAATGTGGCAGAACAATGAACATTTTTTCTTTCAAGTATTAATTCAGTTCTTTGGTGGACTACCCTAAAATTTTTAATAGGTTCAGATACTACCTGTAAAATGTGACAGGTTTCAGAGTGGTAGCCGTATTAGTCTGTATCAGCAAAAAGAACGAGGAGAACTTGTGGCACCTTAGAAACTAACACATTTATTTGGGCATAAGCTTTCGTGGGCTAAAACCCACTTCATCAGATGCATGGAGTGGAAAATACAGAAGATATGTTGTGACAGACTCAGACGAGTGGGGTTTTTAGAAGTCTGGTCCTATTGGGATCCGGGAAGTGGGTGGGCTTCGCTACAGGATCCCCCCCCCACAGCCTAAGGGGAGGGATCCACAGGACCTGGATACCAAATGATTCCGGGGGACAAAAAATGAGAAAACAGGAACAGGAGTGTGGTCAAAGGGTCAAATGAAGTGAACCAGATGGGGACACCAAGCAGAGAACCCTGGACAGCGCCCACTGCTCCTCAAAGGCGTCAAGGGAGCCAGTGGACGCTGCCCAGAGGAACTCTGCCCGGACACGTGAATGAACAGAGGATCGGAAATAGGCCCCACAGTCACAGGAGCCTCCATCGGCCAACCTCCTCACCCTGGTTTTGTAGATGGCCATTTTAGCTAGGGCCAGGAGGAGGTTGACCAGGAGGTCCCGTGACTTCGATGGGAAGTGCATAAATAAAAAGGTGAGGGGAAAAGTGCAACCAAAACCTCAAAAAAATGTCTAAGAGGAGCCGGAACAGGGGCTGCAGCCTGGCGCACTCCAGATAAATGTGCGCCAGGGTCTCCCTTATGCCACAAAAGGGGCAAGTATCAGGGATAGGGGTGAACCGCGCCAAGTACATGCCCGTGCTCATGACTCCATGAAGGAGCCTCCAACTGACATCCCCGGCGGGCCTCGGTATCAGGGTTGAATATAGACTGGCCCACCGGGGGGCCTCACCCTCTAGAGGTAGCAGGAGGTCCCGCCATTTTGTGTCGGGGTGGGATGCGAGGGTGAGGAGATGAAGGGTGTGGAGCACGAGCGTGTATAGATGTTTCCTTGGCGCGATCTGGAAGCGGACTGGCTGCAGATTGTGCAGCCAGCTCGCGGTGAAGGAACAAGGGGGCCGGTTGGGGCCACGGAGCAGGGGCCCGATAAGAAGGTCCGGAGGGCCGGGGGTGGAGGGAGGGTGGGGCGTGCCCTCTAGCAGGTAAACCCGAGCAGCGGGCGGCAAAGCGGCCTTCACCTCCTGAAGTACGCGCCGGGGAGTACGAGGTCTGGAGAGCCCCATGCGCTGAGTGAGCGTCAGGGGATCCAGCCAGTCTCCCCGGTCGTAGTCCCGGAGATCTCCGACTCTGGTGACTTCTGCAAGGACCAACCTCTGGCGCACCGAGGGGGACTCCGCCACCTGCACACGTAGCTGGGGGTTGTGTAGCAGGGGCTCCGCGAGGAGAGCTGCCCCCTCGGTGGCCACCACGGACCTGGTCGCTGAGAACAGTTTCCAGGTCCAGAGGAGGTCCTGGTAGAAGACCGGCAGCCCAGAGAGGTCTCACGGAAGACCTCTCGGATGGAGATAAAGGAGCTGCCGGTCATATCGTAGCCCTCGGAAGCGGCGCAGGAAGGCGTGCGCCAGTATGCTCCACGCCGGACTACCTGCACCATAAAGGAGTCTCTGCAGGGTCTGGAGGCGGAAGACATGGACCTGAGCACGTAGAGACTTCAGGCCCTGCCCTTCCTCCTCCAGAGGTAGGTGGAGAACCCCTGCAGAGACCCAGTGCAGTCCTGACCAACTTCCAGAGGTCGGCCAGGAAATCCGGGGCCGGGACCAGGGTGTTGAGCCGGTACCAGAGCATGGACAGGACTAGTTGATTAAGCACCAGTGCCCTTGAAAGGAGAGGCACCAGAGTTGTCCTGTCCATCTCCGGAGCCGCTCGGTCACCCTGCCCTCTAAATCGTGCCAGTTCTCCGGCGGAGACGGATGCGTGGCAGAAAGGTAAACGCCGAGATAGAGCAGCGGACCCGCGCTCCACCTGATGGCCTGAAGCGCGGTGGGAGGGAGCTCGCCTGCCACCCGTCCCCTACCACCAGACCAGAGCTCTTGACCCAGTTGACCCGGGCGGAGGAAGCCACCGAGTAGATCGCCTGGCAAGCCTCCACCCGCACCAAGTCGCCCGGGTCCTGGACCATGAGGAGCACGTCGTCGGCATACGCCGACAGGACCAGCCGCAGCTCCGGCTCTCGGAGCACCAACCCCGTCAACCTCCTGCGGAGGAGACAGAGGTAGGGCTCGATCGCCAGAGCGTACAGCTGGCCCGAGAGGGGGCACCGCTGCCGTACTCCTCGCCCGAAGCTGACCGGCTCGGTTAGGGTCCAGTTGAGCCTGACCAGACAATCTGCGGAGGCGTACAGCACCTGGAGAAAACCCAGAAACTGGGGTCCAAAGCCAAACACTCACAGAGTGCTCAGGAGGTACCCATGATCCACCCTGTCGAACGCCTTCTCTTGATCCAGGGACAGGAGGGCGAACGACAGACCATCCCTACACCCAAGCTCCAAGAGATCCCGGACCAGATACAGGTTGTCGAGAATGGTGCGGCCCGGGACGGTGTAGGTCTGGTCTGGGTGGACCACGTCCACCAGCACGGACCCCAGCCGCAGCGAGATGGCCTTTGCTACGACTTTATAGTCCGTGCTGAGGAGCGAGACGGGACGCCAATTCTGTAAATCGCAGAGGTCCCCCTTCTTCGGCAATAAGGTGAGCATGGCTCGCCTGCATGAAAGAGGGAGGACCCCGCCCTGCAAGGACTCGGCCCAGATGGTGACAAGGTCTGGGCCGAGGACGTCCCAGAACACGCAGTAGAACTCCACGGTGAGCCCGTCCAGTCCTGGGGATTTATTAGTGGGCATGCGATGGAGGGCTTCCGAGAACTCGGCCAGAGTGAGTGCAAACCCCAGACCCCCTTTTCAATGTGTTGCTTTAAACAAACAGAACAAATAAACCCAGGCTGAAACATATACTTAGGCCCAGCTCAGTCACATAAGTCCCATTCAAACCCATAGGAAAGCTGCAAAGTTTTTCTTTGGAGGAATGCTTTAATTTACTCTGTAACGAATGAAATTCTGTTACCATTTGAGAAATGTGTGTGCTAATTTGTGTTGATCCATAGTTTTAAAAAATCATGGTTGTTTCAATTGCTCTCCACATGTCTCATGTCATGCTTCTGATAGCAAGGTCGAGGGGTTACACTTTACATGCTGAATAAAACAAGCGAGACAGCTGATTCAACCCCCCTTAAATGCCTTTGTTCTTACATATCGCCTTCTACTCACCAATATATAGAATGTTTCTTTTTCTTATCTATAAGAATAAATCTTACCTTTCGAGGGCCAAGCCTTCTACATAACTTTAAAAAAACCCAACAAAATTGTAAGAAAAATAAACCCTTGTTTGAGTTCCTGCAACACCAAACACACTCAAGCCAATAATGTGGTTGCACTTACCACACATGAAAATACATGGCCCCATTTGCAACTTCCTGGAAAGGGATGGTGGGGCATTGGGTCACATTAATACCTGCCCATCACATCTACTCATCCAAAATACTGGTGTGAGTAGGAGGTTTCACTGGTTTCTATTTAGGAAGTTCTGCAGCAGGACTGTTTTGAGATTTTCTTTGTCCTAAACTACTTGATCTGCCAATGGTGGGTGTATAGTACACAGGGAATAAAATATTATGTTTAAACAGTTGTCCTGTATTCTGAGGCATTCAAAAGTTTTGGAATAAATTCAGTCTATTTCTAGAAGAAGTTTGCTATGCTGTAATATTTTTCTGATAATTTCCTTGAAATAAAACTGGTTTATTTCCTGGAGCATCCTTGCTGTTTCATTTGTATTGTGAGACCAGGCTTACTGAGAGCAGAGAGGACAAAACAAATGAGGAACATAAGATAATGATGTTTGCTTGCACAGGGTTTTATGTGATTGTAATCGAGTGCTCAGCAACCAAAGGAAGAATGGTGATACATCAACATGTTTTTTGCCATATTACTCTTGTTTCTCACTTCAGCAGACAATGTGCTTAAATGAGAATTACACACGTACTTCAGAGCGTTTCAAGATAATGCAGCAATTTTAATTGACTTCCTTCATAATTATCAGAGTAATCTGCACAGCAGAATGGCTACATGCTCAACGTAACATGTGCACGGGATTGGTTGGAATGCTATTTACAATGAAAATGAATTTAAAAGTTTGAAAAACAGAGAAGTTTAGTAATACATTCTATAATTAGATCATCTATTGTATGCGTAGGGCTGGTATCTGTGAGCCTGATTCTCATTTTGACAAAGGCCCCTTTACATCACTCTGGCAATGAAATGGGTTTTAGAGTGAATGTAAATGTATGCCTAGTTTGAGGCCCTTTTATCAGAATGGTGTAATGAAAAACCAGGCCTTGTATGTACAATTTGCACCCCTTTGGCCTGCCAGGAAGTATGCTCTAGCCTAAGATTTAAGAGACATGGATTAGATTCCGGGCTTTGGGGAAGTCACTTAGTCTCTCTGTGTCTCAGTTCCCCATCTGTAAAATGGAGATGATAGCACTTCCCTACATCACGGATTGTGAGAGGCTCAGACAGTATAGCAATGGGGATTATATTAGCACCACGGATAGATTCACTGCTACATTACTCTATTGAAACCAATGTGGAACACAGAAAACTTTTAGAACCTACATTGCAAGAGAATTCAGAAATAACTAGCCCCAAAAGAGAAGATATCTTACTGTTAGTCCAGAAGACCTGCCTACTGATCTGATTCATTATTATTAATCAAATAATATTTTAATATATTTATCACCATGGTAACCAAGTGTCTCTGAATGCATCACTTCAGTTCAACCAAAATAATGTTTAAAATCTATCATAGTTGTTTCAGAGAAGATTCCAGTGTTCTTCCTGTAAGGACAAATACTATATAATTTACTTTGACTTTTTATGCCAAACAGAAAGTATTAAAGCATGGGAGGTTTCAACAGAAGTATCACTTCCCTTGACCTGTAAATTCCTCTAGAATTGTAAACATCAAGGATAATATGCAAATTTTAAAAAGATTATCTTTTGTGAATTTGTTATTCATTTTTCACCCATTTGAATAGCTTTGTATGTAATTGAAATGTAACAGTAAATCAGGACTTTTCCCCCCTTTCTGCTCAATTTGGGCAATTTTAACATTTAAAGGAGAAATGCATTTAACTCTTGACTGTAAGCATCTCATATGAAATCCTAGCCCCAATGGGAAATTTTGTCACTGATTTCAATAAAGCAAGGATTTCATCCTTGATTCACAACCACTATAAGAATGAAATGTACCGCAGTATATTTGTGATATTAACTTCAGAAAATGGAAATCCAACAGAGATGAAGCCAAGGGGGAGGGATAGCTCAGTGGTTTGAGCATTGGCCTGCTAAACCCAGGGTTGTGAGTTCAATCCTTGCGGGGGCCGTTTAGGGATCTGGGGCAAAAATTGGGGATTGGTCCTGCTTTGAGCAGGGGGTTGGACTAGATGACCTCCTAAGGTCCCTTCCAACCCTGATATTCTATGATTCTAAGAGAAAGGAATATAAACTATGGCAAGTATTGTATAAGAAGGAAGTTTAAGATGGAATTTGAAGACCAAATAGTCAGAGATAAAACAAATAACTATTCAAATATATCAAGCATATCAAAACTAGGAAGACCATGGATGCATTGGACTGCCACTGGATAAGGGGAACAATTAAAGAAAGGGGACAATACAAAAGAATGAATGGTATTGAACAGGTAGAGTTGGCATGTTTATTGAGCCTTTCTCAAAATACAATACAAGGGAACAGTCAGTGAAAATATTAGGCAGCGAATTTTAAACTGATTAAAGGAAATATTTTTCATGTCATACACAATTTGTCTTTGGAACTCACTGCAATAGGATATCACTAAGGCAAAATTAAACAGAAATAATTGTCATTTATATGTGAGCATCCAGAGTTACAATAATAAGGATTAGTAAACCTGTGAGGATTTTGAAAGAAATATAATACCTCATGCTTCAGGGCATAAGTCAAATTCTAACTCTCATAGACATAGGAAGAAACTTTCCTAGTTGGGTAGGTTATTTCTAGAGTTGGTCAGGTATTCTCCAACAAAAATTGAACTGGGTTTTCTTTGGAAAAATGCTGCGTGTCTGTAAAATTTCGAGGTTTTGGAATTTTTCATTCCACCTTGAAACAAAACTGAGACCTTTCCATTTTTTTCATGGAGACAGAGACCCACTGCAGAATAGCCCATACCGTGGTAGTTAGAGCACTCATGTGGGATGTGAAATACCCAGTTTCAGGTCCCTGCTGTGCCTGATTCAATTTCAGTCTATATATTGGGGGTAATATCTACTTTTGTAAACATTTAGAAATCTACACATGCTATATAGCTACTAAGTACTATTTTTATAAATAACATAGATTTAGGATTAGCTGAAAACACCATCTATTATTTTAAAGACCCAGATGTGGAAAAAATGTGGAAGAACCCTTGTTGATTCGTCCAGTCTCTCCTCTGCCCACCTTAGCAGCTCTATCAGTCCATTCTGTGACTGCAGTTACTTCAAACTCCCTTCTGGCCACAAATCAGTTCTCTGTCTCCCCTCCAGCAACTCAGTCCTCTGCCTCACCACAGCCTCATTAGCAAAATTCACCCATTAGCTTCCCAGCCCTGCACCTTGTGCCTCTGCCTTCTAGCAAAATTCATTCTTTGCCTTCCCTCAGATTATTAGATAGGGTGCGAATTGGACAAGGGCCACACTGCTCACAAATTCCCTGATCCTATATTCCACCCAACGCCTTCAAATCCAGTTCTTTTTTCACTATAGTTTCTCCATTACAGACATATGATAACCTATTCAAACATGAAAAAGGAATGAAAAAGGAGCCACACATTCTGTGCAATACATGCAAGCCCATAACCTTATTTATATGAACCTCTAGCCCTTGCTACATGTCATCTGGCATTAATGCCAAGGCGGAAATTAGAAAAAGAATATAGAGAAGCAGGGGGATTGTTGGTTCAAGGGATTAATAATAGTCTATTGAGCTGTTCACCTCAAGGGCACTGCTCAAACCTAACTAAGGTAAGTATTCATTTATAAATCATTTCTATTTGATGTCTGTTCTATATCTTCTGTGAAATGAGTTTGGTGGTCTTGCCCAGTGAACAAGTGCCACATAATAAATAGCTCTACCAGATAGTTTGAGAAAAATGACCAAAGAGCTGACTAGGCATCATGGCTGGAGAAATAGACCTGCTACTAATTCTTCAAGAAAATGGATTGATGTTTGTTGATTAGGAGCGTGCAGACCTGGCCCAAGCTAGGTGAAAAAAAAAAAGCGGGAAGGGAACTGTGCAGTTCTGTAGGGAGGCAAGGGAAATATTAGTGGGGATGTCTGGGTGTCTTCACCCTCCTCATTCAATCCATCTCCTTAGTCAATGGAAATGTTCCCATTTACTTCCCTGGGAATTGGATCAGGCCCTGTGTGTGGTGCTTCCCTGTCAAGGTAGAGCGACATTACTGAGGAAGTGTGGAGAAGGTTGAAATGCTGCTGCTTATGTTCTACCTCCTTTGTGATTAAATACAGACTTTCAGTCTTCAGGGCTGTTAATCCAGCAACCATTCAAAACTCTAATAAATCAATACATGGAAATACAGGAAATAATTTATTCCTAAATTTGCCAATGCCAGAGGTATGTGCTCAGTTAATAGTTGATCTAGCTAGCCATCTACCATCTCACATATTTAATAGTGTATCGGGAGAGCAAAACGCTACAGCCATTGAGTTGAAGGTTTAAACCTTCAGCAAGTCGGAGACTGCTTTGGCTTGTGAGGGTAAATTGAAAACGAAAGTTTTTCCGGAATTGACTCAGGAGTGCTTAAGGCTCAGGGTGCTTTTGTTTTGTTTTGTTTTCCTCCTCACCATCCCTCTTGCATTTACTGTTGAGTTCAGAGAGCTAGCAGCTACAGCCACCAACATTGAATTTTTAGCCTCTCAACAAGTCTGAGAGTGGGAGATCCGCAAACTGCTATTTTTCTTTCTTTGTTTTATATAAAAAGAACGAGTTATTTGATTTCTTCCTGTGCGGTGGAAGTATTTAAAGCTTTGGGCTGCTGGTTATTTTCTCTGGAACAAGAAGTTTATTGGTAGATGGGTGTTGGGAATGAGGCAATGCATTTCAAGTTTGCCTTGAAGGTTCATGCACTTTCATTGAATCTGGTCAGTACATGTCTAAGCACTATAACATAAGTGGTAAAAATGACAGACCTGTGATAGTGAGAGAAAAAATACTCCTCTAAGACTGCAAAACTCAGGTTTACGACCCTAAAACTTGAGGTAAGAAAGAATGGAAAAGTAGCTAGATCCAGCTGAGAAAACACCTCTGATGAACCACAATAAATCCTGTACTGTGTTCACATGCATAATAGATAGTGGTTGCCATTAAAATCTTGACAATTACTGTTTGAAAGTAATGAATATTACTACATACTTGGCAGTATAGGCAGCACCGCCTATAGCTAAGTTTCTTGATGCTTCCTATTACAAGTTCAGAGAGAGTTGCTTATAACTTTGCCAAACTTTAACAGTTTGGTTTAAAAATTTCACTGCTGCGTTTTTTCCTCATGCTAAATTTTTGGAGAAAGTTTCAGCAAAAATGGTTCAGCTGTTTCCAAGATTAGGGGGGAATGCATTTTTAAGCCCATATTTAAAAAAAAATCATGCCACCTTTTTATTGACAAGCTGTAGTGACCCCCAGGCTTTGAAGCAGGGACTTGAAAACTGGCAGGAAGTCACCATGGTGTCAGGGATATGTTTTTTTCTGGCCCATGAAAAACTGCAGAAATTTGGCCATGTTAAAACACTTTGAAAAATCTCAGTTCACACATGCTCAGTAGAGGCTGCTTAGAATTTGACAGCTAAATTCTCAGAAGATTCTGTCTGCCTTGAGCATGCTCTATCCTAGGGCTGCATGCGATGAACAGAACTTTCCCTGCAATCTCTGGTCTAGGCTGCTGTGGCTCTGGACCCAGGAACTAAGAACAGGCAGACTCTCTCTTGTGCTTTCAAAGCTGCCCTTGCTACTGACCAGGCAGTGTGGGGAGGAACAACCTGACTGAAATACAGAGGGTACAGGAGCAACCTTAATGTTGGCATTAACTTCTACCTGTTTCACTTTGCAACCTGAATGCTCGTTTAATATTTTTGCATGTAATAAGTGTGTCTATAGTAAGTGTATAGAAATTAAGCTAAAATCAAATTGAGGCCACTTTAATGCTGAACAAGAGTCTCCACACAGGGGTTTAATGCAGTTTAACTAAGCCACTTTAAATTCACATTTTTCATTCATTCTGATTCACTTTCCTGAATGTCCCCATGTAGACAAGCCCTTTACGTCTCCCCTTCCCTAAAAATAGGGAAGATGGGGATTGTGTTGTAGGGAGAGCTTTTGACTGTCTGAGAAAGCAAGAGAGTGCAGCTGAGGATAACAGGTTTTTTTAAACAGTGCTCTTACTATGTTAATAGGTTTTCTGCTAAAACAAAATCTGTACTAAAGTGTCGGATTTTGTAAACAAGTTGTCAACATCCTTTTTTATGTATTCACATTACAGTTTTGGCTTATTATTCCTAGTAAAATTGATGCCAACTTGCATTACATTTGATTGTGGAATGATACAGGCATCACAGTGATAAAACATAAAGGAACTCAAACATTTCTTCCCGCTAACACTAAGCAAATGTCTTGTGTAACTTGAACACATTTGACCAGTAGCAGTGCCAGGGTTTTTGCTGCCCTAGGTGGCAGCGCTCCTCCGCCGTAATCAGCGGCGCTTCGGCGGCAGCTCCTTTGAAGCTGCGTTCTCAGCGGTGTTTCGGCGGCCGCTTTTCTTGCCGCTGAATCGCCGCCGGGAAATGAGTCGCCGCCAAAATGCCACCGAGGGCGGTGAAATGCCACCCCCCCAAATCCTGCCACCCTAGGCGACCGCCTAGGGTCGCCTAGTGGAAGTGCCAGCCCTGCATTTGACTCTTCAGTGTGTTTAAGAGGAAAACAACTTACATTTGCAGTAGGTGAGCAGCAGTGAATGTAGCCTGTTCTTAAACAGTCTACAGGACACATCCTTTTTCAGAAGGGAGAGCAGTGTGATGGATCTGAAAAATCAGGGATTACAATTCCCATCAGCCCACTCCCCCTTCCTCCTGACAAAAGGGGAAAGGTCCTGAGACGGGAAGTGGCTGGGTTTTATTTGGGATCTGCGGCCACATGGCAAGGAGGAGCTGCAGGGAAGGTGAAGCACGAGCTTCATGGTGAATAGGGAGCTGGAGAGAAGACCCAGGAACTGTCTGCAGAGCGGCATGTAGAATAGAATGTGACGGACGGACATCACAACTGGGTGAAGGGCTGGGTGAGACTTCTGGGGGAGCAGCAGCAGATGGTTAGGAAGCCAATGCAGAGGGACCCCAATGGGAGGCACTACCTGAGCCTGGCTTGGAAAACTGTAAGCTCCTATTTGCTTGAATAGAGACTGGACTGGGGAGGAGAGCCCAGGAACTAGCCCTGAAGAGCCCTGACTCATGACTGGACTTCCCTAGGGGCCCAAACAGGAACAGTGGGGGTTGCCAATTTTGGTTGGACATATTCCTGGAGGTTTCATCAAATGACATAACCTTTCATAGTAAAGATTAATCTTTAATTCCTGGAGACTTCAGGACGATCCTGGAGGGTTGGCAACCTAAGAACTGCTACTTTCAACTGTAAAGGTTTAGCCTTTGTGTACATATGGTATCTTCAATCATTCCCTTTCCTGGCAGCCCTGGTAAAACCGTCTTTCCCTTAGCCAGGTGTCTGGTTATTGGGACCCACCAGAGCTAGTGCACACCAGGTGTAGAGGCTGTCACATCTACAGTGGTTGCCTCTGAGTTGGAGTACACCTGATATGCAGAGGTTTGGTGAAATGTAAATTTCAAAACTGTAAAAAGAAAACCTCTATAATTACAGGACCCTGGGGAAGAATGATAAAAAAGGGGATGATGCAGGAACATGTTTTCAATTTGCAGGTTCAACACTGTTTAACAGGATGCTTAGCGTTAAGTTGGCTTTCTCCTTCCCCACTTCCAGTTTCTAGTTTGGTGATGCATAAGGGCTGAATGACAGTTTAGGGGCGGTTGGTTTGCCAGTGGCTTTATTTTCATTCTATCAGGGCTGTCAAATTCAGTCACAGCAGTTTCAAACAGTGGATAGTGACACTGCTTTGTTACCTGACAATAGCTACATTGCTAAACTGGCAGTGCTAGATCACGCATGAGCTCCCACATGTGTGTTGGCTGTCCTCTTGGCCGACACCCTGGGGACCTCCAGAGCTAAACAGCAAAATCACTGCAGCTGAGGGGCTGTACAACTTATGCCCTCTGCAGACTGGCACACTCACCCACCGATTACATTAAGAGCCTCTGCAGCAGTAGTGATGTTGTGAAGCAGAAATATCTCACAGCATGACTTCCCTCATTGCTGCAATAGAGACTAAGGGGAGAAGGAAACTTCTGGTCCAATTGTCCCCACGCTACTATCACTGTCTAGCCACTTATACTGTGCAAAATCAGTGTAAAACACTATCAGATCAGGAGGGTCATTTTCTTACACTGGTTTTAGTACCAGTGTAAATGATTACACAAGGAGTAAAGCTGTAGAGAATCAGACCCATTGTTGCTGGCACTGCAGTAGCGCACAGTTGGCTCCAGTCTCTCTTTGAAACATGGAAGAATCTAGAGAAGGGCCATCCCTGTGTTTGAAACAAAGCCCCAGGGAACTTTGCAGGACAGGAAGATTTTGCCCTAGTGTGTTTGTTGACTTGTATAGAGATGGCTCAGTGACCTGTGCCTCAAGTTGGAAACAGTTAGATTCCCTGAAGCCCCAAGTTATAATCTCAGACTGAATGATAGATATTGATGAATCCAAGCTTAAACAGAGTTCTGCTTGTGCAGGTGTGACACGGGGCATATCCATAGTTCAATAGCTTCTCCTTCATGGACCCTACTCATTTTCACTTCGGAGAGAAAGGGTTACTCTTTTACAGGAGCTTTTTCCCAGCAGGCCCTCTGGGGCTGACCCTTTAAATTGGGCAGATCCAAGCTGCTGAAGATTTTAAGTGGCCATTTTGGAAGCAGTTGTTACTTGCCGCATCTTTCTCTCCTCTAGCTTGTAAGTACTCCTGTTATGATTCCCTCTACTCATTTTCAAAGTGGGTCTTTCAGAAGAGATGCAACTATCACAATAGAAACACCTGGTACTTTTCCTCAGAGACAGTGTTTGTTGCAGCATTCTTGGAAACAATTTTCTTGTAGTGTTGTACAAAATACTGTGTATTACATTGCTCACTGCCACCACACCTCAAGGAGTTACATTTCAGTAATACTTGTGCACTATATACAGTTTTCAAAGGGTTAAAAGGGTGGTATAGTAATATAAGCTATTATCAATAAGCATACATTAATGAAAATTATTAAAAAGAACCTGAAACATGTCAGGAATCTTTTGTATCACCAGAAAATACCACATGGAACATCTTACCTGATGAAAACAAGGGGATCATTTGAGACACGGTTGGTTTTAATTCAGTGGGGAAAATAATAAAGAATTAAGGTCTATATTGGTATTTTGATTTCCCCATATCCTTCTCCTTCCACTTTATATCAAATAGTCATAAAACAGTGGGTACAGAGAAGCATACATTACAAGCAAACATACACTATTATAGTGCTGACTTGTAGTGAGTTGAAAATATGACTTGAGGTCTGTGAAGATGACTACAAGCACAGGTGGATATCTCTTTGAAGTCTTGCATCCTAATGATTTCATCTTCTAACCTGGGAACGTAAGTAAGAATTAGGTTTGTGCTAGCATCAAATAAAACTAGCGTTATGAAGTCAACGCATCCATCTGAACTGGAGCTTTGGTTTGTAGTGTAGTATTACCACAGTGTTTTTAATGAAAGGTTTATGTCACTTAGGCAAATACAAACATAAAAAATTGACAGCCCATATTTAGACTCATAGACTTGAAGGTCAGAAGGGACCATCATGATCATCTAATCCAAGGGTCTCAAACTCAAATTACCATGAGGGCCGCATGAGGACTAGTGCATTGGCCTGAGGGCCGCATCACTGACCCCACCCCCTCGCTGCCCCCGGCCCTGCCCCCACTCCACCCCTTCTCCGCCCCTTCTCCGCCTCCTCCCCTGTGCGCACGGCTTCCCGCTCCTCCCCCCTCCCTCCCAGAAACCGCGACGCTCTTCCCATGCGGCCCGCCGGGCTCCCCGCGCCCCACCCCCGCCACCCCATTTATTTTTTTTTACCCCCAGGCAGTTCCCGCTGCCAGAACAACTGTCTGGCAGCAGGAACTGCCTAGGGGTAAAAAAAAAAATTTTTTTTTACTTTTGTTTTTAAAGGGGGGGGCGGGGAGGGGGCACGGGGAGCCCGGCGGGCCTCAGGGAAGAGCTCCCCGGGCCGCGTGTTTGAAACCCCTGATCTAGACTAACCTCTTACAAATTGCAGGCCACAGAACCTCACCCATCCACTGCTGTAATACTTCCTTAACCTCTGGCTGAGGTCAAATTAACAGGCCTGTAGTTTCCCGGATCACCTTTTTCCCCTTTCTTAAAAATAGGAACTATCTTAGCCATTCTCCAGTCACAGGGTACCCCCAAGTTTACAGATTCATAAAAATCCATGTTATTGGACTTGCAATTTCATGTGACAGTTCCTTTAATATTCTTTGATGGAGATTATCCGGGCCTCCTGATGTAGTCCCATTAAACTGTTTGAGTTTGACTCCCACCACAGATGTGGTAATTTCTACCTCCATATCTTCATTGTCATTAGCAACCCTGCCACTACCCCTAAGCTTTTCATTAGCCTCATTAAAACCTGAGGCAAAATATTTATTTAGGTGGTGGGCTACACCTAGATTATCTTTAACCTCCAACCCCTCCTCAGTTCTTAGCAATCACACATCTTCTTTCCTTGTTTTCTTTTATTTATATGGCTATAGAACCTCTTCTTATTGGTTTTAATTCCCTTTGCAAGATTAATCTCTGCTTGGGTTTTGGCAGTTCTCACTTTAACCCTACTCTTTCTGACCTCCAAGAGGTAGTGTTCCTTGCTTATCCCTCCCATTTTCCATTCCTTGTAGGCTTTCTGCTGTCTCTTAATCACCTGTTTGAGATGCTTGCTCATCCAGCTTAGTCTGCAACCCATTCCTACGCATTTTTCCCCCTGCTTGGGATGCAGGCTTCAGATAGTTTCTGCAACTTTGACTTAAAGTAATTACTAGCTTCCTCCACATACAGATCCCTGAGTTCTTCAGTCCAGTCCACTTTCCTAACTAATTCCCTTAATTTTTTAAAGTGTGCCCTTTTGAAAACAAGGATCGTAGTTGCCGATCTATTTTGTTTGTCCTTTCATTTAGTTTAAACTGAATTAACTGCTGATCACTTGAACCAAGTTTATTCTCTACAATCAGTTCTTCTATGAGGTCCTCACTACTCACCAATACCAAATCTAAAATGGCATCACCTCTTGTTGGTCCAGTGCCTATTCGGTGAATAAATCTGTCAGTTATCCCATCCAGAAAAATCTGGGTCCTACTATTATTAGTAGCACTTGTCCTCCAATCTATATCTGGGAAGTTAAAGTCTCCCATAATCACACAATTCCCAGTAGTATTTATTTAGTTAAAGCATTAAAGATATATCTCTTGATATCCAAATCAGATTCAGGATCTCTGTAGCACACCCAAAGCACTAGGCTGGGGAACCTCTAGTAGTTTTCTTCCCCAAAGTTATTTTAGCCCAAACAGACTCTGTCTTATCCATTCCATCACTTCTAATTTCTTTATAGTCTACCTCACCATTAATATTAGGGTGACCATACGTCCCATTTTGGCCGGGACAGTCCCTTTTTTAAGCCCTGTCTCAGTTGTCCTGACTTTTTTTTCAAAAGGAGGCACTTGTCCCATTTGCTGTTGTTTACTTGATCAGTTGGCAAGAACAAGCAGGACGAATGCCCACTGTTGTCAAAAAATGGGGTACAGTGAGGAGAATGCGCAGGGGGGCAAGAAGAGATGTCAGCCCCCAGCAGGGGGAGGCAGGGCTGGAAGGGGAGGCACCGTTTCAGCATGTGCAGGGGCTGGCAGAGTTCCAGCGATGGGCAACAGCCTCATGCGCGAGGGGGAGGGGGTAGCTCAGGCGAGCGGCTGGGGTGTCCTGTTTTCTCTTTGGGAAATATGGTCACCCTAATTAATATACAATACTACGCCACCACCTTTGTCTTTATTTCTGTTTTTCCTGAACAGCACATACCCTTCAATGCCTTTATCCAGTCATGACTACAATTCCACCATGTTTCTGTTATCTCTATAATATCTGGTTTCACTTCCTGCACTAATAGGCTAGTTCCTTTTGTTTCCCAGGCTCCTTGCATTGATGTACAAACATCTTAACTGTTGCTGCTTGGCTTTGCCCACATTCCTCACCTGACTGGGTACAGTCATTCTACTGCCAGTATCTCCGGTCTGACTGTTAGCTTCATTGGCATTGGCACTATCTTTCCTCTTAATGTCCATTCTCCAACCCACTGCTGTTTCTTTCTCCATTGCTGTATCCTTCCTTACTTGATTTTCCTCCCTCTCAATGTTAAAATCAAATAGAGTTGCACCTTGCTTACATGAGCTCTGAATTTGGTCTATTGTATCCATTTGATATTAAATGAATGATTTCTGTGGAGACTTATGAAAACTGAAAAACTGACACACAAAGATATCTCTTTAAGGTCTGTTGAGAGGCAATTTACTGTAGCTGGTAATGATTGCACTCTTTTCTGACTCAAAACAGAGAAGGCATAGCCAATCCAAGAGAAGCCCTGGCTGGCAAATCGCTACTGTGTATTGGTGACCAATTTTATGCCTGGTGTAAGTGAATGTAACGCTGTTGGTTACACTTCATTTTGGCCAACTTCCTTAACAGCAGAATGCCAAAGAAACCTGTTTGTCTTCTAACAGTTGGATTAATGGACGATGAAGTTAGAAGAAACCACTGTCTGACCTCCAAGAAGTTTCACCTAACGCTTTCTAGTAATTCGTGGCTGAACTAGAGCATACCTTTTAGAAAGATATCCATTCCTGATTTAAAGATTTCAATGCTGAAGAATCTTCTACATCCCCCCTGTAAATTATTTCAGTGGTAAATTACCTTTACTTGTAATTTGTTTTTGTTGCTGTAATCAAGTACTGTATGTTATTTTTATTGCTGTGTCTATTTGTGGAAAGGGTATATGAATAGCAAATAGAGTTGTACCTTGCTTACATGAGATGTGAATTTGGTCCACCGTATCCATTTGGTATTTAAATGAATGAAACAGACATTCAGAAGGGTTGCTTTTGCATGCTGATAGTAAAGAAGTTATCCAGTACTACTTGGATCTGGATCTCTATTTTCCTAATCTAAAAAAAGCAGTATAACTACAGTAGTGTTAATGAAAGAACATGACAAGATAGCAATAGCTGCTGATCAGCTGGGCATGAATTATCTGGCTCATTGTATCCACCACAACACCCCCTGAGTGCAGTTGTTGGTACCGCACAACATTTTGGTTAAATAATATAAAATGAACATGGCAAACATTACATTAATTAAAAACTGGCTAACTGATAGGTCTCAAATTCTACTTGTCAATTGGGACTCATCATCAAGCAGGTGTGTTTCCAGTGGGGTCCCGCAGGCACTGGCTCTTTGCTCTATGCCATTAAACATTTTTATCAATGACCTGGGCGAAGACATAAAATCATCACTGTTATGGTTTGCAGAAGACACAAAAATTGGGGAGTGGTAAATAATGAAGAGGACAGGTCACTGATTCACAGTGACCATGGCAAACTTGGTGCAACCAAACTATGTGTGTTTTAATATGGCTAGATATAAATGTATACATCTAGGAATGAAAAATGTGGACTATATATCCAGGATGTGGGACTCTATCCTGGAAATCAGTGACTCTGAAAAAGATTTGTGGGGGTGATATGGTGGATAATCAGCTGAACAGGAGCCCCTCTGTGATGCTGTGGCCAAAAGAGAGAATCCGATCCTGGGATGCATGAACAGGGAAATCTTGAGTAGGAGTAGAGAGGTTATTTTACCTCTGTACTTGGCACTGGCGCGACTGCTGCTGGGCTACTGTAGTCTGTGTTGGTGGCCACAATTCATGAAGGATGATGATGAATTGGAGAGGATTCAGAGAACAGCCATGAGAATGATTAAGGGATTAGAAAACATGCTTTATACTGATAGACTCAAAGAACTCAATCCATTTATTTTAACAAAGGGAAGGTAAAGGGGTGACTTGATTACAGTCTATAATTACACTGCTCTACATGGGGAACAAAAATGGAACACAGAGCTCTTCAATCTAGCAGAGAAAGGTATAACATGGTCCAATGGCTGGATGCTGAAGCTAAACAAATTCAGCTTGGAAAAAGGGCATACATTTTTGACAGTGAGGGCAATTAACCATTGGAACAATTTACTGAGGGTTGTGGTAGATTCCCATCTCTGGCAATTTTAAACCAAGATTGGATGTTTTTCTAAAACATCTGCTGTAGGAATTATTTAGGGGACGTTTTATGGCCTGTATCGTACAGGAGGTCAGACTAGATGATTACAGTGGTCCCTTCTGGCCTTGGAATCTATGAATTGTTTCAAAGTCAGTTGTAAGTCATGTGGTTTGAAATCCAGCATCATCACTGTGAAACCCAGGAGAAAAGCAAATTAGTTTGTAAAGCCACCTTGCTCTGTCTGGCTCTCTTACCTGATAAATATCTGCATTTGAAAATCTGTTCATAGTCTACAAACACTGAGCTAGCTTCTCAGCTGGTGTAAATTGGTGTAGGGTTATCAACTTCAATGGAGCTATGTATATTGACACCAACTCAGAATCTGGCCCATATTGCTGTTTTGACTGATACTCTGAATACATGACTGAAAAGCAGAAGGGGACAGAGAGGTAAATGTAGAGCAAATCATATATAACATATTCTCTATGTATGCTTTCATTCCATCTATGAAACATACTGGGTTGGTTAGCTGGCAGTTCTGGAACTATTAAGTTATATTATTCTCATAGCAAAATGACTGACCAAGTATTATTTTATCAACCACAGCTGGTTAATAACATAGTAAAAGCATCCTGTTTGGTTAATAACTTGATCACACCATGTTTTAATATCATCTGCTGCAAAGAGCTGCAGGAGACGCATTAAAAAGCCACTTGTGGCTTGCGAACCTCAGTCTGAGTATCACTGGTTTGAGTGATGTCTGGAGGGGGGTTCTGGTGGTGGTAGCAGGTGTGTGCATGTGTGTGAGGAGTCATCAGCAGTGAGTGGTGCATGTTGAGGGGGTTACCCGGCGAGAATGAGGTGTTTGTGGGGATCTCAGAAGTGATGAGCAGCATGTATTAGTGCCCAGGTTAGGTTGGGAGGGGCAAAAATGGAAGATATGAGTGATGGAAAGGTGTGCTGGGCAGGTCTGAAGCAATGAGTGACAGGTTTGAGATCAAGAAGGCTCATCGCTGAGGGAAAGGGTTAATTACACTTGGTGAGATTGTATATGTGGGGAATTGGTAACTCCAGCCCTTTGGCAATCCTTGTACTTTCTTTGGAAATGATTAGGTCTAGCTCTTAATGCCAGCATGGAAGTATTTAAAGGGTTTATGCATCTCTTTTAAGTACAAAACCTTTTCTTTGTTGAGAAATAAAACATGTGTAAGGTTTAATTTTTCTTGACATTTCACTCTATTAATCATGGGGTTCATTAGATTATTTTGTCCAAAGCAGGACTCATGACATTAGAGAGTCAGATTCAAGTGTAAAATGCATATCTGCGGTACCATATTTGTATACAGATTCAGCAATATGATGAAATAAAATGAATGCCAGGCTAAGTCTATTTTACATTTTCATCTTCCTCCATTGTGTTCAAAGTGGAAATCTAGAACACTTTGAAAAGTAAGGTTAGATTAACTAGTAATTTATTAATATTCTTTTTATTAATGGTTTTTGAGAGAACTGTATTTCTATTGGAGCAGTATCATGTCAGTGCTATCTGTCTGACGATCTGTGCTTTATGGTGATATTTGTCATTCATGTGTCTGACTTACTGCAGCTGGGGATTTAAATTTACATTTCATTCTTTCTTGAGAGCATTTGTGCATTTGTCTTGCTTTCTCGTCTCATTGGTTTCAGATAATTATTAATAAAAATTTTGCTTTCAGATTTTTGCCACCTTGAAAATCTATCCTACAGGGATATGTCTTCATTTTACGACCCACTCTCATAGAGGCTGGAACTGGGAGGGACACAGTTTTCCTGTTCTGCAAAACTTTTCTCCTGTTTTGCATCAGGATGAAATTGACACTTTCAAAATTTTTCAGAAAAAAATAAAACAGAAAAAGAGAGAGACCCAGGATAGCCAATAGGCTGGTGATTAGGGCACTCACTTTGGATGTGGAAAAGTGGCTGTCCACCATCTTAAGTGAGTACCTTAACCAGCAGGCTATTGGCCATTGTGAAGTAAGACGCTCTTTCTCCAATTGTGACTAGATTTTTCAAATGGATGGTAGAAAGCTTTCCTGACAAAAGTTTCGTAAACACTGGTATGTCCCTGTAAAAAGCTTTGGTTTCGATGACTTGACATTTTCTGATGAAAAATTGTTTAATCAAAAAATTCCTGAATAGCCACTTGGCTACTCAGTTGAGATCAGATTCTTATCTAGAAGCGAAAACCCACAATGCATGCTGCTTCCATGACACTATAACCAGTCCTCTATTCCCTCTAAAAGAAGAACTTTTGGCTGCTTCTGCTGCTGGAACTTTGCTATAAATGTAATAGTTTTCTTTTGATTTCTCGCTTCAAAAATGTTTTCATGCCATTGTGCACAGGAAGCCATCTTCACCAGTATATTCTGGCTGCTTTGTATTGCTTCTGTCATGCAAAGGAACCATAAAACCAGTTTAACCAGTCACTTAAATCCAGTTGATGGTAGCTTTGTGTCACAGGAGTGGCTCAAAGGAGCTGAAACATACTGGTGAATGTTCTTAAAGGGGAAATAATGTGATGTACTCTGTAAATTTGACTGGTGTTGTTTTATTATTGGCTAGACTTTTTTTGGTTCTTTTTTTTCTTTTGGCAGGGGTAGTTCAGCTAGTTGGATTGGATATTGTCAGACTTTGTCTTTATAGAAGGTAGTTGCAAGTACCAATTAGTGGAAGGATGGATGGACTCTCAGAGGCAAATACAGTAGCAGCAATGGCAAATTCTTGAAACTTACGTACGTTCTAGTTAAGATCGAACTGGAGAGGGAGCATATAGGTTTAGTGTATCCCCATGGATGTGCATCCCTCCCAAACATGCTGGGCTAGTCACTCAATGGGAAGTATTTAAAACTTTGTGCTTTTTAGGGACCGTGAAATCTGGCCTGATTGAAGTCAATGGGAGTTTTGCTATTGGGTTTTTGACAAAACAAAATATATTGTTTCAAAACTGACATATTTCGATTTGGCTGATAAGCTGCAGTGGCTCATGGAAATTGTCATTCAGGTGCCTTAGTTTTTGAGCAATAGAATTTGGTTATTGCTATTTTTTGTGAAAAGTTGAAATTTGCAGAGGAAAATTTTAACAAAAATAATTTTTGTTTTGTCATCTTCCACCGGAAACCCTTCTGTCCCCCACGGCCCATTTTCCAACTAGTTCTACCTACAGTTCAGCTGATATGAGCTTAGAATTCTATCATTGCTTGTACGGTACATTTCATTCTTATTACTTAACTACTTTGTGTATAGTATGCCTCTGTTGTGATAAATGTGTGTGTGTGTTGGGGGATGCAGGGGGCAGACTGGCATACCCAGTAGATTGTCATTTGTGCACATGCACTCTTCACAAGAAAGACCTGCTGTGTGTGCTTCACAGTCCCATTTACTCCCATTAGCACACAGAAATATCCTGATGTCCCAAACAGTCTTTGTATCAAAGCAATTTTTAAAACGGTTAATACCTACCCCTGAGAAATCCGGAATACTTTAAAGCCTTCAGCAGTTTACATCAAGACAAAAAAAAATGTTGAAGTCAAGCTTTATCAGTTCAAGCTGTGCACAGTTGATCATTTGGAGTGGAATGTAATAAGAAGAGCTTTACAACTTATAGCAACTCTTGGGAACAAGAGCATGATGCTTTGCTTTGAATAAAAGAACAGCTTTGGTCACTAGAAAGAAATACAACGAAATCAGTGTTTGGAGCTGTGTATCTTCTCTGCTTGCTCAGAGGTATAAATTATTTTCCTGTAATCACTTTTTAAACTCCGAGTAACAGTGTCGTCAGGCCACTGAAATACCTCTCGCCAGCTTCCCTTGAATGACACCTCTCTGCTCAACTGAACTTGTGCCTTTTGAGGTATAACAAACAGGATCAATAGATGAAAATGGCTTGAAAATAGCCATATGTGTGCTCTTTATTTATGCTTATGTTTTATGTTACTGGGTATTTTAAGGAGGATATGCCTTATCTCTATTTACTTCAGTCACATTATTCCAACCTTCCTTAACCTGTTACAAGACCTTCCTGTTACAAAATCAAGCTATGATAATAGTGGAAAAGTGAGCCATTGTAAGGGGTTACGCACTGGGAACTAACCTGTAATACTTGTTGCTACTTGTATGTGGTAATCCTAGGTGCTCTCTAGACTAGAGGGAAGAGAAGTAACCCTGGAGGCTTCTCACTCTTCTGAGTGTTTGTATCCTCTCATGAAACTCTATGATTATGCAGGTTTTAGTGTAGTAGCCGTGTTAGTCTGTGTCAGCAAAACGAAAATAAGAAAGAAAAACTTGTAGCACCTTAGCGACTAACAAATTTATTTCAGCATAAGCTTTCGTGGGTTGTTACCCACTTCATCGGATGCATGATTATGCAGTGGCTGCAGTTTTGCAAGAGGAAAGCTAGATACTACAATATGGGACATTGCTTAGGTCGATGGATTATGATGTGTGGGGCAGTTACGTGGTTGTAAACCTGGGGAAGGGGAAGAAGAACAATAGAAAGATAGTACAGGAAGTGATTTTGGTGTTTTGAACTTTAAAGGCTATCCTTGTGTGCTGTTTGCAATCTGATTATTTGGCCTGACTTTTCAAATGTTTGCTCTATTTGTTCAGGGTTTTCCTCTCTCTCTTTTTTTGATTTCTGTCACTAGCCACCCTTGACATTGCCAGTCTCCAATTTTCTCCTTCCTGTTCAGTTTTCTTCCTCATGCCAAATAATACGCTGTTTACTTTTTCTTTTTCTGTTTGTTTTTGCAGCACAAGAAACATCACAGGAGAAATGTGGATATTAGCAGGTCAGCAAGGCTAGCTCTCTACCAGTACAGGATTGTGACCTCCTATATATATTTTAGAGGCAGTCGGTACATGAAAATTAGTCTTACCTCTTTTCTTCCGAAGGAAATCCCTCCTCCTTCTTTCACAGCTCCCTTGAACAAAGTTCCTATCGGGTGGATCCATTCTCCTTTGTCTCTCTCTTTGCCACCTGTTCCAAAACATTTTTCACCCAAAAAGGAAGTACAATACATTTCTTCATATTCTACAGCCAAAAGTTCCCGTAGTACCTGTGCATAATTAAAAAGTAAAGTTTGGTGGAAAAGAAATAATTATTTTCTGAATAATGCTGAAAAACAAACAAATCTTTGGAATGAAGTGGAATGAATAACCATTTCCTTGGAAAGGAGGGCTGATTCATAATTGTCTGCAAATTGTCAGAAATATTCTTCTGCACGCTCATGCTACAGGTCCTATAATTCATACTCGTTAATGACTTAGGGAGCAAGCTGGAGCTTTTTAAATAATAGTTTGCAAGAATGATAATTGCAGGCCTGTCAGATGGTACATAAAGCTATGGAGACACCCTGTGTATGTGAGAGGCCTACAGTATAAGAGGAAAATCATGATTTCCTGATAAGGACAGTTGAATTATACTTAACTATTGCATTAAGTCTCAAAGGAACACGTGGAGGTCAAAATCAGTGGTAGTTAAACTTCTTTAAAGGTGAACTGCAAAAAATATTGCTTATTCCTTTACTTCTCCCTTATGGACTTTTTCAGCCGCTGAGCTCTGTCCAATCATGCCTAGGGGTCAAAGGGCCTCCAGCAATCATCTTCTTTGTAGTCTTTTCCTTGACATAGTCTCTGGGTGAGAGAGAAAGCTAGGAGGTTGCACAAGATCAAAACAATCATTTTCCAATGAAATTACCAGATCAAGAGTAGGCTGCTCCCTTTCTTCGTTGTCACCTTCTAGACTGCACTGACCACAAAACCCCAAAAGTCTGGTGAAATGTTTCAGTTTGCCAAAGAGTACTGCATATGTTTTTTCATTCTGAAATCCTATGCCATTCCTAGTAAGTAAGTGTAATGATGCTGGTTCTGGCGGGACCTAACTGAGAGTGCCAGTTCAGGACAAATTGCTTCAAGCAGGGCAATTACAGCCCAAGGCTGGGGTTTTTCCACCTCTAAGGCAAACCAAACCAGCCAGACAGAGGAGACTTTGGTTTCCCCCCACTGGCTAACCACAAGTCACACAAGCAATCCCCTTAGACACTCCAGTTTCCCAGTCTCACCACCAATGCCACTCGTTATGGGGACAACTGGTCATGAAAACCAATGCCCCAGTAAAAGAAAAAAGGTCCTCCCGATCCCAATGGACCAAGCCCCCAGATCCAGGTCAATATATAAATCAGATCTTACCCACAAATTACGCTGTTGCCAATCCTTTAGAATCTAAAATCTAAAGGTTTATTCATAAAAGGAAAAAAGTATAGGTGAGAGCTAGAATTGGTTAAAAGGAATCAGTTACATACAGTAATGGCAAAGTTCTTGGTTCAGGATTGCGGCAGATGGAATAAGCTGCAGGTTAAAATCAAGTCTCTGGAATACATCCACAGCTGGGATGGGTCCTTCAGTCCTTTGTTCAGAGCTTCCATTTGTAGAAAGGTTCCTCCAGAGGTAAGAAGCAGGAATGAAGACAAAATGGAGATAAGGCAGCTGCCTTTTATAGTTTCTTCCAGGTGTAAAGACACCTCTTTGTCCTTACTGTGGAAAATCACAGCAAAATGGAGTCTGGAGTCACATGGGCAAGTCCCTGCGTATCTTGTTAAGTCACAGGCGTGTCTACCTTCTCTCAATGGATCCATTGTATCGCTGATGGTCCTTAATGGGCCATCCAGCAGGCCTGGCAGAGCTGATAGCTTGTCCTGGGTCCCAGAAGCCCAGCCCCAGTTTGAAATACAAACAGTATAAAGCCAATATCCACAACTTCAACTACAAAACTGATACATACATATAAATGGCATAATCATAACCAGCCAAGCATAACCCGGTCTTAGACACCTCATTTGACCCCATTTATATAAGATTTGGTGCCACTACAGGACCTTGGTTTCAACCATGATCTATACGGTCCCAGTTATTGTCAATAACGTCACAGTAAGCACTAGCTGAGTGAAGCACATAAACAGTGCATGGTTTTCAAGAGGCTAAAATGAAATAACTTAAACACAGCTGGGTTTAAAAAAGGAGGAAACTACACTTCCAACAACACATGGATCAACTTCTGCAGAGTGTAATAGTGAGCTATGTTCACCATCACCAGCAACAGGAACCAAATGCTAGTTGCCTGATACTGCTAGCATTTCTGAGCCCTGGTCTACACTACGAGTTTAGGTCGAATTTATTAGCGTTATTTCGATTGATCCGTGCACCCGTCCACACGACGAAGCCCTTAACATCGACTTCTAGGGCTCTTAAAATCGATCTCGCCACTCCACCCCCAACAAGGGGATTAGCGCTTAAATCGATATTGCCGAATCGATGTAGGCTAGTGAGGACGCAATTCGACAGTATTGGCCTCCTAGATCTATCCCACAGTGCAACATTTGACCGCTCTGGACAGCAGTCTGAGCTCCAATGCTCCGCCCAGGTAGACAGGAAAAGCCCCGTGAACTTTTGAATTTCATTTCCTGTTTGGCCAGCGTGGTGAGCTGCAGGTGAGCGCAGATCTCATCAGCAGAGGTGACCATGATGGAGTCCCAGAACCGAAGACGAGCTCCAGCATGGACCGATGTTGAAGTACGCGATCTGATCGCTGTATGGGGAGACGAAACCGTGCTAGCAGAGCTACGGTCCAAAAGAAGAAATGCCAATACATATGCCAAAGTCTCCAAGGGCATGCAGGACAGAGGCTACAACAGGGACGCGCAACAGTGCCGCGTGAAAATTAAGGAGCTCAGGCAAGCCTACCAAAAAACCAGAGATGCAAACAAACGCTCTGGGTCAGAGCCCCAGACATGCCGCTTCTATGATGAGCTGCATGCCATTCTAGGAGGTGCAGCCAGCACTGACCCACCCATGTGGTATGACTCCGTATGTGGATCATCAGAAACCACAGAGGAGCATGATGATGATAATGATGCTGAAAATAGCGCCCAGACACAGCAAGGAAGTGGAGAAGCCCTTTTCCCCGACAGCCAGGAACTCTTTGTCACCCTGGAGCCAGTACCCTACGAACCCACCCAAGGCGTGCTCGATGCAGGAGAAGGGACCTCTGGTGCCTCTGGTGAGTGTACCTCTGTTAATTAATACATGTTTTATAAGCAAGCGTGTTTAATGATCAATTCGCGGCCAGTACAGCTACAGCTACTGGAAAACTCTGTTAACATGTTCGGGGATGGAGCAGAAATCCTCCGGGGACATCTCCAGAAAGATCTCCTGGATGTACTCCCAAAGCCTGTGCAAAAGGTTTCTGGGGAGGGCAGCCTTATCCTGTGCTCCGTGGTAACACACTCTACCACGCCAGGCCAGTAGCACGTAGTCTGGAATCATTGCTTTGCAAAGCATGGCGGCGTATGGTCCCGGTGTTTGCTGGCATTCAAGCAACATCCGTTCTTTATCTGTCTGTGTTATCCTCAGAAGAGTGATATCATTCATGGTCACCTGGTTGAAATAGGGGAATTTTATTAAGGGGGTATTCAGAGGGGCTCCATCCCTGCTGGGCTGTTTGCCTGTGGCTGAACGGAAATCTTCCCCGCTGTGACCCACGCGGTGGGGGGAGGGGGAACAGCGAACATCTTGGATGTGTGTCTGTGTCTGTGTGTGTGTGGGGGTGTCGATTAGGTTCGCGCTGCACGTTAACCCGAAAACCGCCGCCCCTCCCTTTTCAATTGCCAACCAGTTTTAAATTGCCAGCCCAAAGGCTGTTTGTTATGGGAAATGAGGGGGTTGCTGTTTGAAAACATTCCCACCTGTTATGAAGGTTAAAGAAGCCTATAGACTGTGGCTTACCATGGCTGCCTGCAAGCCGAATTCTGTTGCCCGCCGGACCTGCTTGTGTGATCTCTCACACCAAACCGGCAGACCCTCAATATAACAGGCAAAGTGCAACCTTGGACCAAATGCACATGTGATATGTAATGTTTGGAGCATTGTTCTCTAATATGTGTCTTTTAAACTACTCCTCTCCCGTTTGTTTCCTCCCGCAGCTGCAAATGTTTCAACGCCACCCCTTTCATCACCGTCCCAGAGGCTAGCGAAGATTAGAAGTAAAAAAAAAAAGGAATCGAGACGATATGTTCTCAGAACTCATGGAATCCTCCCACACTGAAGCTGCCCAGCAGAATGCGTGGAGGCAGACACTGTCGGAGTCCAGGAAGGCAGAATTTGATCGTGCGGACAGGTGGCGTGCTGAAGAGAATGACTGGCGGGATGAAGAGAGTAGGTGGCGTCAGCGTGCAGAGAGAAGGCAGGATGCAATTCTGAGGCTACTGGAGGATCAAACGGAAATCCTCCGGCTTATGGCTGAGGAAAGGCGTAGGGTTCAGGAAAGGCCGCCTGAGCCCAGACCGCCACTACAGCCCCTGTGCAACCAACAGCCCTCCTTCCCGAGTCCCATAACCTCATCCCCGAGACGCCCAAGAACGCGTTTGGGCGGCCTCCGTGCACCCAACCACTCAAGTCAAGAGAACAGTCCAAGCAAGAAAGGGCTGGCATTCAATAAGTTTTAAAGTGCTGTGTGTCCTTGTCCTTCCCTCATCCCCTCCTCCACCACCCATCCTGGTGCTTCCCTTCCTCCACCAGCTATCCCGGGAGACTGTGGCAGTTAGCCCCATAGTTCCCCCTCTTTGTTTTATGAATTAATAAAGAATGCATGATTTTTAAGCAACAATGACTTTATTTCCTCTGCGAGCGGTGATCGAGGGGGGGAGGGCAGGGCGGTTTGGGTAAAGGGAAGTAGAGTGAATGAAGGGGCGGGGCTTTTCATTACAGGGGAAAAACAGAACTTTCACACAGCATCCTGGCCATTCATGAAACTGGTTTTCAAAGCTTCCCTGATGCGCAACGCACCCTGCTGTACTCTTGTAATAGCCCTGGTGTCTGGCTGCGCATAACCAGTGGCCAGGCGATTTGCCTCAACCTCCCACCCCGCCATAAACGTCTCCCCCTTACTCTCACAGATATTGTGGAGCGCACAGCAAGCAGTAATAATAATGGGAATATTGTTTTCGCTGAGATCTAACCTAGTCAATAAACTTCGCCAGCGAGCTTTTAAACGACCAAATGCACATTCCACCACCATTCTGCACTTGCTCAGCCTATAGTTGAAAAGGTCCTGACTACTGTCCAGGCTACCTGTGTATGGCTTCATGAGCCATGGCATTAAGGGGTAGGCTGGGTCCCCAAGGATAACTATAGGCATCTCAACATCCCCAACGGTTATTTTCTGGTCTGGGAAGAAAGTCCCTTGCTGCAGCAGCCGAAACAGACCAGAGTTCCTGAAGATGCGAGCGTCATGTACCTTTCCCGGCCATCCCACGTTGATGTTGGTGAAACGTCCCTTGTGATCCACCAGTGCTTGCAGCACTATTGAAAAGTAACCCTTTCGGTTTATGTACTCGCTGGCTTGGTGGTCCGGTGCCAAGATAGGGATATGGGTTCCGTCTATCGCCCCACCGCAGTTTGGGAACCCCATTGCTGCAAAGCCATCCAGTATGAGCTGCACATTTCCCAGACTCACAACCCTTGGTACCAGCAGCTTGGTGATCGCCCTGGCTACTTCCATCACAACAGCCCCCACTGTAGATTTTCCCACTCCGAATTGATTCGCGACTGACCGGTAGCTGTCTGGCGTTGCAAGCTTCCACAGGGCTATTGCCAGTCGCTTCTGTACTGTGAGGGCTGCTCTCATCTTGGTGTCCTGGCGCTTCAGGGCAGGGGAAAGCAACTCACAAAGTTCCATGAAAGTGCCCTTACGCATGCGAAAGTTTCGCAGCCACTGGGATTCATCCCAGACCTGCAGCACTATGTGGTCCCACCAGTCTGTGCTTGTTTCCCGGGCCCAGAATCGGCGTTCCACTGTATCAACAAGCCCCATTAACACCATGATGTCCACCTTGCGGGGGGGCCTTTTTTGAGAGAGGTCTGTGTCCATGTCCTCATCACTGTCCTCAGGGCGCTGCTGTCGCTTCCTCGCCTGCTGTAGCTGTAGCAGCTCCTGGTTCTCGTTCTGCATATACTCCTGGACAATGCGCGTGGTGTTCATAACGGCGAGAACAGCCGCGGTGATCTGATCGTGCTCCATGCTTTCCCTGGTATGCTGTTTGCAGGACAGCAGAGTGGCAGCAGAAGCAGCGGGTGGATAACAATGGAGTCAGCAATATGGCGCCCATATGAAAAAAGGCGCGAAAGGATTTTTTGCTCCCCCCTCAGTTGCTTTCACGGAGGGAGGGGGGAGCAAGGGTTAGGCTCATTTCCTTCTAGCTGCAGATGGTACAATATGCGGTGAGCAAGGAGGCGCCTTCCCTTCTAGCAGCAGATGGTACAATATGCTTGATATCCATCATCAGCTCCTGGCCCCCTCAAGGATTGAACTCGCAACCCCGGGTTTAGCGGGCCAACGCTCAGACCGCTGAGCTATCCCTCCGCCCGTGTTCCAGGCAGTACTGAATCTCCCTTAAACAAAACGTAAAAAAGAGAATGACCAGAGTCACTCTGGTCACTCCCATTTATGTCCAAGCGCCCCCGGCCAGCCACACCATAGGCCGCCGGCCAGGAGCACACGAATACCAATCAATCTGCTGCGAGAAGGAAAGGAGCTTCTGCTGTGTGGTCCCGCGACCATGACCATTTATGGCATATTGCACCATCTGCAGCTAGAAGGCAAGGAGCTTCTGCTGTGTAGTCCCACGACTACCAGCCTCAGGCGGAATGGCCCCCTCAAGGATTGAACTCGCAACCCCGGGTTTAGCGGGCCAACGCTCAGAACGCTGAGCTATCCCTCTGCCCGTATTATAGTGTGACTGAATCCCCACTAGACCTAATGTCCAGGCGTACGCTGGAGATGTACGGTAATTGTGAGCTGAGCAGGCTTCCGTAGCAAACACGGAAACCCCGGAAAAAAGGCGCGAAAAATATTGCTTTCACGGAGGGAGGGATGACATGTACCCAGAACCACCAGTGACAATGTTTTCTGCCCCATCAGGCTTTGGGATCGCAACCCAGAATCCCAATGGGCGGCGGAGACTGCGGGAACTGTGGGATAGCTACCCGCAATGCAATGCTCCGAAAGTCGATGCTAGCCCCGCTGCTGTGGACACAGTCAATCGACCTCATGGTCTTAACGCTTGTGTGTGGGGGGACACACAATCGATTCCATAAATTCGGGTTTTAAAATATCGACTTCTATAAATTCGACCTAATTCTGTAGTATAGACGTACCCTGAGATACCTTATGGACCAGCATTTTAAGTCTTTCCCTGCATGTAACTTTGGCAAACAAGGCCATTATTCCTGCTCATCCTAGTTTGCTGATTTTTAATGGCTCCATTATTCCGAAGTTAATGACAACATACTTTATTTTTACTGTTGTACAGCTTTTAGGTGCAATCTACTTTTGTCTCAGTTCTCAGCTGAAGCTTTCACACACTCTAATTGGAAAAAGGTTCCAGACAAATTTGAGAGGCACCAAGCGTCTTCGTGTTATCATGAAGCAGTTGATATTCTTCAAAAGTCCACAAAGAATGTTGGCAACATGCTATCTTTTCAGTACTCTCCAGAAGAAAAAAGAATACAGGAAGATCCTAGTGAAAATACTAAGTAGGATACTGTCTTGTCACACAAAGACTTCCAATACTGAGCAAGCTGAAAATATACCCTAAACTGGACATGTTGACTGCAGCTTTATTCATCTGTTTTGTCTGCAGGCAGAATATGATCACGATATGTTACAGCAGTTGAAAAAGAATCAAGACAAATTCACAAGTCCAGTTATTCAGAATGAGATAATAGAAATCATGGATTTTAAAATCATGAGGGATATTTCTGAAAAAATATCTGGAAACTGGTATACAATTATGGTAGAAGAAACAACAGAGTTCTCTAAAAATAGCAGAGAATTTAGCATGTGAGGCTATTATTAAAAATAAAGAGATCCAAAGCGATCCTGCTGAAACTATTTACAAGATCAAAAAATTAATTTAAAAATCTCCCAAATGAGACGCTGTATTTCTAGACATAAAATATGAAACATTAAGTATAGAACCAGGCATCTACGTGCCTCCCAAGATGGGGTTCCTGTACAGAAACATTGGCTTTAATGTCTGAAAATTACCTTGTAATGTATGTAGTTTGGAAAGTTGTGAAAGATACAATGAAAGATCTTGAAATGAGACCTCGAATTGGCAGCGTAGCAGCCGAGTTGGAAAAGTTCAACTTATTCTTTGGTACTGAATGAAGTTGAAAACTCCTAAACAGGGGAGGCAGTCTGCCCAAAATTCTGCAAGGGTTGGACATTTCAGCAACAGAAGGCCAATTTCTTATGAAAAAAACTTCTTAATTCACTTCAGTCCCGGTCAGTGACTGGGATGTGGCAGTTGTGCCTAGAGGCTAGAGCAGGAGTCAGTAGTCAGGAATTGGACTTGAGGGTTAGGATTGGGTTACCTGGGGTGAGGCAAGGCAGGAGCAAGATTGGGTCCAGAGCAGGAGCATGGCTAGGAACAAGCAGGAACAGGAACTATCACTGCTGTGGGTGAATGCTTTGAGCAGACACCGAACTGCTGCTGCTGGGCTTGAGAGCTGGCCTGCTGACTCTTCCAACTAATCAGATAGTATAGCCAATCAGGCAGCCTAATCAGGCCAGATGTCCTCATTAGGTTGCCCGGAGACTGGCTTTCCTGCAGGCTCTGATACCTGAGAGTACCTCCCTCCTTGAGGGCTCCTCTAAGGGGCCTCAAGGCCTGGTTTCTCAGGGGCCTTCCAATGGAATTCTTGCAATAAGTCTGGATCATAGACGTTCTCTACCAGTTTCCAAGACTGCTCTTCTGGACCATAGCTTTCCCAGTCCCCCATGTACTGTAGCCTGTCCATAACTTGCTAAGACTCGAGGATTTGTTGGACCAAGTATTCCTCTTGTCCACAGACTATTATGAGTGGCTGGTGGAAACAGTTTGGGTTTTCAGTGTAGGGCTTTCAAAATACGATGTGAAAGACGGGGAGGATCTTCAATGACTTGGGTAGCTGTAACCAGAAAGCTGCTGGATTTGCCCATTAAAGCAGCCCAGGTATTGGTCACCTAGTTTGGCGGATGTGTAGCTCAATTTAAAGTTCTGGGAAGAGAGCCATACCTTGTCCCTTATGGCCTGGCTGGGGACATTCCGATGGTCTTGGTTCACATGGTGTTTATAGGCTTCTTGCAAGTGTTCCTTAAAAGCTCCTGGTGCAGGTGGAGAGCTAAATCCATGGCAGTCCATACTGGGGAACTCACAGGTAAGCAGGGGGATTCAAACCTGGGTCTCCCATATGCTGGGTGACTATTTTAACCTCTGGGCTAAGGTTATAAATGGGGCCACTACCTTTTTCTCCTCCAAAAAAGTACTACACTGACTTAAGTACCCAACTCTGGGAGAGGGTTCACAGCTGTGAATTCCAAGTGGAGTCATGCACCTCCCTCCAGCTGGGATTTAGGTACCTAATTCCCTTTGAGGGGCTTAAGTTTCACCCCTCTGCTCAGCATTTCCTATTGGCTAGCCTATGTGGCTCCCTGCTCTGCATGCTGGCTTTTACAAATCCCATTCCTATGTGCAGAACTCTCCCCATGCCTTGTATAGGGAGCTTGAGTGCCTGACTCAGGGTGTTGAATAGCACTACGTCTGTGAGCACTGAATCCTTTTAAGCTGATGCTGTCATTTTAAAATGGAAATTCTTTTCCATATCAGCCGTCTCAGCACACTAGATAACCAGTGCTCTGCATATCTTTCATTTCAAGGATGGACATTCTACAGGAGAAATGAGTTTGGTTTGATTTACACCCACTGGATCATTGACTGTGTAATGCAGAAAATAACAACCACAATCTGAGCGAGAACTCTGACTGAATTTAAATACAACATGTATTGACTGTGCATAGTGTGAACAGTGATTGCTGATAGAAAGGTCTTTTGCATTCTTCTTGAAACTCAAGATCTTTCCTAAGTTGCACAAGGGAACATGTTTGCCAGACTTATACAGAAATGCCATTTGATTATCATTATTAAAAGATCTTGGATTTTAAATTCTCAGAAGTGAAATGATTATATTTAGAAGGTTAATTTAATTATGCATTAAATTGGGACTGTTGTTCTTTCCCTGCTGTCTTTTCCATACCTTGGCATATAGCCTAGTATATATTACCAGCATGTTGCATGATATCTCTTAACAAAATGATCCCATGTTAATTAAAAGTATTCTTCAAAGGCACTGTGGTGAAACCCTTTCATTATTAAGTGTGTTAATTTCCATTCAGAAGTATCAAAATACACAAACTACCGCTGAAGATTTAAAATACTGAAATCAGTATTGCATAGTAAACAAGTCCTAGACTTTGTGCAATTAATGATGATTAATATTATGTGTAGATTTTTCTTTCATTTTTATTTCTTTCCATGGTGTTGTGCCTTTGAATGGTAGAAGTTTACAGTAGGAAAAAAAATAATGATCTCAAAGACTCGGAATACTTTATGTTTATTCACGAAATGCACACAAGCCATGTTTACCTTGCACAGAGATGGCAAAAGCAGCAACACTATCAGGGTATCCTAGTTCCAGATACACCAACAGAGCCAGTACTGTGTCCCACTCTGTAAAAAGAAACTCCTTCTATGATACTTGTTCTCTGTTCTACACTTAGCATGCTTCCTCTGTCATGCCTGCCTTCCCTGTACTCTCACATGGAAACCTTACTCAGCTCAAAGTCATCATTTTTGTCAAAAACAACGAGGAGTCCGGTGGCACCTTAAAGACTAACAGATTTGTTTGGGCATAAGCTTTCGTGGGTAAAAACCCCAACTTCTTCAGATGCATTTTAGTCATGTGTCTGAGTTAATTATGACTCAAGATTGTCAAATAACAGGCTCATTTGGAATGATTTAATCAAAGAGTATCAATCAGAGATTTGTACAGCATTACACAGAAAGAATAGATTACCACCCTTTGGTGTCAGCCCAAGAGCTGGATCAGTCTCTCTCCTTCACTGTAGCTGGAGGGATGTGGCAGATTTCATTCCCCAACTAAGTTCTCAGACCAGTGCCATTATAGAGGCTTTCTAAACAAAGAAAACATCTTTTAACAAAAGAAACTTGTTTTGATGTCATTTCTGCACATTCTCAGTTCACCTGATTTCATAGAATCATAGAATCTCAGGGTTGGAAGAGACCTCAGGAGGTCATCTAGTCCAATCCCCTGCCCAAAGCAGGACCAACACCAACTAACTCATCCCAGCCAGAGCTTTGTCAAGCCAGGCCTTAAAAACCTCTAAGAATGGAGATTCCACCACCTCCCTAGGTAACCCATTCCAGTGCTTCACCACCATCCTAGTGAAATAGTGTTTCCTAATATCCAACCTAGAACTCCCCCATTGCAACTTGAGACCATTCTCCTTGTCCTATCATCTGCCACCACTGAGAACAGCCAAGATTCATCTTCTTTGGAACGCCCCTTCAGATAGTTGAAGGCTGTTATCAAATCCCCCGTCACATTCTCTTCTTCAGACTAAATAACCCCAGTTCCCCATTTATATGTGAAGGCATGATTGTTTACAGTAGAGAGGACTAACAAGATAGTATATTTCAGTGGGTCCTTCTTCCATAAATATTCTCTTTCTTATCTGTTGTGACAGTTATCCTGTATCTGTTCCCCAGGTTTATATAATATATATATATATATATATATATATATATATATATATATATATATATATATATATATATATATATATATATATAGGGTTATATAGATATAGAGTTAGTTATAGATAGATAGTTATAAACCATTCCCTATATATATATATATATATATATATATATATATATATATATATATATATATATATTATAGGGAATGGTTTATAACTATCTAACTATAGTTATAGTTGTTATATATAGTTATATATATATATAAAGGGAATGGTTTCCCAGACTATCTGGAGTTTTACAGACACAGAGGTGCTCAGGATTGTTAAATACAGTCCAACACACAGAATTCCTGAATAGGGTTATTTATTGGTGAAGGACCAGTGTTCTGGGCCTTAGAATTCAACATACTCTGTTAATATTCTAAAGAACAGTAAATATATACATGAAATGTACAGGAAGTAAAGGACTAAAAGGGGTAATATTTACTAACAGGTACTAACATTCTCTATACTGAACTTGGGCTAGTCCAGCTGGGCCTGGCTGTTAACCTACTTTTGGTCAAGATGCTATGCAACAAAAGGAACGCCTCAGACAGATTCAGCTGTAACCATCATCCACTGGAACTCGCTTCTCTGCAAAGCTCCATTCAAACAAATGAGTGTTTAACTCATACAATTCATTTATGGCATATGTTCAAAAGCTCAGCAGTCAACAGATCCCATGTAGGTATCTAAATAGGTGACTGGTCACCCACCAGTTCCCATGATTTCCAATGGCAGCTACTGGGTGCACAGACCATTTGGAAATCTGCCCACTTCATTTTGTTGGCTGAGGGTAATCAGAGGTGGGATTGCAGCTCAGGTAGACATACTGTGGTTTAACTTATATGACTTTCACAGTGACATAAGCTAAACCAAAAAAGGCACTCTTGCACCAGAATAAGAGCATCAACACAGGTCGTTATACCGGTATAACTATAGTAGTGCAATATAGTTATTGTGACAATACCCAGGGTTTTGAAGCACCTCACCAATACCTGCACTTAGTGTGAGGAAGTTGTTTCTGTGCCTTCTCTGGCTCAGCTCCCTGAAACCACGAGCCTCTGGCAGCACAAGCCCTACCTTCCAGGTCATCAATATCCTCCCTCCCAGACATCACTGTCTCTGTGCAGGTAGCAACAGGCACACACCAGCCCACAAATCCTTGGGGTGTTCTCTGCAGTGTCCAGCTCCTGATCCACTGAACATGCACAGCATTACCAGGCCTGCTGTTCGCAAAGGAACAGTACACACCAGCTTTTAAGATTCAGTTCAGGATCATCACTTTGCTTAACACCACAGCACTTACATTTATTCTTGTTTTCACTATAAACATATGTATCATCCAAGAATAGAGATTCAAGTAACAATGAGTAAGAACACTGGAAACAAATGGGTGCATATAAATCAAAATCAGAATGTGCTTTCTAGAGACTAAGCTTAACTAACAGCTTACCCTCCTGTCTAAAGAAGTGTATCTCAGCCAAAATTCTCTCCAGCATTTTCAGCCAAGCCTGATTGAGATCCTATTTTCATGAAGCAAATTCACAGTCCATTTACTTCCTTGGTGAGTGAAGCCTGGGTGTCTTCTTTCCCCCCCCCCACCCTCAAATATATTCAAACCTTTGATGTGCACCTCATCCTTTGATATGCACTCTCCCCTTACCCCCAGACTTCTTTTTCACTTTCTATTAGTTTCTGTCTTTGAAATTCTCACAATACTTCATCTGCGTTTGGTTCAGCCTGGGGACTGGCAACCTATTGTGATCTTTACAATACTTACTTCACATTTAAACAGTCACATAGATAAACATTTCTTGGCTGATAGAAAAGCCCGCTTTCACTTTTGCTGGTGCTGAAGTAAACACCGAGTTCAAGAACATATTTTCAGGATATATAGACGTAACTCTTTACATAGTATCTGTACATACATTTCACAATACTATTGGTGACCGGAGTGACACAGGCTTTTATTAGAGACCTCACGTGACACTCTTTTGCTGAGTTAGAATACAAAACTCAGGAGATTCCTGTAACCCTTATGCATCCCCTTCATGCCCCTTTCCAGTTGGCACTAAGAGATTCCTTGATCACAGCTATGCTTGTAAATCTTCCCTCTGCTGCAATAATTTCTCATATACTGCCCTGGCTGCAGATTGGTCAACAAGGGTGTTGCATTGTGGAGTGAATTATTCCTTGGGAGAAAGATGGGTGGAGATAAACTTAGGCTAATCTTTCCTAATCTGTGTTCACTAACAATATGTGCATAAATATAGTTCTTTGATCAAGGATGGATGAAACAGGCAAAGCAGCAGCAAAACTTACACAAAAGCAATAGCTGCAGAAGGAGCTTTGTCTGAAAGTTCTAATCAGACTTCTCCAGTACACAAACCTGTCTCCTCTTTCTGTGCAAAACCCGTGTGTCTGAAATTCACTGACAGAGCACTGAATGACAATCCCCTTTTATGAAAATATGCTTGGTTGTCACGTGGACTGTGTGTCTATCAAAAACACTATGGCCTTGGACTCACTATGTATGTAGCGCTAGTGTAAACAAGGAATAACCTAGATATGGTGTAAAAAGGAGAAATAATATCTACCCCAGAGGGATGTTGAGGCTAAATGTATTAATGTCTGTAAAGCTCTTTGAGAGCCTCAGATGGACGTTGCTGTTTAGAGGGACTCTTTAACAGTTCCATCTATTAAAAACCTTCTAAGGGTAGTAGGTAGTAGGAACTTTTAAGTGCACATACTGAAACAGCAAAGTATTTTCTATAAAGTTGTAAGCCCAAATGTAGCATTTACTTTAATGCATGTATGTTGTGAGATCATGTAATGAAAGATCCTAGAGCAGTCTATATTCACACTAGGTTTGTGTTAAGAGTGTGCAGTTAATGTCTCAGTGTTGAGTTTGCAGCAATGTAGTTTTTGTATGTTATATAATACAGTTCCCCACTGCAGTAGTGGCCACATTTAAATTTAAAGTCAACGTTTTACCTTGTGTTGTGTTGAGTTAAGTCAGCACTTTAGAGATATACACTGTACAAGGACAAATGCAGAGCTCTCATCAGTCTTAGCTTATAGATGTAGAAATGTATATTTGTTCCCATCATCAGGTGCATTGGGCATCATATTGTCATAAAATGTATCATCAACACAAATTCAAAATATAAGCCTTTCAATCTAAAGTCCCAATAACGAACTCCCAAAACAAGAATCACTGTTCCCTGTAACAGATTCGGCTGCCAACCGCCCCATGGCCAGAGATCACTCTGTGACACCCTGCCTCTGTTTTCCCTCCTTCCAGGGTTTCTTAAACAAACTCCATACCCCAGTACAAAGGTAATTTTAAACACTCCCCTTCGGAAGGACCAGTTTATTCAGTCCTCTGAGTAGACACTGGCCCTCCAGGCCCCAAAGCCAGTTCAGTGTCTTTATCTTCCTTAAGCAGGGAGTGGCCAGCACTCTTTCCTGGAGCTAGTCACAGTTGCATCTTGGATCTCTTCTTGCATTCATTTATACTACCAGCTGGCTAATATACCCACACCAGCTAGAGTATTGGTGCAGTCTACTAGAGCACAGGCCACTTTGGCAGCCTTCTTGGCACAAGTGCCTATTGCAGACATTAGTAAAGTGGCAACTTGGTCATCAGTCCACACTTTTGCCTCTCACGCCATTCCCCATCAATCCAGAGACAATGCCAGTTTCAGATGGCATGTCTTACAATCACTGTTCAGGTAGACTCCAAGCCTGCCTCCATGTGTGTGTTTTTGAGTCACGTACAGTGGAATGGACATGTGCAAGAAGAAGAAATAAACCTACCTTTCTGTAGCTATTGTTCTTTGATATGTGTTGCACATGTCTATTCCATGACCCTCCGACCTTCCCCTCTCTTTCAAAGTCTATCTGGTGTGAAGGAACCGAGGTGGGTAAGGGATGGCCCCATCCTCTTATACCAGCATGCAGTGGTGCATGGAGACATTGGACATGCAAGTCACCCTGATGGGTACCATTGCAGAAAAGTCTCTCTGACAACTATGCATGGGGCATGTACACACCTACAGTGCAGTGGACATGTGCAACACATCTCAAAGAACAACAGTTACAGAAAGGTAGGTAAGTGTTTTCCCCACCTCCAGACCCGACTTTTTGAAGCTAAGCCTTAAGGAGAAACCCATTGCCTGGCTGATAGCCTATTCACAGTCTGCAGATCAAAGACCCAGACTTTATTCAAGAATAGCTCACAGGTTCATGGGGATTTGTTTTCTAAGCAAAAAATGTTATGAACTTCCGTGTGGGGTGTGAAGGACTGTTCACCTGCCAGGGCCCTTGTTGGAGTTGTGGTGAGATCTGGTGAATTGATTAGCATGCATTTAGGCTCTTTTGTTGTTTTTAATATCCTTTCTCTGTAATGCTTTTATCTTGAGAATAAGTGTGCTTGCTTAGGAAAGCTGTGTGGTAACCTACACCTATAGGCAATGAAACGGTTTATAGCCTCTCAGGTGAAGGCAACGTGGGCCTGCTTAGACTGTCTGACATGCAGGGGAATTCATAGTGTAGGCAGGGACCTGTGCAGCTGGGAAAAACCCCCATCAGGAGTGAGAGAGATGCGGGTCTCCACCCGAGAGAGGTGACTGCTGCGGAGCCAGAAGCCTGAGAGTGAGTGCTCTTACTGGACCATGGAGGAATGTAGGTACAGAGGGGAATGCAAGTGCAGTTGCCCTGATCTGTGACTCAGGATATTTTATTTTATGGCACCTGTTGCTCTGCGTGACACAGTGAACTTTGTGGAATCTCATTTAGCCTTCTCATTGCAACTGGTGAGTTATCAGGATTTATCACGTCAGTATATATTTTAGACACTTTCTGTCTGCAAAGGAACTGTGTTTGCAGCCTACTAAATCTGTGTTTTATAGCAAGTGTCTTTGATGCATAGATTGTCTGCTCCTGACCTTTTCTTTTTGCTTTTATTCTGAAAAATAAACAAAGCAGTACACTAACATTAAATACAATACACGCTCTGTGAACACAACATTAAGTATACCTGATAGATAAGTACAGTATGTCTCGCAGAGCTGGTTGAGAATTTTCCAGTGCACTGTTTTTTCATCAGAAAATACCACTTCATCAACATCAAAACTCTTTGCAGGAAAGGGTTGCTTTTGACAAATTTCCCATTTCAAATTTTTTCTGAAAAAAATAAATAAAATTGAAGCTGTCAAAATGGCATGTTGTGACATTTTTTAAATGTAAAAGTTCTGCTTTTTGGGTCAAAATGACTGTTTAGAAATGTAAGTAAATTTACGGTAAACATTGTAAAAATAAAAATGGTTGAAACTAAGACAAAATCTTCAAGAAATTATCCAAATAAAACATATTGATTGACCTGCTCCATTTTTTTCTCCAGAGTTTTGGTTTGGGAAAAAATTAAGGTTTCAGTTTTACATCCCAATTCAGACTGGAACATTTTTCAGAATCTCAAAAATCTCAGAAAAAAATGTTTCCCACCCAATTCTAATGGCAAGGCTAAACTTTTTATTCTCTAACAGTGTTGTGAGAAGCATTGAGGTGAAGAAATGCAGAGCTGTACTGTAGATGTCTAATGTACTATGCCTAAAAGTCTATCTTCTAGCAACATAAATGTTGCTCTTTTGGCAATTTAATATTAGCTTTGCACTTGACTGAAAACATTCAGTGACAAGTTGAGCTGTGGCACAGGTACCCTGAAGAGAAGGAACAATGGTAATAGAGGTGGATGTTGAGTACTGTATTCTGACATCCCAAAGGCATGCAAAAAATTATGTACCTAGTTCTGAGGCCCTGCCTTGCATCTGGGCTGAGATTTTATTTAAATAGCCTATGGGATTTGGATACACAATTCCCATTAATTCTAATGGGAATTGGGCATCCTAATCCCTCCGGTAGTTTTGAAAATCCCAGCTGTTAGGTAGTGCTTACTCATGGGAGAACTCAATGGGATATTCAAATGAATAAGAACTATTCAGCATGCATGGGAGTGGACAAAATCAGGCCCATAATATAGTAGCTCTATCACAGTAGATGAAAGACATGCAGCTGAACAAGGAGGAGTTTCCTTTAAGCTTTCCTCATGTGCAAAGTATTACAGAGGGAACCATATCACAAATTTATTGATTACCATTTGCTTGCAAACAACTGACAGAGTATTCTACATGCACTCACATACAGAATGGAATATATTTCAGAATGGCAATGTGATACTTCCTTTTGTGTTTGTGCTAGGTTACTGTTTCGTTAAAAATGCAGGACTCACAGCCTGGGTTCCATTGCCTTCTGCTCACCATCTTTTGACCAAAACCTTCCACCTCCTTGCTCCCTTTGATTCCTTCTCCCACTCTCATCTACATGTTTTCTTCCCTTCTGCCACCTATTCCTGCAACCGCCTCCTCTCCTTGGGGCGTGAGCTTGAGAGTTTCTGCATTCCCACAACTGCTGTTGACTTGAATGGGAGTTGTGAGTGCTTGGCTCCTCTCAGTTTCAGGCCTTTCCTGAGTAAGGTGACTACCTACTCTCCATTCAAGTTTCACCTTAAAAACTCACTTCATTCCTGGAGTTTGCCAGTATTAACCTACATGCCACACTGTACGTCACAGAACTGTCCTCTGCCTTCTGTGCTACGATTTTCTACCAGCCCCAAATGATGCACAGACCTTGCAGGATGAACAGTGCAGAGCCTCACCATTCCAGAGGGAGCTCTTGGAGGAGTAATAATAATGAATCGTTATTTATTATTCGTGTCACAGTAGTGCCTAGATATCCCTATTCAGACTGGGGCCCCATTGAGTACATCTACACAGCAACACTCTGCCCCCTCGCCCCCAGCAGCAGTGAATTTCAGAGCCAGGGTCAACTGCTGGGGTCAATAGAAGTTTGGGCTTGGGCTGGAACCTGGGCTCTGAGACCATCCCCCTCGCAGGGTCTTAGAGCCCGGGCTGCAGCCTGAGCCCAAACATCTACACTGCTATTTTTAGCCTTTCAGTGCAAGCCTGACTTAGTTAATCCAGGCACTGAGACTCACGGTCATGGGTCTTTTTATTGCTGTGTAGACATAACCATTGTGGTGTGTGCTGTACACAGACATAGTAAGAAACAGTCCTTGCGCTGAAGAGCTTGCAATCTAAATAGACTGGGAAGAGAAAGGAGTTGTGGGTTTGGAGGCACAGAGAGATTAAATAACTTACTCAAGGTCACAGGAATGGTCAAATCCTGGCCCCATTTAAGTAAATGGGAATTTTGCCGTCAACGTCAATGGGGGCCACGATTTCACCCCAGGCTTATGACAGAGCCAGGACGTGATCCCATATCTCCTGGGTTCCAGTGCAGAGTTTCAAGAGCAACCTACTTTCTTTTCATTAAGAATGATTATTATATTTTGTATTACTGCCTAAATTTAATTCATTAAAATCAGTGATGCCAGGAAAATGCACTGTCCCAAGAAATGTATATTCATTGTATTGTTATAGGATGGGAGATGAAATTACAACAGTTCATTTGCAGATAAAGACCAAGAAATATTGGCATTTGCATCTTAGCTGTTGTAACTAATAATATTTTGATTCAATAGCTATAGATTTATTTGGGGACTGTAGTTTGGCTTAGTAATTCTGATTGACAATGCTCTTTTATTTTTAAGCTCTACTGCTTTACCACACCTGTTTGCTGTTATTTTGGTTATAAATGGGTAAATTACTGAATTATTTGCAATATTTACTTCATCCAAAAGATCTTTTATTGAACAAAATCTATTATTTTAACATTTATTTGATGGAAGTTCCTCTCCTGAGTTCACAGAGCAGGATGACATGATTTCTTCTAGTACCTTGTCTCATAAGCCTACCGCAAAATGGACTGGTAGGTCATTGTTTAAATGCTCCATTTAGAGCAGGGATCTCAAACTCAAATTACCACGAGGGCCACATGAGAACTAGTAAATTGGCCCGAGTGCCGCATCACTGAAACCTTTCCATACAATGATACAAAAGTAGTCAAAAATGAAGAGTAATATAGTATTCTATTAAAAGTCAATATATTAACTTTTTAAAAACTGTAATGCAAAGAGGGGTTTTAATAAAATATAAACACTCCGTACTCTTTGGAGCTTGGCTGCCAGTGGAGTTGGCGCCTATGGCGGGCCACAGGAAATAACTCTGCGGGCCACATGTTTGAGACCCCTGATTTAGAGTAAATGTGGATTCCTTTGATTCATAGAATTAAGGCTAGAAGGGACCATTTGGTTGCACATATATGCTATCCTAAGGAACAAAATTCACAAAAATTAGTTGGACCTAATACAGCACCTATGCAAGAAGACACAGCGCTCTTCATTGGCATTGTGCCCATTATGCCAGGGCTGTATTTGTCACTTTATCAGCCCAGCCCTCTTCAAGAAAAAATAAGCAATAAAAAATGTTTAGTTAGAAGGTACTTACACCTCAACAAGCAGCATGAAAGTTGAATACAATTGGCTAATTCCGATGAGTTGTCCAAAGATCCAGAAAAAAATACATCTACAGGAATGACAGTAAGAAAAACATTAGAAAAGAGAAAAAAAGAAGAAAAGAAAAACATGGGAAGTCAATGATGGTATTGCGATTTGCATCATCTGAGGATCTTGCCAATGGAGGGGACTGGGCTGAGGGAACAGGAATATGAGTATTTTAAGATGACACTGAAGTTGTGAGCCTGGGAGTTTGGAAAGATAGTTGCGCGGACCGCTATTGCAAAGAGAGGAGCCAGTGAAAATGCATTGAGAGAAAGATGACAAGCACTGCTTGTTATTTTTGCAAGCCAACTAGCTAAGGATTTAAGAAATGTAAAAGTTCTTCAGTTGAAGCTTAATAATACTTTTTAATGTTCTCCCACTTTAAAATACTTATTTTTTTCCTTTAAAGAACCAGAGAGATTAGCTGAAAAAAACTCTAGTGCTAATACAATTTTAGGTTTAAGATAGGGTGACCAGAGGGAAAGTGTGAAAAATTGGGACGGGTGGGGGTAATAGGTGCCTATATAAGAAAAAGCATCCAAAATCGGGACTGTCCCTATAAAATCGGGACATCTGGTCACCCTAGTTTAAGAAATCAAGCACTCAAAAATTAAGGCAATACTAAATCATTCATGTTGCGCACACATATAATATTTTCTATTTCAGTTTAGCTTGTTAACTGGAAATCTTGATGTGTTATTGTTACTTATTAACATATGCCAGAGAATATAAAAGATGTTCAACGTGGCTAAAATAAAATGGCAATATTACCATTGATTTTAAGGGGAACAGCATCAGGTTTTTAGAATGTCCTGATTTTTGAGCAGCTGATTTCATTAATGCTATTTTCTAATCACCCCCAGTATATAGTATAAATGAATATTCTATGTATGGGAACATAATCTGTCTTTTGAATTTGGCCTCTGAAAAGTGTGGGTGCTACTATCTAATTTCCAATGTTCTGTATTTCCTAGCATTGTTGCTTTTCAATGGGAGCAGTGAAGTCAGTTCTCATCCAATTCTCAAGCTTACTCTATAATTTCTCATTCTTGAGGAACAGAGAAGGAAACAGAATAGTGTTCTTAGTAGTATCATCATTGCATCATGTCTATCATTCAAAGAATATTGCTTATTCCAGCACTCAGGAAATTAACAAGGCACCAGGTTGTTTCTATGGCATGCATTATATGCTGTAGAAATAGAAATGAATGAACACCAAGCCTTATATTTATAAGGCTACAAAAATAAAACCGTGTGTGCTTGAGATCCGTGTTTGAGGTGCTGCTAAAAAATAAGAGATTGGTGTAAAGGTGATCTCCTTTGGAAATGACATCCAAGAGATCACAGAGGCACTGAATTGCTTTCATCTCTGCTGACAAGCCATTTCCTTTGAGAAACCACATATGTTCAAACAAAAACATAGGCCAAATTAGTTTTGTGACAGCCTGTCCCCAACACATGTACATCAACTTCAAATATGCATTGGAGAAGAGAGTTTAAATTTTTGTTTGTTTCCTAATCCTCTCAGGATAACATCAGAATTATCCAAACACTGTCACTGCCTGTAGGTTAAGTAACAGCTTCCAAACATGAATACATCTGTCCGTGGCAGATTGCAGCTAATACTTCATAATTGGTACCATAGAGTAGAGAGATTGATTAGAAACAACTAATAATTTCTGCTGCTTAGCCCCATGCTTTTGTTTTTTGATTGATTAATTTATTTATGCTTTAAAATTAGTCCCCATAACAAAGATAACTGTAAATTTCCCATTTTAATGGAAATTAGCTGCAGGCAGGATAAACACTTTCGAAGCACTTTCTGCAGGTGCTCACCATAATTTGCTTTATCAGTATAATAATAAGATTACATACAACTCCTTTCCATTCTGAAAATAAAAACAGACTCCCTACAATAGTTGGTATGAGAAGCTGCATAGTACACTTTTTGTTTATAGATTTCAGAGTAGCAGCCATGTTAGTCTGTGTCAGCAAAAAGAAAAGGAGTACTTGTGGCACCTTAGAGACTAACAAATTTATTTCAGCATAAGCTTTCGTGGACTACAATCCACTAACTATTATCAGCAGGGGAAAAAAAAACTTTTGAAGTTCTATGCATCCAAAGAAGTGGATTGTAGTCCGTGAAAGCTTATGCTGAAATAAATTTGATTATCACTTCAAAAGTTTTTTTTCCCCTGCTGATAATAGTTTTTTTCCCCCTGCTGATAATAGTTCCTCTCAATTAATTAGCCTCTTACAGTTGGTATGGGTACTTCCACCTTTTCATGTTTCTCTGAATGTATAAATATCTTCTTACTGTATATTCCATTCTATGCATCCGAAGAAGTGGATTGTAGTCCACAAAAGCTTATGCTGAAATAAATGTGTTAGTCTCTAATGTGCCACAAGTACTAATTTTCTTTTTGTTTATAGGACTGATTTCTCAATCTCTTGAATTCCTGAGGATAAGTACTATCATTGGGTGAAAACCATTTCTGAAGATTTTTTTGCTTCAGTATTTGGCTTTGTCTACACTGCCAATTGAATGACAAAACTTTTGCCGTTAACAGATGCTTTAAAAAGCCCTCCCGCCCCCCTGAAAGACAAAAGTTTTGCTGCTGCAAGTGGCAGTGTAAACGGCTTGTTGTCGGCAGGAGCGCTCTCCTGTTGACAACATGAACCCTGCTCATAGGGGTGGAAGTATTTTGTCAGCAAAAGTGCAGACAAACAGCATTTACACTGCTCAACTTTTAGGGACACGGCCATGTCGCTAAAAGCTGTGTAGTGTAGACAAACGCTTTGTGTAGCTATTCATCTGTTATCTTTCTCCTCTGAGGCTTTTTCTATACTTAAATTGATCACATCAGCTGACAGCTACTGTGGGAAATATAGCACATGACTGCGAACAAATTGAGAGCTGTATGTGGGATACTTCTTTCAGCTAATAGGAAGGATCTTGATAAACAGAACAGGAAACATCTGTTTTATGTATCAGCTGCAAATATGAGGAGATTCATTCAGAGACGACATATACTATACGTTAAATTATGTACTTACCTTTCCTTAATAAACACACGGTAGCTATCTTTATAATGCTGTCTCCAGTGACAACCACAGAGAAACAAAGAAGACACCCAACACCACAGTTTAGCTTTAGTAGTCCTTAGCATATGTCAATATTCTGCTTCTTCTTTCTCTCTTTACTTTCTCTCTCTCGCTCTCTCAAAAAAGGCAGTGAATCGAAGGAAAAAGTTATATCGATTCTGCCTCCCAATTCAATTTAACAAAAATATATTGACAACAGAGAACAGATTTTCTTTTTTTAAAACATTGTTTTACTCATTCAAACCAATGGCTTTCTGAACAGACCTGCACACATCTTATTACAGGTTCAGGCTTTTATCTGGAGTAAAAGTTTGGTTGGAACAAAGTTGTACCTAACTATGCTCAGGGAAGACCATACTAGGTCTTCTAACTAGGATCATAGTACAAGTGGTTAGTGATGGTTATTCGATTAGAGGACCATTCTTAACCAAAGTAAACAAATACCCATACTTTGCACTATAGTTTAATATAGGAAAAAGGAAGCGGGGTGGGGCCCTCCTCTTTAAGTCTTCCTGAGCTTGGCCTAACTAAGTGCATTAAGAGAACAGCAGAAGTTATCAGAACTGCCAAACTAAACTGTTAGCTGTGTATGAAGGTTTTTTTGCTCTTCCTTGGCTATAGCTATAGTGAATTTGTTGTAGAAAATAACACTATGCAGAAATAAATCAGAGTCCAGAACATAAGAATAAAAATTGAAAATGGCAAAAAAAAATGTGACACCAATGTCTTTGAAATACTTGTATACCTGTGGCTGAGTGCCTGATTTCTATAGACTATCTATTTGGAAAGTTGCCAGGTGTGTCAAATTTACTAAACTTGATTTATCACAGATTTAGCATATTATGCTGACAGCTCAAAGACCCATTTGTCTATTAATACTCATAAGAGGTTGCATAGTTATAGCCAGTTCCTTATGCTGTGGCCTGCACCTGCTGTGTTTTGGAGAATAATGGAGTCAGTCCTGAAAGGTGTACAAAATATTTGTTACCTAAGTGCCATATGGTTCCTCTTTGCTTACACAGTGTAGAAGGGAGACGAAAGCCCCAAAGCTCATGAAGCAACGGGAGTAGGCGGGATGCAGAAGGGAAAATAAGTTATGCTGTTCTGCAAAGCTAAGGGTCCTCCCAGAGAGGAGGAAGAAAGAATTGGGAACAACTACCATATATGGTATTGTGACAGAGTTCAGGGAATTAACAGGTGAACCTGCACTCTGATCACTCTGGCTGTAATTGGCTCCCACAGAGAGGTCTGATTGGGGCATGAAATGGAACGAGCTAATCATGATAGCATAGAATCATTGTAGATTATTGGGTCAGAAATGTTTTATTCTGCAGGACTGTTCCCCACATATCTATCTTAGGTACTTATATGGGAGGAAGTGATCTGATAGAATTCAAGATACTATGGAAAGAAGCACATGAGAACAGCAAAACAAGGACACTGGACCTCAGAAAGGCGGAATTCAACCAACTCAGAGAAATAGTAGGCAAGGTTCCTTGAAAAGACCAATTACGAAGAAAAGTAGTTGAAGGGGGCTTGCAGTTCCTAAAATATGTAAAACTAGAGGCTCAACATCAAGCTATTCCGATTCAGAGGAAAGAAGAGGCCAATGTGCTTCACAAGGAGCTTTTTAGCTATCTAAAACCAAAAAGGTATACATACAGGAAATGGAAGGAGGGGCGTGTCACCAAGAAAGTATACATGGGAATAGCGCGAGCGTGTAGGAACAAAATCAGGAAAGCCACAGCTGGCAAGGAATGTTAGAGACAACAAGAAGAGGTTCTTTAAACATGTTAGACAAAAAAGAAAGATCAAGGACAGTGTAGGTCATCTGCTCAATGGAGGTGGTGAGGGGTAACGGAAAATGATAGGAGGGCAGAGCTGCTCAAAGCCTACTTTGCTTCGGTCATCTCACAAAAATAACATGTGACCAGATGACTAGCAAAGTTACCATAGACAATAAAGGGGAAGGGATGCAGATCAGGATAATTAAAGAACATGTCAGAAATCTTCTGATCAGTTTGAATGAATTCAACTAAGCAGGGCTGGATGCTCTTCACCCGAGGGTACTGAAGGAATTAGCTGAAGAAATCTTGGAGCCATTGGCAATAATATTTTCAAATTCCTGGATAACAGGAGAGGTCTTGGGAGACTGGATAAGGGCTAACAGTGCCCATCTTTAAAAAGGGGGGAAAGGAGGAGCCGGGGAACTATAGACCAGTCAGCCTGATTTTGATACCTGGGAAGCTAGTGGAGCAATGTATAAAACATTCAATTGCAAATACCTGGAGGATAAAGGGGTAATTACTAGCAGGCAGCATGGATTTACCAGTAAGTAAGTAGGCTGATAAATAAGTTGGAGAAATGCAGGCTTAGTGGAACCACCATTAAGTGGATACATAATTGGTTAAACAACCGCAAACAAAGAGTAATTATTAATGGAATGATGTCAGATTGGAGGGAGGTCTCAAGTGGGGTTTCACAGGGATCTGTTCTGGGTCTGGTGTTGTTTAACATCTTTATTAATGACTTGGATGTAGGAACAGAGAGCATAGTGATCAACTTTGCAGATGCCACGAAGCTAGGAGGGGTTGCCAACACTTTGGAGGATAGAGCTAAGAGTCAGAGGGATCTTGATCAATTGGAGAACTAGGCTATAGAGAACAAAATGAAATTCAACAAAGACAAATGTGAGGCACCACATATAGGGAAGAAAAAACAAATGCACAAATACAGAATGGGGGATAACTGGCTTGGCAGCAGCACTGCTGAGAAGGATCTGGGAGTTGTGGTGCATCACAACCTCAACATGAGTCAGCAATGCGATGCAGCTTTAGGTTGCATTAACAGAGGGATAGCACGGTCACAGGAGCTGCTCTGCTCAGTGCTGGTTAGGCCTCAGCTGGAGTACCGTGTCCAATTTTGGTCACCAATGCATAGAAAGGATATGGAGAAACTGGAAGGGCTTAAGAGGTGAGTGACAAAGACGATCAAAGGGATGGAAAGCAAGCAAAGGCTGAAGGAACTGGATAACTTTAGTTTGGAAAAGAGGAGATTGAGGGGGGACATGACAGAGGTCTTCAAATACTGGAAAGACTTCAAATACTAGAAAGATGGATAAAAGTTGTTCTTTCTTGCCACAGAGGGCAGGACAAGAGGCATGCGGGCCGCCGCTTCACGCAGCTTCCATTGGCCAGGAACAGTGGACTGCAGCCACTGGGAGCTGCAGGCGGCCGTGCAAATGTAAATAAATCCCGCATCTTGGCAGGGGTTTAGACTAGATGACCCTTGTCCCATCTAACCCTATGGTTCTATGCTTCCCCATACTAGAATAGCACAATCTTTACTGTATTTATCTTCATAAGAACCCTTTGAGGTAGGTAAGTGCTAGTATCTCCATTTGACAGGTGAGGCACAAAGAAACTCAGTGACTTGCCCTAGGTCTTACAGAAATTCTGTGGGAGGGAAGGAAATGGAACTCAGGATTAAGGCGGCTGAGGCTAGCCCCCTAATTGCTGGCTCACTTGCCTAAGCTCCGTAGCTTGTGCTTGTTAAAGCATTATTACAGCCCCTTACTGGCAGTGGATACACTAAGACCACCACTGCCAAAAAAATTAAAATTCTCATTCAGAAAAGGACACTGACAAGAGCAGAAGGTTTTGTTGACTCCCCTTCTGCTGCAGAGTGCTAAAAACTGGATAAATATTTAGGCAACAGAAAAATGATCTCCTTCTTAAAACATTTCACAGAAGCTATCTCATAAAGTTTTGCTGGGGGAGGTAGACACTTCTCCTGCAGCAAGGTGCTCTATAATTGGTGGATACACACTCTTACTGTGTGAGAGGCTTCTTCATAATCAGCTGCCTTCTCTTTGTAGGAGACATGATAATGCAAAGAGGTTGATAATACTATATACTAGCTCATATGATCCAGAAGACTAAATTACACAAGAATGGCGAAGGTAGAAGCATTGTGTAGATTGCCAGTGTCAGTTGCGGTAAAGAGCAAAAGGGATTCAAGGTACATACATTTCATTCATATGTTTTTTGTTGGGAAAACACACAGCTTGCTGTCATCCTTCTTCAATTGGCACAGGTGCTCAGCCCTTATGAAACTATAAGCTGCTGGAAAACATTAGCAGGTTGCATCAGATGGCAAGTTCCCAATTTAACTGGAAGAGACATTGCCTTGGCAACGAAAAGTGATCCAGTCCTATCAAAGGTTTTTCACTGTATACTGGATGGAGCTTTTCTAAACATGCATCTCATGTTGACATAAAGCCATATTTCAAAAGGTGGCTGGATTTTGTCTGCCAAGATGGATTATGTGCTGTATGGGTTTCATATAATAAACCCTCAGGTTTTCCAACTCAGCCTGTTGTCTGAGCCGCAGCATGCGCTCGAAAATCTTGGTTGGGCCAACATGAGAATGTTAGGTAGGGAGCTACTTTTCAACTTCACTTAGACAAAGATCTTGAGGACTCTCAATAACTTTAAAGATTACCTGCTAAATGAACACACGCTGTGCTCAAGTTGCATTTACATCAAGGCCCATTTACACCACAGTTTACACCCACATTAAGGTCCCTTTACAATTCTGGAGTAGAGTCAAGGGACCTTTACCTGTGTCTATATTACAAGCTCAGAGTGCGAGTCCCAACTCACATACAAATACTTGTGCTAACTCACCGACAGCTAGTGCAAGTATAAATAGCGGCTTAGCCGTACCAAGTACGCACCCATAATGTTCAGGAGGGTTTGTACTTGGCATGGCTAAGCTGTTCTGTTGCTGCTTGTGCTCCTGCGGCTACTTGTGCTAACTCTCATCAGGTTAGCAAGAGCATGTGTAGGAGCTGGGAATCACGCCCCACAGCTCGTGGTGTAGATGTAACCTTAAGGTGTATCTACACTGCAAAGAAAAACCCACTTCTGGCCTGTGCCAGCCGACTCAGGGGGTTCGGGATGCTGGGCTTCTCCACTGCTGTATAGACTTTTGGGCTTGGGTTGGAGCCAAGGCTCTAGGACCCACCCTCTTTGCAAGGTTCTAGGGCCTGGGCTCCAGCCCGATCCTGGAAGTCTACACAGCAGTGAAACAGCCCCACAGCCTGGGCCCTGTGAGTCTGAGTTGGCTGGCATGGGCCAGCCACGGGTGTCCAGTTGCTGTGTAGACCTACTATCGGCTTAATTTGTAATGAAAGAGCTGCCAGGGCTGAAGCAGTGTTTTTACATCCATAACTGATGCAGCAAGCCCAGAGGTGCCGGGGCTATGAACGGATAAGCCTAGAGGAGCCTGCGGTTAACCCTGGCAAGCCCTGGCTCAAATTAAGCAGTGCCCTCAGTGGAAATAGTCCGACCTTCTTCTGTTAGTGCCTCAACAAGCAGGGGTTTGCTGTTTCACAGCAGAGGTGATGGCATTAAGTGGCATCCATTTGCGCACACAAATGCTGTAAGCCCAATAGCAAGCACTGTCACCTTTATGTGAACACAGCTCATAGATTTGAACATCTCTGCTAATTGACATTCATAACTGTGTGCACAGAATAGATGTTAGTGCTCTAAGGTGCATAGGTACACACAACTTTGCAAGAACATCAGTGGAAGCCGAGTTAAGGCCCTTTGAACATCTATGTGCCAGTTATAATTCTGTAAAGCAGTTTGAGTTGCTCTATAAATCAATAGGTAATATAATAATAAGTCCTGGCAGAGAATTCACATGCAGTAGGAAGACATATATTTTCTTCTGGCAGATGCATATTCTCGGTGGCCAGAGGCATATGTGCCAGCATCTGAAAGCTACTATTAATAGAGACATTTAGAGGATTTTAAATCCCACTGAAATCCTTCACCTAGATGAACTTCTTGGAGGATAATTTGGGGTTATGTCCTTCCTAGGTAGTAGAGAGAATTGACATGTCTGCTTATGGAGCAGAAACATTAAATTGGGGTTTCCTTACCAACTTGAATAATCCCCTCCCCAGGTTTCCAGAAAGTTGTTGTTGTTTTTATTATTATTTGTATTAGAGTATTTGTAGGCAAAATTGGGGCTCCTTGTACTGAGCACTGTCCATTTATATGTCAGGAGGCAGATCCTGCTCCAAAGAATTTAAAATGCAAATACATGGATGGTATATGAAGGGGAGGGGAAGAGAAACAAAGTATTATCTCAGTTTTACAGATGGGGAACTGAGTGACACAGAGATTAACTGACTTTGCCAAGGTCACACAGCAAGGCTGTGGCAGTCAGGCACTCAACCCAGATCTTTAAGGGGCTATCCTTAATCACAAGACCATCCTTCGCTAAAAAGAACTCACTGAGGTTTGCAAACCTTTCAGTAAGCTTAACGCCAAGTTTCAGATTCAGGTTACCCCTTTCAGTCCTTGGGTTCCTCTCTTTCTCCAAAGGGCCTGGTATCATCTTCTTGCATAGAAAGAGTGGGTAAGGGAGGGCAGTGGCCTGTAATCTCTTCCCCTCCACTGGCTTTTAGGTAGACCTTCCAGAAGCAGTAAATTGGCCTAGTCCCCTCTCCTCTTCCATCTTTAATGGAGAGAGGAGTCTTTTTCCTTCTATCTAGAAGAGATTTTCAGGGAATCAGGCCAGGGGTGCTCGAACAATGTGTATAGTGGGGGTGCTGAGAGCCATTGAACCGGACTGTAAACCCTGTATATGATGGAAACCACTTCAAGCCAGGGTGTGCGGTAGCTCCATTACCCTTAGTTTCAGCACTTATGAATCAGGCTGCCTGACAGACTCCCCCTTCCCATTCAGCAGCAGCAGCAGGACCCCAAGCTCCAGTAGATGCCACAGCAACTCCTGAAAAGCCTGCTTACCACAGAGGACTGCTCTAACTTATGCTAAGTTACAAACAGCCACAATGGGTTAAACACATCAAAGAGGACTGGAAAGATGCAGGGCGTTCCAGCCATACCTCCTGTCCTACGTCCATGTCTCCTTTCCCTGTTATGCAAGCGGCACAAAATCAAGTCACATAAAAGCCCTTATGTTGGCTTTATACCACCAGAGGATTATCTTTTACGGAGGATGAAACTCCTTGGGCCAGCTAAGAGGACTTGAGGACCTGATTATGTCAGCAGTATGATGAAAAGTGGCTACATCAGCCCAGAGAATCTGGACCATTTTGCCCAGGTGTGCATAATTACACATGGTGCAAGGCAACAGGGAATAAAGGCTCTAAAGGTTTTTTAAAAAAATCTGCTGATGCGAGAGAGTTTCAAAGAGTAGGGATTTATCATTTTTTGACCTAAGCTGATCTTTGCGATGACAAATGACAGGCTGGCTTCCTTTTTCAAAAAGAAATTATTTGGCATCACGAACACTGATGTATTTGGTCTGGAAAAAAAAAAGCTATTTATATTTTTAACTTCTATTTTTTAAATTTAGGGTTTTTTGTTCTCTAGCCCATTAGCAACAGCTTCAAGTCACTTAAAATACTCCTAGCCCGGTCTATCTAATGAAGCTAGCATTTTATAATGAAAAGAAGTGATTTACAGTTAACCTGGTTTCCCTTTCAGCCTCCAGGTCTCTCTCGCTCTTTCTGTTGTGATGGAACGCGCTCCTTTTTTATTTTTATAAGTAGTTCTGAAAGCTGATATATTAAAGCTTTTCCTCCAGAGATGTGTGAATGAAAGGGATTTCCAGCTCTGAAATGCGTGGCACGGCACTTGCAGATTTGGCCAGCAGGAGGCTTCCCTTCAGTGCAGTCAGTTAGAGCTGCTGTGACAACTGTGCTTTGATTGTGGGTTGCAGTGCAGTGTTGGTCCACACCCACGGTATTTACTCTGATACATGGCTTTTGAACATTAATGAAAGGACCACAGGCAACCATCTTTGATCCCACGTTTGACCTATCATAAATTATCTGTCGAGGAAGTGTCCTCAGGGTACCAAAGAGATTATACAAAAACAAATGCAATTCTCTGTTTCCAAATAATAATAGCTGTAGTTTAGATAGGGCCTAGATAATTTTTGTGTGTGTTCTTCTGCCAGTGCATGGAAAGAGCATATGTTAACTACAAACCCCTTTTCCCAAATTTGTGCCGACACCCTTGAAGAGGCTGCTATGTGAACAATCAAATAAAAGAAACAGAGCCAAGTTGGCTTGTGATCCACTGGAAACATTAGGAGTGTGGGAGGGGTGTCATTGTTTCCCAAACAGAAAAAGACAAGATCAGTAGGGAAAGAAACTGAATGTTCAGTCATTTACGAGGCAATGGTGTAGCTAGCATGGGACATTTGGGTGGGCCCTGACTTTGGATGGGCAGGCAATGACTGGGGGTGGTGGGCAGACAGAGGGGGGCAGGAGGGATCGGGAGCTTGCCTCTGCCCACCCCCTCCAGTCCAGCCATCCTTGCGGGAGGTGATGGATGCTCTGTCCAGGGGATCCCCGGGGCCCTTTGTGCGCACCCAGCTCCGGGAGGAGAGGCCATTCTCCAGCGTATGCAGCTCCCACAACCTGTCCCCATCGCACCATCCCATGCTGGACCCAGCTCCCCGAGGCATCAGGCCTATGTTTTTTTATGATGGCTGCTGCTGGGTTAGCTGGCCGGCTGCCCTCCTCCTCCTGTGGCATGCGTGCATGTGTGCGCAGCATGCTCGTCAGGCACTCCGCTGCTATGCCGCTGCTGTCACTTCCCCTCTGGTTGGGACGTGTGTGTGTGCACCCGGCGTGCGGCATCCTCCAGGTCCAGATGGGGCTAGGCCTAGGGCCAGAGCAGAGCTGTGGCTGGGGGGTGGGCCTGGATGGTAAGAGAGTGGGCCACAGCCCACCCAGGCCCACCCAAAGCTACGCCCCTATTAAGAGTGTTTCAAACTCCCTGAAGCTAGTTCTCTGTCTCTTCAGTGCTGCCAGGCTCTACCAGATCAAGAGTGAAATTCTGGCTCCATTGAAGCCAATGGCAGAACTCCAAATGATTTCAATAGAGCCAGGATTTCATTCAGCAGAGCCAGGATTTCACCCCAAGCGTTTAGACTTAAAGTTAGCTACTCTACGTGTGACAGATTCTACATTGGAATACTTTGTATGGACACAGGTGGGAAACTACTAGGGCTATGACACCTACCAAAGCTGGCATTGCTATGTGTAGAAATCCAGCCTCTGTGGTCCTGTTCAGAAACACTATGATAATACTGAGATTTTCAGTGATTCCTGAATCTAGGATGATCACTTGACTTTCATCTTTTGACAAGCAACGCAATCTGCCCCTGCTAGCTGTGTGCCCCAAAGGGTCAGTCAACGTTTAAAAGTAATCAATTTCAGCCAATTTCCTATAAGGCCTCCATTTTGAATCTCTGGGGCAGAGGGAGGAAGGAGGGAAACACTGCTGTGAGAGTTTCTCAGTGAGTCAGACTAACCCTACTTAACCTGACTGAATTTTGCAAAATGGAGATTTCTCAAGGGAACGCTATGTCTAGTTGCTTTACATCAACAATGCAAAAGCATCTGAAAGCTTACTTACATGCAATTTAAAGGGTTAACAAAGAACATTGTGTTTACAGTGTTGGTCCATTAAGAAACAGGGAATTATGAAGGAATTGGAGCCCAGGGGAGGCTAAGGAGAGTGGATTCTCTGGCAGCTGATGTTGCCCTCACAGCTACATGGATTATGAGGGCAACTGATAATCAGTCAATTTCTATTGGGTAAAATTTCATCTGTGTGAGACTAATGTGACAGGTAAGACCTTGGTACAGTTTCCTCTCCTGAGAGTATTTTCAGTGCTGGGATCCCTGATACTGTATACAGACTCTGGGCAAATATGCCTAAAACTGATGATGTTAGAGACAGAAATCAGCTACTCATGCACAAGAGTCATATGCCTCCAGCATAAAACCACCCCTCTTCCTCTTGGTTTTACGATCCACTGCTCACAGTTTAAAAAAAAATAGTTCAGATGTTCTGCCTTATGAGCCCCAGTATCGGATGCTTTCTGGGAATGTCTGTTAACTGCCAAATTCCCAGACATAGTAGCCACATGGTTCCCTTTAACAATACCACAAACATGTTGACTGCCCTCAGTGGCGGTAATGTGAACTTTGCCCACAGCCTGCATGGTTTTGTATTAATAAAAGCTGGTCAAAGAGATCCCAAAGAAAGTTTTTTCCCATACGAAAATATGATTTCAATTAAAATGAAGGTGCTACTTTTAAACGTGAAAAGTTTAGGGTTCTTCCCACTTTCATTTTCCCTTTAGAAAACATTAGGAATAAGTAAGAATGTGTGGAGGTGTGATGGGGTGTCAATCCAGACAACCACTGAGTGGGTTAATGTGGGCCAGAAGGGACCAATTAACCTTATAAGGTGCACCTGAAGGGAAGCCAGGGTTTATAAACACTAATTGCAGCTGAAGCCCAGCTGGGGGGCTGGGCCGGGTAAGGCCTGGAGCAGCTGCTGGCTAGGCTGCAGGCTGGCTGTGTAGTCTGGGAGAGACTGAGAGCTGGGGCTTGGAACTCGGAACTCAGGGGCAGTTTGGGCTGGTGGCTGGCTGACCAGAGCTGTAAATACAGGCTAAGAGGGAATGGCTGGAAGTTATTTTGGAAAATGAGGGAGAAGAAGCAAAGCATGAGGAATGGCTTCAGATGAGGAAGAAAAAAAAGAACAGAAGTGTCTGGATCTGAAGAAAAGGGAGCAGACAGGGATGGAAAAGAAGGGTGAGGAAAAGGATTGACATCTTATAATTATCAAATCACTAACCGAAGATGCAAAAATAAGAAAAGTTAATCCCTTGAAAACAGCTGATTTCAACAATTAGATGAAGTATTGGAGATGTATTAAGAGCTAAAAGAATGCAGGCTGGAGATTTGTTAGGAGAATGTACACATAAGGAACAGTCTGAGAAACTTCTTAAAACTACAGTTTTAGCAAAACTAAAAATAATTTGCCAGCTACCTACATTTATGACTGGAACAAGAGGGGTAATGTACAGGGTACCACTAGGCATGACTGAGGATGAAATTAAAAGGGGTATAGGTGAGGACCAAGTGCTTGTTTGTTAAGTGACTGATTAGCAGGAGATGGGGAGAACACAAGCCATCCGAGTAACATTTAAAAGTGCAATGCTGCCTGATACGGTTCATGGGATATCAACTCTTCTGGGTTAAAACCATATATCCTGGCTCCCTTGAGACATTATACATGTCAAAGTTTTGTGCATGTGGCAGCTGTCTGAAGGGGAAATGAGGTGTGGTAAAAGTGAAGAACACTTGCATGAGAACTTTATGGAAGGAACAGAATTAAAATGCAGCAATTGTAGGGATAAGCACAGTGAAGCACACTGTGGGTGTGTGGCAGCAGAACGAGCTAGAGAGATACAGAAAATTAAAACTATCCGTTAATTATTCTGTGCAGAAGCTACCAAAAGATATTCACAGCTGAATGTAGAAAAGGAGGAAAATTCCAGTGAGGGAAAAGAGCGATTGGTACAATATGCAGTTCAGTCAGGAAAGATAATATAAGTGTGAGACACTGAGCCAGGGAGAATAAAGCAACTAGCAGGCTAAATGACCCAAATTCAACCTTTAAAGACATATTAGAAAAGTATATAAATGGTAATTAGGGCCATTCCCTATAAATAACTAACAAACCCATGTTAAATAGACTACAGCAGAGGTTCTCAAACCGTGGTCCGCGAGCTCCATTCAGGTGGTCCGTGGATAGTTCCCTCTAAGGTGCGTGCCTAGGTGGCCACAGATGAGAGAATGAAGGGCCACCCACCTAATTAGTGGAGCTGCACAGGCATGGCTCCACTAATTAGGTGCGTGGCCCCTGAGAAGACATGTATATATAAGGTGAGGTGGTGGCCTTGGGGGGAATAGGAGGTAGATGGGAGGGAGAAGTGTGGTGAGATGAGATGTTGGGGGGAATTTGGGATGTGCAGGGCTGTGGTGGCCAGAGAAAGAGGCGACTTTCCCCAGCTGCAGGGTTGTGGCTGCTGGAGAAAGACTCCCTTCCTTCCCAGCCCCAGATCGGGGGCTGCCGTGGCAGAGGAGAGAGGGAGAGACCCCCCGTCCTTCCCAGCTCCAGCTTGGGGGCTGCTGTGGCAGGGGAGAGAGGGCACATCCATCATTATATTAGAAAAGTAAGACTACTGATATTAAAATATGAGTAGTGTGATTTTATTTGTAGAACAAAAAAACCCAATTATTATTATGGGTTTTTTTTATATAGTGCTTTTATCCAAAGCGCTTTACAATAGTTAGCTAACAGTACAAACAACATTTGGAAAGATCATTAAGTGGTCCGCTGAGACCCTCAGCAATTTCAAGTGGTCCGTGGAAAAAAAAGTTTGAGAACCACTGGACTAGAGCTTTGAAATGTAAACTTGTATTGTTAGAGAACTGGAAGAAGATACTGATTGTATTTCTGTAGGTTTACCTGTATCTTGTTAGATGCTAACTAGATTAGCTTGAAGATGCTAAACTTCAGTTCCTGTCTGTTACTATATTCTATTGATTCAGAGATCAAAAGGGAATATTAACATTTACATGAAACGTGGTATAATAATATCATTGTCTTTATTTCTCTTTGAAATTTGTAGTAAACTACCTATGGATTGCTCGAATAAATAATTGCCTCATTTTAAGCAATGCATAATTACCTGTGTATACATAGGAAATAGAATTGATTTTGAAAGCCACAATATATATATTACCTATTCTTCATCCAATGCCTGCTGTGTTGATTAATGTAAAGAGGCTAACACAGCCTGCCAGAGATCTAAAAGAGAACTCTAGGGCCCCAATCCTGTTATCTCAGATCTGCTTAAAGTTGGTCAGGGGAAGCTTAAATCACAAGACTGAGGTCTCCAGCGCCAGTCTGGATTACCCTGTTATTTCTCATGGAAGAATTTATACAGACCCTGCACATGGATGGCCTATTGGATTATAACCTCTGGAATTGATTCTGAAAGAACTTTTTGCAACTCAGCAGCTCACCGTCTCTACTATGAAACTGACCTAAAAACTTTACTCATTTCTTTATGTATAATGAGCTTTTAACCAATTCATATTCTCTCTCTCTCTCTCTCTCTCTCTCCTTTATTAAATAAATCCTAATTTAGCTCATAAGAATTGGCTGTAAAAGTGTGTTTGGGTAACATCTGAAATATTAATTGACCTGGTGGATAATGTGTCCAAATTCTTGGGACTTTGAAGAACTTTATATATGGTGAATAAGATGTTAAATAATCCTCACCATATTTGACTTGGCTGTCTCGGTGGGAGCCCAAGGCTGGATTGCTTTAAGGGAGCTGTGTTTTTGGCTTCTGGGTAACCAGTAAGGTATTGTCAAAACTATTTTGTTGCTGGCTTGGTGAATCTAATTATTAGAATAACCACCAGTTTGGGGGATCATCTGCCCCATTCTTTGCAGTTTGCCCTGATTGAACAATCTCAGTGTGGCCCATCCAGCAACCATGGTCACAAAGGGGAACAGAGTATGGCTTGTAAGCAAAGATAAATGTATAGCATTTATGATAGAAGTGATTATTTGCACTTTAGAGACAGGAAAGAAGATTGAAAGAATAAAAATTACAATAAAGATGGCAGAAAAATATTTGCATACAGGCAATCTCTTGATAGACTGCAGTCATGCAATTTTAAATGAAGAGAATATAGTTTAAACAACATGTTTCTAATGATTTTTTGCTGGAATGCACGTATTTAATTCCTGACTAGGTCTAATTAAACTAACACTGGTTTTGAAATGGAAAAGAAACCTGACATGTATACAAGCAATGTGCTTAGTGAGAGAATTTATGTTTAGACTTCCAGGCTATGGTGTAATCAGACATGACATAAAAAATAAGAGGGGGAGTGGTCTATATATTTATAAAGAAAGGTCTAAGTTACGTTAACATAGATGTACAGAACTTACGTTTTGAGTACAATACTGTTGAGATTCATCTGCAGAATAATATCTTTATACGAAATTATAATGTTTACCACGTATGTAAAACACCAGACAATCAGAAATTGGAAGAGTTAGTTAAGGGTGTCAAAGGCTCGTATACCATTTGTGGAGACCTTAATAGCCTTAATGAATTAGGGGGAAGCTGGAAAACTGATTATAATGACAAATGCATGGAATAGTTCACTAATATGCACAACCTGGAATTACTCAATACTGGAATACCTGCTAGGTTTAATTTGATGGATGGAATTTTTTCATGTTTAGATCTGGGAATTGCAACAAGCAATATAACAAATACATACAGCTGGGAAATCGATAAAGAAGATGGAATGGGAAGTTATCACTTCCTTATGCTAAATATACATCAAAGCCAAGGTAATGTTGAAAACACTGAAGGAATTCCTACCTGGAGGCTTGGAAAAGCAAACTGGGGATTTTTTAATAAGTGTAGAGAGTTTCTAAGTACCAATTGTATAAGTCATAATCTAGAGGAATTTCATGATAATATTATAAAGGGAGTTGTAGCAGAAGCCGGTCTAGCTATATGTAAGACATTGAATTGCCACAAATTTAGAAATCCAATGCCCTGGTGGAATGAAGATTGTAAAGCAGCAAGTAAAGAAGGAAATAAGGCATACAAACAAGCAAAAAGTATAATCAATAGAAAGGACTTAATGAACTATAAAAGATGTAAAGCAGTGGTACAAAGAATTATTAAAAAAGCAGAGAGAAAGAGTTGGAGAAAATATTGAGAGAAAATGAACAAAGATCCCAAGGTTTCAGAGATATATAAACAAATGAAAATAATGAATCGGATATAGGCTAAAAACAAATTTAAACTTGATCTTATGGTAAATGACAAAGTTGAAAGTTTTAACTTAGAAAAAGCAGAATTCCAATAAGTTAGTAGCGATACAAATCAAAGTAAAGAGTTTTGTGAACAAAAAAGAATGTTTGCTGAAAAAGCTTGTGAGCTCTCACGTGGCTGATAGAATACAAAGATGACGTACTGAATGAAAATTTTAGCAGACAGGAACTCAATAAAGCTATAGACAAAAATAAAAAATAGCATCTGCAAAGCAATGCTTAAGCACCTACCGGAAGGGAGTTTGAGAGTTTTATTGAAATTATATAATAATATTTGGGGGAAGGAATATTACTGGCAGAATGGAAGCAAGCAGTGGTTATACTGATATGGAAAACGTGGCAAGTTGTGCACAAGACCCGCTGCATAAGACCTATTGCCCTCCCATTGTGTGTGGGCAAAATTATGGAAAGAATGATAAACGAGAGATTATTAACATACCCGGAAAAAATGAAATTATAAACTGTGCACAAAGTGGTTTCAGGAAAGGAAAATGCACAGTTGATCATATTGCAAGATAAAGAGAAACCAAATACAAAAAAACCATGAGAAAAACGGGGAGTTTTTGATATCTATATTTTTGGACAGTGACAAAGCATATGACATGCTATGGAAAAAAGATTTGCTGTATAAACTAGCCACAATTGGAATAAGAGGAAGAATGTTCTGGTGGATAAGAGATTTAAGTGATAGAACCATACAAATCAGGGTGGGGGTAGCTTTGTTGAATATTTACAGTAAAGGCTCTTTTATCCGGCACTTCGCCAACTGGCAAGCTCTATAAACCAGCATTTCTGATCTGCACTAAAAGTCTAGTTTATAGTGCGGTTGGTGGGGGCCGGCAGAGGGCTGGGGCATGGGAGGGGCTGTGTTGTGCGCTCTGAGAGGGAGTTTGGGTCTGGGAGCAGGCTTGGGGTAGAGTATGGGAGGGGGGACACTCACCTCCGGCAGCTCCCCGCAAGCAGCTCCCTGTCCCTGCAGTTGCTGGCTGAGATGTGGCCAGGCAGCTCTCTGCAGGCACGCTGTCTCTGTGCCCCCTCCCTGAGCGTTGACTCCAAGGCTCCCAGCCCATTGGTAAGCACCTCTCCATCCTGCACCCTGAGCCCCCTCCCATGCTTCTTCCCAAGCCCCTTCCCAACTCGTCACAGGAGATACTTGGGGATTTAGGTTCTCACTTGCTAAAACAAAGGGAATGATCTTCACAAAAGAGAGAGTGGCAAAGAATGGACCCTATATCTCTATACAGAAAAAATACAGGTAGTTCAAAATTTTACATTCTTAGGAGTTATGTTTGAACTAATTTGAAAAGGTCATATAGATAATATCAAGACTAAATGTAGATATAGGATGAATGTGCTTAAAAGTATTGCTGGGAACAATTGGGATGCAGATAAGAACACATTGTTGATGCTGTATAGGGCGTTAATAAAACCAGTTATAGATTATGGAAGCCTTTAATTCAGCTTCTAAATCAACACTAAAAAATTAAAGCCAATCCAAGCCAAAACTCTGCGAATTTCATGTGATGAGGGCATTACAACTCCATTGTATGTGCTTCAGGTAGCAACCAGAGAAATGCCTATACATTTAAGGATAAAATTGTTAGATTTAACCTTTTGGGCTAAGGCTAATGGCAATAGTGAAGATAAGAGTATTAAATGAATACACGGGAACTGTTGGGAATTAAATAGACAAGAAGTAACTTGGCGCCACAAACTCCCACATGCTAAGAAGGTCAAAAGGTGGGTAAAAGACCTGTGTGAAAAGGAAGGACTGAAGAAATTAAAATCTTTAGTCATGTGAAAGCAAACCGTAGGTAGACGGTTGTCTCTCCCCTTGTGGTTTTGGAATAATATAATAAAACAAAGGGAAGAGCAGGACTACCAATATGACTAAGATTTATGAGTTTATACATGGTAAATTGGGTCAGCATTAGCAAATCTATACTGAGGGCTCTAGAAATGATAACACAGATAAAGTGTGAACGGCCTTTTGTATCCCTGAATCTGGAATTAACAGATCTATGAGACTATCCCATTTTGTGGCCATCGTGACAGCTGAAATGATGGGAATACTGTTGGCAATGACCTGGATAAGGGATGTACTCTTGACTATGACTGCTATCCTAACTGACTCTTTATTGAGTATAATGACAATTAGAAAGGGAGATTTGGAAAACAGGAATAACTTAATCAATGAAATATTATTCTTAACCATGGAGATACACTATTATATCTATACCTAATTGTACTATTGGGATACCGGGCAATGAAATGGCAGGTAAAGCAGTGAAAAACGCCTTTAAATGAGGAGATTTATATAAAGATCCCTCTGAGTAAACATGACTTCAAAAGTTTGGTTAAGAAGGTGTAATACCAACAGACCCCTGGTTGTTGGTCAGGATTGAACCTGGAACCTTTAGAGCTAAATGCATAAGCCTCTACTGCGTGAGCGAACAACCACATGGCCTTTAGCTAAGCCTGTAGCAGACATTAATCTCTAAGTGGTCTCTATGCCACTAGAGGGGAAAGACCACCACACCCAGGAGGCACTTAACAAGGAATGGCAATAACTATTGCCCAAAGATAAAAAGGGATGAAGGTTCTATGAAATATGTCCTAAACTTGAGGTTAATGGTATACTTAATAGTTATGACAGAAGAAGTGAAGTAAGTATATTTAGAGTACTAACAGCTTTCTGTTACCTGAATGGTAATTTATCTTCACTAAACAAGTATGGGTTGTGCGACACGTACAAAGTCCAAGAAACAGTTGAGCATCTGCTATGGCAGTGGTTTTCAAACTGGAGTATGTGTCCCCCTAGGGGCACACACAAGCTTTTGTCAGGAGGTACATGGAAAAAAACCCCTGTAATGGTGGAAACACATTGTGTTATCCCTTACAGACCTTTTCCCTCCCTGTTTTCATAGGTATATTATGACCCTAGCTCAGATGGGAGTACACAGTAGATTACATTATTTGGAAAGGGGTACGCAGCCCAAAAAGTCGGAAAACCCACCGTGCTATGGCAATGCAGGGAGAATTACATAGAAAGATTTTTTTTTTTTTTATAAAGACCGGAGATGCCTCAAGGTGAAAGAATATAGTCTGAAAGGATTAGAGGGAGTATCATGAAAGTGTGGTAGCAATAAAAAAAGCTACTTTTCTTTTTTTAAGGATACAGAACTGGCTGAGAGGATGTAGATTTTTGCCTATGTGAAAACTGCGGTAGGTGGCGGTCATAGCCTCACATGCTGAAGCTGCTGGCCATAAAATGACAGGAAAATAAAGAAAAGAAAGCCAGTAGGGGGAGAAGCTGGGATAGGAGTATAAAAGCCAGGAAGTGAGAGCAGGAAGGGGCCTACCGTCACTCTCTAGAGGGAAAGAGAGTTGGGTAGGGACAAGGAGGAAGTCCAGGGAAAGGGTAGGCATGGGATCCTGTCCTGAACTAGGTGGTTCGGCAAGAAACCAAGAAGGGTGAAGTAGCTGGGGGGAGCAGAGGAATATCTGGTGGCAAACCAGAGATAGGCAAGGAGATAGAGAGCTGATGTAGGAAGGAGTCCAGAGAAACAGCAATAGGGTGAGAGACTGAGCAGACCTGGATTGCTTGACACAAGGTCCCTGGGCTGGAGCCCAGAATGGGGCGGGCCTGTGTTTCCCTACTAGCCACTGGGAAAGTGTCACTGGACCAAGAGTTGGAATAGAAAACTGCCTGAGGTGGCATATGGACAGCTTGCCTGGGTGGGACTCTGTTACCTCAGAAGGGAGGGACTACTTAATGACCTGAGGCTGAGTAATGAAGAAGGAGCACTCTGAGTTGTGGGGGGAGGGGGGCACAGAGTAAGCAATTGACAGAAGGGGGCACCAGACTGGGCAAGAGCTAATTCCAAGACCCTACCACAATGAGGTGCACCTGTGGTGAGTGGAAACCCCTTTATGGGGGAAAATACTTTCCTACATTTTCACATTTGTGGGAAAAGCAGAATTTCCTCTATAGATTTTTACACACACTTTTTTTGGTGAGAAATCCCATTTTTCTGGCAAGCTCTAATGTTAATGATTTTTTAAAATTATTATTTATTTATATTACTGTTTCACCTACTAGCCCTAAAACAAGCCTCTGTATGAGAGATGGTTGCAAATAGCCAGAAGCTGGGCAGCCACTTTCAAGCCTTCTGCTACTCTTTCTCATTGAAAGGGAACTCTCTGTGAACCAGATTACCCAGGATAGCTGGACAAGGTAGGACTACACATGTATGCTGATATCTCTTTCGGAGAACAAATGGCCTTAAACGTCTTTCACCTCTTCCAAACAGAAAAAATATTGAGGCATTAACTGTGGGGACTGTGATCCCAGTTCTCATGTCCTTCTGTGGAGTTAATCCACAAAATAAACTCTGGTGATAATTGCTTTGGAGAGGATTTTGTGGTGCCCAGGCTGTATGCTTGAATGTCCTTCTGACAAAATATTCGATGATCTACTTACTCTTTAAAAACTAAGTAGTTTTTCAATTGGGATCCTATAAACTATCTAGTATTTATCACAGCAATTCTATGTAATGATGTAGCAACCAAATGTAAGTTAGTGTTACTACTGATAGGGAAAAATCCTATTATGTACAAATTAGGTAATGTGTCTTGGTTTACAGTCTTGCTTGAGGAGATAGGCAATACAAATAGCTACATATTTAGGGCTCATTTCTGCCACCCTGACTGGAGTGATATCAGTGGGATTACTAATGGAGTAAGGCATTACTCAGCATGAGAAAGGGGGTGGAAGAATCAGGCCTGTAGCACCGAACAATTATTTTAAACAGCATACTAACATTATCCCTGGATCAGGAATTGGGTCAGGTCCCTAGATGGTGTAAATCAGCATAGATCCATTGGCTTCTATTGAGCTATGACAGTTGGGTGACACCCTTGCCTCTTGACTTCAATGGGGACAGGACTTAATCTAGTATTCCTACTCAGAGTAGATAAAGGCAAACTCCAGCTGAATGAATGGGAATGGGGAGGCTGGGATATTTTTGTTACGTTCCATTTTGTTTAACATGTCAGAACACAAAAAAACCTTCCAGAGTAGCAGAAGACCACAAGGTCTTTACAGTACAATGGCTTAGTTTATGCTTTATATTCAAGTTGGCTGGTAATTTGTTTAAAAGCTCTACAGACAGGAGTATTTATCATGGGCGGCTCTAACAATTTTGCCACCCCAAGCAGATGCCGCCAAATTGCCGCCGCGGCGGGAACGGTGGCGGACCTGCCACTGAGTTGCCGCCGCGGGACTCGGACTTCCGCCCCATTCTCGATTCCGCCCCAAGCACCAGCTTGGAAAACTAGTGCCTGGAGCCAGCCCTGGTATTTATGTTCTGACAGAAATGTTTATCACATGTTTGTGCCCTGAAGGGGTCTCATTTGCATGGGTAATGAAGTTACAGGTTGATTTAAACTAGGTTCACATTAGCAGAGGGAGCTTCTGTGCAGTAAGGTAGGCCCACATCTTCCAGACTCCCAGTTTCTTAAAGGGAGATTTTTACCTCAAGGCTTAATTTGTTGCCTTGTGTCAACTAGAACCTAATTCTGCAATTAACAGTTCTCACCCCTGCCTCCAGCGTGTTCAGAACCAAGCTGCTTGTTTTCAGTAGAACATTTGACACAAGGGGGCAAATGTTCAGTTCAATGAGTGGGGATTCATCCATGTGCCTCTATTAGAATTAATGGGAATGCCTCAGCTAAATCCCCTGCAGCACCCTGAATATCTCCTCCTGTATGTCACTGGGAGCTACAGAAGTCTTTCTTTACAGGATGTGTCTTCAGGGGCTTATTTCCATTTTCTATGCCCACATACTTATACGAAATATGGGGAGATATTTCTGACATCCCCAGCTGGGACAATTTGTTTTCATGACCCTTTTGAGCTTTAGGACGACTAATACGTTGCAGTTTCACTTACCTCAGAAATTATTAAAACCTGGAATGTTTTCATCCAGTTTACCAAATGCTGTTTTAACCAAATCAGACATATTGCTCTTCCTCTTTGGTTCCATTGCATCAGGATTGAATCTGACTCTCCCATTGGGGGAAATACTGCTCGTACCAGGCTGAAAAGCTGTATTACATACTGACCTGTCTTCCCATCTGGAGGCAGTTAATGGAGAATGAGGGGATAAGCTATTGAGTTGCTGAGACAGCGGAAGGAAGGTCAGCACCACTCCAGTTTAGAGAGTGATAGTGGTAACCAAAAGGCAAGAGAAGCGTCTGAAAAGGCTGCGCAAACACTAAGGGCTAGATCAGAGGTCAACTTTTCAAAAGCGTCTAAGTGATTTACTAATGAATCCATTTTCAAAAGTGATGTAAGCACTTAACTTCCAATGAGATTTAGGCTGCTAACAGAACTTGGGGCTTGTCTACACTTGTCACGCTACAGCAGCGCTGCAGCTGCACCACTGCAGTGCTTCAGTGTAGATGCTCACTGCAAGTGACCGGAGGTGCAGTCAATCCACTTCCTTGAGAAGCTGTGGCTAGGTTGATGGAAGAATTCTTCCGTCAACCTAGCGCTGTCTAACTGGGGGTTAGATCTAGCCTTTGGGAACTTTTGAAAATTTTACCCCATGCCCTTAAGGCTCAGTCCATGGCATGGAGCAATGTCCAGAGAGAGCACCAGGGAAGAATGTCTCTGAGGGCAGCTTTGTGAGGGTGGGGAGCACACGTGCTAGTAAATCTGTTTATGAGATGTAGTTTATTCCCCCACATACAGCGTGCTGATTTCGCTCTGCCTTCTCCCTACCATCTTTGGAATGTAGAATGCCCCAGACCCCGATGTGAATCAAGCATACTCCCACTCTAGCTGTTCATGTAAAGGCCAGGAAGAATCTGGCTATCTATGTAATGTATCTGTACTTTATGTAACATGAGTACTAATTGTATAATGTTCTCTACTAGTCACACAGAAGTTCAGGTGAGGAGGTAAAGCATACTATATGCAGTTAAAACCGCACAGGGAAATTTAAATAGGCAAAATGCAATTATGTGTAGAAGACAATGAGGTTACCACTCCTACTCTTACAGAAAGTTACAGGGGGTCTCTAATAACCACAAGTGGTCAGAGATCTCAACTACAGTAATTATGCCTTTACCTTGCATCTGAAATGCCCCTGGCAACATGCTACCATATGAGTCAGAAGGCAGAGTCCTGTCCCCATCAGTAGCTTGTTGGCGTCCGTTAGTCTCGAGAGACGATGGATATGCGCCCATGGGGAATAACTGGAGTGTCCTCTCCAGGGCGCAAGCCAGGGCAGGGTGATATGGAGGAACAGCTGTTGTCCATGCAGCAGAACCCCCCTCTCCACGCAACTGATGGATCCAAGGGAAAGACAATGTCGATACAACTTGGCACCAGTGGCGTCGCAGGAGTTGCCGGAATGACGTTGAGGACAATGTCAGACCGCCATCGGGACTCCGACACCGGATTTGGTTTCAGGGTTGACTCCCTTAGCCTTTCCCATGGGTGGGTATTGCCACAAGGCAGCGGAGGTTTTAAATCAGAGTTTTCCTTCTCCTAGGTGGGCTGCCTTCCAAGGCTGACGAGCCCCACCTAACCATCAGTAGCTACATTTTAAATATAAATATCTTGGCTAGGTTTTTTTTTCGTGTTTTTTTTTTTTAAAGCACTGTTCTGTGAACTACCGTATATACTCGATCATAAGCCGGTTCGTTTATAAGCCGATCCCCCCCACCAAGATGGATACATAAAAATGGAAAACTTTTATGACCCATTCATAAGCTGACTCTATAATTCAGGGGTCATCAAACTTTGGCTCCTGGGCCATCAGGATAAGCTGCTGGCGGGCCGAGACGGTTTATTTACCTTGAGTGTCCGCAGGCACAGAGGTAAACCTAAGTAAACAAAGTGTCAGCCCGCCAGCTGCTTACCCTGATGGGTCAGGACAGCAACTGGTGGGGAGATTTTTTTTGGGGGGGAGAAGCTGGGGGTCAGGGGAGTAACCCCTGTTACCACCACCCACATGACCCCACTCCTAGACCAGGACCCCCACGCGCTCCCCATCCCATCCCTTCCCACCTTAGCTGGGGCAGGCCAGGGGAGGATGTCTCTTGCCTGGTTGGAGCTGCTCTGGCAGGCAGGCCGGGCGGTCGCAGCCTGCCAGCCCAGGAGCTGCAGCTGCTTCGGAGGCTGCGGGGAGAGCAGCGTGGCCAGAAGCGGAGAGACTCTGGCCCCGCCTCTTCCCTTCTGGCTCTGCTGCCTCTCCTTGCCCCCTCTGCTGGGGGGAGGGGCTGTGTCCCATCTCTCCCTCTCTCTATATCCGTTCATAAGTGAGCCCCTTTTCTTGTTTCCTTTTTTCCTAAAAAAAATCAGCTTATTAACGAGTAGATATGGTAGTCTCTCTGCAAACTTCCATTTTTTAAATAAATAGAGCTATTGTTTAATGATGTAAAGATGTGTGCAAAACCCATAAATACCTATCTTCCTTCCAGTTAAAACATGTCTGAGACGTATTTTAAAACAAAAATAAACAAAATTTGCTTACAAGTGGAAACCACATCAGTGCAATTTTAGGGCCTGATCCAAAGTCTAAAGAAGTCGATCAGGCTCTTAGTCGGGTGGGAATATTTAAGTGCAAGTATAAATCCCCTAAAAAAATATCAGGCTATTTAATGGAAATATGTAGACACAAAGGCCAGTCTAGACAAGCATGTAAAGTTGTGGCAATAGTCATACTGCTGAAATTAACATAGCATATCACTTTTTTCTATTATGATCCAAAATAACATGGGACCTAGTTAATCACTATAATTATAGTGTCTGTATATTGTTGTCTTCTAGTATCTGAGAGCAGAAATGTTATTTACTGCATGGTTCAAAAAACTTGGTACTCAATTTTTTTGAATCAGTGAGTCAACATGCCTTTAGCATGTCAAATGCTGATTAAGGAATGAGTTGTCTTCTCTGGAAATGGTCTGAGCTCCTATTAGTGATCTCTGTAACCACAGACCAACTGGCTACCTTGTATTCTCTTCATACTTTTCATTCAGATTCCTCTTCCTTTTGGGTATATTTGTGGTACTCCAATAAATCACATTTTTCAGCTTATTGCAAGTGACTGTTTTAACCCCAAGGTTTCTGTAGGTTACTAGTGACATCATTCTGCTACATTCCTTAAAACTGACAGCTTGAGAGCTTAAAGGTTAACCATAAATATAATTAATGAGAGTGATTTCACTAATGATAGCACATTGATAGATCTGAGCTACCAAATATTTCTTATTTCAAAAGTTGTCCCCTTTGTCCCTGGTAGAATTCTGACTAAGGTTGATATGTTGATATACTGGCCCTTGATTTTGATAGCTTGAAGTCAAGATTTTCAAATGACTGCTGATTTTGAGTATCCATTTGAAAGGGGCTTGATTTTTCAGAAAGTGCCGACCATCCATCCTCTGAAAATCAGGTCTTTAATAGCATATTTATAAAGGTGTGGGTTTGTTTGTTTTACAAAGTCTCTATTAAAAGAAGCAGAATTGTTAGGTCACAAACTGCAGCACATCTTCAACCCTGGCTTCTTCCACATCCTATATCCATGCTGTGGTCAAATTTTTCAGCTTTTTCCTCACTTTGTTTCAAAAGTCCTTACCTTCTGTTCCATCTCGATGGCCAATTTAGTCACCCAAGATCTAATCTCATCCTTTCTTGACTACTGTAATTTCCTCTTTTCTTGTCTTTTTATTACCAATATCTCTCCCCTCTAATCCATCCAAAATGCTGCTGCCAGATTCATCTTTCTCACCCAATACCACGTTTTTATCATAGCACCCCCTTTTTGAGTTACTTCTCTGACTCCCCACTTTGCACACATCAAGTTTCAACTTTTTGTTCTTGCTTTCAAGGCCCTGCGTCACTCAGCTTCTGGCTACATCTCTGATCTTCTTTTCTGTCCTCCCCTTGCCTCCTCCACTCTACTGATGATGCTACTTTCAACATCCTCTTCACATTCTCCTCTCACTAATGCCACTGTGCCTTCTTTCATGCTGTCCCTTGTGTTTGGGCTGGAAAGCCTTTTCAAAATCTCTTGGTTCATCCAGTTCACTCCCAAACCATCACTCTGGCACCATAAATAAACAAGTGCATTTACACTTAAAAACAGCAACAGAAACATTTGAAATTAGAGATGTGGCTAAGTCTAGTAACCATGGAAGTTGATGGCTAGACCCCGTATCTTTCATCATTCATCTTCTTGCTGATGTGTGTTTTATCTTTAGCTGTCTGCCAAGCCTATCATTTAGAATACACTCATTCTCTGTTTCATGTGAAGTGCCTTGTATGCTTGTGAATGCTGTAAAATAAATAACAGAATAAACTTTGGCTGGCTGTGAAACTTGTGTATTACCCCTTCTTGGTGGTGGTTTTTGTGTGGGGGGGGCAGGGGTGGCATTTTTTTGTTTACTTTGTGTGGACAAAAAGGAGACACTGATTTTCTCAGGCTGTCAAACAATTTTTATGAGCATGAAGTAGTGTTTTAAGGAACTAACATCTGTGATCTATATCAATAGACAGAAGAGTACTATACATAAGACTACTTCCTTTCAGCAAAACAGTTTTGCACAGGAGGTCAGACTGGTGGGGAAAAAAGGTTGGGTGCTCTTCCAACCTCCACCCACAAAATAAGGTCCACCCATGTGATTGCCAAAAGCAGATGCTGCTCACAATAGATTGTCCGGATGTAAAAAATGTGGTTGTGCAGCTCGTGGGGCTTCTTGGGCCTTGGCAGGGCTTGAACATGCCCATGGGCTCTGCTAGGCTTCTTCACCTTGGCTCCTTCCTTAGTGGGGGAAAATAAATGGTGGCATCTCCCACATAGCACCCACTGGTGACACCAAAAATGAGATGTCACGCTTAGTAAACTGTGCAGCTCCATGACCCGCCCTCTCCTTTCTTATATGAGGAATGAAACAGTAATCAATATTGACATTCAAATTATCACTGGGCACCTGATGATGGATGAGGCAGTTTGTATCACATATTGCTATGGTTCCAAGCTCTTTGCAGACTCACACACATACCTTATGCTTGCTTCACATTTCTGAGTTTTTCTTCACAAACATAATAGCTAGAAATTGACTTTTGAAAAAAAAAAAAGAGAGCTGCAGATCAAGACTGTAGGCTCAGAGAAGTATTAATACAGTGTCTAGGTGTGTACTGGCTGTTTCTGAGGCCTGGCTTTGCATGCTCTAGCAAGCACATTTTGTTGCTTCAGTTTTCCTGTCATTGCTGAGCTGTTTTTCAGTTTTCTTCCTGTTGGGGAAAGACGACAGAAGAGAAAGAGAGGAATCTAATAATCCTTACCAGAGAGATTGCAGCTGAACACAGAAAATGTCTGAAACCAGTTCATGTGAAATACTAAACAATCAAATATTGCCATATATGTTTAAGCCTAGTAGCATAGCACTTAGATCATCTATCTATTTATATGGCCCTCATAAACATAGTATATGAGCCGTTCCCAGGTATTAAAAGTGGGAACAAAACCAATATTGACCTTGGTTCTGGTGCAGTGTGCAAAGTTGGTTTAAGCTCCTGGAGTCTAGCCTCTGGATAGCCATAGGCCATGTCTACACCACAAAACTTATGTCAACTTAAATTATATGAGAATACAGCTGCCGCAGTTAGTGCATTGGTTGTGCACATGTATGCTTGGCTCCTTGTTTCAGCAGTGCATGGACTCACCAGGAGTGCTTGTATCGATGCAGAGTGCAGTACACTATAGGTGGGTATCCTATGTGCAACTCACCAAGGTCCAGCACACTGTCAGTAGTCAGAGAAAATGGTGGAGCACCACTTCTGGGCCTGAGAAACAAGCAGTGACCGGTGGGATCACATCATAATGCAGGTTTGGAATGACAAGCAGAGGCTGCAGAACTTTCGGATGCACAAGGACTAGATCTGTGCGCTGAACTTGCCCAAGCCCTCCAGTGCAGGGACACTACAATGGGAGCTGCACTGACAGCGGAGAAGTGAGTTGTGATTGCACTATGGAAACTTGCAATGCCGGTAAGTCAGGAATCAATTTGGAGTCATAAAATCTGCCGCAGGGGACCTAGCCTACCCCTAGCTCCCTTGGCCCATGAAGCTGTAAACCAGCCACCTTGACAGCACCAAGGAAAGATTTAACTACCAGTTCAGCAGGTGCAGAATGATAGTTGAATGTGCTTTGGTCATTTGAAGGGATGCTGGTGTTGTTTACTCACGAGATTGGACCTCAGTGAGAAAAATATCCCAATTGTTATAGCTTCCTGCTGTGTCCTGCATAATATATATGAAGCAAAGTGGCAGCATGTGTTGTGAACTAATAGAGATGAATTATGTTCAAAATAATACAATTTTATTCTGTAACAAAATCAGTGCAAAAACCCCTGCAAATTAAAAAAAAAAAGACATTAAGTACTTAATAAAACTTAATAACTTAAGAAAAAAGAACTCATGAAGTGGAAAGAACGTTCATGTCCATTTCAGCTACCCATACACCAACTGTGGCTTCATAGGTCAGTGTATGTGAAGCGGTGATTGTCTTTAGTGTTCCTGGGGTAGAGTGGTAGAAATAGTGCAGTAACCCTTGATGTCGCATGGAATGTTGGGGGGTCCCGATATGGAGGTCTCAATAGGCTGGTGAGGGAGGCGATCCTGGGATTGTTGAACCTTCAGGTTCACCAGAGTCTGCAGCATCTATATTTGCTGCTGGAAAACCCCCATTGTGTCCTGGTGCATCTCCCTCTCCTTCTTCTGCTGGGACTCCTGGGCCTTTCTCCTCTCCAATCTTTTCTTCTCCAGACTGTCTGCAATGTCCAGACTCTGCTCACAGTCTGATGCAGCACTGGCTTGCAGGGTCTCATTGAATATTTCATCCCAAGTCATCGTCTTTCTCCTCCTCATCTGGTTCAGGCATTCCATTGGTGTGGAGGGAAGACCTTGAAGATTGCAATGGCAGCACCTGAAGATAAAACACACAGAAGTACCATTGTCAACATATTCACTATAGAAAATGAAACTTATGATGCTGAACTTGCTCCCCTAAAGTTTTAAGGACTATTTTAAGGACTACTTCTGCTTAGGATTGCCTGTACACGGTGCCATCCATGGTGAATATGGCCTGCTGAGGGTTTGGTAAATGCAGAGTGAATTGCTAATAGTATAGGATGGGTCAGTGTCACTGAATACTAGCATCATTTTCCACAGGCAGTGGTGATTTTAGCTGATATCTCACTCCTGAGGGTAACAAAGCCAGAGAGAGCATAGCTGCTGCTGCCATTCCAAAGCTTCCTGGGCCCGTATGCTGCTAGCCTGTGTACTGCAATGATGCCTGCTGAGTATCATGGGAAATGTTCTACCGCGGAGGAAGAAATAAGGCAGCCCTCCTTAGAAACCTTCAGCAGAGGACTGCAGAAAATCTCCAGGAAAGTTTTCATCAAGATCTCTCAGGAGGATTCAAGGGACATCCCTACATAGAGAAACAAATGTCTCTGCATGCCCCCACTGCTTAACTCTAGAGGGGAATGAAAAGTAGATGATAACTCTATTTCTCTTGGTTGTACCGCTACTTCTTCAAGCTGAGCAAATTAATAAAAAGTCAAAGATGTGTCCTGCTACTTTGGGGGAGGAGGGGAGGGAAATCACTGTAATTAAAAATGTATCTACATGCTTATCCAAGGTTCTTTCCCCTGCATCGGCTTTGCCCATGCTCGACTGGTGGGACTGGCTGGCCTGTGATAGAGTCAAAAACAGATCCTGGCTCGCTGCACATCTGGATCCCCCAGTCACCTTTTCCCCCATAGTCTTCCTCCTCCTCTTCCTCATCCACCACCTCCTCCTCCTCACTGTTTATGGCGGGGCGTGTGTCTCAGGATCCTCACAGGTACCCACAGTGCTGTGGGGTGGAGGGGGACGGTGGTCTCTGCCAAGGATGGCAAGTAGCCTTTTGTAAAAGCATCAGGTGTGCAGCTCTGCACTGGATTGATTGTTGACGTTTCTGGCTTACTGGTACGCCTGCAGCAGCTCCTTGGCTTTCACACGGCACTGCGGCTGGGGTCCCTGTTGTACCCCTTCTCCTGCATCGTCTGAGCAACCTGCTCATAGATATCAATGTTTCTATGGCTAATTTGGAGCTGTTCCTTCACAGCCTCTTCTCCCCACAAGCCCAGAAGATCCAACATCTCTTGTCCACTTCAGGCAGGAGTGGATCTGAAACATGTAGCCGGCATGGTCAGCTGGGCAGTTGCATTCAACAATAGACAGTTGCTAGATGTGCTCGCCAAGCCAGGTATTCAGGAAAAGGAATTTCAAAAATTCACAGGGCTTTAAAGGGGAGGGGGAGCTTCTGGTCTCCTTTACTCTGGGCAGTGGAGTTCACCATGGTGACCAGAAAAGTCAGTGTGGGGCATTGTGGGAGAGCTGCTGGAGGATTGTTAGAGTTGACATAAGTATAGCAGTGTGTCTACTCACGCTGCGTCGACCTAAGTACATTGACTGTAGCTGTATGCCCTTCAGGGAGGTCTTGTTACTATGTTGTTGTAACGGGGCGCTTACATTGATGGGAGATAAATTTAAGTGTAGAGACCTGCACAGCTAGGTTGATGTTAGCTGCCTTGCCTTTCCCTGCCCAAACTTTGCAGTGTAGACCAGGCCATAGAGTGCCTATAGAGTGGGGTGGGATGCAGTGATGTTTCTGGAAAGTGGGGAGTTCAGGTTCTGCTAGGGACTGTTAAATGAACTCTTGGCTCAGTCATGAGGACAGTTTCTAGTTCTTAAACAAAGCAAGGCAAGGGTTAATCCTTGTTCAGCCTGGGTTTTTTTTGAAGTAGGAAGAAAGGAAGCATAGGGCATCGCTACATAATGCATTGCAAATCCTGATTCTTCACTGCTTTTTGTAGTGGTTTACATGTGTGCAAAGTGAGTGAAAAATGCTACCCAATCAGAATGCAGTGTTTTGAGTTCCTTTTGTAAAGATGTAAATGACTACACAAGATGCCAGGCAGTGGAGAATCAGGCCCATGATATTTTGGGCATTAGAGATGAACAGATCATTCAATCCCATCGTTTAGAGAAGACATCTGTATGTGAAGAATTCACAAGGGGAATGGTAAACTACTATTGAGCAAAGTCATGCTTTATCCATACAACAAGGTTATTTTTGCTTGATACTAGATCATTTCAGAAGATGACGTGGGGGATAGAAGGGGCATTATTGGGCTGATAGATCTATTTGTCTGATGCAGTTCTGGAAGCCACAATGCATCATCTTGACACATTTTCATTGTGTTGTTATTCCATCGGAATGACAGAAGATCTGCAGAGACAGGCTGTAGTCATGGAGTCTTGTTCTTATGAATTAAACAATTAGAAGAGAGACTGCAGGATTTCCCTAGTTTCTCTTGTGCAAAAGGATGTCACAGAAACCATTAATAATTGAGATATGATGTTTAGTTTATAGCAAAATTTTGCCGGGGGGCACCCTGATATGTGCTTCTCTCTCTCAGGCCTAATGAATATTTATTTAATTATTTATATGAAGGAGAACAGCTCCAACTGGAGATGGAGCGCATGGGCAGAAGAGACTCTATAGCCCAGTTGTTTAGGGTGACCAGACAGCAAGAGTGAAAAATTGGGATGGGGGGGGGGGGAGGAGTGTAAGAGGCACCTATGTAAGACAAAGCCCCGAATATCAGGACTGTCCCTATAAAATGGGGACATCTAGTCACCATACAGTTGTTAGAGTCCTCATTTGGGATGCAGAAGACCTAAGCTCATTCAAGTCCCTGCTCTGGGATCAGGTTGGGACATGGGAGGCTAGTATAGACCTATCCTTCCTCCACTACTAATTTGGCCATCTAGTTATTCTATGGGGACACTTGTTGGGAGAAGGTTCTAAGCTCCTCAGTGAGATTCTGGTCAACCCCATTTTGAAAAAGGGATTGAAAAGCTAGAAAGTTTGGGTTTTTTAAAAAGGATTTTTAAAGTTTCATTTTGTGGTTCCCCCCGCCCCCATTTTTATTGGTGGTGATGGTAGTGGTCTTTGTTTTGGTTTTGTATTAGAAATTTTGGTCTTTTCTACATTGGAAGACTCACTGGTGATTTGAGAACTAGTGGATTATAACATCACAAGTAACAAGGAAATGAAACTAGAATAAATGAGAAGCAAAGTGTGTTTTATTTAGACTGCTTAAATCTTTGCTTTTTGTTAATGCAGTAATTTACATGACCAAGAAACATTTGGGAGAAAAGATGTCTTTAAGATTCAATATACCTAGCCCTTCAATTAAGGTCTACGAAATTCACAGTCCATGTTGCTGAGACCTCCAATAAGTCTCCCAGCAAATATCAGATTCAATGCTCCTGATAATGGAAGCTGAAGCTAAACAAATTCAGACTGAAAATAAGGTGCATATTTTTAACTGTGAGGGTAGTTCACCATTTGAACAATTTACCAAGAATTGTGGTGGATTCTTCATCATTGGCAATGTTTAAAATAAAGATTAGCTTTTTAAAAAAATGCTCTATTTCAAAAGGAATTATTTTGGGGGAAGTTCTATGGCCTGTGTTATACAGGAGGTGAGCGTAGATGATCACAATTATCCCTTCTGGCCTTGGAATCTATACATTTATGTATTTCTAAGGTAAAAACAAGCAGAAAAAGAAGGCTTGGAACCACTGTTTTATCTGGTAGGAATTTCAGACATCTTTCTTGGTGAGCTCTAGCTACTTAAAGGTGACCTGCAAAGTGGGGAGGGGGACACAAGAAAGAAATTGCATCATTTTTGCTCCTCTATGGGGTAAAGAAGGGTTTTTTAAAGCTATTCAGCAAATATACCACTTTACCAGAATCAGTGCTGCCCATCTCCCTCCCAGCTGTGCACAGTATAATGACTTTGAAACCTACCCAGCAGCCCAAACTCCATGTTGGATTTTAGTGTACACGGTTTGATGGAAGGTGGGCAATGATAGTGCCCCTGGTTTCCAGCTGAGTGGCTTGCCACAAAGGTAGGGAGTGCACTGAAAGAGCTTTTAATGAAAGCTGGCTGGAAGGCAGAATTTCTGTTCCCCAGGAAATTCTGAAATTTCAAAAATATAACTAAGATTAAAAAATAGATAAAAATCATTCCAAAATTGGAAAAGCCAAAACATTCCCTGAGAACATTTTTTTTAAAAAATTTGAAACCATCAAAACTTTTCATGTTGATAATGTTTAAATGTTTCATTCCGGCTTTTAATTTTGTATGAAAATGTTATATTTTATATTACAGCCATGTTATTAAATATATAAAATTGATAATTCATATTTAATATTTTACAAACTCTAAAGAAATCAAAATAGAAAATTGCACGTTTCTGAAATGTTTCTATTCTGCATCAGAACAAAAAGTCAGAAATGAAAAATTTCCCACAGAATGAATTTTCAAACAATAGTTCTGAAGACAGAATCTTCAAACATGTCTAGGCAGGAAGCTGGACACCTGGTGGATGATTGTCCTCCCTGGGTTGCCTGGCTACCCAGCAGCCTTCCTATTCAAGCTGCCAGGCTTTTTGGGCTACATAGCTCCCGGGGATCCCCAGCAGCTTCCCAGGTTGCCCAGATCCCTGGCTAGCTGGCCTTCTGACTGCCTGGCTCTGTTCCATCAAAACATTTCAGCCAGCTCTACTTTCAAATGATATTTTATGTGGATTGTATGTGAAGATTTCTGGTGCCTGGGCCCATAGACCCAATAACAGTATGTAAAACTTTCACCAGGAGTCTGTTTCTGCTGCGTCATGTAGTAGTTCTGGCAAGAAACCTCTTTTCCTCTTGCTATTTATCAAGTGAGATTTGCTTTGGGAGCCAGTGGAGAATGTTGGGCTGATGGCAATCAGATAAATCACAGTATGAACATGCTGCATTTTGGGGTGAGGATACTGGTGCTGTCAACCTTGGAACTAACATGCTGGTCAAATCGTGGAGTATCACATTAATATCACAAAGTCTTTAGTATGTTCTAATCCGTGGTGGGATTCAATGTACTATGACGGCTTGCTTGGGGGAGCAGGAAATGTTCAGTAGTTCTTTGGATACTGTTTTTGATGATGCACTGTTTTGGATGTCATAAAGTGAAAATTACACATTGAAACAGTGCATGAAGTTCATAATGAAGCTCAGTCATGGTAATTCAGCTGGTGGCAGTGATGAAAGTTTGCATCCACAAGATCTTTCAAGAAAGTTAGAGCTAAAAAAACAGTTAGAAACTCATGAAATACAGATCCAATGATACATTTCTCAAATAAAATGTCTCCTCCTCCCAAGCTACCTTAACTCTGTCCCATACAGATCCCTGAAGAAAATCTGAAACTTTTTCATCATAGCACACTTTTTTTTTTATCTGTAACCACAAACCCCAATGTTTTTATCTTAATCATACAACGGCTGTGCTGCTTTATGGCCTTCAGTATGATAATATATCATACAATCCTGATTAGAGAAATAGCATTCTTAAGACAGTCATCTTCCTACTCCTTATTGATGGTTTAGACCTGCTGGGTGCTGAGGACACTCCTCTCCTCATAGAAGGTGCTGAGTACCTCACAGGGTTGAGAACTATAATTCCATGTGCTAGAGAATTATCCAAGTGGTATATGTAGATCGCCACCTACAAACTTCATGGACTAAATTCACTAGTTTGCTCTTGCATCAGCAGGGGCACACAAAGAAGCAAAATAGGAACAAACCTGGCTTAACTGTGTTTATAGCTGTTCTGTGTTGTCAAAGCAGCACAAAGGAATATGGTAGAATGGCTTCTTTATAGGGCAGAGTTAAGGTACTCTAGGGCCTTGTTTGAAGAGTGCAACCTTAACTGCACTCCCTGGATTTCTTTCTAACTTGTTTTGTTTTACATCTGTTGTTCTTGAAAGGTAACATGCACTCAAACCACTGGTATGTGACTGCATCTTGACTTCACCTAAATGAAATTTTCTTTATGGGAATAGAATGAAGCAGAGATGCTTAACAATCCTGACAAATAACACAGCTTTTTTTCTGAACCCATAGATGGCAGCTAAAGTAACTTTTTTTTTAAGCTGCAAAGTCAGCAACTTCAACATGGAGTCTCTGTGAAACAGAGAACCTCATGATGCCATTTTTACAGTCACTTTTCAGAGTAGAATGGCACTATAAAAATCACAGAAGAAATATTTCAACTCCTCCACTGCCCAAATCAGTCTGTAGGGAGGTAGAGGAGGATGAAACCTACACAACAGAAGACTATTAATAATTATTAATGAAGCTTACTGAAATAACTTTCTTCACCGTGAGGTACCACACTACCTGGGGTGACATTCATCCCAGCACAGAGTCCACCATGAGGCCCATGCACCATTTAAGTCAAACTTAAGACCTATTTTGGAGGATCTTAAGTGATGCAAGGGCCTTGTGCTGGCTTTCTTCATGGGATATTTTGCCATGGGAGCTCTGGTGAGGGTCTGAGCCAACCACACCCCCACTCCTCGGCCTGCAGAGTCCTCCCCATGCAAGCTCTGTGGGTTTGGGCTCGACACAGGAGCCAGGCAGAGCAGGCAAGTAGCAGCACATAGGAAGGGACGCTGTGCTGCATCCTTCCCAAGCACCCGATGGGGATGTCTCTGCTGGCCTCTGAGCAGCAGATTACACCAATGCCTGCTCCAGTTAGTCACTGAACACCCCACCCCCCGGAGTGCTGGGGAGACCAGTCATCTCCTAAGGGAACCAATCTGCCAGGTTGCATGGTATGCTCGGGACAAACAACACAGAGGCACTGGGCCTCTATATCCCTGCAGAGCTGGAGACAGCCATAGGCTTCTGGGGCCACAGGCGCCGACTTTTCAAACTGCTGGGGGATGCTCAACCCCCCGGCTCTGCCCCAGGCCCCGCCTCCACTCCACCCCTTCCTCTAAGGCCCCACCCCTGCCCCCCTCTACCTGCTCCCTGCCTCTTCCCGCCCAATTCTGCCTCCTCCCCTGAGTTTGCCACGTCCTCGCTCCTCCCCCTCCCTCCCAGCATGCCACAAAACAGCTAATTGCGGCAGGTGGGAGGTGCGGAGAGGGAGGTGGGAGATGCGATCTGCAGGGCCTGCCGGTGGTAAGGAGGCACTTGGGTGTGTGTGTGGAGTGTGTTATAACAGAACATTGCGCAACTTTAAACAAGCCTGTTTTCTAATGGAACAGCAATTTAATAATGGAACAACTTTAACCGGGACGATTTTAAGTGAGGAGAACGAGGAGTCCTTGTGGCACCTTAGAGACTAACAAATGTATTTGGGCATAAGCTTTCGTGGGCTAGAACCCACTTCATCAGATGCATAGAGTGGAACATACAGTAGGAAGAGATATATACACAGAGAACATGAAAAGGTGGAGATGGTTGCCATACCAACTTTAAGTGGCTAATCAATTAAGCTGAGCTATTATCAGGAGAAAAAAAACTTTTGTAGTGATAATCAGGATGGCCTATTTCAAACAATTGACAAAAAGGTGTGAGTAACAGTAGGGGGAAAATTAGCATGGGGAAATAGTTTGTTTGTGTAATGACCCAGCCACTCCCAGTCTTTATTCAAGCCTAATTTAATGGTATCCAGTTTGCAAATTTATTCCAGTTCAGCAGTTTCTCATGGGAGTCTGTTTTTGAAGTTTTTTTGTTGTTGCAGAATTGCCACTTTTAGGTCTGTTACTGAGTGACCAGAGAGATTGAAGTGTTCTCCTACTGGTTTTTGAATGTTATGATTCCTGATGTCAGATTTGTGTTCATTTATTCTTTTGCATAGAGACTGTCCGGTTTGGCCAATATACATGGCAGAGGGGCATTGCTGGCACATGATGGCATATATCACATTGGTAGATGTGCAGATGAACGAGACCCTGATGGCATGGCTGACGTGATTACTGTAGTATTCTCCTAAGAAAGGACCTTATTTCTTCCTGGTGCCTCTCAGGAAAAAATGCATTCCTTTTCGGTGTTCAGTAAGAATTTCTTTCAGATGAATCAGAACCTCTACTGTTCGCACTGGCTAAGGAGATTCATTCATTTGTCATCAAGAAGAGACAGATTAAACTCATCCAAGCATATCAAATATAATGCAGTGAACTAAGTTCAGATTTGTTTAGACTCTGCAAGGATTTAAAAGCGACAAAGAGTCCTGTGGCACCTTATAGACTAACAGACGTATTGGAGCATAAGCTTTCATGGGTGAATACTCACTTTGTCGGATGCATGAAGTGGGTATTCACCCACGAAAGCTTATGCTCCAATACGTCTGTTAGTCTATAAGGTGCCACAGGACTCTTTGTCGCTTCTACAGATCCAGACTAACACGGCTACCCCTCTGATACATGACAAGGATTTAAAAGTTAGTCATACCCAAAGTACCTGTATCCAAATTAGAGATGTACCCAGAGTTGATTTAAATGAAATATATAGTGTACAGGATTAGATAGACCCACGGCTAATACAAAGTCGTCATTTGTCTAATGACACAAACCATGAAAATCAGTATTTTGAATGGTTTTTGATAGCACCAGACCCCTGAAAGCAGAATCAGTGAGAACAGTCTACAGTATTAACTATTAGGACATTCAATTTTTAGTACATATTTCATCTTCTTACATTTTATCATTTTTAAAAGCCTTTTAAAGTTATAATGAAGATAACTTTTTTTTCATTCTTAATGCCTGAATTTACCCTCCAACTGAGGTGGGCTAAACAGCAGTAGCACTTCTAGAGATGTTAGTGTATTCAACAGCACTATTTTCCCATTCCCAGTGATGTCAGTGAAAAGACACTTCTGATTTACCATCTTTTCTCTTCTTTTTTTTCCTTCCCTGATGGAATGCTGAGCTTGAAGTCCTGTTTTCTTCTTTGATCACTGAAGACCAGCTGTCTCAATTTACCCCTTCATACAGAAACTCAGCATGAGGCCTTTGAACCACTTCAGTCTACCAAATTGATCTTAAGTGAGACTTAAGTGGTACATAAGCCTTACCTGTCCCCTCTGCACAGGGATGCCACCCCCCCAGATAGTTAGGTACTTTATCAGGGAATGGAGCATCAGAGTATGAACAGTGCTGCCAGCACAAGAGAGAGGTTCGTAAAAGATGAGGAAGTGAAAGTGCCCTAAAAGTTTCCCTTTATTTTTTATTGACTAATCAGGAGGGGACAGACCATGAAGGAGACATATGATTTGAAAATGATCTTGGCATCTATGCCTCTAGGGGAGAAGTATTAATCTATAATAGAACAAATAATTCTAATAGTTTCCAAAAACGTACACTTTGAAGAATAAGTGACAGGGATAGCTGGGGACAGAAGGGGAAGGAAGAAAATAAAATGCAGTGAAAATGGTATAATGGTAATTTGCTAATTTTGATTACTTGTACTAGCTATTGACCCCATGCATTAATCACAATGTATTGTGTCTTATAATGCTAAGAAGACCAGAAATCCCTTTGATTGCTAATTTTAGTCGGTTTTGCTGCATAGCTATTTGTCTCTGTGTTAACTAGTAGGAAATCTTGCTTTATACAGGATTTTTGTCCCAATTTCCCCCCACCCCCCCAATGAATAGTCATAGTCCAGTTCCTTCATTCAAGGAGAGTAATATTGCTAATGGTCTTAGTTTCTCTGACTAGTGGTGTTTCAGCTGCCACTAAGAGTATTTAAAAGATGGTTGTGCAAGTATGACATTCAAATCGATGTCCTTACAATGTTACTGTGAATTAGTCATAGTTCAGGGAATGAAAAAATAGTTTTCAAGCATATGCAGTAAAAAGGGGATATGTAAATTAATTCAAAAATACTCTAAATATTCAGTAAACAATGATCAAGGTCCAATGAAAATTGTCTCTCTTGAAAACTGTGAATCTGTTGTATAAAACTTTAAATTGGGAAGTATTAATTTTTCTTTCTCTCTCCTTTTTGTTTTGTCTAAGTGAATAGTTTTAGCAAAGCTTTATTGAGAAGGAAGAGGATACGACACGGTTTAAAGTTATCCTAGACCCAGGCCATTCTTTCCTGTTGGAAAAGCCATGGGGAGTGGTCTGGGGAGAAGGTCCCTTACAGAGTCTCCACTGCATTAGTCTGTAAGGGGTGGGTATGCTCTTTTCTCCCTGAACAAGGATGAAGCAGGGGTTTCAGCCAATAAAGCCTTCACATTTTCGGAGATCCATGCAGAGGATCTCATGTGCAGGCTCCGTGCTGGTCCTCTTAGGGTTGCCAACTTTCTATTTGCAGAAAACTGAACACCCTTGCCCTGCCCTGCCCCTTCTCTGAGGCCCTGCCCCCAGTCACTCCATCCCCCTTCCCTCTGTTGCCTGTTCTCCTCCACCCTTGCTCACTCACTCATTTTCACTGGGCTGGGGCAGGGGATTGGGTTGTAAGAGTTGATGAGGGCTCCAGATGGAGCTGCGGGTTCTGGGTGGGGCTGGAGATGAGGGGTTAGGGGTGCAGGAGAGGGCTGCAGGCTGGGATAGAGGAATGGGGTGGGGGAGGGGGTAAGGGCTCTTGGCTGGGGGTGCAGGCTCTGGGGTGAGGCTGGAGATAAGAGGTTTGGGGTGCAGGAATGGGTTCCAGGCTGAGGTAGAGGGTTGGGGTGTGGGATGGGGCTCCGGGATGAGGCAGGGGGTTGGGGTGTGGGAGGGGGGTGAGGGCTCTGGGCTGGGGATGCGGGCTCAGAAGTAGTGGTGGGGTTTGGAGTGCAGGAGGGGGCTTGGGGCAGGGGGTTGGAGCATGGGCGGGGGTGCAGGCTCTGGGCAGTGCTTACCACAGGAGGCTCCCACGAAGCAGCGACATCTCCCTCCAGCTCCTAGGTGGAGGCATGACTACGTGACTCTTTGCGCTGCCCGTGCCTGCAGACTCCACCTCCTCAGCTCCCATTGGCACAGTTCCTGGCTAATGGAAGCTGCTGAGCTGGTCCTGGGAATGGGAGCAGAGTGCAGAACCCCCTTGGCCGTCCCGCCACCTAGAATCCAGAGGGAGATACCGGCAGCATTCCGGGAGTCACGCGGAGCCGGTTAGGGAACCTGCCTGTGCTGCCAACTGGACTTTTAATGGCTCGGTCAGTGGTGCTGACCGTAGCTGCCAGTGTCTCTCTTCAACCAAGCAGTCTGGTCAAAAAACAACACCTGGCAACCCTACGTCCTCTGAGGTTTTCTCCAGCTTTCTGTCAATGTTGCTCTGATAGAGACACATAGACATAGCATCCCCTGCAGACAGCAGAAGGTCTTAGCAGAGGTAATGCATGGGGCGTAATGCATCACATTCCCGCCCCGCCCCCAGATTGCTCAGTCACATGGTGTGGGTGGTCCCCTGCCTGCGGGACAGCTGAGATGGTGAGCTGCTCTGGGCAGGGAGTGACAGAGACAGGAGAAATAGCTGGGAGCTGCAGATGGGGCCACTGTTTTCTGGGAGGGGATGGCTGCTTGTGGGGGTGTGACTTGAGATATTCCAGGGTTGTGTCCTCGCACTATCAGCAGGCAGGGGTATTAGCTTAATAATTAATTCATATGCATATGCCCCAGCTCCACCTTCATCCTTCTCTATACTCCATACTTTCCTTGCCTTCCCAAAGCCTGGATCCTAAAGCATTTGAAATTGCTTTCCAACGTACTTGTCCAAAATCACACAGAATATTGGTGGCAGAATTGAGGATAGAATCCAGGGCTTCAAGACTGATCCTTAAGCCTCAAGAGCAACCTTCCTTTAGTGTCACTTTCAACATGAGTCATTTTGCAGGTCTATTAATTAAGACCTCTCCACCTCACAAAATACCTAGAATTCATATGCACTTATGGCAATGCCTTAAGGTGGAGGGAAAAAGGTACTGAACTGACGTTTGAAACCATGAATATCAGAAAGATATTTCCAACAAGTTGAGAAAGAGTCAGTGAGTGGGTCTTATTGTCATCAGCTGATGGAAGACTCAGGGCTTGTCTAAAAGGACACTTAGTTTGCAGCAAGCTGTGGTATGAAATCTATGCCGCACTAGACTGCTGCTCACTAAGTGTCTGTATGGACCCTGATGCCATGCAGCAAAAATTGCCTAGTGAATTATCGGTCTCGTGCCAGTATTTAGCCTTAGAAGTTTATCACTAGTCTTCTCTGGTTTCTAAGTGGGGCAAATCAAAGCTCACTGGGGAACTTTCCATGAGCAGCAACAGAGTCCACACAGCCACTTAGTGCACGGCAGGCTGGTGGATTTACACTCCATGTTGCCACACACTGAGTGTGTGTATATACAAGCCCTTAGAGAATCCTCCATTCTTTATGGAAATTATAGCATTAGTGGTGGAGTTGAAAGATAAATTACAGCAATAGTAGAAGTCAGGCACAAGTGGTTCTCAACTGAGGGTGTTTCATATGCTTTGATCTTTCTGCTAATAGGAATGCTTTGGGGAGTTATTAGGGCCTTTTCCCTCTGTGTTACGTAAGGAAGCCCCACTGCCTAAAATTAAACAGTTCTCTTTTAATTGTGTTTCTTTTAAAAGAACACTTACAAAATTAAATGGCTAGGGAGAAAATCTGAATAGCACTCCACAGTAATGAAAGGATATTTCTATACAAAGCATCTCTGAAGAGGCATGCTCTAGGCCAAACAGCTACCAACTCAGAACTGGCGTTGCCAAGCAACACCACCTCACATACTTAAAATGAAAATGAAAATTAGCAGTCACTGAGGAACACACCACTGTTAAAAGTTGTGGAGTAAGTATAGCCTCGTTAGTGCAAGAAAGAGCTGGGGAACCAAGAGACTCCGCTGAGTCAGTCATTCTCTGTATGATTGAACATGTCACTGATATTCCTGTTCTGTAGCTTGCAGCTTCTTGTCCATCATTGTGGTGTCTGAGCATCTACTATACTAGAATGTGAGTGATGGATTTCTCTGCCTGGATACAGTTATATCCAACTACAGACTCCCATTTTGTTTTGTGAACACCATCTTGATTGCAAACGCCTCTGTGCCTTCACTGATGCTTTTTTACCTCCATCTTGGACTGGAATTCTAAGGGTACATCTGCAGTGCAGCTGGGAGCATGCTTCCCAAGGTGAGTAGACAGACAATCACTAGTTCTGCTCAAGCTAGCATGCTAAAAATAGCAGTGTGGCTGGGGCTAGCACAGGTAGTGGCTTGGGCTAGCTGATCAAGCCCATAGTGAAGGGGTCTGGCTGGGTTTGTAATCAGGCAGCTAGCCTGAGTGGCTGGCCATGCTACCCTGGCTACATTGCTATTTTATAGTGTGCTAGCTTGAGCAGAGCTAGCATGTGTCTGTCTACTCACGCTGGGAAGCATGCTCCCATCAGCAGTGTAGCTGTCTCCCAAGAGGTCGCTACCAAAGGGCTAGCAATGCAGAGCAATCAAGAGTTGTTAACCTGCAGAGTCTCCTGGTCAAATGGAACACCCTAGGACAATGAGCTGGCTGCAGTCCTGAGGCACCAGTTCTCTCAGGTGGGCTTGTCACCAATCAGTGAATCATAGAATCACAGAAATGTAGGGCTAGAAGGGACCTTGAGAAGTCATCAGGTCCAGCCACTTGCACTGTGACAGGGCCAAGTAAGCCTAGACCATCCCTGACAAGTGTTTATCCTACTCGTTTGTAAAAGCTTCCAATGATGGAGACTCCAGAACCTTCCTTGGAAGCCTTTGCCAGAGCTTAACTACCTTTATAGTTAGAAAGATTTTCCTAATATCTAACCTAAATCTCCCTTGCTGCAGATTAAGCCCATAACTTCTTGTCCTACCTTCCAATGATGGCATACTTCCAGTTCCGAATGAGGTATGTGGTTGACTGGTCAGTTCATAACTGAGGTTCTACTGTACGTCATTAATGTATATGCCCTTTGTTTAATTTCTGTACTCATTTTAATGGCCCTGATGGGAAAAAATTCTGCCCTCATTTATGCTCATGTAAGATATGGCCCAAATCACTATGCAGTTCTTTAAAAAAAAAAAGAACTGGATCAGTGTACTTTAATAAACAGAATAACAAATATTTAAAAGATAACACTGAGCATCACTTACCATTTTCATGTCCATAGAAAAGTAATCTTGTATTGACCTATCCACACTCAAGGAGGCATACAAAGTGAGCTGATAAATCCTTATAACCCAAAAGAGTGTCATTTCTTATGCTGATGGTACATATCATCTTTTGACTCTTGACCCACTGTATTGCGTGCACTCTTGATAAAGGAGAAAATTATTACTGACCCCATTAATCTAAAATCATTCCCAGTACTGGAGTCTAAATATTCTGTATTTTTTACAGGACCTTACTAATGAGCTGTAAATTACTGAAAGTGTCATGCATTTACTTAACAGATGTCAGATTCCCTGATAACTGAGTATGATACTCTCATGCTCCACCTTCACATTGCCTGAGTTGGAGCATTATACTTTACTTCACATATTTCCTACCTCAAAATAAGTATGATGGGGGAGGGGAGGGGAGGGTGTCACTTAGCTGAACAGTAGCAGGAAATTTTTAAGAGCATAAATCAAAACAAGTTACTATAAATACAACAATGACAAAAAGATTCCCCAGCCAGGGGACACCCAGACCTGAGTACATGGGTATGGAACCCTACCTTTCTATAGATAGTCTACCCCTTTGCCTGGCCAACAGCCATTCCTATAAGCCGGTGGTTCTCAACTGTGGTCCACTGATTCTTCAGGGAAAGCCCCTGGTGCACCAGACCGGTTTGTTTACCTGCCACAGTGGCAGGTTCGACCGGTTGTGGCTCCCACTGGCCGCAGTTCGCTGCTCCAGGCCAATGCGGGCTGCAGGACGTGGCTGACAGCACAGCCTCCGGCCCACACCGCGTCCCGCAGCCCCCATTGGCTGGGGATGGCGAACCGGGCCAGTGGGAGCTGTGAACGGCTGAACCTGCCGCCGCGGCAGGTAAACAAACCGGTCTGGTGCACCAGGGGCTTTCCCTGAAGAATCAGTGGACCACAATTGAGAACCGCCTCTATAACCCTTTCCCTAAGCAAAGGGAAGGGAATCCAGAGCTTCTGACTCTCGACCTTGTCATAGTCATTTAAAACATTTCAAAATATGTTAGATCATTGTGAACAGGAGTCAGAGGATCACAGTTACCCCATCTCCCTGTATTGCTAAGGGAGAGGGAATCCCAGTTACAAGGAGGGGCCTGACATGCAAAAGTTAATGGGAGAGGAGTCTTGGTACAGAAAATGTTGAGAACTACTGTAATAGATAATGTAAATAATAATATTGTAATGATCAGTTCTATGAAATAATAAAAGAAAAATATCTTTAGAGGACTTCTGGGTAACCAGAGAAGATCTCTAACCATTACTCTTGACTGATTTTCAATGCAAAAATCTGTTCCCAAGGAGGAACCATTCTTAGGTTTTTGCATTTTGAATCCTATTTTCAGCAAATAAAGATGTAAAATTGGATGAGTCCTGATGTCAGTATTTGAAATCAGTAGCACCACCTTTGTAATGTCTTCTGAATTTGGCTCCCAGAAAGTCGAAGTGAATCTTTAAGAATGGGAGTTTTCGGACTTGTCTGCACAGCAAGTTACTGTGCAGCAAGCCTGGGTGGGAGTCTACAGCGCATGAGGTTGCCACTTCCAAGCAGTACTACACAAAGCCACACACTGGGACTTTCTCTGTGCTGCTGCAGTATTCATATGGCGAATTACTGTGCGGCAAGCTGGTGCAATAATAACAGACAACAAGTGATTAGTCAAATTAAGAATACCTCCATGAAGAGTAAGACATTTGCCAGACACCCAACTAGTTGGGTTCAATCTGGCCAATACTGATGTGTGAGCAACAGAACAATATATGTACTTAATACTACAATTTTACCCAAGGGCTTTACTTTTGCTTCTTTTCCCTATTTCCTTCCCCTGCCATATTATGCAGGTCAGTGGAAGAGTGAGCAGGGTATGCTTTTACCCTACCTTTACTTACTGATTTACCTTTGCATTTACATCAGGCATAGCTTTGCTTAAAGAGATGCTGAACTTTATAAATTAGGGTTTGTGGGCAACAATTGTTAAATTTATGAAGCCAAATTTAGCTTAAAAGCAGTTTGCTTCGTTTGTTTCATTTTTCCACAGACACAGACAGAACTGCCAGGGAAGTCACTTCTCTTTTTTCATAGAAAGGCACTTCCCTTTTGTATACAGAAACATGTAGGCTGCTGCCCCAAGAGTTTTAAAAAACACTTCACTGTCCCTGCCAGCTTTTGTCTGAAGATTACACAGGAATTACAAATTAAAGGCACAGTAACAATATCTTTAATTTTAAACTTCCTTGATAAATAACTTACATAATACTTTTGCAATTATTTAACTTTTAATTATTAAAGATAAACAGATTTATAGTGGAATATTTTGTCACTAATTCATGTTGTCAGGGTTCCCTCCCCACTCTGAACTCTAGAGTAAAGATGTGGGGACCAACATGAAAGCCCCCTAAGCTTATTTTTACCAGCGTAGCTTAAAAACTTCCCCAAGGCACAAATCCTTTGTCCTTGGATGGTATGCTGCCACCACCAAGTGATTTAACAAGAATCAGGGAAAGGACCACTTGGAGTTCCTCTTCCCCCAAAATATCCCCCCAAGCCCTTACACCCGCTTTCCTGGGGAGGCTTGAGAATAATATCCTAACCAATTGGTTACAAACTGATCACAGACCCAAACCCCTGGGTCTTAAGACAATGGAAAAACAGTCAGGCTCTTGAAGGATTTTATTTTAAAATAAAAAGGTAAAAATCACCTCTGTAAAATCAGGATGGAAAATAACTTTACAGGGTAATAAGATTCAAAACACAGAGGATTCCCCCTAGGCAAAACTTTAAAATTACAAAAAAACAAACAGGAATAAACCTCCCTCTTAGCACAGGGAAAATTCACAGGCAAAACAAAAGATAACCTAATACGCCTTGCCTTGCTTACCTATACTTGTTGCAATATTGGAGACTTGGTTTAGGATGGTTTGGAGGAGATGGATTTCTGTCTGGCCCCTCTCAGTCCCAGGAGAGAACAACCACCACAAACAAAGAGCACAAACAAAGCCTCCCTCACCCCCCAGATTTTAAAGTATCTTCTTTCCTCATTGGTCCTTTTGGTTAGGTTCCAGCCAGATTATTTGAACTTCTTAACCCCTTACAAGTAAGGAGGAATTCTAGGCTACCCTTAGCTGTATGGTTATGACAATGTAATTTATGTTTTACACAAACCTTTCTGCCTCCATTACAGCTGTCAGCCCTCTCCCATGGATTACAAAATGTATTGCTACAAAGCCCCTAAGACTTGGGAATGTGTAAGTTTTCATTATCTTTTGATAAATAGAGCTTCCTTCTTTTATATAATTAACAATTAGTATTGTGGTTAATGCTTAATATTTAAAATTAATAAATATTAATTATTATTGAGATATATAATAAATATGTATGATTACTATCCAACTCAAAGAATCCTACCTTATTACCACCCCAACTCAAAGTTCATATAGCCTTTGAATGGTGTGCAGAGCCTTTAAGAGCTTTAAATTTTGTTACTCATAATAGTTAGTAGGAGGTGTCCCGTCTTAATTCATACAACATGTGAATACACCAGTCTCTTTATACCCAGGTCTTTAGTCATTCATGATGGGAATTCTATAAGAAACATATCGGAGAGGCTGAAATGACTGTTACTGTCAGTATGAGAGTGCCTAAGACATAGTTTTTCCTCGCCTTTCAGTCTTAGCTGTTGGGCATCGGTCAGAAAGGGGAGTGTCCAAAATGATTGTTACCTTTTGCATGTGAGTATCCCAACTGACTGTTACCTCTCACCGCCTCACCTTAGCGAGGCAAATAAATAAAGATAAAAAGGAAGTGGTGGTCTTTCCACCAGGCAAGATAAGCGAAGTAACCACAGTGCAAAGACTGCCTCGTAAAGAACACAGTCAGGAAAACAGAAAAATAGCTTCTGTGTTTGGAAAGCCTAAAAAACTTACCCCCTTTGACTTTTGAAACCACAGGGTCTCTGTGATGTGCTGCACCAATCCTGTCCGTGATGACACTTGCAGCCTGGAATTCATCTAGGGTGCAAAGTGCACCTGTCAGAAATAACAGGTTCTTTTTCAGATGGCTACTTGGAGTTAATTAAGAAGATGAAATGGGTGAAGCTTTGAGCGCTTCAGTTAATGCAGAGAAATATAATTGAAATGTAGGAAAAATCAATATACACAAGTATAAGGATAAGTATAGTAAAGTGGTTTCTTGCATTATTCATTATTAGTCTTACATTGTGCATACTCACAACCTTATGGAGGCCATTATTTAAAAAAGCTGGAAGGAAAAGTAAGTGGAGATCACCCCAAGAGGGAGATGCTGGGCCAGGCTTCCTACCTGGTTGTCTCATGCTGTCAACAGGCTGGATAACCATATCTTTTATACACCATTTTCCATTCTACTTACACATGTCCAGCACCATATGTGATAAAGATTTGGTCCTTGCCCATGTGCAGTAGTCCAGCTAACCATGTACTGTATTCCAGCTAACCATAGTTAAAGTTCCAACCATTAATGCCTCACTTACGTCAATTGATATCCTAATAGTTTTGATACATCAATGCAATTAGCTCCATGGTTACTTTGTTGCAAAAATACCCTAAAATGCTATGATATGACTTCCTTTCTACACGGGGGGCGGGGTGTGTGTGTGTGTGTGCTCGGCCCCCACTCCACACCTTCCTCCAACACCCACCCCATCCCGCCTCTTCCTGTTCCCACTCTACCCCAGGCTCTGCTCCACTCCACCCCTTCCCCCAAGTCCCCTCCCCACCCCACCTCTTCCTGACCCTTCCCCTCTCCTGCTCCCACTCCACCTTTCCCCCCCAGGCCCTACTCCACCCTGCCTCTTTCCACCCCCTCCCCCAAATGTGCCCCATCCCCTCTCCTCCCCCTCCCTCCCAGTGCCTCCTGCATGCCACGGAACAGCTGATCGCAGAGGTCTGGAAGCCCTGAAATGGAGAACTACGGCCGGGAGGCAAGAGGCACTTGGGGGAGGCGGAAGGGAGGGAAGCTTGGGTGCTAAGCACCTGCAAATTTTTTCCATGGATGCTCCAGCCCTTTTACTTGCTGCTACAGCTTCAATAACATTCGTTATTAGTTCTAAAGGCATACTTTAGTAAACAGATTATATTTTACCCAAAACTATGTATCCTCTGAGATCAGGTCAGAGGCTGATGGTCAACTGTGCTGCAACAGTATCCACATAGTGAGTTACTGCACGGCAAGCTGGTACACTGTAGATCCACATCCTGCCTTGCTGTGCAGAAACTCGCTATGTAGACAAGCCCTTCATAAATTTAAGAGTCCAAAGTCTAAATTGGTATAACATACACATTACAGGAAAGGGGGTGTGACAGGGTCAGGCCAGATGGCTACAAGAGAGTGGTTGAAGGCAGATATATTAGCCCTAGGTTAAGTAGGTCCCTTTTCACTGCGTAAAGTAACAGGGAAGGTTCCAGAACACTCAGGAACTTTCTGGAAACAATTAAGGCAGACAGGCTGATTAGAACACCTGCTGCCAATCAAGAAGCTGGTAGAATCAATTAAGGCAGGCTAATCAGGGCACCTGGGTTTAAAAAGGAGCTCACTTCAGTTTGTGGTGTGCATGCGAGGAGCTGGGAGCAAGAGGCACTAGGAGCTGAGAGTAAGAGGGTGTACTGCTGGAAGATCCTGTGGTGAGGATAAAGAAGGTGTTGGGAGGAGTCCATGGGGAAGTAGCCCAGGGAGTTGTAGCTGTCGTGCAGTTGTTCCTGAAGGCACTCTAAACAGCTGCAGTCCACAGGGCCCTGGGCTGGAACCCAAGGGCCCTTGCCTGGAACCCGGAGTAGAGGGCGGGCCCAGGTTCCCCCCAAACCTCCCAACTCCTGATCAGACACAGGAGGAGTTGACCTGGACTGTGGGTTCTACCAGAAGGAAAGATCTCTGAGGCAAGCAAAATCCGCCTATAAGCGCAAGACCCACCGAGGTAGAGGAGGAACTTTGTCACAGGGGATAGAAGAAAGCATAAGACATACCCACATAGACTCTCTTAAGACTTCTTTAGACTCACCTCTGAATCTGGTTTGTTGAATGCATAACTTCAACACATTAGTGTAAATGCTATGGATCATAATAGGACCCTCAGTCTTAATTAATGTTTTTCTTTCAGACATCCTGGAGAGGATAGACCCCGTTGGTGTTTTATTTATCTGCAGTCTCTCTCTGGACTTGTTTTCATGGCTGAACTCAGCATTCAGGTGCTCATATGCATTACAAATGCTGACATTTGCAAATGTCAGTTTAATAAATTCTGGAGACCCTTTGTATTGTCATCTGCTTGATGAAGCATTTGAAGAATGAAAAACAACAGGCTCTTTCTAGTGAATGAAGTTGTAACTTATCAACACAGGTACAGTACATTATTGATTGTCAACAAACACATTGTCTTCACAGTGAGTACCTAGATATTCTCCATAATTCATGGTGATTAATCTCACAGAAGAACACACATTATAGTTCATTTGTCTTCTATTGCTGCTTTCAAGTGCTCTAGGCTGTTCTGACTGTCTTTCCTGACTCTTCATTTTACACTCAGGGATTTGTTTTGGTCTGCAGTTGTTTTTATTTAGGCTATGTCTACACGTCAAATTATTTCAGTATAAATTACGTAGCTCAGGGGTGTGAAGCATCGTAAATTACACCGACATACGCGCCAGTGTGGACAGCGCTACGTTGGTGGGAGAAGCTCTCGCAGAGGCAGGAATTATTAAGCCGACAGGGGAGCTCTCTCCTGTCAGCTAGTGCGTTTTCACCAGACGTGCTATAGCTGTGCCACTGTAGCTGCTCTAGTGTAGACATTAGCCTTAGAAAAAACCTTGCAGCCTTTTTAAACATATGTTTTTCTTCTCATTGGGTGTTATATGTGTGACCCTGTAGCAAAATTAGGCTCCCTGGGAAGCCTGCAGCTCCCTAGCTAGAGCTGCAGAGGTAAGCAGTATAGCAGATTTTGCAGTGTGCTAGTCAAGGCTCTGCTTGCTGAGAGCAGAGAGATCCCATCTACTGTGCTGTAAAGATGACTTATTTGTGAAATACTAAGAAGTGGGAAGCCAAACAAAGGTGCTAAAGGAGCTGATCAAGGTAAAGAGTGAGTGGTAATATATTTAGAGAATGATATTTCAAGTGACAGATAAATATACAGAGAGTAAGTCACTGACTATTTAAAGTCCGGGAATAGATATTTTAGGAGGAGGAAGGAATTTCCCAGGCTTTCCTCCGATGAATGAATCACAGCATCACAATCAGCATGACCTGCTGGAATAAGCTTGGGAGGAGAGACAGAGCTTGTGTTGAGAAAGTTACCAGCTACTAAAGATACAAGAGTGAGTGAAAGAGGTGTAGAGCTGAAGTGATGAGGGAAAATGCAGGAATCTGGGATTTGGAAGAAAGGAAGATGAAAGGAAGAAGAAAAAAGATGGGACAAGAAATGTAGGAAATAAAGAAAAGAAATTAAGGGAAGGGGAAAGCATAACCAAAACTCAAATGATAATAAGGCCTAGTATTATTAAAGTTCATGCTATTTAAAAACATCTAATTAGGCCCCATACACCCCTGTGAAGTACATAGGGTTGCCAGGCATCCAGTCGAAAAGGGACCCTGGCGACGCCGATCGGTGGCCCAGTGGGGGCCTGGGGCTAAGGCAGGCTCCCTGCCTGACTTGCTCCACGTGGCTCCTGGAAGTGTCTGCCAGGTCCTTGCAGCCCTAGGCGCATGGGTGGCTAGGGAGGCTCCACGTGCTGCCCCAACCCCTAGTGCCAGCTCTGCAGCTCCCATTGGCCAGGAACCATGACCAATGGGAGCTGTGGGGGTGGCACCTGCAGGCACAAGGGCAGCATGTGGTGCCTCCCTGGCTGCCAATGCATCTAGGGGCTGCAGGGACCTGGCCGCCACTTCCTGGGAACCGCGATAAGTGCCACTGAGACCCGGCACCCCGAACCCTCTCCCGCACCCTAACCTCCTGCCCCAGCCTGGAATCCCCTCCCACACCCAAACTCCCTCCTGGAGCCCGCATTCCCCCCAGCACCCTAACCCCCCTCCTGCAGCCCAAACCCCTCGTTCCCACCCCACAGCCCACATCCCCAGCTGGAGCCCTCACCCCCTCCTCACCCCAACCCCCTGCCGTATTCCAGAGCCCTGTCCCGCACACCTGATCCCCAGCCCCACCCTAGAGCCCGCACCCCCAGCCAGAACCCTCACCCACCTCCTGCACCCCAACCCCCTACCCCAGCCTGGTGAAAGTGAGTGAGGGTGGGGGAGAGCAAGTGTCAGAGGAAGGGAGGATGGAACAAGTGGGGGCGGGGCCTTGGGGAAGGGTGGGGTCGGGCAGGGGTGTTCGGTTTTGTGTGATTAGAAAGTTGGCAATTCTAGAAGTACAATAGGTAAGTAGTATTATCCCTACTTCACTCACAGAGAAATAGAGGCAGAAGTGATGCAGCAAAGCTCACAAAGAGCATCAACAGCAGAGCCCAGATTAGAATTTAGAAGTTTGGGGGGTCCCAACTGAAAGATCACACTTTCCTCTGCCCAAGGGGAGATAGAGAATGATTTAAAGAGACAAGCGGAGAAAGTGACGTGAAATGTGGAGACAGAACTTGAAGAAACCTGTACCAGAATTAGGAATTGGAGAGGGAACTAAAGTAAAATAAGAGAGACACACCTTGGATGGTTTAGTGAGAGAAGGGTGAACATGGAGAAGGGTGAAATAACTCCTGAACGCTGGAGTCTGTTAATGGGAGCTCGCGAGTGACTGGTGGTTGTTCTATTCTGAGGTGTTTGCAAAAGCCCTGTACCTGATGTGTGCCGATTACAGAAGCTTTGCCCTTGAGGGCCTTCTTTCATAAGCTTCAAGGACTGAGAAGCAGAACATTTCAAACAGGATTAAATAACATTTTGAGTCAGTATACAATTTTAGAGCTTATTACAAAAATCCCTTGACCAAAGGATTTGTTCTCTCTAGCTGTGTGTTTTGTCTTTGGCTTTTTTGTTTTTTGTCCAGGTGATACTCATATCCTCTGTCAGACACTTTTACTTGAAACCTAGACACTGAGTGATACTGGAAATAATTGTATACGGTCGGATTAAGCAAACTCTGAAATAGTGAAATAAAGTGTTTGGTGGAGCTGATTCTGATTCCATTACCCGTGTTGGTTAGCACCATATTCCAGGAACCATTCCATTGACTTCAGTAGGACTATTTGTGGAGTAAGTTACAGTAGAACCTCAAAGATACAAACACCAGAGTTACAGACTGACGGGTCAACTGGACACCACGTGGAATCGGAAGCAAGCAATCAGGCAGCAGCAGAGACCCCATGTCCCCCAAAAACAAATACTGTACTGTGCCTGTATTGCGTCTTAAAGGTAGGCACATCTGGGGTTGCCTGTCCCCACCCCACCACCAGATGTGGGGCAGCCACATAGAGCTAGGAGATGAAGACACTGGCACTGCCAGCCCAAGGCAGTCCAAGCCGGCAGAGCAGGAGCAGTGCTGGGGTCTGTGCCGCTTTCCTGTAAGCCGCAGGCGCTGTTTTCATCCCTCCCTCCTGGCAAGGAGGGGAACATGCTTTTTTCACACACACACCCCCGGCTGGGAGAAGGATGTGCTGTTTTCACCCTCCCCCGACTGGGAGGGGGTGCACACTGTTTTCAAAGACACTCTGCCGGGAGGGGAACAAGCTTACACATACTCAGTCCAACCCTGGGAAAGAAGCTGCCTGCAAGTAAGCTGCTGGCACCAAGGAGGGAGCTGCTGCTGGAGCCTGGCCTGGAGTGTCAGCTGCTGGAGATGGAGCCCAAACTGCATTTTGTTCAGAGTTACGAACATTTCAAAGTTACAGATAACCTCCATGCCCAGGGTGTCCATCACTCTGAGGTTCTACTGTACTATTATCATGCATTAAAAAAATCAAATTCTGCCCTTTTATTGGTAACTGTTGTCTAAGTTTGCTATAGGCAGGGATGGTAGCGTACCTGTTGTTAAGGTTGCTGACATGTCCCACTATAAAATCCTATTTTCAGTTGTTTTATACCTTTGCAAACTAACTGTTGGGACTGAAATTTTCCATGCTGGATGTTTGACTTAGTCTGACTTTTTTGGGAAAAATTGCAGCCAAAGGTGTTCCTGAGAAGCAGGCTAGTGAAAAATGCATTTTTTGGGTCCATGTTAAAAAAATTCTGGTGACCTTTTTCTTTGAAATGTGTTAGAGCAGAGATTCGAAAATTGGCAGGGGGCGGGACGGCATTTGTGTCCAAGATGTACCTTTTGCCATCCCCAGGAAAATCCACCACAATTTGGCCAAGTTATAACCTTTTATAAAAAAAAGTCACAGTTCACACATGCTCGGTAGAGACTTCAATTTTTAGCAGCTACGTTCCATGAAAATTCCATCCACACTAAGCATGCTCCAGCTCTCAGTTGAGCAGGACGCTCCCTGAAATTGCAGCTCTGCAGACAATCTTAATTTTGTTATTTCCTAACTTTTGAGTGCCTGACTTTGCAATGTGAATGTCCTTTCAATGCAGTTGTTGTATGCAATTGAACTGAATTTAAACTGGGTGCCTGCTACAGGGTGGGTATGCCAAGGATAAAATGAAGCAGGAAGAGAAGCCAGGGAAGAGGAGGATGTAGATATTGCTTTCAGTGCTTTGTGTGTAGTGTTTGCTTTGTGTATGCAGAGCAATGCCGAATAGCCTCAGGCTCACCTGTGTATGGGCCAGATTCACTCATGGCATAAGAGGTTGCACACCATTGACCTCAAAGGAGTTGCAGTTGCTTATGCAAGAGCTGAATTTGGCTCTATATCTTCGGGTACCTGAGTGTCTATCAGTGACTATATTTTTTAAATAGTGTATCACTCACTTGGAACATGGTAGCACAAATGTTTTGTGAATGATTAGTACCAAATGGGTACTGTAAGCTGATGGGGAAAAATCTCAACCAGAATTCCTAGAAACCTTGCAGCACTGAGTACATTGACAGTGGAGGATATAGGTCATACTTTGGTTTAGATGAAGCCTACTTAGTATTCTCTGGGCTTAGCAAATTACAGTCTGTGCTACACATTGATTTTTTTTCCCACCAAATGAACTGTAATTATGAAGTGTTTTTTTGCTGATCATTGTTCATGCTTCATTTATTCACAAAGAATTGAAAATAATGTTATGTTTATGTGCAACTACAGATTTTATGATCACCTGCTGGATAAAAGCACTGTGCTAAATGGAGATGAGCCCAAGCTGTGAACCCAAAGCCTGGGTTCTGGGCCCAAACTTTCCCCAAATTTGGATCTGTTTGGATTTGGAGGCCTGGTTCCAAATGTTAAATCATTTTCATGTAAAGTCTGTTTTAAAATTGTTATGCACTACCAATGAAAATCAGCTGCAAGGTGAGTTCCAATTGCAATTAGAGAGAACTTATGGAATAGTTTAAAGGGACTTGTGACTTTACCAGTGGGACACTTGTGGGAACCATGAAATTCACACAATTTCCCATAAGTTTCTGCTACTTTTAGATAGAGACACGTGGTCATATTTTCTGCTGGAGCAACTCCATTGAAGTAATTGCAGTTATGCCAGCAGAGACTTTGGCCCATAAAATGTTGCCATTTCAGATCAGACAACTGGCCCATCAGGTCTAGTGTGCAGTGAGTGGGAATGCCCACTACCTGACGCTTCAAAGGAACATGAATCTTCCCTTAAATTCCAATTTTTTAATGCTGCAGCTGGTGGAACACTTTTTTTGAACCGGGCTCCTGATCACTTTCAATCCTGACGCATGATGTAGTATGAAATATAGCTTGAATATTTATAGATATTAATTGTCAGACTGTCAAGCCCTTTTTAAAAATACAGCCACTGGTTGACTCAAGGGTCTCCTCTTGCAGTGAGTTCCACAGGTTAACAATGCATTGGCTGAAATAGCATATATTTTGTGTTCTAGAGTTAGCAGTCATTAATCTCAAGTGACACCTTGATCTTCTGTAATGGGACTGAGTGAAAAAGTAGTGTCAGTTCAGTTTACACTATCCCAGAGGCTTTCAACTGGGGCAGGGCCACATTCTGCACAGGGAAGGGTGTGCATCAAACTTTCTAGGAATATATGCCATACTTGGTGCACGGCATCATGACACAGAAGTGGCTGGGCCAAATTTGAGTGAGTGGCATTGCAACTTGGTGCTTAGACCCCTCCAATTTCTTCAGTCCTTCTGGGACTGGTCCTGGTTAGACCATCTAAACAGGTAAGAGGTGACTTTATAGTAGCGTTTGGTATCTTCTGGCTATTGTGTGTGTTTTGGCAGGGAGGGGCTGCCCAAGTAAATACCAATATGGGGTCACAATTCTAAAAAGGTGGAGAACCCCTGCACTATACGATTCAAAGTTTAGTATCTGATCTACTTCAAATGCTTGTAAAAAAGGACAGTTTAGATCAAGAGAAGTAAGAATTTAGATGTAAAATTTTCAAATTGCTAATGGAAATTAGGTGCCCAACTCCTATTTAAAGTCCCACTACAACAGGCATTTCATGACAGTTCTGTATTTATAGGATGAGATACTCAGCTAGTTTAAGTCAGTTAACAGAATTACCCCAACCTTCTACAGCTGAGGGTCTGGCTTATAATGTCTGTTGAATATGGAAGTTTCACACCTGTGATATACCCACGAGGCCATCCAGACTAACGAGTAGCTGTGTCACCCCTGTCCTCTAATCTGGGGTGCCCTTTACATTGCCCCGCTGCTCACAAAGCCTCCAGCATGTAAGTCACTCCCACCTCTCTCTGTGTGTGAGGTGCAGCCAGCCAGCCACACCTTGACTCTTACCAGCCTTAAAAATTACCACAGAGAGAAAACCCAACACACTTCCAATCCTCATATCTCCCCCCAGAAATGTATGTCCTGTACTGCCCAGCTCTCTCCTGGACAGCACAAATATATTAAATCTGTTATTCCTTTAAGGGAATGATATGCACACAACTTGTTACCCAAACACTTCAACTTGAACACACTGGATTAGATAAAACAATAAAACAAGTTTATTCACTACAGAGAGGTAGATTTTAAGTGGGTACAAATAATGAGGGATACAAGTCAAGAAAAATACAGATAAAATGCTTACTAGTATCTACTTAGGAAACTCTCTTTGTTGCAAAGCAAACTTTCTCATCACTTGTTCCAGCAGATTACTGACCAAACTTTCAGGTCAGGATCTCTCCTCCAGAGTCCAACCACTGCTTCCTTTGTCTCTTCAGGTGCAGTGAATGTGATGGGCAGGGAGAGAGAGAGGGGGGTCATCGCAGTGTTTGTCCCTCCTTTCTATAGTTTCAGTCCCCCACTTGAAAAACATTTCCAGATGAGAACCAGGACCAAAGAGTCTATGTGGAAGGATGTTCCCTGCAGTTTTTTTCATGTTTGAACGTCCTTTGTCTTCCCTTTCTGCTTGATGACACTATTGCTTAAATGCAAATTAAGCAGAGCACACATTCCTTTCTTTAGGACAGATCTGTTTGCCAACTTCTGTTTGACAGGGCTGTGGGGTTTGGAACACACGTTAATAACACCATACAGAGGACTCTAATAAGTTCACATACAACGTTGCCACACATATTCAGGACAATACTGACCAGCACATTGAGTTTTCAAATGATACCTTACAAGACATACCTCATACAAACATTATTGAAATAGTGTGTAGGTTATGAACACGGATATATTCTGTCACCTGCTCCCCTCTAAAAAATCATTCATTGGAATTATAAAGCAGCCAAACAAGAAAAAAAACCAAGCAAAATAGGTGCAATTTAGGTGTTTCCAATGTGCTCATCACCTGAGCATCTAATCTCACTTGTATTTTTCACCATGTCTTGATTCTCTGGCAAACATGGGAAAAATGCTGGGCCAAAATCTGACGTGGTGTAAGCAGGTGCAACTCAATCAACAGGCTGGTCCCAAGCTTATAACTCCCTGTTAGTTGTTTTCCTGTCTCTTGGACATGTAAATTACACATGTTTACACAGTTAAATGTCATACTAGTGTAAATTACACTATATTACTGCTTATGCCTGTTGTCTACCCAGTTACATCCCATATGTAACTTACACTGCTGTTGAAGTCACAGTTGAATTTGGGTCTGTATGCACTGCTCAACTAATTTTTGCAAAATGTTTTGCTGTCAAATAAATAATCCCTCCACTCATGTGTGTGGGTGAGCCAGTGGTGGCTGGTTATGATAGTTACTGGTGTATTCCCTGTGGATATTGTATATCCTATACTGTTCTCCAGCTGAAGGTAGTATTCTGCATTGGAATCAGTTAGAAGATGTCCATTATGCTTGACATAAAAATAAAAATCCATCCAGTTGATTGGATTTTTGCCAGCACATGACAAATTTTGGTTAATAGACAGTGATAAATTACATTACATTGTGATAGCAGATTTCAGGGCCTTGCCAGCTGTGTTTTCCATTTGAGAAGAAATCAGTGACATGGAGTTTGGATGTTTTTCTTAGTTCTTGTTTATTTGACACTATATACTCCAGTTGTGGAACAGAGATGAAGAACAGCATGCAGGTAATCCTCTCATTCAGCAATCTCAGCTAGCATATCAATGCCTAGTTCCCAGGGATCAATTTTGCCCCCCAAAATGACTCTAGTGAGATAAATTAAGGCAGAGAGCAAACTTCTTTGCTTCATGCCACAACTTCCTGTTACTAAGGGACTGTATGGTGCATAGGGGTACATAGAGGTTTATAGGGATCCCCTGGGTAAGCAGGTGAAATCTCTACCAACAGCCAGTAGCCTGTTGGCTGTCATAATCATTGTAAAATATAGGTATGGATAATATTTAAGGAGTTATGTATCTATACTGAAATGTTATGTTCTTATATATTATGTTCTTAAGGTCTTGGAGTTAAGGCAGGTGACCAGGAGGTGACATACTCCGATATGTTCCTGTCAGGCAAGAGGTACTGACACCTATCTCCCTGTCTAGTCATTTGGGTATTGTGTATTGGAGGCCTATTTGCATAATAAGCAAGTTGTGAAATGAAAGATTGCAAAATCTACAAGAAATGAAATCTACGGGATGAAACAAACAGCAGGGGTGTCCTGTTTATGAATAGAGATAAATAATGGGACTGGTATATAGGGTTGCCAGCCCTTCAGGATTGCCCTGGAGTCTCCAGGAATTAAATATTCATCTTTTAATTTAAAGATTATGTCCGGCTCTCCAGAAGTCTTAAAAGAGCAACATTCTGATGCAGAAACTACAGAACCCAAACCACAAAAAAAGAAAATCAACCTTCTGCTGGTGGCATCTGACGCAGATGATGAAAATGAACATGCATCAGTCCACACTCCTTTGGATTGTTATTGAGCAGACCCTGTCATCAGCATGGACACATCCCCTGGAATGGTGGTTGAAGCATGAAGGGGTATATGAATGTTTAGCATATCTGGCATGTAAATATCTTGCGATGCCGGCTACAACAGTGCCATGAGAACACTCACTTTCAGGTAACATTGTAAACAAGAAGCAGGAAGCATTATCTCCTGCAAATGTAAACAAACTTGTTTGTCTGAGCGATTGTCTGAACAAGAAGTAAGACTGAGTGGACTTGTTGGCGCTAAAGTTTTACCTTGTTTTATTTTTGAATGTAGGGGTTTTTTTGTACATAATTCTACATTTGTAAGTTCAACTTTCATGATAAAGAGATTGCACTACAGTACTTGTATTAAGTGAATTGAAAAATACTATTTCTTTTGTTTTTTACAGTGCAAATATTTGTAATAAAAATAAATATAAAGTGAGTACTGTACACTTTGTATTCCGAGGTTTAATTTAAATCAATATATTTGAAAATGTAGAAAACATCCCAAAATATTTAAATACATGGTCTTCTATTATTGTTTAACAGCGCAATTCATTGCGTGATTATTCACGATTAATTTTTTTAATCAGATGATTAATTGTGATTAATTTTTTTAATCACTTGACAGCCCTAGGTTTTTTTAAATTATGAGATTGATTTACGAGATTTAACAATAATAATAAATACTAAGTTTTGCTTCCTTTTTATTTGCCTTCTGGGTTTGAATTTTTTTTCTCTAGCTATGAGGACTAGAAACATTTTTTTAAAAAAAGATGAGACCTCGTAATCACAGAACTCTAGGAACTGGAGCTTTAAAAAAAAATACAGTGAGATTTGCCATGAAATTGTGAGTGCTGGCAATGTTGTATAAGCACTTGAATAACCAACCGTAACTGTTCATTAGCAAAGATATTTGCCTGGAGGAAAATACAGTATTTCAGAAATTTACAATTAAAACTACTTTTACCACTGTGAAATGTACCTAATCCCTGAGTTCACTGTGAGCATCTTGAAAATACCTCCTGAATATGTAGTGACCACCTCTCATGCTGCCTTGTCAATCAGACATAGAAGTAGCTCATTTCCTATTGACATGGCAACACTTTTGTGGCTGCCGCATAGAAAGATTAAGAATGATTTTTTTCTCTGTGAAAGGGACTTCAATGTTTGAGCTCTATTTTTGGAATTATTCATCAGCTTCTCTTCACACTGATTACAATTTTTAGTTCATATACAAGAACATTGTTTCTATGGAAGTACTAATTAAAGATATCTTTATGAACAAATAGGCAAATAGAAAAGCATTTCTGCTACAGATGAATTTAGGTTTTAACCATTTCATACACAATTGGGAGGCAATTCGTAAACTCTACACGAGAGACTAATAATCATTCTTAGCACTTTTTTACTGCTTTACTCACTAATTAGATTTTTCCAACACCCCTGTGATGTAGGTAAGTAAGAATTATTATGCCAGTTTTGCTGTGGAAGAAACAGATATAGAGAGGTCATATAAATTGGCTAAGTCCTTAGAACAAGTCAATGGGAGTGCTGAGATGGAAACTCAAATGCCTTCGATTCTAGCGTCATTCTCGGTCACTAGACCACGTGGAATGAATGTGCATACCACTTAATCATGCCTCCATCATAGAAGAGTTAATTTGTTTATATCAAACCCCCAAATGTCCAAACTCAGGAGCAAGTTCCTACTGCAGTTATAGAACCAGATCCCTAAATCAGCCCAGTTTCATTGACTTCAGTGGAATTGAGGCTTTGGATCACTGCTTTTTCTGCTCCAAAACTTGGAGTTTGGCTTGGATCTAGCTAGAGGGAAATACTGAATTTCATAGCACAACTTCCTTTTTTATAACTTTCTTTCAAAAAAGAAAAAAAACACATTACTGCCCAAGTGAGACCAACACCACTTCTTCACTCAAAAAAGAAAGCAAAAGGATAAATATAAATGAACACTGTTAATAGGGCTGCTAGAGAGAACATCAAAGCCATGCCGAGTTGTCAAATTACTATTATACCTAATCAATAGAAAATGCACAGTGATAAGAAAAATATGCAGCATTTAAGATATTTAGAGGCATGTGTGAAAGGCTGGTCTAGTGAAGAGGGATCTGGACTAGGACTCCAGTGACTTGGGTTTAATTCTTAGTGACAACCTTGTGTTACCTTAGGAAAGTCATTTAATCTTCACTGTCCTTCAGGTCCTTTCCTGTAAAATGAAGATAACCCTTCACTACCTCACTTGGGTGTTGTAAGGATAAAGCTAATGATGGTGAGGCTGTCTGATACTATGGTACTGAGGGCCATATAAATATATAGATAATTAGATACTATTATCCCCATTTTACAGATTAAGAGTGAAATGCTGGCCCTAAGAAAGGCAATGGGGCCAGGATTTCATCCTAAAAGATGGAGGCTAAGAAAGGGTAAATTCCTTGTCTGTGAGACACTTCAGATCGAATGGATTGGGCATAGGTCTAGAAAACAAGGATCCGGGTTTCAAATCATGGTTCACAATGGTAATGAATTTTAAAAAGGGTATATCACTTCAGTTATCAGAGCCACAGTTTACCCATCTGAAAAATGATAAAATAATGAAATTTGTCCACGTCATGGGGCCTAACTAAGTGATGCGTGTAAAGTGCAGAGCGTTACGAAGGCCAGTCAGAGGTGAGAATAGATCCCAGGAATTTCTGGTTTCTGGCCCTGTGATTAATTCACTTCAGGCCATGGGAGTTTTTAAGGCTACTGCTGTTTTCTCCATTTTGAAATTCACAAGTCATCCTTTTTAACAAACCAACTCTGCACAGGAAAGGTTTTCTGATTTAATTTTGTCGGATTGCTCCAAAGTCATGAACAAAATTTTCAAATTAAAGAACCAGGTTTCAATTCCACACCCCCCCCCCCCCCAGCACAAATAATTTACTTAGCTCTAATGGAAACCTGCCCCCCAGACTCACTCATTGTTCCACTGAGAGACCTACCAAAAAAAGGGTGTCACACTTAGTGCAAGCTTGTTGCCCTAAGTGCATGAAAAAAGAGACCAGTTTTCCCCCTATTATTGGCATTTATCTAAGAGATCAAAATAGAGCCAGTGCTGTTGTTCTTAATTAGCTATTGCTATTACCATAGGAGCTAGGATCCCTAGTCATGGACTGGGACCCCATTGTGCTAGGCACTGTACTAACACAGAACAAAAAGACCAGGATTTTGTCTGGTCTCCTTATCTGTTTCTATTACTCGAGTTTTAAACAGTCCCAAAAGAACCCTAATTCATTTTCTTTTCTTCAGTGCTGCTAAGAATGAATCTTTTAACCTCTCATCGGCTCCAAAATAAAATGAAAGTCACGACTTCTCTTAGCTATCGCCTCTATGTTTCTACTTCATTATATTCTCCCTCTGCTGAGTGTTAACTAAATGAAGATAAATAAGATTCATTTACCACTGTAGGCATCACTTGCAATACTTTGTTCCTTTAGCCAATAGTAGATATGAGCCACTCTTAGCAAAAATTCAGCAGTAATCAGTATTTGCCAAGTAGCAATATATTTTTGTATTATTATTATCATCCTGAAAATATAATGGTAAATAGAAGTGATAGATAGATCTGATTTTGGCTGCAGGCATAGGTCTAATTTTTCAGATATACAGAATTATGCAAAAAAATGTGTACGTTAATGTGTTCTGAGTGAAATTCTTCCCTAATTCACTCAAGGTCTTTGTACTACTTAAGTCCCACTTAACCCTTTAAAATAGGGCTTAAGTGGCATGTAAATTATTCCTGGAATTTGTGCTGGCCCTCTGAACTGGGTGAATTTCTGTCTAAGTGGTGGGAGCCAGGATCTATGGATCTCCACTTGAGTGTGCAATATTGCTAATTCCAAGCATTTCAAAATCACAAACCAGGTGCCCCCCCGCCCCTCAGCCCGAACCAAAATCATGAGATTGATTTAAAAATCACACAGTGTTAAAAAGCACCCAATATTTATCATTTATTTGCCTTCTGGTTTTAACCCTTTAGCACGTACTCGCATCATGTTTTCAACCTTTTCCCTGGAACCATGAGGGCTAGTGAGACATGAATTTTTAAAATAAATGACCGTTGAGAGGTTTCAAGAAAAACACCAAATACTGCCATGTGCATGATAAAATCATGACAGTTAGCAATGCCAAGAATGGCAGAAATCTCTGCTTTCTTCTTTTGCTTCACCTTCCTCTTGTACACAGACCTAAGGGTATATAGACCTTAGGGACTTGTGTGGTGGTGATGGGGTCCCTGGGGTGCAACCTGGACTGTGAGACTGCTGAGCCCTCTGTCCCACCATCCTGTGTTATCCCTCACACTGTGATGCTGATGTCAAGCTGCAAACCTCTGACCGGCACTGCACTTACATAGATATCCACAGACAGGGGACACTCCCAGTTGAGTTACATGGATGATTTCCAAGTCGCTCATGAATCAGCAATAGAGAGACTTCAGCCAATTCCCCCCAGTCTTGCACCCCGGAACTATATTGTCTTGCATTGGTCAGAAGCCTGACCAGCGTAAGTTCATTACCTAGTTCGTCACTCCAACAAAAGGGTAGTGGCGGTACAACAGCCCTTGTTAACCTGAGCTGAGATTTCCCAAGCACTTCAGCCAAAACTCACTGTTTTAGGTAAAATATAAAACAGATTTATTAACTACAGAGAGCTAGTGTTTAAGTGATTATAAGTGGTAGGTATAAAGGTCATTGCAAGTTTCCACAGTGCGGTCACCACTCACTTCTCTGCCGTCAGTGCAGCTCCCATTTTAGTGTCCCTGCACTGGAGGGCTTGGGCGAGCTCAGCGCACAGATCCAGGAATATGGCCTTGCGCATCCGAAAGTTTTGCAGCCTCTGCTCATCATCCCAAACCAGCATTACGATGTGATCCCACCGCTCAGTTCTTGTTTCTTGGGCTCAGAAGCATCTGCTCTGTGAATGCCACCACCAACGTTGAACTGGTTCTTATGTCCCACAGCAACCTGTCTTCCAAGGAATTGTGATGTTCCCTACTCATTGGGTTCTTTTTGGTGGCTCTGCAAATACTCCAGGATCATGTGCTCTGTGCTTGCAATGCTTACGACAGTAGGGCACACCCGTACAGGCTCCATGCTTCTGTCAGTGATGGTGAACAGCACGGAGGGCTGTGCAGGTTTGTGGGATTTTGAAAAAAGGATGAGAAAATATGTGATACAGATAACATGGGATAGAAACAGTTGCAGTTTGGGAAGTTGACTCCCAGTCATCCCTGTGCAACTTGTTTTGGCCCCAATGTGCATTGTCAAATCTTCCCAGAAGACAGTGCACTGGACAGTGGTGAGTTGCACATGGATGTACCACACTTTGCATTGATACAAGCACTCCTGGTGAGTATGTGCTCCGCTGATACAAGGAGCCAAGTATTAACATGCACAAGCAATGTAGTAATTGCAGTGTCTGTATGCTGATGTAACTTGACTTGACATAACTAGTATAGACAGGGCCTAACTTGTACATGTGGGCTGATCTGAGAGGTGTGCTGAGAGGCCATCTCACTCTGCACAGAAGAGGAGGAGTTGTTCCGTTATAACCTTTAGTCCATTGTTTAGCATGCTCATCTGGGATTTGGGAGACCATTGGCTCAAGACCGGCTTCTGGCCGAGAGGAAGAAAGAACTTGAATAGGCATCAGACACTTCTCAGGTGAGTCCCCTGGACTATAGAGTCATTTTGTGACCTAGTTGATGTTTAATTATTTAAAGTGTAATAATTTCAATTGGAGACGTAGAGGCAGCCACACCTCAGAATATCCCATAGCCATGGGGTACAAAGATAGGGCATTTTTACAGCAAAAACTTATGCACTGAGAAAGTTTAGGGGCTTACAGGGTTAGGTGACTGCTGAGAAGGAATTTTGTGGCTCTAAGTGATGCCTAATATTGGGACTTATGTACCCTAGGGGTTAGTTGCCTAAGTACCATTTTTGGATCTGAGCCCAAGTGCTTTTTGGGGCTCAGGGATCATTGGGAAAACATTGATTTACTTGAAAATCCTTCATTTGGACAAGCGATGGAAATCTGGAATCAGACTACTCCCATGCATAAAGTTAAGCACATGCTTAAGTGCTTTGCTAAATCAGGATGTCTTTGGATTTAAAATCCATTAATAATCCATGGGTGATATTGTTTGAAAATGTAGCCTTCCTGTAGTTTGATTGGACTGACATAGTGTTAGCATGGAAAACTCTTTAGTCAGAATTATATGATGATACACACACAAGAGTTCCTTAAAATGGAAAGGACATTTAATGACAATCATTTACTGAAATGAGTGTGGATTTTTGTGTGTACTTGGGCTTAAATGTATGCCTCATTTATTCTAATGATTCTATCATTCAAAAGAAGTTGTTACTGGTATTTTTTCAATGCCCTCTTTGCATTCCTTTTTCTACAAGGTTTTCTTCATTAACCTATATTTTGTGGGGTTTTTTTTTAAATCATGCTAACATTATACTCACGTTAAAACATCTCCTCAGCAAGGTTTCTGATATTCCGTTGCCAATTGTCTTTGTTAATGAAGCAGATCACAAATGTGGTGCTTTTTCTAATTTGCTTTAGGCCTTTTTCCATATGGCTGGAAGATCGTATAGGTTGAATTGATGCCAATGTATCTGACCTATCAGGTGGCTGCGATTGTTAAAATTAATCATTTAGTCCATTTTTTATTCATAGATGGCCGGAGGGTAAAGCAGCATGCTAGGTATGAGGTCAAAGAGAATATGATGAATCTAAAAGAACCAGTTCTCTCATGTATTTCCTGTAATGTGACTCATGTTCAGCTGATATGTTAAAATGACTTATCATTAAAGGAAGAAAATAATTGTTGTTGCTGGAAACATTAGTCTAATTTTGTGCCATATTTCTGCCAGATGACTTATTCTCTGAAGAACAGCTAATGCTCCCTTTTAAAGTGGATTTTCACATCTTTTCATTAGGGTTGGTCAAAGGAGTATGGCAGTTTGTGCTCTGAAAATTCTATCCTTGTCTTTCCTTGAATTGTCAAGCATTGTACAGTCAGCTCAGAGAGAGGAGCTTTAGATACTAATCCTGTTATTAATAAACCTGATTTGATAATGCACTTCCTGTCATGCAAATCTATTCGAAAGCTACAATAGAAGCATGTATGTTAATACTGAGCTAAATATACAATTCTCAAAGAAGTCATAAAGCACTAAAGCACACACCATTGTAAATTAATTCTAGGATTAGATTTAATATTTAATGTAGACTATATGATCTGATTAGGTGAGACACATGCCTTTACTAAAATATAGCCTGAGCAGTTAGAACTTTAATGTATTCATTTTTAAAACTCGTTCCAAAGAGGTAAAGACACCATTCTTTAATTCAATACATTTTATTGAGGCTACCATCAGTTTTCAACTGTACTGCATCAATGCTTTTTCCCTGCTTAGATTGCGTGCAAGAACCTATTGAATTCTTTTAAAAAGATAATTATATTGTTGATATTACTGGATGTATAAAAATAAAATGGCTCTTGGCCTATGTGCAACATTTAAGGAAGATTAGGTGCTTTTTCTGCAAGTCAGTGTTCCAGTTCCTGTAAAGTTCTGCTAGGAGACTTACTAGGCTTACTTAGGCTTACTGTGTCCTGATATTATCGGGACCATCTCAATATTAGGGGATTCGTCTGATATAAGAACCTATTGCCTCCCTCCCCCATCCCAATTTTTCACACTTGCTATCTGATCACCCTAATGAGACTGAAAGCTGAGTAGTTTATCCCTACAAGGGAAGGAGGATTATTGCTGAGGAAATGGAGGGCACTCTAGCTGTTCTCTCTACTCTGGGACTGATGCAATTCCTAATGAAGTCAGTGGAAAGACTCCCATTGACTTCAATAGGGGCTGAATCAGGTGTTATAAGAGGAGTGAATCTGGGAAATGGAATACATCTCCCCTTTTTCTCATGTTGCTTTTGAGCCTGACTACTCCCAAGTGTTGAGTTCTGCTGTCAGTCCCAGTGATCTGCAGCTCAGAAATGTCACCAAAGTAATAATCGTTCTAGCTCCTCTGAGCTGAACACATCCAGGGAAATTGATGCAAAGCGTGACAGGCCAAATGGGAAGAACTAAGAATAGGGTCAGATTTATTGTGTTTCTTAAAGTGAGTCATGATCAGGGATCAAGAACTGGAGGCAGGAGGGACAGTGACCTGGGGCAGGGTAAGTGAAAAGCTAGTTTTGGGAATTAAAAAAGAGAGGTGGTGTGGGAGTACAAGAAAGGGTGATCAAAGCTTACTGTTAGAAATTAAGGCTCTAATTCCTCAAAGCATTTAGGCACATGCCCAACTTTAAGCAGACGAACCTTCCAATTGAGACTAATCATATATTTTAAATTAAGCATGTGTTTAAATGTGTAAGGCTGAATAGGAATCAGAGTCAATGGAGCTATTCATTTGCTTAAAGTTAATGTGTTTAAGTGATTTTACTCTGTCAGAGCCTAAACAGGTAACGTTCTAAAGGGGAATAAGATAAGGGGAAGACAAAATAAATTTAAAATTGTAAATTGCCATCTAAAGTCTGATATTTAGATTAAGGATCACAGAATATGAAATCTTTGTGGGGAAAGAGCAGAGATCATGCCATTGTATTCTTTTATTCAGCAGATAAGCTGTAATAATATATCTCTGAATGTTGATTCATTGAAATAAGTAGAGCAGAAAATACACTCTCAGTGCATTTTCCTTATGCATTTTATTTCTGTATTACACTGTCAACTCCAGTATGACAGTTACTGTAATAAAATGAGTCTAGTTGCCACACACACACACACACACACACACACACACACACACACTTTCCCCAGAATCTCTGTGTATATCTTTGGAGGAGGGGGGAAATACTAACCCCTCCCTTTCTGCACAGGCAGGACATGTTACAAAGGGAGCTTCTACACATGGACTGTAGAGGCAAGATAAGACCCGCAGTTAACACATTTTTTTTTAATAGGGTGGAACTTTCAAAGGTGCCAAACTCCCACTGAAATTCAGTAAAAATTGGGCACCTGACTTCCACAGGATCCTTTGAAACTCCCAGTCATAACAGCCAAAGTGTATTAAGTGCTTTACAGAGATGAAAAAGAGAAGGGTTGCAAACTGCATACAGTCTAAATGATATCATTGCCATGAGAAGTGAAGACAAGACAGAAGGGAATTGGTAGGGAGACTAGGTTACAGGAACAAGATTATGGGAGTGATTTTTCTCTCTCTTACACTGGTGTAATTCAGGATCATCTCTACTGAAGTCAAAAGGATTTTACCAGTGGAAAAAAAAGAATATGAGTGAGAAGAGAATCAGGCCTTTTGCATTTGTTTCAATGTTTGGCATGGGTCTTGCAAATATATTTCTTTTCAATAAAGGTACATTTAAACAGAACATTTCAGCATGGAGATGAGGATTGAATGTGTATTACTTGTTGGATCACCTTTGCCCATTTTTCCAATTGGAATGAATACATTTAATTTCTCTCCTGTTTAATCTACTTTAATATTTAACAATTTGCTGTAATCACAGGCCCCACTTTATGTACTTTCAGAATGTATAATACCTGTGCAGTCCCTTTGACTTCAGAAGAACTACTCACACGTGGAAAGCCATCCAAGTACTGATGGATAGTTTGATCACATTTTCATTTTCAAAAAATAACCTGATGTGCTATAGTGCAATCTGGTGTGTAAAATACACACACAGTAATACTCTTGTAAAGAATATGGAAATCTGATCATTATAATTAGACTAATTAAAATATGAAAGGAGATGAATAAATTGTGGTGATGCTTTTTAATAATGAGACTCAAATAAACAACCGAAATACCAGCCTGGATCATCAAGTTGGCTTCCTCACATGAAGAGGACCTCCCATATGTGGCTCTCTCCTGCCTTCATAAAAAGGGAAAAGTGCTGCTTTCATAGCATTCTCCCCCTGCCTGAATCCCTCTGGGTACCACTCAATGTGGAATTGGTGAGGTTAGGGAGGGAGAAGACTGGCTGTTCCCCATTGTACCATTCCCTGATAACCCTACAAATAAGAGGCTGTTTAAAGCAGAATATAATACCTCAGGGTCAGCTTCATGGCCAATACTGAACTGCCCAGTTCCCAAGGTTCAGGTCCTCTGCTACAGAGCCATGCAGCCTAAGGAGAGCTGCTAGCAGAGTAGAACAGCATGGATGGCTCTGCCTCCATGGATCTGGGGGGGTCTCTCCTCTATGATCAGCCGAGGCAGAATCAATTTCTATTTTTGTATCATTTCAATGGAGAGTATCGATGTTTATTTTAAAGCATTTTTTGTTTGTATTGATTTAAATTTTCACAGTTGTGGTCGGACGATGGGTGTGCATGTTCAGACAATTATTTAATGACAGTAGATGTTGAGATTCAAAAACTTAAAACTTTATAACTATTAAAACACAAATTGTCAATATCCCATGTCAAAATATACAAAGAAAATAGCTTTAAATCAAACTCGAATTACTTCTCAAGCAGCATTTGTCTTACTTCGCCTATCTGTAAATTTTGATCATCATCCACAGAATTTTTTTTCTTCAATTTTTGTGTGTGTAGTGAAATTGATGTTTACCGACATTTCTCAATAAAGATGTAATCCTTCCAAATCTATCTACAATTCACAGTGCCGGCAGAGTTTTCCCTCTGTAACTGGACAGTGGTTCAGTCCCACTAGAATGATAGTTGTCAGGAAACAATGCAATGAGAAACGCATGGAAATGCCCTGCTCTTCTAGCCCCTTGCTGCTGGTGATCTGGCTCATTGAATAAATGTCTGACTCTTGGATGACTTAATCCAGTTGTATTTTACTTTAATAAAGCAAATGTAAATACTTTTTCTGAGCTCATTTGAATGAAATAAAATACATCTGTTCAGTTTGGTGATCACTCCATGCTTACAATGCTTCCACGAGACCTTTTTATTCTGTATCTAGTTCCAACTGGCTGTGCATAACAAGAGCTTCACAGCACTTCATCCAGACTCTTTGTTCGGGAAGCTCAGCCCTTAAAGCTACAGTTCCCCAGTACCACAAACACCACCATCAGGCTGATTAGCTTTGGTGTCCTGTCTCAGAAAAGATTTATCTCTTTCTAGTATGTTACCCTGCAGCTTCTCTCTCATATTGTTGATCTTATTTAAAGAATCAGACTACTATACCTGTCATAAATATAAAGGGAAGGGGGAGAGGGTCTGATGCAGATAAAATCCTCTTACCAGTAAAGGGTTAAGAAATGCAGGTAGCCAGGCTGACACCTGACCTGGCTGGCATCTGACCAATGGGCGGACAAGATACTTTCAAATCTTGGGAGGGGGAAAGCTTTGTGTGTGGGTCTTTGTCAGACTCAGAGTGATCTTGGAGTAAAAAGGAACCAGTCATCTTTTCATCAAATCCTCACTTTTCTAAAGTAAGTTTAGTCAGCATAGTGAGTAGATTTGTTTATTTTGCTTGGTGTGTGTTCCCTGTGTTAGAGGGAGGGGTTATTCCTTTTTTTCCCTGTAACTTTAAGGGTTTGTCCAGAGGGGGAATCTCTCTGAGTTTGAAAATTGAGTACCCTGTAAATTAGTTACCATCCTGATTTTACAGCGCTGATTTTACCTTCTTTGTTTTAATAAAATCCTTCTTTTAAGAAGCTGACTGTTTTCTATGGTGTTAAAAACCCCGGGGGTGGGGTTTTTTAGATCACTGTGTAACCAATTGGTTAGGAGATTATTCTCAAGCTTCCCAGGAAAGGGGGGTACGGGCTTGAGAGGGTATTTTGGGGGGAAAGAGAAACTTCAAGTGGCTTCCTTTCCTGGATTCCTGTTTAGAACACTTGATGGTGGCAGTGGAAGAAGCATTTCTCAGGGTGCAGGGAATTTTGTACCTTGGGGGTTTTAACCTAAGCTGGTAAAAATAAGCTTAGGAGCTCTTTATGCTGGTCCCCACGTCTTTACCCTAGAGTTTAGAGTGGGGAGGGAACCTTGACAATACCGCTAACTGCTGAAGTGAGAGATACACAGATACATCCCTGGCCCAGAAAAAAATGCTTTATGCGTGGTGGTACTAGAAAAATTGCTAGTATTTGCTTTTGATGACTGGGGAGAACTGCTTGCCAGAGTCAGGATCACCACATCTGCTTGATTCAGTCTCTGTTTCAGGTGCACACAGAAATCCAGAAAACTAGGACTAGCAAGTGAGTCAACAGATGAAGGGAGTCCTCTTTTGTAATGTATGTTTTTCACTTGTGAAAGGAGCAGCCTAGATTTTTATGCCCACTTGAAATGAATTATAGTTATGCCGCTGAGCCTGCTGTTAACTATACTTTGAGATCGAAGACATCCTGTATGGTTGTCTTAGGGTTGTGTGAATGAGAAACCTTGCACTGGGAATTTGTACAATGACTATACAGTTCAGGACTAGGTTTAAACATGGATATTTTCTAAGGTTGTAATTAACTGTGCATACATACAGGACCCGTTAAATGAAAATGGCCATATGGGATTGTAATAAAGTCACTTCCTACAGAGCACGTTTTCCCTCATAGCTGCACTAGATTTGGTACTGTTAGGAATATTTTAGACTATTGAAATCCACTCATCTTCGAAGGTTTCAGTTCCACATACTTTACAAAGGAGGTCAGTTCATTCCCCATTTTACGGACATGGAAACTGAGGCACAGAGAAGTGCTTTACCTAAGGTCACTGGCCAAGCTAGGACAGCTTGTCTGAGTCCCAGCCCAGGGTCCTATTTACTAGGCCCCATTGCCTGCCTTGAAGGCGTCTGCTTATTTCCAAAATCCAGTTAAGTCAATGGGAATCTTTCCATTAACTTCAATGGGCTTTGGATCAGGCCACTGGCTTGTAAAGGGTTCTTCTCAGGGGTTTTGTCAAGTGCCCAACAAGGGTTAGGATTTAATGCACAAGGGAATGGAGTTAATTGGGAGTGAGGTTGTGGGTGAATTGCTGGCAGGAGGAGGGATGGTAGGGTAAGAGCTAGATAGCAACAGGAGCCCTTGGGACTAGGAAAGAACAGAAGGATATCACAAAGGGGTAAATACTGTTTTCTGTCTCCTGGCTTTTTTCTGTAAGTGTCCTGAAATTTAATTCTGAAAGGGGGAAGAGATAGGTGGAGGACATAAGAAGCAGTGTAATATGATCTCAGCAACCATTGATTGCAGTTTGTCAGTGAATTACCACCTTGAATGTAGGAGTTATATAAATCAGAATAACATTTGGCACTTTCTTGGGGCCCAATTTTGTATCTCTTATTCATTCTCCCATTTGTTCCAATAGGACTACTCTCTGAAAAAGTAAGTACTCCTCAGAATGAGGAAGGATTGAAGAATTAGTCTTTGTTTTGTGTTAAAAACTGTCTTTTTATTTATAGTCATAAGATGGTAAAATAAGCAACCAAGTTTTGAATTGGTAAAAGGAAATAGCAGTCTAGTTTGGCTTTCCAATCTTTAATCAGTAGTTAAAACAGAGACCGCTCCTTAACGTAGCATAACTTAATTCCAAAAGACTGGCTGCAACAGTACTTCAAAGTGACAAAATTTAAGGAACAGTGATAATTAAAGACAATTCAACTTGTTAACTCTCTATTCTTTTAGATTTTTCAGTCTTTGAGACAGTATAGTGCATGTGTATTGGCCAGCAGCATATGCACCATCAAGATAAAGGTTATTTCCATATATTTTTCCTTATTTTTATGCATTTAAATTATTTGTCCTTTTTACTAATGCTATAAGATTAATGTATGAAGTTATGAGACATTAGTGTAGATGTGCCAAAGACCAAGTAATTGAAAATCACCAAAAGAATTTCAACTGTGTCCATTTAAATTGCAAAAATGCTTATAATAGAAACTATTATGAATAACTCCTATTAGTGACAATATGTGCAAAATCCTTCATTAGGATTGTACATTCTAATGTTCATGTTTTGTAAGTATTAAAACTAATAAACAGAAAGTTAGGGAAGAGAATGAAACCCCATGAGTCATTATGTCTGTTTTCTGATTTGTGCATTCATTTGATGCACTTTTTCAGTCCATAAATTGGAAAAAATCCAAGAAAATGAATAAATTGCTTTGATTGCAGTTTCAATTTTAAAAAAATGCATAGTGTAGTCAATCAAGAAATGTTATGGTAATTACTGTAAAGATAACAGCTGTGCATACTCTTTAGATTATTAACACCTTCTAAACTCCAGCAGGGGAGTAACTCGGACATTCCTAGACTTCCATGTGAAAACAACTGCTGTTCTTCCACACAGAAAAGGGTAATACATTCCTCTCCGAGGGTAGGTCTACACTACCACTTATATTGGTAACTTACCGCACTCCGGGGTGTGAAATAGCCACCCTCCCCCCCCCATGCGACCCAAGTTACACCGACCTAAGTGGTGGTGTGGACAGCGCTATGCCAGGGGGAGATGCTGTTCCACCAACACAGCTACTGCCTCTTGCAGAGGTGAAGAAATTATAGTTACGCCATCAGCATAGAGCGTCTTCATCAGATGCACTGCAGCAGCACAGCTGCATCGGTGCAGCTTCACAAATGTAGCGCTTCTAGTGTAGACTGGCCCTGAGAGAATAGAGCATCAACTGCAGGCAGAACAGACGTTTTATGACCTTCAGGGTTTTTTAATGTCTTTAGTGCTACAAACTGTACAGTATATATGTTACGAATAGGGAACAAACCCAAATATCCTGTCCAGTCCTTTATATATAACGGATAATGGTTTATGCCAGTGTGGGCATTTTTGTTTCTAATTTTTTTCTCTTTGTTTCGTATTATAGTGTGGTGATATGGAACATTATCTCTGAAATGCTGCTGTAAAAATGTCTATTTTTGACCTTGTAAATCAAATCTGTGGTAAATCTAATATGATGCCATTCCTTTTTCCTGGGTGATTGAAGGAAACTTTCAGCATTATTACAAAATTAAATGTTCTGTTCACAGGAAAAAGTGTGTTACATGATAGAAAATATGCCATAAACTAGACTCTCTCTTTTATATTAGAAAGAACCCTTGATGAAAATAATAGCGGGCAGGACACAGAAAAAAGTGGAACAATATTGCTTCTTAGCAGCTATTTTCGATGTCTAAATAATTGTGTCCACAGCAAGTTTGACTTAAGACAGCTATATGCTGTAAAAAAAAGTCACCTTTTTTCCTTCTAAAGCACTGTAACATAAGGATTATGAAATAATGCAGTAAGGTTTGTGATAGCTCTGGAAAATCCACTTGACAAGCTGTTGTGTTTTTTTTTCAAAGGGCTCTTTAAGCTCTTAGGCCTAAAGAGAGCTTAATTGAAGTTAATTGAGAAATTAAAAGTGGGACAAATATTACAGGGAATAAAAAAAAACCTTCCGGCAAATTAGATAATTGTACAATTGAACTATCCTCCTGTGACTCCTCCTTACATTCTTTTTCTAAATGAACTCACCTGAAAAGGTGGGATTCCTTTATTGGGGAGGGAAGGAAGGATTCACAAAATCATGAGTTTGCCAAATGTCTTCAATAGTTTGTGCAACTGACAAAACCTGACATTGTCTGAGTTCACTCATCCCTACTAGTCAGTCTTCAGTTCAGGGTCGGCTCTAGCTTTTTTGCCTCCCCAAGCACCAAGCCACCGAAGCACAAAAAAGAAGAAGCCGCGGCTGGAGCTGCCGAAGCAAAACAAAAAAACACCCATGAAATGTGCTGCCCCAGGAATGCCCAGAATGCCGCCCCTTCAGATGTGCCGCCCCAAGCACCTGCTTCCTTTGCTGGTGCCTGGAGCCTGCCCTGCTTCAGTTGAAGGGACTGCTAACAGGGTGAATCACTGTGAGTTAATCAGACTCTGCACCTACCAAGAATGTTCAGCTGCATTGCATCTTGTGATGTCTATATTTGTGTATAGCAGAACTCCAGGAAACTCCCCAGTCATCTTCTCTTCAATCTGTCCTTCATCTCCTTCATGTCAGAGTGGCTTCAAGGTACAGAAAACAACCAGTGTATGAATAGTGAGCTGTTCAACATACTTTTCTGAGAATAAATATGTGCAGGGGAGTGAGGGGAATGAATGATAGGATCACAAAAGCCAATTAATAGATAAGAACTTGAGCTGGTGGAAAAAAATGAAAAAAAATTATGAAAAATTTTAAAAAATTGACCATGTGTTCATTTGGAACACAGATTTTGAAAATGTGAATTTATTTACAAAAGTCTTTTTTCCATTTTGTGACTGATATAGAGAATAAAGGGAGATGGAAGGGGGAGAAAGAGATGAAAGAAGGGGAAAAGAAACCAAAAATCTAAGAAACAACCTCCCTATCAAATTTTTCAATCTTCAGCAGGGAAAAAAATAAAAAATTGAAAAAAAAAATCTTTTGCAAAACTATCATCTTTTCATCTTTTGTTTGTGATGGAAAAAATTCAAACATTTCAGCTAGCTCTAATAAGAATAATATATCTTTCTGCTTTTCTTCCAAATAAGTGCCCCTATGGCCTGATCCCAGGTTCCGCTAAGCAAATGGAAAAACTCCTATTGACTTCAATGGGCTTGGGTTAGACCTCTAATTATCATTTCCTTATTGTGTGTGTCTGAGTTTTTTTTCTGTTTCGGTCAGTGTTGTGCTAGGCTGTGTGAAGCTGTCTGACTGTCTTGGGGAGCCTGGGATGGATTCCAGCAGTTGTTTAGAGTTAGGAGCATCTCAGATGGTGATGACTTTGGGTATTAGTAGAAGAGAAGAAAATACAGTTAAAGCTTCGTTATCTGGCATATTCAGGGAAGTGGGGGTGCCGGTTAGTCAAAAATTCCAGTTAACTAAGTTATACTAACAATGGCATACCAATTTTCAAAGAATTAGAATACAATAAAATGAATAAAGTATAAAATAGTATACAGGTACTCACCAATCCAGTAGTAGTACCGCACTGCAGAGTGGTTGGTTTCTTGAAGCACTTAGGTGTATACAGGTAAAGTTTTCTATACAGTAGGTTATCTTATGACACTACATATCACTATGGGCAGTGCATGGCGTACACCCAGATTACTAAAAATACACTTAACACAAAAACTATACTGAACATAATTTAATCTTTCTTTGGTGATTCAGAAGGCACTTCAAGATCTTGCAGTGCTTCAGGGTCATCAGTATCAACATAGATTATCTTTGTAGATGTAGAAGGAGTAGGAGATTGGGCTGAATCTATAATGACCCTATGACACACCCTGGAAGCTGCTTTTTTGAATAAATCCCGGATATCAGCTTGCTTGCTTGTCTTGTGCCTCTTTTGCATAAAAGTAGAGTGCAAAATGTGTAATTGCATAAACTTCTGTGCAGTATGCTAGTCCCAGTTACTAGACTAAAGATTTGTATTGGGAGATATCAGAAACACCGGTTAATAGAGCTTTCTGGTTGATAAAGTGCCATATAACACAGCTTTTACTGTATTTATGTTTTGTTCTTGTTTCATCAAACAGCTTCAGTTAAGTTTTTCGTTCTGCTGTTTCACTTTCTAGATTTCCCCTTTCTCAAGTCCATTGCTCCCTTCCCCCATTCTTTTCTGCTTCACATGGCAGTTGTGCTGCTTGGTGATGGAATTTGCCAATGATGATCACCCATTATCTATCCAAGGCCAGCTGGCCCTCTGGCCAGGCTAACCCCAGGCCCACTGAATTTCAGAGGAGTCTTTCCACTGACTTCAATAGGCTTTGGATCGGCTTTGGGATGTACTGATGCTCTAGGTGCACATGGAGTTTGGTTCCCCACCATGGTTACTAACAACTCTAGCTGCACTGGTGATTCAAAAAGAGGTGCTGTGGCTGCCAGAGGAAATGATTCCGGTAATCTTCCACAGTCCTTGTTTGATCAGGACACTCAAGTGAATGAAGCCGTAGGCCCATGAATGGATTATAAGTATCAGGCCACAACTCTATTAACTTTAATATTAAAGGGAGCAGAGGAGTGGGGGTGGGGGAGGGGTGGTGCTAACCTCCCCTCCAGAAAAGTACCAGGACTTAATTAGGTCCAAAGTGAGGTGGAAGGCATCACATAATGGAAACCTGCAAACCAGCTGTGAGGGCTGGCTCTGTTACCAACCCCCTGCTACCCACTTCTTGATTCAGCCAAATGCTGAATCGTACCACTGTTCCCTGACGAGAGGTAGATGAAGGTACCGGTGAAGGAGAGCTCAATCTGTGAAAGCTAAAGACCTCTGCTTCCCCCGCAACCCAGGTGAATAGAGTTCACCACTCCCACTTGGGTCTGGTGTTCGGGTTCATCCTGGGAGCTCGTCCCTTGAGCCCTCTGACCTGCTCTGGCTGCAAGTTGTGACGATATTTATTGACAGTTTATTACTTCCCCACCCTTAAAAAAAAAAGTTATTCTCGCTTTTATCATTATTATCTCACCTTCAAGTAGGGTGACCAGACAGCAAGTGTGAAAAACCAGGGCAGGGGGTGGGGGGTAATAGGAGCCTATATAAGAAAAAGACCCAAAAATCAGGACTGTCCCTATAAAATCGGGACATGTGGTCACCCTACTTGCAAGACCTCCCAGATGTTGTGAAGAAGGTGAACACCACTGAACACCTTGCCAGTCTTGTCCAGAGGGAAAAACTCTTTGCATACTCCAAAAGGATTAGTTTTCCCCACAAGGCAGGAAACTCATACCTGACAACTACTCCACATGGAGAGCGGAATGGGCAGGGCAGTTTTCAGCAGCAAGAACGCTGAACCCCCTGGAGAGGGAGGATGTGCTAGAGCCAGTCTGCTCTCTCCCTTCTCCCCTCGGATTGACCAATGGGTAGCAAGAGCTCTGCTCCACTTTTCCCAAGCTCAGTCCCCACGCAAACCCCACATCTCTTTTGGGTATCAGAGATGTTAGTCTGGATCTGTAGAAGTGTTAGTCTGGATCTGTAGAAGTGACAAAGAGTTCTGTGGCACCTTATAGACTAACAGAGGTATTGGAGCATAAGCTTTCATGGGTGAATACCCACTTCGTCAGATGCATGCAGTGGAAATGTCCACGGGCAGGTATAAATAAGCAGGGAAGAATCAGGCTAGAGGTAACGAGGTTAGTTCAATCAGGGAGGATGAGGCCCTCTTCTAGCAGTTGAGGTGTGAACACCAAGGGAGGAAAAACTGCTTTTGTAGTTTGCTAGCCATTCATAGTCTTTGTTTAATTCTGAGCTGATGGTGTCAAATTTGCAAATGAACTGAAGCGTGGCAGTTTTTCTTTGAAGTCTGGTCCTGAAGTTTTTTTGCTGCAGGATGGCTACCTTCAAATCTGCTATTGTGTGACCAGGAAGATTGAAGTGTTCTCCTACAGGTTTTTGTATATTGCCATTCCTAATATCTGATTTGTGTCCATTTATCCTTTTGCGTAAGGACTGTCCAGTTTGGCCGATGTACATAGCAGAGGGGCATTGCTGGCACATGATGGAGTATATTACATTGGTGGATGTGCAGGTGAATGAACTGGTGATGGTGTGGCTGATCTGGTTAGGTCCTGTGATGGTGTCCCTGGTGTAGATATGTGGGCAGAGTTGGCATCGAGGTTTGTTGCATGGATTGGTTCCTGAGTTAGAGTTATTATGGTGCGGTGTCTAGTTGCTGGTGAGAATATGCTTCAGGTTGGTGGGCTGTCTGTGGGCGAGGACTGGCCTGCCTCCCAAGGCCTGTGAAAGTGAGGGATCGTTGTTCAGGATGGGTTGTAGATCACTGATGATCCGTTGGAGAGGTTTTAGCTGAGGACTGTAAGTGATGGCCAGTGGAGTTCTATTGGTTTCTTTCTTCGGTTTGTCTTGCAGCAGGAGGCTTCTGGGTACACGTCTGGCCCTGTTGATCTGTTTTCTTATTTCCTCATTTGGGTATCATAGTTTTGAGAATGCTTGGTGAAGATCTTGTAGGTGTTGGTCTCTGTCAGAGGGGTTGGAGCAAATATGGTTGTACCTCAGCGCTTGGCTGTAGACAATGGATCATGTGGTGTGTCCGGGATGGAAGCTGGAGGCATGTAGGTAGGCATAGCGGTCGGTGGGTTTTCGGTATAGGGTGGTGGTAATGTGACTATCGCTTATTTGCACCGTGGTGTCTAGGAAGTGGACTTCCCATGTAGACTGGTCCAGGCTGAGGTTGATGGTGGGGTGGAAGCTGTTGAAATCATTGTGGAATTGTTCCAGAGTTTCCTTCCCATGGGTCCAGATGATGAAGATGTCATCAATGTAGCGTAGGTAGAGAAGGGGCGTGAGTGGATGAGAGCTGAGGAAGCGTTGTTCCAGGTCAGCCATAAAAATGTTGGCATATTGTGGGGCCATGCGGGTGTCCATAGCGGTGCCACTGGTCTGGAGGTATATATTGTCACCAAATTTGAAATAACTGTGCGTGAGGATAAAGGCACAGAGCTCAGCAGCCAGTTGTGCTGTGGCATCATCAGGTATACTGTTCCTGACAGCTAGTATCCCATCTGTGTGTGGGATGTTTGTGTAGAGAGCCTCTACATCCATGGTGGCTAGGATGGTGCTTTCTGGGAGATCACCGATGCATTGTAGTTTTCTCAGGAAATCAGTGGTGTCATGGAGATAGTTGGGAGTGCTGGTGGCGTAGGGTCTGAGTAGAGAGTCCACATATCCAGACAGTTCTTCAGTGAGAGTGCCAATGCCCGAGTTGATGGGGCATCCAGGATTTCCAGGTTTGTGGATCTTGGGTAGTAGATAGAATAACCCCGGTCAGGCTCTAAGGATATGTTGATTTGTTCCTGTGTTAGCATAGGGAATGTCCTGAGTAGATGGTGCAGTTTCTTAGTGTATTCCTCAGTGGGATCTGAGGAGAGTGGCCTGTAGAAGTTGGTATTGGAGAGTTGTCTGGCAGCCTCCTTTTGGTAGTCAGACCTATTCATGATGACAACAGCACCTCCTTTATCAGCCTCTTTGATTATAATGTCAGGGTTGTTTCTGAGGCTGTGGATGGCATTGCGTTCTGCACGACTTAGGTTATGAGGCAGGTGACGTTGTTTTCCCACAATTTCTACCTGTGCACGTCGGCGGAAGCATTCTATGTATAGGTCCATTTCGACACTCAGGAGGAGTCCATGTGGAGTTCTTCTTCTTGTGCTGTTGGTGGGAGGGTATCTGTGTATCTGTGCGCTGTACAGTGTTATCTTGAAAGTATTCCTTGAGTCGGAGATGGCGAAAGTAGGCTTCCAGATCACCGCAGAACTGGTGGTGGTTGGGCAAAAAGAGAGTCCCCGAGATAGGACAGACTCTTCTGCTGGGCTGTGTGTGTGGCTGGATAGATTGACGATGTTGCTGGGCAAATAGGGGGTACCACTGTTGTGGCCCCATGTGGCAGGTAGGATTTTAGACAGCTTACAGTCCTTTTTCCTTTGTAGAGAGGTGAAGTGTTTAGTGTAGATCTCCTGTCTTATTTTAGTAAAGTCCGTTTGTGTGGAAGATTGGTTATTTATGAAAGTCTCCAGGTTGGAGCGCTCTTTTTTGATGTTTTCCTGTTTGCTGTATAGGATGCTGTTCAGGTGGTTCCTCAGTTTCTTTGATAGTGTATGGCATAATCTCTCACTGTAGTCCGTGCAGTATGTAGATAGCAATGGATTTTTCACCTTCAGTCCATTTAGTATGATGTCCATCCATTTGCATTTGGAGAGAAAGATGATATCTGTCTGTACTTGTGCAAGTTTCTTCATGAGGTTGATGGATTTCCACTTTTGGGGAGAGCAAAGGAAAACGGCCCTGGAGCCAGAGCAACCCCTATCGCCTCTCAGTCCAAACAGGACCCCAAGGGGTGGCCATTCCTTATCAGTCCAATGAAACACTCGCCCCACAATGGGAAGGGGCAGTCTGCATTTCTGCTTCCATGTCTCCCCTTCCTTTATCTTCATTTTTGCACCTTGTATTTCCCTACACTTTTCCAGCCTGCAGCCCTTCCATGTCCCTACAAAGAGAAAATGACTTGGGCTCTGCTTAGTGTGCCTCTCCTGCACCTGCAATGTATTATGGTTTCTTCCCTCACAGCAGAAGGAAAGTGACTAGAATTACTCAGTTTCCTTCTCCATCAGTCTCTCCACACAGCTGTCTGGGCCGTAAAGAGAAATTTACAAGTATTTCAGTTTCCCTTTTCAGGTGGTGTGTGTGTAAAGTGCTTTGGGGGGAAACCCAGAAGTGGCCTAAGTGACTGCCTATGGCTCAGACTGGTCTGTTTATTTCTGAATAACCTTAAATGGCTGAGATGGTTTTCATGCACATTTCGATCTAGCTATTCCAAATCACGTAATTTTTTTTTATATAATAGCATGAGCCAGGCAGATATTCATCTCCCTTTCCCCCATTTTATATTCAGCAGGTGACACCTCATTTTTCAAGGTCTGGTGTTGCTGAATAAAAGACGCATCAGGAAACTGGTATTTAAATTGTGCACCTTAATCCTCCCTAGTGCGTGGTAATCCCAAATCCCTGCTTCTGCTCACAGGAGGATCAGCAACCGTTAGCTGCGCCATCTTCACATGTTTATTTATTCATTTTGAAAACAGTTTCTCCAACTTCTTTAAAGTTATAAAGGAATTACGTTTCAGAGAAACAGACAATAGTTACAAAATGCCAAGAGGAGGGGAAAAAAACCCAAACAAACAAACAAACTGGAAGCCTGCTGTCAGAATGAGCTTTTAAATCTCTAATGTGTGGAGATGAACACAGGGCTGCAGGAGACCTAGTACACGGAAAATTAATCATGCTATCTCCAACTGACAGCTCAGGTGATTAGTGTGCAGAGACCTTCCATATCTCAAACTACCAGCATATAAATTCGATCAACTTTAGGTAGCTGACATCAGTTATGTAGAGCCATATTGCAGCAGAAACCTTAGCTTTAAAATGATAGGACTTTGTTAATTTACTGCCTAAGTAACAGTGGCTTAAGAAAAAACCTCATTTTCTACTTTGCTGGAAAACATATAAGCTCCATTTCTATACGGAAGTACCTCATGTCCACAGCCAACCCAGTAAACCAGAGCTAATAGTTTATGTACTCCTTCTGGTCCCAATCCTGCTCCCATTAAGCCAATGGCAAAATCACCATTTTTGCCCATTATGCTCATACAATATCAGCATGTAGGTGGTGACTTTCTTGAATTTACAATAATGTTCTAAATATTTTGTTCACTCCATGATGGTGAGCAGTTCCCTGCAAGTATTCAAAACTTAAAGTTTGAAATCCGACCTACAGTGGTCAGTTGTGCCTAGTAACATGATCTTACTTCTTCCTGATTAAGTGTACTGTAGCTGCTATGATTGGCGATGGGAGAAGAGTTGCTTTAAGAAGCCACTGAGGTAAGGATAGAATCTGTCAGGGAGATGTGGCAGTTTAGGAATTTGGGGAATTGAAAGCTTTTTTCTTTCCAGGCCTCATCTAAGGCACCATATCGACACAAAATAGGCTAATGTGGATTTATTGGCTTAAATTTATTTTTTTCTTGTGACCTTTGCACAAAACAATTGTGTGTGCACATAATAAAAATGTGGGGTGATGTCCTGAGAAGCCAATGGGATGTTGGCCATTGATTACAATGAAGGCAGGATTTCACCCAAGGGCTCAAAGTGTGCCACCTAAAACTTCCCAGGTGCAATCATCTGTGTGTACAAGCAATGGCTTTGGTAGTTATGAATTCCATTAGTTGTGTGTGCAAATGATGGAGGCTGGATTGAAATTCTGACCCATGAAATCAAAATTCTGGCACCTGATCATAGCTGGACGGTTCCTATGAGAGCGACAGACTTCCATGAATTTGTGGAACATGGTGAAAGGGAGCGATAAAAGCAATAGAATTATAATTTATTTTAGGAACTGTCTGAAAGCAAGACATAAAATATTGTCAGTGTGTTGTGCTTCTCTTTCAATCCATGGAGCAAATTACAAAATATCAAAAAAAAAAGTATTGTCTTTGTGATTACACTGACTTAGCTGAAAGAGACACACAGCGATTCCATTTAGACTGAAAATATACTGTCCAGCTGCTTCAGAAATTAAATTCAAGAACTGAAAAACACAGACATGAATGAGGTGGTTTAAAAGTATGAAGGAAGGAAAAGGGTGAGATTGTCCAGTTTTAGAGGATGTAAATACATCAACATAGACTAAATAGACCCATTTCTCCATTATTCTAACTGGGTTCTTATAAACCACACTCATTAAGTGCTGTGATTCACTGCCAAATGTGGTTCTTTCTCCTTTTCTTTTCCCAGAGGAAAAAATGCATATGGATTTTTTTAATCTCTTGTGTCTATGTGGACATTCAAATCATGTCCAAAGTAGGATCACTTATACGGATTGCTTTATGGATTGGCTCATGTTCCATAGAATTTTACCATACTGAAACATTCTCATGGGCCCTGAGGATACAGGGTTTTATGTCTCAGGTTACTCAGACTTCCTTAATTCAAATCACTAAAGTTGAAAAGTGAGATATTTAACAATGTGCTCTAACAAACAGTTACAAAATATTAAAAACGTCTATCTGATACAAAAGGTTACAGAAATTCTTTCTCCTGGTGTGTTTTCAATATTATTCAAATATGGATGTATTGTAGATACTAAACTTGGAAATTTATGATTGACAAAATTGTTTCACTTATTTTATATCACTATAAAATATATATACTGGAATGACTGTACGCATATGCTTTGGAAGTAATGAGTCCTTTGACAGTTTATGGCTATAATCTTTGTGACCTTTTTATAGTCTGAAAGAAGAAGGAGATTTTTCTCATGATCTGGATACCAGTGTAAAAGCTTCTTCTAGGAGAAACTGAAATAGAAAAGAGGCAGCTTTATTAAGAAGTTTCTGTAAAACACAACAGCAAAATAGATGAATTCTCGAGAAACTGGATTAAGGAATTATTATTCTTGATGGAAAATAAATCTCTGGAATTTCTAGTACTGATAAACGTTGTGTTGATCTTGCAATAGGCACAATCATAGCTGTAATTTCAGAAGAAAGATTGGAAGCTGCAGCTCTGAAGGGAAAAGAAAAGTATAGTTGTTATTCTGGCTTTTTTGGTCAATTACTCAAAGACAAATGGCGACAGGGAAGGGCTGTTGATCCCCCTTTGAATTACCTGATGCTTGTGGGGGAAGACTGAGGGGAGGGGTATTAGCAAATCCACTCCTGAATACGGAAGAAATGGCTCTACATGTGCTGAACCCAGTTTTGTAAAGACCCAGCAGGAAGGAACATTTAACAGGGGGGCCTGTTCACATGTTTAAATTTGTGAGCATTTTATACTAGAGTTTTTCAGTGAAGGCTTTGAGCTTCCTACTCCTCATCCTCCTTTTTACATTGTTCCCCAATGCTTTCTCTCTGACTTGGGGAGGAATGCCATGTCCATCTTTGGGCAAGATGGCTATAGCCTAATCTCTCATACCCGCTCTGATTGATCTCAGAGGAATGATTTAGCCGTGTAGCTAAGGACATGCTGTGTCAAGCACTTCATGAGCATGGAAGGGTGGTGGGGAGTAGAGGACACAAGCAAATTTCCCCACTCCTAGCACTCCCATGCAGGGGTAAAGCACGGTTAAAGTTCTTGCATTGAGTGAAGGACTTGAGTCTAGCTGTCACAGTGGAGTAGAAAGATTGCTTCCCTCCCTGATTCTGAACCAATGAATGGAACTGTCTGGGTGCTGGGAAAGGGAAGCCCAGGCTGCATCCTGTTATGGATCGATGCAATGACTATATTCCTCTTGTGCTCCCTGGAGCTCTGCACCACCCCAATTCAAGGGTTTGCCTTACAGGCACAAACATGTCTTATGTTTGAAGAGCACTTAAACAGGTAGCATTTCTCCATGTATTCTTTGTGGAAGTAATTCCAACATCCTCGATTCTGCCAAAACCTGCAGCAATGTCTGGAGAAGTAGAGAAAGGGGTAGATATATATGTACTGCTGAGAGGTGGGGGTAAATGGTAATTAATAAATGTTATTCATATTCCTTTTTTTTCTAGTGATAATTATATTATTGTTTGAACAGAAAATAGGTATTTAATAAAGATAACATGTGGTGTGATCATGTCTATGCTCTACTATATGTGCACATATAGAAATCTGGTAATTCTAAGAACTATTCACTTTAAGTGGAAACAAGATTTATAAGACTAGGTAACCCATTGGTTTGTTATTTTTTTAAAAAATCTCTCCATTGTCTTTTGACCAGTTTATCCCATAATGCTCAAGACCTTTCTTAGTAATAGAGAAAAGATCAGTGGTACTGAAGGTCTGAGTGACACCATCCATCTGTGGGATTTGGCAGTGGGAGTTTGAGCTCATCCATCCAAGACCGTCATGTTTTTGATCTAATTTACAAAGCCTGTTCCACATGAGGGAATGATGGGTGTTCTAGCAGTGTCAACCCACCACAAGGGGAATACTCATTGTGCAGCATAACTGGAAGCTGTGGACACTTTCAAACACTGCTGCACATGCTGACTGCTACCTGTGCTGATGGGTAAGAGGAATCAAAATTGCCTTTAGACAAACCCCCATATCACAGAAGCTGGAAAGTAAAGGGCCTTAATTACTGTGGTGCACTTAAATGACCCATTGTTCTACCTGAAAAAAAGTCTCCTAGGACACAGTCTCCCTGGTAACTCAGAACTCAAGAGCTTCTTCAGAAAGCTAGTCCCAGAGTGTACTCATGTTTTTCCTGGTCTTTTATCACTAATTCCACAAGCAGCATTCAAAAAGCAGGTTTGACATTCTTCTTTAAAAAAGAAAATTGCTACACTAAAATTAACTACTGAAGCTGCCTTTGCACTTCTGCAAAGCAAAGCTGAGGTGAAATTCCAAGAGGCAGCAAGAAAAGATAGGGCTGAGATGCCTTTCATCTTCTTTCTGCATTCACACTAATCGTATGTGGAGTTAAGAACATCACAACAAGAGGCAGTGATATTATTGCGTTAGGATACAGCAGCATGCCAAGGTCCTTTATGGGGGCTGAGTCTTTACAAGGTTCTGTAATGACAGTCTGCAAGCAGTGTTCTGTATTTTGTCTTGTATGTTCTGCTTGGTGTTGCTAGTAAATCGGAACTGTATTCCAGAACCTTCTACAGTGGTCACCATTAAAAATTCAGTATTTACCATACAGAGGTATCTGATGTACCATAGTTTTCCCTGCTATAAGGAAATGGCTGTGATAACTTTGTAAATATCTGTTGAAAAATGGTGACTTTTGAAAGGGTAACTAATACCTTGAAACCTCCTGCTCACTAGCCCTGGGTTACTCTGATCCCTGCTATCTCCCTACACCACTGCTATCATCTCCAGCTAACTTTTTTTGTTCATCTATACTTTTTACTTTCCCCCTAAAATCTTTGTTTCCGGCCCCATCAAGCTTGTTGCTGTGATTTTAAGAACATAAGAACAGCCATACTGGGTCAGACCAAAGGTCCATCAACCCCAGTGTCCTGTCCTCTGACAGTGGCCAATGGCTGTGCCCCAGAGGGAGTGAACAGAACAGGTTATCATCAAGTGATCCATGCCCTGTCACCCAATCCCAGCTTCTGGCAAACAGAGGCTTGGGACACTATTACTGCTCATGCTGGCTAATAGCCATTGATGGACCTATCTTCCATGAATCTATCTAGCTCCCTTTTGAACCACACATAATAATTATATATATTAGTTTTTCAAAAAATGTTGGTTTTACAATTTTTTATAATATAATAATATAAATATCTATATATCTATATGGTTTTTCAAAAATGTTGGTTTTACAATTTTTTAATCCTTTTTATTTATGGTTTATTCATTTCCAAAATAAAAAATATGAAATATTTGAAAAATACTTTCAAAATATTACCAAATGGCTAGACTGACCAAAATATGCATTTGAAGGGTTTTTTTATTTTGCACACAAAAAATGAAGTTTTTTTTAAATGAAAAATTTCACGAACCAGTTTGAAAGACAACAATTTTTTTTCAAATGTGTTATGGACTGCACACCTGTGTTCACACCCTACACACTATTGTACTGATCTTTGTACAAGGTATGTCTTCTGAGGTATCATTTGATAACTCATACCTTGCTGATCAGTAATATGGTAAAGTGACTGTAGCAACATTATGTGTAAAGTTATGAGCATAAGCTGAAATCATGACATGAGGGAGGAAAAAAAAGACTCTTGTGAAGAAGAGGTAGGCACATGGGCAGCCGGTGAACCAGCTGTTGGGGGAGGCTAGCCCCTGGCCCCTCCCCTTCTGCCCGAGGCCCCTCTCTTTTCCCTCACTTTCTGCCCCCCTCCTCCCGCAGGATCCCAGAGTACCCCTCTGCAGCCCCTGGCCCTAGCACTGGGCAGCCAAGTGGCACAGCCACAGCACCCCCGGTTTACCTGACGGCACAGCTGCAGTTCCCCTGGCCCCAGTGTGAAGCATAAGGGAGCAACCACAAAGTAATTTATAACAGGGAAGACTTTATACCTTGACTAAGGGATGCAGAGAATGGAAAAAAGTTTGGAGGAAAGTCTGCTGGGGTGCACTGCTTAATGGAGAGAGATCAAGAGAAGCCTCTTTGGAAGAAGACTAAAGTATATTCATGCCTGATATAGGAAGTGAAGGGATTATGGTTGTATAAGAAGCAGCAGCAATAATAAACCTGATTCTTGTGTATGAGGAGATAACTTACATTAGGAGGACTGTAGGATATCTCCAGATTTGAATGCTCCATAAAGTGCACTAACCTCCATAGAATCATAGAATCATAGAAATCTCAGGGTTGGAAGGGACCTCAGGAGGTCATCTAGTCCAACCCCCTGCTCAAAGCAGGACCAAACCCAATTAGATCATCCCAGCCAGGGCTTTGTCAAGCCTGACCTTAAAAACATCTAAGGAAGGAGATTCCACCACCTCCCTAGGTAACCCATTCCAGTGCTTCACCACCCTACGAGTGAAAAAGTTTTTCCTAATATCCAACCTAAACCTCCCCCTCTGCAACTTGAGACCATTACTCCTTGTTCTGTCATCTTCTACCACTGAGAACAGTCTAGATCCATCCTCTTTGGAACCCCCTTTCAGGTAGTTGAAAGCAGCTATCAAATCCCCCCTCATTCTTCTCTTCTGCAGGCTAAACAATCCCAGTTCCCTCAGCCTCTCCTCATAAGTCATGTGCTCGAGCCCCCTAATCATTTTTGTTGCCCTCCGTTGGACTCTTTCCAATTTATCCACATCCTTCTTGTAGCGTGGGGCCCAAAACTGGACACAGTACTCCAAATGAGGCCTCACCAGTGCCGAATAGAGGGGAATAATCACGTCCCTCGATCTGCTGGAAATGCCCCTACTTATACAGCCCAAAATGCCGTTAGCCTTCTTGGCAACAAGGGCACACTGTTGACTCATATTCAGCTTTTCGTCCACCGTAACCCCTAGGTCCTTTTCTGCAGAACTGCTGCCCAGCCATTCGGTCCCTAGTCTGTAGCAGTGCATGGGATTCTTGCGTCCTAAGTGCAGGACTCTGCACTTCTCCTTGTTGAACCTCATCAGATTTCTTTTGGCCCAATCCTCTAATTTGTCTAGGTCCCTCTGTATCCTGTCCCTACCCTCCAGAGTATCAACCACTCCTCCCAGTTTAGTGTCATCTGCAAACTTGCTAAGGGTGCAGTCCACACCATCCTCCAGATCGTTGATGAAGATATTGAACAAAACCGGCCCCAGCACCGACCCTTGGGGCACTCCACTTGATACCGGCTGCCAACTAGACATAGAGCCATTGATCACTACCCGTTGGGCACGACCATCCAGCCAGTTTTCTATCCACCTTACCGTGCATTCATCCAGCCCATACTTCCTTAACTTGCTGGCAAGAACACTGTGGGAGACTGTATCAAAAGCTTTGCTAAAGTCAAGAAATAGCACATCCACTGCTTTCCCCTCATCCACAGAGCCAGTTATCTCATCATAGAAGGCAATTAGGTTAGTCAGGCATGACTTGCCCTTGGTGAATCCATGCTGACTGTTCCTGATCACTTTCCCCTCCTTTAAGTGGTTCAGAATTGATTCCTTGAGGACCTGTTCCATGATTTTTCCAGGGACTGAGGTGAGACTGACTGGCCTGTAGTTCCCCGGATCTTCCTTCTTCCCTTTTTTAAAGATGGGCACTACATTAGCTTTTTTCCAGTCATCCGGGACCTCCCCCGATTGCCATGATTTGTCAAAGATAATGGCCAATGGCTCTGCAATCACATCGGCCAACTCCTTTAGCACCCTCGGATGCAGTGCATCCGGCCCCATGGACTTGTGTTCGTCCAGCTTTTCTAAATAGTCCCGAACTACTTCTTTCTCCACAGAGAGCTGGTCACCTCCTCCCCATACCGTGCTGCGGAGTGCAGCCGCCTGGGAGCTGACCTTGTCTGTGAAGACAGAGGCAAAAAAAGCATTGAGTACACTAGCTTTCTCCACATCCTCTGTCACTAGGTTCCCTCCCTCATTCAGCAAGGGGCCCACACTTTCCTTGACTTTCTTCTTGTTGCTCACATACCTGAAGAAACCCTTCTTGTTACTCCTAACATCTCCGGCTAGCTGCAACTCCAAGTGTGATTTGGCCTTCCTAATTTCACTCCTGCATGCCTGAACAATATTTATATACTCCTCCCTGGTCATTTGTCCAATCTTCCACTTCTTGTAAGCTGCTTTTTTGTGTTTAAGACGAGCAAGGATTTCACTGTTAAGCCAAGCTGGTCGCCTGCCATATTTACTTTTCTTTCTACACCTCGGGATGGTTTGTTCCTGCAACCTCAATAAGGAGTCTTTAAAATACAGCCAGCTTTCCTCGACTCCTTTCCCCCTCATGTTATTCTCCCAGGGGACCTTGCCCATCAGTTCCCTGAGGGAGTCAAAGTCTGCTTTTCTGAAGTCCAGGGTCTCTGTTCTACTGCTCTCCTTTCTTCCTTGTGTCAGGATCCTGAACTCAACCATCTCATGGTCACTGCCTCCCAGGTTCCCATCCACTATTGCTTCCTCTACTATTTCCTCCCTGTTTGTGAGCAGCAGGTCAAGAAGAGCTTTTCCCCTAGTTGGTTCCTCCAGCACTTGCACCAGGAAATTGTCCCCTACACTTTCCAAAAACTTCCTGGATTGTCTGTGGACCGCTGTATTGCTCTCCCAGCAGATATCGGGGTGATTAAAGTCACCCATGAGAACCAGGGCCTGTGATTTAGTAACTTCTGTTAATTGCTGGAAGAAAGCCTCATCCACCTCATCCCCCTGGTCTGGTGGTCTGTAGCAGACTCCCACCACGACATTACCCATGTTGCTCCCACTTCTAAATTGAATCCAGAGACTCTCAGGTTTTTCTGCAGTTTCATACTGGAGCTCTGAGCAGTCATACTGCTCTCTTACATACAACGCAACTCCCCCACCTTTTCTGCCCTGCCTATCCTTCCTGAACAGGTTATATCCATCCATGACAGTACTCCAATCATGTGAGTTATCCCACCAAGTCTCTGTTATTCCAATTACATCATAATTCCTTGACTGTGCCAGGACTTCCAGTTCTCCCTGCTTGTTCCCCAGGCTTCTTGCATTTGTGTATAGGCATTTAAGATAACTCACCGATCGTCCTGCTGTCCCAGTGTGGGGCAGGAGCCCTCCCCTCTTGCACTCACCTACTTGTGCTTCCTCCCGGTATCCCACTTCCCCACTTACCTCGGGGCTTTGGTCTCCTTCCCCCGGTGAACCTAGTTTAAAGCCCTCCTCACTAGGTTAGCCAGCCTGCTTCCAAAGATGCTCTTCCCTCTCTTCGTCAGGTGGAGCCCATCTCTGCCTAGCACTCCTTCTTGGAACACCATCCCATGGTCAAAGAATCCGAACCCTTCTCTCCGACACCATCTGCGTAGCCATTCGTTGACTTCCACGATTCGACGGTCTCTACCCCGGCCTTTTCCTTCCACAGGGAGAATGGACGAGAACACCACTTGCGCCTCAAACTCCTTTATCCTTCTTCCCAGAGCCACATAGTCTGCAGTAATACGCTCAAGGTCATTCTTGGCAGTATCATTGGTGCCCACGTGGAGAAGCAGGAAGGGGTAGCGATCTGAGGGCTTGATGAGTCTCGGCAGTCTCTCCGTCACATCACGAATCCTAGCCCCTGGCAAGCAGCACACCTCTCGGTGTTCCTGGTCAGGGCGGCAGATAGATGACTCAGTCCCCCTGAGGAGAGAGTCCCCGACCACCACCACCCTCCTCCTCCTCTTGGGAGTGGTGGTCGTGGAACCCCCATCTCTAGGACTGTGCATATCATGCCTTCCAGTCAGTGGAGTCTCCTTCTGCTCTGTTCCCTCAGAGGTATCATTCACTCCACTCTCTGCACTAGTACCTGTGGAGAGAACATGAAAACGGTTGCTCATCTGAATATGCGTTTCTGGTACATGGACTTGTCTCATACTCTTTCCTCTTCTGGAGGTCACATGCCACCAGTGGTCCTCACTGGCCTTCTGTCCCCGCTGCATAGCCTGCTCTGAATCCTCAGAACACTGTGCCCGCTGAAGCCGATCCTGACGTCTATCCAGGAACTCCTCATTTTCTTTTATGGAACGCAGGGTTGATACTTGTTTCTCCAGACCTTGAATCTTCTCTTCCAATATGGAGATCAGCTTGCACTTTGTACAGACAAAGTCGCTTCTATCCTGTGGAAGAAAGACAAACATGGCACATCCTGTGCAGGTCACGACAGCGGATCGCTCAGCATCCATAGTCCCTTCCTTTGAAGAGTTTCCTCACTCAGCTGGTTCACAGCTGACTGACTGTCTTCTTAGAAGAGCCTGGAACAAAGCACTCCCAAATCACACTATTCAAACAGGAAATCAAACACGGTCAAACTGCCAATCTGTCCCCACAACAGATACTCGCAGCCCCTTGGTAGCTCTGCCTTTAGTTTGGGTTAAAGGAGTTAGGAATGGCAAGAGTACCTTGCCCCCTTCACAATCCCCTTCCAAACTCCCTCTCAAACTCCCCTGTTTGCAGCCCTGGTCGCAAAGCTCCCTGGTCGCTTGCTCACTGCTTTATAAAGCCCTGGCCTGCCTGATTGATTAGCCCCGCCCCCTGGTGTAGAAACTCACAGCTTCCAACTGCCAGCCACAGCACACGGTCCTGCAAACAAACAAACAAATTTTCTTCTTAAATGCAATCCAAGTTGTTAGTTTTAAACTATACATCTTTTTAGTGTCCTATGGATCTAGAAGACTGCCTCTTCCTGTGTTATACTACCACAATTGAGAACAGATGAGGCATATGGGATGACAGTCCATTTTTGTTTGTATGTCTGGGAGTTGACAGCAGGGTATTTATTGTAGGTGGATGGCCCTCGTCTCTGGAATTTACTTCCTCGTTCAGTTCAAATTAACTGACCTTTAGGATATGTTCCAACACCTGTCTCTTCACTAGGCTTTCAAGGCTTAATCCTGTGCTAGTCAAGTCAATGGGAGTCTCGTAGCTCAATTAATCAGGCAGAAAATTGTGTTTGAGAGGGTAGAAATCTAGACTTCTTGATCTGGGGATTTTTTAATTAAAGATAAATCTAAGATGATGCAATTTTAAGAATTTTAAAAATATTTTAATGAGCCTGGAGTATTTTATTTATTAGGCACATTACACATTGAAAAAGAATTATGGAAAATGATGGAGATTTGTGACTCCTTGATTTTTTTCAAGATTTTAATTTTTAGGGTATGTGCATTAGGGTTTGCAATCAGCAAGAGATAACACTGTTTCATAGCTTCCCTCAAGTAAACAGAAACCCTTGTTTTTGCCTAAGAAATTAGGGCTACATCTGTGCTTGGAGGGAGGGGTGTGATTCACAGTTCACATGGACATACTCACAGTAGCTCTCATTAAGAGAGTACACTAAAAATAGTAGTGTAGCCACAGTAGCATAGGCAGTGGTGAGCAGATGCATGGGCTAGCCACCTGAGTCCATACCCCTGGGGTCCAGGAAGGTTTGTACTCAAGGAGGTGAGCACATACTGCCTCTCACTGCTGCCTGGGCTATCCTTGCTACACTGATATTTTTAGCACATTAGTTCAATGAGAGCTAGGTTAAGTATGTCTACACAAACTGGGGCTCACTCCCCTTGCTCCAAGTGTAGATGTAGCCTAAGAGCAGAGGCAGCCCTAACAATATTTCAGTTCAGTTCCATTTGTTTTATAAATAATGCATTTCCTGCAAGCTAACTCCATCTTCCTAGTTTGTGTCTTAGCAACTAAAACTAATGTGGTTAAAAATCAAAGTGGAAAGATAACAGAAACCAGAACAAACCCTAGGTTCTTTAGCTTTCAACATGGTGAAAAACAAATTAGAACTCCTGTCCTTTCAATCTACTGGTTCGTTAACAAATAAAGGATGATAAAACTGTGAAACAAAGTGTGGAGCAAAGGGTACCCACTCTGAAGAAGATGGCAGCGCTTCTTGTCATGTGCATCTTTAAAGTAACTAAAACTGATACAATTCTATAGACACAAAAACCAACCAAACAAAAACCCATATCTGAAAAGAACTTTAGGGTTGCAGGGTAAGTACTCTTAAGCATGGATGTGCTGAAATTAAATTTGCATATGCAAGTTTAACTTGTCCCCTTGTACATTTGCATTAAGATGTAATGTTTAACTGCCTCTAACTTATTATTTCTTCAATTTAAAAATCATGCTGCTTTCTGATTTTTTAACCTATTATTGTAACAAGTAACACCAGGTTAACTATAATTGAAAGAGATCAGAAGAAAAATATATTTTTCCTTTTCTTTTCTGAATTTGGTAACACTTAGTGTAAGTTTTCCTTTTATGTTTGCAAGAATGGGACCTTAATCAATTTCTCTGTGTTGACTGTGTTTTCCACATAGAAAAAAGGAAGACAAGAACACTTTTAAAATAGGCATATGTAATTATAACACCACAACAGTTGCAGAGAGCATCAAAGGCAATAATAATACCTGATATTATTTTTTACACATTTTTTAAAAAGATCAACATCTCATGTTGCATGAGCATTTAAATACAGCATAATAACTTTTATTCTCTAGTCCTATATACACGCACCATCCTGTTGTATTATGTCTATGAGACAATAAGAGTACACTACATACACAATGCACAATGACAATAGGAAGGGCTCCTCTGTAGCCCTGCTTAAATCACTGTATGCAACACAAAATGAGCAAATGATTGAGTCAAGGGCTCATTTGGAAAAAAACGCATGTTTGTGAAGGATATGGGATTCTCTGTAATAATTTATGAATACTGTATGTGCCATGGTTATTTGGATAGTTACTGCATGACTACATTTGGTTAAATATTGGGAGGTTTACCATATACTTATACTGGATTAAATCAACAAGACTGTTGGGGAACAAACAGGAAGGCAGAACAGTAACTCAAGATTAGGTATTTCCTGCGTGGCTAACAGACAATGCCTATGCTAGTAACTATGAAGCACTTACCTTTCAGACTCCAGCCAAGTTACACAGCTTGTTTTGTCAATGCCAGGTGTGACACTACACCCCATATTCTTCACAGTGATATTACTATGATATGATTATGGCATAATTATGATGCATTTTGTATAAGATAAGTCATGTGAGGTGTCATTGGAAAAGTTGTGATGTGCTGAATCTGATTATCCTATTTCTATGCATGTATCATTTTTGTATCTGAAATTATGAGTATTGACTATGTATCTGTATTTTAAATATAATTACACCTAGGTAACACCCACTAGACAAGATGCTTTCAGTCTAGTTAGGTGACTGGGAAGGGCCTATTCAAAGCAATGAGCCAATAGGGAAAACAATAGGCCTTAGGAAAATTTTATCTCCCACCTGGTGAGCCTTCTTGAGAGCACTCCAGAGAGCCTAAGTAATGGCTGCTATGACTCTAGAAGGACATGTGACCAGGCCATATGATGCTGGACTCCATCTTGGGATGTCAGTGTTTTTCCACAGACTGGTCTGGGAACCAAACTTTGGAATAAAGATGTTCCTGCCATATGCTAAAGCTATATAAGGCGGGGAGTGACATCATCTGGGGTTCTTCACTCCCCACACAAAAAGACTTCTGCTGTTAAGATTAATCAATACTTTGGTTTAAGAAGGCTGTCTGGTCACTGTATTTACTATTGGTTGCAGATTCCTGAAGGGAAGAACCACACGTGCCAAACCCAGTTGGATCTTCTGGGTAAGCACAGTTAATACACAGAGTACTGTAACCCAGCGCCCAATCTCAGAGTAAGAGAACTGTGGGATTCCATCCCAGGAAAAGTAAAGGTACACCACCTGATACCTGAGGGGCTATTCTCAGAGAGACCAGGAAGGGGACTGAGTTTAGCTAGTCCCATAACCATGACAATCATAACATACTGGATTATTTGAAAACTAGTATGTGCTCTTGTAATGATTGTTGGGGCAGCCCTGTAGATCAGAATTTGGAACAACAGGGTTAATCATATGAGGAAAGTTACTCATGGGCATAAGTCTTCACAGAATCAGGTGCTTTGTCTGTACGTTTGTAAAGACATGAGGTCCATGAGAAAAATTTTACTTTTAGGATTTTTTTCCATACAATTTCATGATATTTGCCACCAGTCTAGCGAGCATCTGAGCAGGGCTTCATTAGTTTTTATAAATTTGGCTCTTCATATTCCCTGTGTAGTGAAGTATGGGTGAGTGACCTGGATTTTAAAACAGTTTTAAACCATATAGTTTAGGAATGTATGATATATATCTACCAAACCAAGCTATACTAGGCAATGTCTTGTACACTTTGGCTGAGATTTACAAAGGTACTTAGGTGTGAAAACCCCAAATTTAGGTGCTTAAATCTGGGTGTTAAATTCCTAAATCAAAGTTTTAGGCTCCACTGCAATCCACAAAACTCCCACCAATGCTGTTGGTGCCCAAGCTCACTCGGCATCTAAATGTTCAAGTAAAAGTTCCATAGCACCTAAGTTTCTGTCTCTGGGCATACACACTGCTGCCTCCATCAAGGCACCCAGACTTCTATCTCCTGCCCAAGTCCCAGAGTGATCTATGAAGTGGGGGAAGGTAGAGGTTCCTAACTCGTGGGTGGGGCCCAATCCATTAAGTGTGCTCAGAGGCCCAGTCAAAATCTGGTGGAGGTAGTGGTGGTGCCTACCCCATAAGTTTTACTGGTTCAAGCACTCATCTGCACAAATAGCTTTCAAAATCAACCTGAAATCATGAATAGGTGTCCTGGGACTTAGCATGAATGTTGGCTGCACAAGGGTGGGGACTTCCCTCTAAAGATTAAAAAAAGTAAAAGCAGGAGAGAAAACTAAATATAAGACAATTTATAATTATTAGTTTTTTAAAAAAGCTCATGTGCTTGCAGTCTTTGAAAAACTGCATATTAGAATTTTCTCTAGAAGAATTTTAGATCTCACCAAGCTATCAGTCAAGTAGATGTGATTTTATTTTTAATTGAACAGTAAGTCAGTTGTGATTAGTTTTCTGAACAGAGACTCTTAAAACCTAGAGATGGAAAATGTCTGTTCTGTTATCTATTTCATCTCACTTCCAGGGAAACATTGTTCCCTCTGCACATCTACTAGTGATTTTTCCAGGTTAGTATTCAATGTATCAAGTAACAGGGCTTCCACCACTTCTCTAGGGATATTTGTTTCAAGGCCTTCTGTGATAGATGTTGCTGGAGAAACATGGGTATTCTCTTCTTGCATAGAACGTTGGAAGAATTGTTAATATATTTTCAGTTTGGGTGCCAAGAAAAAGCTTGTAGAAAAAAGGATCAGGTTCAAAAAAACCGAAAAAGGGAATGGGCAAATCCAAATAGAGGGGAGGGATAGCTCAGTGGTTTGAGCATTGGCCTGCTAAACCCAGAGTTGTGAGTTCAATCCTTGAGGGGACCACTTAGGGATCTGGGGCAAAAAACTGTCAGGGGACAGTACTTGGTCCTGCTAGTGAAGGCAGGGGACTGGACTCGATGACCTTTCAAGGTCCTTCCAGTTCTAGGAGATTGGCATATCTCCATTTAATCTAATCACATAATACTGGTGAAGATGTACAAGTTCAAGTTGTTATGTTCTCAGCATTACCCATTTTTTATGAGAAGATCATTTATGAAGCTTGATATTCTGCATATCAGTGTAAGAATAGTGTGGTATGACAAGGGTGTTAACACCAATGCTCTGGGGATATTTCAGATCAGACACCCAATCTTACCTCACTGAAATCAACTAGAATTTTTCCATCACTTGCACTGGTAGCAGATACAAGCCCCAAATAATTACAATCGGCCTACAAACTTCAAATTAAAATAGATTTCTTCCTTTCCTGTTCTGCTGCATTTTAGTGGTAGTGAAGATGAACCCTATATGTACTTACCTTCCTCTCATGGATGTCGTTTAATTTGTTAATATTGGAAAGTGCTTTGAGATCCTCAGATGAAAAGCACTACAAAAAGTACATAGAGCATGTTCATGCTAACATGTTTCTCTGACCAACACGCCTGTGGTGAGAGATGAATAGAAAAGGATGTGACATAAAAATCTGGAGATGCTCATGGAGCCCTTCCAAATTGATAATTTTTAGATGCCCATGGGAGACACCTATATATCTGAAAGGTACCCTATGTAAGTATTCATAATTTGCGTTCCTTTCCTCATTTTATTACTTCCATTTAAAAGTCAGTGATGTTTGAAATTACATACACATTTCATGACAACATAATCAAAACTGTACCAAAGTCTGCTGAACTTGGTCAAAGGTGTGGTTTGAAGAGTATGACTTGACAAATTTTATAGCAGTGCAGTTAAAACCATTCATTTCCCATTACCCCAGTAGATTAAAGAAACCCAAGGGGCTATTCTAATTTATATCAGCTGGCTATTGTGATAAGTGACCGTCCATCCAGCGATAGCCAGAGTGGAGCATGCTCCAGCCAGGACCATGCTCTCAAAAAAACCCCTTTACTGGAAGCATCAGCGAAGGCAACATAGGAACCGGTGATGGCTCTATGCCCACTGGGAATTCCTCCATGCCAAGGGAATTCCCAGCTGGAAAGCTCTAACCTGGACCCTGGATTCCACTAGGTGAACACAAAGAAGATTGAGTAAGTCTAAGAATCTGCCCCAATGTGTTCACTAGTTTCAAACTACAATTTTAATGTGTGGCAGTGGACATTTCACTCTCCGAGAGACTTCTATAAAAACTCTACTTGGGAAATAGACTATAAGAGAGAATTCTGTTTGTCTTTTCTTTTTTACCTCTTTCTTCACTCTCTAACCAGCGGCTATTTTGTTGCTATTTATTTGACAAACTTTGTTTCCAGCTTACTTTGGAATCCCCGCTACTCATCCATCTTTTCATTAGTTTTGTTTTTCTGCTCTCTAGGATTGGAAAGCGTCATGTATTCCTGTACACACAGCACAAGGTTACACTTTAATCCTGTGGAATTCTCTAGAACTGATTTGCTCTGATAGCATCTTCTTTGCACTTCTAATAGCATTCATTATCACACATTAATTACTTTGCAACAAAGACAATGTTTACAAGGTTCTTTGTAAAATGCTCAGTGTCAACATTTGTCAATGGCTAACAGCCAATGGTGCATGGATCACGAATACAGTAGAAACTCAAGTAATGATTATAATAAAGTTTCCTGCCAATAGCTGCAGTGAAAAATACAACTTCCCAAGATTAATAAAAAGCTCACCACACAAAAAGCAACTTGTGTATTTGTAGTTTAAATCCTTGTCCTTCATAGAACAGAATGAGGTATAATCAATTTCTTTCACAATAACAGAAGTTGACTTTGTTAACACTTTTGCTTCCCACAGGTCTTGTGGTCTTGCAGTTTTCTTCAGATTTCCCACTGTTGTACTACCAGAAGAGCAGCTCCAGTAATTATTGCAATGATGTTAGCACCAGTATATACCAGCTACCAACATTTTAGCCCTTGTGCCATCTAGACCATCTCTGAGTTAACATAGATGTTAAAAAAACCAGTGGCTGGTGCTCCTACTGGGGCTATCTATAACACTGGTAGTGAAACAATGGGAAATCTGAAGACAAAGCTAGTGTAGACACAGCCAAAGGACAAAGTACATAATCCCTCATGGCTATTCCATGATTTGCTCAAATTTCCCCCACATAGACCATCCTGTCTCCTCTAGTGGAACTCCCTACAGTAGGTAGATAGAAGGGGCCAGGAAACTCCACAAGGGTCACAGCACTGAGTCTAATTCTAGTGCTTCATTTGGGAGTTAAAGGGAGAGCTGACAGAAGCATGGATGATAGAAATCTATATCTGTGGAGTGTGAGAGCTGTGAGGAATTGTGCTTCCAACTCTGTGGATTCTGGAGCTTCCACAATGAGGGTTCCTAACTCCATGGAAGTATGGCTCTGTCAAAATATGCTAGGTCTCCTAGCACTGCCAGCCTGTAGAAAGAGGAACTGCTAGCTTAGGGAAAGAAGAACTGGACTCTAGCCTTCAGTAGCATGCCTGGCTGGCATTGTTTTTTAGGCAGCTGGGAGGCCTAAAGCAGTCAACTGGGCTAGAGCAGGCCCTGGTGGTGTCCCTGGAAGAAGGGGAGGATTTGGACTGCCAGAGGGAGAGAGAACCCTGGAAATGGTGCACTAAATTGTGACCTGGCCAGAGGACTTAGTTACAGGAAGAGAGATCATTGCATTAGTGGACCAACCATCAACAAGGGCACCATACAGGGACACAGTCATTATGCCATGCCTGGCAATGTGGAGGTGCTCCTGCAGCGAGTGAATCCCTTCACGTGGTCCCATTGTTGTTAATTTACTAGTCTCTACTAAGATAAATCCTACTGTATCTAGGTAATTGAATGAGAAGTTCTGAATTTCTGCACTTCAGAATTCAATGGGATTACTAAAAAAAAAGTATCTTGTAAAGCTGTCAAGTTTAGAAGATTTTTTAAATGAAAGAACAAATTATAAGACTGTACATTAGGCCCTGATCCCGCAGAGCTCAGAACTGCCTTCACCCCAGCAGGCCGATCCAGCCTATCTATGGTTCCTTCCTGGCTCCCATCACGGCAGAGCTGATCCCACCTAAACAAATTCAAAAATCTAACCCTTGGAATTAATATGCTACATTGAGCCAATGGCTTGCTGCTTTTCCACAACTCTCCCTTGTACGACTGGGCAGCCTATGCTCCCAGGTAAAACACGTCAGAGTTAATTATCAATATTTCTGCTGTAATTCTTTCTGTGGGATGAGTCACTCTCTAATTGACAGACATTTTCAAATCAAATACTCAGGAAAATTATGCTTGAACTTTACTTGAATATGGCTAGTTTGAATTATATGGCTCTGTGTAAGTCAAGTGCACAGGCGTGACTGCTGAAAGTGCCAGATGAGTCACTACCCTCTATACTATGGCATATTCCACAGTAACATTACTACTGTATTACAGAGGGAAAAGTTGTGCTTAAAACTAAACATGTGCATAAGTGATTGCAGGATGCGAACCTCATGCCTTTCCTTGGACTCCAGAATTCACTCTCTTCATGGAAATAAATATATTTTCGGGCATCTGCCTTGAGCTATCTTAAAGGGACCCAATTTGACAGCGGGTGGGAATGAAGCACTTTCTTCCACTGAATCAAAGAATGATTACGGGGATACACTTTCTCAATCAGTCTAAAATCCCCATGGGTTCGTTTTCAGATACCATAAAAAGAAAATTATCCTTTTAAAAAGAACTCCCTTTTCTTCAGGTTTAAGTAAAGGGTAACAGCCAAACAGCATGCTAAACAAGTTCTCCTACAAAGCCATCAGTCCATAAAGAAAGAAACTTTATCCAAACCATTAAACAAATGGATCTATTGTGTGCTACAGACTTTCTAATCAAGGAGAAGGATTTTTGAAGTCAAATAGATTTCCTTTCCTGACACAAATATAGTTTCAGCTGTAGTCCCTACTGTCTCAATTTGATTTGAATTGAGGTCTAGGTCATCCCTGGCATATGCTTGAGCAGCTGAGACAGTCATGTAGCCTGTGGGTCACATTTTAGGATGAGAATTAGCTGATGGGATGTTTGAACACAGAGACTTTCGGGAGTTTTGTAAGTTACATGCTTTGCTGTTTAATAACCACCCCTACCCAAAACAGTAATGAGAATTGTAGATTAAATTCACTTCAGTACAGAGGGCCAGCACAGGGGCCTATGCACCCCTGGGAGCTGACAATGCTCACAGGACCTTGCAGGATCATTCACATCACTGGTGTACAGCAGAGCTCACTGATTGGGGGAGGGGAGTACTTCCCTATTTCCTGGTATTAAGAAGTTCATTTAAAGACCATCCTGAGAAATTAATCTTACACCACGGCCAATAGATCACTAAACTCTGGGTGGTGTGAGCCTGTCATATGTGAGTGCAGGTGTGTGTGTGATGAGTGTATGACAACTGTGTAGAATTTGTGTGAGAGCAGGTGTCTGTGGGTCAAAATGCACTAAGGAGCTTCTTAGCAGGTGTCTTTTCACAGATGTGCACAGCTGTGCTGGTGTGAGCATTACTGGGGTAGGGCAGAGGGAGAATGGATATTGTGGTAGTGGTGCTGTCAAGACAAGCAATAGAGAGAAGAGAAATTGTGGGGTTGGAAGACCCATTTCAAGTTGTTGCTTGGAGTTCATCTGCAAACTGTTATTCCACTCTGTAATCAGTGGTGGATATATCTGTGTCCATCACCAGATAACTGCAGATAAAAAAAACCCTGTGTGCCAATCCCATGCCTAAAACCAGACTGGTGGGGAGGATGCCTGTGAGATCAAGATGTGCCTGAAGCTGCTTCAATTCAATATTAATTATACCATGAAGAGTTTGAAAATGATATGCTGTAATCCACATTTTTTGCAGTTATTTTCAGTCTGATTGTGTTTGTACAAAATAATTAAATAGCTGGATGAGGCTACAGAACTGTTTTTATGCTCAAACGAACAAATGGAAGCAACAATTGTTTAACTTGGCAACTATTATGTGGCAATAATGAATGTGAAAACAAAGATACAAGAAGAGGCATCATAATGGGAGCCCTTAATCCATCTGTTTGCCTGTTTGTTTAAGGGAGGTTGCTACATGGGCATAGGAAACCACAAAAGTTTAGCTGGAATATCTTGAAAAGGAGCAATATAATTTTTATTAGTTCATGTGAGGAAGGAGACTTAAGCCTAAACCCTGCAGCTGAATCCATGACGTAAATCATGTTGTATTAGAATGCAAAAGGGCACATTTATTAGTGCACTGCCCATCAAAATGTCATATTAGCAGATTTCAATCAGCTGTGGTGACAAGTGTATTGTCTAATTGTTTCCTCATACTCCCCCTGTCTGGTTGTTGCATCCATCTCTTGTCTTAAAATCTAAGTTTTTTAGTGTGGGGCCCATCTCTTTGTTATGTGCATGTATAGTGCCCAAGAGAATAGGGGCCCCAATCAGGGATCAGGAGCCTACACCCTACCACAATATAACTAATAAGAAATAATGAAGTGTTATAGTTCGGAACATACAAAGAAAGCATATTAGAGAAGCATTGCTGTTTATAGTTCAGGCTAACTTGTCACATTATTATGGCTGATATGACCCTAAAAGGAAGACTTTTAGGAAAAGTAACCTGTCATGCACATCATTTTGTAAAGCTGTCAGGAAAAACTGTATCAAATGGGTAAGCTATCATTTATTCCTTCATTTGATCTCAGCTAGACACGAGCAGAACCAATGCAATAAACCTTAATCAGATCTTTAGGATGGCCTCAATTATTTTGCTTTTTTATTTTATTTTAAGTTGTCACAAGTACACGGCAGTTAATAGCACTAGTAATGGTCTGGGTGTAACTACAGCTATCATGTATGGTCCATTTTTAAAGAGAACCTTTTGGTTTGACTATAGGGTGCACATGGGCAGCAAGAAGTTTAGTTAGGAACCTGCCCAAGCAGAACTGAGTTCCACTCACTGACATTTCCACACCAATTTGCTGCTGAAACTCTATTAACAATATGAAGCTTTGTTAGCAACATTCGAGGAACATAGGCCCCCAGTCCTGGAAACAGATCACTGAGGGTAGACCCTGACATAAGCTTAGAGTCTTATTGAAGTCAGTGGGGCTTTATATGGGTACAAAGGCCCACCCATATGGCTCCAATTGCAGGATTGGGACCTTAATGTTCACTCTCTTTGCATCCAACGAAGTGGGTATTCACCCACGAAAGCTTATGCTCCAATACGTCTGTTAGTCTATAAGGTGCCACAGGACTCTTTGTCGCTTCTACAGATCCAGACTAACACGGCTACCCCTCTGATACTCTCTTTGTATTGTTACTGATGGTACTGTATCTGCATCTCCTCGTCTCACTGGGGATTTGTGTGTGGGAGAAGCCAATGGATATTTTCCACTATGTGTTCTCTGTTTCCTGGTTCTATACATTCAATAACTACAGAGTCAGAGAAAATATATCCTCCCCGATACATTTTTTTCTATGTCTTGTGCTAACATTAGGAAAATATATTATATGGTACTGCTTTTTTTTAATCATAGTTTATAGCTTCAAGGCCCTTCTTTCCTGTTTTTTTTTTAACATGGAATTTCTAACATAGGGGGCTCCAAAGTTTCACACCATTCTGAAGTAATGGGTGGGTAGTTTTGTGTGATAGACTAAGTAGCATCCCAGATGACTCATATTTGTTAACCTATTATTATATGGAAATGTACAAGGAACGAATTTATGACTAATAAAGGAGTGACATCCTGTCTAGCAATCCAGACAAACACAAATCAGGATCCCATGAGGGAAATGCTCAAATAGTGTGAAAGAAGCTAACACTTCAATGTGGGAAAATATAATCTAAAAGTTTGTTGAACTGTATTTTTGGTGAGGATGAGAAGGAGGGTAGGGGGGAGTACATGTGTGAAAAGGGTTAGATTCTGGAAGGTGCTGGCTCCTATTAAGTGCTGAGCACCCTCAGCTCCCATTGAAGTCAGTGGGCATTGAAGGCATTCAGCACTAGACCTGGGCAACATTTTTCCTCCACAAAGTTTTTGCTGAAAAATGTGGCTTTGAGTCGACTTAAACACCTCTCAAATTTGTGTCACATTCACCAAATTACTTTGGTCAAAACCAAACAAATTCTGAAGCTGAAACAAAACACGATTTTTTTCAAAATTTGTAATGACTTTTTCTTTGTAAATTTACTTCAGTTTCATTTTAAAAAAAGCTTTTACAATATTGCATTTCAGGCTGAAGGACACATTTCAGTTGACCTGGAATTACTTTTTTTTTCCAAAATGGAAAATTAATACAAAAATTGGTTATTTGCGCAGCTCTGATCTGCACCTCACAGGACTGAACCCAAATAGCACCATTTGTCTATAGATCTCAAAGTATTTTAGAATGGAATACAAGTTTCACTGTCCCCAGATGGGGATTCTGTGGCACAGACAGGTGAAGTGACTTTCTCAAGGTCTCCCAGCAGGTCAGTGGCAGAGATAAGGACAAGTTACGTCTCTTGTGAGACAAATGCTATGTTCCCGGCTGCACTGTCTCCTAGAAGGAATAGTTGCTTTCATCAAATGTGTGTTCCCAGAAACCCTAAAATAATTATAATGAAATATTAATAGCAATAGCAACTTTTTCCCCTTTAAATGTTTTGTACATGGAAAAACATAAGAACATAAGAAGGCCATACTGGTTCAGACCAAAGGTCCATCTAGCCCAGTATCTTGTCTTCTGACAGTGGCCAATGCCAGGTGCTCCAGAGGGACTGAACAAAACAGGTAATCATCAAGTAATCTATCCCATCTCCCATTCCCAGCTTCTGGCAAACAGGGGCTGGGGACACCATCCCTGACCATCCTGACTAATAGCCATTGATGGACCTATCTTCCATGAACTTATCTAGTTCTTTTTTGAACCCTGATAGAGTCTTGGCCTTTACAACAGCCTCTGGCAAGGAGTTCCACAGGTTGACTGTGCGTTGTGTGAAAAAATACTTATTTTGTTTGTTTTAAACCTGCTGCCTATTAATTTCATTTGGTGACCCCTTGTTCTTGTGTTATGAGAAGGAGTAAATTACACTTCCTTATTTACTTTCACCACACCAGTCATGATTTTATTAACCTCTCTCATATCCCCCCTTAGCAGTCTCTTTTCCAAGCTGAAAAGTCCCAGTCTTATTAATCCCTCCTCATATGGAAGCTGTTCCATCCCTTTTTTGAGATGGGGCGACCACATCTGCACGCAGTATTCAAGATGTGGGAGTACCATGGATTTATATAGATGCAATGTGATATTTTCTGTTTTATTATCTATCCCTTTCTTAATGATTCCCAACATTCTGTTCACATTTTTGACTGCCGTTGCGCATTGAGCGGATGTTTTCAGAGAACTATCCACGATGACTCCAAGATTTCTTTCTTGAGTGGTAACAGCTAATTTAGACCCCATCATTTTATATTTATAGTTGGGACTATGTTTTCCAACGTACATTACTTTGCATTTATCAACATTGGATGTCATCTGCCATTTTGTTGCCCAGTCACCCACTTTTGCAAGGGTCACACAACCTCATCCACTAATTTCTGCATTAAGCCAGCAACTTCTGTTTGAGCAACAGAATCTATTTTCAAATGCCTGCAGCTTTTGGGATAAGGGACCAGATTTTCAAAGATATTTAGGCACCAAAAGATGCAAATAGGTACCTAGTGGGATTTGCAAAAGCACCTAAGTAGACTAGGAACCTAACTCCCAACTAACTTTACATGACAAATTCATACTGCTGACTCTTAAAAAATGTATTATCCTCCATTAGTCTGATCGTAAAAGCTCTGAACTCAGATTGACTTTGGGGGGAACTGAGGAAACTCAGTATCTCATGGCAGGCACCTGGGCCCAGATCCACAAAGGTGCCTAAGTCCCAGTTTCAGCTCCACCGTGATTCACAAATCTCCCGCTGAACCCTGTAGGTACCTAAACTTGCTTGGTGCCTACATTTTCAAAACAAAAGTATCCTTGGTGCCTATATTCTGCCTATGAACAGACACACTGCTGTCTTGCTTTAGGTATCTGGATGCCTATCTCCAGTGGAAGTCCCAGGGTGATTCACAAACCAGAGGAAGCTAGGCATTCAGCCCCCATCCTTTATGGGGGCTGGAGTGGGCAAATAAGATGCAGAATGCCTTGTAATAAACCAATCCCACCCAGTGAACAAATTTCAGCCTGTGGTTATTTAGGAAAGTTCTGTGTAACCGTCCAGTTCCTTCAGATATCCACTACTTCAATGGCAGAAAGGTGGGCCTCAAAAAGAGGGAAAACGTGAAGCAAATCTTGCGGAAATGGCTTCAGTCTCTACCTCTGGGATTAGGGTGACCAGATGTCCCGATTTTATAGGGACAGTCCCGATATTTGGGGCTTTTTTTAATATGGGCTCCTATTACCCCCTCACCCCCTGTCCCAATTTTTCACACTTGCTGTCTGGTCACCCTATCTGGGATAGATGACTAGATTACACTACACAATGTGGGCATCCAGGAAATCCCTGCTGATAACTGATTGCCGAGTCAATCGATTAGTTCACTCTACTTCTAAAACACATCTGTTCTAGTTGTCAGAGAAAATCTAAATATGTTTTACAACAGTCGTCAAAGCAGATTAGTCACAAATAAGAATGAAGGAACTGGTTGGTAATCTAGGTGAAGATTCACAAGGCCTTAATTGTATGAAAGGTTATTGTGTCTTTTCCCTTCCAGAAGCACACAACTATGTTACCACTTTAATTACTCCTACTTTAGATGGAGTTTATATTAAACTTTCTATGAAGTCTGCATTCATATAGGCTATTTTCTCATACCTTTTGGTATATGCTGCATCCCTTCCTCTTGCACTTAGCAGAATGGGCCCTGATCATGATTAAGGATTCTGAGTGCTACTGCTATAATTCCACGTCTTCTCTGGGCTTTTCTACAATATTTTCCCTGAAAATACACTGGAATCTCAATATAGCCACGGTGGGGTGACTGGGTTGCGCGAAGGCTCATCAATGCTACCACACTATTGAGTCTAGAAGGAAAGAGAGACAATTACTTTTGATTTGTTTCCTTCTGTAATCGTAGATTGTAGGCTAAAAAGTAATTTCAAAACTAAACCAGAATTAAAAGGTAAATTTTTCTGCCAATGGTAATTGAATTACATTTTCCCCCGATACAGATTCCATCTGAAATTGTCAGGACATACATTACACAGCGGAAATTACCTAAATCAAGAGTGAATGATTAGGATTAGCTTGTTTATTCATTTTATGATGTTGTCAAGACTGGCCAATGTTCTCAATCCAAAATAATGTGATAGTGCTGTGTCACCTGACTCCACTCATTCATAATTATATGGATAAACAGGAACAACTGACTCCTGTCATATCAACCAAGGTCGCTGTCTGGAATTTAAATTGCATTGTCCAGATATTCATTTAAATGCATTTATTTGGGTGTGTTTGAATCCAGAAATTCAATAATTGAAAAAAATACCAGAAATTATAGCACAAAGGAAATCACATGCATCACTTATACAAAAAGTTGAGGTGTCTATAGTCTATAAGTACCTACATGAGGAAGAGATTTCTGATAGCAGATGACTTTTCAGTCTAGCTGGGAAAAAAACCATAATGCGAGCCAATGGTTGGAAGCTGAAGTTTGATAAATTCATATTGGAAATCAGATGCAAGTTTTTAATACTGAAGGTAATTAACCATGAGAACAACTTACATAGGAACATAGTAGATTCTCTATCACTCAACATCTTAATATCAAGACCGGATGTTTTTCTAAAATAGATTCTGTCGCTCAAACAGAAGTTGTTGGCTTAATGCAGAAATTAGTGGGAGAGGTTGTGTGGCTCTTGCTATGCAGAAGGTCAGACTAGATTCTGGTCTTAAAAATGTATTAATCAAGGTGGACTTTTATTTCAGGCTTTATTTTTATAATCTCCACCCCCACTACAATGACCACCATACCACTACCAACCCATTAAACCATGCCAGAGAGTTACAGTACTTGAAGCGCTATCAAGTGTTGAGAATAGAATCTGGCCCTTGGTTTGTTTGCTGAAATGCTATTAGGCTTGTTTCCAGCACAAACCCAAGTTGTAGCTGCTGCTACCACTCATTCAGATTCTAGCTAGACCAGGGGTCGGCAACCTTTGGCATCCGGCCCATCAGGTTAATCCGCTGACAGGCCGTGAGACATTTTGTTTACGTTGACCGTCCACAAGCACAGTCCCCCGCATCTCCCAGTGGTTGGGAACAGTGAATCGTGGCCACTGGGAGATGCGGGGGGCGGGGGGAGGTGCATGCCTGCGGACAGTCAACATAAACGAAATGTCTCGCAGCCCATCAGCGGATTACCCTGAGCTAGACTAACGGAGAGAGCATTGCTGGTCTCTTTCAACTTGTTCAGAAGTTTGTGGTCTGTCAATAAAGCAAAGTACTAGCCCACAGAATTCCCACTATCCATTTATCAGATCCCACTGAATGAAGCTTATAACCAGTTCCTGTTCAATATTCTTAGGTCTTCTGGGGCCTAGGCCACAACCAGAAATGCGCTGCAGCTGCTTTGTTGTTCTGGTAATATGAAACAGTAGTAAAACCAATTTATGGTGGCTTTTGATGACTGGAGTGATGGAAAGGAACCAGAGTTCATTCCTGATGCAACCTCCTACTCTTCTTACTTGTAGAATAGAGAAGTTAATTAGTGATTTGGGTACAAGAGGAACAAGGACATGTTGTTGTATACCTTTAGATTCAATATCTGAACTCTTATTGTTGTGTTATCATCATCATAAGTTGCCCTAGTATCCTGTATACCAAAGCATCTTATGTTTGCCGGATGTCATTTGGTGGATTGTGCTAGCTGTTAGCAGTGGCAATCACTCCAGAAATAATCTGACCACAGAGGAGAAATTCTGAATAATTTTATAGAAATGTTCAATGAACAGATCTGGCATAGGATCTAAAATGTTATTAATTAAGGAATTCAATTAGCAGCAATATATACTAATTGCCTGGTTATTATTACTGATGCCTGTAAACAGTATAATTGCTGAAAGTCATGTGCTGTGCCATACTGAGTCATAATATTTAGAAGTATAAATAAAACTAAATACAGGGGCAACATTATTACTGGAAGGGGCCTGATTAGCTGTAAAGAAAAGGAACCATAATTATTAAGCAGCAGGAACAACAAAAAGGGCTGCAGTTGAGATGGTTGCAAATGTGTTACTGCCACAAGACAAGATGTTATCATTCAAATTAATTGACAGGCACTGCAAGCTAATAATTGGACTTTATTCAAAATTCTAATGCCATGTAGTCAGTTTCCTACAGAATGGTTCAATGGAGGGAAGTTCATTTAATATTGCCCAGTCTTTTTAACCCAGTGTCCTTTTTAAGATGGTATTCCTCTCTGTTATATTGGTGTAACTAACATAATATGAAAACAAGAAAAATACCTGTGGCACCTTAGAGACTAACAAATTTATTTCAGCATAAGCTTTCGTGGGTTAAGAACCCACTTCATCGGATGCATGGAATGGAACATACAGTGAATATTGGAATGGAACTATATGTTCCATTCCATGCATCCGATGAAGTGGGTTCTTAACCCACGAAAGCTTATGCTGAAATAAATTTGTTAGTCTCTAAGGTGCCACAGGTATTTTTCTTGTTTTCTTTTTGCTGACACAGCCTAACACGGCTACTACACTGAAACCTAACATAATATGGACCTTAACTGGTCTTCATGCAAGTTTCTTATAGTGATAGCTTTGATCTATGTTGCAAATTCCTGAATTGGTGCTGGAGCACTAGACAAATGACAATTACATTGGTAGTTACCTTTGTACTACAGGGGTTAGTATTTAAAACCTAGGGTCAGATCCTGAGTTGATATATGTCAGTTTAACTCTGTTGAGGCCAAGAACAGTAAGTGGAGGCTGAAAGTAGCTGACAGAGCTACACTGATTTGCATTATCTGAGGATCTGGGTCTAAATATTCATTGCTTCATGTAGCTGCAGTAATCGATGTTACCTTACTATACTTAAAATTGTAGGTATCACAATCACTATGGGGAGGCAAAGATGGAGTTTTTAATGGTGCCCACTTTATTTCACTAACCTCAGTGCTACAAATCTAAGTTTCCAAGGACAGACTAACCTGGCAAGATGTGGGAAGTTTGCGGGCATTTCTGGGGTTTTGTGTTTATACAAAATTTTACCATGTTGTGAGACCCCGTTACAACAAGGTAATTCAATGGACAGTTGTATTAGGTTTATAACATCTCTGAAACTATTGCCACTATATTTATATATTTTAACAGTATCCTCTACATGGTTAATTTGACAGACCTTAGTAGACGTGACCGAGGACTACTAAACCCACATGTGTGACCACAGTCCATGCTACTATAACCAGACAATGTCAAAGCTGAAAAACTTTATATTGTTTCATCAAATCTTGATGTATTTGCATTTTGTTGAATCTTTAATTTGATTCAATAGCAAGTTCAACATACCTTGTTGGGTTCCATGTCACCTGATAGTTCTATAACAGGGGTCAGCAACCTTCAGCACACAGCCAATCAGGGTAATCTGCTGACAAGCTGCGAGACATTTTGTTTGCGTTGACTGTTCGCGGGCACGGTCCCCTGCAGTTCCTACGGTTCCCCATTCCCAGCCAATGGGAGCTGCAGAGGGCCGTGCCTGCAGATGGTCAACATAAACAAAATGTCTCGTGGCCTGCCAGCAGATTACCCTAATGGGCCACGTGCCGAAGGTTGCCGATGCCTGAATTAGAGTGAATGTTCCTTTGATTCCTTTTATTACTCCTGTTGCTATGTCCTTGTGATAGAGCAGTGGTGTAAAAGCCATAGCATATTCTTTTTCTGACTGCCTGGTCCATGCTAACACTCATCTCTGCAAAAATAATCATTTCCCAGCATACTCTTCTGGGCCTGGCCCTTTAAATTTGTCAGAGTTAAGCAATTGCAACTCCACAATGGCCATTTGGAAGCTGTCTTCTGCCTGGGGTAGCTTCCTATCTTCCAGCTGATAAGCACCTGATTTGTTCCCCCAACTTTCCCTTTCTTATTGCTGAAGAGATGATACATTCCTGTGTCCTCCATTCCTCTACCTCTTTGAACCATCTGCAAATAGCTGTGCATGTTTATTATACAAACCCTCCCCCTTGTTCATCTATCATCTTTTTGGCCAAGCAATATGTAGCTTTTAAAAATCTTTCTTCCTAAATCTGTGCTTTTTCTGGGAATCATCAAATATAACTAACCTTAAAACAGAATGTCAAGTATCAGAGGAGTAGCCGTGTTAGTCTGGATCTGTATATTTCCACTGCATGCATCCGACGAAGTGGGTATTCACCCACGAAAGCTTATGCTCCAATACATCTGTTAGTCTATACGGTGCCATAGGACTCTTTGCCACTTAAAAAGAATGACAGTTGAACAAAAAGGAGAGTAAGTATAAGAAATTAAATTTAGTAGAACTCTGTTGGCCTACTAATCAGCGCCTTAGTCTTTTAAAAGACGTAAAAAGGTCTGTTGCAAGGACTGAGGACATTGAATGACCAATGTTTAACCACTTTATCTAGACTCTGAAGGCATGTCAGCTGCAGTGTGAGAAGAACACTATGGGTGTGGTCTCCCCAATGCAAACTTAATAGAGGAATCTGAGCTTTTTTATTCCGTCTGTGGCTGTGTGGAAACATTCCCGTTCAAGCCTTTTAGATGTAACTCCAGTCAATGCGATTCTGTTGATTCCATGTTCACAATTTTGAGCATTAATCATGTAGAAAAAAGGGTAGCCATCTCATTTGACCTCTGTGGTGCTACTGGGTATGAAATGTGAAGGTAGTAATTCCAGATGCAGCAAGGCAGCTGATTTCACAGCCTTCATGCCTCATATTCATTTTAAGATATGCCATTCATTTTGTTGTTCCTGATAAGTCCTCTGGTACCTGGTTTTGATTTTTTCCTCTTCTGCCTGGCTAGGTCTGTTACTGTTCCAGAGATTCCAGTAAATTATGACTAGATTTTAGATCTGCAAGTGCATACAAACTCCCTAATTCCTAATGGTTTACAAGATAGCAGGTGGCTTTTGCCAACTAACCTTCATGGACATTTGAACTTGTGTCGCTCCATTGCAACTTGCAGGATGACCTAAGATACATCCCACAGAGGCCCAGGTAAACCACAGGACAGAATGTGCTTGAATTTAGCCCAGTTTATTCAAGCAGGAATAATAAAGTGGGAGTGAGTAGTTTGCTAATGACTGTTTTATTGATCTCTTGTGTTCCAGCAATTTAGTTATTCACTGTATTAGAAGCTAATTATTTTCCTGTTGCACTTAAAATGCTAATGAAATATGGACAGTTTGCAAGTAAATTGGTTGCATGCATCATGGTGACAGCACAAGACAAAGCACCAATCTATTTAGCCATCAGTTCCACAGGGCTCTGGCCTGAATTTTGTAAAAACTAATTTGAATGCCTTTTTCCCTTGCTCTATTCACATAAATCATTTTATGCCAATACAATATGCTTGAAGTGTGATGGATATGCCAGGAGGGATACACAGTCATGCAGACTACTGGTGACTTTCAAATTAACACTGATTTTGATTTTTGCCTTGATTCTTTCTTTTAGTATCCTTGAAGCAGCCAATGAGAAAATGTTTCTTGGAGGTTTACAGAGGCAGTAATATTAAATGAAAAACTGTGTATGCCTGAAACTCAACAGTATTATTGCTGTCATTTTGACACAGAATTATGCTGATATAATGATGCATGCTGTTACTGTTATCTATTAGATTGCCCTTCAGATTCATTGCCAGCTGTCTTGGACTCTAACCTTTTCTGTGCTTCTAATGATATTTAGCTCAAATGGTTGAAACCCTTCTACATCTTGGAAAGTTTGGGGAAGTTAGATGTGTAGCATTAAGGTCAGCACCATTTAAAAACTCAGTCTTTGCCTCTTCACAGTGATTGTGATACTACTGGTGTGAATATAGAAAGATCCCACTGGTAATTGTAGGTATGTGAAGCTGTGAATATTCAGGGCTGGATCCTCAGTTTAAATCAACATAGCTCCACTAGCTATCTTCTATTTTCAAAGGGCTGCACAAGCATTAATGAATTAATTTTAACATAGACAAGCAAGCCTACATTTCAGAAATGAGCAGTGATTTTAAGTGCTGAACTCTGAGATCTTAAGGGGTCTGATTTTTAGAAAGTGCTGAGCACTATGCCTCTGAAAATCGGGCCCCTTTAAGGTGTCTCAGGTTGGACATCCCAAAATCCACCAGTTACTTTTGAAAGTTTAGGTGACAGTGCATCTTTATGGAACAGGTATTTGTATTTTTTTTGCTGAGTCCCAAACAGAAGAAACTGCATTTGTGCATAGCCTTGCCAGTTATGTCTGGTCTGGTGTGGCATGAAAAGTGTTAATGGTACAAACAAACCCTAAGGCTAAAGTAACTGAACTGAGAAGAGCATTAACTGTACAATGCCAAACATCATTTGGAGCCTGTGGGGTTGAGAAGTGGCACTTAGTCATTTATCCAGGAGAACATAGGGAGGGCAGATTGAAAAAGTGTTCAAAATGTATAAAGCTATCACTGTCTATGCTATTTATGATAATCTTGTCCTTTCTAAGGTGCACAAAGCTGTCAGTGACACTTCATAAAATATGCCTCTCTGTGTCTTAAGTAAGCAAGGCTAGACAATATTGAGCAGTCTTAAAGATGTTTCTTTCTTGCCTTGCTAAAAGCAATCGCAAAAATCCCTTTGAATTCTGTTGTTGAACAAAAAAACAAAACAAAAAAAAGGGGGGAGGGAGAATTCATACATGAGTGACATCCGCTCAAATGGTTTTACTAGCTTCAAGCAATATGATGTCAAAACAGCAAAATCATATTACTCTAATATAAGAGTTATTTGCCTGCAGAGGCTTCCTGAAAATAATATCAATCCTGGCTATAATATTTTTAACTTCTCTGCCTGTGGTTTTCCTCATCCAGTTCCTTCTAATTCCTGGGAGAGCCTGGAATTTTTGAATTAGTCTTCTCTTAGTGTCCACAAGTATTTAATAATGCAGGGGCTATGTTAACATGACTCCAGTAGCAATGCTACTCACATCACAACCTTAGTGAAGAGAGATAATCCTGTAGAGAAAAGTCCTACATCTATTGAATGCCACTTTCCACATTTGGGGATTTCATAATCCAAGTGAATCAGCTGGACAAACTCTTCTGCCTCTCTTCATGAATATTGATACTGGTGACTTGACTGAATCTATAATTGGTTGTTAAATGTTAGTGTTTGTTAAAGATTATTCATACCGGGGGGTGGAAAGGGAGGAAATGTGTACTGTTTCTTTAAAAGTGTAGTTGGAAGCTAGACAAAGAGGAAATGGGAAGGTTCTAGGCAGAGGCTGTAATATGAAGCAGACAGAGTGTAAGGGGTAGGTTTAGGGATGATGACTTTCCTTATTCTAATAATTTTCATTGTTCAGTATTAGAAGAAAGTGACTTTCTGTGATTGCTTATGATTATTACTATTCCCTATTAAAAACAATGTGCTAAAGAAACTGGATCCGAGCCCTCTTCTCCTTTGTTTCACCTTGAATCCCAACAGCTGCTCGCATACGGTTGAGATGGGGTGTAATATGAATTTAAACGGAAGAGAAGAAAATTCGTCAATGCTGGAATGTTAGTGAATCCCTTAGTTCTTTGCTGCCAAGGTATAATTTCCAGCTATGAAAAAAAATTTTTTTTTCACCCCTCTTATAGAATCATATTATCATAGAATCTCAGGGTTGGAAGGAATCTCAGGAGGTCATCTAGTCCAACCCCCTGCTCAAAGCAGGACCCACCCAGACTAAATCATCCCAGCCAGGGCTTTGTCAAGCCTGACCTTAAAAACCTCTAAGGAAGGAGATTCCACCACCTCCCTAGGTAACCCATTCCAGTTCTTCACCACCCTACGAGTGAAAAAGTTTTTCCTAATATCCAACCTAAACCTCCCCCTCTGCAACTTGAAACCATTACTCCTTGTTCTGTCATCTTCTACGACTGAGAACAGTCTAGATCCATCCTCTTTGGAACCCCCTTTCAGGTAGTTGAAAGTAGCTATCAAATCCCCCCTCATTCTTCTCTTCTGCAGGCCAAACAATCCCAGTTCCCTCAGCCTCTCCTCATAAGTCATGTGCTCCAGTCCCCTAATCATTTCTGTTGCCCTCCGTTGGACTCCTTCCAATTTATCCACATCCTTCTTGTAGTGTGGGGCCCAAAACTGGACACAGTACTCCAAATGAGGCCTCACCAGTGCCAATCACGTCCCTCGATCTGCTGGAAATGCCCCTACTTATACAACAAGGGCACACTGTTGGCTCATATTCAGCTTTTTGTCCACTGTAACTCCTAGGTCCTTTTCTGCAGAACTGCTGCCCAGCCATTCAGTCCCTAATCTGTAGCAGTGCATGGGATTCTTCCGTCCTAAGTGCAGGACTCTGCACTTCTCCTTGTTGAACCTCATCCTATTTCTTTTGGCCCAATCCTCTAATTTGTCTAGGTCCCTCTGTATCCTATCCCTACCCTCCAGTGTATCAACCACTCCTCCCAGTTTAGTGTCATCTGCAAACTTGCTAAGGGTGCAGTCCACACCATCCTCCAGATCGTTAATGAAGATATTGAACAAAACCGGCCCCAGCACCGACCCTTGGGGCACTCCACTTGATACCGGCTGGCAACTAGACATGGAGCCATTGATCACTACCTATTGAGCCCGTCCATCTAGTCAGTTTTCTATTCACCTTACAGTCCATTCATCCAGCCCATACTTCTTTAACTTGCTGGCAAGAATACTGTGGGAGACTGTATCAAAAGCTTTGCTAAAGTCAAGAAATAGCACATCCACTGCTTTCGGCTCATCCACAGAGCCAGTTATCTCATCATAGAAGACAATTAGGTTAGTCAGGCATGACTTGCCCTTGGTGAATCCATGCTGACTGTTCCTGACCACTTTCCTCTCCTTTGTGGGGGAGGGATAGCTCAGTGGTTTGAGCACTGGTTTGCTAAAACCCAGGATTGTGAGTTTAATCCTTGAGGGGGCCATTTAGGGATCTGGGGCAAAAATCTGTCAGGCGATTGTACTTGGTCCTGCTAGTGAAGGCAGGCGACTGGACTCAATGACCTTTCAAGGTCCTTTGAGTTCTAGGAGATAGGCATATCTCCGTTTATAATTATGAGTGTTTCAGAATTGATTCCTTGAGGACCTGTTCCATGATTTTTCCAGGGACTGAGGTGAGACTGACTGGCCTGTAGTTCCCCGGATCTTCCTCCTTCCCTTTTTAAAAGATGGGCACTACATTAGCAAGATCCAGCTCTGGAAGAACCCAGCCATCTTTCATTGCCCCGCATTCATCTTGCAAAACCTTCTCTGAGAGCAAGTTCACATGGAGTTTCCATCTCTAAGAACACAAAAAAGTCAAAGAAAAACATATCCCTTCACATGCCCTCCCACTACATAATTATATTAAATAATTAATAGAAGGACTGTACCTAGGCCTTAGTGTCTATTTTAACTGCAGAAGCATAAAGCATTGTAACCAACTTTCCAGCTTGCAGGCTTTCCCCAAGAAACTTTGCACTGTCCTCAGTGTACTAGAACACTAATATTGTTTCAAGTCCCTCACTGAACTGGCATCTCAACCTGACCTTAGCAAGTTCTTGAGTTCGTGTTGAATTCTTGTGGTGGTACATACGCACAATGGAATAGTTGTATATTGTAGCATACACTGTAGCATTATTAATTTATCATCTCTAGCTACTGTGACCTTTTTTATTACCTCTTTTTTGGAAGACCTGGCTTCATCCCCTTTCTGGAACAAAATAAACTGTCCATACAATTCAAGCACTGCTGTGCAGAATGCAGGTTTGGCTGGATTCAGTGTTAAATTATCAGCTGCCAGACAAAGGCTGCTGTGAAAGCTTGATTGTGCTCTGTAAGAGTTTGGGCAAAGACTAGAGTGTTATCACTGAAGATGACTGTGTTGCAAATGTGCTGAATTGCTCTTCTGATTATGGAAAATTTCAGAAGCTGAGCATATGGCATTCATTAATCTTTTGCACCATCTCAGGGTTACATACCTGCATAGAAAGTGCTAGCAAGTAGCATAGTTCTGATGTATGTTCTAGCTAAGGGAAGCATATATTATAAAGCAAACTTGGAAAAGGGGCTTTTTGGGTGAATACTGAAAACTGTTTACAATAAAAATCTCTATCTTTCTCTCCACCGCTGAATAGGGAAGTTGAATTTTCAAGGCATTGTGACCTCTTTCAACACTTCCATTTTAGGAATTAGCAGCTAAATAGTGGGGGATGTACTGATATGCCACAGCTTTAAATGACACAAGCTGCTACACCACTGCTCATTTGTTATGACAGAGACCGGGTAATAAAAGACAGGCAACATCTTGTCTGTTCAAAGTTGGAATTACCCAAATCTACAGTTTCTTTCAAAGCCACCACAAAAAAACCTTCATCTCATAATTATACTCATTGCAGAACAAAACACTTGTTAATTTCTGTGGATGCTAAAACAGCAGGCTGTTAATCATACTGCTGTTGGCAAAGGATCATTTGTGTTGCTGAATTGTTGTGATGTATTTGATGAAATGCCATTACAGGATGGCTTATATCTTGCCTAAACAGCTGAAGATTAGAATTATGGACCACAAAAGGTGTATTAGGAGACATGATAGGAACTCACTTTGGGCCACGCTGAAGTTTTTATAAGATGTATGTTATGTATACTGAACACTAAGCCTGTTTTTGCTTTCACATGCATCGGCGTAAATCAGAAGTACATAAGAACCAAAGGGTCATACCAAAGGTCCCTCAAACCCAGTATCCTGTCCTCTGACACTAGCCAATGGCAGGTGCCCCAAAGGGAATGAACAGACTGGTTATCATCAAGTGATCCATTCCCTGTCACCCAATCCCAGCTTCTGGCAAACAGAGGCTAGGGACACCATTCCTGCCCATCCTGGCTAATAGCCATTGATGGACCTATCTTCCATGAATCTATCCAGCTCCCTTTTGAACCCGTTATAGTCCTGGCCTTCACAATACCCTCTGGCAAGGAGTTCCAGAGGTTGACAGTGCATTGCGTAAAAAAATACTTTGTGTTTGTTTTAAACCTGCTACCTATTAATTTCATTTGGTGGCCCCTTGTTCTTGTATTATGAGAAGGAGTAAATAACACTTCCTTATTTACTTTCTCTATACAACTCATGATTTTATAGACCTCTATCATATCCACCCTTAGCGCCTCTTTTCCAAGCTGAAAAGTCCCAGTCTTATTAATCTCTCCTCATACGGAAGCCATTCTATACCCCTAATCATTTTTGTTGCCCTTTTCTGAATGTTTTCCAATTCCACTATATCTTTTTTGAGATGGAGCGACCACATCTGCACACAGTATTCAAGCTGTGGGTGTACCATGGATTTATATAGAGGCAATATGATATTTTCTGTTTTATTATCTGGCCCTTTCTTGATGATTCCCAACATTCTGTTCGCTTTTTTGACTGCCCCTGCACATTGATGGGATGATTTCAGAGAACTATCCACAATGACTCCAAGATCTCTTTCTTGAGTGGTAACAGCTAATTTAGACCCCATCATTGTATATGTATAGTTAGGATTACGTTTTCCAATGTGCATTACTTTGTATTTATTAACATTAAATTTCATCTGCCATTTTGTTGCCCAGTCACCCAGTTTTCTGAGATCCTTCTGTAGTTCTTAGCAGTCTCTCTGGGACTTACCTATCTTGAATAGTTTTGTATTATCTGCAAATTTTGCCACCTCACTGTTTATCCTTTTTCCAGATCATTTATGAATATGTTAAATAGGACTGGGCCCAGTACAGATCCCTGGGGGACACCACTATTTACCTCTCTCCATTCTGAAAACTGACCATTTATTCCTACCCTTTGTTTCCTATCTTTTAACCAGTTACCAATCCATGAGAGAACCTTCCCTCTTATCCCATGACTGCTTATTTTGCTTAAGAGCCTTTGGTGAGGAACCTTGTCAAAGGCTTTCTGAAAATCTAAGTACACTACATCTACTGGATCTCCTTTGTCCACATGCTTGTTGACCCCCTCAAAGAATTCTAGTAGATTGTTGAGGCATGATTTCCCTTTACAAAATCTGTTGATTTTTTCCCAACAAATTATGTTCATTTATGTGTGTGACAGTTTTGTTCTTTATGATAGTTTCAATCAATTTGCTTGGTACTGAAGAGAGGCTTACTGGCCTATAGTTGTCAGGGTTACCTCTGGAGCCCTTTTTAAACATTGGTGTCACATTAGCTATCCTCCAGTCATTTGGTACAGAAGCTGATTTAAATGATAGGTTACAGATGAAAGTTAGTAGTCCTGTAATTTCACATTTGAATTCCTTCAGAACTCTTGGGTGACTACCATCAGGTCCTGGAGACTTATTATTGTTTAGTTTATTAATTTGTTCCGAAACCTCCTCTAATGACACCTCAATTTGGGACAGTTCCTCAGATCTGTCACCCCAAAAAAATGGCTCAGGTTTGGGACTCTCCCTCACATCCTCAACAGTTTCTCTGTAATGGCCTTATCATCTTTGAGTGCTCCTTTAGCATCTCGATTGTCCAGTGGCCCCACTGGTTGTTTAGCAGGCTTTCTGCTTCTGATGTATTTTTTTAAAAATTGCTATTAATTTTGGAGTCTTTGACTAGCTGTTCTTCAAATTCTTTTTTGGTCTTTCTAATTATATTTTTACACTTCATTTGCCAGAGTTTATGCTCTTTTCTATTTTCCTCATTAGGATTTATCTTCCACTTTTTAAAGGATGCCTTTTTGCCTCTCACTGATTCTTTTATTTTGTTGTTTTAACCACGGTGGCTCTTTTTTGGGTTAGGATTACTCCAATGACTGAATTTAATCAGTGTTTATTGTAGTGTAACAGAGCAGAGGTTGGTCCATGGGCCTTAACTGTAGGTAAAACCAATAATCCTTGGGAAATGTGACCACAAATATTTCTCATTTCCTTCTTTATGAATGTCTTTGCCTTTCATTTGGAGTTTTCTATTGTTTTGTGTTCTCATGCATTCCCATATTGAAGTGGGTTAGGACTGTGTTGAATTTCTCTTTTTTCACATGTTAAAGATTCCATTATGAGTTGAATCTGCTGCTCTCCACAAACAAACATGAATTACTTTGTGTTGTTATTCTTGACATTTGGTCAGTCCCATTGCTCTAAGCAACATTTTATTTCAGAAACTGTCAAGAAATATGTGTCGGAACATTTTCTCCTGTATGTGGAAGAGGAGGAATAAGAGGGGGAAGTGGGTGATATTCTTTATAATTTAAAAGACCCTTGGGTCACTACCAGGGTTCCCTCCCCACTCTAAACTCTAGGGTAAAGACGTGGGGACCCGCATGAAGAGCTCCTAAGCTTATTTTTGCCAGCTTAGGTTAAAACCCCCAAGGTACAAAATTCCCTGCACCCTCAGAAATGCTTCTTCCACTGCCACCATCAAGTGTTCTAAACAGGAATCCAGGAAAGGGGACCACTTGAAGTCCCTTCCCCCCAAAATATCCTCTCAAACCTGTACCCCCGCTTCCTGGGAAGCTTGAGAATAATCTCCTAACCAGTTGGTTACACAGTGATCTAAAAAAACCCACCCCCGGGGTTTTTAACACCATAGAAAACAGTCAGCTTCTTAAAAGAAGGATTTTATTAAAACAAAGAAGGTAAAATCAGCACTGTAAAATCAGGATGGTAACTAATTTACAGGATACTCAATTTCCAAACTCAGAGAGATTCCCCCTCTGGACAAACCCTTAAAGTTACAGGGAAAAAAAAGGAATAACCCCTCCCTCTTAACACGGGGAACACACACCAAGCAAAATAAACAGAAATCTACTCGCTATGCTGACTAGACTTACTTTAGAGAAGTGAGGATTTGATGAAAAGATGACTGGTTCCTTTTTACTCCAAGATCACTCTGAGTCTGACAAAGACCCACACACAAAGCTTTCCCCCTCTCAAGATTTGAAAGTATCTTGTCCCCCCATTGGTCAGATGCCAGCCAGGTCAGGTGTCAGTCTGGCTACCTGCATTTCTTAACCCTTTACTGGTAAGAGGATTTTATCTGCCTCAGACCCTCTCCCCCTTCCCTTTATATTTATGACAGTCACTGATAGGAATTATGGTCCTAAACTGGCTAGAACTCTGATTCATAGATTTTTAAAGCTAGGGGGACCATAACATCATCTAGTCTGACCTGTTGCAGAACACAGGCCCTTACATTGCACTCAGCTACCCCTGTTTTGAGCCTGATAACTGGTGCTTAACTAAAGCCTGTCTCCCAGAAGGGCATCTACTCTTGATCTGAAGACATCAATAGCTGGAGAATGCACCACGTCCTTTGTTTGTGCTAATGGTTTATCACCTTTACTGTTTAAAATACATGCCTTATTTCTAATCTAAAACAGTGCATGCTTGTGCAGTTTCCTGCCCATTTCACCGAGCTCCTGGATTCTGAACACTCCCTCTTACCATTGTGGAGGGGCCTGGAAGCTACTAGTACCGTGCGCTATAACTAGCCCTTCTGGATCCACCTGCATGTGGGAAGATGGGATGGAGAAGAGACTGGCCAAGTATTTGAGAATTCACTGTGGACCTCCAAAACAGGGTTTCTGGGTAGGGGCTCAGGAAGGCTCCTTTACTTTATCTTTTGAATATTATGCAGTGATTGAAAATTCAGAGTGATCAGAAGGCTTTGGGGCAGGAGCTGAAAGTGGGAACTGCTTGGCACCTTTTCTGTCTCCCCAGCTTTCAGTCAGTAGGGAAGATGTCAACCACTGCCTCCTTTCCTGCTGACACACCTCCTCCCCCAGTATATGCTGGTTAAAGAGGCAGAGCTATAGACCCTGCCTCTGGGAATGGGGCTGAGTGTCTGTGAAGCAGCCTTGCAGCCACAGACCACATAGCCCAGGCTTTGATTAATGCTTAGGGGCTATGGAACATGGCATGGCTCAGTAAGATTGTCCCAAGTCATTGCAAATTTGAGCAATTCTGAAATTGTGCAATTAACATTTTGCTAACTGGTGGAGACCAAAATGTCACCAGCAAAGATTTGCAACGAAAGTTTGCCCACGTCCAGAAAAGGGGGAAAGAGGTGGGTTTTTTTCATCTTAGAAAATCTGATTCCATGGCAAACCCCTTTCCTAGCATTTTGTCCAAAAACCTTATATTTGTCCAATAAATAAATAAATAAATAAATAAATGCACTTTAATAAATAAATGAAACCAAAGTCTGAGATGACAACATATAAAAAACCAAAAAGCTTTGCTTTTTTAAAAACCACCTGGATTTACTTTAAAAACAAAAACAGCTTTGTTTCCTAATCAACAATCTCAAATGGGCAGTTGGCAGAGTGAAACTTTACACAGTAACTTCAATTCATGTGCAACATACTGTCCCAGCATTAATCTATTGGGAAATAAATTCACGGAGTCAGAAATTCTTCTTTCCTCCGTGTTGATACAAGTGGTTAAGAACTCAGTCAATATTTTCAAGGGCACCCAAAGATATTATGAGTCACACAGTATGTCATCAAGGAGACTGTTTTCATTAAAGTGCAAAATGGATGGTCATATACTACAGCAGGGGATGATCATATAGTACAGCAGTCATATAAGTTAATCATAGTACACTATTCGATGGCGATAATGCATATTACTGCTAACCCAGTTAACATCTATTTCTTTGGAGGATTTTAAGAACATCCAAAAGCTTTTACTAAATGAGGGAGTCTGTCCCTTTATGGGTATCAGTGCCTAACAGTTGTCCCACCCCTTCACATGCTGTGGCCCTTTAAGTTTTTGGGGCAATCGGATATAAAAACAGTGGCATAGGAAATATTGGCAGAGAGGAAATGGTCCCAGGAATAAGTAGCATTTGGGAGGCAATCCCATTACTGTTTCTTTAAGCACTTGGAACCGGGGCCCAGAACCACAAAAGGGACTTAGATCCCATGATTTTGAACAATCCTGTGATCCTCAAAGCCTGAGTTAGGCACGCAGGCGCCCTATGCAATGCATGGGGAGAGATAGGCACCTTAGCGTGTGCGCCACAAAGCCAGCATGCTTGGCATGGAGCTGCCTAAGCAAGCCCATGAGAGATTGTGACCTAAGGACCTCTTCATGCCAACTGGCAGACGGCTCGGGGTGCATAAGGGAATCCCCTGGGAGTGGTAGTTACACTCTAGTACACCAAAGGTTGTCATAACGTTTCTACTAAAAACCCACGTCACACCATACTTTATAACAGGGATCAGCAACCTTTGGCACATGCCCCGTCAGGGAAAGCTGCTGACGGGCTAGGGTGGTTTGTTTACCTGCAGCGTCCACAGGTTCGGCCGATCGCACCTCCCATTGGCCGTGGTTCACCGTTCCAGGCCAATGGGGGCTGCGGGAAGTGGCAGCCAGCACATCCCTGGGCCCACGCCACTTCCCACAGCCCCCATTGGCCTGGAACGGTGAACTGCGGCCATTGGGAGCTGCGATCAGCTGAATCTGCAGATGCTGCAGGTAAACAAACTGTCCCAGCCCGCCAGCGGATTTTCCTGATGGGGAAAGGTTGTCGATCCCTGAATTATAATCTTTGAAAAATGTATGTTCAGATAAACTATGTAAGGCTATATATGTGTGTGTGTGTATATATATACACATACACACACAGACACACACATATATATATATGAAATTATGTTCTTAAATCCTTGTAGTTAAAGACAGCTCACCCAGAAGTAGCATGCCTTGAGATAGATTCCACCAGAGATGGGAGACAATTAGCTCCTTAGCTGGCCATTGTTTATTGTGTGAAGTCTAGTAGTGCACTGAGTCAAATGCTAATGAAGAGAGAGTGTAGGGACTTCAGAAGGAAAAAATAACAGGCAGAGGAAAACGGGGGATGCGGGGCTCTGTTTTACTAGTGAAGAACAAAGGGCTGGTCTTATATATATAGGGGTGCAGAGACATCAGGGCATCATTCATCTGAGGACATAAGTTGCTAGTGGGTTTGATCTCATGAAACGAGGGTCGCAGCCATCCCAGTTGGAAAAATACTGAAAGAAGGACTTTGAAGTAAGCAGGACCTTATTAGACAAGAGGGCATCTTGTTAGATGAGTTTAGGCTCCAGAAGTTGTGTTATGATTTTATTTGATATGTAAACCTTTGTTTCCAATATTTCTGCTTGCCATCATTTGAATCTCTGTTCTTTGTTAAATAAACTTATATTTTCTTTCACTATAAATAAATCTAGGTGCAGTGTGTTACACAGAGATGGGGTTAAAGGTGTAAATAGTAAGCTGTGGTGTACTGTTCCTTTGGGAACAGGGCCTGGTATGTCTGTGGGTGTCCAGTGGCTATGGAGCTGGATACTGCAGGGGGTTGCTCGGAGGACTTGGGGGTTGGAGTGTGCCTATCTGTAGCATCCATGAGGCACAGCGGAGCCCACATGGGCTGAGAGGGGAGTGTTTTGTGTTGCCTGTTGCTGGGTGAGTCAGGGAGCTGACCCCTGACAGGTCCACACCAGGTTTCTTCGCGGTAAGGGCAGGTGTTATCGAGGTGCCTGACACCCCTGGTAGCCCTGGGAAACATCACAGAGATACCGACCAGAGGCATAGGTCTCAAGTCCCATCCTTCTCTCAGAGTTGACACCTACCTCTTTTGTGATTCATGAACCAGGAGCAGTTAGGTGTTCAGAGGCCACCTACTGGATCAGACCCCTCAGGTGAGTTCACCCAAAGCAGTTGAGGTGGGGAGGGGAGGTGGTGCTCCCTCATAATGTTTAGCCCAGTAGTTAGGGTTCTCACCCAGGATGTGTGAGATCCCCAGTTCAAGTTCTGCTCTCTGCCTGATGAAGATAAGGGATACGAACAGGGGTCTCCCATCTAGCAAGGGAGTACCCTAAGCACTGGGACATAGAGCCATTCTAACACTTTCACTGCCCCAATTAATATTTAATCAATCAATCAAAGTGTTAGAACTTCAATAGTTCTAGGTCTTAAGGAAGACCCACATCACACTGTTCCATAGCCTAGTGGTTAGGACACACACCATAGAGGTAGCAGATCCCTCTTCAAACCACTTCACATCAGGCACAGGGGGGAACTAGAAGGTAAACTTGAACTGGGGCTCTCTCACATCTTGGGTGAGTACCGTAACCACTAGGTTAAAGGCAGCCCTTCCCCTTCCGCCAGCTAGTTGTATGACTCGCCGGAGGGGCCCGATCTGGTAGGTGGCATCTGATTGTGCCTATGAGATTGAGCTCCACATGCAACTTAGGTGGCCAAATGTTTGTCTTCCCTGGTTTGCAAATTGGTCTGGGGCTTAGATGGGAGATCAGCACCCAGCTGTCTAGAGTGAGGTAGCAGTGTGCATGCTCAAAGGCAAAAACATAGGTACCTAGGGAACTTTTACTACAAAACATAGGTGCCTTGTGACTTTAGACACCTATAGGGTTAGGCACCAACTGAGTTGGATTTTTGTGGATCGCAGTGGGGCCTAACAATGGGACTTAGGTGCCTAAGGTGCCTCCCACCCCAAGAGTCTTGCGCAGGACATGGGTCCCCTCTCCCAGCCAAATGTGATGAGCTTTAGGAAGCAGAACAACCTATATGCTCTCTTCTTCCCCATGAAAAGGCAGACACCAACAGTAAAAGGCCTGCTTGCTGAACCCACTAAATGTGAGGACTAATCGGGGACCAGCTGAAGGAGAAACTGGCTAAAGCCCTGAAGCAGGGAAAGGTAGGGGCAGCTCAGGGAAGTGGTGTGGAATTGCAGGAACAGTCCTTAGCTTCCTAACCTAGGGTTCCTGGGCTGGAAGCCAGAGGAGAGGGTGGGCTTGGGTTCCCCTACCTCTCCCTGAGCAAGAGACAGATTACAGGCCTCAGAGGCCAAGAGTGATGAGTCCCATATAGGAACTGAGGTCCTGGCACAGAGGCCACTAGTCTTTGAGTTTTCCTATTTTGGACTTTTCTGATAGCCCCGGAAGGGGACTGGACTGAGAGGTGACCTGGCCAGAGGGCTAGGCCATGGAAGCAGCAGACTGTTCTGGAACCAGGAGGATGGACAAGGATCAAGAGAGTGGAAGAATCCTTCAAGCACTGTGTCCTGGCACGAGGGGGTACTCTAGTGGTGGGTGAGCTAGGAAGTAAGGAACGTTGCAATTTTAAGTAGGTTTTGGAATAATTGGGTTAACATAAAATATCATTTTAAAAATTAAGTGCATGCAAAAATGAGTAGGTAATTACACCGTGCATAACTGTATGCATGCAGTTCCCCAGTTTGTGTGCACAGTCATAGAGGAACACAGCCCTGTGTTGCCTGTGAGCATCGGAGACCTCAGAACAATAATGGTATATTACCCAGGTCATAAACTAGACAGAATAATGCAAGGGGGCCAAAGTCTACTATTGGTTACACCAATATAAACTGGAAGCCACTCCACTGATTTATGGCATGTAACATTGATGTCCCTGCCAGCTGTAAAAAATTAGATGTATTCTCCATTTCATATCTAATATCATTTAGACGACACTATCATGCATTTGCAAAGGGATAGTGGGAATGTTTTGGGGATTTAATAATCTCACTTCTATAATTTACATAATAAAGCTAATTTAATTTAACCTGTTTCTCCATTTATCAAACATGTGTTTGCAAGGATCTTGCTCTAATCTGTAGTAAAATACTCCCCCTCTCCCTTGTAAAAGTCTCCAGTTTGGTCTTTAAAGCTGTAAGACAGTCATAGTTACTTATAACAAGTAGCAGTGATTTTCTCAAGCAAAAGCTCTGTCCCCTCATAGGAATATTTTTTTTCCCTTTAGTGTGGACTAGCAGGAAGTCTGGCTGTTTATTTATAAATAAACTGTAATCCACAGAGTGAGTTAGCAGGAAATCCAATAAACTGGGAGTTATAATAATGAAACGTAAATGTTATGACCATGTGAATCAGAAGCACCAAATGACACTTACATAGAAGAGGGTGCACTTTAGCAACATCCCTGAGATGGTAAATGGAACATTTCGAGAGATCCTTAATGAATTCCTGCATACTTAGCTCATAGTGTAATAATGTCTTCAAATTCCTAGCTGCAGGGACAGGAGTAATATTGCCATAGTCATCAAAAGTTAGGGTAAGAAGGTAAAAAATGTGATAATAGTATAGGCTCCAGGAGAGTTTCAACTTTGAAGTGTTCTTCATAATGACAATCAAAAGACACCACATCACATTCTCTGTCATTGCAGGTGTACTACAGAGAAAAGAAAATGTAGATTTCACTGGGCTACATCACAGTGACTTGATAAACCTTAGGGGGGCAAAACATAAACAAACGTGCATTCTAATTGCCCTGGAGCTTGGAGGAACATTTGTGCTGGTTCCGGTTCTGTCAGACGTCTTGTCTCCAAAAGATACAAATTGAATATGGCCATAATACTGCAAAATTTAAACAACTCAAAGAGCAGTTTGGCTTCTCACTGTAAAGTGATTCACACATACTGTAATTTTCCATTCAACAGTATCAGAAGTCTAAGGACTGGATTCAACTCCCAATGAAGTCATTGTAAAAGCTTCCTCTTATAGCAGTGAATGATGGACTGGCCTTTAAAAAAACCCAGCATGACGGATGGCAGTCATTGGCACTGAAAAGACCCCTGCAGGCTCTGATCAAAGCCACTTCCATAGTGGGTTCTAAACCTGGTTAAACCTGTGTTCCCCCCGCCTCTAGCATGAGAGTCTTACTTGTGCCCTGACACCACCAGCCTATTAGCCACCCAAGCACTTGTCCCTGGGCTATGCCAGCTCTTATTTTGCCTTGCAGATTAACAATAGCTACACCTCAGTCCTGGAGTCCCTTTGTAGCATCACTGTGTTGTGCTCAGCCCCATATTCACTAAACTCGTACAGAAATGCCAGGACTGCCCTCCCCAAGGGAACAGTGTTCACATCAGCTTGTACGATTCAACTCAGGATCAACATTTGGCTTAAGAGCACGTCACTTACATACATTAAAAGTGAAAACAATAATAACTTTATCAAAGAGTCAAAGGATTGTAAGAATATTAGAAATAAATGATTAGATGTAAACCAAAATCATAATATGCTCTCTAGAGACTAAGCTTCCAGGTTAAGATCCTGTCTAAAGAAGGTTCTCTACCTCACGTCCACCCCCTGGTAGGGTGACCAGACAGCAAATGTGAAAAATTGGGACATGGGGTGGGGGGGTAATAGGAGCCTATATAAGAGAGAGACCCAAAAATCAGGACTGTCCCTATAAAATCGGGACATCTGGTCACCCTACCTCCTGGCCAAGTTCTTTGTGGCATTTTCAGTCAAAGTTAGCTGAGCTCCCATTTACTTCTTAGGTGCAGGAGAAAGGGATGTTCTTCTCTGCCTTGTACTGAGATAGTCCCCCAACTTCATTGTCTGTACTCAGAGACCACCCATGGCTTGTTTTTCCTGTGTGCTGCTTCCCTGCTGACTTCACATCTCTTTGTCAACTTAGTATGTAAATGGGTATCCATTGGCTAGCTTATAGTGCTTACTTTACATCTGACAGAGAGAAAAATGAATAAACAACTCTCTGACAGAAAACCTGTTTTTGTACCTCTGCTGCTGATTCAGACGCTGAATACAGACGCTAACATATGTTCATTGTATACACATAACTCCTAATATAGTATCTGTACATACATTTCACACTGATATTCATGACGCATGTGAACCCAGCTTTTGCTGAATACCTCACATGACATTCTTTGATGAACCATACTGAGGATTCGTTGGTACATACCAGAATCAGGACTTTCTTTGTAACCCCGTTGCCAGTTGGCACTAAGGGTTTTAAGGTGACAAACTCTCAGCAGCAAAGATGAGCAACTGGTAGTTATGCAACTAATACAAACAGTGATGTACAGCAAGCCAGAAATGATGAACTGTAGGCTGCTGTGAGAGACGGTCTTCTTAGCTGGTTTTTAGATGGTCTGTTGCCAGAAACACAAGATATTTTAATGAAAGATGATGAGGTCATGTCCAAACCGCTGCAGCAGAGAGTGTCACTTATTGCAACTACTGAAGCAAAGCCAGATAATGGGAGAGCAGAAAAAAATAGCCAGATGCACTGTCCATATTGTAAATATTAAAAGTGGATGCTAGCCTATTAGATGACATGCAGATGTAGCCAGGCCAAGGAAAACAGCATGGCAAGTGGGTTGAAGGGGCTGCAAACAGCAATGTGTCCCCTAATCCACAGATATTTGCAGGGTGTATGATAGAACAGGGGCACTGGAGATTGGAGAATGACAATCTGGAAAAGTTAGGCAGGGCTAAATGCCAGCCATCATCACATTGGTCCAGCAGAGTAAGTGAAGTAAGTTTAATTATAATTAAGGAATATGTAAATAACCAAAATGCATAAGTGCTTCTTAATTCAGGATCTGAACTTTGTCCTGCCCAACTGTCCATCCTGTGCTGGAGGGAATCAAATCACAAATAACTAAGCTGTGATTCAGACTTCAACTGTAGACCTACTGGTATGAAAGTTGGAGGAGGAATGTAGTTGATTCTGTGACTTGGAGAACTGAATACAGGATACACTTTTGGCCTTGCCAGAGGCTTCTGCGCAAATTATTTCAGGAATAGACTCTACTTGCACACCACACCAAAGCACAGAAAGACAGAAACAATCACTGTGCTCTAGTTGTGCTAAATTAATACAGCTTGTTCTTGGAAATAGAGGAGGCGGGAAAGAAGGAATATTATGGCCAGATGGACAACTGCGATTATCTAGTCTGATCTCCTGCATTACACAGGCATTAGGACTTCCCTGAATTCATTCCTATTTGAACTAGAACATTTCATTTAGGAACATACCTAATCTTCACTTAAAAGTTTTCATGGATGGAGAAACTACCACAACCCTTGGTAGATACTTATAAATGGGCTAAACCCAGGGGTGCTTAGACCCATATTGGTCGGTTCTAATGTGGTCAAGCAGGTAATACCAGTGAAACCTTTAAGAGGTGACTTTAACACCCTTTAACAAACAAGTGATGTTATTGCCAGTTACTGACTTCAGCTACAGACCAGTTTGAGACAATTCACCTTTTTCCCAGTCTTAATCCAGATAAGATTTACAACCTCCTTTCTTCTCAAGCCCTTTCCTCCTTATCTCTTCCCCTCCTTCCTACTGACCAACAGCCTTTTTGTTGCGCCTGGATTCACATCGGCGATAACACTAGTTTGTGGGATGGGAAGGTCCATGTTGGCTCCTTTAAGAGAGATTATTTTTGTCTTATTGAATACCATCTGCAGTCACTCCTATCAGTCCGAGGCCTTCTTAGAAACTTCCCCTTTCATTAGGTATTCTTTGCATCAGACATCCTCCCTACTTTGTTCCTTTTGGCCTTATAACTCATTATTTTCAAGGCCTTCCCTCTACTTACTAGTCAAGGCCTTTCTTTGTAACACACACATATATATATATCCTTAACCAATAAGCTAAATTTAATTCTATACTTATCCTACAGTAAGCCAAACAAATTGAGCTCCTCGAGTCTATTTTTATAGGCATGATTTTCCAATTCTTTAATCATTCTTGTGGCTTTTCTCTGAATCTTGTCCAGTTTATCAACATCCATCTTGAACTGTGGACGCCTGAACTGGACACAATATTCCAGTAATGGTCACACCAGTGCCAAATAAAGAGGAAGCATATTACCTCCTACTCCTAATTGATATTCCCCTGGTCATTCATCCAAGGATTGTATTATCCCTTTTGGCCATAGCATTGCACTTGGAGCTCATGTTAAGGTGTCTATTCTCCATGATCCCCAAGTCCTTTTCAGAGTCACTGATTCCCAGACTAGAAGCCCCATTCCTGAAATTCGGGTCTATATTTTTTGTCCCTAGACTTTCCATTTGGTAGTTTTTAACACCAAAACACATATTGTTTGTTTGCACTCAGCTCTGTATCAGTCAGAGGTGACGAGTGGGGGAGGCACGCAAGGTCAAGCCCCGCCCCATCAGCAGCTGGCCCAGGGGTAGTGCAAGGGGAGGGACCAGAGCCTCTTCTTATGCCAGCCACTGGGACGCTGCTCAGTGGAGCCGCTGCAGTGCAGCAGCTGCTTGCAAGACAGCCTAGCTGTGGTGGGCTGCCCTCCGCCCAGGCTCAGCTTCTGGGGACAAAGGCAGAGCGAGCCAAAGTCCTTCCTTCCTCCCAGCATGCTCAGCCCCTGTCCCTGGAAGCTGAGCCCGGGGAGGGAGTGAGCTGCTGCCACCCATAGGCGCTGACTTCTAATGGTGCCAATGGGTGCTCAACCCCCGCCTCTGCCCCCGGCCCTGCCCCGACTCCAACCCTGCCCCGCCCCTTCCTACCCCCATTCCAAGCCCTTCCCCAAAGTCCCCATCCCCTCCCTGCCCCTATTCGACTCCCTCCCCAAATCCCAGCCCCGCCTCTTCCCCACCTCCTCCCCTGAGCGCGCCACATTCCCACTCCTCCCCCTCCCTCCCGGAGCTTGCTACAGCTGTTTGGTGGTGGCAAGCGCTGGGAGGTAGGCGGAGGAGCTGGGACACAGCATGCTCAGGGGAGGAGTGGAGGAGGAAGTGAGATGGGGGTGGGAACTTGGCTGCCGGTGGGTGCAGAGCATCCACTAATTTTTCCCTGTGGGTGCTCCAGCCCCGGAGCACCCATGGAGTTGGCTCCTATGCCGCCACCCCTCTTCAGTCAGTCTCTCTCACAGGCAGTTGCTCTGCTGCACAGAGTGGTGACCAAGAGCAACTCCACCCCACTTCCCACCTGGGCCTGGCTGCCAGGGAGAGCGGCCAGATGTGCCGGGGAGAGCCGATGTAGTGGGAGAAGGACAGAGCTCCTCCCTCCCTACAGGCAACGTGAGATGAGGAGGGGGCGGGGAGAGTGCGGCAGCCCTGGGCTGGGGGCAGGGTGGGGGAGGAGACATGTAGGGCAGTCAGATCTCCTCCTCTTTAGATTATGCCCACCCCCTCAGCATGGGGAGGCACCAGTCATCTATGGTATCAGTGATCTGTTGTCTTCATTATTTACCACTCCCCCAATCTTTGTGTCATCTGCAAACTTCGTCAGTTTTGTGTGTTTTCTTCCAGATCCTTGATAGAAATGTTAACTAGTGTGGAGTTAACAACCAGTCTCTGGAAGACCCCAGTAGAAATATACCCACTTGACAAAATGAGAGCTAAGGGGCTGATAACTAGTTCTCAGCATGCTACTGCTGAGGAGCCAGACCTTCCACCACAAGAGACTGAGAAAACTCAGGGAGAGATTTGGACAGCTTGTGGTGTTGTTCATTTACAGATAATCTGTCTGCCAAGAGATTGCAGTCTGGAATCTCTTTAGGAGGTGAGATAAAATGTTCAAGCTTTCCAGGCCTCTCTGAAGCAGCAAATGGACCACAAATATTATAGCAAATTAAACATTAATGTCAACAGTGTTGATCCTGTACAGAAGCACATCAGAAATATTTTTGTGATTTAGGAATTGATTAATCCTCAATAATAATTTCAGGGCTAGATACAAGAACTTTGTTCAGATTTAGAGGTTTTTTTAAGTAAAAGATATTGGAAGGAATTCTGAAGTTCAGACTCACAATAGATTGAAGTTTGAGCCTGTTGTTTAAGGTAAGCAGTTTAATGCATACCCACCACCTATACAAAAACAGTATAGCAGAGAACCAAAGTATTGAAAAGATGCACTTGTGGAGGAATCTACATCATCCTGGGCCACATCCTGGGTCATACTAAGGAACCTAGAAGGTGACATATTATCAGATCAAAAATGCTCACTAGGTTTGCTTTGCTTTTAGGGTATCACCGACTAAACACCCTGGTCTGGCAATGAGCTCCAGTGAAGCTCCACTGACTGTGCAGAGCTCCACTGAAGTCAGTGAGATTTCATTTGGCAACAAGGGTCTGCCTTTTATGGAACTCATTTGGGTCTAGGCCCTGAGGTCGCACAGACAAAAGTTACAGAATAGTGATTGCTCCTGTGGTGATGATTTAACATATACATTGTGGTGATGACTAGAGGGCAACCAGAAGAAATTGGCAAATATTGGAAAAAGGCGAATATAGTGCCCATATTTTAAAAAGGGAAAAAAGAGAACCCGGGGAACTACAGACCAGTCAGCCTCACTTCAGTCCCTGGCAAAATCATGGACCAGGGTCTCAAGGAATCCATTTTGAAGCACCTGGAGGAGAGGAAGGTGATCAGGAACACTCAACATGGATTCAGCAAGGGCAAGTCATGCCTGACCAACCTGATTGCCTTCTATGATGAGATAACTGGCTCTGTGGATATAGGGAAAGTGATATATCTTGACTTTAGCAAAGCTTTTGATATGGTCTTTGTAATGGGGTCTCTGCAAGGCCCTTCTGGCTCCTGCCCCGCTGGGCTGAGAAAGTCACACAGAGACCTTGGTGCAGTGCTCACCTGGTACTTTTATTTACAGGTTGTGTTCCCATCACCTTTCCACCGTACACATAGCCTCCTTCTAACAGTGCACCGGCCAGCAACAGGGGGCAAGCTATTTCTCTTAGCTTCCCTCCCTGCCTTTTTCCCCAGTGCAGCTTCCCTCTTTCCAGCTCCTCCCCCAACAACTCTTCCTGGCTTCCTTCTCCTGGGGCTTTTATCCAGCCCCAGCCTGAAGAGGCAGCAGCTGTTCCAGCTTCCCCAATCAGGGCCAGGTGATCTACCCAGCTTCAATTCACCTCCCTTAATTTCAGCTGGAGTAACAGAGGGTTGGCTAAGCAGTTTGCTGCTTAGCACCCTGTCACAGTCTCCCACAATATTCTTGCCAGCAAGTTAAAAAGTATGGATTGGATGAATGAACTATAAGGTGGATAAAAAGCTGACTAGATTGTCGGGCTCAACGGGTAGTGATCAACAGTTCGAAGTCTAGTTGGCAGCCGGTATCAAGTGGAGTGCCCCAGAGGTCGGTCCTGGGGCTGGTTTTGTTCAACATCTTTATTAATGATCTGGATGATGGGATTAATTGCACCCTCAGCAAGTTCACAGATGACAGTAAAGTGTGGGGAGAGGTAGATATGCTGGAGGGTAGGGATAGGGTCCAGAGTGACCTAGACAAATTGGAGGATTGGGCCAAAAGAAATCTGATGAGGTTCAACAAGGACAAGTGCAGAGTTCTGCACTTAGGAAGGAAGAAGCCCATGCACCACTACAGGCTGGGGACCAACTGGCTAGGCAGCAGTTCTGCATAAAAGGACCTGGGGATTAGAGTGGATGAGAAGCTGGATATGAGTCAGCAGTGTGGCCTTGTTGCCAACAAGGCCAATTGCAAATTGGGCTGTATTAGTAGGAGCATTGCCAGCAGATGGCGGGAAGTGATTATTCCCCTCTATTCGGCACTGGTGAGGCCACACCTGGAGTATTGCATCCAATTTTGGCCCCCCCACTACAGAAGGGATGTGGACAAATTGGAGAGAGTCCAGTGGAGGGCAACGAAAATGATTAGGGGGCTGGGGCACATGACTTACGAGGAAAGGCTGAGGGAACCGCGCTTATTTAGTCTGCAGAAGAGAAGAGTGAGGGGGGATTTGATAGCAGCCTTCAACTACCTGAAGGAGGGTTCCAAAGAGGATGGAGCTCGGCTGTTCTCAGTGGTGGCAGATGACAGAACAAGAAGCGTTGGTCTCAAGTTGCAGTGGGGGAGGTCTAGGTTGGCTATTCGGAATCACTATTTCATTAGGAGGGTGGTGAAGCACTGGACTGTGGGGTGGAATCTCCACCCTTAGAGGTTTTTAAGGCCCGGCTTGACAAAGCCTTGGCTGGGATGATTTAGTTGGGTTTGGTCCTGCTTTGAGCAGGGGATTGGACTAGATGACCTCCTGAGGTCTCTTCCAACCCTAATATTCTATGATTCTATGAAATATGAGGTTTTTATTTGTTTGGCCAGAAAAACAAAAAACCATAAAAAAATTTGGTCCGCGTGAATGGTATCAGGGAAGATTACCCAAGGGTTACTAATCCCTGATCTATACAGACACTGCGTTGCCCTAGCTACATTGACCTAAGTACTACACCTTTTGTGGAGGTAATCAGATCAGCCTAGGGGGTGACTTACATCAGTGGGAGCAGCTTTGTATTGTAGACACTTACAGAATTATATTGATGTCAGCTGCCTTATGTGTAGTGTAGGCCTCAGAACAGCTAGATAGCAAAAGTAGATGAGAATTTGGAAGAAGGAAACTAACTTCCAGAAATACTGAAAATTCTGACAAAACTACAATGTCTAACTGTAGTTGGTGCTCCAAAGATATATCAAGCCTGATTGTCAGAAGCATGAGCACAAAATGAAGGTACCTTCTGAAACATATAGAGATATGCCTGTCTCATAGAACTGGAAGGACCTTGAAATGTCATCGAGTCCAGTCCCCTGCCTTCACTAACAGGACCAAGTACTGTCCCCTGACAGATTTTTGCCCTAAATCACCTCCTCAAGGATTGACCTCACAACCCTGGGTTTAGCAGGCCAATGCTCAAACCACTGAGCTATCCCTCCCCCATGTTCTGACACTGCACCCCATATTCTTCATAATGATATTATTATGATACGGTTATAGCATAATTATGATGTATTTTAGGCAAGACGGGTCATGTAAGGTGTTATTGGAAAAGTTATGAGGTTTGTTGTGAGAGATCACACACACAGGGCTGGGCAACAGAATTTGGCTTGCAGGCGGTCATTGTAAGCCATAGTCTTTCGGCTTCTGCAACCTTCATAACAGCAGCACCCTCCTTAACTATAACAAGCAAAGCCTGTTGAGTTGGCCATTTAGTGCTGCGGTTTGGGGGTTAATGTGCAGCTGAAACCCAACTAACCCCACCCCCTATTCCCTGGGATGATCGCTTAACCCCTCTCCCCTCCGCGTGAATTGTATCAGGGAAGATCCCTGCTAGTCAAACGCAAACAGCATGAACACCGCGCCCCCACCGCGTGGCTGGTATCAGGGAAGAGTCCTGCTAGCCAAACGTGAACAGCTTAGCGCAAACACCCCTCCCCCCTCTCCCCGCCAACGGTTGGCTACCTCCGGGGAGGATTTCTTTTCAGCCACAGTCAAACAGCCAAGTAGGAACGGCCACCTAGGAATGTACCCTTAATTAAATTCCCGTATTTCAACCAGGTTACCATGAATGATATCACTCTCCTGGGGATAACACAGATAGAGAAAAAACGGATGTTGCTTGAATGCCAGCAAACACTGATACCATCCGCTGCCAGGCTTTGTTATGCAATGATACCAGACTACTTGCTACTGGCCTGGCATGGTAAAGTGTCCTACCATGGAGGACAGAATAAGGCTGCTCTCCCCAGAAACCTTCTGCAAAGGCTTTTAGAGTACCTCCAGGAGAGCTTCATGGAGATGTCCCTGAAGGATTTCCGCTCCATCCCCAGACATGTTAACAGATTTTTCCAGTAGCTGTACTGGCCACGAATGCATCCCAAGTCCTCAAGGGAAATTAAGATACTGGCTGTCGGGGAGAACGGTCTCTCCGCTTGCCTGCTGTGTGCTATGAGCTATGATCAACCTCGTCCTCCTCCTCCTCTTCTTCCTTGTCTGCCAAATCCTCAGGCATGGCCAGTGATAGCACCTCATTGCAGAGTCCATGGACACGGGTGGGATAGTGGTGGTGGCACCCCCTAGAACTGCATGCAGCTCAGCGTAGAAGTGGCATGTCTGGGGCTCTGACCCGGAGTGTCCGTTTGCCTCTTTGGTTTTTTGGTACGCTTGCCTGAGCATCTTAATTTTCACGTGGCACTATGTTGCGTCCCTGCTGTAGCCTCTGTCCATCATGGCCTTGGAGATTTTTTCAAATATTTTGGCATTCCGTCTTTTGGAACATAGTTCTGATAGCACGGATTCGTCTCTCCATACAGCAATCAGATCCATGCTGGAGCTCTTTTTTGATTCTGGGACTGCATGGTCACCTGTGCTGATGAGCTTGCCATGCTGGCCAAACAGGAAATGAAATTCAAAAGTTTCCCAGGGCTTTTCCTGTATACCTGGCCAGTGCATTGAAGTTGAGAGTGCTGTCCAGAACAGTCACAATGGTGCACTCTGGGATAGCTCTGGAGGCCAATACCATTGAATTGCATCCACATTACCCCAAATTCGACACGGCTGTCAATTTCAGCGCTAATCCCCTCGTCAGTGAGGAGTACGGAAATCGATTTTAAAAGCCCTTTAACTCGACAAAAATGGCTTTGTTGTGTGGACGGGTGCAGGATTCAATCAATTTAATGCTGCTAAATTCGATCTACCCTCATAGTGTAGACCAGGGCTTAGTTTGCTAGATTGCTATGTTGATCTATCCTCTCTGGCATTTCCTAGCAGCTCATATCCCTCACCTTCAGACAAACTCCTTGCGCCAGTTGCCTGTGTCCTTTCTTCACCTGCTCATCCCTGTTCACAAACTACCTGGATTACAAACCCTCCTCATAACCATATGCAAATGACACAATCACTATGTGATGGGGATTACTCCATCACCTGTTAGAAAAGGGGTTAAGAGCCAGTTGGTGCACCTATGATCAATTGATTGTCTCCTGGCTTGGAGGGGGCAGAGTTAGGTAAGTATCATTAGGCACCTGGGCCTTATAAGGAAGCTGAGGGGCATAGAGGAAGGAAATTCAAAGAGAGTAGCTCAGCCCAAGAGGAATCAGTTCAGCAGAGGAAAGAAGCTGGGAGGATCTAAGAAGAAATTAGAGGCCTGCGAATCAAAGGATGGTTGCATTAAGCACAAGCTGTAGGGAAGCAGCACAAGGGGGCTTGGCAGTAGTAAGTGGGCCAGGGAAATAGCAGTATGTCTGAATAAGCAGGCCTATCTCTTTAATTCAGAGTCCCTATATAATAAGGAATAACCTCAGGGTGGGGGAGTAAGAAGATTCTTTGGTGTTGGGATATTTGGTGGACTTTCTAATTGGATTGTTTTGTTATTCCAGAAGGGGATTAAACTTGATGTGAGTTGGCCTGAGGGCTGAGTCATGTCAGACCTGGGGAGAGGCAGATGGCCTATGGAAAATGTTGGAGATAAGAGCCCCTTTGTAGCATTGCACCCTAAGGGGGTGTCACAGGTCATGAGAACACTACTGCATACACTATCACTTGATTTAATATTGCCTAGTCTTCACTGCAGAGATTGACATTGACCAGCCTTGTATCTTGCTTGAATGTACTTGATTTCATGTAGAAGGGACTTGAGATGTAAAATCTGGATTCAGATCTTAAGCCCCCCAGACTGTAGAAGTGATGATCAGAACTGGGGTTTTGCTTTGCACATCTTTTCTTACAAGTAGATTTGGTGAATTGATTGAAATAAAATAAAGACTGACCCAAGTCTTCACCCAAAACTCAAACCTGATTTATTTTGAGCCTCCAAAAATTTGAGGTTTTCCCCTTTATTTTTCATTTTCTTGGGCGTCTTCACTTCATGATTCTAGATGGGATTGGAAGAGCTGAAGTACCTGGGAAAAGGCTTTTTCATGGGGTATCTTTGGACTGAGAAGAAGCAAGAATTATCAGAGATCTCATGAATTCTTCTTATAGCCAATTTTCAAGATACAGGCTAGCTGAGATAAGTGTTCATAGTTCAGGTTGCAGAACTGAATCAAAACTGGGCTACACTTCACTTCAGTGTTGAATGCAGGGGTAATGAAATGTTGTTATGCTTACTGTACAGTAATTCCTCACTTGACGTTGTAGTTATATTCCTGAAAAATTCGACTTTAAGTGAAATGATGTTAGGTGAATCCAATTTCCCCATAATAATTAATGTAAATAAGAGGGGTTAGGTTCCAGGGAAATTTTTTTCACCAGACAAAAGACTATATTGTATATATATATATACACACACAGAGTATAAGTTTTAAACAAACAATTTAATACTGGTACACAGTGATGTTGATTGTGGATCTTGGTTGAGGTGGTGAAGTCAGAGGGTGGGATATTTCCCAAGGAATGCCTTACTGCTAAATGATGAACTAGCACTTGGCTGGGCCTTCAAGGATTAACTCATTGATAGCCTGCTGGGCAGCTGCCGCACAGGGAACTTAGGGAAGCGGGGAGCTGCTAGGGGGTCTACCCTGGTTCCAAGCCCCCACCAGCTAGCTCCAATGGGCTGCTGTTCCTGCAAGCAGTGGACAAAGCAGGTGGCTGCCAAACAACGTTATAAGGGAGCATTGCACAACTTTAAATGAGAATGTTCCCTAATTGATCAGCAAGGTAACAACGAAACGTTAACCAGGATGACTTTAAGTGAGGAGTTACTGTATGTGCAAAGGGCAAAAGAACTGAACTTAGCCTGCCCTGATTGGGGGGGGGGGGTCATCCTAAACTGAACCTCACTTGCTAAGCGTAACCCACACGCCTCCTGGGTGTGGTGCTCTGTCCCATCTAGTGGCACCGGGACCACTTAGAGGGAGATTAATGAGTCTGCTCTACAGCATTAGCTAAGGGCCATATGGCTTTTAGCACATGCATTTAGCTCCAGAGGTCTCAGGTTCAATCCCGCCCACCTACAACTGGGGTCTGTTGGTGCTACATAAGCATCGGGTAGAGATGCCAAATCCCAGTGCAAATGAGAGGGGGTTGAAACAGGTGTTCCTACCTGATGGTGTGAACTCTGCCTAAAAAGCCCTAGACACCATTTCACCTTCTGCTCTCCAGAGTTTAAAGACAGAGCTGCTTGTACTCAATTGAGAGTCCTTGTTTCTGTTCAGTGGTTACTAGAACTGAAATCACTCATGAGCAGGTCTAGGGCTAAGCCTTAGACCTGGTGTGGGGACAGTGTTGCAGTGAAAGATGACGAAGAGGCAGCAACTAAGAGGTTGCCAACTACCCAGTGATGGACCCTCCAAATGCAGCATTGCAGAAGTGGCAGTGAGCAGAAAGCAGCAGCAGCAATAACAGCCACAAAGTTGAGTAGCAGCAGAGATGGCCGTAGATAGCAGTAGTAACAGTGAGCCAGTTGCAGAAGCAGGGTGGGAGGTGAACCCACATGGACGCATTTCTGAACTCTGGGTCCTCACTGACCTGAGACTACCAACTGTGAGTGGAGTGTAGCAGAGGGATAGAGGAGTGGTGTGTTAAAGGTACGTTCATTTGTTGGACTTTCACGCTGCAAGGTGGGAAACTGAGGCAAAGGAAACTGCCCAATGTATTATGGGGTTTGTGTTTGCTTATGGTTACATGCTTTCGAATTGTGATTGTGGTGTTTTCCCAAATTAACGCTGGATTCGGTTTCCCTTTTTGATAAGTTTCGTTTTTTTTCTTTTGTTATATACAGACTCAGTACTTGTGAGGGGGGAAATATTGCCTCAGTGAGGCAGCCAAGGTGGTGGTCGGTTTCCCCCAATTACTGGGTTGGGGCTCAGATTGATTCTGTTTCTTAAGAGGAACCCCTGGATATTGAACCCAGCCCTCGCGGAGTTGGCAACCACCTGCCAGAACGGTTACACACCTATAACTAAATACAATTATTTTATGTGCAAATTTGTCTCCTTTCACTAGTCATTACATTAAATTATCTGCATCTGAAACGTCAAATCATTAAACTGCAGTTACAGAAAAAAATATAAATGTTGAAGAAACGAATAATTTTAAGTTTATACCTCTGTTTTGACCTGTATGCCTTTTTCTAGATCTTTGGACTGTAATCTAAAAGCCAGTGTGACCTACTTGGTTATTAGCATGTTGAGACTGAGCAGTGAAGAGAAATGAGAAATAAATGTAGTGAAATTAAAATTAGCAAAGCAGCTCTTACCCAGTGCCTCTGAGATCTGTTTGCTTGTTCACAAGATCCCTAGGGTAAAACCATCTTCTTCGTCATAAGTGACTGCCTCTGCAAACAACCGAAAGTGCTGTTACTTGGTAAACAAACACGCGGACTCTCAGTATAATGTTCTGTGGGCTTGCGGATGTGTTTGTGTATTGCTGCGATTGTATTGCGCTACAGGGGGCGAGTGAGTGTAAATACTTCTGCACTGTGCTGGTTGGTCCTGACCAGGTCTGAGATTCCAGACCTTTTGTTTGGTTGCATGGAGCAGGAGGGTTAACAAAAATCCTTCCTTTCCTCTTTTGTGGCTCCTCAGCTCTGTTGTATTTGGTGGGTAAGTTAATGCAGGCTGGATCAGTATTAACTTATTTTTCTTCCTCTCCATGGTCCAGGACAATCCAGTTAAGAGGATCTAGGTCCCGTGGCCAGTGGGGCAGCCTCATTTAGCTTGGATCCTGACAGAGGGGCAGAGCACGGCTTAGTCATTGCAGAGGCATGGGGCTTCTTCACAGATGGTCAGAGCCCCTGAGATCTACTGTGTTGCCAGCTGTCATAATTTCATTGCAAGTCTCATGATATTTGATACTCTTCTTAAAGTCTCAGCTTCTGGAGTCATGTGATTACATGAGAATCTCAGCTTTGATTAGTTTCAGTGTAGTAGCCGTGTTAGTCTGTGTCAGCAAAATGAAAATAAGAAAGAAAAACTTGTAGCACCTTAGAGACTAACAAATTTATTTCAGCATAAGCGTTCGTGGGTTAGTACCCACTTCATCGGATGCATGAATAAATTTGTTAGTCTCTAAGGTGCTACAAGTTTTTCTTTCTTATTTTCATTCAGCTTTGATTACTTTTTTAAAAGAAGTTTTTAGCTGTCATGTTTATGGAGGAAAGCCCAAAGGCTCAAAACCCAACATAAATTCTATGACAACTTTGGTGAAACCAACCACTTACAAGAAAACTTTTCCTAACCAGGAACTTTTCACCCCTATATAGATTTATTTTGTGATACACTGAGAATTAGCTACCAGTTCAAACTGAATAGGAGATCTATATATTGGCCAATAAGTAAATGGGAATTGGGGTAATTTTATTGGCAGCAGGACCTTGTCTAGGCACTGGTTTCCTTTAAACCTCAATCATGTTAAGTAACACAAAGAAGACTACACACTTTTAACCAGCAAGATGACATATAGACTAGTTAGCTGTGATTTATAGAAAATGAATTTCATTCTCATGAACCTGAATGCTGTAATTATATACCTCCTCCTTTCATACATGTAGCTTCTGCATCTGTGTCTTTAATCATCTGACTTAGTTTTCCTTTTCTCTGCCTCCCTCGCAGACTTGGTTTATTCTCTCTCTAGACCTCTGGGCATGTGTTGACAGTACTTTTAAAACGGTCACAATCTGAGAGGAGCTATTCTGAAAAGCCATTCAGCTGATTGTTAACAGTAGTCATCAGAATACTTTGTAATTATTCCTGTAAGAATACTTGTATAGATTACATGATAGGATGATTACAGAGGAAAATAATGGCTGCCTTGAGTGCCCATTATTTATCTGGAAAGCATTTTTTAATAAAGAAAAAGTGACTGCCATACATTATGTAAACGTTACACTGTTTTTTGTTTTTAAGTTCTTGCTCTTAGCTTCTCTCCTACCTAATTTTCTGAAATACTTGTTTTTTCACTATAGCTCCAGGATATAATGCTGCCTGCTTCTTGTTTACAATGTCACCTGAAAGTGAGAACAGGTGTTCTCATGGCACTGTTGTAGCCAGTGTTGCAAGATATTTACATGCCAGATGCGCTAAAGATTCATATGTCTCTTGATGCTTCATCCACCATTCCAGAGGACATGCGTCCATGCTGATGATGGATTCTGATTGATAACAATCCAAAGCAGTGCGGACCAATGCATGTTGGTTTTCATCATCTGAGTCAGATGCCACCAGCAGAAGGTTGATTTTATTTTTTGGTGGTTTTGGTTCTGTAGTTTCCGCATTAGAGTGTTGCTCTTTTAAGACTTCTGAAAGCATGCTCCACACCTTATCCCTCTCAGATTTTGGAAGGCACTTCAGGTTCTTAAATCTTGGGTCAAATGCTGTAGCAATCTTTAGACATCTCACCTTGGTACCTTCTTTGTGTTTTGTCAAATCTGCAGTGAAAGTGTTCTTAAAATGAACAAAATGTGCTGGGTCATCATCCGAGACTGCTATAACATGAAATATATGGCAGAATGCGTTTAAAACAGAGCAGGAGACATACAATTCTCCTCCAAGAAGTTCAGTCAAAAATTTAATTAACACATTTTTTTAATGAGCATCATCATCATGGAAGCATGTTCTCTGGAAAGATGGCCGAAGCATGAAGAGGCATATGAATCTTTAGTGCATCTGGCATGTAAATATGTTGCAACACCGGCTACAACAGTGCCATGCGAACGCCTGTTCTTACTTTCAGGTGACATTGTAAATAAGAAGTGGGCAGCATTATCTCCTGTAAATGTAAACAAACTTGATTCTCTTAGCAATTGACTGAACAAGAAGTAGGACTGAGTGGACTTGCAGGCTCTGAAGCTTTACATTGTTTTGTTTTTGAGGCAGTTATGTAACAAAAAAATCTACATTTGTAAATTGCACTTTCATGATAAAGAGATTGCACTACAGTACTTGTATGAGGTGAATTGAAAAAATACTATTTCTTTCGTTTTGTCATTTTTATAGTGCAAATATTTGTAATAAAAATAATATAAAGTGAGCACTGTACACTTTGTATTCTGTGTTGTAATTGAAATCGATATAGTTGAAAATGTAGAAAAACATCCAAAAATATTTAATACATTCCAATTGATATTCTATTGTTTAACAGTGCGATTAATTGCCATTAATTCTTCTGAGTTGATCGTGTGAGTTAACTGTGATTAATTGACAGCCCTAGTTTTCACATTTGTTGAGCTGATTCAAACCCATGTTCAAAAATGAAAATACACTTTCACCTCATCCTCCTTTCCTTTACATAGTTCTTATGAACTCACCAGACAATATCCAGTCTCTGCTTAAGGAGATCTCAGGACTGGATCAGTGAAAAACTGCTAATGGATATTCTGCATCACTCCATACCGTCCTCTTTATTGGATGTAGGGCAAGTTTCTGTACTGAGGGGCAACACAGAAAGCACAATACCTAAGGTGGGACTGGTGTGTAGGTGGGAGAATGGTGTTAGCCCACCTTCATGCTTCCCAGACTCTGAGCTGAAGAGGACGCTGCTGCAGCCTTTGGTGTAAGTTATTTCAAGCGGTCTGTGCTCTGGAGCTGCTCCAACGTTTGACAGTCTGACCTGCTCTCTCTGTGCCTTGCAGCACAGAATTGCTGGAGTGCAAAGTGCTCTGGCCACATCTGTTCTGTTACATGCGCCTGCACTGGAGGAATTTCCTAGGGACCCCCTTGGCTCCCTTATGGCCCTTGTATGTCACTGGAATGGAATAAAGAGGTTGTTGAAAAGGCTGGAATCTCAAGCTCTGTTTCTTGTTACATCACCTCACCTGACCCCACCTCCATTCCTCCCTTTATGCCAGCCTTGATAACCCAGCTGTGTGGTCAAGATTGATAAAGGTGACACGTGAATGAGGTTATCTTCGTTTTTGGGTGCCCATTGTAAAGGGGCTTATCTAGAAAGTGCCAAACACTCGCCCTCTGAAAAGACTCCATAAATGTGTCTCAAACTGGGCACCCAAAACTTGAGACCTCCGCAGTCATGAGTCAATCTGAAAATACTGGCCTAACTGTATTTGTAATGTTTAGCACATACAGAAGACCATCCTCATCATCACTACCATTTTTCCACTTAACTAAACTACAGTTACAGGGTGTGTATCGCTTCCACATGTTTATGTTTCTCTACCCTGATCCTTCTCCTTTTTTCCCTTCCTTTCTAGGGGGGAGAGAGTGTCAGGGTGACCTGACCTGAACTGTGAAAGGTCAAAAGCAAAAAACCCATCAAATGAACAATCATTTTAGCTATTTTGACTTCTCAACTTACTTGAAATAAAGAGTCATTTAGTTTCATGTCATAAGTGCCTGTTGTGACATGAGCATGCCAAAGTAGATATTACATCTGTGTCCGATCATCTTCCTGATACTTCACCAAAGGGGGTTATGTGTGGTTTCTACCAAAAACTAGCTGGTTATTGTGGGATGTGTGTACAGGAAGCATTTTTAGAGTTATGTAACTTGTAAAATATTGGTCTCCAAAACTGATGGAGGCAAAACTTGTCACCTGAGTTGGGGCACAAAGCTGACTCAACACTGAGAACAATCAACATCTGTCAACCTGACCCAGTGCTGTATTTACAGTCTGGGGAACATGCAGGCTTGAGCAGTGACAAAGACAAGGGTGTCACACTGTATATGAGACAGAAAGGGGTTCAAATGTTATCCATTACAAAGGTGACATTCTTCCATCAGCAGGGTCTCATGAAAAGTGGGCCCTAGCTCTCTGGACTCTACAATGCTGTAAAGACTGACCGTAAGGGGAGAAATGCCTTATTAGACAGGAAAGTAACTTGTTAATAAGTTCAGATCAGCCATACCATCACTGGTTCATTCACCTGCATGTCTACCAATGTAATATATGCTATCGTGTGCCAACAATGCCCCTTTACTATATACATCGGCCAAACTGGACAGTCCTTACGCAAAAGGATATATGGACACAAATCAGATATTATGAATGGCAATATACACAACCCTGTGGGAGAACACTTCAATCTTCCTGGACACACAATAGCAGATTTAAAGGTAGCCATCCTGCAGCAAAAAAACTTCAAACCAGACTTCAAAGAGAAATTGCTGAGCTACAGTTTATTTGCAAATTTGACACCATCAGCTCAGGATTAAACAAAGACTGTGAATGGCTAGCCAACTACAAAAGCATTTTCTCCTCTCTTGGTGTTCACACCTCCAGATCAGCTGCTAGCAGTGGACCTCATCCTCCCTGATTGCATTAACCTTGTTATCTCAAACTTGATTCTGGCCTGCATATTTATACCTGCCTCTGGAAATTTCCACCACATGCTTCTGACGAACTGGGGCTTTGCCCACGAATGCTCTAATATATCTGTTAGTCTATAAGGTGCTAAAGGACTCTTTGTCGCTCTTGCAGATCCAGACTGACACGGCTACCGCTCTGATACTTTTTAATAAGTGTAAGCTATAGATTGTGTGTGTGTGGGGGGGGTTACCTGTAATATTATGTTTTCAAATTATTTTACTTATTTTGAGTTGAATCTCTAATTCAAACTTTGTTACGTAAGCTGCAGTTTGGTTTTACCATAGACATGTCTATGTGCTTTGCTCTGAGGAGACTGTTGAACTGAGGTAAAGCTGGTATAATGGGGTGCGTTGCTTCTAGGAAGGCAGTGGATCAGTGACCATTGCAGGTGTCCAGAAGACATGGGACTGGGCACTCAAGTGTAACAAAGTGAGTGTGTAAATTACTAGCCTTCAGAGAGGGGGAAAAATAGGGCTTGGAAAGCCCAGAGTGGAGTGTTTGTGCTGTTAGGGGCCAGAAGAGTTGAGAAGATTTTCCCCTGGTGGGCTCAGACAAGGCCCTCTCATGCTGTAAGCAGGTGGTAGCGATTCACCTCAGGTAACCTCCAAAAGTGTTGTACCTTTATAAAGGGCTCAGCAACAGTTCTCCATCATTTTTCTGTATAGGTCTCTGTGGCCTAAAGAAAGTTGATCAATCCTCTACCATTCTGAGGAAGAAAGAAAACAAATGTCTTTTCATTAACATTTCATCAGCACTTCCTTTCCCACCTGGTCAGATTTCATGTACATGACTCTGCTAGTATTTTCTTAGCACATAGTTAAAGATTGAAAAGTTTAATAGGGGAATGATTCAATCTGTATTAACCCTGAAGTGAAAAGAATTGGGTCACTCCCCAATCTATCTCCCCCGCCCTCAAGTGAACACTGACATTTTAATCAGCCTATTATTCCTGGGTAAAATAAAATCACATCAGTCATCACAGACCTCAGAGAGCATGTCTCGAGCGCAGTGCTCAAAGAGGGCATTTATAGTATATTACAAACCTTCTGCACACTGCTCTCTGGTTTAGCTTTATTACACAACTGTGCCCCAACTACAGAGGAAACACCTTCAGTTTGATATTATTACTGATCTTACTATAAATTGAATGATGGTTGGATCCTAGGAAAAGAATTCTGCTTAGTGGATTCAGTGTAATTCCTCCAAATACTGGAGGAATCAAGCAGCAGTAAGCCCCAAGTCTTGAATAATGGGTTCTCTTGCAAAGTGTCAGAGTGCATTATGGCATTATAGGCTTTATTAATAACTGACATTTATATGTAACTATGGTTAATTTCAACCTGTCTCTTTGGGGCTTTTTCAGTCAGCTCAAGGGGATTTCTTGAGTTAAACTAATAATTCAGGAAGGAAAAGGATGACATGTTTTATAAGTCATCTCATGCCATATAAAAAGTATAGGTAAAAAATGACAGGCTCAGTGTTTTCCTGCAACAGATTGGCTATGCCATATCAATGGTCTTCTTATTGGCAGTGCAGGTAGCGATGCCTACAGGTAAGGTTACCTGGCATTTTTACCTACCCTCCTGGTGCTCCAGGATTGGAGGGCCTGGGGCCGTACTGCCCAGCCTCCCAGCGCTCCGGGGCTGGAAGGGCTGGGGCCACACTGCCCGGCCTCCCAGAGATCTGGAGCTGGAGAGGCTGGGGTTCTAGACTGGGGTGGGGGCCAGTGGCTGCAGTGGAGGGGCTCTGGTGCGGGCAGGCGATATGGCCTTGGGAGGAAAGGGCAGGGCTGGTGGCTAGCCTCCACGAGCCAGCGGTTCACCCGCCACCCATGCTTTCCATTATAAACCCCTCTTTTCCGTTGCTGAAAACTTTGCTACATTTTTAACCATTTGGATGGGAAATTTTCCAGGCTGAGTATCAGCCTCAGGCTTATTTAACTGTTTAGTTATTGGACAATTTCAGCAAAAATGGTTTGTCTAGCTCTCAGAATGAGGTTAGTGTTTGCCCATGTTAAAAAATGTTCTTACAACCTTTATATTGAGAAGCCCTGATTGCATTTGGGAGCAGGTACTTTAAATTAGGGAACAGGGTCACCCTAGTGTCAGACATCCCTGTGAAAATCTGTCCAAATTTGGTTGAGTTATGAGTTTCTGAAAAATCACAGCTTGCACATTATCCATAGACTTAGTTTGATCAATTCTCTGATTCCATCTGCACTGAGCACACTCAAGCTCCATGGGCGGAGCAGGACTTTCCCTGTAATTACTCCTCCTGGCATCCAATAGCTGTTGTGACTTTGGGCATATGTCCTGAGGATGGGCAACTGGGATGAGGCTCTTGGGGTAAGGGGATGGGTGTCTGGGACAGGGAGCTAGGCAGGTGGCACAGGGCTATATAGCTGAGGGAAGGTTGTGATGGAGACTGGTACAAGAAGGCTGATGAAGATAGGACTTGGACGAAGATAGGCTGAAGCAGCCAGGGGCAGATGAAATCAGATTAGGAGGAAAGGAACAGACGGGTGTGTGACCATAGGTTCTGGAACTAGGGGTGCTGCCACACCCGCTGGCTTGAAGTGGCTTCCATTATTTATAGTTTGGTTAACTGGTTTTCAGCACCCTTACTATACAAATTGTTCCAGCACCCTTGTGGGTGACCACTAGAGAACACTCCCCTCAGAACGTGCAATAGAACCCAGTATTCCTCAGTCTCCACACTCTTCTGCTGTCAACAAAAAGCCTCAAATCCCACTAGCAAAATGTGTTCCTCATTGCCCTCTAGTGGCTGGACCACATAGGGTATAACAACCTACTACTGCTAGCATTAGCTCAGGTAGCTGAGGTCTATGCTGTGGATCTTAAGAGTCTAACCATACTGATGAACCATGTGGGAATCCATATGATTCCACATGATGGAATTTCTGCCCCTCCCCCCGCACCCAGTTTTGTATTTTAAAAAGCTAGCACATTATACAAAAATTACATTAGAAGAACTCAGAAGTCAAGCACTCAGAAATTAGGAAAGACTAGAATTAAGTTTGTCTGTGCAATTTTAATTTGCACCCCTTTTTATGTGTACTCTGGGAAACAGTCTTTAACTAATTGATCATGTGCATCTGAATCCCTGCCTCATACAGTGCACAGGATGAATCAGGTTGCAGGTGAATGAGGCTGTTGGCTGTAGGAACCCTATTTTATTTATTCCAGAAGTTGGAAGATGTCTAGTGAAAGAATCAGGGGACTGCAGGAAAAGAAAGGATGTTCTGATAGTTTAGGGAGTTGAATGCCACCATGGCAACCTTATTTCTGGCATGTCTTAACTTTTGAGGGCTTGACTTTGCACCCGTAACTTTCTTTGAGTGTATTTTTATTTAATTATTATTACAGAAGCACCTAGAGACCCAAAAGAGATCTAGCTTCCATTGTGCTAGGCACAGCATATGCACAGAGTAAAGAGCTTGCTAGCTAACTAGACAAGACAGAAAAGGGCCAGGAGAAAGGGAAGTGTCTTTATCTTCATTTTACTGAGTTAGAACTGAGCAGTAGTGCAATGTCTTGCCTCAGGTCACACAGGAAGTCTGTGGCAGAGCCAGGAATTGAGTCCAGCTGTCCCATGTCCCACTTGGGCGCCTTGCTTACAAAACCATTCTCTGATTAAAGATGGCTTCCTCGGAGAATTTGTGCTGATGTAGAATGCACTTAACAAATGTCAATATAATAAGATCCCTTAGAAACCAAGCAGTTTGTTATGTTCTACAATTGTTCCTGTAATTAAAAACCAGTTAACCCAAATACAGCTTTTCCAGCTCACTGGATCTCTTTTATTTTTTGCTCCAGTTCTAAATGACTGTTAGAAAAGACACTCGGCTGACAATGTATTATTTTAATATTTTGAAAGCTTTTTGAAATTTCAAAAGGTGGCTTTTTCTGTGTATCTGAAAAGTAAATGAAAGGCTGTTTAGAAAACCACAATGCACTGTTCAGTGTTGTGGATAAGTTTCGTAAACACTCAGTGCACCTTTATGCAGAATGCCAGCACCCGTTCTAGCCCCTATTTAAGTTACAACTGAGGGGGGATTTCCAAAAAGTGCATAAGGGCTAGATTTTTTAAGGTATTTAGGTGGCTAACTATGTAGATGGGCACCTAGTGGGGTTTTCAAATGTTCCTTGGTGGCTAACTCACTTAGATGCTTTAGAAAATGCTACCCTAGAATCTTAGTTGTATTTCACACAGACCTCTGAGCAAACTTAGTATCTGAGGCAAAAAGTGAATAATCCACTCTTTATTTGGCTTTCATTGTGGTGGGCAGGTGCTGGTCAGAGGAAAGGAAGCCTTTGGAAAAATTCCCAAGAGTTGAGCTGGCTGAAACTTGGGATTTCTGATTCCTGCAAAATTTTGAAATTTCAAATACTTTTGTGAACCAGAAATCCCCCAAATATTTTGTTTCAGACACACTGACACATGGTGTTTCCAGAATGAAATATGCTCCCAGGACTGGCAGCTGCTGATTGAAACTGACATTCTTGTTACTTTCATCCCTGCTAATAGCAGCAATGAAAAGTGACGAGAATGTCAATTTCATTCAGCAGCTACTCAGGTCTGTGGCTCCGGGAGAGGACTCCCCAGGGCTGGGACCCCAGGCCTTCCAGACTCCTTGGCCAGCTGGCTCCCAGGGCTGCTGACTCAGGACTCTACATGGTAGGAGTGCCCTGGAGCCACAGACCCTGGATGCTCTGGCATCCAAGGCCCAGGGCAGTTTTCATAGTGGGCGGCCAGAAAACTGTGGACCCTGGAAAACAAGGTTTCCCAGCCCTGGGGCAGTTCACATTGCCCTGGAGCTGCAGACCCTGGAAGCCCAGGCTGCCCAGCAGCTTGCAGGGGGAACTAGGCAGGTTTCTGATGGAACCCTTGCTGTGATCTGATGACAATTCATCAAACTCAGACTGTTTTTGCCTAACACTTTGGGTTCAACAAACTGGTATTTTCTCACAAAAGTTTTTCTACCTGATCTACTGAAGAGAAATATACATTACAAGCTAATCGCTCTCTGCTTTCTGCAGGATCAAGACTTCATGGTTCCCCAAAGGTGTTCTAACTAGCAGCTGACTTCCAAGCACAACAAGAATAAGAGCCTGTTAAAATGAATGAACTATGGCTATGTTAAAGCAATCTGATGTTTTAATAATGAGGGTGGCCAGGTTAAGGTCATTCAGGAGCAGGTCTAAACTGGGCTCTGAGCTTTCAGTGAGAATTTTTTGTTTTCTAAGAATCTACTGCAGATATGACACTAAGACTGAGCTGACTGAAAAGATAATGTTCCTGCTGATGCATTGGTTGAGCTCTTATTTTCTCCCATTTGTTTTATAACTCCTCCTTGTAGATGACTGTATGGACATAGGCTGTTTATATGTCTTGCATATATGTCACATCAAGCTCTGACCTGGTCACTAGCGCACAAATGAAAGTGTATTGCATTGGAAGCATATTTTTATGGCAGAGTGCACAGGAAATCTATGTGTACCTGTAAGAAGAAGTGATTTACTATATGGTGCTCTCCCGTCTGAATCAGTAGGAGAAGCAGGTGAATACTACAGAAACCTCCCTGATAGAATTGGTTTGGATAGTAAAATGCATAAGCTTTTGCTAAGTTCACATCCCTCTCGGGTTTCTCTTCTGAAAATGTTCTAGAAAAATAAGTTTGCCATCATGAAAGCTAGCTGCAAACAGTGACCACTGACAGAAAGCAAATTTCAAATTCATAATTTCAATGATTTATACCAGATATGTGAATCTATTTGGTATGGTCAGCCAAGCAGGGAACCAAAACGTAAAATGCTACATATATATCCCATCAAAATAGCTCAAATTTCAGATTTATAATATCAAATACTGAAAAGAAACTGCTTGTGATCATGTTACAGACCATTGTAAGAGTAGTGGGGAGAAAATTACATTTACACTGTACCCAGCCAAAATATCTGACAGTAGCTGATTTTTTTTTTCTAGGAATAAGTCAAAACCTGCTTGCTCTTTGAAAAGGAGGTTTACAATTCCCCACCTCTTACCTTTCCCTAAATGGCTCTCATTAATTATGATAACTGAGTTATGCTTATACAATCAGATAGCACTAACATGTGACTTGTGCCCATAGGCGTAGTTTGACGTCTATATTTTTTTGGGGGCGGGGAGCAGCTCCAGTCAGGCCAACTGGGTTGCCTGAAGCTGGGTGGGGGGGAGGGAGGGGCAGGGAAAATTCTGTGCCTGCCCACAGGGGCACCTTTTCAGATTTGGGGGTGGGGTGCAACTTTAACTAATTCCAGGTGCTACTTAGGCAACTGAAAACTCTAGTATTTTTGCAGATAATTACTTAGAAATCTCTGACAGGAGCATTGTATCTAATTCCTGTCTCAAGAAAGAAAATTAAATAAATATTAGACCCACTCAGCTCTAATACTAACATGTTCTGACATCTTGTGGCAAGTCACTTATGGGCCACTGGTTAGGTTTACAACTGTAATATATATTCTTACTCAGATACTCTTACTGAAGTCAGAAGGGACCATTGTGATGATCTAGTCTCACCTCCTGCACATTGACGGCCACAGAACCTCACCCGCTCACTCCTGTAATGGACCCCTAACCTCTGGCTGAGTTACTGAAGTTCTCAAATCATGGTTTAAAGACTAAGTTACTGAGAATTCACCATTTACACTAGTTTAAATGACCCCATGCTGCAGAAGAAGGTGACCCCCCCCCCCCACAATTTTTGCCAATCTGACCTGGGGGAAATGACTTCCTGACCCCAAATATGGCAATCAGTTAGACCCTGAGCATGGGGCAGACCCACCAGGCAGATACCTGGGAAAGAATTCTCTGTAGTAACTCAGAGCCCTCCCCATGGAATGTCCTATCTTCAGCCATTGGTGATTTTTGCCACAAGCCGTCACCGATGGGCCATACACCATTTTAGGCAGTCCTGTCATACCATCCCCTCCATAAACTTACCAAGCTCAGTTAGGTTTTTAGCCCCCACTGCTTCCCTTGGGAGGCTGCTCCAGAACCTCACTCCTCTGATGGTTAGAAACCTTATCCTAATTTCAAGCCTAAACTTGTTGTTGGCCAGTTTCTATGTATTTGTTCTGATGTCCATGTTTATGCTTAACTTAAATAACTCCTCACCCTCCCTGGTATTTGACCCTCTGATGTATTTATACAATGCCATCATATCTCCCCTCAGCCTTCTATTGGTTAGACTAAACAAGCCAAGATCTTTGAGTCTCCTCTGATAATATAGGTTTCCCATTCCTCAGATCATCCTAGTCATAGGCACCGACTCCGTGGGTGCTCTGGGGCTGGAGTGCCCATGGGGGAAAATTAGTGGGTGCGCTGCACCCACTGGCAGCCAAGCTTCCTGCTCCGCCCTTCCGCCTCACCTCCTCCTCCACCTCCACCTCCACCTCCTCCTCCTCCTCTGAGCACACCGTGTCCCAGCTCCTCCGCCTACCTCCCAGCACTTGCCGCCACCAAACAGCTGTAGCAAGCTCCGGGAGGGAGCGGGGAGGAATGGGAACATGGCGTGCTCAGGGGGGAAAGAGGCGGGGCTGGGATTTGGGGAAGGAGTCGAATAGGGACAGGGAGGGGGCGGAGTTGGGGCTGGGACTTGGGGAAAGGGTTGGAATGGGGGTGGAAGGGGACGGGGCAGGGAGAAGAAGGGGGTTGAGCACCCACCAGCACCATTAGAAGTTGGCGCCTATGATCCTAGTATCCCTTCTCTGCATCTGATCCCGTTTGAATTCATCTTTTTTAAATATGGGAAACCAGAATTGCAGACAGTATTCCAGATGTGGGCTCACCAGTGCCTTGTACAGTGGTACTAACACTTCCCTGTCTCTACTGGAAATACCTCGCCTGACGCACCCCAGGACCACATTAGCCTTTTCATGGCCACATCACACTGATGGCTTATAGTCAGTCATCCTGTGATCAGCCAATACCTTCAACTCTTGCTCCTCCACTGTCACTTCCAACTGATAAATCCCCAGTTTATAGCAAAAATTCTTGTTAGTCCTAAATGCATGACCTTGCATTTGTACTATTAAATAACATCCCATTTCTATTACTCCAGTATACAAGGTCATCCAGATTTTCTTGTATGGTATTCCAGTCCTCCTCGGTATTGGCAATACCTCCCAACTTTGTGTCATCTGCAAATTTTATTAGCACACTCCCACTTTTTGTGCCAGTCAGTAAAATAAAAATGTTAAATAAAGTTGGTCCCAATCCCTGAGGAATTCCACTAGTAACCTCCACCTAGCCTGAGAGTTCACCTTTCAGTATGACCTGTTATAGGCTCCCCTTTAATCAGTTCCTTATCCACTTTTCCGTTCTCACATTAATCCCCATCTTCTCCAAGCTAACTAATAATTTCCCAGGTGGAACTGGATCAAATGCCTTACTGTCATCCAGGTAGATTAGAGCATCTGCATTTCCTTTGTCTAAAAAGTCATTTATCTTCTCAAAGAAAGATATTAGTAACTTTGTTACCACCTCTTGAATACAACAATTGAAACAATTGTAGAAAAATCTACAATTACTTTTTATCATTTAGGCTCTTACTTTTGCAGGTCACCAAGCTTGGAACAGATCATTTACCTTTAGGAAACATCCTAACAGCCCCTTCTTATCTTAATCACTCTGTTTATAAACAAAATTCGGACTCCCTGCCTCAGGGGCGCAAACTGGGAGCAGCAAGTCTCCTGTCTCCTTTGCAGAAATCATTGCATTGCACACTCAGGATGCCTGCCCTTGAGGCTTGCCGTTTGGGGGGATGGGCAATTACTTCCCTTGCCCTCCCCCCCCAACTCTGCCTATGCTTGTATCCAGTCACAACTAAATCCCCAGGTAGGGTGACCAGATGTCCTGATTTTATAGGGACAGTCCCGATATTTGGGACTTTTTTTTACATGGGCTCCTATTACCCCCCACCCCCAGTCCTGATTTTTCACACTTGCTGTCTGGTCACCCTATCCCCAGGTCTGGGATAAGGCTGGGATTGAAGATCTGTGTGAGTTGCACTACCTTTACTTGTGCTGTACCTCTTCTGTAGATAAATAGGTGACTTCAGTCTCTACACCTGTCAGGTGGGGACCTTGCACCAGCACTAACTACAATTTGAAAAACCAAAGAGGACACACAAAACTATTATAGGTTCATTAATTCACAGCTTTTAGACTAGGGCTGACATTTTTTTGCTTAATCACTCACCATTTTCTTCAAATGTGCATCATAAGGAGGGTTCAGGGATCATCTTGTTTAAGAAACTGGACTGATGTATTTATTGGTATGTCTGTGGCACTAATTTCCTGGTATCCAAGCACTTCAGATGCAGAATTGTTTGTGCTGTACAATCATTTGAAGTGTGGCCCAAGCTACTTACAGTGCATTTATTCCTTTCCACACTATTCAGCATAGAATATTTTTTGTTTAAATTAATGATGGAGCAGTGCTGCACAGTTTCAATCTGAGCATCATTTGCCTTCAGATAACTTTCTACCATTTCTCAGTGCAAAGAGATTTTGTAAATTAAACCATATTAAATGTAAAGACAATATAAAGCTGAGAAGAGCCTTTGCTTGGAAACCATGCCATATAATTTCTTATTTAAGATGCCCTGTTTCTTTTTTGCAGTCAGTGGTTGATATGATGACACAAATGCACTGTCATGGTGTACAGACCCTTCAGGACTCAAGAAGGGTAAAACCTATACCATCTATGGTACTTATATGATCCCTCTTACCATGGTACATGAGTGCCTCACAGTCTAAATGTATTTATCTTCACAACACCCCTGTGACGGGGGAGTGCTACAGATGTGGAACAGAAGCAGAGAAACCCAAGTGACTTCCCCAAGCTTATCCAGGAAGTCTATGTCAGAACAGGGAATTGAACCAAACCCCAAGCTAGTGCTCCAATCACCGGAGAAACCTTCCCCTCACCAGGTTTCCTTTTGCGAGTCATTGGCTCTGTAATCATTGCAGTGATGTTTTCAGGGTACCAGAGAAAGCAAGGAAACTGATTATTGCTTCCAGGGATCCAGATGGAATGGGTGTAACTGCCAGTGCAGCTCTAGCTGTGTCTTTTGGGTTTCTGAGATGAATTACTGCCTAAGTACTTTACAGTATGGCTCATGGATAGCAGCTGGGCTTCTGGTTTAGTTAATCAGGACAGGAGGACTTTATCAGCCTATGAATTGACATATCAGGGTATGTGAATAGCTGGTCTCATTGCAGAAAGGAGATGAGAGGGGGAAAAGAGAACCTACAGGGAGAAGTGACTGGGGTGGCAACCTTTGTCCTACAGTGTCCATTTTACTGGTAAAGGGGTCTCTAACTGCATAAAGAGGGAACATGGTTCTGCAGTTCTGGGTGGAAAGGGTTTTTTGCTTTGTTTTAGGTCACCACGAAAATAAACATAGGAAGGAGAAATGTTTATATCGAACCAATAAAGACTGAGATGCATATCCCATCAGCAGTGCTGCCCTATGTCTGCTGCATGATTATTTTCAATTGGTTCCAGTACATAGAGAAAACTGCCTGTTTGAACTATAGTCTCTATAGACAAGCGAGCATATGGTTTTGGAACTGCCGAAGTCCACAGTCCATTGACTAGAAGGATAGCATAGTATTTCCTGTCTTTCTTAGATCATCCAATAAATCTGAGAATAGAGAAGAGGAGACACAGCACGAACATAGCAATGTGACTTGAGCCTTCATCAATTCCATGATGTCTGTATTTCAACAACAATATAGCAAGGTAATGATGACACTAAGGAAATTGCATTCTGATCCTGTGTGAGGGTTTTTAAGACCTTTGTACCTACCTTGATGTGCTCTCTCACTTTCTTATAATAGTCAATATAATGTGCTGACAGAATGTTATTAACTTGCTGCTAATATGACACCTTACAGGAAAAAAGCATGGATACAGATAAATATTTCTTGGTAAAACCTCGTAATACAGTGACCTCTCATTTAATGTGGAAGAATAAAATACTTTGAAATATACACATCGTTTTGTTATATCTTTCCCATATCACATTGGCCTCAAGGGACATTGGATTATACCTTGAGTTTAAACTAGGTGTGCATAACACAACCTAAATATACAGTAGATGACTGAGATATATTTTGTATTATAAGTGAGTTTGAGTTTTGAATCAAAAACTGGAATGTATCAAAATGCTGAAATGTGCTAACATTTGGATCATATGATTTACATTTTCCTAATTTACATTCCTTGTAACATGCAATTATTTTTATGAGAATTTTTCTAAGCCTTTTGAGAATGAGATTCCATTTATCTGTCCATTCTGCCTCTTCAGAAAGCATGGGTGAGGCTGGGAGCATCAGCAGTGCCCTAAGGATGGACTTTTGAAAAGATCTCAACTGAAGTCAATGGGAATTTTAGCAGTGGCTTCAATGGGAGCTGAGTTAGGCCAACAATGAACATTTCTGAATATCCCATTCTTATACTCCATTCTGCAAGCGCTTCCTGTGGGGACGATTTTAACTCTTGTCACATATGAATGTTTATAAATCAGGTTCAGTTGTCAGAATCGTCAACAATTTCTAACATGTACAAAGCTTGTTTGGTCCATAGCAACTAATTGTTTGTCCAGTATTAATTTATATAAAACTAGCTGTGATGCACAACTGGAGTCTGAATTACTCATAAAATAGTGTTTATTTACTGTAAATACATTAAATTAGAATGATTATAAAATACATGAATAAAACTATAATTATGTACATGGCACAAAGAAACAACTTTAAAAGCTACCGATGTACAAAATACTTCAATCATTCTAAAAACTTGAATTGTTAAAGGCAGGGTTCAGAGTAACCTCTCTATTCTTAATGCACTGATTTAAAAGCCCCTTATTATCAAGAACAAGGTGCTACACTGAGAGTGAGAAACATGTTTCAACACAACACTTTACAAACAAATTAGTTATAACATTTCACATTGCGCAATAAAACTAGAGATGGACTGGAGCAGTGGGAAGCCATTAGACACACGGGAGAAGTGATCACTGACAGAGCAGTTCAGTTTGCTTTCTGAACTTAACATTCAGGAAAATCTGCACTTGAAAATGTGTGTCTGTGGCACAAAGAGCTTTCCACCTTTTAAGAAGACTTCAAGCCTTGCAAAACTGAAAACTTTTATGGTACTTGTGTTGAACATTCTTCTCTATTCTGGTACCTACCCTCATGTTTGGGGACTTCTTTTAAAATGAATTTTTAGAGATCATGAAAAGAGCTGGAGTGACAGGAAATCTGAGGTCTTCTACTTACCTACAGAGCAGGTGCAGAATACCCTGTTACAATGGAATTTCCCCACATTGCCCCATCCAAGTGCCACACCCTTGATTTGAGGAGCTCACTCCTAAGCGTAAGAGGTTCAGTCTCCTTGACTATTAAATCTTCGGTGTCTCTACTGAAATTGCTAATAAGGATGTCTGTAGTGACTGTTTTGTTTTTTGCATGATGGAAACTGGTCTACTACCTGTCAGCTAGCTGAAAAAATTCCCCAGCTCCGGTCTGTCTGATTGCATATAGGTGGCAGCATCTGAAATGGGGACCAGGTGGGCTTCCATTCAGTGCAGAGATATGCAGGCAAAGTGTCTGTGTAAGGCCTGCAGGAGTTGAAATATACGCTGATATTGGGTACTGCTTTCCAACAAAGAATGAAGTAACTGCACTTCCACAAAAGGGCTCTGAAACCACTCATCCAGATCCTGTGTGCTGACAAGCACCTTAGTGTCAGCACATGATGAAAAGTGAGAGGTCCCGAAGTGCAAAGTAGGCATAACAAAGACTGAAGGCCAGAGTTCGGGCATATGCTGCAGTGGCAGCAAAGTCACAAGCTGGAATACTAGGCACAACATGGTCACTTTGGAGGGGGATGGGATAAAAGAGCAGTCAGACAGTGGTTAGCCAGACTAAACCAACTCCCTAGGAGCAAGAGCCATTGTCTGTGGTGTGTAATGGAGCAGCACTTGGATAGAAGGCACGCAGAGAGCTTTCCATAGAGAACTGCAGGCACCATTCCCTTTAGGCTGTTAGCACTGAACTCCAGAGGCGAGCTGCAGATGGTGCACAATCTCTGACCAAAGGCCTTTGGATAACATGTGAGCAAACTGTGGGAAACGAAGTGGACACAGTCCAACTGGTATCCAAATCCATCTGAATCTGCTGAATGACATTTAGCTCCTCTGTCAGGCTGAGTGCTTGCGAGGGTGGAAGAGGCCTTTCCAAACCTGGTACAGTCGCCAGCATTAGTAACAACAGGCTGTGCAGCTTGTCTCACCAGGGCACAACTGGACCAGGTGCAACATCCCGTGAGTCTCCTAGCCAGGCAGCATCACCCGATCTTCCCCTTGGTGCCAATGCCCGTGAGAACTGTCCAGGCATAGCTGGAGGGGTGGTCATGACACCTGATTACTACGTGGCAGCGAGCCAGCCATACACGTCTGAGATGGTCAGGCTGTATGCTGTTTCTGTTAATGTGTGTACCACATTAACATGCTCTTTCAGCACTTTCCCTCCGTCCTGCAGCAAATTGTAAAATCCCCTTTCTCTCACCCCCAGCCCCCCCATGTTAATACAGGCCTTTCCTGCAGTGCTGATTTGTTCTGGACTCCTGAATGTAGCAGACTCAGACTCTGCTTTTGCTAGATGGATGATACCGGTGCATGTAATAGCTTTCCCTGCTGATATTGTTTAATACCTACAGTGGTGATTTCAGTTGGCCAGGCCCTTGGGCGAAGGTTGCAATACACACTCGAGTTTTCCTTGTCCTACAGCTATGCCTTCTTGCATGGGGCCCAGTGGTGGGGAGATCAGGAGGGTAATTTCTTCCCATATGCACCTTCCACTTCACACCATGAGGGGCATCTCAGGGGCTCACCCCAGACGCAGTGGCTATACTTCTGTCATCACAGCTCCTCATGGGGCAATGCTGCCCAGGGATGTGTGTGTAATGGGTAGCAGTGCCTGCAGCTGCTCACGGCACAGCAATGATCTGCAGGTTGTTAACTGGGTTTGCTCAGATGTCTATGACATTCTACCCATTGCAGGATCTGCAGGTGGGGCCACCTAGCCTGCCTTTGATTCACCATCCTCCCTGGCCTGCCACATGTTGGTGCTAGGAGAATGCCACTCAGTGCTCCCTGACGTTTACGTGGCACTATAACACTATGATATGCTACATGATGACTTTTGCCAGTGAACATATAGAGACTGGTAGCAGCTCACGCAATGCCTCCGGGGTTCCTGCTTGCCCCGCTGTGGAGAAGCAGTTCAAGCTCTTCTTGGCCCTTGCAGTCAGCTGTTCACCCTTCAGCACATTTGGACCATGTATGGGAGGTAGCTGCATGTTTACAGTGCATAAGGTCTGCTCTCTGGCTCTTAGCTAGTCTCACACCTGTCAATTTTTGCCTCCAGATTTGATATAGCTGTCTGTGCTGATACATCTTAGCACTCACTATTCATCCAGCTTTCCTAGCGACGGGGCTGTCTCAGAGCTTGTTTGGCTAGCTGCCATCCTTTGCAGTATCACTTGTGATTGGTCATCTTAGTGTCATAACCTAGAGGAACTGGCCACACCCACCAGCAAGGTCACTTCACTCTGATATCCCCAACTCCGTCTCCTCCAAGATGAGCTACAGGCTCCATAAATGAGCCTCTTGGTAGTGAAAGTGTAGTATGACTTAAACTTCACTGCACACAGCAGAGCTAATCCTTTCTCTCCACAGAAGTATTGAATTGAGCCCCTAAATTTGAAAGGACCCTTCTATTGCCATCAGCTTCCTTCTGTGTTTGTTCCTTATACACTTTCAGGTGTTCATTTACTAATGTACCTGTAAAACGGCTAGTAAAATAAATAAATACCTACACATATAACCGAGATTGCTGTGAATCTTGGGGCAAATGTATTAGCTAGAAACACTGTCACCAAACCCCTTACAATCATGTTTTGACTCTTCGCCTGCTTATGGGAGTGACCAACTGTGAATTGTTGGCATTATACATGGCTACAGGTGAGAGAAAAGTACATTCAAAAAGGGTTCTGTAGCTTTGTCCCCTGTAGTAGGAATGTGCTCACTCCACACCAGTTGGAAAACATACAATTTTAGGGGTTACCTATATTTGAGATAGCGAGGAGAAATTTTCTTATTATTCACAGTGATTTATAAATGAAATTACAGTGAATGGAAGGGCCTCATCCTTGCTGTCTGATGGTTGGCATCTCTATTTTGGAAGTACCTAAGTCTGCCAAGGTGTATCCAAAATATCTTTCTCTATGCACATGTACACACATAATAGCAACACACAGTAGCTCTTTTGTAGCTAAGTAGCTATTAAAATATCCACCACCAATCTCATTTTGGGGGGGCTTAATACTTTGCCATTTCAGACAGCATCTGTCTGGAAACTTGGCATATAAGTTATCAACTGAACACACATTTAGGTGTTTTATTTTGTTCATATTATAAAATGCATGAATTTAGTAACATATCAATTAGTGAGAAGTAAATAACAAAACTGTCAGAGAAGCAGAGATTTTTTTTTAAAGTAGCCTAATGCATAAATGTTTTATTTGGAACAATTTATTTGTTCATTAAACGAAATGTTATTGAAATAAATTAGACATTAGTACTGGGCCTTTTCGTAAGTCATAAAAGTTTACATCCCTTAATCTGGTGCTGAAAGGTCCTGCTTAGTATGATTAATGCTATGCCCTATCTCGTGTTTAGTAAGGGCTACTGTCCTGGGAACGATTTAAACAGTAGTGTCAAGCAATACATTTTGTATATTATGTATGATTATTATTTTACTAATGAATTTAATGAACACATGGAAGGAATAATTGGTGTTAAACAGTGCCAGTACTAGCCCACTGGGGGCCCTAAATAGGAATATTCTCCCCCACACATACTACTAATTAAAAGGGGCCCCCTTGAGCTGCTTGGGGCCCTAAGAAACTGCTTAATCTGCTTATGCCTTGTGCCAGCTCTGGTGTTAAAAAACTTTTGTTTAGTGTTTTTATTACGTACCTACTCTTGAATTTCTGCTATACAAAGCTAGGTCATGGACGGAAGGAATACCATGAGATATAGGAGGCAGGTTTCCTGCAAATTCTCCTCTGAAGTAGGTTCTGAACTGGAACTAAACTTTCCCAAAGTCGATGAGAATGATTAGTGATAAATAGCATGTTTGGCTATAAAGATGGAGAGGGTTCACAGCCGTGTTGTAAATTCAGATTAATCTCTATTGTAGTATCAAAAGAATAATGAGCCATTAGTGATCCTTTCAAGATTCTGGTCCAGAACCCCAGCACACTGGATGGGGAAAGTATTTCATCATTGGTGTCATTCAGACTTTCATTAGTAAGAATACTATTTAACTTAAACTTTATCAAGTGCCTCTAGAAGAAAATCCCTGCATCTCCTTTATGCAGCTCTATGTTTTAGCCAGACGAGCATGAAGCTAGTCCCCAGATCCAAACACCTTCAAAACTTTGGGAACGTTTGGCTCTGAACCCATTCTGCTCTTTGTGGCTTTGGTCCATTTTTACTATCAAGTCTAGGTTTTGTAGTGAGTAGTGATAACTACTCAGAAAACAAAAGTCGTTTTTTTTTAAAAAAGCAAACTTAAATTGGTGTGAGGATTACGTAATTTGGGAGTGACTGTAGTGAGAGCTCATGTGGCAGCTCTTGGGAGGGAACACTGAGGGTTGTAATGAGGGTTAATTCCATACGTAGGTAAATTAATCTTTCCTAGTTCAAAAGCTCTGTTAGAAATTGCCATACTGCTACCTCAATCTTTGCATCTGTCTCTTTCTACCATTGGCACTCTTGCTGAGATTCGCAGCGGCTGGTGCTGGACAGTTGCCAATGAACCTGCAGGACTCTGGAAAGTTCCATATCATTTCCCTTTCCATGCAATGTGTATTCAGGACTTCTTGGAGGACTAGCAGGGAGGTATGGGCTGTGGGACCTTCACTAGTCTGAAGATATTCAGTTGTATACCCCTGTTTTATCTGACCCAGCCAGTACTGTTGAATATCAGCATCTGATTGAGAGCCAGCTGGATAAAGTGCAATCTGAATAAGACTGAGGTGGTGCTTTTAAACTGGGGTGAGTAACCACACATTATGGTGTGGATGGTATCTTGAGCATGTATGTGCATCTTTTCTACCCAGGGTTTACCTTGGAGATATTATTGCATCCTTAGCTGCTACTAGATGATCATATAGCAACAGTGTCCAGGAAACGCTTTTCATCTTTGGCAAAGCAAATGCAATAGTTTGTTTCAGATGCTTCCATGCCTTCGTCACCTCAAGATTAGATTAGTGTATTGTACATTGCATGAAGGTACACCTGCAATCAACCTGGAAACTGCAGCTGGTAGAGAATTTGGCTTCATGTTTATTAAGTGGTGTATCTCTCCATAAGCACAGGACACTGGCACTGTGTGATCTGCACTGTCTGCTTAATGGTTTCATGGTGGAGTTCAGAGTGTCGGTTTGACCAATTAGGATGACCAGATGTCCCAATTTTATAGGGACAGTCCCAATATTCAGGGCTTTGTCTTATATAGGTGCCTATTACCTTCCAACCCCTGTCCCATTTTTTCTCACATTCTGGTCACCCTATGACCAATCAAAACTCTAAGTGACGCGAGTCCTGCTTACTTGAGAGATGTTTCTATCACTGAGCCATAGTGCCACAACTCTGGAGGCACATCAGCTGGGGCCTTTTCATTAAAAAGATAGGGATCTGCTGGCATGGGCTTTCTCCCTGTGCCCTTCCCCTTCCCTTCCCCTTCCAGATTTCTGGTCAAAAACTGGGCACCTGGCCACCCTATATGTGGCTGCATTTTTAAATTCTATTAAAGATGCCTGTGAGAGGCTCTTAAAATACCTATTAGAAATGGGAATAAAAATAAAAATAAAAACACACAGGAAACTTCAGCCAATGTAGGAGGAGAAAGAGGCAGAGGTAGAAGTGTATGCCAATTTCTAATATAGATTTTTAATTATGAAGCATTAATTTACTTAAGTATGGTTATTAACCCTCACTAATTTTTATTTTAATATCTGTCAGTGGCAGTGGATTTTTGTGTGTGAGTGTTTTAGCACCTTCTGAATGTTCTCCTTGCTTGCAGTATTATCCACTTCCCATTTCACTGAGTGACTTTACTTTCATTGCATATTCGTTTGTCACTGTATAGTGGGAATTGGAGTGATGAGGGAGGGTGAAAGAGAAAGGAAGATGGCATGGGCCTGATTCTCCAACACCTTGTGCAGTGTTTTACACCTATGCAAAGTGAGCAAAGAATGTTATCATATCAGAAGGAGAAATACATCCCTACTTTTAAATGGTGGGAAGGAGTGTCTTGATCGGTCAGCAGGGTTTCAGTCCTCCAGAATGTCGACAGGAGTAGAAGGAGCATTCCAGTTTACATTCTGGTAGCTAGAGAGAATAGCCACTGCATTGTTTACACTATGACGAGACAGATGAATGACCCATTTATACAGGACAAATGACTATGTCTAACAATGCTTAACCATAGATCTGGCTGAAGCAGGGTATTACAACATTTTCTCGCCACTGTATAGGGTTCAAGTGTGTTATAAGTTGGGTCAGCCACATTCACTCTAAACATGGAAGTTGAGCACAACTGTTTATTCCGAGTAGACCAGGTCAACAGAAGTCCCACCTGAAGTAAAAAACAAACTGCATTTGAAACTGAAAATGTGAAAGCGGAGAAGTTTTTGGAGGGGAGACAGACAGCTTTGCATGAGCTAGTGATGAAAGACTGAACCAGAGCTGGAAGTTAAAAAAGAAGAAGAGGAAAATCTCTTATAAAATAATGGCATTAAAGGCAGGAAAATAAATGAAAAAGCAATAAATAATTTGACAAATCACAAAAGAGAATGTCTTTCTCATACTAAGGGACCAAGAGCAATTCTGGAGGCTTTCTCCACTTGCTCCTGACCAGTTGTAAGCCCAAAGCATTACTGTTGAAATGGAGGCTTGAAATGAAGCAGGGATTTTAGAGCAGCAATTGGTTGATATCTGTGGATTCTGTGGCTGTCGATGTAGAGACAGAGGGAGTCTGGAGTTAAGTTTTAGATACCAGAATAGGATCTAATTTTTCCTAGGAAATTCAGTAACCCTGTTTAGAGCTTTAGGCAAATTTACTAGCATAATTATAATGGTATAATTATACCAGTATAGTTGGCTAGTCTGGAATAAGAGTGTCTGAATGGAGATTTGTACCAGTATAACAATATGTAACTACTGATATATTTATGCTGGTAAACTTCCCCGTGTACACAAAGCCCTAAGAGTTAGATTAAATTAAAAAAAACAAATTCTTTGGAGTTTTGGATTTGGACAGCTCTATAAAACCAACACTATATACCATTTAAAAAAATTATTGTACCATTATATTGAATTCTGTTTATACATTAAAGAGATTGCTTCATATCTGGTGCCACATTACCCTTCTGCTCTTTGTAAAGGATGTAACAGCAGCAGGATCCATGTTGGATCCATGACAAACTGATCTCTATTTCTTTTCAGCCTACAAATCAGCGGTTGTTAAATCTTAATGTTGGAATTCATTTTTTAAGGAATACATGTTTGGAATCTCCATAAATTCCTCATAAAATATCCTTTCACAACGACGCAGCTGTCATGGTACCTCCGTCAGCATCTTTGCTTCAGACAGTATTTTAGGGTTTTTTCTTTTAAAGTTGTTTACTTAGAGAAGAAAGTACAGTCACCAATATATCCACTCAATCCTTGGCATTTTCTGGCAATATGTGCATTTATTTGTATTCAGAAATACAAATGTTGCAATCAAAATACAAATATAAATATTGGTCTAGACACACAGCCCTACGCCTTAACACAAAGTACAGTGGAATGTGTGTGCCTTTAGGGGAAAGTTGTTTGAGAACTTGAGGGTATGAAGCACAGAGATGTTTGGCTTTTCTGGATGGTTCTGCCTGTGGGGTTTCCTAGGATGGCTATCTTGACTAGAATGACATACTGGTACTAGTGCTACCTGTATTATCCAAGGCACATTGGGCACAGAAGTTTACTTTCATTTCACTATGACATCACAAGCTGCACTGCTAGCAAAGAAATCACACGTCCGTAAGAAAAACCTAGGAAGTAAGGATAGTAAGAAATCTATGTTTGTTCTTGGGTAAGAAAGGTCTATTTTGGCACCGTTTGTGTGGATTTCACTTAACTCCCAAAACTGCACTGACTAAACTAAAAAAGAAAAAAAAATGCATTTGCTTATGTTGGATTACTTTTTTTCAAGTTACCTATGACCATTAGATGTTAGATAGTAACGTCTGGCTAGTATCACATGGTCCACTGAATGACAACGAAGCCACGGGTCTCCCTAACACAAGTAATTAAGAAACTGAGGGATTGATCCTGCAAGCTCTCTATCCCTAAAGTCAATAGAAGTGTTGTATGCTTGCGCCTATGGTGAAATTTGATTTTTCCTGTGGAAAACTCCCACCAGACATGTTATGTACATTCTTCAGTTGCACAACAGTAACCAAAGCTCCCTGAATTCAGTGGCATTGAATATTTAAATCCTGCAATAGGGTCCCATGAATTCCACAGCATGTCCAGTTTGAGAGGCTTTATTATTAGTAGTTCCCAAATGTGCTTTTATCAGGATACTGTGTGGAGGGCGTCTTCAACTGTTATTTTCTTTCAATATGTCATTAAGATATATATCATGCTATTTTTGTGTTTTTTTATAGGACAAATTCAAAACGTTAAGGCTTTCAAACACTGCATCCAGTGCAGATAAAAAGAGAGCAGCAGATTTTTCTCTCTCTGGTAGCATGGCTGATTTTACCTTATTCTTTTGCAATTGTGTTTGATATTTTACGTATATTTTTAGATAATTATATTGAAAGAATAAGAGAGACACTGTTCGGTCAAGATTCCACTGTTTTCAACTCAGTCACAGAGACCTAAAAGACTTCTCCTTAGAACTTTGAACCATAGCACAGGCTTAGTAACAAATCAGCAGAATAGTGTGCTTTTAATGTTAATGGTTCCTTCTTGGTGTTCTATAGTGTATATGTCAGGGAAGAATCCTCTCTCCAGACCTTTGCCATAGGCTAGTAGTTTGTATGAAGGTCCATTGGCACAAATGTTAAACGTAATGGAAAAAAAAAAAGTAATCACAAAAGAGAGATGGTCCCTGTCACTCCTATAGATTCCCCTGTAATAGGCTCTGCAGGTTAGTTTGGTCCTTCAGCTAATCCTGAGTTATTGTGACATGCTACCACTAGAGCTGGGTGAAAACTGCAGATTTGGCATGACCAAACAATTTGTGTGAATTTCGTGATTTTGCCAGATTGCTTTGCTTAAAAAAAAAAAGAAAGAGAACTTTTAAAAAATTCAAAACAAAACATTTTGTTTCGGTATTTTTCCTAATTAAACATTTTGATGTTTCTATTTAAAATTACTTTTTGTTTTGAAATTTCCTTCAACTTTATTTAAATTTTAAAAAACATTAAAAAAAGCTCAATGAAACATTTTGTTTCTGATAGAAGAAAACATTTTGTTCAATCCAAAATGATTTTTTTCTCCAATTTTTTGGGATTGTCAGTGAACCAAAAAACCCTCCAGCTATTCACCTCATTTGTTGCTGTCGCTCTTCTGTTGAGTGTCTGTGGTTATTATCCAGACAAAAGAATACCTCACGAATAATTGACTATACCAGTGTCTGGGTCTAAACCTGAGAGAGCCCACAAGTCAAACTAATGAACAACACAAATGCCATCGGCTCTCCATTTTCTTTTGTCCTCTGTAGCTAAGCAAATTATTAGAAGACCAAGATGCACTATTTAGGTATCATTAAAGAACTCCTGGGTGGCAAATACTGAGGCACTTAACATTATGATGAATGTCCATGTCTAATTACAGATATCCCTTGTGTAAAAAAACACACCACCAACTGAGGCTCACAGTGAAAGAGGAAAAAGAAAATAAAGTTAGTAGCAGAAGGGAAGACATAATTGCAGATCTGGGATATCTATGCTGAGAAATGTCAGGGGTTAGTAGCCAGATGCTGAAAGGCAAATAATACTAGGGAGTAGTCATGTTCTAAAGTAATTTAAAAAAATTGTTAGAAAAGTTATATCTAAATTATTTTCAGATGATATAACTATACTGGTAGCCAACCCCTGGGCACAATGCCAAAGATGGGGGTGGACTAGTATGCTTTTTTCCACCAAACATACTGTGTAGGGGAGGTAGTTGTTTCACTTGTCACATTAGTGTAGCTCAAGAGAGGGTATGTAATCTCAGTGTTAAAACACCTCTGTGAGAGAGGAAACACTTCAGATGCCAAGAGTAAAAAACCAAGAAGCTAGATTGTCTAAGAAATGAAGGCAATAGTTAAAAAAGAGAAGGGGTCACTTCTGTGGGAACAGGCACAAGTGCAATGCTGATTGAGTCCTGGAGGATGATCTCCATTTTTTCCCCACAAAAGTACTGGTACTCTTAAAAGAGAAAAATATCTTGAATCTTTAGCAGCCTGTATGCAAGTGGATGTAGGTCCAGGCTAGTGATACTTTGTTGTCTGTAATAAGCAAGCGTCAGTCAAAATGTCCACCTGAATAGGCTTGAAATAAGACTATAGCAGATGTCAGATACTGTTCTTGGACTGATGTTGCTATTTAATATGGCTTCCAGCAAGCCATTTATAAAATTAATGACAGCTGCTCAATTACCATGTTCTTTCTCTTGTGTTCTTTATTTCTTAAGAATAAAAACTGGCAGAATTGTAATGTGTGAGTTGAAGCAAGCTGTGGAAGGTTGCTCTAGCTCTGTGGGTAATTGGCAAAGGGTGAATTACAGGATGGCCACTGTACACGGATCAATGTTTCAATCTGCCAAGTCTTCCCAACCATGCTCCTTCTCTCCTCCCTCCCCAAACATGCACTATTAGGTAGTAAGCTTTTGCAAAAGTACCATACTGGTTGTTTTAGAAGAGGAACCGACCCAACAATATACTTCAGGACCTACATTAGGGGTACAGAGCCATATGCATACTTCTTTGACAGAGTTTTTGGCCTAGTGGATGTGGGGGAAATAGTGGACGTGATATATCTTGATTTTAGGAAGGCTTTTGACACAGTCCCACATGACATTCTCAAAAGCAAATTAGGGAAATGTTGTCTAGATGAAATTACTGTAAGGTAGGGGCAAAACAGGTTAAAAGGCCACAGTCAAAGAGTAGTTATCAATGGTGACCATCAAACTGGTGGGATGTATCTAGTGGGGTCACACAGAGGTCTGTCCTAGATCTGGTACTATTCAATATTTTTATTAATGACTTGAATACTAGATTGGAGAGTATGCTTATAAAATTTGTGGATGACACCAAGCTGGGAAGTGTTGTTATCACTTGGGAGGCCAGGATTAGCATTCAAAACAACCTTGACAAACTGGAGAATTGGTCTGAAATCAACAAGAGGAAATTCAATAACGACAAGTGCAAAGTACTACCCTCAGGAAGGACAAGTCAAATGCACAACTACAAAATTGGGAATAAGTGGTGAGTTTGTAGTACTGCTGAAAATAATCTGAGGTTTATAGTGGATCACAGATTGAATATGAGTCATCAATGTGATGCAGTTTTGAAAAAGTCTAATATCAATCTGGGGTGTATTACTAGGAGTATCATCTGTAAAAGACAAGTGGTAATTGTCCCACTGTACTTGGCGCTGGTGAGGCCTCAGCTGGAGTACTGTGTCCAGTTCTGGGTGCCACACTTTAAGAAAGATGTGGACAAACTGAGGAGAGTCCAGAGGAGAGCAACAAAAACAATAAAACGTTTAGAGAACTGACCTAAAGGAAAGGTTTAAAAAAACTGGGCATGTTCAATCTTGAGGTGGGACCTGATAAGTCTTCAGATATGTTAAAGGGTGTTATAAAGACGATGGGGATCAATTGTTCTCCATGTCCACCAAGAAGTAGTCTGGAGCAAGGGAGGTTTAGGTTAGATATGAGGAAAATTTTCCAACTATAAGGATAGTTAGGCACTGGAACAAGCACCTAGGAGAGGTTGTGGAATCTCTCTGTCACGGGAGGTTTTTAAGAAGTGGTTAGACAGACGTATGTCAGGTATGGTCTAGGTATACTTTGTCCTGCCTCAGTGCAGGCAGCTGGATTAGATGACCTTTCAAGGTCCTGTCCAGATCTACTTTGCCACGATTCCACACCCATGACAGCTAATTCACAATAATCTTTGTGCAGCCTCAATTGGCAGGGTGCCTTTGCAGCCCAGAGTGTGATTTACAGTTGTCCCTCTCTGTCAGAACACCCAAGGGAGAGTTTTGTGGAATAACAGAGGCATGTCTCAGTTGCAGGAAACAAAACCATAACGGGAAGGTATCCTCACCCTTCCTTCTTTGGAAACATATTTCTAATTTATTGTTCATTCTCTGCCCATTTGAACTGGCCATTTGGGAAGTCAGCAGTGCTGAGATAAACATGAGTTCTGAGGTGGTGTAGCTCTTATCTCATAACTGCACCTCTTAGGGGAGGAAATAATGCTTATTGAATCTGAAATTATGAAGAAAGGAGGCTGTTTGATTGGCTGAAACACTAATGAAGTTTCTACACTGTTTACAGATTCAGGAATCCATGTAATGCTTGAAAACGAGAGATGACAAGTAAGCAAAACTGCTTGAGACACATGTCAAAGCATGTTAAAATACACAACATATACCATAATGCTCAGGGAATATTTCTCACGGATGGAGTGTTAAAGGCCATGTTATTGTCATTCTTCACAGCTGCAAGGATATCCATATATCCTGAAATATCAAGACATGCAAAAGGCACTGTAACAGGCATGTAGACTTTGCAATAAGCAATAAATTAAATGAAAAATAACTGGTTTTGTGCTTGCACAATTTCTGAAAGTAATATAACATTTTGAATACTGCAGCATTTTCTTACTAAGACAGGATTGTCCAGGCAAACTCCAGAATTCTACTTTGTTGGCAGAAGAAAAATATTTCTGTAATGCTAGTTGTTGGGGGAACCCTTTAATGTATGCCATATTGACGCATTAGTGTAGCTTTGTAATCAAAGGCATCAGCTGCACATTACTGCTATTAGGGTAAAATAAACTTGTCTGGAAGAATGTACAGAACTTATCTCTTTTTTTTAAGAGGAAACCAAAACCAAGGAGCTTGCTGTACATTAAGATTCAAGGTCAGAATAACTGAGAAGTGATATCTTCTGTATTAAGCTGAGTGTTTTTATAAAATTCCAAGTGCACTACAAGCACTCTCCTTAATGCAATAAAAGACTTCTCAACTCCTGATTGAAGTAAACCTACAGTAAATGAAAGGTTTTATTATTACACATTCTTCTTCTTGGTGTGTTAAATGTATTATCTCACTGGGTAATGAAGCAAAAGGACAAGGGACCTTGGCTGTTACTTCAACAAGCTATCTCAAGTTAAAACAACAAAAGTTGTCTATTGATTTTCACATAGAAATGTATCTGAATTGCTTTTACTTGCCAGTCATATTTAAAACCTTTTTATTCAGTATGGTAACATAACTGTTATCACTAAGACTGAAACTGGGTAAGGGTGAATCAATACCATTAACTCTCTTGCTTTTCAGATTTTTTCACAACCAAGAGATGGATAAGTCTTTTTGTCTTAATGCCTGTAACAAAGCTCATTAGGGACAGAATGTTATGAAGTATTAAAAAGCAGATTGTTAAATTTGGGTTGTGACACCCCAGAAAAGTGTTGAGCTACCTCTTTGCTCAGAAAGGAGCCAAACAAACCATGGGTGATATATGATTTTCATATCACGTTAACATGGGTATGGATATTCCTTAGTACAACAAAAGGGTTTAGCACAGAGATTTCATATGCAGTACCATATTCTCTGGGGATATAGGTAGGACAAAGAGATGATGCAAATAATTGTATTTTGAATTATGCTGAGGCCAGTAGACCAATCTTGCCTCAGTCCAACAGTGGCTTAACTGCCACCAGAATATTAAGCACTGAAGCAGACAGAGTAAGCCATGGAACCTAGCAACAGTTCCAGGGGCAATGACTATAAAAGCACACTCCAGAACCTAGTGTTTCACAGCTGCATACCTTGTATACAGTTTACTGCACTGAAGCTCAAATGACCAAAATTAGAGACAGCAGCGTAGCCCAGTTAAAGAGGAACATATTTCACACAGCTGTCAATAGATAAGAGCAGTAGCAAGTGAAGGTTGCAACTGCAAGCTTCTGTTCAGTGTGTATTGAAATTATGTGACTCGTCTCAGTACATCAGTGCTGGAGCTGTTGCTATGAAATTGCAGATCTATAAGGCTAAGGAAGATAAACATAAATTTGTGGCTGGGGTTATTTTGCCACAGTCACACTGAACTGGGAGAGAGATGGGTGTGTGGGTACATACATGGGGTGGGGTTTGCAGTTGTCCAAGAATAGCAACAAAAGTGTATCTTTAGTTATACAGAGGCTGAATTTTGGTCTGGTGCTTTGCTGTTGCACAGGATGGGGAAGAGCAGGGTTTTTAATGTTCTCAACATCTGTTTGTGTTGATACTCATAAAACAGAAGCAATATAATCAGACTTCTAGTAGAATTCATCTTCTAAGGAAGGACCTGAGGGTACTGTGTGCTTTTTTTGCTGAGTTGGGGAGCAATCATAGAAGAAGGGGATGGGAAGGGTCCTCGAAAGGTCTTCTAGTTCAGTCCCCTGCACTCTAGGCAGGACTAAGTATTATCGATATAATGAGTAGAAGCTCAACCACAGTACGTTCACATAGTCTAAAAATGGAATATTCCATTTCCACAGACACTCCTAAGGGAGCTCATCTACGTATATAATTACTTAATAAACAACACTTTATCAATCAAAGGTCTAATGATGCAAGCAGCCCTCTTTGTCTAGAACACTCCCACTGAAGTAATTGGTGTTCCGTGTGCAGAGGGTTTCCAGGATCAGAGCCCAAGAAGATAAATGGATCTGTTCTCTTATTTAGGCTTATAATGGGTGGCTCTTATCAGAGCATCAACTCACTTGTTTTTAGTCCTGAATATTTAGCTTTACTTTGCTTCATAAGTCTACCACCCATATTGCTTAGACGATAATGCTGATCCAATGCAGGGAACCCACAATTAAACATAAACGCACAGAAGGTTTACAGAGTAAAAGTGAGCCACAAAGGAAATGTTGTATCATTACAAATATGTGTTGATATTTTGGGGCAGATGAGCATTTGTTTTAGTTTATTGCAGAAGATGGGTAGGATAAACTTCACTAAAATGAGGTCCTGATCTGGCCAAAAAACATTTTGTTTTCTCTCCAAAGGAGAGGAATTCTTGTTCAGTACTTCTGCTTCACAGGCGCCAAACATGCAAGGGTTTTTCTAGATCCAGCTTCCTTTTTCTGTTATCATTTGACTTGACCATATTTTTATGATACCAGAAATAATATTTTGAAAAGCTACTTTTAGGTTTCTTGTGAGCGATTTGTTTAATTAAAAACACTCTGAAAACAGAGAGAAGCAGCACTGAGATTCATTGGTGTTTCCAAGAACATGACTAAATTACTGTTCCTTGTAGTTACCATGGTATTAGACGCTGCACAACCATCAACTAAACATTCCCCATGGACACATATCCATCGTCTCTCGAGACTAACAGACGCCAACAAGTCCTGGTATGTTTGTGGGATTTTACCTTTGTTTCCATTTGACGACAGGAGGAATTGCTCTTCAATTATATGTACTGTACATTATTTTCAAATACACATGGGTGAGACTCACATTTTAATCTAACAATCTAACACACTCATTACTCTATGTGGCTATTTTTCAACCAAAGAGCACTGAAAACTCATTGCTATTTGGTTTTGGTAGAGAATGTGAGTTCTGTTGGCGTAGTAATATTTACTGAGGGTTTGCTGAAAAAGTAAGAGTTTCTTAACACTGTAGAAATATTTAAAATGTTGCAAAATGGACAAGTCTCAATAATTTAATTTGTGAAACATGTTCCAAAAATACAAAATGCTTTTCCAAGTTAAAATCTATTTGGTTGTTAAAAAATAAATCCCCTAATCTTTTCTGTATCCAATATCTGTTTTGATTTAAATCCAATGTTGACACGCAAACTCCTATACTGAACTATATAGGTCAAAAATTTTCAGTCCTTAACTCAGACAAGATTCCCATTGACTTCAACGGGAATCTTCTGTAATTAAGGACTTCATTTAGCTCTATAGGAACAGAATACCTTTATTTTTCTCCACTCTGTGAAAACCCTTAAAGGGGGAAGGGAGGAGAAGAAAAATGCATGGGTGAACTTTGCATTAAATTGTAATCTGCAGAAAATCACATACCCCTAGTGCTATTAAGTAGTGAATCTTACATATGTCCTATCAACTATAGTCTGCTACAATATCACAAACAAGTAGAAGTCTTGTCCAGTTGCAAGTAAACTATTCCAGAAATCACGTACCATCCTGCTATGATTGATCAGTTGTTGTTTTTTTTTAAATCTCTGAAATGCTCTACAAGTAATACTTGCAGCTACTTCAGATATAGGCAACGTCTTTGACTTTATCAAACTCTGAGCATTCTTGTAAATCAGCTATTTCACCTCAAATTAAAGGTAACGTGTGCAGGAAGGGGGCTAAGCCTATGAATCCCAAAGCTTTGCAGCAGAAGAGACCTTACATGGTTTGATGGGACTGGAGAAACTATCTTTTTTTTATAGTGATTTCTACCATGCAAAGAGCTAACCAAGACAAGATCTCTCATCAATAGGTCTCAATAAAAGAAGGTGGCTTGGGTTGGTCTGGACTTAGACATTTCTAGTTGCATCATGGCTAACCAGCACCAATGGGTGTTGCTTTGAGCCCCAGGGAGTGGGGGAAACTTTGAAAGGGACATAAGACTGAAGAACCCATCTCAAATGTTTGACCTCTGTTTCTTGCTTGAATGCTGCCTAGCTTTCAATGCCATGGGAGAACAGTAAAGGTTCCATTAAATAAGAATTATTAATAAACATTGCTTACACTACAAATTCAGCTGAATTTAGTAAGAATCTTGTATTTAAAATGAATAGTAGTCAGGAGAATTATTCAAGGTTTTTCTTTTTCAGGCAACTACATATTAAAATCCTTCATTTATTTCTGTGATGATAAAAGGTAACGTGGCCTCTATAATTTGAGATGAAACTGACCATGTCCTCCTTCACTTTTTCATGTTCACTATCCCAAGAAGTGTGAAAACACAGTAGTCTTCACCACTACCGGCAACACTTAAAGATAGAGGTATCCAACCCAGTAGACCAGGTTAAACAGCAGGAACGATGTTGGAAAAAAGACCCTGGAATAGGAGTCCAGTTCTAAGATGTCTATGTGAATCCGTCCTCTCCTCCATGAGCCAGATTTACATTCTTCATAACAGCAGAAAAAGCTCTGGCAGTCTTTCCCATCCAGACACTCATAGACACAAGTGTCTTCAAATTCTTGCCAGTACATGGCATTGTTCAATGTGATGACTGTAGGCGGTGGTCTTATATCAAGTACAGAATAGTTCTGGGGAGAAGGAAAAAAAAGAGAAAACATCTGAAAAGCTGCCTTGGATTGTGGACATAGTAATCTGTAAACAATTGAGGAACTAGCCCATAGATTCTAGAGATGTGTTGAGCATGTGCAACTGACACTTTTGGATTTAGGATCAATGTCACTGCCTTTGCAAATAGGTTTCCACAGAGTAGTTTTGATATACAGTCACCAGTTAAATTAATTCTGGGTGTGTATTCACCACAGATGTTTCAAAGCATATTATCCATTAGGTACCCAATTTTCATATTTAAAGTGTGTGTTGACACTACCGGTATATCACAACATGATCATTAAAATCACCTCTTTCTAAAGTTACAATAAAGAATGGTGACAAAACTATAATTAGAGCAGGCATATGGGCACAGCAGTCTCATCCCTATCAGCAAATAAAGCTGCATTAATGCCATCTAAGCTTATCATGAGTGAGAATAATCACAAAAAATGAAAAAAGTCACCTGAGAGTGACTAGAGAAGAAAGCACAGACTTTCAAATTAACATTGCAGGAGGCAAACATATTTTAAAATCTTCAAGGCTCTATCTTTCTACCTCTGCCTATATGGTAGGGCTCATCTTTCTTCTATCCTGCCTTCTACCCATTCTCTCCATAACACTTTGACTTCTCCACTGTCAGGCCATTTTATTTTCATGCAAGCCCTCTCCTGTAACAACCTCCTTTTTCCTAAGCATCAACTCTCTGCAAATCTCACCTCTTCTGCTAAAATCAGTGGAAAGACCAGAGGTGAAAGTAAGCCGGTATGCCCCGGTACAGCGTACCGGCAAGAGCCGGTGCGCTGTATCGGGGTGGCTGGCTTCCCCAGGTGGCAATTAAAAGGGCCTTGGGCTCCCAACAGGGGCTAGAGCCCCAGGCCCTTTAAATTGCTGCCAGAGCCCCGCTGCTGGAGCCCTGGGGTAGTGGCGGCGGGTCTCTGGCAGCTATTTAAAGGGTCGGGGCGGTAGACGTAGCGGGAGGCCTGGGCCCTTTAAATAGCCCCTGGAGCCCCACCGCTACCCTGGCGGGTGGGGAGGGAGAGGGCAAGATGAGGGGGGAGGGGGGTCACTTACCGGTAGAGGGCAGGCTGGGGCTGGCTCTGACCCCAGCACCGCCCCTTCCGCCTGAGGCCCCGCCCCTTGAAGGGGACAGACTCGGCCACAGCCCAGCCCCCGTACCGGTAAGTCAGTATATCTACTTTCACCCCTGGGAAAGATGCTCATTGACCTCTTTGATCTTTGGATCAGGCCCCCAAAGCACATGCCAAAATTCCTAAGGTATACATGAAATCAGTAAATTGTACAGTTTCTCCTTCCTTTTTTTTTCATCTCCCTTTTTCCCTCCCTATAACCTCTTTGGATTTATTAATCTTTAATATTAACCCATCTCATTAAGAATGCAAGTTCCTTGGCATAGGACCTTGTTGTCTTCACACCACCATGCATATCGATGTCTATAACAATACTAATATGATGCAGCATGGTGTCACAGAAAATCCATTTTAGCTCTGCATTAAATATTGTACTACTAAAACACTATCATAACATTTGACTGCAGCTTTATCAGCTTGAAAACTATCACTTTGGCCTGGATCCACAAAGGAACTTACACATTACAACACCCAGTATCACAACACCTAGCTTGTAGGTGCCTAGAAAATCACAAGAACAAACTGTGATCCACAAAGACTGAGTTAAGTGCTTGGGCTCCGTATACAATGAAAAGGGAGAGATAGTCACCTAACAATGTGATCCACAAATGCCAGCACAGGAGGTGGGTAGCTCCCTCAGCTAGCCAATGAGTGATGTGGATGAAAGGGGTGTGTTCTAAACTCCACCTCTCTCATGGTGATAGATGCTTAAGTCCAGGCTGCAGGGAGGCACCTATCTCTACTAGGGATCCATGAGCAGCAACTCCTCTCCTGGAGTCAGGTAGCTTAGGCACTTAAGTCATTTCTTGTGAGAATGAGGTAGGTGTTTATCTCACTCTACACAAAACAGGGCAAAGGAAGGATGAGAGGTGATGCCCACCTTATAACTCTTAGCCCAGTGATTAAACGACACATCTGGGAGACCCACATTCAATTCCCTCCTCTGCCAGAGGGGGAAAGGATTTGAACAGGGGTCTCCTACCCTCTCAGGAATATGCCAAACCACTGAGCTATGAGATAGGCTGATGGGGGGCGGGGGAGAGGTGTGCTACAAATTCTTCTGCTGAAGCAGTTCTACTGTGGATAAATACTTAGCATCATTGGGCCAGACAGAGAGAGTGAGAGCATACACAATAGCGAGAATCACTGGAATAGAGTCAGAGACCCAGGGTCCAGTCTCTTGCTCCAAGCATTCCTTAATTATTCAGACTCAATAATTCAAAAAGGGCTGAACAAAATAATTTCAGGCATTCAAAGTTCTCTAGGAGGAAGAGTAACTTTCCAAAAAAAGACAAAAACAAAAACACACATAAAAAAAAGGAGGGTGTTTGATGTTATTAGTATATGTCCCATGATAGTTAGTTCCTATGAGAACTGTAAATTCTTCATTTTTTTCATTTTTGTTAGTTTAACTTCATGATATAATTTGTATTCACAGTTTCCATATACTACTTTATAAAGCAGACATGCAAAGTTGCATGGGTAAGAATAGGACAGCAGGAGATGGCACATTTGGCCATCCTAGATCGTTTGGAAAGAGCTTATATCCAGAGGCATTTATGTTCCTCTCCCAAAGCCAGAAAATAAACTGACCTTTTAACAAAAACAAAGAAGAGCATTCACAGTCAAGCTCAAGCATGACATCACATTACAGAATCTTTCATGAATAATTTCAAACTGATGTCAACAATATGTGCATGCATCCATTTGTTGCTATTGAATAAAATAGTGTACTCACCATCATGTGACCAAAACTGACATCAGGTAGCTCAAATAAAGATAAGAGAATCATTCAGAAGAAAAAATCTTTACTGCTTTATATTCATCTAGTTTTTAATAACGTTTCTTAAAATATCCCTTAACAAAGGCATGAAACTCCCACAGAACCTTTAATACCTTTCATCCACCCAGAATTCTTCTTCACCCATTGACTTGATTTATTTAGTAAATAATAGCAAAGCCAGCCTTCATTCTCACGTCACTTAGAAAATTGCCATATTTTCAGTCAAGACATCTCCCTAGCATTAGCATTATTTCCTCATCTTGACATATACTCCTTAAATGTGTCCTTCTCATAACTGCCATATTTTCTGCATTCAGCCTTTCCACACCATTATCTTTTTCATTTTCTCAAAGCCAGCTCACTTCTAGCATGCCATAGAATTCCTTTCAGTAGCACTCTTCTCATGTTGCCTTTCATATACAACATACATCTATAAGGACTGTTTTAGAAGTATAATGGAATTTTCACAGAATTGGCTCTTGGCTATCTATTATTCTAGCTTGTACTCATCTTTCCCCCATTATTCCTTTCTTTCATTCTTTTTCCACTTCATGACTTATTTTTCTTAATCCTGTCTTCTCCTTCCTTCTTCCTCTTTTCCCTTGAGCTCTCTTTAATTCCCTTCTTCTCAACCTCTCTCCTCTCATGCTTCACCTCTTTGATTTCAAATGAACATGTTTCCTTCCTCCAGCCTGGAAAAACAAAACTTCCCTCAATCTCTCTGACTCCTATTTTCCACTAAACATTTTGAGTGAGTGAGCTACTTCTACTCCCTCAGTTTCCTCTTCACTAGTTCTCTCTTTGATCTCTTGCCTTCTGAATTTGCATGTCACTCCACCATAATGTCTCATAAAGTGAACAACAAAATTTTCCTGGGAAAATATTTAAGAACAGTTTATTTTAGAGTTTTTTGGGGGGACTATTTTTATGTCCCTCTGGCAGGTGCCTTTGCTGCCATGAGTCCAATTGTACTGGGCTCAGAGGGAAACAAATTCTCGAAAAATGACCTAATGCTTTTTTCTGAACCTAAACATGACTGTTTTAAAGTTTACTATCTCATTTGCTTATACAGCTAGGAACAAGTGTGGGTTCCCACTGGAGCGGTGTGGACCTGGGGATCAACTCTTCTGAGTAGTATAAAGCTCATGTTTCTAGACATGAAGAGCCATCAGATAAACAGCTGGTGTGTTTATGTATATGGAAAGGATGTTAAAGGTGCAGGACTGAACTTTGTCTGGCCTGTGCCATGTACAGGTATAATTTCTTGGTGGGAATTTCAGACTGGGAGGAGAGAAGAGGAAGAAGGAATCCTTTTTGTGGCAGGTTGGGGTTAAATAAATCCCGGGGAGATGATTTATTTTGAGGGGGCAGGTGATGCAATGAAAAGTGCATGATAAATTTGTTAATAGATTCTGCAGTTCATACACAGGGATATCACTTCTGCTTCTGCTCATGTTCACTTCAGCACCATCTCCATGCAACACTGATGTTCACACTCTTCACACCCATCACTTTCTCTCTCTGTCATGCCCCCAACCAGGACCAGGTACACATCCACCTTTCACTCTCTTCACCCTCTGTACATTCATTTTCTGAAGCCCCACTCCTCACTGTCTGCACTCCCATACATATATACTCATCCACCATTTATCCCTACTGCAACTTGTCATTCTCTGTCTTCCTGTGATGTGCCCCAACCCCACACCAATCACCCCCACCTTCTGTTCTAGACACCTCCTCAGTTCCTCATTCCGTCAGCTCAGGGGCCTGTCTCCCTCTTTCCCCACTTTCACTCCTGAAGGCATTATTCAAAAATCATTGCAACTGGGGCTGGGCAAGGAATCTGTGCTACTTAAGTACCTCTAGATTTTTTTTCAGTGGGGAAGCTACTTTCCTTTCCACTCACCTGCACAGCTGAAAGGCAGGGAAAGGAATAGAAGGAAGGACTGCTGCTGTGGAAGGTATTGCATTTGGCAGCAGCATGCTTGATGCCTACAGCAACTACTTTCCCACCTGCTTGCTGGAATTGATCAAGAATTGGGGAGGGTCTGGGCAGGGTGGAGTGGGGTGTTACTTTGCAAAAGCATAGGGATGGACCATTGTCATGACTGGCTGTGTGAAAGATTCCCTCTCTGTATTACGCTCTATGCCCTTCATTAGTAATCTTAGGTGACCACATCTTACCGACTTTTTCTTCTTGGTACAGTTTGGCTTCCTGCAGCTTGAGTAGTAGTTGAGGGTTGCATACTCCATCAGAGCAGCAAAGACAAATAAAAAGCATACAGTCACAAACAGATCCATGGCAGTGACGTAGGAGACACGGGGTAAAGACTTTCTTGCAATGGTACTCAATGTTGTCATGGTCAATACAGTGGTAATACCTGCACACAGAAATTGCATTTAAATGTATACATATCATTTCTTAATAGCAAAGTGGAAACTTTGGAAACACACACAAGATAGGGGACTAATATCCAACCATGCAGTTACAGGAAACTGATCATCCCCATATGATATCAATGGATCACTGAATAGTGGTTAACATAAAACATTGAGTGAAAAATTAAATCCTCAGTAGAGCAGGTAGACAAATGGTAAATATTTTGCACAAAACATTTCAAAACCAACGAAACGTTTGCCTTTGGTATTTTTAATACCTGCCTTCTGAAATTCCTACATTTTTCTTTTTTTAGTGCTCCTCCCCTGCCTTACCCTCCCTATTCGGAAGAGACGTAAAAGTGGGGGAAATACCCCAACCTGGAAAAATTGGGGTTTGGGTTTTTCAATTGAAGACTGAAAAATGTTGATGAAAACAAAATTTCTCACACAAAGTCAAAAAGCCATTGTTTGTCAAAGGAAGTTTTGATTTTTGACCAGCTGTAATTATCAATAAGGATTTAGGCCCTACTCCTGCAATTGGCAGCTTGCTAGCCGAGTGTTGCTTTCATGCACAGCCTCACTGGCTGAAGTCAATGTCAATCAACAGCAGCAGCAGTCTGCCCAGATGTTATCAATTTACAGGATCGAGGCCTTAAGTATCAAAATTCTCTCTCTGTCCCCATGTATGTAACCTGGATGAAAATTGAGGTTGATGTGAACTGCTACTGTAATCTGAAGAAAGTGGCCAGTTTAGTTCAGAATCCATTCTTTCAAATATAGTATTTTGGATGGACAGACTAATGTTTAATCTAATATGAATTATCTTGATGTAAAATATGCTGAAACCACACAATCTGGTTTGTATTGGAAGTGAAAACCGTTTGTGTGCATTGTTCAAACCTGGAAGTCGCTCTGCCTGAGAAATAAAGACAATGTTTCCATTTTTGGACAAGTACTGGCAATTCTTCTTTTGGGGAATCACAAGGCTTTTACAGAAAAATTAAAAATGAAAATTCCTGGATGACTTGGAAGAATTTAAAGCACCCTTTGAAATGCACCCCAAAAGACATACTTTAAAACAGCATAGGTATAAACAATATTAACTACAAAAAGAAGAGTAATATTTTGCAGCATTTGAAATATCAAATGGGGTGACAAAACCTATGCCTCACAGTAAAATTACTGCCCACATATAGCACTCTTTTTGATACCGATACAGCAATATCTATGGATTACGTTTACCTAACTTTACTCTCCTCTTCATAAAAGACTGACGGCACTTGATTTGTAGTGTTTGTTCTGGACTAAAGTGATTCACAAGGATCCAATCCTCTCCCACATCATATTTAATAGCTATAAAACCATGGGGAGAGCTAGCAAGCTGAAGTACTAGCAGAATGTTTACCCCATGCAGCTCTACATCTCCTTTATGTCAAAGGGTAAATAATGCTATCTGTCAGGGGTCTAAAATGTGCCTCTGACATCAGCATTAGGATAAAGAGCATTTTGCTGAAGCTGAACCCAGACAAACCTGAGGTGATGCTGATGGAAAGAAGGGAGTGCTCTGAAGAATGTTTCTCTTCCATAACAGCCACGAAGGCAATGGCTCTCAGGTCTTGGAGATACCTAGATACCCAAATAATCATGGAGGCAAAAAACTTCCACTTCTAGAAGGTCATGCCTGATCCTAACAGAGACAGGTGTGGCCACAGTAATCCATGCACCCGTAACTCCAGGCTCAACTACTATGATTCTCTGTATCAAGGTAGGAAATCCAATAGCCTGAAAAAGCTTCTGCTACTTCAAAACACAACCTGTCCCTGCTCAGCAACACATCATAGCAGAGCTTTGCACTGATTCCCCCACGAACCCACAGCCAGTTCATAGTCTCTGTCTTGATTCACAGAGTTGTTCTTCACTAACAGGGAGACTCTCTCTCTTTCTCTCTCTCACCACAGTCTCCATTGATTAGTATGTTCTATAGGCACAATGAAATTACAGACAAAAGGGGCAATTTGGGACCATGGGAGCTTCACCCAGACTATGGAACTCCTCATCTAAATGAACTGAAAGGGACTAAGAACTTGGTCACATTCACAACCTCCGTGCAAAACCCATCTCTTTGACTGAGCATTCTGGCAACAACACTTTTACACTCCTGCTGCTCACTCCATCTTTTATTTTATTAAAAAAACAAACAACCCCCAAACCCTAAACTACACTTCCTGAAAAAGAAAACAGAGATTTTTGTTCTTAATCTTGGAGGGTACTTTGTTATAGTTTCAGGGTAACTGCACCTGTATTCCCTGTCCATGGTCCCTCAAGGGCTCCCAGACATCACCTCTCCAGGGCAGAGACTTGTGTCTCCCTCCCTCCTCACAACATGTTTTAAGGCTGCACTGCTCCCTGAACTACACTGCAATATCCCTAGCAAGCCAGTCTGCCTTTGCTTTCTCTCCAAGGGCTATGACTAGTGTATTGCCAGCAGATACAAGTTACCACACAGCTTCTTCTAAGCGAGCACATTTATTCTTAAGGAAAAAGCATTACAGAGAAAACCTATAAAAACAATAAACTTTTCTATATGCATGATAAAAGCTTACCAGAGGTCACCCATCATTCTTATGGGACCCTAGTAGGCCAAGTCCTTCCACCCTCTCCTGCAAGGAATGCCCCCACACCCGGGACTGGAGTTCCTGTCCATTTGCTGGATCAGAAAGAAGGCCCCAAGTCAGTTTAAACTCAGGATATGTATCCAAAAGTTCTTCCTTTGTCTGTTGTTCTCTGGAGAATCCAGTTTGAACCAGTATATGTGAACCTCCTCCCTCCCTCCCCCCGGGAAGGGAACTTCTCTGGGAGGGAGGTTTATAAGTTGCTGATTTCCCTTAATTACCACCCACTGTTTTTAGTTCCTGGAGAAGTCGTGGTACTCCTCCCCCATGGAGTCTAACACAATCATACATAAACCATTCATTTAAAACTATGGACCCCAAAGATAGATGTTGCAGTTCCATGCAGTATCACACTTTGATACAACAGTGATGGGTGCTAGGATCAGAACCTAGTTAGATAGAAAACCACAGTAGGAATGGGCAGGAGCTGGGCCAGAGTAGCAGATGTGGTGGCACTTGAAAGGGCAGCCAGGGGGGGAAGTGTGTAGTATCTTTTCACCCTGGCTTGAGGCTGGATTTCATCTCCCCAACCACCTTCACAGAGCTTAAATATTCAGGCTTTATGCAAATAAGATGTCATTGCTTAGGGTATGTCTGCACTGTAGCTGGCAGGTGTAAATTCCAGCTTTCGGAGACATACCGAGTGAGCTCTGATTGAGCTAGCACACTACAAATAGAGTGTAACCAGGGTGATGTGAAGGTGGGAGGGGCTACCCTGAAAACAAATCCAATAAACAAGCACTGAGAGCTATTTTTGAAGTAATAAAAATTTAGTTCAGTCTTTAATTGTGTATACGCAATAGAAACACTGTTTTTAAAAATTATAATCTGTTTTATAGTATCACATAGTGAGCAGGAATGGAAAAAAAGGCATAACACACTATACATCAACAGCATATATCTAGATGCCATATATATCAGTAAGAACCAACACCTATTTTTTCCCCAAAATAGTATCTAGATTCTTTACCCTGGCCTCACTGCTATTCTGTGTGAGATCATTTTGGTGGATGATGTCTAGGAGGCCCTATGATAGATCTCGTATTGTGGGAAGAGTCTTCCATCGTGTTCTAAAATTTGCAATGCTCCAGAACTGTCTGTCATATTCCAGCAGACTTTTAAGACCTACCAAAGATCTGAATTTACTATCAGAGTCATCCTGAGCTCATTTCAACAGCTTCATGTCACAGCTGGCGTTAATGCCCTCAGTCAGAGAAGTGTATGTGTTAAAATGTATTTTCTGTCAATGACATCAATACTAAATTTACTATTTTATAAATCAAATAAGACTTTCCAGCAAACTAAGATAACTCAGGGGATTCATAATGGGTGAAAAATGTTTTACCTTTAGGTCACTGGTAAGAATTTAATCTTGATCAATACTTACATTAATATTTTACCATCTGATAGCTGCTTACAGGACTTCACTATGCAAAGAAAATTAGTGGTCTGAATCTGACAGGACTCATGGTTAGAGAGGCTCAATTAGCCTCTTACATCTAAGGGTACCTTCCGCCAGGCAGGAGTAATGGCACGTTGAGGGGGCAGCGTTGGGATGATTGTACTACTGTTGCCCAAGCTGTAGCTAGTTTGTAGATAAGGATTTCATTTTCTCCGTCTTCCAATCTCGACACATTTCATGAGCACTAAATTCATTTTCAAAATGTAAGTGATTGAAGGACGGAATTGAAAGGAAAGTGATGTGAGTTTTTATTAAGTGCCATCGTCGGGCTTGACGACTGCTGTATTTTTGACACTTGCAATTTCAGATGCTATATGGTACCATAACCATAATAGTATCAGATAATGGTATGTGCTAACACCCCACCTATATATATATATATGCTCCCTCCTTGTGTAAATGCCTCCATTTACAGAGCTGGAATTGCTCTCTAGTATTTCTATTTCTCATTAACTATGAAAATTACCTTCTTCCAAAGCTACCAATCTAGATATGTTGGCAGGCGTTTAAAGAGAAGAAAAATTATACTGGGTAAACTATGGGGGTGTTTTTCTTGAAATTCAGAGGGTTTAATTTAACTAAAAATTCCAGCAAACTGCGTTCTTTTGATTGATATATATCTATATATATCTATCTATATATCTATATATATATAGATAGATATATATAGATAGATATATATATATCTCAAACTTGATATATATATCAAGATATATATCTTTTGATATATATATATATATCAAAAGAACGCAGTTTGCTGGAATTTTCAGTTAAATTAAACCCTCTGAATTTCAAGAAAAACACCCCCATAGTTTACCTAGAGAGAGTATAATTTTTCTTCTCTTTAAACGCCTGCCAACATATCTAGATTGGTAGCTTTGGAAGAAGGTAATTTTCATAGTTAATGAGAAATAGAAATACTAGAGAGCAATTCCAGCTCTGTAAATGGAGGCATTTACATAATGAGGGAGCATAGTTTAGTGGTTAGAACACATAACTGGAAGTCAGGACTTGTGCGTTATCTGCCTATCTCTGACACTGACTCAGTGTGATCTGAGGGTAACTTCATCTCTCTGTTCCTCGTCCCTTGGTTTGTAAAGCAGGGAAAACAATACCCATCTTTCTAAAAAAAACCACACCACTTTGAGATTTTCATATTCAGGTGCTAGTGTTTGTGTATGTGCCCTAATAGGGATTATTACTACAGTTCTATTGTCCTCTCAGAACCAAATATCCCTTATTTCATTATTTCAGTATATAAGTAGCTCATTACTGATAGCTGTGCAGAAGGGGGGTAAAGCCTTTGTTTCATACAACCCAGAGCAGTTGCCAATAGCTCAGCACATTACTCATTAATTCTAGGGAGTGATTTTTTTTCCCTGATGTAACGCCATTTAAAGTCAATGAAGTTACATCAGGGGCAAATTTGCTCCCTTCCCCGAGTCTATAAATCATTTTGACTGATTAGCATTAATGATCTAGAAAACCCAGGATGATTTCAGTGAGTAGCCGTTAGCTGTGTTACACACAAATGCACATTACTATTTTTAGAAGCGGGTACAATGTATGTTACTTTTCAATTCAGACAGATTTCTTGTTCAAATTATGTAAGTGCACTAAAGCAAATAAAGAGCACTAATGTGGCTATTCTGAAGATTTACACTAAACTGACCATTGGGAGACATTTGGGCTCTGACGGTGCACAAAGACATATGTCCCACCTATGCATTACTTTCTAGTCGCTTGATGTAGTTTATATTCTTAGACCAGTAACTAAAGGTTTAATTATTTCTCAGAGTGTATCCACATGGACTTCTCTGGAGTCTATCTAACCAAAAGGAGTCGGGCACCTAATTCATCTAGACTGCTTGGAAAACTTTATCTTAGTTTCTAATTTGACACCCACCCATTGCTATCAGAATGTCTTGTTCCTATTGGATAGAGGTCTTCAGGAACATTCAAAGACAATACATTGGTGTGACTAAAATTCGAACCTTCACTCTTGTCTAATTAGTTTGGAAATGGACCTGTTCAGTATAAGTACAGGGAGCTTTCTGAGGGATAGGGCACAAGCAAGCTGTTTCTAGTAAGAGAAAGCACTTGACACTTTTTTCCTCCTGGTTTGTTGTTTTTAATGAAAATCAGGCATTGTGAAACATAATCCAGATGGGTGATTTGTGATTCTTCAGTACACAATATTGTCTCACACGTTTATTGACACACTGTGGTTAATCTTTCCTTGTCTCTATTGATACACTATTTTAAGAGAATTGCATTAGTACTCTAAGGCCTGATTCTCATTTACACCAAGGCCTCCTTATACCCCATTGGCAGTTGAAAATGGCCTTAAAATGGGTGTAGATTTTAAAGACCCTTTCTACCGCTAGAGTAGTAATGTAGAGGCACAATACTATAAATAAGAATCAGGCCTCCAGTCTTTTGTTTCTGGAAAATGGAGTTCAAATTACGCATTTCTGGAATTCTGAAGTACATTTATAGTATATAGCTGTTCAAGTCAAAGCTTACCAATGCAACACTCAGCAGGATTCGGAGTGTTACACGCAAGCAGAAAATCAGAGCACATTTGTCAAAAGGTTTGCTAAGGTTTGTGAATTTCTGGAGTGGAGTTGGGAGATTTATGATTTTGTGTTGACCTCATGGGAAATGATTTTTTAGTGTTGCATTATTTGTTTTTAATTAACTAATGTATGCTCTCAGCAGTCTTATTGCAAGTTCTCCCAAGTCTCTTGCCGTTACTGCTTCTGTTGCATATCTCAATCATAATGAACCATCTATGAGTTGAAGAGATGTCCCCTCTCATTCACTAAGAATAAAGGCTCATTTAACCCTGTAGCAAGATGGGCTGTGTACTTACAGCAGGAACAGCTGATGTTTGGATTCATTGCTGAAACAAAGTGGTAGCTAGTGGAAAGCCTATACTTAAAACATATTTTTAGTAACATATTTCTGCTGTCATTCATCGTGATGAGCTGGACCATCATTTTAAGATGCTAGTTTTGCTTACTTATGTGATGCAGAATGGTTCAAGCCAGGTGCTGACAAACCTTAATAAATGGCTGCAAAGCGACATAGGCATAGCCATCCCATACCTCACTGAGTTACGGACTCTGCTAAATTTTTCAAATGTGCTTATGGGATTTAGGAGCCCAACTCTTTTTGGTGGGATTTAAGCTCCTAAATCCCGTAAGCACGTTTGAAATGTTCATCTTTATTGCCTCCAGAGCTGTGTTCTGAGCTGGAAGCTACCTCGCTCAGAAGGTGGGTGGCTGCCCTGATTCACTCGTGTTCTGGAAGAAATGATAATGCTGGACTGAGGCATTCTGAACAGCCAATAAACGTTGCAGTCTTGAACTAAACGGCTTCCTCTTGTGACTTTTGGAGAGAACGAACTGGTGGGTATGAGGAATTCCTCAGTCTAGCTCCCCAGTGTGATCTTAGTAAGATAGCTTGCAGAAACAGGTTTAGATAAGGACTCGTGATCATTTTCAGTTCAAGAAGTCATTTTTAAAGAATTTTTCCTATATAGAAAAGGGGCAGATGGTGATGACCTGTGCATAGCCACTAGGAGGGTCAGAAAGCTTTGTGAAAAAGGCCTCCACCTGTTATAGGAGTCTCCCCGCCTCCACAAAAGAAGTCCCTGTTCATTCCTAGGGAACTACTCAGCCAAAAGGGGGTAGTGAGACTACAGCCCTTATCCCCCTCCATCTGCCATCCCCCACCCCCGGTATTTTCTCTAAAGGGAGAGGCTACTTGTGTCAGCATAAGAGTTGTGCAACGTGAGTACCCCATTGGGTGCAGAGCAGCTCTTGGAAAGATTATGCTTCCTTGAGGCAAAATCTCCCATGTGCTATCCTTCGGATGGGCGCACTGACCAGGGCTCTGGCATACCAGCCACAATGGAGCCCCAAGTGTCTTTCCTTCTGTTTTAATGTGTACATAGTTAATCTCCTGTTACAACCCCGCCCCTGTGTTCCTGATACATGCAGAGCCTGCAGTTTTTGCGTTAGACTTTGAAAATTCTGCCCAATTATTTTTAACATAGCCTAAAGGTAAGCACCTAAATCCATACTTTGGCACTTATATAAGTGACCTGCTTTTCAGAGGTGCTAGAAAGCTGCCAGCACCTCTGAAAAACAGGACTCTTAGTTATGTACCTAGCTCTAGGCACTCAAGCATCATCATTTTGGACAAATTTCTTCTTATTCCATCAACATTTGTCGGTCTATAAATATAACATAAGGAACAGCAGCTTAAGGAAGGAAGGAAGGAAGCAGTCTACTGTGCCTAGCATTCAAAAATCCTACTAGAGAAACCACAGAAGGATTAGGGAGGCAATCATTTATTTTGAGCTATTATGCAAACAAAACAGGTGGCAGAGTCATTTATTTTTAATTGTCCCTTTAAAACTCAAATACCAAATTCCCTTGTCACAACTGGCTTATGGGCCTGTAGGAGCCGGCTGTGACGATGCACAGTACATATCTAGTGCCCAGAGACATTGGGCTTCTAATTGGAACGGAGATGAAATTTTCAAATGGTAAAACAGGATATTTGTTAATATTCAACACAGACATCGAACAGAAAGAATTAAGACCTTACCTAGTGCTGTTCTTGCTGGTGTGGCATCTTTTTTAATCCAGAATGATACCCAGGATAACACAACTGTTAAAATGCAGGGTATGTATGTTTGAATAGTGAAGTATCCCATTCTTCTACTTAAATCGAAGTATATAGTCATGACTATGTAATCACCTGCAACAACAGGAAAGAAGCCAAAAAGGATATTGTGATGAAGTTCAGTTAATCATTCGCCTCACTGGTAATCTTTAGAGCAAGCATTGTTTCAAATATGCAAAGTGTATGAAATATTTCCTTGTGTTCTGAGACCATCTGTGCAAAAAAGCTCAGGCACAATGCAGCTGAATTAAAGCTTTCTCACTCAGAATTTCCTTTGTTTTATCCCTTTGATAGAAATTTCAATGTTTCTGGACAGCTGGTGTGAGGCGGGGAGTGGAGACAAGATTCTTCCTCTCACCTGATCTTGACTAATGGGTTTTCCCAAGGCCTCTCTGCTTCCTGAGGCTGGAACTTCAGAATGATTCCATGGCAAGAACCACTAGGCTACCATCTTCCCACACACTTGCAGTGGCCATTTCACCTTCCCTATGCCTTCCCTCCTATGGATGCACCTTCCCTGTCAAACACCTGATTTCGGATTTGATTGGCTTCACTGTTTCCCCCTCGGATCATAATGCTGCTGTACACCAGCTGCTAGGGGTCCTTATGCAAGATGAAGCACACAGCCTTTCTCCGTAAACTGAGAACTTGTTCACAGACGTTGGAAGCTCAATGTGGGAAAGCCTTAATTAGCCTCAAATCAGGTTTTCTACCACACAGTAACGTGACAAAGTACAGCATCCTCTCTCGAGGCCCCTTAACAATATTTTCTATGTTCGTTGTGATTGGTAACATTTCAGTATTCCTTAGTACCAAATGTATTATTGAATAGTTGGCATAAAAGGTTCCCTTGTGTTAGTAAAGTACATAACACCACTATTTATAAATTTTGTTTTCTGTCTATCTAGGTTTTTATGTTGTACCCCTCAGCACAGAGGTGTCCAAATTGTATCAGAAATACAGCTCTGTAAGCAAGAAGTAAAACAAAAAATTAGCATACCATAGTATTTTGCAAAGTGCTGTGCCTACAGTGCGTAGATGTCCTGTCTTTGAGAAGGTATAAAATTGTGTGGGTTTTCTGATTTATGTATGTAAACGACCCTATCCTGTGGAGAGCTCTTGTGTCCCCACCCTATAGAAGATAACCACGGAGAATTGTATCAGGCCCTAAGGAGTTCTATGTGAAAGCAATAATGATTGTGTGATCTTATTTGTTATTGAACTGGGGATCTGTGAGGTATGAGAACGGAATATGATGTAAGCACACTACTGAGTTTATGGATACATGTGCATAACTCTCAATAATTGACACTGGTAAGAGTATAAACCCTCTCCCTACTGCTGCACTTTTAGTATACAGCACCTCAGCTTTTATTTCTGTGTTCTTTAAGTAGCTTTAAAAGTCCTTTTGTGATTATTATTGCTACTGATGTGGTTTGATAAGGGCATGATGTAATACCGACAGACCCGGTTGTCGGCGGGTGGTATAGAACCTGAGACCTCTGGAGCTAAATGCATGAGCCTTAAGCCATATGGCTCTTAGCTAAGGCTGTAGAGCAGACTCATTAATTGCTCGCTCTCTAAGTGGTCTCAGTGCCACTAGATGGGACAGAACACCTCACCCAGGAGGTGTGTGGGTTACAATGATAGACAGGGCATAAGCTTGCTTGGACCCCTTCTCCAATCTCATGGCAGATGATATTTACAGTAATCAGCACCCTGCTTTTCCAGAAGAAAGAACTGTATTTCTACTTTAGGGTTAAAAGAATCTTGAAGCATTTAAACAGCTACCATTTTTAAGGGCTCCCCCAAAATTGCTCACAAAATCCGTGTCTCACACAGGAAAAAAGACATTGAGAGCTGCAGTTCCTCTTTAAAATGGATCATTATTGGTTGGGTGCTGTCAGCGTTCTTAGTGCTGCACAGAACCATGCAGGGGAGAAAATCTTTACCCCCAAAGGGCTTACATTCAACAGTGATTGCCATTAAGGATTCCACAGAGTGATCGTACAATTATGTCTTCTAGATATAGAGAAAAAAACTATACTGATTTCAGATACTGCTACATAGTAAATTTTCTTAGCTCTCATATACCCATTTTCATTCATAGATCTCAAAGTCTCTTCTAAAGGATGGTAAGTATCGTAATTGCATTTTACAGATCAGCAGCCAGATTTGTAAAGGTATTTAAAGGTGCCTAAAAACCTAAAGAATATTTGAGTGTCGCCCAGTATGAAATTAATGAATGGCTGGGAGAACATTCACGTAACACAGCTGGGAGTGATTGTACATGCTAGTGGCCGTATGTGGGCAGACCAGGTGTGGCTGCTTTGGCAGCAAAGCAGTGTAAAAGGCACCCCAGGCTAGAGAGTTCAGGGGTCACCGCTGTTCAACAGTCCAGATTGTACCCTGGGAAATGTCAGAATATGATGCTATAGACATAGTAAAAGAAAACCCAAATCTAAGTACCAGATTTATTACCACAACATTAGCAGCGGATCAACTTTCATATCTTCCTCAAACCACACAACATTTCTCACAGTGAGGAATAGAAATCAAGCCATGAAAGCAATTGCAGTGGGGAGGCTCTGGAGCCTTCATTGTATGTAAATTTGCATCCAGGACACATTCTCCCCCCCCCCCCCCCCCCGGACACATTCTCCCCCATTTGTTTAATTGCAGAAACATTTGACTAACAAATGGTGCATCAAGGGTCTGAATCTCCCCTCGCACAAGTGAGAATCTGGAGTACCGGAGCTTCGGGTCCGTGGAGTTACACAAGTGTGAAACTGATGTGAGAAGAGACCTAGCCCCTGAGATCCTAAAGTAAGGCTAGGCAGTGCACTGTTTGGACACTATTAAAGCCGCTGATGGTCTTGGTGTGGTGAGGAAATCATCTCAGCATTAAAAAAACTGGAAGCACTTATGTCCCTCATGTTGGCACTATCGCGGTAAGTAAAAGCTGTGTGCTGGCCTAAGGCTTTTAAAAACTACTGTAGATTGCAGTATGCATCTAAATTGCATTTTAGATTTTCTTTTAACCTTGATCACACCAACTCCTTTTGAGTGACCTCAATTTGTCACTCAGCCTACTGAAGAGCTGCATCAGTCCCTAGTTATCTAAAATTTCTTGCTGGTGGTTTTTGTTAGTGTACACAGCAGTAGCATGTACATGCCAAGTTGCACATAGTACAGTTTTACAGCTACTTATTTAAAGTATGTGGACCATAAACATCAAAGGAAGAGGTATGAGTCTTACAGGCATTAACAATCCAAAATATAAAATTAAAGTATTCTCTTCATTCTGCATTGTGGGACATAGTTGTATATGGTACATTAGTTCTATAGAAATCCCACTGACATCAATGCGGTTTCCAGATGAGGAATAAATACAGAACATGCAACACAGATCTGCAAAGCAGATTTCAGAGGAAAACCCTGCTTTAAGGTAAAAATAATGGATATAATGGGCTTAAAAAACATAAGTAATCTAATTGAAAAAATGGAGCTCCACATGGAAACCAAAGACATATCTAATTTGGAACTAAGAAAATAGTTTTAGTTATCAACAACTTAAATCATTTATCAGGAAACTTACTTAAAATTTTAACTAAACAATCAGCCAAGTTCATTGAAATAATGAAACTTGCCTGGAGGCAAAATAATCCACTACAGGTTTTATGTAACAAGAAAAACATTTATCTTAAGGCAACAAATCTTTTAAAGTAATCAAAATAGTGAGGCAACATTTCTCATGAAACCCGGATAACTGTTGTCTGTGAACCAAAATACCCTTATTAATTTTAGTTTATAATTTGAAAATAGGACCATGGGTGGAAAAATAATGATTTTCTATGGATTCAGAACCTGGAGTTTTAAGCAGCAGCATGTTGTCTTTTTCTGCTAAAGACTGAGTAAGGCTTGAGTGAACTGCCAAAAGTTTTCCTATATCACATTAAAACTCAACTCCCTTAAGGCTGAAATCTTTGAGTAGCACATAACTGGAAGCTGTATTTTTAAATAGATCTTTTTACAGTATAACCACACTAATGTGCATTGCATAATAATTCATATCTTCAAATCAGACCATGTGTTCGATCTGCTACAGTTGTTTCACCATCCTACCCCTCGTCTTCACTCATTCTACTGTTATACTCGATGGCTAAAATGGATGGTGATCCCATTTGTCTTAGTAAAAGTTAAATGAAGACTGATTTTAGCGATGTGTAATATGAAACTACCATGGACCAACTTGACAATTTTCTGGTTTACTGTATTTTTAGTATGTGAAAGAAGACAAGACTCTTGTTCTTCTCTCCCTGAAATGGAGAATAATAAAGAGTGTCAGAGTTCACCTGTGACATTAGTGAGTGTGATTGTGAGAATAAAATCCACTCACTAGAAAGATGATTAGCAGCATGCTGTGAATATATTACTATAGACTTGTGGGGCTCAGAGAGAGCTCATAGAGGTAACTCATTTAACATGTTTGTTTTTTATATTTCATGAAATCTACTTAATACTGGGTGGGTAAATTTCCCCAGACTCCAAGTTTCAATCTCTTTTCTATGTCTGAACCCAACATCATCCTCTCCCCACCCCACTCCTCTTTTTTCCCTTCCACCCAACCTTGTCTGACACCTTTTGCTCCCAAAGCCCTCCCCTGTCATACCTTTATGGATCTCCCACCAAGTCTGCTGTGCTGTCCTAGTGAGTTGAACAACTCTTACTGGGCTGGCTACTCTCTACCTTCCACAGTCTGGAGCACCCCTGAGTCAGAAGCACCTCAGATTGCGATGCACATCTCTGATCTGAAAACAACCAGCCCGGCTCCCAGGACACTAAACAAGTTAGGATTTCTTTAAGTATCGTTTGCCTGTTATTGATGCCACTTCCACAGTTGACTTGTCTATCCAATTGCTATGTTGTGCTGAAATGATTTTGCCAAATGCTGCCCTCTTACTCTGTCAGGGAGACGAAGACTTGCCTTTGGAAGATCCAACAATTGAGCGCAATCATGGATGAGACAGCCTGGCGGCAGTGACTCTAGAAAGAGGTTCTCTTATTTAAAAAAATAATAATGATAAAAATAGGACATTGTAGATGCTTCTTGGAGATGCAGAGAAGATGAAAGGCAGGGGAATAAATGTCTCTGTCTCCCTTAAAATCTTGATAACCAAAGAAAATGTGCTAGGGCTTATGTGGTCTTTTATTCTGATCCCTCCAAAACATGTTTTTCTGTGTGTATCACTAGTGCTTATCGCCATGGAACAATCTTTGATCTCAAGCACTCTAGGATGAACGCTCCCAAGGCCTAGAGAAAAATAAAATGACTGAGGTCACCCTGCTACTTAGGTGTTTTTCTCATATGGCTACACATTACTCACACCGGAGAAACACTGTCATCAGAGCAATGATGCGCATGTTCACACAGGTGCACACACACGAGCAGACAGGCACATTTGCACACGTTCCAACATGTAACTGTACTAATTCTGAAGTGTTGTATTACAGGTAACTTGTGTGCATGATATGTTACATAACCATCTCTATGGGTCCCCAGGGGTGGCTTTTAGTATCATTTGTATTATCATAGTATTGTAGCCTAAGAGCCCCAATCTTGGACCAGGATTCCATTGAGGCAGGTGTTATGCAAACACAAGATGGTGCCAGCCCTTAGTAACATACCATCTAGATTAATAATTGCTCTAGGCATAGACAATGTATATGTGTATGTATTGTGCACAGTCCAGAGACTGCTGTCTTAAATAATATTGAGTGTGCATTTTTTCTTAAGAAATACAGTGAGCCCATTAATTGCAAATGGCTAGCAGTAGTAGTAATTGTGTTGTTATTACATAAGTTATAGGTCTTTTTTTTTATCACACAGAGCCATGTATAATAATAGGGGGGTGGGGGAAACAAGCAAATTCCAAAAGCATCAGTTTTCATAATAGGAACTTTGAGGGTTGTTTTAAAGAATATAATTTAAAAAAAGACACATGCGTAAATAAAAGAGATTAATGTAATGAGTGGATATTAAGGACCAACTCCTGGTCTCATTGATGCCAATGGAAGATTTGTCATTGACTCAAATAGGACCAGGATTTGGCCCTAAATTATAACTCATAACTGAACTGTCTCTTATTTAAATGATTGCCATTGTAAAGATACTTTTTTTTCGTGTAACAACACTAGGAAGTATAACATTTGGGAACATATTTTCACTTGAAGCTATCTGTTGTTTATTTACTGAGTCAGCATCAGGTAATTTACATTTGACGTTATTTGTTCTTCCGTAGGCAATAACCTTTCAGTTTCTTTGACGGAACTAGCAGTTTCAAGAGCCCAATAAAATGTCAAAGTTTTGTTGAATGACATTGTGTCTGTTTTGAAAATCTGATGACTAGTACGTATTTAAATTTATTTCACCCTATGATTTGAAATGGTTGCGTTAAGCTTGGAAACATTTATGAAATGTGTTAGAGGTCTAAAATATTCACACTGGCAAATGTTTAGAATTATTGACATATGTGTATGAAATAAAATGTTTAAAAATGAACCTTTTTCAATAGTTTAAATAACTGTGTGAAACCAAAAAGCTAGTAATTATTGTGTCCTAAAGAGCTCATTATGTACTGTACCCCCTATATTTTAAAGTAGTTGATTTGAAATTTGGTTGCACATATTCTACAGTCTTCAGCTACACTACATAACTTCTGTTAAGTCCCCTTTAGCTCTTTGAGAGTACAGGGGAGATAGACCAACATCTGTGTATACAGCTGCAAGCAAGAAGGCAACCCCAAAGATATAGACTCCCAAACAATAAAGCCTGAGTAACTATGGTGCTTTGTTTGAGTGATTAAAAAGAGTTTGATCCTTATAATGATAGCTTTATTCTGAAAACCTAAGTGTTCTTTGTTTGCAGCACTACTATAGAGCATAATGCTTCCCTTCAAAATAGGCCATGTGAAGTTATAGCATCCTACTCATTCAAGCACTGCTGCCAACATCACAATTGCTTTTTGACCACGTCTAGCCATAACGACATTTTCATTTCAGAGCAGGAAATAGCATTTTGTATGCTCTTTCAAATACGGAACTAATGAAAATGATTGATTATTCATTTTACTATTGCAAGGTACAAATAATATTGAGCAGTTCTCACAAAAAATGCAGGTCCATCAAGCTAAACAATACGAATAAAAACATATAACACCACAAGCAGAAATTCAGTCCATGGTTACAAGTCTAGTTCAATTTCTGACTGAACAATAGAAAAGCTACACGTATAGCCTCTATCACCTAGAATGCATTTAGTGCATCAAGCAGAGAGTAAATCAATGTCCAAATATTGTAGATCATGAATTACCTATTACTCTTTATTCACAGAGAAAATACCAGTAAGTATCACAATTAGGCTCCTCTTTTGTTCCTAAGAAAAGATTAGCAATATCCAATGTAGTTTGAATAATAATAAACTACCATATGCCACTGCTGTGTCTGTGAAGATGGGACTACAAGACCCTAAAATATGAATTATTTTTACAGGGTTATATAGCATTGCAAGGGTTATTGGCTGGGAGCACAGTAATGCTTTTAGAACAAAACATTCTCCACACTCCGTGAAGTACAGAATGCAGTAGGAGTAATGAGCAGACACTAAGCTAATGCTTCTCAAACTCATTTTGCTGTTAATAATTGTCCAAACATGCCTGGAGAGCCACAGTTTAATGTCACCTGGTAGGCAGTGCTGATCACGTCCCACTTATGTATAATACTAAGACTTTTAATGACACGATCCATTGACAATATTGCTTGGGGTAGGGGGCCTGGCCTCTTTGTTTTTAATGATGTTTGGCATAAAGTCTCACAGGCTTTAATGTCAACACTTTTATTATTCAGAATTTCATTTAGACTGATACAATTAAGACTGGAAATGGAATCTAAATTACTTTGAATTTTAGAGCAGTTCAGGTTTCAATAATTGGACTTAAACCTGCCTTGCTAGTGTTGGGTCTGACTCAAAGCCAGGAGACCTATTTTCTAGAACTGTTTCAGAAATTGAACTTTGTTTTACGAAATACCAAGTCGTTGAAACTGTAATTTTCATAGGAAAGAGTCGCTTTCAACAAATTTCCCATTTAGAAAAAAAATGAAAAAAGTTTCAACCATGACATTTTGACATTTTCTATATGAAACGGGATGTTTTCCCAGTTCAAAATGACTTTTCCTTTCAAAATGTAAGTTAAATAATGAAAAAGAGGTCAAAATCAAAATGAAATGTTTAAATTGATCTGAAGCATTCCCGCCACCCCTCCCCCTGCCTCCCCAGATTTTCAGTTATAGCAAAATGTTTTGAGATTTGGACTTTTTGTCCTGATCTGGGCAGGAAAACTTTTTGAAATCTTGAAAACTTTCATGGGACAGGAAAACAGTTTCCCAGTTGGCTCTACTATTTTGAGGTTCAGATGCAGATGATATCTCTGTTGTTTGTTCAAACCGTCTTCCTCCAAAAGGCAGAAACTTCATGAGAATAGCCCTTCTTGTGAGATTACTGTGCATTTGACAAAAATCAGTTGACCTCACAATCCTTCCACCATCTGTGGCAGAAATCTCAGGAGAACATAGTACAAGGTTCCGGTGCTGTCAAATCTGAATCCCAACCTCAAGCCCTAAAGCAGCTTTTATTGATTTTAAGACCAGAACAGACCATTGTGATAATTAAGTCTGATCAGCATAACACAGGCCTTAGGACTTCCCTCAATTAATCACTGCTTCAGGTAAAATAGATGTGGTTGAACTAGAGCATATCTTTTAGCAAAACATCAAATCTTGACTTAAAGAATTTCAGTTGTAGAGAATCCACCACCACCCTTGGTAAATTGTTTCAATGGTTAATTACCTTCACTGTTAAAAAAAAAATTGCACCTTATTTCACATCTGAATTTGTCTAGTTTCAACTTCCAGCAACTGGATCTTGTTCTACCTTTGTCTATTAAATCAAAGGGCCCTCTTGTAGTCTGGTGAACATGATCACCAGTTTGGGAAAAACAATTGGCCATGCCCAGTTCAGTTTGGAACTCTTATCTCAGAGCCCTGTTTATTCACCACAACACACACATGAAATGTGGAACACCACCACTAAGTAACAGCCCTGTTCCTAGCCTAGTTTGTTTGTTTTTTTGGTGGGGGGAGAAGGGGGGTCTCTGTACTCCTGCAGCTTAATGGTGTAGATCTTTTGCAATCTAATGGAGTCCAAGGCCTACTTGCATTCTCATAGCCAACTTCTGCAGCCACAGGAGAATGTGCTCCCAGCCCTCTCCTGGTCCCAGGCACTCTCAGGAACTTGTGGTCTTTACTTACATCCCTTAGCTGGGAATCATCTGAACCAGTCACTTGATGGTGTCCAGCTGGATTTGATGATTCCCAGCACCTACTTGCTGGGCTTCTCTCTAAAACAAGGCTGGTGGCTCCCTCACCCCACCCCCCAAGCCCTTAAAAAGGCAGACTGCCCTGTTTCACCTCTATTATCAAATGTCTGTTCCCCAGGTAGGTTTTTGCAGTTGGTGATCAGGACACCTCTTCACCTCCTGTTTGTTACCGTAAACAGATTGTGCTCCTTGAATCTTCCACTATAAGGCATGTTTTCTAATCCTTTAAACATTCTCCCAGCTCTCTTCTGAGCCCTCTCCAATTTATCAACATCTTTATTGAATTGTGGCCACCAGAACTGGACACAGTATTCGAGCAGCAGTTGTACCAGTGCCAAATACAGAGGTAAAGTAACCTACTCCTACTCAATATTCCCATTTATACATCCAAGGATCACATTAGCCCTTTCAGTCACACTGGGAACTGTTGTTTTACTGGAGAGGGAATACATGGGCCAAAGGTGTTAACATAATTCAGTCTCTGACCAACAATAAACAGTGTTAAACAAGGTCTGGGCTTTGGTATACAAAGACCTCAGCCTGCTTAGGACCATGGCAAACACATCATTAGAAATCCCTTTAACCTTTTATTAAAGACACAGAAAAGAAGGGGAAAAAACAGCTGAAGTGTTTAAAATGCGAAGTATTAAACAAGATTTTCGTTTTAACAACATCCCTTGTTTTCTTTAGCTGTAGACAGTTTTTAGGAGGAAAATCTCCCTGTTCTTTGACAGTCTTTTAGAGGGTATCTAAGAGGGCAACAACTGTCCTTTTGTGGGGAAAGAGAAGAAGTTAGTTGAGGTGGGCTGGAGATGTCGTCACTGCTGCTGTTGTTGTTCAAGCCCAATCCTAGAAGGAAAAGCCCCCTTCTTTGACAGTCTCTTAGATGGTATCCAAGATGGCAATAACTGGTAGAGGTGGCGATGCCATCTGGATCCCTCTCTCTCTCTCTCTGGCCCATTCTGATCAGGGCACCTCTCAGGAGCAGGATGGATGAAGGCCTGTGGTTCCAGGAAATGGTAGGGGTGGCAGCCATGAAGGGTAAAGTTCATTCCAGTAACCTCGGTCTGTTCTTTCCATCTGGTCTCCCTTTTGTTCTTTTTGGTACTTTCCCTAAAAAATCTGTTTCTTTTAAGAACCCCCCAAAGGGAGTGATTGGTGGAATAGCCCAACCCCTGATTATTTTGTCCACCAATTAGGTCTAGTCTCCAGCATACCAGTTTTGGCTCATTAATTTCCTGCTGTAATTCTCCTATTTTTAACCAGCATAATTTCAGCACAGTCCTGGAATCATACCAACTTGGCCATTTTGTTTAGACTAATACAGTTATTCTGTGTCCCTTTTATACCTTATTCCCATAAACACAGTATAGGTTTTTATAACATCTCATGAACATTTACATCCTGGTTAACACAATGCAGATACATTTGTAGGCCCAACTGCACAACAGATCTCATGTTATTCTGAGCTCATCACTTATGTTATTATGAGCTTTCATGGAGCTTTTATTGGCCCTTTAACTCAGGTTGTTGTTTTTTTAACCAGTGCAGACTTCTTTATCTATTGCTGGATGTGGCTTTTGGGCATCTAGTAAAATGTTAAACATTCATCAATTGTCATTCACATTTTTCTATTAAAATTATTTCTCCAAGTTGATTTGGCTCATAATTATTTTCAGTTTTGTGAAAATTGACCCCTTTAAAGCACTAAACATATGTTACTGGTTGGGATTTTATTCTGTTTGCACATAAGAAATGTAATCAAGTCACAATCACTTGTCACTAAGCAATCATTAATTTTTAGTTCTGTGATCAATTCCTCTTTATATGTCAATATGAGGTCTAAGATATAATTCCCTTGTGTTGGATGCAACACTTTTTGAAATTGTTATATATAATATTTAGAAATTCCAAGGATGTTTCACTCAAGGGCATAATTTCAGAAAAATTCTGCGTGAAGGGGGAAAAGTTGTGTCAGCATATAGAACATTATATATGATTGTATTATATCCTGCAAAGTTGAGGATGGAGGTGAAAGAGGGAGGGCAAAAAGAGGAAGACATAATGGAGCATAGCAAATAATGTCTCTATTTAGTACTGGCAGCATGAGACCTCCCTCATATGTCACTCAGATTGAAGTCCACCACGGCAGCACAGGTATTTTTCTCTCTCTACGCATTATATTTAAGTGCTTATGGAGTTGGTCATCCTGTTTTTTAGTATAATTTGGTGGCCTGTAATTAGTTGCAGCCATCAACTAGTACACCCTCTTGCTTTATGTGTTGATACATAATTGTTCAAGATCATTTTCTTTTGAGTTGTCAGTGACTCGGAAACAGGTAATGCCGTTGTTGACAGAGTGCTACTCCCCCTCCCCTTACCCACTTGATACTTCCAAAATAAGTTATAATCAGTGAGTTTAACATTCTAATCATGCAAATCTTCCACCAAGTTTCAGAAATGCCAACTAGGTTGAATTTATGATCATAAAAGAGTAATTCAAATTCCTTTTGTTTATTACCCAGGCTCCCAGCATTGGTGTACAGGCAATACATTTTTTTTCTCTTCATGTCCTTTGGTACCTTGATTAATTTCACTCTCAACAGCATAATTCTGTGCTAAATGAGTGCGCATTTGTCCCCTTTTCACTCTTCCCTTCTGTGGTCAGTTCTATGCCCTCCTTACTAGTCTAAACAGTCTGTGCCCTAGAAAATTGATTCCCCTGTTCTGTTGAGCCTTGAACTTATCTTTAACCCCTACCTAAACCTTATCTGAATCAAAATATGGCCTGTTCTGCTCTTCTCTTCTTGAAAGTTGTATTAGTACTTCTGAATTCTCAGACCACATACCATTCTTTACATTTTTTTAAATCACAAGTATAGATATTTTCTTATCTGGTTCACAGTAACAAGTCACTCTTCTTTGACCTGTGATTGCTTTAGTCATGTACAATATCTGCATAAATGCCCTGAATTCACATGCATAACTCCTCACTGCCTATATACAAATGCCTATACACAAATACAAGAAGCCTGGGGAACAAGCAGGGAGAACAGGAAGTCCTGGCACAGTCAAGGAATTATGATGTAATTGGAATAACAGAGACTTGGTGGGATAACTCACATGATTGGAGTACTGTCATGGATGGATAAAACCTGTTCAGGAAGGATAGGCAGGGCAGAAAAGGTGGGGGAGTTGCGTTGTATGTAAGAGAGCAGTATGACTGCTCAGAGCTCCAGTATGAAACTGCAGAAAAACCTGAGAGTCTCTGGATTAAATTTAGAAGTGGGAGCAACAAGGGTAATGTCGTGGTGGGAGTCTGCTACAGACCACCAGACCAGGGGGATGAGGTGGACGAGGCTTTCTTCCAGCAACTAACAGAATTTGCTAGATCACAGGCCCTGGTTCTCATGGGTGACTTTAATCACCCCAATATCTGCTGGGAGAGCAATACAGCGGTGCACAGACAATCCAGGAAGTTTCTGGAAAGTGTAGGGGACAATTTCCTGGTGCAAGTGCTGGAGGAACCAACTAGGGGAAAAGCTCTTCTTGACCTGCTGCTCACAAACAGGGAAGAAATAGTAGAGGAAGCAATAGTGGATGGGAACCTGGGAGGCAGTGACCATGAGATGGTCGAGTTCAGGATCCTGACACAAGGAAGAAAGGAGAGCAGTAGAACAGAGACCCTGGTCTACAGAAAAGCAGACTTCGACTCCCTCAGGGAACTGATGGGCAAGGTCCCCTGGGAGAATAACATGACGGGGAAAGGAGTCGAGGAAAGCTGGCTGTATTTTAAAGAATCCTTATTGAGGTTGCAGGAACAAACCATCCCGATGTGTAGGAAGAAAAGCAAATATGGCAGGCGACCAGCTTGGCTTAACAGTGAAATCCTTGCTCGTCTTAAACACAAAAAAGCAGCTTACAAGAAGTGGAAGATTGGACTAATGACCAGGGAGGAGTATAAAAGTATTGTTCAGGCATGCAGGAGTGAAATTAGGAAGGCCAAATCACACTTGGCATTGCAGCTAGCGGGAGATGTTAGGAGTAACAAGAAGGGTTTCTTCAGGTATGTTAGTAACAAGAAGAAAGTCAAGGAAAGTGTGGGCCCCTTCCTGAATGAGGGAGGGAACCTAGTGACAGAGGATGTGGAGAAAGCTAGTGTACTCAATGCTTTTTTTGCCTCTGTCTTCACAGACAAGGTCAGCTCCCAGACAGCTGCACTCCGCAGCATGGTATGGGGAGGAGGTGACCAGCCCTCTGTGGAGAAAGAAATAGTTCGGGACTATTTAGAAAAGCTGGACAAGCACAAGTCCATGGGGCCGGATGCACTGCATCCGAGGGTGCTAAAGGAGTTGGCCAATGAGATTGCAGAGCCATTGGCCATTATCTTTGACAAATCATGGCAATTGGGGGAGGTCCCGGATGACTGGAAAAAAGCTAATGTAGTGCCCATCTTTAAAAAAGGGAAGAAGGAAGATCCGGGGAACTACAGGCCAGTCAGTCTCATCTCAGTCCCTGGAAAAATCATGGAACAGGTCCTCAAGGAATCAATTCTGAACCACTTAAAGGAGGGGAAAGTGATCAGGAACAGTCAGCATGGATTCACCAAGGGCAAGTCATGCCTGACTAACCTAATTGCCTTCTATGATGAGATAACCGGCTCTGTGGATGAGGGGAAAGCAGTGGATGTGCTATTTTTTGACTTTAGCAAAGCTTTTGATACAGTCTCCCACAGTATTCTTGCCAGCAAGTTAAAGAAGTATGGGCTGGATGAATGGATGGTAAGGTGGATAGAAAACTGGCTAGATGGTCGGGCTCAACGGGTAGTGATCAATGGTTCCATGTCTAGTTGGCAGCCGGTATCAAGTGGAGTGCCCCAAGGGTCGGTGCTGGGGCTGGTTTTGTTCAATATCTTCATTAACGATCTGGAGGATGGTGTGGACTGCACTCTTAGGAAGTTTGCAGATGACACTAAACTGGGAGGAGTGGTTGATACGCTGGAGGGTAGGGATAGGATACAGAGGGACCTAGACAAATTAGAGCATTGGGCCAAAAGAAATATGATGAGGTTCAACAAGGACAAGTGCAGAATCCTGCACTTAGGACGGAAGAATCCCATGCACTGCTACAGACTAGGGGCCGAATGGCTGGGCAGCAGTTCTGCAGAAAAGGACCTAGGGGTTACGGTGGACGAAAAGCTGAATATGAGTCAACAGTGTGCCCTTGTTGCCAAGAAGGCTAATGGCATTTTGGGTTGTATAAGTAGGGGCATTTCCAGCAGATCGAGGGACGTGATTATTCCCCTCTATTCGGCACTGGTGAGGCCTCATTTGGAGTACTGTGTCCAGTTTTGGGCCCCACGCTACAAGAAGGATGTGGATAAATTGGAAAGAGTCCAGCGGAGGGCAACAAAAATGATTAGGGGGCTGGAGCACATGACTTATGAGGAGAGGCTGAGGGAACTGGGATTGTTTAGCCTGCAGAAGAGAAGAATGAGGGGGGATTTGATAGCTGCTTTCAACTACCTGAAAGGGGGTTCCAAAGAGGATGGATCTAGACTGTTCTCAGTGGTAGAAGATGACAGAACAAGGAGTAATGGTCTCAAGTTGCAGAGGGGGAGGTTTAGGTTGGACATTAGGAAAAACTTTTGGGGTGGTGAAGGGTGGTGAAGAACTGGAATGGGTTACCTAGGGAGGTGGTGGAATCTCCTTCCTTAGAGGTTTTTAAGGTCAGGCTTGACAAAGCCCTGGCTGGGATGATTTAGTTGGGTTTAGTCCTGCTTTGAGCAGGGGGTTGGACTAGATGACCTCCTGAGGTCCCTTCCAACCCTGAGATTCTATGATTCTATGATTCACTATCCTTAAAATAGTTTCCTTTACCTGGCCAAAGAATCATCCTCAAATCCTTTGTCAAGATACAATTCTGAGAAGTCTTTCAACAATAATACACCAATTATTCAAAAACCAAAAAAATCTCCTCCCCTTTAGATAATTGACTTTGCAGTCCCTGGCCATTCAGTATATTCAGATGATTTGTATCATCTGTACAGTTGAGACTATAGATTTCATTGACTGTGTCTGCAGAACAGTAATGTTGGCCTAAAACTGCTAAAGAAACAAAGTCACAAATTTAGGTTGAGTTTGTCAATATCTGTCTCCTCATTGTCTCCAGGGCTTTCCTTTGTTTACTGATGGATTCTCTAAGTCTTCTTACATATAACAATATAAACTATCTAAAACACAAATGAAACATGCATTGTGTTTCCATTAAGTTTCTCAGATCAATTGTCATGTCACTCCAAAATAACCTTTAGAGCCAGCACCAGTGCGAGAAAAAAAGTACAGGCATCTTTCCCAAAGGTCTCTCAACCACACCATCCAAATGTCCACTGCTCTCTTCTTCTCTATGGTCCCTCAAAGTTATTCACCTTCTCCCCATGTTGGAGAGGATGAGGAATCCCTATCAGAGTTTGGGGGGAAAATAAGGGCGAATGCTCCAATAGAATATGACAATTCATAGCAAATTCACAGCTGATTATGAAAAGGTGCAACACTAGTGAAGTCGACAGATTTGTGCTCACTTACACCAGAGGAATTTGACCTTTCACAAACAAAAATGCAAGCTGCTAGTAATCAAGATGAAAATCTGCCGACCTGCCTTAACTAATGTGCACTTGCACAGGGCCAGCATCTCAGGAACCTCCTCCTGCCCCCAACGACTAGGGAAAAAACCCCCACCAAAATGACTCCCAAAAAACTGAAAGGTGCTGTGACCCTGTGTACGAAATTGGAAAGCCACTTGCTCAAATTTGATCCACTTACTCAGATTTGGCCTGGCCGGTCCTCTGTCATGTTTACAGAGGGTGGGAAGTGGGAGGTCCCAATTTCTGTAATTTGCAGAGCCCCCACATTCTTTAATCCAGATCTGAAAATATGATACATTCTGTATATTGAATCCTTCTAAAGAGCAGATGATGGCATTATTTTTGGTAATTACTTTGAACATTTCAGTTTTCCTCATTTAATTGGTAAAGCATAAATATCTATGTAATTACCAACGTTAGATCTTATTTTGGAACAAGTTTGTAAATCTTAGCCTTATATTCTTTATTGCTGTAATCCACACTTCCGATCTATTCCACCGGGACTCTGTGAAAACTTTGAGGGAGGAAGAGGGTCAGAAAATGGGTCTGAATTCTCAATGGCAAAACCACAATATTTTTACTAATTCTGTAAATTTTGGGTTTAGCATTCAGGGTTAAGGAATCAGTATATGCCACCAAAATAGGCTGACTGGCAATTGTGTATGATTGTGTTTAGTATGATTTTTATTTAAATGAGTGTGTTGCTATTATGTTGCCATGGTAACTGAATCTCCAGTGGAATAAAAAACAAGTATAGAACGGAGTGTGATTTAAACGGATTTAAAGTTATTTCTAACTGAAGGTTTGTGGAACATTAACTGAAAACATATCTTCCTTTTACTGAAGCGGCAACAGCCATGCCTATTTCATTCATGTGGAAGGGCTCAGTTAAGAATCAAAGTGCTGCACCTGATGGAACAAAATAGCTAAGGAAAGGATTGCAGCGACTATTCCACTATAGCAGCAGCTTTAACACCAGACATGGTTTTCAGCAAGAACAGCTAGCCTAATTGACCATTACAGGCCTATCAGTTACTGTTACTGTGGCCTATTCACAGTGAAGAACTGGGCATGAAATTCTGGCCCTACTGAAGTCAATGGAAATTTTACCATTGATTTCAAACAAACCAGGATGTCATCCTTAAATATAAAGGTACAATTTTCGAAAACACCTATGTCCCATTAAAAGACAATGGGACACAGATTGCTAAATCATTTATCCTAAATATCTCTATTTTATGAACTGTAAGACATAATCTGTGGGTAGCTGTAGCAGAGGGGAATGAGTGCAGGTCTGGGTTTCTGAATACCTGTGGCCATCACCAATATTTGCTATGTATCCTTATTTTATGCTTCAGTTATCCCATCTGTACGCTGAGGATAATAATGCTTATACCCATTTGCAAAGGGTTTGGAGATAAAACATAATATGAGTGCCAAAGCTGAAATCAAAGTTTCATTGTAAAGCCTATTTTGATGCTCTAATTATTTTTATAGATGCAAAGGGCTTGATTCTCCTTTGCCCTGAACCTCACTTCCACCAGATGGGTGTAAAAAGCTAGACTATCAGAATGACTAGAGCTGATTAGGAAATGTGTTTTGCTCCTAGGGGAAAATAATGATGACAATGTAAAAGTTATAAACTCAGGTAATTAAGGTTCAGTTTAAAAGCAATCTGGACATTTACAACCTAAATACTAAGTACAGCCAATTTGTCCATTCAAGAGCTCCCTGAATAACCAGCAACTCTGGGAAAGGAATGCAAATAATTTTTTCATATTCGCCTCCCCAATAAAATCTGCCAGACTGGAGAATGAATTACCTTATTTAGCAAATGAACAGGTACTCAGGACTCAGCAATGCAATGGGGACTCAGCAATGCAATCTCTCCTACACTGCCTTGTGACATGCCACAACCTGACCTGAGAGTGCAGTTTAGTCCCCATGTCCAATCCTTGGCTTCTCTGTTGAGATTGGTAAAAAGAAATAGTCAAGTGTGAGGATGGCTGGTTTGGTGATGTCTACCGAGTACCAAACTCAGACTACTTGATCATTTTTTCTTAATTTATGAGTGAAGTTAGTGAATTTTTAGTGAATGAATTGAGTGAATTTTTTCTTAATTTATGAGTGAATTTAGTCTTTCTGATAGCTTTCTGATAGTTCTAATAGCCATGGACTGAGCCAGGCATAGTATAGGCAGGTGCTTCTATCAACAAGAATCCAGGTCCCCAGAGCATGACTGTTCTAATAAAAAATATCATTTAAAAGGTACAGAAGGGATTAAAGCACCACCTCCCCTTTCTTTTTTTTCTTTGTGATTGTTCTTGATAATGAAAGTATATTCTCTTTGTGGCTAGAGTTCTTTTTTATTACCACATGTGTTCTGTGGAACAAATTTATTCTTGATATCTTACTCTCATGTATTTATTCATGGACGTGGCTACCTCAAAAGCATCCATATTATGCTTAACACTTTGTTAAATAACTAGTTAAGCATTTGGGGATTCGATTGGTTTTTCCTGCACATGCTCCCACCCTTTCACAATGCACCTTATTCCTGACTAGCACTCCTGGACCTTCATGGAGCAGAGACTCCCATTGGTACCATATTGCGCAGTAGTTTTGCGATGTGGTTAAGTGAGAACAAACACCCTTGTGGCCTAATGAAACATACATACTCCAGGTGAAAGGCTCTTGAGCTAATCCACTGCACCACTTAGCCCTGGAACTAGGTTTCTCACATTTAGCCCTGCATTGTATACATTCATGAAGTCTAATGTTAGAGCCAAACCCTTAAAGCTAATAGGAAATGAATAGGAGCTGCCGCAGCTCTTGAAGTGCTTGGGAGAGCCAGACTCGGAGCATGAAGAATCATTTGTGATGCAAACAGTTTTCTCTCCCATCAATATTTAAACATATTTTTAAGACAGGGACAACAATATTGATGCATTCCAAATGCAAAGTGACAGCTTTCATATAAACACTGCCTCGTTTTTTTTATTTGTAACCATGTTTATTATATATATATATATATATATATATATATATATATATATATATATTTTATAGTGCCTCTAAAGTTCAGGTTATGTCAGCATTTCTGTATTTTTCAAGAGTGTACCAGTCAGCTGTGTAAATTCATTCCGAGCTGAAATTTGCCAAACAAGGCATCAGCATGGGAGATTTTTCCTATGAACTTTCAGAAAAAAATGTCCAAGCCATTTCTGATTTACAAGGGCTAAGGAAATAGTTTAATTTGTGTGAGAGGCTATTTTTAGTGCATCTTAAAAAGGGCTTTGATTTAAATATTACATTGAGCAAGTACAATAATTAATCAGTGACATGATCTAATTGCTTTGGGTATTTTGGAAATACAATAGATTCGCTTATTAGCAACCCCTCTGAAAACATCCGCTCAATGTGCAGCGACAGTCAAAAAAGCTAACATTCTGGTAGGAGTCATTAGAAAAGGAATAGAAAATAAAGCAGAAAATATCATAATGCCTCTATATAAATCCATGGTACGCCCACATCTTGAATGCTGAGTGCAAATCTGGTCATCCCATCTCAAAAAAGATATATTGGAATTGGAAAAGGTACAGAGAAAGGCAACAAAACTGATTAGGGGTATGGAACAGCTTCCATATGAGGAGAATTTAAAATGACTGGGACTTTTCAGCTTGGAAAAGAAATGAGTAATGGGGAATATGATAGAGGTTTATAAAATCTTGACTGATGTGGAGAAAGTGAATAAGGAAGTGTTATTTACCCCATCACATAACACAAGAATTAGGGGTCCCCCAATGAAATTAATAGGCAGCAGGTTTAAAACAAACAAAAGGAAGTATTTCTTCACACAACGCACAGTCAACCTGTGGAACTCTTTGCCAGGGAATGGTGTGCAGGCCAAAACTGTAACTGGGTTAAAAAAAGAAGTAGATAGGTTCCTGGAGGATAGGTCCATCAATGACTAATAGCCGAGATGGGCAGGGATGCAACCCCATGCTCTGAGTGTCCCTAGCCTCTGTTTGCCAGAACCTGGGAGTGGAGAGGGAATGGATCACTTGATGATCACCTGCTCTGTTCATTCCTTCTGAAGCATCTGGCATTGGCCACTGTTGGAACACAGGATACTGAGCTAGATGGACCATGGGTTTGACCCAGTATGGCCATTCTAATGTTATGATCTCAGTTGCCAGCAAAAAGTTGCCGTTATCCAGCGGTTGCGAATAAGCAGAAGGTAGGTTTGTGAGGCAGAAGCCAGGGAAGAAAACTCTGGGACGTGCCTTTCCTGCAAACCTGGCTGCGGGCAGGGCCACAACAGAGCAGGGCTGCAGTGTGGATGCCAGGGCTTTCTTTTGGGAGCAGAGGCACTGGCATTCTAGGGGGCTGCACCTTACCTCTCCCTGTGCTCTTCAGGGTTTAGGGCTCAGCACATACCAGCACTTCTTCCCTGGGTGCCCTGACAGGGAACAGCGCGGAGAGCGCAGGGAGAGGTACTATGCAGCTCCAGCACCCAGGCTGCAGCCCCCATTCCCACTATTTCTCTGTCCACAGCCTCTTGTCCCAGCCCACAGCCCCTTATGTTCTGCGTGGCTCTTGTATTCAGTCAAGTTTGCTGGGCTGCAGCCCCAGAAAGAAGTGCTGGGATGGGCTCAGCTCAGTAATTCAGGCAGGTTTGCGGGGCTGCAGCCGGGAAGTCCCAGAACTTCCTTCCCTGGCTGCAGCCTTGGAAATCTGCCTTCTGCTGGGGCCTTTCTTTTTTTAAAAAAGTTGCTAATAAGTGGCATTCCATTGCCAATATCCAAATCCCACTAACACTCATGCCAATCGGATGTTATTGGTTCCCGGCAAAATGTTGCCATTATCCGGAAGTTACTGATGTCAAGATTGCTATTAAGCAGAATCTACCATGACACATTTAAGTGGCCAAGCTATTTATCCTCAGAAAATGTCTATGTCTGCAGTAGTTGCTTTTCTTGAATCTAGAGTTTGGGATCAATCTGACTAAGAAATTTCCCTTACCACTCTCTGATTCCCTTCCCACTCACTGCTCCCAAATTCCTGCTGCATTCCCCACCTGGCTAACCTTATCTGAAGCTATCTGGGCCCATGTAACTCCCTCTTCTACCTTCTCATGACTTCTGCTCTACCCCTATGCAAATACCTTTAAAGAGATATGTGAGAGCTACCACATCTGAGCTGGACACAAGAGCTCCTACATTAGTTATTTGTATAGCAGAACTGGGTACACCCCATCCTGCATTGGGAATCATCACTTGAACTGTTTATTCTGTATTGATTTTTGGATTTTAATTGATTAAAATAATATTTTTAAAAAATCTCATTAGCCCTTTGATGAATGCAACTGAATATATGAATAATGTAATGAATAATAAATTCAAATGACCTACAGGAAAATCTGTACTCATTCAAGCAAACAGATGAGTCTCCCATTGATAATGAGTGGAAATTTAGTTAATGAGTTCTTATGAATACGCAGACATTTGTCCCTACTGTTTTTCATGGGTGGCAGTATAACATCTTACAAGAGAGTGGATGAGTTAATCAAAGTCTGGAGGAGTCTACACAGAAAACACTGTAGTTATACAAAAACATTTCTAGTGGATTTCATATAGATAGCTGTGTAAAAAAACCTGAACATAAGAGGTTACTCTTAGGGCTAGAGTGACATTTGAGGTTAGTAGTTCAAGACACAATGAATTCTGCTAAACTCCATTTTATGGTTCTCTCATCCTCTCACACCCACCGACCCAGTTTCTTTTGTGCATCTGCTAAGTCCTGTCTGTCATGGAGGTTGTGAGCTCTGCATGGCAGTAACTGGTTTCTTTGTTACGTTGATGTTTAGCACAATGGGACCTGGATAATTGATTGGGGTCCCTAAGCGCTAGCATAATACAAATAATCAATCATTATAATGAATATTAACAAATAATAAGATGTTTCAAAAATATGATGTAAGGGCTATTTCAGCTGGATGTATTCCTCCACAAGGGCAGTGTAACATGGTGGCTGCCCTTCAAGGGCTGCAAGGCCTGGGGCTAGCCAATCCTGATTACTAAAGAGGCACACCTGGGTTGGATCAGGGAATTCCCTATAAAAGCAGCATAGCTGCAGTGAAGGGGGAAGCTCAGGAGACTGTAGGACACTAGAAAAGCTTCACCAGGGGAAACTTTGATACCAGGGGGTTTGGAAACCAGAACCAGAACCCTGAGGCTCCAGCTGTAGCCAGATCTATAGATTATATATACCGATTACTTCAAAAAATCATCTCCTGCAAGTTCAAGTCATCATGCATCGGAGTGCTGGAACTCCAACTGAACCAGAATAACACCCTCAAGATTATTCAGATCTATGCTTCCACAAGCACAAGTGAAGATGATGATGTGGAAGAATTCTATTAAGAGCTCAAGGAAACCTTCACTCACAAATCCACATATATGATTGTGATGGGAGACTTCAACACCAAGGTCAGAAGAGGGAAAGAAGGTGAAAAGTTCATTGGAAGGTATGGCATTGGTGAACGGAATTCATGAGGAGAGGGATTGGTAACTCTGGCAGAGACAAAAGAAATGCTCATTGGTAACACCTGGCTTAAGAAAAAGGCCAAGAATAGGTGGACATGGATCGTGCCCAATGCGAAGAACAAGAATGAGATGGACTATATTCTGATCGACAAGCAGTGCATCATACAAGACATCTCAATAGTGCCATCATTCAACAATGGTAGTGACCATCACTTGCTCAGAGTGAGGCTTAACGTCAACATAAAGGTGGAGAAGAAAACAATACAGATGGCAAATCAGAGACAGTGGCTGAAAATATTTGACAAGCAATCCTGAAAGCAAACATTTCCAAGGAAGACTGGAGTCTCATAGATAACTGTGACAAGGACTATGAAAACTTTGCGGATAAGTTGAGACAATGCACAAAATTAGCCAAGAAAGAGAGACTGAAAAGAGTGAAGGGAAGAATCTCAGAGGAAATGAGAAATTTGCTAGAGAAGTGGAGGAATATGAAGCAAAATGATGGCGACAAACTTGAGTACTCCCTCCTCTGCAAGCTGGTAAGAAGACTAAAGGAGGACTTTGAGAAGTATTGAAATGAAAGGCTCTTAAAGACGGCTGAAGATCGCAGAAGCCTCAAAAAAAGCAAATGGGAATTGACACTGTACAGGTCGACAATAATGGCACTGAAGGACAAGGATGGAAAAAGCAGTAATTGACAGAACAGGGATGGAAATGGTCTGCCAAGATTTCTATACTGTAGTGTTCACGTCTCAAATAAATGTCCCATTACCAACACCTCAACAGACCAGTGAGCACGTATTCCTGGTCCTCATCAGCGAAGTTCAATATGCAATTTACCAAATGAAGGAAGGAAAAGCTCCATGAAAAGACGGACTGACAACTGAAATGATAAGAACTGGAGGCCATGACCTCTGGAAAACCCTTCCTCAGAGGTTTAGCCGTTACTTGGAAATCCAGAAGATACCATCCAGCTGGAAGGAGTCCAGCACGATTTTGCTGTGCAAGAAAGGTGATCATGAAGATCTAAAGAACTATCATCCAATATGCCTGCTCTCACATGTCTACAAGCTATATACCAAAATAAGAAGAAACTGACTCTCAGAATCTGGACGAGCAGCAGCCAAAAGAGCAGGCAGGTTTTCGAAGGAATTTCAGTACATTGGACCATATCTTTATGATAAATGAGCTATTGAAGCACTCAAGGGAATACAAATTCCTTTTATGCATTGCCTTCATCGACTATTAAAAAGTGTTAAACAGAATAGAGATCAATGCAGTGCTGAAAGCTCTTGCAGAGCACAGCATCGACACAACTACATCAAACTACTAAAGGAAGCAAACTCTGATTGCACTATGGATATAACTCTGTTCAATACTCCTCTTCGCATCCCAGTCAAAAAAGATGTGAAGCAAGGAGACATGGTTTCCCCCCAAATTCTTCACAGCCTGCCTCGAAATGGTAATGAGGCAGATGAACTGGAAGGGTGGAACCAGCGTCAATGGAGAACAGTTAAATCACTTCAGATTCGCGGACAATATTGTATTGATCGCCAAAACCACCATCAAACTACAAAAAATGCTGCGAGAACACGACACAAAAAAGCAGCCAAGTTGGACTGAAAATGAACCACTCTAAAATGAAATTTATGAGGTCTGATGCCTTGCCAAAAGCCCAAATAATAGTCATGGGAGAACAAATAGAAAAAGTTGAATAATACATCTATTTGGGCCAAGAAATGCACCACGATCAGGAAGGTGAACTCTCAAGAAGAAAGAAAGCTGGTTGGCACGCATTGAATTCTATCAATAATGTCTTCCCAGGAAAAATCAACAAGGCAACATGTGCCAACCTCTTCAACTCAACTGTACTGCCAGCAATGTTGTACGGCAGCGAAACATGGGCACTGACGATGATAAAGAAGCAACAACTGTCTGTCATGGAGAGGGCAATGGAAAGAAGAATTCTGGGGATTTCAATCCATGACTAAGTTCCCAATGAAGTGATCAGGGTGAGTGGAGTGCAGGACGTTGTTGAAAACAGGTACAGTAAAATGTGATGGGCTAGGCATATAGCTAGGTTCACTGACAATTGATGGACTACAGCTGTTGCTGAGTGGTACCCACGGGAACTGAAGCAACCACTCGGCCGACCTCCAAAGAGATGGGAAGATTTTATAGTGAAAAGGCATGGCCGCACATGGAGAAAGAAGAGCAGGATAAGAGAAGAATGGAAGATGTGTTGTGATTGGCACAATCTATATGAGGGCTGAAGGACTGATCGATCAAGGTGACTTTTTTTAAAAAAATAAATGGAGATATGCCAATCTCCTAGAACTGGAAGGACCTTTCAAGGTCATTGAGCCCAGTCCCCTGCCTTCACTAGCAGGACCATGTACTGTCCCCTGACAGATTTTTGCCCCAGATCCCTGAATGGCCCTCTCAAGGATTGAACTCACAACCCTGGGTTTAGCAGGCCAATTCTCAAACCACTGAGCTATCCCTCCTCCACCCCAAGAATCCCCAGTTATCACTTTGAGGGTTGACAGGCTCTTGTTCCAAGATCAGGCCCAGTATTATTTAAATTATTATACAGTTGGGAATGCCGATGTGCACAGCTGCAACACTCACACTATAGGAACTCTTCTACATTTACAAATAGTTTATTAATGCATTTTACACAGTCACAAACACCTCAACTCAGTAAGGTAGATAAAGATATTACAGAATGTACATCTGAACATTCATATACTCTCACCATCCCTTGTAGAACAATTGAACTGTTAGCCATCATCTTTTTCACCTTTCCTCTCATCACCAGTGGCCATCCTTCTGGCACCTCCCAAGGACTACATCTCCTTCTCTCACCACCCCTAGTCTGGGATGCAACTTTTATAATATGTTATGCTGATGCCATTATGTTTGATGCATATTCAGTAGGAGATTTGCCCCTTTGCCTTATTTGTATTTCCTCACCTTACTAATGTTGGAGTGTCTTTCTTCTATAGGTTAGTATATCAATGATCTCAACTTATTATCATATACATCCATTCGTTACCATGGCCCTTTTGTGGTTAGGTATCTGCAGATGTAGCTCATGTACCTATTATATACGTTAATTAATTGCCATGGTACTCTTGTGGTTGGATCATGTACCTGTGGTCAGAAGTTCCCTTTAAACACTTTGTTTTCAGCTCCCCAATACTTAGGGTTTCCATTGGCTGTTTATCTGTTCAAAGTTTATCTGTTCAAACATCATAGGCCTCAAGCCTTATGCTAACTTGCTGAAGCTAATGTCTTATAGGATACAGGCCTGTAGGTTCCTTGCATTACTGCTGAATATACTGCAAAGCACTGAATATACTAAAAGCAAGCTAGCTCACTGGGCTACACAGCCAGGTAGGGCCTAGGAGGGTATGTCTATATTTGAAAATAAAAACCTGTGGCTGACCTGTGCCAGCTGACTTGGGCTCCTGAGGCTTGGGCTGTGGGGCTGTTTCATTGCAGTGTAGGCTTCCAGGCTTGGGCTACTGCCTGAGCTCTGGGACCCTCCCACCTTGCAGGGTCCTAAAGCCCGGGCTCCAGTCTACACTGCAATTAAACATCCCCTTTGCACAGGCAATTAAACATCCCTTTGCACAGGCCAGCCGCAGGCATCTAATTGCAGTGTAGACATACCCGGAGTGGCCTGTCAAAGCAGGAAAAGCTCCAGGCAGGAAGGTCTGGGACTAGGGTGAATTGGAGACTGATGGCAGTGAGCAGGCCCCAGCAGAACACCTGGGACATGGGGCTTCCCTATTGAGTGTGCAGGCAGGAAAATCCTTGGAGTGACCTGACAAGAGAGTAAAATCAATAGACTTTGTTTGGGGACTTCTTAATGTGAAGAAACTTGTGTCCCTGATAAAGAGTGGTTGATGCAGAAGAAAAGCCTCTGTGGAGTTTAAGAAGACATTTGAGGGGGAACTATGTAATGACAGGATTCAGACTAACTCCCTTTTGAGTCTTTATCATTTTTAAGTGCTTAAACAACACTCTCTACCCCCTGCACACATATGCTGTTTCATTTTGCCAGCTGTATAACATTTTCTCTCCTGCAATCTTTCCCTCCTTAGCCCTTCTCTTACTGTAGACTGATCAACTAACTGAGGTTCCTCAAATTCTCCCCACAAGGGATTGCATGTTTTTTTTTAAAAAAAGAACTCCTTTCTCTCAAACCCACTGGGGTACAGTGCTGATTTCTCAGATGCTTCCTTTCATTCTTTAATATTCTGTGCATTTTGTGAGGTCTTTTTCCTGCATGGAACAATGTATAGTTAAATCAAGGCAATCTGCATTCCCCCCCCCCCCCCGGGAGCCTATCAAGTTTCACAAAAGTTTGAAGCCCTCCCTGAAGGGAATATCAGCTTTATTGCAATTGCCCTCAGGTAGCAGTGATTGACAAAACTAAAGGTGGCTGAAAAATTTGACAGCAGAGCCTGCCTGTCTGATTTCTGTTTCAACTGAATCAACATCTTCCCATGGAATGTTTTGATTTCTGAAAATCAGCATGTTCTGAGAGAGAACTGTTCTGGCTGAAAATTTTTGACCAGCTCTAGCACCAGGATATCAAGTCAGGCACCCAGAAATGAGGAACACGCAAGGAGTGACCACCTGTGAAAAGTTCGGTTTGAGTGACTTCCCCAGCATCACATAAGAACTCTGTTGCAGAGGCAGGAATATAATCCTCGAGGTACCATAATAGGACTGGTGCTGTTTAACACATTTATTAATGATCTGGGAAAAGAGGTTTAGCGTGGTGGCAAAATCGCCAGATGAGACAAAAAATTCTTCAATATTAAAGAAGACTATGAGGAACTTTAGAGGGACCTAAGACAGCTAGGTGAATGGATAAAACAATGGAATTGAAATGTAGCCACTCCTTAAAAAATAATAATACTGATTTACATTTGTACGTGTTTTATGCTGTTAATTCAGCTTCTTCTAGTTTGCTTTGTGGAGTGAAATCTTTTTCTGCCATATATTTTTCATGTACTACCGCCTTTGGAAAAATGGCAGTTTAGCTACACAAATGGACAGACATAAGTTTGGGTCATGCCCTTAAAAATGCAGGTATGTAGCATGTTATGTCTTATCTAATTGACCGCTATGTTTCTCGGGGAGCAGGTTCTCTTTTTTGTAAATCTCACTTATCAATAAATCACAAATTATTGCTTTATCCAGCAGCTTACCCAAGCACTGGTATCTTTAATGAAACTGTAATAGCTTTTACTGAGGTTTGGATGGTTGAAAGTGTTTGATTTATAAAACTGCTGCTATTCGTTATTAGTACTAAGGATGTGAACCTGCTAAAAATGTTGAGATGGCAAATCAAAACTGGAAATCAACAAAGACCCAGGAAATACTAATGCTTGAGGCTGCATTCACACTGAGATGCACAGGGAGTGTACTGTGCTCTCTCTCTCATTAATGGTATTGGTGCACATTGAACTCCCCAGGCACTGTTATAAAAATATATATTCCAGGTTTCAGGGTTTATTTTCCTGGAGTCTGAGGCTGATCTAAACAACGAGGAGTCCGGTGGCACCTTAAAGACTAATAGATTTATTCAGGCATGAGCTTTTGTGGGTAAAAAACCTAAAGACGTTGTTTTTTTAGCCATGAAAGCTTATGCCCAAATAAATCTGTTAATCTTTAAGGTGCCACTGGACTCCTTGTTGTTTTTGTGAACACAGACTAACACAGCTACCCCACTGATAGATGCTGATCTAAAGATTTATAAATTGTAGCCCAAACAGTAAACCCTTTTTTTCCTTTTTCTTCCTTCTAAGGCCTGGTCTACACTAGGAGTTTATGTCAAATTTAGCAGCGTTAAATCGAACTAACCCTGCACCCGTCCACACAATGAATCAATTCATTTCGACATAAAGGGCTCTTTAAATCGATTTTTGTACTCCTCCCCGATGAGGGGAGTAGCGCTAAAATCGACATGGCCATGTCGAATCAGGGTTAGTGTGGACAGAATTCGACGCTAATAGCTCCGGGAGGTATCCCACAGTGCACCACTCTCGCCTCTCTGGACAGCAGTCCGAGCTCGGATGCTCTGCCCAGCCACACAGGAAAAGACCCGGGAACATTTGAATTCCATTTCCTGTTTGGCCAGTTTGAATTTCATTTCCTGTTTGGCCATCGTGGCGAGCTCAGCAGCACTGGTAATGATGCAGAGCTCTCCAGCAGAGATGACCATGCAATCCCAGAATCGAAAGAGGGCTCCAGCATGGACTGATCGAGAAGTGTTAGATCTGGTATCTGTATGGGGAGATGAATCCGTGCTATCAGAGCTGCAAACAAAAAGACGTAATGCAAAAATCTAAGAGAAAATCTCCAAGGCCATGACGGACAGAGGATACAGCCGGGATGCAACGCAGTGCCACGTGAAAATTAAGGAGCTGAGACAAGCATACCAGAAGACCAAAGAGTCCAACGGACGCTCCGGGTCTCAGCCCCAGACATGCCGTTTCTACGCCGCGCTGCATGCTATCCTGGGGGGACCGCCACCACTACCCCACCCCTGTCCGTGGACTCTGATGATGGGGTATTCTCATCGGTCGCTTCCTCTGAGGTTTTCGCGGACGGGAAAGATGACGAGGGAGATGAGGAGGACGAGGTAGTCGACAGCGCTTTGAACGCCGATTTCCCCGAAAGCCAGGATCTCTTCATTACCCTGACAGAGATCCCCTACCAACCCTCCCAAGGCGGTATCCCGAACCGTGAATCCGGAGAAGGAACAGTAGGTGAGTGTTAAAAATATATCTTTTGAATAGAATAGACATGGTATTAAAGCAATGGGTTTTTAATGAGTAATTTGACCTGAGCACTTTGGCTGCATTCGTGGCCAGTGCAGCTACTGGAAAAGTCTGTTAACATGTGTGGGGATAGAGCAGAAATCCTCCTGGGACATCTCCATGAAGCTCTCCTGGAGGTACTGTGAAAGCCTTTGCAGAAGGTTTCTGGGGAGAGCAGCCTTATTGCGTCCTCCATGGTAGGAGACTTTACCGCGCCAGGCCAGTAGCAGGTACTCCGGTATCATTGCCTGACAAAGCATGGCGGCATATGGCCCTGGTGTTTGCTGGCATTCACGCAACATCCGTTCTTTCTCTGTCTGCGTAATCCTCATCAGTGTGATATCAGTCATGGTGACCTGGCTGGAATTAGGTGAATTTTATTACGGGGACTGTTTGCCTGTGCCTTTTAATAAATCTACCCAGCGGTTTCCAGCCACGCGGTGGGGGCGGGGAGGCGGACCGTTCATGCTGGGCGGTTCGCGGTCAGCTTGCAGGGATCTTCCCCGAGACCAGCCACGCGGTGGGGGCAGGGAGGCGGACCGTTCATGCTGAGCGGTTCGCGGTCAGCTTGCAGGGATCTTCCCCGAGAACAGCCACGCGGTGGGGGCTGGGAGGCGGACCGTTCATGCTGAGCGGTTCGCGGTCAGCTTGCAGGGATCTTTCCCGAGACCAGCCAAGCGGTGGGGGCAGGGAGGGGGACAGTTCATGCTGGGCGGTTAGCAGTCAGGTAGCAGAGATCTTCCCCGAGACCAGCCACGTGGTGGGGTTACGGCTAAACCGACCATTCCAGAGAATGGGATGGCTGGGGTTACTGTGGTTTCTGCCGCTGCACGTTAACCCGCACAGCGCAGCAGTAACTGGCCAACTCTAGGAGCTCTGCTTGGAATGGGAAAGGAGGGCGCTGCTGTTAACTAAGCTTTCAGCAGCCAAAAGTCTATGGCTTACCATGGCCACCTGCTAGCCGAATTCCGTTGCCCGGCCCCGCTGGTGTGATCAGCACACCAAGACCCCAGGCACTCAATATAAAGATTCAAAATGCAACCTTGTACTGAAAGCACATGTGATAGGTAGTGTGAATGGTCTTGTTCACCGGGAAAGACTATATTCATTGTTCTGGAAACTGTATCTTTTTAAAGAATTCACTCCCTTTTTTTCATCCCACAGCTGCAACTGTCTCTAGGCTTCCCCTGGCATCTCCCTCCCAAAGGCTGTCACAGATAAGGTGGCGAAAGAAACGCACACGAGACGAGATGTTCTCTGAGCTAATGCAGTGCTCCCGCACTGAGGTAGCCCAGCAGAATGAGTGGAGGGACACCATTTTGCAGTACAAGTGAGCGGCCAGTGAGCGGGAGGACAGGCAGGACGCCCGTGAGGACAGGAGGGATGCTCGTGAGGACAGGAGGGATGCTCAAGATGAGAGGTGGCGGATGGAAGACCAGCGGGTGACTGAGGCAATGCTTGGGCTACTGCGGGAGCAAACGGACATGCTCCGGCGTCTGGTGGATGTTCTGCAGGAACGGAAGCAGGATGACCGAGCGCTGCTGCAGTAGATCTATAACTGCCCTCCACCGCCCCCAAGTCCCATAGCCCCCTCACACAGAGTCCCAAAAATGAGGGGTGGCAGGCTTCGTGCAAACAACCAGTCCACCCCGGCGGACTGCTCAAGTAGCAGAAGGCTGTCATTCCCCAAGTTTTGAAGCGTCCTTTCCTTCCCTCCAACCGCACCCCACCCTAGCCTCCGTTCCAGTTCCCTCCCTTTACTGAAAAATCTTTAATAAAAAATACTTTTTTGTTGAACAATGTTGCCTTTATTTTCTTTTCAAAGCAAGGTGTGCTTGAAGGGGGGGAAGGGGGTTGGTAATTGGAGAGGATAGGAAATATAAACAGAGTAAAGAAACGGGGGCAGGTTTACCTCAACGTTAAACAAACGTAAGAGTCACTAGTTACCCTGGTCAGTCTGGAAGCTAGTTTTCAAAGCTTCCCTGATGCGCAGGGCGTCCCGCTGTGCTCTTCTAATCGCCCTGGTGTCTGGCTGTGCGTAATCAGCGGCCAGGCGATTTGCCTCAACCTCCCACCCCGCCATAAACGTCTCCCCCTTACTCTCACAGAGATTGTGGAGCACACAGCAGGCTGCAATAACAATGGGTATGTTGGTTTTGCTGAGATCTGAGCGAGTCAGTAAGCTTCTCCAGCGCCCTTTCAAATGTCCAAAAGCACACTCCACCACCATTCTGCACTTGCTCAGCCTGTAGTTGAAGAGCTCCTTATCACTGTCCAGGGCGCCTGTGTACGGCTTGATGAGCCAGGGCATTAGTGGGTAGGCTGGGTCCCCAAGGATCACTATAGGCATCTCCACATCCCCAACCGTTATTTTCTGGTCCGGGAAGTAAATACCTTCCTGCAGCCGTCTAAACAGACCAGAGTTCCTAAAAACGCGAGCGTCATGAAACTTTCCCGGACATCCGACGTTGATGTTGGTAAAACGTCCCTTATGATCCACCAGTGCTTGCAGCACCATTGAAAAGTAGCCCTTTCGGTTAATGTACTGGCTGGCCTGGTGGTCCGGTCCCAGGATAGGGATGTGCGTTCCGTCTATGGCCCCACCTCAGTTAGGGAATCCCATCGCAGCGAAGCCATCTACTATCGCCTGCACATTTTCCAGGGTCACTATCTTTGATAGCAGCAGCTCAACGATTGCGTTGGCTACTTGCATCACAGCAACCCCCACGGTAGATTTTCCCACTCCAAAGTGATTCGCAACTGATCGGTAGCTGTCAGGCGTTGCAAGCTTCCAGAGGGCTATGGCCACTCGCTTCTGGACTGTCAGGGCTGCTCTCATCCTGGTGTCCTGGTGCTTCACGGCAGGGGACAGCAAGTCACAAAGTTCCAGGAAAGTGCTCTTACGCATTCGAAAGTTTCGCAGCCACTGGGATTCATCCCAGACCTGCAGCACTATGCGGTCCCACCGGTCTGTGCTTGTTTTCCGGGCCCAGAATTGGCATTCCACTATATCAACATGACCCACTGCCATCAGGATGTCCAATTTGCGGGGTCCTGTGCTTTGAGAGAGGTCTGTGTCCCTGTCATTGTCACTTTCGTCTCCGCGCTGCTGTAGCCTCCTCGCCTGATTTCTCAACATCTGCCTCTGAATAAAGTGCATGATAAGGCGCGAGGTGTTGACAATGGCCATAACTGCTGCGATGATCTCACCGGGCTCCATGCTCGCGGTGCTATGGCGTCCGCGCTGTCAATCAAGGGAAAAGGGCGCAAAATGATTGTCTGCTGCCGCTTTCACGGAGGGCGGGGGGAAGAGGGTTGAATGATGACAGCTACCCAAAACCACCCGCAACACATTTCTTGCCCCATCAGGCATTAAGGGCTTGACCCAGTATTCCAATGGGCAGCGTAGACTGTGGGAACTGTGGGATAGCTATCCACAGTGCACCGCTTGGAATGTCGATGCTTGCCCCGTTACTGTGGACTCACAACGTCGAATTAATGTGCTTAGTGTGGTCACACACGTTCGACTTTGTAATATCGGTTTCAAAAAATCGGTTTAAGTAAAATCGAACTACTATCGTAGTGTAGACATACCCTAAGATTCCTACCCTTGCTGTTCCCTTCTGTAAAACACAACACACTCGGTTCCAGTGGTGATGAGCACAGTATAAATACACATATGATTGCAGATGATTAAATAGATATATTGAATCAGACAGAACCGGCCAAAATATTGAGACTGAACTTCGACTGCCTTACATCTTTCTGAGACCATTTAAACCTGGGCAAAGTGGATTCAAATAGCTACCACTCCGATCTGACAGAGTTTTACCCCATTTTGCACTGGCGTAAATGACTACACAAGATGCAAGGCAGTGAAGAATCAGACACATTGTCTTCTATGTTTGTCTTTATCTCCCTAATTCAGTGGCCTGCCTGTAATACATAGCCATTGTGAAGTTCTCATAAGTCCCTTGAAGGCAGGCTAAAAAGACAAACATAAAAGATAATCCATGTCCAATGCACTTTATTGTATACAGTCACACTGAGTAACATCCTGTCAGTACAAAAAATGGTGCTAACGGAAAAAGAACGGGACTCTTTAAAAAAATTAATGCAAACTCCTCAAAAACTGCTTTCCACTGCACTCTGGGATGAAAAGTGATTTAAATAATCAAACACTGAGATCTGGAAGTGTTAAATGAAATGAAGAGCAAACCTACTAGCAGGGTACCCTGAGAAAGGCCAATCAGGTCAATATATTTTGTTCTTAAATTGGTGCATTACTTGAATCAAGTCTGATTCAAGAGAGAAATAGTTTTTGGGAACTCCATAATTAGAACTTTACAACTAGCTGATGGGGAAAATTGGGGTTGGGGCATACCTTTTCATTATGTGTGTGTACAGTGCCTAGCATCATGTGGCTCTGATCCCTGATTGGGATTGGTAGGTCCTACCACAATACAAATTAATAACAATAATAGTAAGTGTCTAAAGCACATGGCTGGGGCTTAGATCTGGGGTCTGTCCCTGATTCTACCACAGACATCTATATGAATTTGGGCAAGTCACTTCATCTCCGGGCCATGGTTCCATAATTGTTAAAATTGGGTTACTGCTATTTACTTTCTCCTGTCTTTAATCTGTTTTGTCTATTTAGATTATAAACTCTTTGGGACTGACAGTGTGTTTTATGTACAGTACTGAGAACAATGGGACTCTGATCTCTGTTGGTGACTCTAATGCACTATCATAATATAAATAATAGTTGAGAAACTCCAAACTAGGCCAGATTCTGCTCTCTAGTCACTTCAGCAGATCTAAACTCTGATATTTTGTTTCCCCTAGAAGGCTCATATTGGGAATGTGGCTCTAAGAGCAGACTCTTCCCCAAAAGTCGGAGGAACAAGTGCCGCTTAACCATAAGCTTATTCAGGCACATTAGTCCTTTTAATGCATACAGAATCTTTTAATTCAGTATTGCCTCTACAGTAAAGGTCACTGAGATGTTGGTTTAGAATAGTATTCATTATAAATTAAGGGTGGAATTTTCAAAAGCTCCTAAGTAGATAGAGCTGGTCAAGAATGTTTCAACAGTTGTATGTTTAAAATATCAATGCCTCCATCATGATTAAATTTCTGGTCAAAATATAAGACAGGCCCATGTAGAACAGCCAATAACCTGGTGGTTCTAGGCATGCTCCTGGGATGCTGGAGACCCAGGTTTATGTCCCTGTACTGGGTCAGGCAAACGATGGACTTGGATGTGAATCTCCTGCATTCTAGGTGAGTACCCTAAGCACTGGGATAATGGTTCCGCTTTCTTCACAAAAAGTTCAAAAGGGCTTGGTTTTATTCCACAGCAGAACAGAAACAAAAACCTTAAAATGTTTTGCAAAACTGATTTCTTGTGTTCTGGCCAGCAGCCAGCCCTATTCCTAAATCACTTAGACTTAGATGGGAATACTTCCAGGATTAAAATTAAGCATGCTTAAGTGCTGTGATGGATAAAGGTATTAGTCACTTTTTCATTTAGTGAATGATACACAAACTCATCCTGAATGCTGCCAATGAATTTGTTATTTGTAAGGTTAGCATTTGCTGAATAGCTTCAATTAATACTTTTCAACCTCTGTGATGTTTTTGAACTAGTCATTGAAATTTATGGTTTCATTATTTGCATTGTACAATTGGTTATCTAATTCATATGGTGCTGCTTCTGCTCCCTGACTGGATGACAGGCCTTTTAAGCAGAAGAATAATGAATGACCAATGAACATCCAGCAAAAATTTCTGGACAAATAAATACTAATATTAAAATTAATGAACTTTGATGATCCCATTAATCATAGCAAAGTTGACATAGTGCTTTTATTGCTAAAATATTCATAATTCTGCTGCTTCTTTTTTTTTAACTTCAACCAGTTCCTCTCTGGAATGGCCTATCAATTTTTATACAGATAGAAATTCAAATGAAATTATATATGACCTCTCAAGGTCCCTTCTAGTCCTACAATTCTATGATCAATGCGTTTCTGAAATTTTTATGCCACAGTCACCTGCCTGCCTCTTTTGAGTACAACTACAGCTTCTGGAGCGGATACTGAAAGCAATATCAACATTCTATCACACATATAAAGGGTCAACTTCAAACCAGTTGATTGTCTAGAAAGAAGACACAAATACATAAATAAATACCAGAAAGGCCAAATTAATCTGGCTCACTTTATTTCTGAGCTATCATCCCTACTAGAAAACATGTTATGCAAACCTCCTATTGAACTCCTTTTGGAGTTCTCCTTATGGAATAAAGGTAGAATATGGTATTATAAACGTTACTTTTTCAGCATGTGTCGAAATATAAGCACCTGTTTTAAATTGAGTGGGGGGCTATTAGAATGAGCAATAGGCCCAAAGCATTTGACCAAAACAGAATAAAATCATGAGAAGAGTTGTTGTTTTAAACTTGTAGAGACCCTTGGAAATATTGGTGTTACATTATTTAAGGTTTGGGCTGAATAACAGAAATAAAACACAGTTAATTGGGTACCAGCTGTAGTAAATAATTGGCTATATAGGAAACTATTTCACCTGGTGTCCGCTAAGGTCCAATAATTGGCAATGGCATCACTTGTTTCTTAAAGGGCATACAAAATTAATCTCTCAAAGGGTTCATTGCTAATAGCTGCCTGATCACATTAGAGCCGACCAACATGGGTCTAAGCGACCCTGGGTTTAGCCCATTTGTAAATATCTTGATCAAATGCTTATAAATGTTTTGTTACTGTTTGGAGGTAGTAAGTTGCTTATTATTTAGGTTTTTTAAAAAATTATTTAGGCATGTTTAGAGCAATTGCATAAATCCCATTCAGCCTTTGGATTTACCAAAGGAATTTATGGTTAAATTGGTGTTGCGGTAAAACCCTGCATAAATAACAATAATTCCAAAAGCACTGGAAACATTTTGGTTTCTAGACTGTCCGTAGCTATGCAATGTCATAATACAGTATTCATCTAGACATTTATTCTTCTTAAGCGACACTGCGACAGTATCTGAATCCCAACAAGTTTTTTATTAATCAGTCAGATGCTCGGGTAAGCACTTGGGGGTACTTAGCCATGAATATGGGGACCAGCAATCAGCTACTATATAACATGGATACCAGTGCTCAGCTGTCAGCTTTTCTTCAGCCACAGCTGTACTTACAAGACATCATTTAAAAGGGCATTAGCATGCCTGGAATTGTTTGGATCTGCTGTTAGGCTAAAATGATGAGAGAGAATTTTTTATTTCTTTTGATGGACTGAGCGCTGGATGCAGTGACTAACAATGCTCACCTTTTAGAAGCATTGAGGAATGGGTAGAGTGGGGTTATATATGCGGCCTATTATCAGAGATGATCAAAAATAGTGAGAAATGACTGTAAAATATTTGATGGGGGGGGTGGTTTGCATGACCCCAATGCCCCAAAAGTATGCTTTTCCATGAAATTGGCTATTTTTGGCATAGAGGAATTCAAACATATAAAAAGCCAGCACTGTTTAAGCGTGCAACACCTTTTATTCTGATTTTCTTTAAGGAATTACGGCCCAATTACATTGAATGAAGTGTGCAGAGTAGAGGCTGTAGAGACACCTGTGTCATCGTGCACGCTACACATTTCACAGTTGCCCTATTTTCAGAAGCTATGATCTTTAAGGAGCGATTAGATAGTCAATCGCTTACCTACTGATCTCCGCAGCTTGTACACAAAAGTACGTGCAGTATATGATTTTTTTTAAACTGCCGCGTTACATCCTGCTAATTGCTGCTGTAATACTACTCAACTATCCTCCCCCAAAAGTGATCTAATCCCATTTATGGCACCTGGCCTTCACTAAGCAGCTGGTGAGCTGACATCTCCTGCTTATTGTATAAAATGGCTCGCTTTGCCCTATCCCACCCCTCCCTGTCTCTCTCCTGCTCCTCCTGTTTGTTTGTCTTACCTACCTTTTGTGTCTTGTCTTAGATTTTGAGCTCTTAGGAATTAGGAATGTATGTTAAATATCTGTGCAGTGCCTAGGACAATGGGGCCCTGTTCCTTGATTGGTGCTGCTAGACACTACTGCAATAGAACTACTTGATCCACATATTTATTGTGAGGTGACCTGCTGTCTTTCCTAAATACCCTAGTGGCAGAGGGGATGCCAGTGAATTGAGTGCAAACAGTTCTGCCATTAGATAAATTGGGGAGGGAGGCTGGGGTGGGTAGACTCTGCATCTCTTTAGAACAATCACTAGCAGCAGTAGAATCAAATGAGCTGAAAGTGTATGTGCACAGAAAAGGGACAACTTTCGAATACCAATTAGAAACAGTAGGCCAAAAGGGCATTTTAAAACTCTCTCTGTCTAACTAGAGGAGAGTGGCCTTTCTCATACGGACGTGACTATCATCATCATCCATGCCTTTGTCACCTTAACACTACACTCTTGCAATGCATTGTGCGTGGGGCTGTACAATGGGCCATTCAGAAACCTTGGCTACCGCAGAATGTGGAGGTCCATGTGTTTAGGGCTAGTTTCCAAGCTGGAGTATAAACCTCTGCAGGGAGTACATGGTATAGAAGGGGTGGGGAAATGGCTCTGCCTGCTCAGATGTCAAAAATTGCTGGTGGCGTAGCACCCAGAGCGCACAATGAAGCACAAAGCACAATGACTCTTCAGCGCTAGTGCTGCTTACACACCAGCCCTTGGTCAAAACAGTGCCCAAAAGGCACAAACTATCCCTTAGAGATGTTAACCTGTTAACCTGGCAGTCATGCTACAAATCTTTTCTAGGAAGCATTTAGGAAAGTTATGGTCTATGTATAGGGTGGGCAGAATTTGATTTTTTTTTTGTCATTTGGATAAATAATATTAATTAATGTTTAAGCATTTTTTTCAGTTTTTCTTGATTGCAATGTTCATAGATGTGTTAAATTATGGTGGGGTCAGACAATTATTTAATGAAAGATGTTGGGATTCAAAAAGTTAACGCTTTAGAACTCGTAAAACACATGTCATCCTCACATGTCAAAATATCGAAAGTCAATATCCTCCAATCTAAATCTAATAAGGTCCCAAGAAGCGTTTTTCTTACTTTGCCTATCTGAAAATTTAAAACTTTATTGCTGGAAATATTTTTTTCATCTGTTTGGGTGTGTGCGGTCCATTAAAATTCCAGTCCTTCCAAGTTATCTATGTGTGGAAGGTCTGGAGAATAAAGACTGCTCTGATTATTGGTTGGAAAGTCTTTGGTTTTTCTTTCATGGGAATCTATAAAGAGGTATTTGTGAAGCTGGAAACTTGAACCAACTTGCTGTATTAACATATATTAAAAAATTGTCAATGATGTGTTTATTTCCTGGGAGGTGGCTAGAGCTATGGAAAGATGTTAGCTAAGTTGAAAAAAATAAATAAAACTCACGTAGCTGCTCTAATTAATCTCAAGCCATTAGCCACAAGTTTGGGTACAGGTTCATCTATGGTTTTGCATTATCTTGACAAATGTGCATGCCTACAGCAAGAAGACGTATAGCAGTTTCAAAAGATATTTTTAAAACCTTTATGCTCCTCATACTATTTCCTTATATAGAGAACTCTGGGAAGTATCTATAAGCCTTTTTTTTTTCTGTTCAGGCTATAGGCCATGCATTAACTTCTGTATTTCATTACTTTTAGCCAAATTCTACCCTCAACCAATAGTATTACTAGAATTTAACAAAGGTAGAATATGGCCCACTGCTTATAAAGATATGCCTAATGTTATATGGTCTGTAAAACAGAAAAATAAACCCCAAGGGTTCTTACCAAGGGAATCCTGCAATTATCTTATCATTAATTCAAATGTGGAGTGATGTGTTGGCAGTTATACAAAATATTTAATCTATATTTTATTTTACTCAGTGGATGCCATTCTGCTTATGTACAAACATAGGGTTCCTTTTTCAGGAATCATGTCCAGGACAGATTTGCAGTATTTAACTTAAAACATTTGTAGGTGATTTTACTACAGCTGCAGACTGGTAGACAACCATAACACTGAGCTATTTGTGGATTATTTTTGTTGAATGACCATTCTGCTGAAGAAAAATAAGACAGATGATGGGATAGCCCCTGTTTGTTCCAGAGAGGCTCTTTGTTTTTGATGATGGGGGGACTCAGCCACTGACCGAGCAGACAGTATTTCTGCTGCTGCCCACATTCAAGGATTATGTTAGGGGATGGCAATTTTAATTTCCTTCTGCACAGAGACCAAATGGCAAAAGATATCACTCCAATGGAGGTATTCTGCAATAGGTATAAAGCCTTTGAAAGAGAGGGGTTAGCAAAATGGTCAGCTTGCCCATAACTAGCTTCTAACTCAAAGCCACGCTATCCGTAGATGTGGTGTACTGAAAACTGCATTAAAAATACAAGTTATCAGCCTTATAAAGGGTTTCCTGGCCCTGCTTGCAGGGTAGAGGGTGCTCAGGGAAGCTGTGTGATATGGGACATCTTGGATAGTGTGAAAAGACCCAGCCTGCAGCAAGGTCAGGGCTGGCTCTAGGCACCAGCCTAGCAAGCACATGCGTGGGGCGGCACATTGTAAGGGGCGGCATTCAGGCCAATCTTAGGGTGACACAGTCCGCTCTGCCCTTTTATTTTTGTGCTTCGGCGGCGCTCCAGCCAGCTCAAGGTAGGTTGAGCTGTACTTCTCTGCCTTTGGTAGCAGCCTGCTTTGTGTGTGTCTGCTTTTGTTGTTGTTGTGTGTTAGGGTTCTGGATTTAAAAAACAAACACACACACAAAGGAGTGTTATGGTGCAGCTTTCCAGAAATAATATTTATGTTTTTCATTTACTTCTCTGTGTGTATACCATGCACGTAACAGTACACCTGGGAATGTATTATATATTATTATTTATAGCTTACCTGGACTAGAGTTTGACTAATATCTGGGCTTAATCTTATACAAATCAAGCAAAGATATTGCAGGAGGGCGGGATTTTCAAAAAGCACCTAAGTGACTTAGGAACACAAGTCCCACTGAATGTCAATAGAACTAGTGCTCCTAGGTCACTTGAGTGTTTTTGAAAAAACTTGCTCTTAATGCTTCTGATGTTATACATTTTCCTTTTCTGAAGCAACGGAAATCCAGTGCATGCCTAATTGTGTCCCGAGTATGCCTCAATTTTACCACAGTGTACTTTTCCCTCATAGGATCCCACGTCACGGCATACTTCCTTCCACCTTATGAAGTTTATATGGGGTTCTCTTGTGAGGAGGAGTCAGAAACTTACTAGATTCTTGCTTATTGCTTACAGGGGTTCCTCTGCCTCTGATATCATAGCCCATCACAACACTCGAGGCCTGATATAAAGCCCACTGAAGTCAATGGAAAGACTCCTACTTATTTCAATTGGCTTTGGATCAAGCCCTTAACCATGCAAGTAGTCTCACTGAGTTCAGATATTAGTACCACTGTAACCAGAAAACAAGAGGATTGATTGAAGTGGGATTATTTGTGAATAAAAACTACATGTCAATAAAGACTGCAGAAATGGGCCCTCCATCAGCACAGCAACACTGTCTCTCCACCTCTTCAAGCTCTCTCCAGATCAAAGGCTGAATTTGGGGACAACAGGAAACAACTAAGGGTTATATCCATAAAGGGATTTAGGTTGCTAAAGTGGCAGTTAGTCACCTAAATTTAAAATGTGGATCCCCAAAACCCCTGCTCAGCTGCTCTCACCCAGGAGCTACCTAAATTCCATAGGTGCCCAAGTCTAAGTCTCCTACAATTCTCGTTAAGGCATGCACATTGCCACCTAAATCCTGATGCCTGGAACCTAGCTCACGGGTAAGTCCCAGCAGAATTCACAAATGCGGCACTTCCCAGCACTCTCTTCTGTGGGCCCTGATCTCATGATGATGATGATGATGACTCCTCTCAGGCAAAGTTGGTATTTGTACCTGCATCTCCCATATCTGATGTGAACGCTCAAACCACTGGGCTATTGGGTTCAAGAGGACTGGGGCTGCCTCCTTCTACCTTTTTTGTTGTTGTTATTGAGAGAAAGGGCTGACCTGACATAGGTGCTTAACTGAAGGGGTGGCTTCCCAGCTGTGTAGTGTAGTTAAGTGCCTAACTCCCCTCTCCTCAGAATTTCCTATTGGTTAGCTTCGGTGGCTCCCTGCTCAGCATGCTGGCTTTTGGGTATCCTGTTCTTAGGTGCCTAACTCTCCCAATGTGCAGGGAACCTGGGCACCTAATTAGGGACTGCTGATTCCACAAGGCAGCAAGGTGCCTGAACACGAGGCATTACAACACTGAGCCTAAGTGCCCTTTGTGGATCTAGCCCTAAATTAAGAGTAACCTTGCCCACCCATGCTTTCCTTTAACCTGCATTTCTCTTTTTAATGTTATTGCAAATTAACTACAAGGTATTCAAGACCATTCTGCCACATATGAATAATCACCCAGGTCTGAATCTTTAAAGTCTCGTTAAGATTGTAGATTCACTACTGAATGAAAATACAAAGCATCCTTTGAAATAGTTTCAGCTCTAAATTTAGCATAATTAGTGCTACTGAAAGGGCTACGGATGACATTATAACAACCTTGGGTCAAGGCCAAGCCTACAGAGCTCTATTTATTAATATAACAAAGGCTTTTGATAGAGCTGACCATAAATTATCAGTAGAATGGCTGGATGACACAGGATTTAGTACAAAAATCATAAATAGATTGGGCAGCAACTGAATAGAAAATAGCTCCCAACTGATTAAATTAAAGCAGTCCCACAAGCTTTTATACTGGCTTACAATCTCAGTTCCTGGTTACAGCGGTATTAATAGGAGGACCGTGAATGGTATTGTCAATCCATATTTTAACATATACCGATGAAAGGGTTCATGTCTCTTGGGTACCCTCTTCGAGATGAATACAAGTAATGGGCCCCATTCTGCTCACATCTTGTGCAGTCATTTACAGCTGTGCAACGTGAGTGCAACACAGGGGTAAAACTCTACCATTCTGACTGCAGTTATGGCTCTCTCCCTTTTAGGGGAAAAACTTTCATCCTACCCCTGGGCTCCTGCTTAAAGGCCAGGCACATTCTGACCTTTATAACTAGAGTCCAATATTTAAAAAGAAAAATAGGAGCCTAAAGTTAAACATGGGTTTAAGAGCTTAGGGGCCTAAACAAGTGGCCACATTTTCAATAGTATTGAGCATTCAGCAGCTCCCACTGAAAACAATGGCAGTAGCTGGGTGCTCACACTTCTCCAAGTCATGCCATTAGTTTAGGAGCCTAAATATGGAATTAGGAGTCTAACTTTGGACTCCTGTTCTTAAAAATCTTTGCACAAAGTTCACTATTAAAAGGCCTGATTTTCCATCTTTACTCCATCATGCTCATTTCAGCATGGCAACTTGCAGAGTAAAGTATTATTTGACAAGGTGGCAGAATTGAACTCCAAAGTGCTGAGCAAGGGGTGGTGTGTAAGCTCCATGATCCCAGGAGATGCCCAGAGAGGCATTATGCCTCAGAGGTACCCCTCTGAGGTACAATTCCTTTCTGGATCCCGTTTTGTTCAAGGGCGGGGGGAGAATAAGTTACTTCAGCCTTTGAAACAGTGCAGCTTACCTCCCACCTTCATGCTTGGCCACTTAAGGTATGCCCAGGGTTAGTAGAACTTGAATTAGCAGACCCTGGTTTTGTTAAGCTAGGGCTTGAGTATCTACACTCATTTACAATCCCGTGTTAAGAATTGTTGAACCCTGGGGTCCCAATCAGGGACTCCAGTGCATTATGTGGGCCCAAGTCCAACCACACATATTCCAAACTTCCTAGTGCCCGTGATTTGGGGTGCAGTGTGGGAAAACTTGACTGTCCACCAAACTTGACTAGCCAGAAGACAAAGACAATCAGACTGTAGGATTGTGGGATACTTTTGGCAGAGTCCCCGAGCATGAGTCTAGTGAGGCTGTCTCTACACTGCAAAGCAATAGGGCTTTTGTCTCAGGCTTGGACCTCCCTCGCACCCATGGGGTCCTGTAACCTTGGGTCTGAGCCCTGGGTTAGCTTGATTTGTGGTTAGACAAAGCTTAGGCTTGAGCCTCGGACTGCAGTGTAGATGTGTCTTTACACTGCCCATTGAGCAATGGGGAAGATCCAAGGCTCCACCCACTCAGTGACCCCTCACCATCCACTTTGCTCATTAGGTGGAGTATTCAGAGAGCAGGTGTTCTGTGCAACACACTAGATGCAAAACTTGATGGGTCTTACACACCTGCTTACCTAATTAAGACTAGGGCACCATTCACCCTTAAATACGTAAGTATCCTAACCACTTAGAGAACTGTTAGTGCATGGCAGCAGGGTTCACACAGACACTTAGCAAGTGTCAGGCTAATACTAAAAAGTTAGAATTTCAAAAGTAACCTCAAGATTCTTCTTCGGTTAAACAAACAGAATCACATGAATTAGGGAGAAATTTTGTATGGCTACTTAATTGTTCACCCAACAGAAAGTTTTAGAACATGAAGTTTTGTACCTATGGAAGAGGAAGTTGGCCTACCCCTTGTTAAAATATTTGGCTTAAGACAGGCAGCCTGCAATGAAATGTAAATAAATTGCAATAATGTGACAAATGTCTCCAAAATGCTAATGTCAATGCTACAATATTTACACCAGAGTAATAACTTCACTGAAGAACTGACTTTAAGTAGCTTAGATAGTATTTCCACGCAAATAGTGAATATTTATTAATTTGGAAGGACACTGAATCAAGTTTTGCAAACCACATTGTACATTCATCAAAAATGCAAGGTACATTTTTCATGTAGAAACGGCTATTTTTCTACGCAGAGCTATTTTATACTTTTCAATGATCAGACTTCAACAGTGATGTTGCCCCATGAATGAATCTATACAACAGTATATTATAAATGACCAAAGCACTGGAGGGCCAATACAAAGAGAAGCAACAATAGTTATCTGAATTCTAACTGATGCAGCGAATTAATAAATGGATTAATGACCTTAGTTAAGCTAGATACATATGTGTCTTTCAAAATATGGACGTGTCAAACTCTTTTCTTAAGATGGTTGTTCATGGAGAATCTCTTCCAGTTATAGCAATCTTCTATGTTATTTGCAAGAACAGAAGGTAAAACATTTCAGACAGAAGTGTGATTTTAATTTGATGGCACCCTCTTAAGATGAACTATTTTTCTTAGTTGCCATCTACTCGACAATTATTTACTTAGTGCTGTAATTTAAGTAACCAATTGTAAGGTGTTGCGGTAGTCTAGGACTAACCACCTGATCCAAAGCCCAGGTCTTTGGAAAGCTTCCATTAGCTGCAACAGGCTTTTTATCAGCCTTACGTCACTGAGGTAGAAGTTAGCTTTCTATGACCTTTGCTTGTCTTTTTATAGTTAGACAAATAACTTTTCCTGAAGTACATTTGCTGAGCAATATAAAATCTACACACTAGAATACAATTATTTGCAGTTGGCGTTGTATCAAATGTTGGCCTATCAACTTGTTATTGTTTTCTTTACAAAACTGTTGAGTCAAGCTGTAAAAGCCATTTTGAACATAAAATGAAATCAATGAGATTTAACTTTTCCATGATTTCCATCAAAAGGTACAAAGCGGCCACTATTCCTCAGTGGCATTCTTCTGTATTTCACTCTCAGCAACAGGCCATTTTCATTGTGTTTAGTTCAGCAAAACATTTCAGCACAAATTTTCAAACTAGGCCACTTAAACCGAGTGCCATGTCCTTCTCTGGATACTCACTCAACTATTTGGGTACTGCACCTGTTTTAGGTATCTAGGTTCCTTATTTGGGTGTGCAAATAGGAACTTTGTGCCTAAGTCTTAACATCCAATTTTTAATAGAGCTGTCCAGGTCATAGTGAAAAACGGGAGAGGAGAGAATTTCAACAAGTTTCATTAACAAGAGGTCATCTGCCAGTATAGCTTTGACACATATTGCACTATAATATGTGTGCTTTCAGAAGGTTCATAGCTCATCCACTTGATTTTCTGCTTTGGAGGAGACAAATATTGTATATATGCACCCTCAAGGATGAGTGCTATACTCTTTCCTCCTGTAGCCTATTTTATCCTTAGCAAACAGAGGAATGGAATAAAACATAAGAGCCACTATAAGCAACATCTGTGATATTTTAGCAAAGCCTAATACAAATCTACCCACATTCAACAAAATTTGAGCAGCTTAACTCTTGTCAAGTTTGCATAAGATTTTCCTGATCTATTAATATGTCTTCATGCTTACATTTTTATTAAACAGATCCTTATTATTTAAAAACACACATTCAGGATAGGAAAATATCTCTCTAAAATAGAGAGAAGATATTATCCATAATTTCCTGTTTAATCAAAATATAAATTCACAAGTTAAATGAATAAGGAGCAGAAATCTCAAAATCTTGCATGAGAAGGTCACAAGAGGATCACAAAATTGGGAGGTTGTTAGGGTGACCAGACAGCAAGTGTATCTGACTGGTGGGTCTTGCCCACAGGGTCAGGATCTAACTGATGACCATATTTGGGGTCAGGAAGGAATAGTCCCTCATGATAGATTGGCAGAAACCCTGGGGGGAGGGGGTTCGCCTTCCTCTGCAGCACGAGGCATGGGTCAGTTGCAGGTTTATACTACTGTAAATGATGAATTCTCTGTAACTTAAAGTCTTTAAACTATGATTTGAGGATTTCAGTAATGCAGCCAGAGGTTAGGGGTCTAGTTCACGAGTGGGTGAAGTTCTGTGGTCTGCAATATGCAGGAGGTCAGACTAGATGATCCCAATGATCCCTTCTGGCCTTAAAGTCTAAGAGTCTAGAGGGCCAATTCTGGTCTAAAATTGAATTTCTCTTGGGAGGAAAACAAAACAAAGCTATGAGTTTCAATGACCGGAATAGAAGTGTGTAAATTTAAATGGATCACCTGAATGCTGCAAACCTAAAAAATAGTGTATAGGTTTGCCAAGCCTAAAATTCAATCCCTAATTCCAATAACCCAAAAGCAGACCCCTGCTTCTGAATGTTATCTTTAGCCTCACAGCTCTGAGAATCCACTGAATCTGAAGGAAGGGCATAAAAGCAGAAGGGGATCTGCGCTGCCACAGAGGTGAGCAGCTGGAAACTTTTTGCCTCAGAAAGTTGTCTCTGTTATATCTCTTTGGGGGATGTGTGATGCTTAGTCCTCCTGTGTTCAGGCCAGCATGTGAGAAGGTGCAGCCATGGTTCCCACGGACATCGGGAGGGAACAGTCTCTCTGTTGGGGGGTTAATTTTGCCCAGGCCTTACATAACTCATGGAAGGGGAAGCTCTTTGCCCCTTTCAACCCCACTGTGACCTCAAGGTAGGGGTTGGGCAGAATCTGGTCCTATATGAGGAGAGGAGAAAATACATAATAATAAATAAGCATGTCCCTTACATTTATGGAGACTTACATAGCGTATTTTCCCATCTAAAGCGATATACCAGCTCAGTAATGAAACACTGTCAGGATAAAAATCATAGCAACCAGCTTAGAGTGAAATAAGTAAAGTTTCTCTATAATCAAAATCACTATTAGTGGGTTTAATAGGAGGGCTAGATTCTCCTGGTGCACCTCACCCTATTAGCAGGTGCCAGACTCCAGAGGAAGCTGAAGGTCAATTACTCTAGACTCACTGGGGGAGATACAGCTCATTGGATGCCACACTTGGATATAAGGAAGCCAATATAATGCTGTTGTACCCTCCAACTCCCACTGACTGCCCTTCCCCTCCTATGGACCCCTGAGCAAATGGAGGGCCCTCTGCAAAGTCCAGGTATTGAGGCATACGAGGTCACAGAATACCTTCCATGTAGGAACATGAGATCTGTGAGGGGAGGACACTCTCTGTGTATGCAATCCCATGGACCAGAATCTGGCTCTGATGTCCTGAAACCAGTTTCCCCAGCAATTTCATTTTAATGCTAAGGGGTTTGGGGTTTCAATATGCCCTGGCTGAAATAGACTGGGCTCCTGCAGAGTGTAAAGCTGTTAGAAACAGGTGCTGTTTTTGGATGATATGAAACATTTTTGAGACCCCATTTTTCTGTCTCAAATGATCACGTTATTAGAGGTTAACCCCGTGGAATGTCTTGCTGATGTACCCCTGTGCTGGTTTTTTTCAAGTCAGGCATTTAAAAGCGAGAACACACCCCACAGCGCTTGTCCTGTAACGAGCACTCATGTGACAAGCACTCTTTGATGTGCCATCAGGACGCAGTTGGGAGCCACCAGTGCTTTGAAAATGTCACTGACATTTAATAAACAATTGAGCTTCATGAATAGTCATTAAATAAATGTCTTTAGAGCTGGAACCTAGCTTTGGAGTGGGTGTGGCAAAAAAGACAATTCAAAATAGGGTGACAAGACAACAAGTGTGAAAAATCGGGATGGTGGTGGGGGGTAATAGGAGCCTATATAAGAAAAAGACTCAAAAATCGGGACTGTCTCTATAAAATCGGGACATCTGGTCACCCTAATTACAAATGGCTCTACTATAGTGACAGACTGTAGGATCTTGGACCATGTTTTTCTTTCACTAATAATGCAAGCTCTTTTCTTCAATGCAAGACTTTGCAGTTGTGGATGGGAAGTGCCTAGCATACAGGCTGCCACACATATACCTGCAAATCCTGGGACCAACACTGCTACAACACCACTGCATGCAAACCTGAACACAGTCATGTAATTTAACTGGCTCTAAAATGCCTTCAGTTCTGTGGAGTAAGCTTGCTACAAATTCCACACTATCACAATGGCCCACTCCCTCAGGTCTGGGCTGGCAGTCTGTTTGCAGACAACACCTAGGGCTATGTTGTTTCCAAATCCCAAGCAGATATTAATCTTCTTAACACAAAAATTTCCCTTCACTGGCATTCTAAAGAGACAGCACACCCTGTAGTGCAGCTTGAATAAAGCAGCTAAGAGAATGTAGAAATGTAACAGAATAGTTTTACTTACTGAATTTCCAGTTACTTACTGAATAGCTTGTATAATTTAAGCTATTTTAATATTTATATTGCCAGCCAATTTCTCCGCCATGCAAATATTTGAATACAACAGTCGTAAATAAGCACAAATGCATTTCAGGACTTATTCAGAAAATGTGCCTTTTCATAGTTATTAATATCTTTGTTCCCTAAAACAGAATAACATTTTACTGACAGCGATTAGCACAGAACTACAAAAAGTGTCTTTGTGTATGTGTGTGTCTGTATTCCCAAATAAAAAATCATTAGTTAACAGCTAAGGTTATGAGTTGCTCCCCCAAATACATACAAATACCACACATTACTTTAAAAGACATGAATTTGTGTACTTATAACCTTAGCTGGTGATTGCCATGTTTTGTAATGTTTGGGGATTTTTTATAATGTGTGCAAAAGTATCTGTTGCTTTGAGCAGCACCTCTCGATTTTAATGATTAGTTAACAAAGTTTTTGTTCGGAGCATTACTATGCTCTTTATACTGTTAGTTAATGAGCCCAGTTCTCATTTACACTAAGGCCCCGTCACACTGCACAAGTTTGGCAGATTAAAAGGGCCTTAAGTGAGTCCAAATATGATTTATGTGGTGTCAAGGAGCCAATCTTTTTATATATTTGGGTGGAATTAATATTATAAAACCCTGAGTGGAGAAAAAGGATGTAGAGGCTTGAAGTGAAGGAAAGGAGACTAGGGAGCAATGAAGAGCAACACTACAATGGCACCCATGATCCCTCAGCAACAGCTCCCCCACAGCTTCCTCTTCCCCTTCAGACCCCTGCTTTCCTTTTGCCCCACTGTGTGTTTAAATGATGATACTCTAAAAGCTAACACTTAAGTGAACAATTCACAGCCAGCACACTGAGCCTGGGTTTAAGGATTACACAAACCGCACTGCAACAAGGTTACCCTGATATGAAAGTACAGAAGATTTTTTTACTCATGTGTAGTCTCCCTTTCCCACAGCCCAGTCCTAGAGGGCTAAATAGTATTTGTGCTGTTTTTAACTAGCCTAATATCTCTCCTGATGCTCCTTATACTCAGGGACGGTTCTAGGGGTGGCTGGGAGGAGTGCTTGCCCTACATGCCAACTTCCAGAGAGTACCATACTTTTCATGGTTTTGGGGGGGTTGGTTTTTTTGCTCCCTTCTGATTGGCTGCCCTTTTTTTGCTCTGCTGATTGTCCAGGGTTTATGTTTGTTTTTTGCTCAGCTGATGTAAAGGTGGGATGGAGCTGGAGGTACTGAAAATGTTTTTCACTTGGCAGGCAAAAAGCCTAGGACCACCTCTATGTATAGAGATACAAATCTTCTTTGGCCGGCAAAAGTCATTAAACCCCAGATTACTCTTCCCCCTGAGTGCACGTCACCTTGGCTGTGCTTTAAGCCCGTGATGATTTGGGGCACTGATTTTTTTTTATCGCGTTTAGATTCTAGGAATTGTGAAGTCCTTGTAGCAACCATCTTGTTACTTGTAAAACCCTGACCATGTCTTCAATTACACAAAATGTATGTACATCTCTAAAACAGAAAGGTTTAATGGAATGTTGTCTCTGGGCTCTGCTAAGATCATGAAGTGGTCACCTGATGGGCTAAATTATATTATAGGGAACGGGTTATACACATACTGGCCACAATGGTTCCTGTACAGACTATGAGCACTCATGCTGCAAGGTTGCTGAAGAGAATAGAGAGAGAGAGAGACAGGTATACCGATGATACTGACAAAGGTCTCACATTACACACACAATTCTGGAAGGAAGTAACTGTGTCATAAAATGTCAGAAACATAAACATTAGAAGTGAAAAAGACATTAGGCTAGTGAGTCCATCTCTTGGGCATGCAGGACTGTTTCCTACAGTACATTTTCTAATACTTGTCTAGTTTAGTTTTAAATGTTCCATGCATTGGAGGTTTTCACAGTTTTCCTGGGGAGGAACAGAACATCATTTTTTCCTGATATTCAGATTGCTTTTCTTTTCTGAATTTCATCCCATTGCTCTTAATTATACTCTGTGTAGCACCCTAAATAATTCTGTTCTTTCCATGGGTCCTGATCCTGCAAAAAGATCAGGGCTGGTGGGACCCTTACAGTGTCCAACAGACTTCGTTGGGCCTCCACAGAGAGAGTTCACCTCATGCAAGTTCAGAGATTTGGTTTTCACATCCTTCATATATCTATAGACTGCCAGCACCTCCCCTCCTCCTCATCTGTGAGCCAAAATAAATGAGTGAGATCTTCAGCTGGTCTCTCTGCCTAATGACACCAGCTAAATCGCTGGGCTATATACATTTCATTTTTTTACTTGTAAATTAATTTCTATCGTCCCCTTACAATTTTTGGTGTTCTTTTTAAAAAAAAAACAAACCTCTCCAGTTTGGCAATAGTTTCTGCTATCATGATGGCCCAAAGTCATTATTATTATTGTTTATGTATATTTACTAGTTTATTTATATTTACCTAAATCTCTAGCTTTTCTGTATCTTAATTTAATAACTTACTTTATATTTTATTATTTAGTTGGTAATGATTATGTTTATTTCCTTTGGGCCCATCTACAGCCTAAACAGTGATTTGTTTAATTTTGATGACAACAATATCTTGCAGAACATTAGGGCCTTTGGGAATTTGTAGGAAATTTTGACTAATTTGTGGAATACATCATACTGAAAGATTGCATCATCTAGTGATACAAATCACCCAATAACCCAAATAACTCATTGCTAAGGGATGCCGTAAAGGCCAAAACTATAACTGTTCATAAAATAATTAGGTAAGTTCATGGAGAATAGGTCCATCAATGGCTATTAGCCAAGATGGTCAGGGATGCAACCCCATTTTCTGGGTGTCCCTAGCCCCTGACTGCTAGATACGGGGACTGGACGATGGGGGATGGATCACTTGATAACTGCCCTGTTCTGTTCATTCCGTTTGAAGCACCTGGCATTGGCTTGGCCACTGCTGGAAGACAGGATACTGAGCTAGATGGACCATAGATCTGACCCCATATGGCCATTCTTATATTCTTATGTTCAAATACTGAAAAGCCAGTAATACTGATCCACTCAATGAATATCTGAATAGAGAAAACCTCTCTTCCAGGCACCCCTCAGTGTTTTATAAGGAACTCCCTCTACTTCAGATTGGCATTTAAAAAAATTCACATAAACACCACGTTTTCAGCTATCATGCTGGCGAAAGCCATTTAAGAATCTGGATAGACAGGTTTGATCAGCACAATTTTCAAACGTTGGTACCTCACTATGGTATGCAAATCCCACATTTGGAAGCTCAAATCAGTATTTAGTGCATCAGTGCTCATTTTAAGTGCCCATCTGAACATCCAAATGTTAGATGAGTGTATGCTATAACAGTGCTGGTGCATGAAAATGTGGTCTACAGTACATATCTAATGGCAGAAAAGAAATGGACTCCAGAGGACATGCTATGTGGTTGGGTTTTGCTTAGAAGCATGACTGAGAAGTAGCCAGGGTAATGGGGGTGTGAAGAATTTACACATCCATATTCATTATTCAGATAGAAGAACACACTTTTACATTTGCTCCATTTGTTAACACTCTCCTTAGCCAGGTCATATACCCAAAAGATTTACTAATACGTTAATTGCATTTCAATGAGAAAACTGTCTGTCAGCCATGAGAATGCATTATTGATGCAAGAGGATGGGTCATAAATTTTCCATGTTAAGCCCACAGATCAGTGTGTTTTACTCTTTATCCACAGTGTTCCCCAATAAATAATATAAATGCACATAAATTCTGCTTTTTAAAAATTCATAATTGGTTAATATTAAAGCAGCAGACTGCTGCTAACACCACTCGCCACATTTATTGATGTATAGCTTACTTCAGTGTCATTTATAACCTTTAGATGGTGGTTGACTTTTATGAGATTTTTAATCTATCAAGTGCAGCATCTATTGTTTATACTGAGTTACGTTTAACTTTACAATTTTAGCAATCTACGCCATTTAATGCATAGTTCATTTATTATTAATAATAATTATTATTAGACAGAAAAGGTTCCTGTGGAAATAAAATGGCCATTAAGTTTTAATTAAAATCAGTTGATAAGGTCAATGGAAAAAGGCATTCATCAGCTGGAGATGTACCATGCCTCTGAAACATTAAGAAAAATACTCAAACAGCGGATGAAAGATTAACTAGTCATGAAAACATTTAATTGCATTAGCTCTACCACTATGCTCTGGGCTAAGATAATAAACAGTCAATGTTCTTGATGCTTGCTATTTAAAAAAAATCAATGATCAAAACATATGTCTCAATGCAGGGATAATTTAATAACACCTAATTGCAGAATGAGCATATTGTGGCAACTTAAAATGTAGTGTAAACAGCAGCTGCAAGTTAATATTATTCCTAGGTTGGTAATACTATGAAAAGAGGAGAGGAAGAGAGAAGGTTTTTGTTAGAAATCCAAACAGATAGTCAATTAGATTGAAGTCTGGATTTTGGCACTTTTCAAATGAACACTTGTAAACACCGTTATTCCCTGAATTCAAAGTATACTTAAATGAAAACAAACTTTTAACAAATGCCCAGTCCATTCCTCGCTGCTCATAGTATATTCTTCAGCATTTTATTCTGAGTTCATAAATCTCAATTGTGATTGAAAAAGGTGATCATTTTAAAAATCAATATTTTCTAGCAACTTAAGGGCACCATTTTCAAAGTAGGGTCCCTAAAGGTAGACACCTACTAAAGGTAGAGTCCTGAACATCTGAAGTTCCCACTGTAATTAATATTTATGGAAAGCATTAGCCCTTAGTTTGCCATGAGAATAACCTGACTGGTTAAAACATAAACACAATTAAAGTCAAACATGTACAACAGATTGCAGTGTAGTAGATTAACAGCTGAAACCTGTCAGATTCAAGGCACAGATGAGATCATGTCATACACAGAGTGTAGAAAACTATATATTGAACTTCTTAACCTTGAGAAGTGAGCATTCATTCAATTCCTACCTGCAGAGGTTTTCACAATTTCTGAAGTATTTCTGAGACCCATGAAGTCAAACTGATAGAGTCTCCAAGATTTCTGGTCTGCAGCTTCTACTGAGTTTTTCCTCCATCTGTAAACCATTTCTTCTTTAGGATAGCCATCTGTAAATTTTTTAAAAAGTGTTACCTTTCTTAAAGAGATGTTGGAAAAATATATTGATGACTTTTGACAAATTGAAAACGTTAAAGCTCTTGGGGGGGGGGGGGGTCTGTTCCAGTTACTTTATTGATACGATTCAGCAGAGGAGAGTTTTATGGCATAGACAAGAAGAGCCAATAGCCCTGGCAACAATATGCTTACTGAAAAAGATTACTTTATTAATTCATTCATGGACCCAGTTATATATTTCTATAGAGATAAAAGTTCAGAGGAAGTTGTGGGGAAAGGACAAATTAGGGCTGGTCAAAATTTTTCTGCTGAAATTTTTTAAATGAAAATTGGGTTTTCTAATAAATATTTTTTGTGGTAAATATCTGCTTTCCTATAATTTTTGTATTATTATTTTTAATTGAAAAACTCCAAGAGTGAATTTTTTTTGCCTGAAAACTAAGAAATGGTATTATTTGGCCCAACATTTTTCAGGTTTCTGGCCAAAATATGTTTGTGAGTTATGACATTAGTTTAGCGTGGAAGAGTCTCCGTAGTGGTTTATTTTACAAATAACCTTTCAGAATGCGAGAAGTTTCACAACAAAAAGGACAATAAATCATTGAACAAGACAAATTATTTTTTTAAAATTAACAGTGTTTACCATGATATTTCAAAAATGAATTAAGCACAATGCAACAAAGCAAAACTTTTGTCAGAACGTGATTTAAATCATAATAGTTCTAAAGGCCAGGAAATGTAGTAATGCATCACATGATCCATACATCTGAAAGGGCTTAAGCCTTCTTTTGCCACTACAATAATAATTATTAATTTGGCTGCCTAATATTTACATTTCCTTCTTTATTTACAGAATATTTAATGCTGTATCTGAATGAGCAGAGACCTTCCATAAATTCATTCATATAAACCATAACAATAAGAATGTCTGGAAAATAACAATGCACCCTCATTAGTTAAGTCTATAGGCCTGGGTACATAAAAGGGGTTAGGCACCAAAATTCCTATTTTAGGCATCAAAGTTCCAGTTTTGGGACCACTGCAATGCACAACCCCCGACCCCTCAGACCCTGTAGGAAGCTAAGCTCACTCGGCATCGATGTTCAAATAAAAGTAGTAAAGTAAAACAAAACAGTTTGGAGTGGGGAAGGACTTTCCTCATAACTTTCAGCCCACTGGTTAGGGTACTCACCATAAGTACTTTGCTAACTTGTGGGAAGACCCCCAGTTCAAGTCCCACCTCTGCTTGAGGGGAAAGAAGAGATTTGAATTAGGATCTGTCACTTCTCAGGTGAGTGTCCTCACCATAAGGCTCTGAGATATTCTGATATGGGGTCCTTTGTAATCTCTCCAATGGAAGTTGTTGCACTCTGGATAACTATTTGAAGCATCATTTGGGCTGGAGAATGAGTGAGAGAAAGAGAGAGCTCAAGCATGAAAATTACTCTATAGGTTGGTAGTTAGGGAACCCACCTAGGATTTGGGAGACTCGGGGTCTTGTCCACCTGCTCCAGTTGCTCTTTAATTATTTATCCAGAGTGCAACAGCTTCAACAGGAGAGACTGAAGGAGCCTTCATATCAGAATACCCCAAAGCCCAGTGGTTAGGGCACTCACCCGAGCAGTGGCAGAGCCAAGTTCAAATCCTCTCTCCCCTTCAGGTGGAAGGGGGAGCTGAACTGGCAATCCCCCATATCCCAGGTGAGTAACCATTGAGCTAAAATTATGAGGGAGGTTGTCGTCTTCCAATTGACTTCCTGATAAAACACCATAGGCACCTAACCAAGAGAGGGTTAAGCACACATCCCTTTGGTCGGTCGGCATCTCCCATTGGCTATCTTAGCAGCTGCCTGCTTAGCATACTGTTTTTTGTGAATCGCAGGCTAAATTACCTCTCTCTCCCCATTCATTGTATGGGAGCCTAGGTACCTAACCCAGGCTTTGTGGATCCCAGTGATTTTCTGTGTCTAACTCAGGGGTCTCAAACTCAAATTACCATGAGGGCCGCATGAGGACTAGTGCATTGGCCCGAGGGTCGCATCACTGATCCCGCCCCCTCGCTGCCCCCGCCCCCACTCCACCCCTTCCATTATGCCCCGCCCCTTCTCCACCCCTTCTCCGCCTCCTCCCCTGTGTGCATGGCTTCCCGCTCCTCTCCCCTCCCTCCCAGAAACCGCAAAGCTCTTCCCATGTAGCCCACAGAGCTCTTCCCTGCGGCCCACCAGGCTCCCTGCGCCCCCCCCCCTTTTTTTTTTAAACCCTCAGGCAGTTCCCACTGCCAGAACAGCTGTTTGGTGGCGGGAACTGCCTGGGGGTAAAAAATAAAAAAAATAAAAATATATATTGCGGGGGAGCCCGACGGGCTGCAGGGAAGAGCTCCGTGGGCCGTATGCGGCCCGCGTGTTTGAGACCCCTGGTCTAACTCCTATTGTGATTATCACAATGGTCTGTTCTGGCCTTGAAATCTAGGACTCCAGGATATTGTGCTTTCTAATATATATATCCTAATAAACCATTAGTCATCTGGTAATTATTAAAATAGATGTACATCAAAAGATAAACTTTTACAATAGGAAAAATTAAACCCACCTATTTAAATACAATCCACTTGTTTTTTTAAATATATTTTTCCTTTTCTCTGCTGAACATTGTTACATCCTGATATTTGTGTTGAAAAGAACATGCTCCCGCATAATCCCTCTCTTGATCTTGCTTAAAGTTTATTCCATTATTATAAAGACTCTCTTATTTATCCCCCATCCCAATACAGCAAAGAAAGATACCAAAAGTCCTTCACTTCTGATCTTTCCTAAATTACTACATTAATTTAGAATGCAATGTTCATATATTCTTGATCAATGTTTGCACAACTGAGGTCACCATTCAATTTTAGCAGAAGAATTCTAATGCCAAAAAGATAATTCATACTGCAATGATCTGGGGGGGATTTAGAGGGTAATTTGTTGCCAGGCAGATGATGGCATTGAATCCATGCTACATACTTAAGCAGTAGAGATCCTGTGAAGCTTTAAATACCCCCTCCTTATTGACTAAATGCATGTCTGGAATTTGTTCTGTGTACGCTTCTAATTGAAATAAAGTTGCCCCCTCTTTACCTTAAATAGCTTCTCAGACTGACATTACTTGGGTGGACTCTTCTTCATGTCCTCACGATTCATAAAGGAAGTATCAAATAGCATCCTAGATACTCTAAGGGCTGATGTGCCCTCCTACTGATTTGCGATGCTAGGATCACTGTTTCACTTGAAAGTAAGTGCAATACTTTACTGAAGTCTGCTACCCCTTCTTGGTCCTGATCTTGCCCGTTATGAGTGGAGATGTGGGGAAAATGAGAATATCACTCACCCCACCAGAACCCTTGCTACATCCATAATTCAGCAGCAGTCAGCACAAATACCGAGGGAAAAATGCTACCCCAAAACAAGCTTCACATAAAATACTCAGATGTTGTAATCTGCAAATATGTCATGTATGATTTCTGAGAAGTCTATGGGAGAATTCTTCATTATTCCTTCAGCCACATTCAAAAAATGACTAGTTGAAACACGATTCACATCATAGTTATTTGTCAGTGGCCTGAGCAGTCTGTGGTCAGTTAGAAGTTTAAGAGGATCTAATCCTCAAGTATTTTATGAATTTCCAGATGCTTTTACTGCAGTGAAAGAAACTCAAAGTCTCAGCATCAGTCATTGTCCAGGAACCATAAGCACCAGAATTCAGTTGACCATCATGCCCTTGCAATAAAACGTATCTTAATCCAGAGTCGCAGACATCTGCTCTTAGAATGGTTGACTTACTTACATCAAAGAAGATAAACACTTATGACTCTGACAGAAGTTGTTTCACTCTATTGAATGACTGCTCTTATGTTCTGCACCAAGGCTAGGTGCTTTCACTTTTCACTTCATTCAGAGGGTATCATTTTCTGATAGGCTGACCACAGATCTACCTAGATAGTGAATCTTACTTAGGATTTCTTTCAATTTCAGAATGGATTCAGGAGGTTGCAAATACTTAATAGTTTCTTACTTTCTCAGCATCTGGGACTTTACATTATTCATTATATGAGGTCCTAAAAACATCTAGTTGTTTCCGGCCCAACAAGCTCTTTCACTTTGTACAGCATCAGACTTGTAGACTTTATGTTTTCAAAAGACATTACACAGGTTTTTTTAATCACGTTCCTCTTCAGTACAGACATGTACATGAAGTATTTGTTTATCTGTATAAATGTCTAGCCTTTCCAGGTGCTTCAGTAGCTCTGCCATCTTCCTTTGAAAGATCTCCGATGCACTAGTAATGCCAGAAAGAGGTCTGTGGTGAGACTACTGTATAAATGGAGTGAAAATTGTGGTTAACTTGACACTTTTTGGCTGTAGTGGAATTTGCCCCAAAACATCTGTGGCATCTAAAAGAGTAAATATTTGGGCACCTACTTGGGAAGATGTCATCCAGTGTGGGATAGGACTAATTTCTCTCTCTAGCCTGATCTTTCATTGAGATTCAGGTCACCAAATAGGCAGAATTTTCCAATTTGATTAAGCATTGGAATCAAAAGTACACACCACTAATTGGACTCTGTAATTTCAATAGCACTCCATCTAATGATTTGGCTCATACGCTCTTTCACTTAATGGAGCACTGGAATTTAAATTCCACTTGTTCTTTGGCTGCAGCACCACCCATGACTTCCTAGAATTATCTGGGCAAAGGATATAAGAAAGATCAGTCTCATTTTCTTGTGACCTCGCAACTCCTTCCACTTCTCTAGTGCAACAGATGGCAATGAATTAGCCTATCTTCTTGCCTTTGTGGCATTCAGCCATCCATCCATGCTGAGCAATCAGTGGCATGTGTATTTAGAATCTCTCTTTTTCATTTGGGATAGTTTACTATTCTGTGATAAAACCTTGCCTCGGAATGAGATTTAAATGCCTTAAAGTCATTTTATGAAATCTTGATTGCCAGGCTTTTTACAAGTTCAGAATTATGTGCAGTTGATAAAGTTTTCTTCAAAGTCTGGTCATGTTCTAATGGCAAGTTCAGATATTTATTTAAGAGCCCAATGACACGTTTGTCCCTGATGCCTTCATGAATACTTTTTCCAAACACACAACTGTCTGCTAATCTAATTCATACAAATGCCTTGTAAATGCTTTATGTGATTCCAAAAATATTTTAGCGTGTGTACAGTCATCTTTAATTCTAATAGTAAAGTAAACATTACTAATTACTGAATACACCTTTGCCATATTTGGAGATGAACCAACTGAAAGGAGGGGAGTTTTCCAAGGGAAGATACAAGATTTTTTATTTTTTTTAAACTGTACTTCTCTTTTATTATTGTAAAAATTAAGATCATATTCTTACCCTATCTTCCTAAATTGCCTCCACTGTATTTTTAATCAATGTATTTAGAATGTTTTATAGTTATTCTTTGCATTTACACTGCAACGCTTTCCATGGAAACCAGATCATTTGTGCAGAAGCAGAGATCTAGCTTTGAAAATAACTATGTGAAACAGTAGTCGACTCGCTTCACCTGACTTGATTTTGCACTGCAGAAAACAAAAAATGAGCAAAACAATGGGTGAAAAGTTCAGTGGTTATTACAAATGTCTCCAAACATAGATTAATCTTTCCCTTTTCCTGTCTGGATTCCCTGGGGAAGATTAATACCGAAAAAAGCCCTAGATTCCTGTGGAAAATGTGGTGTATTCTCCACTTAAAGCCAAATACTGCCATTGATCTGAAGTCAATAGGAGTTGCGTGAAAAGTGTGAGGATGGAATATGGCCTTTAATGTGTTGGGCACAATGTTTTGTAACATGTGAATGCCCCACTTTGCAGTAGTTTTAGCCTACTGTAAAAATTATCCAGGGAAAATGTAATATATATTTAGTATAAATCCAGTACATTTTACCTTTGATAGTGAAGGGCAAGAAGCATTGTGACACTAGAAAGTATCAAGAATGGAAATCACGCAGGGGTGATTAAATTCAGATTAGATACTCATATTTCACAGCACAGGTTTACACACTTCCTCATGCGTGTTCAGATTTATTAGAACACAATTTGCTCATCACTTACATGGGCACAACTCAGTTAACGTCATCAGGATAGATACACCAGCAGCAATCATTTCTGGAACACCCCAGAACAAATCTAGAATGTTTATCATGTAAAGTTTGACTGATTGTGGCACTAACACACTACTTGCCTTTTGGAATGTTCCTTCTGCTGACATGATCACCATATAACTGTTGGGAGAATTGGGCTCCAAGTTTGCATCAAATTTCATACCTGCTCCCACTTTGGTTTCCCCAAACTATTACTATTTGTCTCAGCCTCTCAAGTCAATGCTCACTTCATTTTCCTATCCCTTTCTGCTGCGCATATGGGTCTGTTGTGCGAAGTGATTAGAGATGAAAGGAAGATAATAAATGTGACAAGGGTCATGCTAAAGGACACAGTCAACTTGAAAATCTTATTACAAGCTGAATATTTTGTTCGAAAAATTGTTGCAAGTAACACCAAAAAATATTGTAACTGAAAGAGTGGGGGAAAATCCCTTTTGTGGGGGAATTTTTTAGCTTTGTGATTCTGACAGAATTGTGTGTGTAATCAGTTTCTTTTATTTCTTTATTACTGAAGGTCGGTTATACTTTACGCTCTTGTATAAGACAGGATCACGCATATATATATATATACACACACACACTTTATGCTCTGGTACAAGATAACATCACGCACATGTACTGCAATAGGGAAGCTCACAAACCATTCTTCCTCAGCTGTCCTCTGGGAGAACTCACTTGCACATTCTTCTCCAGCCCATGAAAAAGGATGTTTCTTAGTAACAGCAGCAGCAAAGCTGAAGCTGTCCACGCGCCTATCCGCTGCCTCCCCAGAGAGGAAAGGGAAGAAGAGTCAGCCCAGGTACTTTTGGGGATGTCATGCTCAGGTCTGCCCTAAAGACCTTCCTAAATATGAATAGGAGAGCTAATGCCTGTGACAGTGGTAACTATGTAGGAGACAGGGGAAGTTCTGTCATTGAGTGGCAGGAGAGCCAGGTTAAATGTCAGCACAAGGAGCATTCCAAAAGACAAGCAGCATATCAGTGTCACAATCAGTCAAACTTTACATGTAAACATTCTAGATTTGTTCTGGAGTGTTCCAGAAATGCTTGCTGCTGGTGTGTGTTGTGTGTTTTACTGAGGGAGGATACCCCCCGTTATGCAAGCAGAAGCTTACTTTTCAGAGGAGTAATGAGAAAGCTTTACTCCTGGCTGACTGATTGTGGCAGTAACATGCTGTTTGTCTTTCAAAACGCAATTTCTTCTGGCATCCAACTTGGCTCTGATGTCACTCAATGTCAGAAAACCCCCACCTCCGAGCCCAGACAGTGGCTATATCTGTCACCACTGTCACGGGCATTAGATAGAGAGGCTGATGAAATCCAGAAATAGAGCATTCTGATATGGCCATGCCACTGGCAATCAAGAAGGTTGTTGGCATTGTCTTTTTTTTCTTGTTAGGGGGAGGAGATGGGTGGTTTCTAAATGCTTCTTTCCTTGCCTGCAGCAGCAGCTGCAAAATTAACATTTCTTTATCCAAATTATTAAACATTGTGCAGGGAGGGGCATCCATTTCCAAATCTCTCCAGAATCTGTTCTTCGAAAAGTTGCATGTCTTAGGTATGCAAGACATGGCAGCTTCTAGTTAGCATGCTTAAAATTATAGTGTCTTTGATATCACTATCATCAGCTCTTTGAGAAACATCAGTTAGATGACAGATAGATTAGATCCCCTTTCAATTATTTGAAATAAAAATTTCAGGAGATGTTGCAATTCTACCGACAGATGCATGACCAGAAAGGTTTGAATATAAGTAAGTCACTAAAAGAAACCATCAGAATAGGCCAGTTCTGAGTGATGAAAAAATGGTGTCACTGTGTTATAGGGAATCACTAGAAACTTAGGCAGAAAACTGAATTAAATCACAAATAAATTAGATTATAATTAGAAATATTAAATTAAATTAGAAATAATTATTTGTAGTTTTGGATACCACCAAAGAGGATGATTAGTCTCTATTCACCCATTCATGATTTTTAAAATGTTTAACCATGAGCCATTTTATAAGGCAGCTACAATTAAAGACACAGATATGAAAACTGTAAGGACATTTTTAAAAATTTGAAATGATTTCTGTCAGCAGTTGGAGACAACTGTACTCATAGGCGCCGACTCAGTGGGTGCTCCGGGGCTGGAGCACCCATGGGGAAAAATTGGTGGGTTCTAAGCACCCACCGGCAGCTCCCCGCCAGCCTCCTCCCGCCCCCCACCCCCGCGCCCAGCTAACCTCTGCTTCCCCAGGCACCGCGGCAGAGAAGCGGCTTTTCCTCAGCTCACACAGGCGCTCCTCCTCCAGCTCCAGCTAGTTTGCACTGGCAATTGATAGCTAATTAAACAGCACATTAGCAACACAAAAAAGCATGGGGGAAAAAACAAAACAACAAACTCAGTGTAATGGGGAAAGGATCAAGTACAGCCCTGAGATAAGTAGGAAGTTGAAATTGTGCTATAGGATAAGGAAATCTCTCTGTTGGAGTTTATTTATATCTAGCCGTGTTCTCTTCCAACTACCTGAAATGGGCCATCTTAATTATCACTTCAAAAGTTTTCCCCCCTGCTGATAATAGTCCCTCTTAATTAATTAGCCTCTTACAGTTGGTATAGGTACTTCCACCTTTTCATGTTTCTCTGAATGTATAAACATCTGCTTACTGTGTGTTCCATTCTATGCATCTGATGGAGTGAGCTGTAGCCCACAAAAGCTTATGCTGAAATAAATTTGTTAATCTCTAAGGTGCCACAAGTAATCCTGTTCTTTTTACATACACTTTGTGTTCCTTCCTTCCTGCTTTGCCCAAAGAGATCAGAGAACTATGGAAATCAGCAATAGTAAAGAGGTGAAGGGTGCATTTAAACAATCAGGCTGAAGGTGGTAGTCAAATTGCCCATTCTTTAGTAAGTGTTTAGTAAGTTTTCCATTAGGGATGCTCTGGAATTTAGCTCATTTGTGCCCACTTGATGAAATAAGTTTAGTTTTCTATTTGACATCAGGCAGTCAATACTCTTATTGTAGATGCTTGCACTGATCGTTACACATAGCCCCATATCTATTATGTAAAATCACGATTTCCAGTATCATAAACTAACCTTATTGTGGAACCATGTACTATAAATTTCATAAGAGACCCAACAGAAAACTGTTCCTGCTTCACCATCACAGATTTGTCCTCTAGCTTTATGTTCACACAAATATTTTGCTTTTAGATTACTTTAGTGCCATGAGTGACAATTTTTTGCCAAATGCTTGCTTTTTTCCAAACTTGGAATTATATCTATTATGTTAGACGCTTTTGTATTGGTTTGTAAATGTCTCCACATTTATTAAAAACAAATCTAGTCTCATTTATTTATCCTGTATTCTGCCTTTGTTTTCATATACATTTTTAATTAAAGGGGTTTTTTTTTGTTCATGGTTTTTTGTTTGTTTTACAGCTTCTTAACAGTTTTGTTTGGGAAGCAATTTTCAGTAGCCCTAAATATACCAACTGTTTTTGTCCATAACCTTGCATGTTACCAGAAATACCACAAATAATTCTCTCTCCTTTAGTCCATCTATTAACTGTTCAAAGTCCCATGACTTAGATTTCTTTCTTAAGTCTTTAACATAATGATATATGGTATCACCTTGCAGCAGGCTTTTTGTAAATCAAATGTGCTTTTCCCAAATGGCAATCTTGTTTGGATCACAGTACTTATGACATGTCTGAATGACTTATCTAGCAGGTGTTAGTCCCCTTCATGCTCTCATTGGCATGTATTGTAGATTAAGGCCTCTGGTTCTGCTACACACATGTAGCAGCGAGAAGCTTTTTCCCTGTCCAGAAGTTTCTGTGAAATATCACTTCAGAAAAAATGTGGAAGTGTTGCAACTACTTTTTCCAGGTCAGGTTTCTTTCCAGACTGGTGCATTCAGGCAGTCCCCCACCCCCACTCTATTTTATCAGACATTTACTTTTTTCCTTTCATCAGCAAGGTAAGAGGCTGAATTTTATTTCCTGGCCCAAATCATGGTTACTTGTTATACTAAACACAATTATTTCATAGTTATCTTTTGCTCCCCATCTTTGTTCGGTGCAACTAAAATACAAACATAACAATTCACCCCCTGTCTCATAGCAGAGGTCAGTATCCTCCAACCCCAAAACTTACTGTTAAAGCATCATCTGCTGTGTCGGAATAGCATGGCTACTCAACCTTATTTCTGCACATTCTGGGAGGCGTGGCATACAAAGTAGCCTAGTAGGATGAGTAGACGAGCAGTGATTTTATAGGGCATGTCTACATTGCATATGGGAGTAAACCTTCCCAGCCTGGACCAATAGAATCATGCTAGCACTCGAAAAATAGCTGTGCTGATGTTGTGACTTGGGATGGAGCTTTGGCTCAGCTGTTTTTAGAGTGCTAGCATGAGCCTTGCTAGCACAAGTCTATGGACCCAGACTGGGAGGCTCACTCCTATATGCAATGTAGACATGCCCATAGAGTTATCTTCCCATATTTCAATCATACAGGTCAAGATGGGGGTCTCATTGGCTACGAGGCTGTGGATGGAGATGTTGGGGAAGGAGGACACGTGGTATGAAGCAGGACTTCGGGGGCCTGCTGGCACACACTCTCCTTGCTGCTCCATCCTTCTGCCGAGTGGAGATCTTAAGGACCACCCTTAGCTGGTGATCAGTGAGGTTCTAGCCCTGTGTCACTGAAGGCATGGGGAAGACTCAGTTGAGGGTGTGCTGCCCCATACTCCAAAGTGCAGTGGGGCCCTCAGCTGGCTAACTAGAGCTGGGTGATTTTCTTTCCTCAGATAATGCCGATTTGGGTCAATCAAAACATTTCACAAATTTGTGTAGATTTTGGTGCCTTGTTTCACAAACAAAACTGGCTTTGTGTCATTGGGCTCTTCATATCTGAAATGGTTCATTTTCACACACCCAAAACACTTCAATTTTCCAGGCTAGAATCAGACACCAGTCACAGAACCACTGGACAAGGTGCCCCCCTTGTACCCAATAACCCAGCTCTTAGGCACTCATCTGGAATGTGGGACACCCAGGTCTGAATTCCCATTCTAGAGCAGAGACTTGATGCAAGGTCACTCTTGTCCCAAGTTACTGTCCGAGACATCAGGCTATTGGTTATTCTGGGGGCTGAGGGAATACTTTCATTCTCTCCTGGTGAAACTGTTGCACTTTGTATAAAATACCTGAATAGTTATTGCACCAGAGAGTGACCAGTAACTCTGTAGCCTGATGGTGAGGTTACTCATCTGCATGGGAGGAGACCTGGGCTCAAGACCCTGCTTCAGAGTGTTGATTCAAACCAGGTCTCTCCCATCCCAGATGAGTGATCCAATCACTGGGATAGTGAGTAACAGGGGAGACACCTCCTGTTTTATGAATGTAGCCCTTCATTTCATTTCCTTTTTATAAAAGTGACTTAAAATGAAACATCATTTTCTGACTTATCCAATTGCAATTTTTTAAAATTAATTTTGGTTTGATTCAAAGCATTTTCCCCTTAGAACGGCCAATGAACTGGGAAAAAAAATCAATTGTTTGCCCAGCTCCACAGCTAACATTCTCTTCCCTGTTTCCTGCAGTTGGATAACAACTTATTCTGGAGCAGATTTAGACCTGGTATATCTAATATGGCTTATGCTGAAAACTCAAGCACTACAGGTCAGAAAGAAATCTAAGTATTTGATTGTTAAAATATAAATGTAATGCTTCTTTAAATAGAGAAGTGTGCCTTGTTAGCAAATTAAAGTGTGTTTGATCAGTTGCATTTAGGGTGACCAGACAGCAAGTGTGAAAAATCGGGATGGGGTGGGGGGTAATAGGAGCCTATATAAGAAAAAGCCCCAAATATCAGGACTGTCCCTATAAAATTGGGACATCTGGTCACCCTAGTTGCATTAACTAAAATTGAAAGAGAAAATAGACTATATCTTCAGTTTGCTGTTGATTATCAGAGCACATTGTTCTAAATTATAGATTCTCCCTTTTTTTTTTTTTTACGAGATGAATTCTGTATCAGCTTTGCTTTCCACAGGGTTCCAGGTGGATCTTTAGCCACATCACAAGATTTTAGCTGAGATCTACAGACTCTGAGCAGCTGCATAGCTGAGCACCCCAGGCAGATGTAGGGGATGCCAATCTCTGAACAGTTTCTGCCTAAATGATGGATCTTAAATCAGTTCTGCGTGAGAGACTGGAAGCTAACATAATATAGTAAAAGCTGTTTTATCTGGCACTTTACCAACCTGAAAGCTCTATAAACCAACATTTCTGATCTTCAAAGTCCGGTTTAGAGTCCGGTTGGTGCAGGGTTGGCAGGCTCCTTACCTGGCTCCGTGTGATGCCCCAGAAGTGGCAACATGTTCCTGCAGCTACTATGCAGAAGAATGGCCACGAGGGGTTTGGAGTACGGAGGGGCTATGGGGCTATGGGTTGGGGCGCAGGAGGGAACCATGTCCAATGAGAGCTGCGTGCAGAGCTTCCTAGCCATGTGTCCACCTAGAAGCAGCAGGGACATGCCGCTGCAGGTGAATACCACCTGGATCTGGCACCCTGAACCTCCTCCAGTGCTCCAATCCCCACCCCAAGCCCCCCTTCTGCACCCAAACTCCCTCCCTCTTAGGCCTGGTCTACACTGGGGGTGTGTGGAAAATCAATCTAAGTTAAGCAACATCAGCTACGTGAATAACGTAGCTGAAGTCAACGTACTTAGATCTACTCACCGTGGTGTCTTCACTGCGGTGAGTCGACTGTTGCCACTCCCCCGTTGACTCTGCCTGCGCCTGTCGTGGCGGTGGATTACAGAAGTCAACGGGAGAGTGCTCGGGGGGTTGATTTATTGTGTCTAGACTAGACATGACAAATTGATCCCCGCTGGATCGATCGCTGCCAGCCAATCCGGCAGGTAGTATAGACATACCCTTAGTTAACTGGAATTTTTCACTTACCACACCCCCCATTCAGCTAGTGTGCTAAAAATAGAAGTGTAGCTATGGTGGCGTGAGAGGTGGAAGGGGTACAAAAGAATAGCACAAACATGTAGGGACAGAAACGCCAAGGCACAAAATGAGTTAACCTATCAGAGGACATAAAAGGCAATAAGAGGCGGCAGTAGCACAGCTAGGTCCAGAGCGCAGGGGGAGCAGCGCTATAAAAAGGCACCTCCCCCTGTACTCACCTGGCGGCGCTCCGGGTCTTCGGCGGCGGGTCCTCACTCACTCCGGGTCTTCGGTGGTACCCGCCGCCGAAATGCCACCGAAGACCAGGAGTGCCACCGGGTGAGTGCAAGAAGCGGCGCTTAAAAAGAAGCGGCGCCTTTTTTTAGTGCTGCTAAAAAAAGGCGCCGCTTCCGCCGCTTCTGCTCACAGGGGGAGCGGCTGCTCCCCCTGCTCCCCCCCGGCTACGCTACTGAGAGGAGGTTCTTTACATTAGGAGCAAGAGAAAGATGAAGGAAAGTATAGGTCCTCTACTTAGTGGGGAAGAAGAGCTAATACTTGACATCAAGAAGACTGAGGTGTTTAATGACTATTTTGCTTCAGTCTTCACTAAAAAGGTTAATGGTGATCGGGTACTCAACACAATATTAACAAGGGAGGAACAAGCCAAAATTGGGAAAGAATAGGTTAAAGGATATTTAAATAAGTTAGATATATTCAAGTCGGCAGGGCCTGATGAAATTCACCCTAGGATACTTAAGGAACTAGCTGACGCACTCTTGGAACTGTTAGGAATTATCTTTGAGAACTCAGAGGATAGTCAAGGTTCCAGAGGACTGGAGAAGGACAAACATAGTACCTTTTCTTTAAAGTACATATCTGCATAAGTATAGACAAGTCAGCCTAACTTCAATACCTGAAAAGATAATGGAACAAATTATTAAACAATTAATTTGTAAGCACTTAGAAGATAATTAGGAACGTAAATAGGGTTTAAAAAAGTAACTGTGTAGCCTAGTGGTGGGCAACCTGCAGCCCACGAGCTGCATGCGGCCTGTCAGGGTGATCCGCTGGCGGGCCATGAGACAGTGTTTGCATTGACAGTTCACAGGCAGATTTTAATTGTGAGCAGCTGTTATGAGGTTTAAGAGCAAAATGGCTAAAGATTTGTGAAGTAACCCTCCCATGACATTTCCCCCTTCTTGAACTATGGCTAGTTTGGATTTGAGGTTGTGATTCAGGCTCATCTCTAGTAACTGATGGATTTTTTTCTGGGGGGAGCCAGCAATTTCACCAGCACTTCACCCTTGGGGCTTCTCAAATACCCTCATAAAAGTCCATTGCAGCAGAGGCTATTCTGGTCACCGCTGAATAAGTACATGCAGGGAGTAAGTGTACTGCCTTTTCTGTCTTATATAAAGAAACTCCTAAAGTAAATGAATAATAGTAAATATAACACTCTAGTCAGTAGCATAAACACTGAAACAATCACTTTGTTATCAGATTGAACATCCTGTAACCCAAAATAATGATGAAAAAAGCTAAAAGTAATTCCTTGGACATGTGTGTATTGTGTAAGGAGTGAAAATCAAGTCCAAGTCTAAGCTTTTTTTTTCCTGGTCAGGCCAGGCAAACAGTTAGCTTCTAGGACCACTGGCATCTCAGACCCATTTATCACAATTTTTTTGCAGCAATATATAACATTATATTGCCTGTCCCTGAAGTTCAGTAATGCACACAACTGGCTGAAAGGAGCCAGAGAAGTAATTTATCATAGAAAGCTAGGTGGATATCTTCTGTTGCTCAGTGGTAAGTGAGGTAGAATATTTACTATAACTTTTTCCTTCAGGGACATCACAGCAATCAAGGTTTTTGTTTGTTTGAAGTGCAGGGCAGTAGCCTATCTACCATACAGCATGCGTGCGTGCGTGTGCACTTCACTTGTCCAGACTGGGATTTTAGCTTGTCAGAGACTACCAATTAATAGGAATTTCCTAGTCTGATATTCACTAATCCCAGTACGGTTTCTAATCTCACTCCCTTTGTCTCCTTTTGTTTCTAATTGCAATATTTTAGTGTGTGTTTATATATAAAGTTTACTATAATGCACACATCTGGAGGATCAGAAGTCTGGTTCAGCCTTCAGAAGAGCTATGGAAAATAGCCTGTCCCAAATCTCAGGGTTATCATCACATGTAATTAAATAATTTAATGTACAATTCTGCTTTCCCCCTTATTTTCATGCATTTTTGTAGTTCAGGCATTTCTGATTGTGACTACATCTCAACAGGCAACCCTTCAATCTGAATGTCAGGACTCTTGCACCTCTTAAATTCTGAACTGATTGGATACTGCAGCAGAGAGACAGAGCCAAATTTGACTTCAGTTACACCAGTGTAAATCTGGAGTAACTCCAGCAAAGTCATATTAGAACTCAGTAACTATGAGGGTGGCCATTTTGATTAGCTAGTTTAGCACTAAAAGAGAAAGACAAACAAGATAGGACCAAAATAGGACTTTTAAAAATTGTTTTGTTTTTTTACCCCTTCCAAAATATTCGAAGAACAGAGACTTGAGTTTCAGATACAAACAAGCACTTTAAAGCATTTAAAACAGGACACTTGCTCACAAAACTGAAACAGAAGAAAAGAGTATGGAATACATGAAGAGTATGGCTTGTGCCTGAAACTGCATTTAATAGTGATGCTTTCAGGACCTGACCCATTTAAGTTAATTGAAAGGCTCTCAGTGATGTCAATAAGGGCTTGCAAAATATCCCACTGATTGCACGAGCACCACTTTGTGGCTGAGTCTGGGAATTAGCTTTGCTCCATCTGGTGCCCCATTCTGTTGGTTGCCCTCTCTCTCTGTGTGTGCCTCTGGGTGCTCCCTCTTCATGACTCAGCTCTCTGGCCAGGTCACTACATAGTGTCCCTCCTTCTGGGGTAACAAAGTGCCACCAGACAAGCTGTCTAGACATAGTCTCTGACAGTCTTCTGTTACAAGTTTAGGTCCAGTGCCACTTTCCCAGTGGCTGTCAGGGGAACTGGGCCTACCTGCTACTCCAGGTTCCAGCCCAGGGAACCTATGAGCCAGCAGTCTAGGTTTACCGAGTTCCAGATCGTTACTGTTTCCCTCAGCTCCTTCCCACCCCATCTCGCTATCTCCTTGCCTATCTTTGGGTTTACCACCCGAGATTCCTTTGCTCTGTAGGTTTCAGTGTAGTAGCCGTGTTAGTCTGTGTCAGCAAAATGAAAATAAGAAAGAAAAACTTGTAGCACCTTAGAGACTAACAAATTTATTTCAGCATAAGCTTTCGTGGGTTAGTACCCACTTCATCGGATGCTCTGTAGTTACTTCACCCTTCTTGGCCTCTTGCCAGACACCCTAGTCCAGGACAGGATCCCAGGGCTTACCTTCTCCCTGGACTTCCTCCTTGTCCCTGCCCAACTCCCTTTCCTTCTAGAGAGTGACTGCAGGCCCCTTTCCTGTAGCTTCTTCCTGCTCTCACATCTTGTTTTAAAATCTTATCTCAGCTCCCACCCACCCCCACCTGGGCTTCATCTGCAGTTAGGGCGCATCAATCCCTGTCTTTCCTCCAGGTGCAGCATATAAGGTTAATTGGCCCTCTCTGGCCCACATTAATCTGCTCAGGGCTTGTGTGTGGGGTGAACACCCCATTACAGGGCCAGATCCAGATCTCATGCTACATGTTAGCTTTGCCCTCTAGGAGTAGTACATGTCATCCGAAAAAACTGCCAATAAATCCTTTAGGGCATATCATCATGTCTGTCTCTTGTCTGTACAGCATGTGCACATTAAACTGGAATAAAAGTTCTGACATAATTTTCGTTTAAATAATTATACATTGAAAGCAAAACTTGGCAGCAAACGGGATGCTGTGAGAAAACAGAGAACTGATTAACCAGTGCTTTCAACTTTATGCTATTTTAAGATTTAGGGCAGTGGGGCTCCTTTCACATATCTGTAAAGTACCAAGAACCATTTTGTTACTCTAACAATAATTAAGATATGCCTCAGCGAAAGCCCCTGAGAGAAATATAAAGGTGTGTCCAGAAAAACCTCTTAGGTATAGGGTCCTCCAGTATTGCTATGCAGACATTCATATTCACTGTAGATGTTTCTCTCTCTAGCTGATCACCAGCTTTGGTTTATTTGCTGATTTTTGTCCTTAATTTTTTCAGCATACAAAACCTCAGTTCCCTTTGTTTCCTGTTATCTTACTACACTGACATTCCATTAGCTATATATTTAGATCTTGGTTCAGTTTAGAGGGATTTCACCTCTTATAAAGCTCCTGACTACTTGTGAATGCCACCTTTAGCAAGATTACTTTTCTAGTGGTGGACATGCTGTACCTTGATTAGCATGCCAGTGAGTTTCACCTCAGGAAATCATTTCAGCATTTAACAGAGGACACCACATTAAAATTCCTCTATAGGACCACATCATGTAAAAGTTAACACTGACAAATTAGCTATTCTTTTCATAGCGGCCCAGAACTTTTTTTGCTGTCCCTTAAGACTAGGCTTCTTCTTTGTTGCTCTTATTTTAGAAAATGTCTTTAAAATGATCTCCTGGGAACGATTTTGGGTCGACACTTCTTCTATATTTGCTCACAAGACTAATAAACAGACTAGAGATATTTTTTTAAAGTACTGATGGTCAAGGGTGCTTTAAAGAGACCATGTCATGAGCCATATTTCACTGCTATCTAATTCATGATCTAGAGAATTTTAGGAGTCAGAAGTCATGGATTTTGTCAGATACCAACTCACAGAAACAAAGACAGAATCTGCTGCTGCTTCAGATCATAATGAAGCAAAGGAATGCACTTTATGTTTGGCTAAATTATAGACACGAGTTTGGATTTCTATTAATTATTAGGTGCCAGATTCTGTTGCCTTACCCATGTTGGGTAGCACCTTACTGCATAAAGTGTTTCATTGACTATTTCTAGAGTAAGTACTATTCAGTATTATAAAGTATGGCCTTTAATTGTACAGATCCAGTAATTAAGCCTGCATATCAAATATGGTGATGAGGATTGGAGGGAGAAACTCTCTCAAGTCAGTTAGCTAAATACAGCCAGATTCTCAATATACGGTCTTTAACAATGCTCGACACATTAAAAACTGTGATTGATCCAACCAAAGAGGTTTATTTTAATATCTCCAAAAATGTGGCTGTCCCTGCACGTCTTGCATTCTTTCCCAAACATATATTAATATAATGGGAGCACCTTCAGAGGAATACAGCTGCAAAGGTAAGCTGGACAAATGACTGGATCACAGTATTTTATGATGTTTCTAATGGCAGAGCTAAGAATCTAGCAGCGATGAAGGAACCACTTCCCCATCAGATTTCTAAGGGTACAGTTGTGGCTAGAGCAGAGCAAATCGTTAGTGTTTCAATTTGGTTGCTAAGCTGAAAAATCAGGAAAAAAACATCATTTGGGGTCAGTCTAACATGGAAATGTTTTGGTTTTCTCACTGATACGAAAAACCAAAAACTCTGTTTCGGATCACAGGAAATGGGTTTTTGTGACCTGAAACGTGAAATGTTTTGGTTCGTTTTGGGGTGTTTTGTACCCTTTAAAAAAATTAAATCTACCTACATTTCTAAACAAAACACTGTTTTGAAACAAAAAGTTGTTTTGAAAAGGTGGAAACGACATTTTGGGTGTTTTTTGGAATTTCCTCCCAACTTTTTTGGCTAACACTATTTGCAAGATTCAATCCAAATTGAGAACAAGATTCAGTAGATCAAAAACTGCATTTTTGCTGAATAAACCATTAGTCAAAAAAAAATCCACTCAGCTCTAACTGTGGCTTTATAACAAGGGGTAATGCAGAGTTGTGTTATTCCAGGGCCCAGACAGGGAAGCAAATTGTGACATTAAAAGTTACACTCAGGTTCTTAGTTCCACCCCTGGCTCCAGGGGGCTATTGGTGTTGGGGAGTAATCTGCACCAGCCAGATACCTGTCATAGATTACTCCCTGTGGAATGTTGGCTCAACTATGCTGCTGGCATGTTGGAAGGCGGAGGGAAGACTTAATCCAATCCCTACCCACATGCGCAGAACCAACAGTGACCCCTCAGTTGCTCTCCTCCAGAGGCAGATACCTGCAATACAGGCAGTTCAAACAGGGCGGTAAGGGGCCACTGAACACAAACTTCTGTAAAAATTCAGGTTTGGTAACCTAGAATGTGCCCAATAAAGATAACCATGCAATTCGTATGCTCAACCCTTGTTTTCAGAAGCTCTAACAGGACTCCCACTAAGAAACTCACTGTCAGTGCTTGGAGAATTTCTCACACCATTAAACAAAACACTACACTGTGATTATTAGACCCACAACTATAAATTAGAGAGATCCCTCTGATCACTTAAATACAAGAAAGTTTAAATAAGATTAAATGCAGCAAAGACTTTCTCAGGTGAAAATGTCTGTCCGTGTAGGGAGCACACACTGCACTCTGATTCAGTCTTATTCAACTCCAGTCTATTTGAAAATGCCATAAAAGCTTGTATGCTTAAATCCCTTCCCTAGAGAATGTTTCCTTGTTCTCTGTTTAGCTGTTTTGCCATAGGGAATTATGTGGATGGTTTACCCTTTTGCCTCTGGTAGCTTTAGAGGTGCAATAGAAAGGGAAGGCATTTGAAATTTGTCGTCAAGCATCCTGATTTTATTTTCCATTTCACATCAAACCTCATAGTCAAAGGTGATAGTCGATTAAATGTCTTATTTCCCATCAGCTTATTTGACATCTGTGATCCTCTGCCATATTTGCTGAGAGATTCCTTTCCCACCTTCAATGCTGACCAATACAATGTAATGGATATTGAATGGAACAATTTGAACTACTCAAACTACTCATACAATTTATGAGGTTCTAAATTAACCTTAACACCATCAGAAAAAGATCTGGTGAAAGCTGTGGACAGCTCAGATCTCTGTTCAATATGCAGCAGCAGTCAAAAAATCAAACAAAATGTTTAAAAGAATGAGAATTGTACTGAAAATCTTATAATGCTATTATATAAATCAATGATAAACCTTTACCTGGAACACTATATTCATATCTGATCATCCTACCAAAAAAAAAAAGAAATAGGAGTCCAGAGATGAGTGACAAGGATGACTGGATGCACAGAAATCCTCTATATGAAGAGAAATGGAAAGGTTTGGGAGTGTTTACTTTAGAGAGGAGATTAATAAAATGGATCTGATAAAGGCACATGAAATAATAAATTATATAAAGAATGTAGAGTGGGTACTTCTATTCACCCTCTCTCTAAATATAAGAATCAGGGGCCATCTGATGACAATCAAAAGAAGCAAATTTTAAAATGATAAAAAATATTTTTTGTGCAACACACAATCAGTCTCTGGAACTCATTGCCATAATTATGAAAGCCAAAAGCATAGTGGGATTTAAAAGAGGATTTGACATGTATATGGGTAACAGGGACATCCAGAGGAACATAGTAGGAATTAAACAAAAGTTATGGAAGAGGGAGAAACCATCATGCTTCAATGTATAGACTGACCTCTCATTGATGGCATTTAGGGGAAAAAAATTCCCTATGGGTCGGTTACTCCATCATTGTCTATTGCAGATTTCCTTGCACGTTCCTCTGAGGCATCTGAGAATGCCTGCTGCTGGAGATGGGATACTGGACTAGATGAAACATCATCTGGCCTGGTCTGGCTATTACCATGTTCTTTTCCTGCATAGAATTTGTTTTATCTGAGTCCTATACTTTGGCCTATCATTAGGAATGAGCCAGACTAATTTCCTTCCTTAATTTAATAAGTAGAGTTAGAGGGCTGAGTGAACTCAATGGAGTTAGAAGCGAGGAGCCTAGCTCCCTTTGAGCATTCAGCCCTATGTCCTTTTCCAAAATAGTTTGGAGACGGAATATTTTCAGCATTCTTCAAACTTTACTGGTAACACATTTCTTGTTTTTGTCTGGAGAAACAAAACGTATCTTTTCCCATCAGGATGTCATCCTACTATATTTCTGCTGAGCTCCCCATCTTTGCTGCTACCCAGACTGCTACATTGTAAATTATTTATCTACTGCATAATAGCAGCTATATCAGATCAGACCAGACCAGATGATGATTCATCTAGTCCTGTAACCCATCTCCTTAAATTTGCAAGGTCAATTGCTATTGAAAACAATGTTTACTGCAAAGCTCCTATGCAGCAAGTGGCTGACAACAACAAAGTCCTTGTGTGCTGAGTTTATGTTGTGGGTACCATCCCATTGTCTGCACCAGAGAAAAGACTACCTAAGTAGAGTAATAGGCACTTCCCACTATAGTCAATAACAGGAAAATGTTGAGAACAACTGTCCAACAAGGTCACCAATTATATTAATATTAAATGAAAAAAAGTTTATTTAGAATGAACTCCTTAATCAAAATCCAGAAACATTCACTAGCTTATGGCTGATCCTGAGTTGTAATTTTGACTCTTCTCAGGTCATTTAAACCAGTATCCTCTTAATACACATTTTCGTACTAGTTCTCTAGTTGTAGCCAAGTTCTTAATTCTTCAGCTTTAACTGTTAGGGATGAATAGCCTTCATAAAGTGAAATCAAGAGGATTTAAAAAGTTTGCACAGTCTCACTGATCATATCCTGTCTAAAGCACTGGCTTCAACTATTCATGTCATTCTTGTTACCATACTGTACTGTACAGCATATAGCTCCAGGACGTAGTGGTGCAATAGATGCAATTACAGTTCCTCAAATTTCGGATGGGAAGCCACCCTGGCATCTATCCTGGATTATAGAGTTACTCATAACTCATATCAACACTGGGAACATGTATCATGTAAGAAAACATGTTAACTGGTACACTTTTAACTCTATGATGATAAACATAATTTTGCCCTTAGTGTGGACAAGGAGAGTCATGTTTAAAAATGTATTAGCTGGTCATGATTAACTCTATAGAGGAGGCTAAAGGAGGCTAGAATACTAATAATATGAAAGTGGTTAATATGAAAGTAGCACACGGGGGCCTCAGCTGAGGTCAGAGCCCCACTGCGATAGGACCTGTACATACACATAGTAAGAGGCAGTTCCTGCTCTGAAATGCTTACAAATCTAAATAGACAAAACAGACAAAAGCTGGGAGGCAAAACAAGCACAGAGAAGAAGACACATGTCCAAGGTCATACAGTAACTCAGTGATAGAGCAAGTAGAACCCAGGGCTTTGAAGTCCTAGTCCAGAGTCTGAACAACTACTCTATTAGAACTGGGAGAATTTTTGTGTGTGAATAGTTTTCACTGAAAAATGCAGATGTTGGTGACTGAAACTGTTTGAATCAACTTTGGCTAATCAAATGTGAATCAACTTTGGCTAATGTTTCAGTTAAAAACATACACACAAAAACCCAACCAAACAACTCTATCCCCACTACCACCACCAATTTGGGAATGTCAAAACTGTTTCTGCATTTCTGAAATCAAACATTTTGATTCCAAGTTTAGGACAGATGTTTCATTTAGGTACTTCCTTAAATTTTATGGTTTTTTTAAACCACCAAAATAAAACAGAACATTTCACTTTGAACAAAATGTTTCATTAGACTCAAAACAAAAACAAACAAAAAAATCAAATGTTTCATTTTGCCAAGGAATTTGAAAATGTGTATGTTTCATTTTTTGGTTCGGCCACCAAACTGAAAATTGGTTCTTCACCCAGCTGTACGCATTACTCCGTCTCTCCAATCAGTTAATTCATTTTTAAACATAAATTGCCCACATACACTCAATACTAAGTAGTGCTTGGCATGTTAAAATGTCTTAACAACATACCTTCCTTGGGTAAATACGACACAGGGGCCTATAAAAATGCCCATTCTGAGTAACCATTCAAACTCACAGATGTCAAAACTTTGGCTTTGGGGCACCAGGTTATTATTGTTCATGCCGTGTGAGCCAACTCACTGGACACAAGCTTAAATTATTGCCTTAATCTCCCATTGACCTCTCACTATCATATAACAGATGTAGAAGAGAGATTTACAAAGGGCAGTTAAGTGCTCATCTCACGAAAGTCAATGGATGTTGGGCTGCTGAATCCAACTTGGGCTTTTGAAAATCTTGCCTGTAGAAACTCCAGAATCCCAATATTTCTTGGAATGGAAGCTATAATATAGTTATGACAATGCCTAAATAGTACAAAGTGAGGATAGCCGAGAAGTGAGTTGTAATGAGAGGAAAAAAATATCAGACCCACAAGTGGCATTTCAAACACAGTAAATCCTGTTACATGCAGAGTGGTTTCTGGAAATGCAGATGGAGCACGGTTGGGTAGTGGCTGGGAAAAGGTGGTGATGGAGAGGGACAAAGAGAGTTTATGGCATCCACTGATATTCTTATGTTCTAAAATTCTGCTTGCATAAACTTGTCCCTTTGCTTACTACACAACAGTTTGTAATATCCAGGTTCCAATTGTTACTGCAGGATTCATAAATTCTGGCCTTGGAATCTATGATGGTATCTACTTGATAGCTTTTCTCTTCTGTAGTTGACAGAACAGCACTTTGGGTGCCAAGGATGTCTCCAGATTTAATGGGTATTTCAATTGGGGAAATTCACCTACCGTATTTGACTTCCATCATGAGTATTAATTTTGAGCTATTTCTATGATAGTAACATAGTTAATTAAACTTCACTCATAAAAAATGAAAAGTTAAGCGCATCACATATTCTGTACAAAGTAATAAAAATTTAAGTGATGTTATTATCCATCTTTTCTCACAAAACATAGCAAATCTAATATTTCTGTTTGAGATGAATGCGTAGGTTAACATCTTCCATAACTCTTCATTTCCTGATCCCATATCTTTTCTGCCTTAAGGTACAACATTATTAAAACAATATGAGCCAATTTTTCATCATGTTTTATAAATATTCCACCAAAGAAGTAATCCTGACGTTTTTGCTCACTCTGGGCTCTATCCTGCTGGGTGCTGAGCAATCTGGCCCTGATCCAATAGAGCACTTTGCATGTGAGTAGCCCCACTGACTTGAATGGGATTACTCACGTATTGAAAGATAAGCTTGTGCTTAAGCACTTTGATGGATCACAGTCAGAGTGCTTGGAACCTTGCAGGATGAAGCCCCTCTGTGTTCAGGAAAAAATCCCAGAGAGATCAGTAGAAGTTTTGCATAAGCATAGAGAATCTGTTTGTGAGCTCAGGTGTACAGTAGCAGAGGGGCACACAAGAAACCTCCTCTCTACTTTTGGCAGCTGTGCAAGGACAGAACAAAATACCCTCTGAAGAGCACAGGGACTGCTCCCTCCTGTTCCTCATCCCCCCAACCTATGGGGATCAGGGAAGCCAAAAAAGGGTGGGGTCATGCTCCTTTTCCCCATACCAGACCAAAGAGTGGGGCTGTTATGAGGAGAGACTGAGGGAACTGGGATTATTTAGTCTGCAGAAGAATGAGGGGGGATTTGATAGCTGCTTTCAACTACCTGAAAGGGGGTTCCAAGGAGGATGGAGCTAGATTGTTCTCAGTGGTACCAGATGACAGAACAAGGAGTAATGGTCTCAAGTTGCAGGGGGGGAGGTTTAGGTTGGATATTAGGAAACACTATTTCACTAGGAGAGTGGTGAAGCACTGGAATGGGTTACCTAGGGAGATGGTGGAATCTCCATCCTTAGAGGTTTTTAAGGCCCATCTTGATAAAGCCCTGGCTGGGATGATTTAGTTGGGGATTGGTCCTGATTTGAGCAGGGGGTTGGACTAGATGACCTCCTGAGGTCCCTTCTAACCCTGATATTCTATGATTCTATGTTGCATGAAGGAGAGCATTCTCCATAATGACTGGTGCAAAATATACATGCCTCATGTCCCAGCAGCAGTGCCAGGGGGATTGAGATTTAGGCAACCACAATCTCCCCCAGTGCTCCTTCTGGGGTGATGCAATTATGCACCGCTCCCTATATCAGGATTGTGTCTAAATGTCACAGTCTAGCCCAGAATGACTAAAGACTTCAGGGCAGAGCCCAGTATAAAAGATGACGCTCTTATGGATTTCAAATAATAGAGCCTGGTGTGATTATGTAGCATGTTGGCAGATGTCGTTTATGGAGTGCTTTGACTTACTATGGTGATAGAGACTTCAATTATCATTACTTTCTTTATGGAATACAGCTTATAGTTTCCACTCTGAGAATAGACATCCTGCAGCTTTCTTGTTATACTGACAACTCTGCACCTGCTTTACACATTTGAACTCCCCCATTTATTAAGAAGTATAACCCCAGAAGGTATGAGGCTGCCATAGGATGTTGCAACAGCTACCACCCCTGAGCCTTTTGAAAATGTAGGACAACAATAAAAAGGATGATGGGCCACTTCCATCAAATTCTCCTCCCTATTATAACTTCTGGGCAAATGGATACTCTAAAAACATAGGAGAATATTGATAGTGTTCAGTATGTAATAAATTCAGAGTTTACAGAACACAGTGGGGACTCTGGAGTGGAACTGTTTACTTGCTTGAGAAACATGGACATTACAAATGTATTAAATTATTTTTCAATAACGTATTTCATAAATAGAAAAAACAGCAGCTGGGAAGCAATATTTGATTCCACTCCTCCTTTAGAACTCTAGCGGCAGAACCTAGTGATAAACGTGCACTTGCAGGCTCAAGCTGATAAATACAAAGACAGGCCTGCAAGCAGTCTCTTGCCCCCTCCCCGCTCTCTCGGTGCAAGATAGTTGAGTAGGATTTAGAAAGGCCATACTGAGCAGACTGTGCAGCTTTTTTGGGGGGTGGGGTGGGAAGGGAAGGTGGTTGACACTCCAGGAATTAATAATGGTATACACAATCTTTCACATCTAAGGCATTATTTCAAGGTCAGATTGTGACTGAATGTTGTTACCATCTGATGGCTGCTTGGTGCTCTCCGAAATAAGTGAAATTACCCATTAGTACCTCATCAGGTGTCCACATCACAAGGCCATCATTACACTTGGTACTAACCAGTACCCTACTTCTGCCAATCACTTTAGTGCTGATGCTGGCATGCTCAAGAGAGACGTCAAGAACTAAATGGGGATGGAAATGGGACAACTTGTGACTGTTAATGGTTACACCGCAAAACAGGGCTGAGGGAGATGGCTGAGGCAGCAGAAGGAAGCTTGCACTGCTGATGCCCGTGCTACAGTTGTTATATGGTTAACAGAGGACTCCTTCTTCAGGGCTGTCAGGCCTGCAGCTTTCACGAGAACTAACATTTAACTTTAAAAAATCACCCCAAAACAACTTCCCCCCAAACCAAGCAATGTTTTATATTCACAAAACATAGCCGCTCTCTTTTGAGTCACTATGAGTCCCTCCAGTAAAGAGCTGGATACGTAGTACCTCTCTAATGGTCAACATTGACAAGATGTGCAATGGTTGGCAAGCGGGAGGGGAAAATAAGTCTATTATTTGTATGGAGCATTGAAAAATAAAAGGTACTCAGTGCTTCTGATAGATATAGGGTGTGTGATGGAAGATGAGGAGACGCTGAATACCTACACTTGCCAGAAAATGAGTTAAGCCTGCTGACAGCTTCTTCAGAGGCTATTCATGCACCTGCTCCTCCTGATAATGTGCATGCTGAAGAAGCTTTGCTTAGAACAGAATCACTACTTTGGGTTCATGCAGTGCTTCCTTTTAGTGATTGACAGATGGGGGTGATACGTTCAGCAGAGCTGTATGGATGCATCGGTTGAACAGCAATGCAGACTAATAACTGCAGAAGGGAAGTAATTACACACATTACATTTTCTGAAGCAGGAAAAAAGCCCGCTTCACTGATGGCCTCAGAAGACCCATGTTAGTGTATAGAGACAGGAACTTCAGAATGGGAATCTGATATTTAAATGGTACAACCAATCAATTATTCCTTAGCTGTTTCTTCCAGGGCTCTCGGTTTGTTTTCTTGGAAATCTCCTTATGTAATGGGACAGAACAACCACCAAGGCCAAAATATATATAGGAGTGAGGATCCCTGTGCAGGATGAATTATCATGAAGAGGAAGGCAACAATATAATTAAAGCTTTTGAATAGTCAGCATATGTATCTTATAAATGTGACAGATTGAGATTGTTTCTTTCTTCCTTTCCCATCACTAGCCAAAGTGGAAGAAGATCTTAAGCTTCCTCTTCACCCAGTCTTCCATGAGATCAGGCTCAATACAGGGGTAATTGGGTGCAATTTAATGGCGTGTGATAAATCATCTAGTTTGATCTCGGTTATAACAGTCCCCTTTGGTTTTAAACACTATTAATTGCAGTCTGAATCTGCTATTGTACAGTGCCTGCCACCTGTGGGTCTATCCCACTGGATTTGCATGAATAAAAGTCATGAAACTACCTTGATGTGGGATACCTTCTCCATCTTGCATATTCTCTTTATGATACTTCTGAGATAACTGCGCCCTATTTTTCTGTGGCATTACAACAGAACAAAATTAAATTGAAATTAGACCAATATGACCTAGTTGCCAGTTGTCAATAATACTAATTAAATCAGTGCTTTGCAGGAGGCCTCCCATACCAACATCTTCAATCTGCTTGTGTTGCTCCCTTTCTCAAATTTATCAAGTACATTAAAACAGTATTAGAATCAGATCTCCACCAGCACAAGCAATCCAGAAGGAAGCAAGATTATACTGTGTTAAGTTTTCTGCTGGACACAAGTATAAAACTTCCACTTTTTATTTATTTAAATTCTGCTCAATGGAAAAATTTCAGAGGGAAGTTAGCGGAAGTTGCAGGTGTTTCCTACCTCACAATATCAAGCCTTCTTTGATATGGAAAAATATAATGATTCTTAATAACAGCCATCAGTAACATTAATTAGGTGACCAGATGTCTAGGTCAGTTCAGGAAAAAGGTCTCAATCAACGGTGAATGTAGGGATTTTAACTGGATCTGGTAGAAAAATGCCTTTTTTCCATAGATTTTTTTTTAATTGTTTACATCAATATTTCCTGTGCAAAACATTTGGTGTTTTCAATGAAAGATAAAAATTGAAAAAAAAAATCTGTATAAAAGGTTTAATTTTCAATTACATTTTCAAGGGAAAACTAACAAAAATTGCTTTAGATAAAAAGCCATTTGTAATCAAGGCTACTTTTCAACTTAACAATTTTGACCAGCTCTAATTGTAACTCTATATCCCAGATTGTATTTTTTAAAAAAGCCCCAGTCCTATACATACTTATATACATGCTTAACTTTGACTAGTCCCATTGAGAGTAAAAGTTAAATATATGCATCACTTTTCTCAGGGCCATGGAATATTCTCTGGCTAAACTGATGTCAAAGATTTTGGGACACATTGGCTTGAGTCACAATGGAAAATCCAAAGTGGAGAGAGCTCTCCACATGCTGCAAGTGAAACAGGATCCTTTCTTTAAAAAATGTTGGCAGGCTTGGAAATGGATACTATTTGGAAATGTAAAGACAAGTTTGGAAGGGTCTTTGTTCTCTCTTTCCACCACACACAATGCAATGGGACTGTTGTGTTACTACAGTGTGGTTATTGGAAAACATGATCACTCTAGCACAATTTCTTTCATATAATCAGTTGCAAAAGGACTTATACATTAATTAATGATGGATAAGTCAACTTACAGATCTACTTAAGATACCTGCTAATGCTTCTCCCTTATTGTGATTAAATGGATTATTCTTAACACAAAGCAGTAAGTCAACCAAATTTAAGCACAGTATCTGTGATCAGCTACACTGAATGCACATTTAAAAAAATAGTTTATCGTAACAGAAGCCTCATTTTTAAGAACTGCATTGAATACTGCCAAAAAAAATATTTGCCTCAATGAATTTGCTTCAGTGATATTCCAAACCAAGTTCTTATCTGCATCCATAAATATTCATCTGAGTGATTTCCAGTTAAAAGAATGTTCATGGGAAACAAAATCTAGTGCAGGAAGGGTTTGCTCAGCCAACTTGAAACTTCCAGTTTCCCTCCTTTTTATAAAAAGTTTCAGTTCTCTAACTGGGAATGCAGAAGCAAAGCCAAATAACTTAAGTGACCGTGGATAGCTGACAATATGCAAAGTCAGTAGTTCCTGAATAATTAATAGGCTAAAGAGTTCAAACTATTTCATACAACACATTTACGAAAATCAAAATATATTCATGAATCATTTGAGACTGGTGAAACGGGCTAAATGTACTGAATAAATTATACATGAGTTATAGTTTGACCAACTCTCTCTTTTCATGCTATATGACAGTAATACACTATAAAACACAAACTATCATCTTACAGAGCTCAAGGGACCAAAAATACAGATTTAGACCCATGTTCTTGACTTTACATTTTCTGACAAAATACTTGAAATGAATTTGGTTAGGGAACATTATCAACTAATAGTGCTTGCAGATGGGTGGCTCTTTTAACGTACGCGTCCCACAATATACATGAGTATCAACAGTTGTTCTGTCATAGCGAGATCTGTTACACTGGCATAAATCCAGAGTAACTTGACATAAACAGATCTGCTACACTGTCATAATTGGGATCCGAATATGGCCCATCCCTAATGATTGTTAATCAGTCTTTTTATGGGATAACATCACATTCGGGGGCCAAATACATTAATTCAATATACTTAGATGTCCAGATTTTATCCTGAACTACACCTTACACAATTCCATTTCCATTCCTGAATCAATGGGGTTCCATGGGATGTAGGTGAAGGCAAATTTTGCCCTTAAACTTGTGAGAACACCAATACTTCAAAATGCAGTGCCAGATTCTCTCACCCAACTCATGCTGCGTAGTACTTCACCTTACAAGTACTTCTATTGGTTTCAACCAATGAGTGAGGGTGACAAGCTTTGGCCTATAATGTTCCACCTGCTTCACAAGTGAAATTTGTTTGACAGATCATTTGTGGAAAAGGAAACAAATGTTTCACTCCTTCCTTACAATGGAGGCCCTCATCACCATTACACATTTGCTTATTAAATACATTGTACAATGGCAATATTTATTTTCTTTTACCTTCCAATAGCTATTACCCTACCAGGGATAAATAGAAGTTGATTTTCCGGTGTGTTTTTTTCTAAACTGTATTCCTGTATGTGACTAATTATTTTGTCCTATTGGTTAGTGACTTGCTGAAAGCAATGTCCTGAGTACTAAACAAAATTAATGAAATCACTATAGCATTGAATATGCATATTTATCTTCAAAAGCACCAGTATTCATATAAGCATACATATGCTTGCTGATTGCATGACCTTTTAAAAAGAAAAGAAAAGAAAAGAAAAGATCTTACTAAAGCTAAAATAAATCTACTGCTGTTTTCTTGTAAAAGAGGCTGTGGTTTTATGGAGAAATATCAGGCTCTCCACATTGCATCAGAAAATTATTTAAAAATAAAAATAATAGAACTTCAGTGTTTCTTGCATGGACTTGTCATCTAACAAAAACACATCTCCTTACCACTATCGTTCCCCTGGTCCTTATTTTCCTTGTTGTACTGTATCTCAGAAGACATGCTTTCCCCCCCAACATTAGGGGCTGTTTGAGAAAGCAGCAACATATCTTCCAAAGCAGGCAGCCTATTTACCAAGGTAGGCAGGTATCTCCAATATCTCTTCATATTTGGAGCTGCCCTAAACAACCTAAGTGTTACATTTATAGTTTCCATGAAATACTTGGCATTCTCTGTTCTTGTCATAACTGTGCTATTCATTAGATAAACCTATAAATAGACATCTCCCAGTCCACAAGAACATTAATTATACATACAGCTTCTCACAGATCTATGTACTGGGTGTTTATGGAACTTATTTGTGTATGTAGGACACAGACTGTAAAACACAAAGCTAGTCATTACCTCAAATAGATTGAAAATATTAGTAGATGTGCCAGAAAGGCACAATCAATTAAAGCTCCCTTCTGTGAGATGAATGATTTCAGTGGGAGTTGTGTGCTCAGCTGTCTGTTTCCCTCCTTTCTCCACTCCCCCCTCACTATTCCCCAGACTGATGTCCTTATATTGTATATTAAGGTCCCAGTTCTGTGAAACACTTATGTGCATGAATAAATGTATGCATGTGAGTTATCTGATTAATTCTAAATTACAGATGTACAGTCTATTAGTACTATCACTTGTAATTCACCTTATACTACAATTAGCAGTCAGCTCAAATGCCCAGTTCTTTCTAGAGTTGGGTCACAAAGGGTTTGCATGTCAGATTACTCAATACCGCAGTACCACAGCTGACAGGAAAAACAAACTCAGATTGAATGAGGAACCTCCCTAAATCTCACCCAGACGTTGCACTCAACTTTAATCTTTGATGATCGAGAAACTGTCATTAACTTTCTCATAATTTTTCATTTTTGCTCCCCACAACGTTTTTGGATTCCAACAGGGGCCAGAAGCAAAAGTATTAAAATACGGTGAAAAAAGCGGTTCTAGTGCCATTTATGACTGACCAGCTTCAGAAGCAACAATGCTGACCAGCAAACCTGTGCCTGTGAAATTTCTGGTACTGTTTTGCCAATCAAGATAATACAGATGATGAGCTTCTGAAAATATACAATTAGTTGATTCATCACAGCTATCAGAAATTCCATATATTTTATTTTTTAAGGGACAGTGATAATAATATAGCTGGGCCTTCGGCATGACACCAGCCATGTCACCCAGTTATTCATTCTTGCAATGGAAAGAATTATTCTGAACTATTATGTAAGCAAACACTAATGAGTCCAATGACTTGTGATAGAACTGAACCATAACTTTTAGATGGAATCTTTACATCTAGAAAGATATTCAAAGTGATGAAGACATACTCCAGGTGATAATATTACCTCTTATACCAAGCTTTCCTTCCTCATTTTCTCCTCAATTCCACACACTTGGCTCATAGACTTGCATTCTAGTTCTCAATTACCTCAATACACCGATGAAATAAGGTACGTGATTTGCAGTGCTGGAAATCCTTGAATTCCCCCCTATGCTAGTCATGTTGCAGGACGTTTCATAGGCAGTGACACTAGGAAGTTCGGGGAGCTGTAGTATTCCAATACAGGTATATACTTGCAGAGCTCTGTTTGAAAGACTACATCTCCCAGAATATTCCACTCTTTCACATACTGCTGCAGAGACTTTTTAAAGATGATACCTGTTACAGGAGAAAATTTGGGCAACCATGAATTATTAGGGAAAAAACTAGAAAACTTTTCTTTACAATTTACAAATTTACATTCTGGAGTCCATACTGGGTTAATTTTAAGCAGCATGGGAAACCGAAATACAGAGGATTTTCGCACAAGAAAAACAAATCAACAAGATGGATTGTACATCACAAAAACATTTTTTTTGACTGGCATAACTAGAAAGTGGGATGCTACTATATCAGATTCCATAATTTATTCCTTCAAGCCTTACATGACATGGATAACAATGGCCTAGGAAGAGGATTTGAAGGTTAGAGTCTATTTACAGCCCTTCCAACCACTCTACCTCCTTTTGTACTAGAGAGAGTATGATCTAATTTATGTTTGAAATCCTCTCTTATCTTGACTAGAAGAGATGTTGTGTAGAAGACATTTTTGTTCATGTGCTTGATATGAACTGGCCATAGTCAGTAGACTCAGAGATGTTAGGAATGACTGCCAACAAAATAACAAATAGAGAGCTTATTGATGGATAGTACTTTTGAGGGGAGAGGGAAAACAATAACAGGTGAACAGTGAACACAAAAGAAGTTTGAGAAAAATTAATAGAGTCAAGTTTAGTGCTGGCAGGATTTATGTAAACTTCTAGTACACTGGTCTGAAGATACACCTCAGTCTCTATTCCCAGTATTCCTGCAAGATTATTTTTGTGACTGCCAACTGTTCAGTGGTTTTCATACAAGGATTGTCCATAGGGACTAGGCTGGAGCCCACTGAAAGTCTGTTTTTACTTCTGCCCGAAACCGGGTTTTGAACCAAGACCATATCAAAGGGGAAAATATAGTACATCATCCACTGTATCACTGGTCTTAATTATTTTGTAGTATAAATACTGTAAAGGTTATGAAAATATTTTTACAGTACCAAACAGTTGTGGGGAAGTGGTCCATTAATATCTCTGATGCACAAGAACATTCCAAAGAGCTTAATGAAAATAGAACTCCAAAAGAAAATAGAAGTAGTCTCACTGCACATTCTCAGACTGGAGGATCAGGTGTACAAAATGAAACACCTCAAATTCCTACATGTATCATCATCTCCGTTGCACAGCATTTTTAAGCCAGGGTTGGTGGCAGTTGCTCAATATTTATGCCATGCCAATTCACACTTTCTTTTTAAAACATGCTTTATAGAATGACCAACTATTTGGATCTGTCCCACAGTTTGTGGATAACAGTGGTTCTACTGAAAGTCAGGTTCCCTTCCTTTGTACTAACATAGCATACAACTTTACAAAATTCAAAAACACTGAAAAAGAAATCTATGCCATCAACATTATAGTGTTTCCTGGAAAGTGCAGAGATTGTGTCTTGAGGAATGTAGCGAGGTGAGACTCACTGGTGCAGCACCTCCTGCTGGTCTGGGAATTAGCTCTTCTCTAGCATATGGAGCACCCTCTGCAGGCTGGTGTCTCTCCTGCCACTGGCCCTGTGTCCTTTCCGGACCCCAGTGCCCTTTACCCCAGGGTTCTGCCCCAGCAGTACCCCCACACTCTGGGTCTCCCCTCCCAGGGAAATCCGCAACCCTCTCACCCACCTTGCCTCAGTGGCTACTGCCAGTCATCATCTAACCCCCGCTCACTGGGGAAAACTACAGTCTGCAAAGGCCACTCATCATTGGCAGGAGGGTCGGACCAGCTGCCTCTGCAAACCCAGTACCTAGTTTGGCCTTTAGCAAGGCCCGCAGCCTGGGGATTTACCAAGCTGGAGTTCCCCAGCTCCTCTTGCCTTTCCTCTGTTCTGTTCTGTTCTGTTCTGTTCTGTTCTGTTCTGTTCTGTTCTGTTCTGTGAGCTCCCAGACAGCCAGGTCCTTCTCCCTCTAAAGCTAGAGAGAGACTCTTAGCGCCTGGCTCACAGCTCTTTTATCAGGGCCAGCTGTGGCCTAATTGGGGCATGGCCCCAGCTGTGGTTGCTTCCCCATTCAGCCTAAGCTTTTCTCTCAGGAGCTGGGTAACTGCCCCACTACAATGAGCTAAAACCATTTTCTTCTCTCTCTCCTAAGTATTTTCATTAACAGGTTTTGGTCATTATTGACTTCGAAGCTGCAAAGCCAGCACAATATTTTTCTCAACTGATTTAACAATCTGTTATCTGAGGTTTCCAAGTACACTTAGCATGATCCTCATCTTTTAGGTCTCAAACAATGTGGACACACATTCTGTCAAACAACAGTGACTTTTTTATAATGGCCATAGCCAATCTGAAAACTGTTCATTTACTTGACCTCAAGTGATCCTTGACCTTGGGAGAGTGACACAATGTTAGATGCCAAGATCATCTTGATAATTGGCATTTGGATAAAAAAAGACTTTGTGTATTTTATTTTTACTAGGAGTTTGGAGGAACAGTTACAAAGTCAGAGCAAATGTTCTCTTTCTTGTGAAATGGAGGAACATGCTCCATATGGAGATGTTTGAAGTCTTATACCTGAAAGGCCAAATCCTGAGGGTCTTAACCACAGTTTTCACTCAGCGCTCAAATGTGCTGTAAACACAGAAGCTGTAGTAAGGGTCTATGTAGAGACTCCCAAAGCTCTCAGAGGTGTAGAGGCTACAAACCCTCAGCAAATAAGAATGGGGCAGATCACATTTCCCACTGAAGAGCAAGGACTTGAATCCCCCATAATAGCCAGGTATTGCTCAACTGGGGGTTGTTTGCACCTGCATAAAGGCAAGGCAGGATGTGGCCTTTTGTTTCTCCCATGTCCATAAGCAGGCCAACTCCAACAGGTTCCAACTGGAGTGGACGTGAGAGAAACCAGAATAAAAATCTCAACATTTGACCCTTATAGTATATTATCTTTTTAACCCAGGGACATATTTTAGGGCTCAGGTGACAATGCAATTGTGTAGCCCCACAGCCCGAGCCACTCCCACAAGCAGGAGTCAGCAGACCCAGGCTCTGAGGCTCAGTGCTGAGGGTTTTTTGCAACAGGGTAGATCAGTGGTCCCCAAACTTTTGAGGGCTGCACCCCCCAGCTCTCCCAGAGCTATGGCCAAGAGTGTGGCCTTGGCTCCGGGTGGAGGGGGTGCAGACAGGGTACGGGGGCCTAGGCTGGGGCTGCAGCTGGAGCAGAGGCTGGGAGAGGAGCCGGGGCCAGAGCCATGGGCAGGGGCCCAGGCTGGGGGCAGGTGCGGAAGTCAGGGGGGTCAGTAGCCAGGGGGTCAGGTGTGGATCTGCGCCAAGGCTTGGAACGGGGCCAGGTTCAGGGCCAGGAGCTGCGGCTACACCCGCCCCCCCTCCAAATGTGCACGCCTCACAGTCTGGGGACCTCTGGTGTAGACCTACCCAAAATGACTTGACTAAGGCCACAAAGGGAGTTCAATGTCAGTCAGGATTAGAATGCAGGATTTAGTTGCTTAAACCAATAGAGAAGACTGAGACTCATGTTATTGAGCTAGCCTATTTAGCAGAGGAGCAGAGTGAGTTGCAGGCAACTGGCTGGGAAGAAGGAAGCTTGCAGTGGACTAAGTGCCATCAGCAAATGCCCAAATGACACTGAACTGTAGTTTGGTTTGGGATTCCCCAAAACATGTGGACCTACAAGCAGCTTTGGGAGGATCTAGTATGGGAGAAGGTATTGATTCATGTTCTTTACGGGGGGAAATCACAGTAAAAAACTCACTCAGACAAATTCAAGGCTATCATCATAAAGACAACTTTTTTTTTTTTTTTAAGAAAAAGCTCAGAATGGGCTTGACCACCTGGAGAACGTCTGTCCATATGGTGGGGAATGACAAAGTTTCACAAGCCTCAAAAGTTGATCTCCTCTTGTTGCATGCAAATAATGCTTAATATAGACCCTGAACAAAGCCTTATGATGGCAAGTGCACTAATTATACAATTAATGATGCACGTTAAAATTAACCCACTAGTAAGTGTGCATGTTACAGGTCCATCTTTGGGCCCAGTCCACTGAGAATATGAGTCTGTTACAAATCTTGTCAGATAGACTTGTGTTCTTTAGCTCAGACTGAAGCAGCTCATTCTTTTAGCTTTGGAGGTCCCCAGTTCAATTCACAGTGTTACCCAAGATGGTACCCTTCATACTAACTTATTAGAACAAGAATTTCTTTTGTTTTCTTTTTCTTTTGTAATTTTGAAGAGAAATTATGTAAAGTTATCAACTTTTTAATAAGACTCCCAAATTTAACTCTAAAATTAAAACAAAAAAAATTAACTAGGGGAAACACCAAACTGTTGTACTATTTTACGTAAGTTGTAGAAAAAAATAAATCTCTGGAGAATTGCTTCCCTATCGATATTACATATAATATTACAAAACCATTGGGCACATAAATTTTGCAGCTGATGACCCTTCCCTATAAACTCAGCTTTATGGTAACATGCCCAGTTGACCTAGGTAGGTACTAAAGTTGGACAAAACATAATGCAAATGAACCACAGATCACGCTGACTTTCTTCATTTCATATTCATTACCCATGTACACATTACAAATATGACACAGCAAGGTTAATATTCATCCACATATCTGCTTTCAGAATGTGCTCTGCTGAAAAGAACCAACACGTGTTCAACCAAACTTTTCTGCCCCGTTGAGAAAAAGAATGGCATCTAGAGTCTCCCAATATAATAGTGCTCTAAATAGTCAATTTCTAATTCCACTGCTGCTCTCTAGCAGTGGGGATTAAATCTTCCAAATATCATTCATATGAAGCTCCTCTACATTTCCTACAAGCCTTAGAAGTAGACACAGGCTTTTAATTTTGAACATATAATCCAGTATTGTCAACCCTAAACATTCAAAAATCATGAGTCAGGGTCCAAAAATCAGATTGACTTAAAAATCATGAGATTTCAGAAATAATAAATGTTGAGGTGGTTCTAATTTGCTTTCTATTTTTTAGCCTCTACAATTCACATGTTCCAGCTTTTCTTGATAACTATGAGGGCTAGAAACTTGTTAAAATGAAAGCTAAGAGTCTCATGTAATCACTAGACTCGGGGAGCTGTGGCTTTAAGAAAAACACTAAACATCAGATGGTGCATGATAAAGTAACAAGAGTTGATAACAATGGAATGCAGTAGGGCCTAATAGCCCATCAAAATGCCACCTATCCATGTTGTTGGGTTTTTGTTGTTTTTTTTGTTTCGGGGAAGTAAAAAATATCTGATCTCAGAGAACTTCAAGTAATAGAGAGTTTGTAACTTTTCATTTCTTTGTTGTGTTGCTCCTGTTTCCCCCTCTTACTTAGAGAGAGCAGGATGGAGAGAGGATGCACATTCTGCGGAAGATAAGAACAAGATGGGATTTGATAGCAGTCTTCAACTACCTGAAGGGGGGGTTTCAAAGAGGATGGAGCTTGGCTGTTCTCAGTGGTGGCAGATGACAGAACAAGGAGCAATGGTCTTAAGTTGCAGTGGGGGAGGTCTAGGTTGGATATTAGGAAAAACTATTTCACTAGGAGGGTGGTGAAACACTGGAATGGGTTACCTAGGGAGGTGGTGGAATCTCCATCCTTAGAGGTTTTTAAGGCCCAGCTTGACAAAGCCCTGGCTGGGATGATTTAGTTGGGGTTAGTCCTGCTTTGAGCAGGGGATTGGACTAGATGACCTCCTGAGGTCTCTTCCAACCCTAATCTTCTATGATTAGAAGTGAAAGCAATGAATTCCTTTGGGGCTTGGATTTGCATCAGAGATATTTTTTCCTTTAAGTTTCAGTTTTGAGTTTTGCGTATGTTCTGAACTAGACTTTTACTAAGTGTTCCAATCAGGAATGTCTGTAATAACTTCTCCCATAGCTAACTAGCCAATGCTTGCACAGTGGTTTTAAAATGTAATTAAGTTGCCCACTCCAGCCAGGAGGAACAGAATGCAGCACTGCAGAATGGAGAGCAATCATTCCCCCTACTTCCCATGTACTTTAGCTTCAATTACTTCCATGAAGAGGGATGTGAGATTCTCAAGCTACACAAAAGGAGACAGAACAAGAAGGGTTGGGGAATGAAGAATGTTTGGCAGAAGCTTTTTCTGCTGAAAGAGAAGCAGATTTTAAATAATAAGTAAAATGGACACATGGTAACCAGAGGCACCACTTTGATGAAGGGGATGGCTTGATGGCTGAACATCAATATTTAGCTTCTTTGTAGCCACTGGATCATTGGCTCCTCTAGCCCTTTATCCTCACTATAGATATACTGCATTCCTTGCTGTTAACTGCAGATGATTTCCAACAAAACTTTAAAACTTTAAGCTCTATCTGCTCTTTGTGGACATTAAAGGCAAGTTTTCCCTCTCTGCACTGTTGACTCTGTGGATCAGTTGGCAACTGTAGCTTAGTAATGCTATGTGTAGATAAATTTCATTTTAAACTGCACTCAGGATGCAAAAAGATATATAAAGATAAAATTATTCAGATGTATTATTAAAGGGACATACAGAATGGACCTCTTCCAAGATGGGAATCAAGCTTATACTCAACAGTAATGGTTGCTGTTTGATGGGAATACTATTAGCATAAAGTTTGCTTACTGGAAATGTGTTTAGCAAGTGACAAGTGGTCAGGTGTAAAATTCAAAGGTCTGTTTTTTCATATACAAGTTGCCAAAGAAAGATCAAGGGTTATTTTGTGTGTGGCTACTTAGAGTGTCTGAGCAAATGGTGTCAGGGTTGAGGAATCACCAAGCAAAGTAATTCCAGAACATGAAATGTACAAACTTCATACGCACTTTTTCTTTTCTTTTTTTTAAAGCAAGAAAATAATAATAAAAAACACACAGAGACAAACCCCAAGGTAATTCATGGCAAAAAGAAAAAGTGTTAATACTATGTTCACAATGACAAATTAAGCAAGTTAAGAAAAGTAGAATTTAAGTTGAACCTCAAATTGAATTTATGCTCAGAATTGCTTTGTTTATCATTTGGCAATTAATGATATATACGGTAATCCAAACTGAAGTTTTGTATATGTCTGAAAATCACTATGTTATACAGCACAGTACATGAGTACATAGATATTGATGCCCTCCCCACCAACTCACAGAGTGCAAGCAAAAACACAGTGGATTGTGTAAAATATATATAGTTTTTTAAAGACATGCACTGGTTAAAATATTTTTTAAAAATTAAATAAACCAATTTATGGAATATTAACCAAATTGAATCTATTAGTGCTGCTGCCTACATCTAGCATTTTCATTATCTCTAATTCCATTCTCTAAAGCTAAAAACAAATAGAGATAAAAATAAAATATTTGTCTTGTGAATAGGTGCCTTTGAATTATACGTTAAATACAGTGCAAATCTCCTGAGGCTATGCTAATCCTACGGCTCCTCCCTTTGGCCTTAATACCCCCCATATATTAACCTAAATGCTTCTTCTCTAGGCAGTCACTCTCCTTAAGATGGGTAACAAGCCACCTGCGTCAATGACTCACCAGAATCCACTTAATATTTCCTAGCAGGATCAACATATGCTAACAGAATAGGGAGTTTCAGGCAAATGACGCCAACCTTTAAGACCACCCTTCATTCAAATATCCACTGATCTGCATGTGTGTTTTAGGCGTGGAATGACATTATGACAGGGTTTCCACAATTGATAACCGGCAAAACTTGTGCCTCAACAGCTGTTTTTTGAAAGTTAACATGTGAATTCAAAGGAATGCTTGCTTGTTTTGTATGTACTCAACTTCTTCAGGTAGGAGGTGAATTCAAAGAGCAAATGGAACCATGAGCAGCTATTCCAATGACGGCTGAGGTTTGGAAATGGGTCAGTCCACGGACATCTAAAAGCAAGACTCTTTTGAATTATCTAAGGTCGAGGTGTTAGGGTTTCCAAAGCCATATTCATGAATGATCTTCAGCAGTGGATGAATCAGAGTCTTTGCTTGCATGGAGTGCATAGTCTTCTCTGGCAGACAATGCAACTGTACAGAAGAGAGAATAGCACTCTGCATTAGTATTGAAGTGTGGTGCTACACTGGAAACAGAATGGATAAAGACAGCTCTTTACTGTTATCAGATCTGCTCCTCATGTGCATTCAGTCTTATCTGCTGACTTTACCAACAAATATATTTTTACTAATTTATATTCCTGATTGCTCTGCAGATACAGCATAAAAATGAAAGAAGGGGCAGGATTCTCTACCTTCTGCATTATCAGCAGAATTATTTACCAACTTTCAACTTCAGAGCTGAATTCTTCCCATCAGTTACATCTGAGGACAGAACATCTATTACTATTATTATTATTACTGGTGATAACGTGAAAGTCAGAAGGGATCCAGAAGCTGAACTGTGTCCTAAGTTGAATTATCCAGGTTTTATATTCAAATAAAAATATGTCTTTCTTGTGAAATTAAGTGTATTTTATATGGGATCACTGAGCTACAATAGACCCGGAACTCCATGACACCGTTTTTGCACAGACATTTTTCAGAGTGGAACCACACTTCATATCCTTTATGACAAAATGACATTGAAAACACAGTATTCTGTCAAACTGTCCTAGTTTACTCAGTATTTTTGGAAGCACTCCTATCTGTACAGACCACAACTATCTAATTTGAATTTGGAATGGAAAGGACAATGTTTTGGTTTTGTCTCCTATATTCAAAGACTTATGCGACACTCTGACCCCATGAGCACCCCAACGCCAAAGGGCTAGTGATTCCTGGTGAGTCTCAACTGGCCTGATCAGCAATTATCTTCAGTTCAAAACAAATATCAGTTTAATATCAGAAATTCAAAACACCCTCTAAGAACAGCCCAAGTGATGACTTATAGTTCAGTTTGCTAATAGTTCATATATAGATCCTACAAATATGAACTGCTGACTACAGTACAGCACTGAAAATAGTTTGGGAATAGGAATCCCAAATTTCTAGATCTCAAACAATTTGGAAGAATACTCCCAAAACTGTAAACGACTTATGGACAAAAGATATGTGAAATTCAAGATTCTTCACAGATTGTACTGACAGCTCCATAGGATTTATTATTTATACTCAGCTATTTAGCTTATTCATCCATAACACATGCCAAGGGAGCCCAGTAGCAACCCTATTCTTCAGCAAGGTCCTTGAGTGCATGGATTTTGCCGTTCTATTCACTTGTATTTCCATGTGCATCTCGGATTACACTGTATACCTGTTCTAGCTTTGAGTGGAAATGATTTTTAAGAGCAAAGCTGACATAAAAAGTGTTCATTGTAACAAAATTATACAACAAAGCCAACACCAAGCTGGGACCAATGATTCAATTCCCTTTGTGGGACAGCAAGGCTTTAGTGAATAACCTTTGCAAGCATGAACCAGCTTAGTGCTTGCAATCTGATATGGCAATTGTTGTTAGAATTACACTTATTAAGGAGACATGAGCTAAATTTCCCATCGTCTTACTTAACCTTTCACTTCAAACCAATCTTATTTTATGGCTCTAACAAGGCTTTTATGCTTCAGTTGCACAAAATATAATATAAATGGAGATATGCCAATCTCCTAGAACTGGAAGGACCTTGAAAGGTCATCGAGTCCAGTCCCCTGCCTTCACTAGCAGGACCAAGTACTGTCCCCTAACAGATTTTTTTACCCCAGATCCCTAAGTGCCCCCCTCAAGGATTGAACTCATAACCCTGGGTTTAGCAGGCCAATGCTCAAACCACTGAGCTATCCCTCCCCCCATCATCAGTGGGTAAATAATATTCCCCATTGACCCTATCTTTGAATTCTACACAAGTATCACTGCTTCAGGCTCTCTTTGTTTTGCTTCTTTTCTTCTTATTGCTGTTTATCCCATCACGTCTTTCAGAAGGTTTGTTGTAGTATTAATACACCCTTTATTGAATATCTAACCGCTGATACCTCATCTACTCATGCACCTATTACCAGAGTCTAGAACTGGATGGGAAACTTGTCCCATCCAACGAAATTTTGGATTTCAAAATGTTTCCTGTTCCACTTCAGGAGGAAACTGAGTCCCGTGAAGTTTTTCCACGTAAAAACAAAGAGCATCCTGAATAGCCAATAGTGCAGTGCTAAGGGCACTCACACAGGATGTGGGAGACACAGGCTCAAGGCCCTACCCTGGCTGGTTCAGAATTGGGACTTAAACATGGTCTCCCACATCAGGGTCCTACCCACCAGGCTATGGTGTATTCTGGGGTGCGTCTCTCTCAATGTCTTCTGTTGGAGGTGTTCCACTTTGCAAAAATATTCTTTGGAAGAGGGACTGGAACCTGGGTCTCTCAACCCAGGTTAGTACCATAGCCACTGGACTATATAGACAGTATCTCTAGCCAGCTATTTTTACACAGCTCCAACAGAGAGAATAGTCCACATCCTGGATTTTAGGGCACTCACCTGGAATGAGGGGAAACCAGATTTTCAGTCTATGGTCTGAAGTATGGCAGCAGATGGATCCTTGATTCTCTCACATGCCAGGTGAGACCCCAGGGGTATATGGGAGGGGAGAGCAGTTGGTGTGTGGTTTCGACCAGAAATTCCATCCTGGACCTGAGAAAACTTTCCTCATGAAAGTTGTGTCAAACTGGTATATTCCTGCAAAATCTTTTGGTTTTGATGAAGCAGCATTCCTACTCCATCCCCCAAAACAGTCAAAAAGTTCCCAACCAGCAATACCAAAATCCTTGCTATATGCCCACCTAATCATTCCATCAGCATAGCTAAGTGTATGAGAATACACTCTGTAGAGTGTCTGCATTTCTTTAGTCTTCATATGTACTTGTGCAAAATAAAAAACCTATTCAGACACACACACAAAATCATTATATCAATGATATACAATACCCAAGCTATGCAGGGTCAACAATATCAATCCAAAGGATTCAACAACAGCCAAATAAAGTACTTTTGAGCTTTGCACGTCGTCTGGGATTTAACAGCTCTCTGCACCCCTTCTGTGACAACAAGATGCCTCGACTAAATGCAATTTAGGGATTTCTTATATAATCTGATCCTTCTTATGACAGTAAATTCAGAAAAGAGGATTTTTCATTACCTGCCAAAAAGCACTATTTCCTTATTACTGAATCTGTAAAATAATGCACGTGCTCTGACAATTTGTAGCTTGTTTTGAGACGGGTTTTCAGGTGAAATCTTTCAGATGCAGAGGGCACCAAATGCAGTGGATCTTCCACTGTACCTGCTGCACAAAGAGAGCCAGGCCACAGAGAGGTCACGGCCACCTGTACCCCACGGAGCCATGCCCTGCAGTAGAGCACAATGGGAGTGGCTTTGTGGAAGGGCAAGGATAAAAGTGGGGCTTTGGACAGTGAGCCCACAAACAGCCTGGACTCCCTATGCTCAACTGCTTTTTGACTGGCTGTGCCTGTGACCTTGACACACATTTTAAAATTGGGGGAAGGCTGGGACAATTTCATCCTACCAATTCCAGTGTTTGTCCACAGAGCTAAGCCCCTTTGTTCAGGTGCTGCATGGGGCCAGGATTTCACCTTCAATCTCCAAATTTCCTTTATGCCAGCACCAGCAGTGCTTGGAGGTGTCGAACCTCTTCAGAAGACACTGTGGGGTTCCGTGTCACTATGTAGCAATGAATTCCTTGCTGTGTAGTGGTGGTACAAACTTTATTCTAAGTACATCCTGCAGCTTAAACCAGGCCGCCTGACTGAGTGTGTTCAGCGAAGAAACATTTGTTCCACACTGATGCTGTGTCTAATGTCTTTTCACTAACTTGCTGCATCTCATGTGCTGTGCAGGGCTTTCAAAGGTTTCTGAAATGTAAAGGAGGAAACAAAGTAAAATTCACAGTGACCTTTCCTGATAATAAAAACATTAATTGTGATCTCTAGATGGCTACTCGGACTATGCTATTCACTGAGTACCCATTGCATGCCAATCCGTGTGCAGATCAGCATTGGATTGGACTGAGTAACAATGCATTATATGGCTCTCACAGCTGGGTTTGAAGAGTTACTATGGCAATAGAAAAAAGGTGTTGTTGAGATTTTTAGACAAAGAAAGAAAGAAAAGCTATTAAAATAATTAGGTAATGATTTACCTTTCTTATCTTCTGTTTCCAGGGCCACTTTGCAATCCCCACTTTGCTTCAGATCCTATGAACTTGTTGCTAATTTTCAGGCTTAGTTGTTCTTGGTTCTCCGGCTAAGTAACAGTGTCACCGGTCAGAATCGCTGTTATACTGATGTGACTGGTGCACCACTTGCAGGGGAAGTTTATATAATATGCCACTCTCCATGTCGACACTACAAAAAAGACCCCCTGGCAGCAAGTCTCAGAGTCCAAGTCGACTGACTTGGGCTCCCGGGGCTCACACTAGGAGCTAAAAATAGCAGCGTAGATGTTTGGGGTTGGGATGCTGCCCAGGCTCTGAAACCTGGCGACGGGGATGGGTCTCAGACCCCAGCCTCCAGCCCAAGCCTGAACATCTACACTGTTATTTTTACCTCTGGAGCGTGAGCCCAAGTCAGTTGTCCCAGGCTCTGAAACTTGCTGCTGGGGTCTTTTTTTGTAGTGTACACGTAGCCTCAAGAATCTCACCTACTGCTCCTGCAGTGCGCAGATTAGAGGCCTGTTTCCCCATTGTCTTACTCCAGTTTTATAACAGTTTAGCGCCATTGGTTTTAATGGAGTTACATCAGAATAAATGCAAAAGTTACTCAGTCCCTAACACAGAATCCATGGATCTAAGATTTGGTCTGGACAGAGCCTGTGGATGCACAAAATTTGGATCCAAGAATCAATGGAGGGGGGTGGGGAGAAGAAACTGCCGGAAAAGGTTGGGATGTACCACTGGAGGAGGAAAGACCGGCAGAACATCAAGTCAGGAGTGCCAAGAACACTTTGATTTATCATCATGAAGTTTTAGGTTCTGAGAAGGCTTTGATCAGATGGCATTTCCCCAGTACTCCAAATGAAGTGTACATATGCTGTTATATGACCAAACCCACCTCAATTTGGGGGTCTGGCTTTACTGGGAACTCAAATAATAACAGACCAGAAACTTCAACCTCAGCTTTCACCTCAAGCCTTGCTATTCTTAGGGATTCCTGAAATATCCACCTGTCTCTACCTTTAGTTTCATAAGAAGGTCACACACCTCTACTTTATGTCCTAACAAACCATACCTATCATAAAGCGCCAACAGAATTTACTCAGCTGCTTTAGGTGGGATTCTATTGCCTGCCAACAGGGTGGGTTAGAAGAAAATCTCTCTTTCCCTTCCTAGGTGGTGTCATAGATTCTACCATTCTATTACAGATGTGCTGTGGTTGGGGCTTGGATCTAAGTGCTATTTCAGCTTAGCTTGCTGTTGTTCATGAGTAAGCTAGGTATTTGAAAAGTATTTGTGGGATTTAGGTGGTTCAGTTTCTCCTACTTCCCATCAGCCCCTCTTTTACAGTTGTGGTTCTGTATCTTGTAGAATCCAAGTTTGAGTACAACAGTGTTGTTCATATGAAAAGATCTTTATTACAATGTCTATATTTAAAGGTTAATTAATGTGATTTCTGATAAATCATTTTTCTGATAGTGATTCATCAGACTGAAAAGGCCAGTCCAAAGACAAGGTGAAAAATGTACTAAATGACTTGCCTGTAGTGGTAATGTGGAAGAATGTGACTGTTATTAACAAAGATTATTAATCCATAATAATCTGAGTGCTAATAAGATACTGAAGACCTAAACAATCAGAACTATCACAAAGAGGCAATGTAAAGCCGCTTTACTAAACAATTGTTACCTTTGCTTAAATTGGACTCAAACACGCTTCTATAGTTAACACCAAAACACTGCTTGATGGACTGTTACAAAATATCTTTTATTATTGCTGAAAAATATGTAGTTTTTCTGAGATGTGTTTTTATTTACTTACCCTTTCTCCAAGGCAAGTAGAACTGTTGACAATACAGGTTATTTTCCTCCATAAGTATTATGAGAGAAGGTGACAAATATAAAAAAATAAGGTAATAAAACAGAGTTGCCGCAGTATACCTATTATCATATAAGTGATATCAATGATTTATTTTTATTCAATTCATCACGTTTGTCCGTCTTTCCTCAGTAGTTAAGTTGTTAATGTCATATAGGAAGGAATTCATTACATTTCTCATAATTTTGTTATTCTTGTCAACCACATTTTTATAGCTAGTAATTGGATTTTCATGCATGGAGTCCACTCCAAAGCCCTTTAAAATAAATGGGTACATACTCACTGATGTCAAAAAGCTGTGGATCTGACACATCATGCTGAATGCACCCTGGCTGCACTCAAAGACTCTGAACAGCTATACATCTTGGTTTAAATTCAGAAAAGTTGGATGCTTTCGTAATAGCACGGTAATACAAATTGGGAGGGCACACCTCTGACGTAATGCTTGAATTAATTTTCTGACATCAGACCAGAAGTCTTTCTATTTGGACAAACCCAGAAAATAATAAGAAGAATCCTTACAGCATCCCCTCCAATATATTGTCATGTATGTTCTGTTTTATTTTGAAAGACTAATGAGAATATCTATTCATAATTTTCTTCTAGTACTGTATTATATCAGTGAGGGGGAACTTGCTGGCCATTATGAGCAGTACATTTTATCTTTCCAGTCCCCTGGAGAGATGTGTTGGTTCATTTCCTTTTCCCAACACAGCTGCAAGCCTTCTGCAAAATGCTAAACATCTCAACTCACATTGTCAATATTGCCCTGTAGTTCTGTAACAAAGTGCATACAATACACATTTTTTTTATCAGATCTGATTAGCTTGTAAACCCCCTACTGGGGATATATCTAGTCTAAGCTATCTTTAATTCCTGGATTTTGTAAATAATATCTTAACTGTAAGAAAATCCAAAATTCTTGTCAGTCTAACTTACGTTGCTCTTGTGACTGTGTAGCTCAATTTTCTACAAATTAAATGTAGACTAAGGTCTGGATACACAAATGGAGTTAGGCATTGTGATGCTGTGCATCACTGCACCTGATTTTTAGGTGCCTGGAAAATCTCTTAGTTAGGTGCCAAAGATCCTATATGATGAATGGGGTGACAGAGGCACCTTAGACTGTGATTCACAAAAGCCAGTGTGTTAAGCAGGGAGCAGCCTAAGACAGTTAATGGGAGGTGCTGAGGAGATGGGTGTGTGTTAAGCCCCATCCCTCTCAATGGTTCATAAATCTATTCTTTGTGGAAGCCCCTATCTCTGTTAGCCATCCACAACAACTGAGGACCCCACATCAGAAAATCCCATAGTCCGGTGACTTCAGCACTCACCTGAGAGGTGGCAGATTGCTGTTCAAATTGCTTCCCTTCCTCAGGTGAAGGGTGGACTTGAATTGGGGATCTCCCACATCCCATCTGAGTACCTTAACCACTGGCTAAAGGTCATGAGGGAGGCATCATATTCCTTCTCCTCCCTGGCTTTGTGCAAAAAACACATCAGGTACCTAACTCCAAAGAGGCTCCTTCAATCTTTCCTGTTGAAACTGTTGCACTCCAGATAAATAGGGTCATTAGAGCAGGGAGGCTGGACTGTGGGACTCTCACATCTTGGATGAGTGCTCTAACCACCAGGCTAGAGTCATGTTCAGGCTTGTGCACTTGCTCTGTCTCTCTCAAAGGGTCTCTCTGCCCCACCCCCGCACCTCAAGTTTAAAGGCTGCCTACTGGACTGGACCCCACAGTCAACTCTTGGGTGTCCAAAGGACTATCTTCCCCTGGTCTGTGAGTCACTCTGGCTGAGTGAAGGAGAGTGAAGTAGCCATGCACATGTTCAGACGCAGAAACATAGCCATTTAGGAATCTTTTATGGCCGAAAGTCAGGTGCTGAGCGACTTTAGGTACCCATGGCATTCAGCAGGTTTTTTGTGCCTCACAGTACAACTTAGGACGTGGGTGGCTAAAACAGGGAGTTAGGTGCCTAACTCCGTTTGTGCATCCAGGCCTAAGTCAGTTTTGAAAATGGGCATTTGGGCAAAAAGTTCAAAAACATATTTGTTCTTACCCATTTACATTAGAATATAATAGGATCAGACTATCCTTACAGATAACAAGTTAAGGAATGGGTATGAGGTTATAGGATCACTATATATTACTGGCATTTCTGCTGTGCTAAGAAAAAAGAGACACTCCTTTTCCCTTGTACTTAAATGGCTTGATCTTAAGAGGCAGCAATGAGAGTCTCCCACAAAGTGCTCAGCTCTGTCCTGTCTCATCACTCTCCCAGGATCGGGCTCAGGCATTTTTCAGAAATGATTATCCTTAACTTTATAGTGAAACAGTAAATCCTGTGCTACTGTGTCTAATAGATAACGTATAACTTTACTTCATTTGTTGTAGGTAATTTGAAGTATTTTCGTGAAAAATCTTCAAGCCCTTCATATTACCCCCTCTCCATGAGAGCACAACTACCATTAGCCCTTTACAGCATCCAAGAAAATGAACTAAAGGATGATAGAACAAAAGAGCACAGTACTCTTCAGCTAGTTTAATCAAGAGCCAGATGGTGCTGCTGGGAGGATTCGGGGAAGGTATCTTTCACAGCTTGGACTATGGAATAAACCTGGAAGTATAACCTTGAGGGTTGCATTATAAATCATATGCTTCAAATACAGGATCTAATTTAAGCCTTATAACTAAGGCTGTCAATTAATCGCAGTTAACTCACGTGATTAACTCAAACAAATTAATTGTGATTAACTGCAGTTTTAATCACACTGTTAAACAATAAAATACCAATTGAAATTTATTAAATATGTTGGATGTTTTTTCTACATTTTCATATATATTATATTCTGTGTTGTAATTGAAATCAAAGTGTATATTATTTTTATTACAATTATTTGCGCTAAAATGATAAACAAAAGAAATAGTATTTTTCAATTCACCTCTTACAAGTACTGTAGTGCAAAATCTTTGTTGTGAAAGTGCAACTTACAAATGTAGGGTTTTTTGTTGAATAACTGCACTCAAAAACAAAACAATGTAAAACTTCAGAACCTACAATTCCACTCGTCCTACTTCTTGTTCAGCCAATCGCTAAGACAAACAAGTTTGATTACTTTTACGAGAGATAATGCTGCCCACTTCTTATTTACAGTGTCACCAGAAAGTGAGAACAGGCATTTGCATGGGACTTTTGTAGTCGGCATTGCAAGGTATTTATGTGCCAGACATGCTAAACATTTGTATGCCCCTTTATGCTTCAGCCACCATTCCAGAGGACATGCTTCCATGCTGATGACGCTCGTTAAAAAATAATGCGTTAATTAAATTTGTGACTGAATTCCTTGGGGGAGAATTGTATGTCCCTTGCTCTGTTTTACCCAAATTCTGCCATATGTTTCATGTTATAGCAGTCTCAGATGATGACCCAGCAAATGTTGTTCATTTTAAGAACACTTTCACTGCAGATTTGACAAAACGCAAGGAAGGTACCAATGTGAGATTTCTAAAGATAGCTACAGCACTCGACCCAAGGTTTAAGAATCTGAAGTGCCTTCCAAAATCTGAGAGGGATGAGGTGTGGAGCATGCTTTCAGAAGTCTTCAAAGAGCAACACTCCAATGTGGAAACTACAGAACCCAAACCATCAAAAAAGAAAATCAGCCTTCTGATGATGGCATCTGACTCATATAATGAAAATGAACATGCATTGGTGTGCACTGCTTTGGATCATTATCGAGCAGCACTCGTCATCAGAATGAATGCATGTCCTCTGGAATTGTAGTTGAAGCATGAAGGGATAAATGAATTTTTAGCGCATCTGGCACATAAATATCTTGTGATGCCGGCTACAACAGTGCCACGAGAACACCTGTTTTCACTTTCAGGTGACATTGTAAACAAGAAGCAGGCAGCATTATCTCCTGCAAATGTAAACAAACTTATTTGTCTGAGTGATTGGCTGAACAAGAAGTAGGCCTGAGTGGACTTGCAGGCTCTAAAATTTTACATTGTTTTGTTTTTGAATGCAGGGTTTTTTGCACATAATTCTACATTTGTAAGTTAAACTTTCATGATAAAGTCATTGCACTACAATACTTGTGTTAGGTGAATTTAAAAATACTATTTCTTTTGTTTTTATACAGTGCAAATACTTGTAATAAAGAATAAATATAAAGTGAGCAATGTAGACTTTGCATTCTGTCTTGTAATTGAAATCAATATATTTGAAAATGTAGAAAACAACCAAAAATATTTAAATAAATGGTATTCTATTATTGTTTAATGGTGCAATTAATCGCACAATTAATCACGATACATTTTTAATCATGCGATTAATTTTTTAATCGCTTGACAGCCCTACTTATTACACAATTATTGCATATTAAATGAGATCCATCTCAGCATTAAGAATGCATTTGTTGAGGTTCAACAACTATGTAATATCTGTCTAAGAACCAGATGCTCAGCCAGTGTAAATCAAGGTAGCTCCACTGAAGTCAACTGAATTTTGATTGACATCAATGGAGTTACACTGATTTATCCGAACTAAGAATCTGTCCCTAGGTCTCTCTATAGAGATGTCAGTAACAGAGTTAGTGTTGTCTACTTAAATACTAATTAATTATTGAATAGGCAAAGAATTTCTATTTTCTTCATTTTCAGATATTACACTTTCCAATATGTTTGTATCGACCAAGAGCTGGAGTCAGATGGAGGCTGGTTCAAGGCCTGATGGAAATTAGAGATTTCTCAGGGCTGCTCTAATTTACATGGCTGGTAAAGTCCCCCTAGGTACTGCGGAGGATTGCTAGAGTACAGTAGTGCTCTGGTAGGCCATGCCCCCTCTCTGCAACCACACACAACACACTTTCTGTGCCAGTGACCTAGTAGTCTGGAATCCATGCCCATTCTGTCATTATTATCTATTAATCATTCCATGCCTAAACCATATTAAGCACTTTACAAAGCAAATGAGAAACATCCAGCCAGCTCTGTGGCATTTCCAGTCTAATTACAGCCATCCTGCTGCAAGTGATCAGCTGACATGTAGGGCAGGGGGGAAGGGCACAGTCAAAATACGGGCTTTCTTAGGTTTGTTATTGATGTATGTGTCTTGATGGATCCACTTTATCAAATAAATATTTGTAATTTTTCTCCTTTGCCCTCTCATTCCTCTCAGAGCTACTTATGGCCTTGAAGAAATCATGAGTTTTTAGCAGCAACTTGAATGAGCTGAGGAAAGGGGCTTGGCAGACTGGGATTGGGAGTGCAGGATGGAATGAAAGAAAGCACTTATATAAGAAGTGAGATTAGGAAACCAAGGGAGCATCAAAACAGGCATCAGTGAGGGTGCCTGCAGGGGACATAGATAACATCACCAACGTATGCAGTTGTGTAATTTTACAGCATCTTGAAGACTGCATTGCAGCCCCTTTGTGCCCCTGTAATCTGGCCACAAATGCCCTGCCAGTAATGAATTCCCCTGTTGGAAGGGAACTCCCTACCCCCATAAGTGTGCTGCAGCTGGTTCCTAGGCCTATAGCTACTCATGCAGCATAAGGTGTTTGTCAGGGATGGAGTGGGGGACATGTCAAGTATGGAAAGGCGACATGGCAGAGTGGAGTTCCGCTAGGACAGTGGTTCAATTTAGAGCAGCCAGGCAGCTGGTCTAAATTGCATACGGGTCTGGGATCAGACATAAGAATTGGAGTCATAACCAGCTCCCTGACACATACCCTACTCCTACCCCTCTCCTGTGTTGATCAGAGTTCTGGCACGGGAGAAGATCCTATTAAGTATAAAGTTTACTATTAGATTTGTTTGCTCATTAACAATGTGCTGGGGATCATATTACTGGTTTGTGGTGACCTTTATTAATCTTGTGAGAGGAGGGAATAAATGGATGCTGCATATATGTAATAGTAAAAACATTCACTGTTATTATTTTCTCCAATTTATATAGATGTTTGGTATTTTTCTAACACATTTGGTTGTACTACACATGTACAGGTCAAATGCAAACTACTAGAAAAGGCGCTTGCATTATCTATAACATCTTTTTAGTAGCAATACTTTTCATGTCCCTCTATGTAAGACCATTAGTAACTAGTTTAACAAATCATAATCATGCTAAATGAGGTTATTCATTCCTCACCACCCCAGCAAAATGTACTGAAAACTACCATAATTCCAGTCATCACAAATCTGGATTCAATTTTCCTCCCTGAAATGTTGAAAGTTTAAGTGGCTAGAACAATTTACTTTTGTGGCGTCCTCTATTTTTTATTACCCCAGATTTAAAAGTAACAATTCTGTTGCTGCATCCAAATTGAAGCGCTTTAGATTTTTGGGTTTTTTTTTCTGTCATAGAGTCTGTTTGTGTGTTATTACTAACAGCAAGATATTTACGTACAGTTCCATTTACATATATATCTTGCCTATGTGTTGTTTTTTCTTTAACCAAACAAGATAAGTATAAAAATGTCCATTAGTTTGTCTCTAGGGTTTTAGGGGGAGAGAGGATTCTTGGTGATTTATAGGAAAGGATTAGCTGTTCTTTGATAAAGTAACTTCAACTTGATCAGAGTAACAAGCCTAGTGGATGGGGGGGAGCAGTAGACATGGTATATCTTGGGGAGAGGAGGGATAGTTCAGTGGTTTGAGCATTAGCCTGCTAAACCCATGGTTGTGAGTTCAATCCGTGAGCGGGGCCATTTAGGGATCTGGGGCAAAAATTGGGGATTGATCCTGCTTTGAGCAGGGGGTTGGACTAGATGACCTCCTAAGGTCCCTTCCAACCCTGATATTCTATGATCAGAGGATAGGACAAGAAGTAATGGGCTTAAATTGCACCATAGGCAGTTGAGGTTGGCCATTAGGAAAAATGTCCTAACTGTCAAGGTGGTTAAGCACTGGAATAAAGTGCCCAGGTTACTCTACAAGAAAATATTCACAAGACTAAGGGAAGATCTAGCCTGAGGACACAAACGTGAGTTCCTTTAGCTTTCTGTGGCAGTAGGGAAGGAACTACGGCAGCTGGTAGTTGCACTCTCTCATACAGAGCAGTGTGATGATGCCACCCTTGCATGAGACCTTTCCTGCACCCCCACAACAATATGGCTTTTCAGGGCAGTTCTGGCACCTCAATGACAGAAGCACCATAATACCAGAAGTGTGACTGCAAAGAGGAAGAACTCTGAGGCTACATCTACACTTGGAGTTTGGGGTGTGATTCCCAGCTCCCACAGACATAATAGTGATAGCTCATATGGATCTAGCACTCTAAAAATAGTAGTGTAGTCATGGTAACATGGGCAGCACTGAACAGTGACATGGACTAGCCACTCTGAGTATGTACCCAGGGGTCCAGGCAGGTTTGTACTTGGGGTGCCTAGTCCGTGACAACACAGCTTCTGCTACTGTGGCTACCCTCCTCTTTTTACCATGGAAGATTGATGGAAGCTAGCACTAGTATGTCTATGCAAGCTGGGAATCACAGCCTTAGTTCCAAGTACAGATGTAGCCTGAATTGTACAGAATATTCAGTCTGAGGCCATGCATTTGGTTTGTCCTAACAAAAGGCATAAGTGATACTTCCGTAAAAGAAGAAATTCTAATGCCCTATGAAACCAAATAGAACCATTACAGCAACACGAGTACACAGAATGTTTATTGCACACATTCCTTTAGAAAATACTGTTTGCAGTTCACATATCTCTGAAAGATCTGTAACTCTTGTTAACATAAAACATAAGTATAGCTCTTTAAGAGGTAAAACAGAGTATTACTTCACTAATCCATATTAAAAACAGTTTTGAAAAGCACTTACGCACTAATGATCTTGTTCTAAAAGTCACTAGGTTTAGTGAGATTTCCCATTAAGTGGACATGAGAGCTGGATGAATAATTAATAACAAATGCTTATATGAATTTCACCTTTTCATTCTATTCACATATTCTTTGAGCAGATCACCATTTTCTGAAACTAATTTGCTGATTAAAAAAATCATTCTCCAATTTTTTCTTGGATTCATAGAATCATAGATTAGGGTTGGAAGAGACCACAGGAGGTCATCTAGTCCAACCCCCTGCTCAAAGCATGACCAACCAGCCAGGACTTCGTCAAGCCAGACCTTAAAAATCTCTAGGGATGGAGATTCCATCACCTCCCTAGGTAACCCATTCCAGTGCTTCATCACCCTCCTAGTGACGATCTAGCCAACTTTCTATCAACCTTATAGTCCATTCATTCAATCCATACTTTTTTAACTTACTGGCAAGAATACTGTGGGAGACCATATCAAAAACTGCTAAAATCAAGATACATCACATCCACCGTTTTCCCCATATTCACAGAGCCAGATATCTCATCACAGAAGGCAATCAAGTTGGTCAGGCATGACTTGCCTTTGGTGACTCCATGTTGACTGTTTCTGATCACCTTCCTCTCCTCCAAGTGCTTCAAAATGGATCCTTGAGGACATGTTCCATGATTTTTCTGGGGATTGAGGTGAGGCTGACTCGTCTGTAGTTCCCCAGATTCTCCTTCTTCCCTTTTTTAAAGATTGGCACTATATTTGCCTTTTTCCAGTCGTTTGGGACCTCCCCCGCTCGCCACGAGTTTTCAGAGATAATGGCCAATGGTTATGCAATCACATCAGCCAACTCCCTCAGTACCCTCAGACCAGGGCCGGCTCCAGGCACCATCCCACCAAGCACGTGCTTGGGGCGGCACCTTGGGGGGGGGCACTCAGGTTCTTTTTTTAAAAAAAATTTTAATTAAAAAACCACTATTCTGGAGCACCGGGGGAGCCGCAGGCATGCTGCGCTCCCCGCTGCACTTTGGGTGGGAGAGGTGGTGCTGGGGGGCGTGTTTTGGCGGTTGTTGGGGGGTTGGGTTTTTTTTGTTTTGGGGGAGCGGCACTTAGTTTTTTGGGTTTTTTTTTGCTTGGGGGGGGGAGGGGGAAAGTTAAAGCTGGCCCTGCCTCAGATGCATTAGATCCGGACGCATGGACTTGTGCATATCCAGCTTTTCTAAATAGTTCTTAACCTGTTCTTTCACCACTGAGGGCTGCTCACCTCCTCCACATTCTGTGCTGCCCAGCAGTCTGGGAGCTGACCTTTTCTGTGAGACTGAGGCAAAAAAAGCATTGAGTACTTCAGCTTTTTCCACATCCCTGTCACTAGGTTGCCTTCCCCATTCAGTAAGGGTCCCACACTTTCTCTGACCTACTTGTTGTTGCTAACATACTTGTAGAAAACATTCTTGTTACCCTTCACATCCCTTGCTAGCTGCAACTCCAATTGTGCTTTTGTCTTCCTGATTACACCCCTGCATGCTCTAGCAATATTTTTATACTCCTCCCTAGTTATCTGTTGAAGTTTCCACTTCGTGTAAGCTTCCTTTCTGTGTTTAAACTCACCAAAGATTTCTGTGTTAAGCCAAGCTTGTCGCCTACAATATTTGCTATTCTTTCTGCACATCGGCATGGTTTGTTCCTGCACCCTCAATAAGGCTTCTTTAGAAAAGCTCTCCTGGACTCCTTTCCCCCTCATATTAGCCTCCCAGGGGATCCTGCCCAACAGTTCTCTGAGGGAGTCAAAGTCTGCTTTCATTCTTTTAAAATTCAGCCTCAATAGTATCTGATTTGACGTTCTCCCATAAATGAGAATACCACACACTAATTGCGTGTGAACTAGAATTTCCTTCATTTGTAAATGTAAAGGCCTTTGCTTTCATTAAATGATCCATCGTTCTCTTAGCATAAGACAGTGAATAAAAGAAGGTCACTACTTACTCCTCATAATTATAACTAATTCCAGTGAAATCCCCTCTAACTTCTCTTTTCCAGATTATATAATCATGGTCTTTTATTATGTTCCTTCCTCTATAAATACCAGCTTCCTCTAACATTTTTATTGCCCTTTTGTTCTCTGGCAGCATATCACAGCTACAGCTTATATTTCTTAAAGGTAATGACCAAAACTGATCCGAGTATATCTGATAAGACTCACCATTTTTGTTGTATTGCCACTATAATATTTGTTTCCTATTTGCTTTTTATACTGCAGCAGGCAGCTTTCTACCATGGCTTTAGTTTTCCTTCCACGGAGGAGTCCATACATTCAAAGCATATTGGAGTCCAAATATAGACATGTTTTGCCAGTGCTCATTACCTCACACTTGAAATTTCATGTGCCATCATGTTGATGAGCATCTCAGACCATTAAATTAATTTTAAGCTATTTTATCTGCAAACTACATCAGTTCACTGCCAACTCCTCCCCCTCCAAACAATCATATACTAAACACTGGACTCACTACTTATCTTTGGTTCCATTAGCCTTTACTAATCTCTCTACACTCAGTGCAGCTATTCATCAGGACACTTTGATTCCCATCACTTAACCTATTTTTAATCCACAGTGAATCATTGTCCCTTACCCTATGCTTATTTTCCTTAATAAACTTTTTTGCAGCCTTTCCAAAAGCCTATTGAAAATCAGAATAACTGTGTGCCCACCAAATTACCTATTATGTTGTACATCAATAAATAAGGACACATTAATCTTTTATTGGGTAATCATCTGGTTATGAGACACAATTTATTACCTACAGTTTTTTAGACTAAACAATTCTTCTCTATTTACATGGTACTGTGGTTTCTATCATTGTCAAAGTCTGAAGCTGCATATCTCAGCCCCACTAAAATTGTTAAGGGACTTAGCTTTTGGTGTATAGGAGTAATAAAATCTTTGCTAGCCTCTTCTCTCAATTTAAACTTTCTGGCATTTACTGCAGATGCCATGTCTTTGACCTCACACATTCGTTAGCCCAAGAGAGAATCCATAACAAGTGTGTCAAGGGAATTTAGAAAAGCTACTGCATTTTATAGCAATTCTACAAACCTGGCTTTCTAATAGCTACTATCCATTATAGGATCATCTAGAGAAATCTACAGGATACAAGAAAATCCACAGCCGGTTGGGAACCCCAGAATACCTGCCTTATGTAAGAAAAAGAACCTAGTTATTTTAGAGCCCCACACATTCCTTGATTTATGCACTGAACAGAAATCAAGGGGGGAAATGAGTAATGACTTGTCAGACAATGACTTGTCAGAGACTCCATTCAGAATAACAAAGTATTATCTTTTGCTAATTATTTTTCTCAAATTATATTTACAATAAAATGTGTCTATATTACTTTTAATTAGGAATTACTTTCAATTTCCCCCTTTTGGAGGTATTTATTTTTTTAGCGCGGATCAAAATTGTCATTTACTGGAGGGTAAACCCATTTAATGTGATTTCAAACTTTCCACCAATTAACCCCTCACTTCATGTTGTCTTCTAACCAGATTTTCCCACTGTATGCTAGTAAAAACAGAGCTCTTGCAAGTTCCTTGACCACTGAGTGATCCTTGAGCACCATATGGTACCAGGAGTAAAAAGGGAACATTTTTCACTGTCTACGAGGGGAGAAAGTTTGGGAGAGATGAATGAGGACAAATATTTTTCCACCTTTGATGCATCAGGAAGGTTCTGGCAAGTGTCCTTAGAAAAAAAGAGCGCATGTTTGTGCACATTCAACCGCCACTTTGGGAGATACTGCTTCCATAGATTGCCAGTTGGGTTGAGTTTGGTTCCTGAGGTGTTTTACCAGAAAGTTCAAGACATTTTTGAGGGCACAGAGGGTACTATGGTTCACATGGGTGACATGCTGATCTTGGGAAAGACAGATGAAGAGCATAACCAGAGGCTCCAAGAAGCTCTGGAAAGAACTGAAATTGTGCTGGGCTAAAGGTAAATAAAAAAAAATTAAGTGACTATCAAAGATCTTTATATATATATATATATATACACACACACAATAAATCAAAGTGAAAGATCTTTGACAGTTGCCTAATTTTTTAAAATTTATATATAAAGTTCTCCCACCACCACCATCAAAAGCAACTCCAAATCCTTAATGTCCTAGGAAGGATGACGTATTAGTTTCCCATGGCAAATGCATTGCTGAGTCAGCAAGAACCATCTTAAAACAATAAACAATGCAAAAGCAGTAAAAGTAATCCTGAGCTTAAAAATGAATACCCAAATCAAAATGTAAGTTCCATGTAATGGAAATTACATACCTGGGAGAAAAGTTAACATAGCAATGTCTACGGGTAGATGACAGTAAGGTTGAGGTCATCATCAGCATGCCTACCCCAAGAGACAAGGAAAGGGGTACAAAGATTCCTTGAAATGGTGAACTATGCAGGAAAATGTGTGCCTAATTTAGCTGCCCAAATCAGCAGTCTGAGAGCACTACTGTGCAAAAGATGTGCAATGGACATGGGATGCAAATCTTAGACCACACCTATACTACACACCAGTGATGGCTGTGTGTAGTGTCGGAATAGCTACACACCACAATGACAAGGTGCGGCCACACTGTGGCGCGTAACTACATGTGTCAGCAAAAGACTCTGGCAGCGGTGATCGACTTCAGCAGCTCCCCAGTGCAAGAGCCTGTCACTGTGGGGAGGAAAGATTTTGACAGCAAGGAGGCCACAGGTAAGCCGCCCCAGGTCACCAAAGCCTTTCCCCACTGAGGAGTCTTTTCCTATACTAAGAAAGGAGTCTGCTTCCTCCAGCACTGGGGAGGCTCTGGTTGGGTGAGTAGAGAACTGTGTAGAGTATGTATTTGCATGCATTCCCACACCCTTCAGGCATGTCTCTGCCTAAGCTGTGCTTTGCCAGCTATACAGCTATTTATACCCATGCACGGGGGTCTACATGGGTACGTATGCTACATGCCACCAAAAGAAGCACACAGTGGAGACGTACCCTTAAACAGTTTGAGAAACTGAAAGAGTTAATTAAAGAAGCCCCATCCTGAGGCACTATGATAGTGTAATAGAGTGGATACCTCTTGAGATCCCTTATTCTACTATATAATCATATTTCCTGATAATCTGTTTTTTTCTTCCTTTTTTAAAGCAGCAACAAAATAGGCCACCTCCTAGTTCCAACTGAGAGTGACAGATATCAGCGAATGTTGAAGAAAAATGTCAGGTTTTGGATAATCATATGCTGAATTCTCTGGCTGCTGGCTAGTTGGGGCAGTCAGCAGAAAGTGCTTATTTGCAGTTCATATTTAAGGGTATTCTCCAAGGGTATGTCTACACTGCAGTGTAAGCCCAGGGTTCAAACTGAGGCTCAAACCTAAACCCCCTCCGTCTACAAACAAATCATGCTAACCCAGGGCTGTCCTGATACTCTAAGTCAGGCTCTGTTCATTATGACAGATGTATTCTGACTGGGAGAGCCCAGCCCCAACAGGAGAATGGAGACATGAGGCAACTAAATTACAACTCCCATGTGGTACTGAGGTTTCATTTCCATATTGAAATATTTCAGTTTTTGACCAAAATATTCTGATTTTGGGGAGTTATTTTTTCAATGAGAAACTAAAATTTTCCATGGAAAGCAGATACTTTTTTAGGAAAAAATGATTGGTTAAAAATGCAATTTTCTATTGAAAACCAGTTTTGATGGAAAATTTTTGACCACCTCTAGTGCTCATATATTGCAGTATCAGATGTGGCGTAGGAATGTAGACTAGATTAGATAAAATAAAATAGGTAAAGTAGTGTCGGAATAGCTACACACCACAATGACTGTGGCACGTAACTACATGTGTCAGCAAAAGACTCTGGCAGCGGTGATCGGCTTCAGCAGAGCCTTTCACTGTGGGGATCACATAGCTGAAATAAGTACTTGAAAACCTTAAGTTGCTTACTCAAACCAAATCCAAATCATGAGTATAGACTGAATCATTCATACTGATTTTGGAGGGAAATAGTGGAGAAGTGTGGTGTGGTTCTCTCAGGCGAGTTCTACACTAGGAGCGGAGGTCGATTTAAGGTACGCAACTTCAGGTACGTGAATAACGTAGCTGAAGTCAACGTACCTCGCTCGACTTACCTCACCGTGAGGACGCCGCAATGTCGACTGCTGCCACTCCCCTGTTGACTCCGCTTCCGCCTCTCATCGGGGTGGATTATCGGAGTTGAAAGGAGAGCAATCGGGGATCGATTTATTGCATCTACACTAGACGCGAAAAATCCATCCTCGAAAAATCGATTGCTACCCGCCGAATCGGTGGGTAGTGTAGACCAGCCCTCAGTTTGCATCTATGAGGCAGAGCATGCTCCAAGGTTTTGAAAAAAGGGCTGTCTGAGAACAATATAAATAGTGCTGTGGAAAGACAAGGGAATCCCCAACATACCTTCATAACATAGTGAAAAACACACTGTTTAACATTTTAAACTTATCCTAGCATTCCTGCAAGCATTTGTTAGCTCGTGGAGAACAGGGAAACTTCTGATTTTTTAAAAATGAAATGTTGTATATAAGTCAGTTTCCTCCTCGTCTTATATTGTTATTCACCAGGCATGAAAGTGTTAATCTCTTTCTTAGAATAGAACAAGCAATACAGTGGCGTTTGGGGAAAGGCACCAAAAGCATGAATGAACTAAGAGGAACTAAAATCACTGGAAGGTGATTAATGCCAATCTCTAGGCACTTAAACAAGTTTGCAGAAGTACCACCTCCCGGGGGAGGGGGGAACTGCATGTATTGGTTTTGACTGGGTTCAAGAGGACCAGCAAACAAAGAACTAAGGGTTGTATTTAGTGACCAGTCTGATATAGAGCAGGGTTCACTCTCACTCAGTCCAAGAACTGATATGGCACTGTGAGCAAGCTGGACACATCCCGCAGAAAGGGTTTGAAGGACCATGAAACCGATTATGTTGAAGATGGGTGATAACACACAATTAAGCTGCTTGCTGTTTTGAAGATATATTTTTTTCTGTATTGCTTTTGCTCTACATACATATTTTGCTTTATAAAGACTGGCTGGTCAATGGTTATCCCTGTTATTACCCCTGAAACGCAAGAGGTTGGCAGGTGCTGAACTAAACTCAAAATAAGTCCCCAGTCTGGAGGAAGAGGAACAAGAGTTGTCACCCTGAGAAAGGTGATGTCTAGAGGCCTGAGACCTGTGTGATGTGCCCTCACAGAGACCATGAAGACGTCGGAGGTTCAGTTACCTCAGCCCTGTGACACAAATTACTTTGCCGTGAGACAATATAATATACTTCAGGTCTAGAAAAAAAACCTTGTAAAACAGGTTAAAATGTCAGTAGCTATTTCATTCTAAATAGAATTGGCTAAAAGTGCTTCAAGCATTATATTCCTTAGGCTACATAATACAATAATTTATTAACACATGATAAGTAATCTATTTACAGGACTGACATTTTTAATTACAACTAGAAGAAATAATTACTTATTTGTTAGACTTCCCGCGTACAATAAATACCTCTCTATTGCTCAAAAGAAGGAAATACTAACAGCTAAAATGTTTGTTGGGAAATCCATTGAGATAATTTCAGGTAACACCTACATCAAGAAAGATAAGATTAGACGTTATCCCTCCAATTTTAGAATCAGAACTGCAAACCTATTCCAGTAATCTTCCTACCTAGGTTCTCTCCTTAAGAGATGTTGCTTTCTTTCACAGGCAACTTTCAGTGATCCTTGATCTTGATTTTAAACTGTGGGGAAAAAACTGTCTCCCTTCTCTCTCACTGTGAAAAGCAACTCCAAATCCTTCATGTCCTAGGAAGGATAGTGTATTATTTTTTCATGGAAAACTCCTTATCAAGTCAGCTAGAACCCTCTGTAGCTAATAAATACTGTAAGGACAGTAAGAATCATCTCCAGCTGAAAATTAAATATCCAAAGAGAACAGTCTTTCAGGAGGCAAGAGAAAACAAATGAAATCAGAACATTTCTTGTTAAAGCAAAATTAAACTATTATTCTTAGTTGGCGTAAAAGTGACAGAGAACAGGCTGTGAAAAAAAGAAGCAAACAAGCAATTGAAGAACTGTCAGTCTGATATAGTAAGGGTGAATACATGAAGTCAAATCACAGTAGCAACGATACTCATTTTTCTATAATTTAAGTAACTGTGCTGGCCAGTAACAAATCTTCTGCCACATGAAGACACAGATCTGACTCCCATTGATGTTGTCAGGTGGGATTTTCAAATGGGCCTAAGGAAGTCACAGAGTAGCTGGCCCTTTAAGGGGAGTTGGGTCCTCTCGAGTGGCCAGCAGGGAACAAGGATGCTTGCCTTGACAGCCCGACTGATGGGCTGTGGAGTGTAACCAGTATAGACATGTTTGTAGAAGATTATAATTTAGAGATGCTGCCTCATAAGGGCCAGTATAATGAACATAAGAATTTGGAGATGTGCCCTGAACGCAGGGTGGGGAACACCGCATGGCTGTGTGCAGCAGTTCACCAGAGAGACACTCATCAGCTTGTTTTATTAAAGTTGTATTCCTTTCTCATTCACTGGTTTGCTTTTAACGAACCCTGAGATCATTACAACCGTGTAGGGAGCAGCTCTGGGGAGATCAGGAGAAAGTGTCTGATTGATATGTTAAACTTCTGTTCAACAGTCCTAGTTCTTCAAAACAAAACTGAGTCCCTGAAGAAAAGAGACTGAAAGTCTGTGCCTCCAGCGTGAGTTCTGGTGCATGAGCTAGGGAGTTAGCTCGCTGGCTTACAGGGAGCTACTTGACTTCCAGCGGCAAAACTCTCCTTGACGTCACTGTTGAGACAATTGAGCTTTAGCCTTTGCCCTTACTCTCAGTTATGAAGGATTTCTCTTTAAAAAAAAAAAAGTAGTAAAAAAATGAGTTAACTGTGAAAAGAAGGTGCATCTCTGAGTCCTAAGGACGGTGGAAGGTAAAAATACAGAAGAAAACTCACCCCTGTGCAGAGGGCCACCATACAACCTGTGCACCACTTCAGCCTTAAAAATAGTTTCTTATCCCTTTCTTTTGGAGTTGACGGTTAAGTGTTTGTGCTACTCAGAGGGCAACCAGAGCTCCTTGCTGAAAATCTGTAGTTAGTTCCAGAAAGGGCAGAAAAGCCACCAAGAGGCAAGTGAGTGGTTCTAGCCCAAAACAGATCATTTTTCATACCCAGTTAAAAATCCTAAAGGTGCTCTTTGTGTATCTGTACTGACATTGGTTTAGGGAGCTGGATTCAGGAAGCAATCAGGGTTAGGGCATGCCATTTCCTCCCCCATCAGCTGATGATTGTGCCACGGAAGCCATTAGAATGACCCCTCTCTAATCAGAAGAGTAAATAACTGTGATTATATCTCTGATACCATGGTGGGATAAGAAAGGGTAGTGGTCGACTTTTAAAAATAATTGGAATGTAAAGCCTGAGTCACACCAAAATTAGTGTTTGCGCAACTTTTTATGTTTATTAGATTCCTGGGTGGTGTGTTTTTTTCTGTCAGTAAAAATGTGAGCAGGTGAACATTGATCTTGTGTTTTAACTACACTCTTCTCTATCAACGGGGTATCCATTTAAAGGTTTTTTGAATGCAGGGTTAGAATGACTGGTAAAACAGTGAATAAATTTCCAATGCTGGTTATTGTCAGGGCAATATTCCAAACTCTCCATCATGTCAGGGTGCGTATAATAATACTCTTGTTCTAATTTGGCTCGCGTCACATGTTCTTCACATGCATTTGCGTCCAGGCAAACTGCTTTCAGGGAGATTTCTTTGCTTTCGTTTGGGAAGCAGAGCAGCCCACAGAAGCTAAGAGATATTACAACACCACCAGAATTGTTCATTTTATTTTCTTGAGCATGCAGTATGGAAAGTACTTTTAAACAGACACTTTTATTCTCAGAAATAAATACTGTAAATGATAATGATACTATACAGTGATATGATGACTAGATCCGCAAGTGAAAAGTGTGTGTAATTATAACAACAAATAAGTTACAGGCCAATTTTAGGAGCACAGAACAAATGACCCAGAGTCTTTTTTTAGCATTATTTACACCCAGTCTAGTCAAAGCATCCAATTTCCCAGGGAGATTTTGAGAGGCCTGGTATTCAATTTTTAATCACTCAATTTCTTCACATTACTTCTTATGTTTGAGTCTATCTTGAACTTTATGGTCAAACGATTGACTAACATAACTTATGAAGGAAAAAGCTCTAAAGAACATAATCAAGTAACAACTGCTGTCTTCAGACACTCAACTGATTTTTCATTCAGCTGTTAACTACCTGTCAAACTTCTCCCAAAGAACCCCCTCTTTTAGTTTTTGTGAAATGCCAGATAATACTTGTAGCAGGGTGCTGGTGCAAAAGCACCTAATTAGCCCCTGCCCAGTCAGCTCCAATCAGGGGGAACAGTTTGGGGCTGATGGAAAAGGCTGATGCTGACCTGAGGATTGGCAACACCTGCTGGCCTGACAAGCCAAGGGCTATAAAGGCTGGGAGGGAGCCGAGGGGGGGGCAGCTAGGGAGAAGTCAGTCAGGGAGGGACCTGGAGGTCTCCTAGCAGAAAGCTGCCTGTGCCTGTGCCTGGAAAGGAGGAGTGTAATCCTGTAAAACTTGTACATAGATGGACACTGGTGGTGGGACGAAGTTAAGTTAATAAAGACACAGGAGTTGCACAACGCTGAAGCCTCTCTGAGCCTTACTGGGGAGGGCAAGTGGGCCCCAGGAAGAGGAGTGGGTTGTGGACCCTGTTACAATACTTTATACCAATATCTGCAGAAAGTTAACACTTAAGTTAGTGCTCCCCATTCAACACAATCTTTGTTTTCAGTAACAGAGAGCTGATATTTGCTTCTTATAGTGTATTAGCCAAAGCATTCATGATTCACATGTGGATTTATACTTGAAATTGGCAAGAAAAATGAGTAAAATTCAGATGTATTCATTTGAAAACTTGCAAAAATTTGTTTATTCACAATTGTAAATAGGTGCATAGGCAGCATTTGAAGAATATATCACTGTATTCCTTGTCATCATTTTGATGACTTTCAGGATATGTTACGAGAGTAGTTCTCCCCTCGCACCTGCCTCAATCATCTGAAAGTGGGAGACAATTGTAATTGTAAAGGTGGTGAACTACTTGAGCAGGAAGGGGATTTGAGTTTTTAAGTTGCTTTCTGGGTTATCTTAAATTGTGTTTCTGTGGATGTATTTTTAATTTATGCCAAGGGTGCCTAGAGTATATTGATAGGCACTTTTTAATATTTGTATAAATCAGAACAACAACAGTGGCTACATTCAATGTAAGAAGACAAAGATTCCTTGAAATAATCTAAACTACATAGTCCCCATAAGCAAAAGCTAGAGTAAAAAGATGGGTTGTAAAGCATGTAAACCAAAGGCTATGTCAAACAAGTGAGAGAAGCAAGCTTAAAAATTCAGGTTTCTGCCAGGAGAGTGTCCAGACCTTGAAGGTTAGGGACTGTTAGTAGGGATGCTGCTCTGACCTGTGATGAAATCATAATTCAAGAGATCATCTCGCAGGTAGGTAAACAGGACCAAAATCATATAGGGCTTTAAACATCAATATTACCATTAACACCAGGAATAGCCAGAAGTTGCAGTATTTGTGGAATATATTCCTGGTACCTACAACCACCAATCAGGAAGTATTCTCCTGTGGATACACAGGACAAGATTCTCAAAGGCATTTAGGCTCCTAACTTCCAATGGTGTAAATTGAAATAGTTGGAAGTTAGGAACTGAAATACCTTTGAGGATCTGGGCAACATGCCTCAAGGTCCACATCCCAAAGGAATAGTTTTGCTTGTAAGGTCTCTAGAACAAAGGCTTTTTGTTCTATGTTTGTATAGGGCCTAGTACAATGGGGCCCTGATCCCTGACTGGTCCCCCAAGACACTAATACAACACAAATAATGAATGACTACAACAGTCTAACCAGACACAATTGAAAAAGGTGTTTTTATCACTGAAGGCACCAAAGCCTGCAACTGTGAACGCAATATGTTTCTCCCATCCACCTAATCCTCCAGATTCCCAGCTCCTGGCAGAGTTACACAACCATCTTTGTAATCCAGCAGGGAAGGGGTGAATGAAGCGATGCAGAGCTCATAGCTGAGTAAAGCATCTCTCCTGGGCAGAGTGGAAGAGCCATAATTCATTAAAACATATTCCATAAGCAGGAACAAAAGTTGGAAAGTTATATTCTCCCTTTATAGGCTCAGTTGCCTCTCTAGCTCTAAATCATCCCTCCCACCATATTTCTCCCATATTAATCAAGCAGACCTCTCTCCTCTGCTAGAGAGAGTGATGATCTCATATACTGTCAAATATCCCTAAGGGTATTTCCCACCTTACACAGAAAACTAAACCAGAACTTTATCATTTAGGAGACCTGTTCATGACTAATTTCTTATAATTACTGTATTTCATCCATCCTTCATTAAGATGTCCCACCACTTTCTGCAGTCCCTGTCACATATTCCAAAATGAGATTGTTCATGTAGACACATGAAAACTGCCCATGCCAGGTTCGAGTCACCTTGCTAATTATTAGGAACATAATCCTTAGCAATAGAACAGCAAAGCAATAGCAAAACAGTGTCAGGTTCCAACCAGCAAAAATAATAGCAAGTCGGCAAAAGGACACAAACCAAAATACCCTCAACAGCTCAGCTCCCACAACCCCTCCTCTCCCCAGCATACCACATGCCTTAACCCTCCTCAGGCACCTTGCAGACAGGTAGGCTTTATAACATCCTCTTCAGGTCAACAGTTTTGGGCTACTTCATACAAAGGAGTGCATTCCAAAATCATGGCTAATAACCTGCCAACCACCCCCAGTCTGCTATAAACTGAGGAAGCAGGGCCGGCTCTGGCTTTTTTGCTGTCCCAGGCAAAAAAGCCACCCACCGCCCTGCTGCCCCAGCCGGGGCACCGGTGGGGAGCGCGGCATGCCTGTGGCCCCGCTGCCCCGGCCGGAGGAGCACCACGGGGAGGGCGGCATGCCCCGCTCTCCCCCGGCTGGAGGAGCGCTGCAGGGAGGGCGGCATGCCCGTGGCCCCGCTCCCCCGGCCGGGCACAGGCGGGAAAGAGCGCCGCCCCCCTGCGGCTTGCCACCCCATGCACGCGCTTGCTGCGCTGGTGCCTGGAGCCGCCCCTGCAAGGAAGCTCCAGCTTGAACATCTTTGAAGCTTTTCTGCACGTATAAGATAATTAGGCTGATTTCTCACTTCTTGTCTAATGCTCTCCAGACCAACTGGGCCTGGAAGCAACTCAAGTCTCATGTTATTCAGCAACAATTCCACAAGCCAGTAAAGGAGGGACACTGACAAAACTGGAAAGGTTCTCTATACTATCTCATCCTCTTTGGTAAGTAGGATGGCAACTCTGAAACAAGATCTTGGTTGTCATCATCCTCATCTGGACAAGAAAAGTAGAAGCAATTAGATCCTCCATCGGGATTCCAAAGAACCAGAGAAAAAATTAAATAGTAGGGGAAAAAAGCACCAATAGTATCACTCACTTCAGGCCACACAAACAACCCAAGTAATACAATATTATGCAATTTGTTGACTGCCATGAGCTATGCATATCTGAGCTGAAATTTTGAAAAATTAATTCTTGTCTAAATAAAGCTAATGGGCTGGCAGAATGGCGCAATAGATTCAAAATATCTAATGACATGGAAAGCAGCTTAATCACAACATTACTTTGGGTTGTAGTTTGTGCATTTTGTCATCTACGGAACAAATCAGCACAATGGTTTATTTTATTTAGAACTAAACACAGCACTTTTCATCTTTAAACTGTTTTGCAAAATAACTTTTTATTCCATTTAAATGTCTGATCCATTTTTATTTACAAAATCCTTTGCAACAATCAGTCCTTGTCAAGCTTAACTGGTCTGAGCCTTCCAAGTTTTTTTTGTTTTGTTTTGTTTTTAATGAAGCTGCTGTGGTCAACAACAAACAAAACTCCACCCTGATGTGAAACTATTTGCTTAAACAATAGGAAATATGAGCTTACTTGGTCATTTAGGCCATGTCTGCATTACCACTTGTGTCGGCAAAACTTATGTCGCTCAGGGGTGTGAAAAAACACCCTCTGAGCGACATAAGTTTTGCCAGCATAAGTAATGAAGTGCACAGCGCTATGTCTGTGGGAGAGCTTCTCCCGCCAACATAGCTATCACCGCTCATTGAGGGTGGTTTAATTATGTCGACGGGAGAACTCTCTCCCATCGGCATAGAGCAGCTACATGAGAGATCTCATAGCGGTGCAGCTGCTTCGGTACAGCTATGCCACTTTATGATCTCTGGTGTAGACACAGTCTATTGACTTCAGTGGGGCTCCAAGTGAGGGTAGCTCTGCCCATTCAGGGCAGTTTGCAGGACTGGAGCCTAAGATTCCAACTCTAGTTTTTCAATTAGTTATGGATTTAACACACAAGGGAGGCATGAAGATCTTGAAGTTAAGGTTCTGCACGGGGACTCAAGAGATCTGGTTCAATTCCTTCTTAAATATCATCCACCTCCAGGACAGAAATGTCACAAAAATTTAAGAAAGAAGCAGTTAAAAATTTTGAACAAAACCCAAAGTTGTTTAAAAAAATAAAAAAGTGAAAAGGAGCAAAAAATCAGTTGGATCATGCTTCATAGTTCCTTCTTAGTAGGTATACATTTAAAACAGAGTAATATAAACACGAATCTGCAGCTTTCACGCTACTATGCTGTGAAGCCTCCAGAATGCAATTATTTTTCTTCAAATGACATTATGTCCCATTTATAAGTTGTGTTTAGATACAGATGATCTCTTCCACTATAGAACCAGTGTGTGGGTTTATTCTTAGAGCTCACATCGGAACTCTGTCTCGATAACTGCAAGATTGGACCTTTCATTGCACAACAGACTGTCCTTTTGAATTGCAATGTTAACTCCATGGTATCAATAGTCTCAACTTTTCTGTACACCAGACAGCCTGAAATAGGACAAACCCCTCTGTAATTGTGAAAAGTACACTCGCAGTAGGGACATAGTACTTTTTTATCAATCTTTCCGGTATACAGAAGAGTCCACGCATCAGTGATACAATGGTGTTAACATCACTTCTAGACTAATATTCTATTCAGAAGAGGACTGAACATTACTTTCAGAGTGTCAAAGCAGAACAGGACTGCTACATGCTGCGTTAAAAATGGAGGCCTGAATGTGCAATGTTTTACTTGTTTTGTATACTTATGACAATGTTTACAGTAAAAGGTAAAGATGAAAATCTTTTCCATGCTAACTTAATTTGTAAAGTGACCTACGTTACCTTGAATTAAGGTATTGTTTATTGTTGTTAGGAGACCAAGAGGCTGTGGTCAAAGATATAAATGCTTTAGCACACGCATCTTTCAGTAAAGCTTGGAGTGGTCAAATACATGCTGGTTTAACTGCTTCTCACTCTCATGTGTATGGTGTATTTCACAGATGGATTGTGCAATCATATTAGGGGATACATTTAAAAGAAAATTGCCTTAACATACCCATCATACAGTTTCCATCCCTCAGCTCACATAAGTACTATATGTAATGAAGAGAATGTTTCCTGGCTAAACATACAGAATGCCAAACATAAGATTGCATAAGAAACTTAACTCTGTCCTTGCACATAAGCATTATGACATGATCTTTAACAACAGGCTGACATATTATTTCTGAAATCATAAAATCATACTTTTTATCTCATCTTAGTTATGCATGTGTAACATTTTAAATATGTTTTCCATTCATTTATACTTACCCTAATTTCAAGCCATAATGATCCCATATCTTTATTGTTAGATTTTTTTAAATGACAAGCACATTCACTCTGAGAGATGTATTTGAATAAATCTGTAGTTATCCATGTACTACACATTTGCTTTTCAAAAAGCACACAAACTTTCTTAGGTGCCATTCATGAACTGAGGCCACTACATGTGGGCTTTATCCAAAGCCCATTGAAGGAGACCTGTGTGGAAGATGGAATACCATTTTGCAAAGGATTGTGAGATTTCGATATTTGTCATTGTTCCAGGTAGGAGTGAAAGCTGCACATTTCAAAATTCTCTCCCAAGACTAGTCTGAAAAATAAAATTTTTGTTTGATTTCACCTATTTTAAAAGAATCATATAATATACTTTAACAAAATTTTTGAAAATCTAAACAAAAAGTCATTTAAAAATGAGAAACTGAAACATTTAGTTCTGACAATGTTTACCTTTTTTCCCATTTTTTCATATCTAAAATGTCTCAAATCAAAATGATTTTGTGAAGATTTCAACATTTCTAAAACTGTATTTTCAGACAGAAAGTGGTTCTGTCAAAGTTTTTCCAACAGATCTACACTGAAGACAATGAAAATGCTCTCATTTACTGCAATGGACTTTGGATCAGTACCTATGTAACTGACAGACTTCAACTATGCTGTGCCATTTCTACCCTAAGGACAGAAAGCCTCCTGGACCTCCTGTGTATGCCAATGCTGCAGCCCTGCTGCTACCGTTATTGGTGGGTTGCTGTTTACAACAACTCCTGCTTCAGAGGAGTAGCGATGGAACAGTCCAGCACTCTCCTGAGTGCATGGACTACAATTCTGCCCCGCTCTTCAGCTGCTATACAAGGGATAGAGAATTAAAAGCTCCTTATGCCACATGCCTTCACTGTACATATAGGCCAATGGTGGGCAACCTGTGGTCCGCAGTCCACACATGGCCCATTAGGGTAATCTGAGTGCAGGCCGCGAGACAGATTGTTTACATTTGCACAACCACCCACAGCTCCCCGTGGCTGCGGTTTGCCATTCCTGGCCAATGGGAGCTGTGGGAAGCAGCGGCCAGCACATCCCTGCGGCCCGCGTTGCTTCCTGCAGCTCCCATTGGCCAGGAACAGCAAACCGCGGCCACTGTGGGCTGTGGGCGGCCATGCAAATGTAAACAAACTATCTTGCAGCCTGCCACCGGATTACCCTGACGGGCTGTGTGCGGCCTGCAGGCCGCAGGTTGCCCGCCACTCTTGTAGAAAAATGTGTAATTACATCACTTAATAGTCTCTGATAATGTAACTGAACCTACATTGAAATGTATATGCCCAAGTGTGCAGAATTTGGAAGGGAACTTCATTCAACTTTGAAGGTTAATCACATAAACCTAACATTCTCTAACTACAATTTTTAGGATGGATTTTATGTAAAGGAAAAGTTGGAAGAAAAAAGCTTAAAAGTAGTTTCATTTCTTAGTACTCTGATACAATGATGTCCAGCAAAAGATTGGCCAGGGGATGTAAATGCTACAATGTGGTTATATTTCGATAGACACCCTAAGAATACCATGTCTCTAGTCCATAAAAATCCATAAGAAGTAACCCCTGTGTTATACATGTTAAAAGGTCTGCAGAAAACACCTTATAGACTAACAGATGTATTGGAGCATAAGCTTTTGTGGGTGAATACCCACCCACGAAAGCTTATGCTCCAATACATCTGTTAGTCTATAAGGTGCCACAGGACTCTTTGTCACTTCTACAGATCCAGACTAACACGGCTACCCGTGTGATGCAGAAAACAGTTATTCCATGAAACCTATAGGTAGGAAACATGTCATGCAGTTTAATATTATAGTGTTTTAAACTCCATAAGTAAATGTTGCCCATGGATAGTGATTCTTTCCTCCAAGACACTATCTCTTTTCTCCACTGCACAGTCCTCCTGCTTCATGATTTCCCTGGGGGAAAAATCAAAATGTGTAGGCATTGCTAGTAATATGGATAATATTCTGTTAAAACTACGTACAAGAACAAAGCCAATAGAACTGGTAAAAAGTTGGATTTTTTTGTTTTGCAAGATATATCTAAAATTCTTTTTTCTCCTTATTGGAATGATTCGCCTCCCCCCCCCCCCCCCCCCCCCGAATTACACATGAAACATCCTTGTGTTATCCTGGAATTATTTTTCTAGGATGTTGAAAACACCTTCTACTCTAGTTCTTATCTCCTTTTCTTGTGGAAAATGTCAGAGTGTCAAACTGTTTCATTCCAACACAAACAAGAGACAATTTCAACAATAAAAAAAAGAGAAGAATTTTCCATCAGTAGTAATTAGCAGCTGCCCTTAATCATTTTAAACAAAAATAAAATAAAATAAAATAGAATATTTTGACTATTATAGTACTACTGTCATATGATGTGACACATCATTATGCATGTCAACATGACATATTATACACATCTAGCGACATGTAATGAAATACTGTAAAATAAATAATATAAAAATGAAAAAATGAAAAATTTCATTATGAAATTAAAGTTGCAAAATTTTTGAAAACAATGTTTTCTAAAACAATTGTTTTAATTTCTAAAAAAAGCATTCGCAGGAAGCGTTAGCAAAATCAGTACAATTTTGTGGCAAAATTCAGTTTTGGCTAAACAACTTTTTACAATGGAAAACTTTCAACAAAAGGTTTCCAGGTAACTGTAATAGCCAGCTACCTCTAATGGTGCCTCATTTAACTGGACTATTTAAATAACTCTCTTCTATTTTTCCCCTCTTCTGAACACATCAAATCACTGTATGGCTGAATTGTTCTTCTTGTAATTTGACATTTTTCTAGATGTGAACTGCTTTTGATCAAATATTTCATGTTAGATAAGAATGAGTTACACTGGGATTTACCGTTTTTTCCACCTGGTCCACATCTTTATTTTGCCACCTCCTGTTTCACTGTTTATTTGGATATATTTCCTGGATCTTTACACTGTGACTGTCACAATATAACAGGTCAAGCACAAAACTGCCTCAGAGCCAGCTGTTCTCCTTCAAGACAGATAAAGCAGAGGCAGGCAAGCAAGTATTGGAATTTAATAGAATTACAGCTCAAGTGATGTCCTGGATTTTAGTCTCTACTGCATCATGTCTTATGGTTCATCCTTGTTACAGCCGGTTCCATTAAATTAAATTACCCTGATATTGACTATTAGTTACAAGGCTTTGAGAAAATGAACTCAGTGCTCTACAGCATTAAGCCCTGGAACAAACATTACCTTCCAGTGGTCTTGATGTCTCTCTTCAATCAGGTCCTATGTGCTTCTCTTCTGAATCAATACATGGTTATTACCATGACTTGTCCTTTCCATTTACTTCATAGTATTACTTACTAAGAGTACATCTAGCACATTATAAGCATGGTGGTAGCTATTCATGTCCAGTATACCATGTTTGTCAATGGTGTAGAGCAATTAGTGTAATGGCAGCAATGTGTCAGCATAGTGGTATGCTGCACCATCAAACTAAAATAATATCCTGCTCCTCAAAGTTGAATTGCTGAGGTTTATATTGTTAGAGTAGCAGAAGGAACTCAGGGCTTCTAATTCCCTTTGTTGTGTCTTGCAGAGTGAAGCAAAACCACAGAGAACGATAGTGAGGTTACTCAGCAGAGGAAAAGCTGTTATGTGGGATGCTATTCCCTTTCAAATGCAGTTATCTTTTACCTCTCCACACAACAGTTGTCTGACAGAGGGGCCAAAAAAGTGGAAGAGTTTGGATCACTAGGCAGTGGCTGGGGAGGAGACACACTAAAAAAACACTCTGGCATGCTCCAGAGCTGCTGAACACAAAAACAAAAAACAAACAAACAAACAAACAAAAACCACGCAGAAAATTAATGCTGTTTTAAAACAGCGTTACCCTCCATTTCATTCCCTATAATTCCCTCACTCAAAGGGATCACAAAGCACGGTTGGGACCTGGTAGTCAAAGGTAGCATGGTTAGTGGCTCAACTTTGCTGCTAGAGATAATGAGGAAAGGAAGGATTGGAAATTAGCCAAAGAGAGAGGTCTTCCTTACAGCTAGGAGATACAAAACTGGGGTTCTATATATTTTGTTCCATATGTAAGGTGGGAGACTAGAATCCCAGCCTGTTCTGATCACTGAACTATAGAACAATTTACCAACTCCCTGTCAGTATCATGAATTTGGTTTTTGGGTCAGTTTGTTCCTTACCACATGTTTTTGTGCAGAAAAGGAATATATCAGCCATAGCAAATAGCAAAACCCATACTTTCATATTAATAAATGCAAAATACTGCATATTGGTATACATAATCCTAACTATACATCAAAATGACGGGATCTAAATTAGGTGTTATCATTCAAGAAAGATCTTTGAGTCATTGTGCATAGTTCTCTGAAAACATCTGTTCCATGTACAGCAGCAGTCAAAAAAGCTAAAAGAATGTTAGGAACCATTAGGAAAAGGCTAGCTAATGCAACAGAAAATATTATAATGTAACTATATAAACCCATGGTACACCCACAGCTTGAGTACTGTGTGCAATTCTGGTTTCCCCATCTCAGAAAAGATATATTGGAATTGGAAAAGATACAGAAAAGGGCAACAAAATGATTAAGAGTATAGAACAACTTCTGCATGAGGAGAGATTAATAAGACTGAAACAGTAAAACGACTAGGACTGTTCAGCTTGGAAAAGAGATGACCGAGGTGGGCATGACAAAGGTCTATAAAATCATCCTTTAAAAAGTGGAAGTTAAATTCTAGTGAGGAAAATAGAAAGGAACATAAACTGGCAAATGAAGTGCAAATATATAATTAGGAAGGCCAAAAAAGAATGTGAAGAACAGCTAGCCAAAGACTCAAAAAGTAATAGCAAACATTTTTTTACGTACATCAGAAGCAGGAAGCCTGCTAAACAACCAGTGGGGCCACTGGATGATTGAGATGCTAAAGGATCACTCAAGGACGATAAGGCAATTGTGGAGACACTAAATGAATTCTTTACATCGGTCTTCATGGCTGAGGATGTGAGGGAGATTCCCAAACCTGAGCTATTCTTTTTAGGTGACAAATCTTAGGAACTGTTCCAGATTGAAGTGTCATTAGATGAGGTTTTGGAACAAATTGATAAATTAAACAGTAATAAGTCACCAGGACCAGATGGTATTCACCCGAGAGTTCTGAAGGAACTCAAATGTGAAATTGCAGAACTACTAACTGTAGTCTGTAACCTATCATTTAAATCAGCTTCTGTACCAAATGACTGGAGGATAGCTGATGTGACACCAATCTTAAAAAGGACTCCAGAGGTGACACGGCAATTACAGCCCTGTAAGCCTGACTTCAGTACTGGGAAAACTGGTTGAAACTATAGTAAAGAACAAAATTGTCAGACATATAGATGAACATAATTTGTTGGGGAAGAGTCAACATGGTTTTTGTAAAGGGAAATCATGCCTCACGAATCTACTGGAATTCTTTGAGGGGGTCAACAAGCATGTGGACAAGGGGGATCCAGTGGATATACTGCACTTAGATTTTCAGAAAGCCTTTTACAAGGTCCCTCACCAAAAGCTCTTTAGCAAGGTAAGCTGTCACGGGATAAAAGGGAAGGTCCTCTTATGAACTGGTAACTGGTTGGTTTCAGAATAAAGAGAGGTAAATAATGATGTCCCCCAGGAGTCTGTGCTGGGCCCAGTACTAGTCAACATATTCATAAACAATCTGGAAAAAGGGGTAAACAGTGAGGTGGCAAAATTTGCAGATGATACAAAACTAGTCAAGATAGTTAAGTCCCAGGCAGACTGGGAAGAACTACAAAAGGATCTCTCAAAACTGGGTGACTGGGCAACAAAATGGCAGATGAAACTGAATGCTGATAAATGCAAAGTAATGCACATTGGAAAACATAATCCCAACTATACATATAAAATGATGGGGTGTAAATTGGCTGTTAGCACTCAAGAAAAAGATCTTGGAGTCATTATGGATAGTTCTTTGAAAACATGCACTCAATGTGCAGCGGCAGTCAGAAAAGCAAACAGAATGATGGGAATCATTAACAATGGGAGAGCTAATAAAACAGAAAATATCATATTGCCTCTATGTACATCCATGGTACGCCCACATCTTGAATACTGTGTGCAGATGTGGTTGCCACATTTCCAAAAAGATATATTGGAATCGGAAAAGATTCAGAAAAGGGCAACAAAAATGATTAGGGGTATGGAACGCCTTCGATATGAGGAGATATTAATAAGACTTGGACTTTTTAGCTTGGAAAAGAGACGACTAAGGGGGGATATGATAGAGTCTATAAAATCATGACTGGTGTGGAGAAAGTAAATAAGGAAGTGTTATTTATTCCTTTTCAAACATAAGAACTAGGGGTCCCCCAATGAAATTTATAGGCAGCAGGTTTAAAACAAACAAAAGGAAGTATTTTTTCACACAACGCACAGTCAACCTGTGGAACTCTTTGCCAGAGGATGTTGTGAAGGCCAAGACTCTAACAGGGTTAAAAAAAGAACTAGATAAGTTTATGGAGGATAGGTCCATCAATGGCTATTAGCCAGGATGGACAGGATGGTGTCCCTAGCCTCTGTTTGCCCTCTGTGGCACCTGACATTGACCACTGTCGGAAGACAGGATACTGGGCTAGATGGATGTTTAGTCTGCCCCAGTATGGCAGTTCTTATGTTCTTGTTCATGAATAGGATGGAGAAAGCGAATAAGGATGTATTATTTACCGCTTACATAGTGCACAAACCAGGGATCACCCAATGCAATTACTAGGCATTAGGTTTAAAACAAACATAAGGAAGTATTTCTTCATACAATGACAGTCATCCTGTGGATTGTCAGGAAATGTTGTGAAGACCAAAACTATAACAGGGTTAAAAAAAGAACTAGATCAGTTCATGGATGATAGGTCCATCAATGGTTATCAGCCAAGGTGGTCAAGGGATGCAACCTCATGCTCTGAATGTCCCTAAAGCTCTGACTGCTAGAAGTGGACAATGAGGGATGGATCTTCACTCCCTCTGAAGCATCTGGCACCAGCCACTGTTGGAAGACAGGATACTGGGCTAGATGGACCACTGATTGACCCTGTATGGCCTTTCTTATGTTCTTATTTATTTAAATAGGTATGAAATATATAAGACAACTTAAAATAAGCAAAATCGATCATATATAGAGTCTTCAAGGCACCAGTTGATCAGTACGTCTTTTTCCATTTCTTTTCCTTGATATACATGTCTATAATTTTCTTACCTTTCCCATCAATTTGCCGTATTTTCTTAGCCGATATACATTTAACAGGCAACATATTTTTCTAGTAGGTTACACACACATCTGTTTTAGTTGTGAATTTGCCTGGAGATCTCCCTCAGCAAATCAGCAGACATTGTGAATCTTTAAAGCATTCACCAGTTGATTATTTCCCACAGTTACTGATAAATTAGATGCAGGGTTTCCTATTTATCAAACTTGTACATGTATGGCATAAGGAAACAAAATTTCTATTGGTGGTCTTGTTTCCAGCATTTATTGATCTAGATTTTATTCAGATTCTCTCCTAAAAACTGCACATGATCTGAGCAGGCCATTAGTGAGTTTCTGAACAAAGTGTCATACTCTCTTTTCAACCAATACAAGGGTGGCAGGGATAAGTTTTGTTCACTATATCCTTAGCAGACAATAACATTCCTATAGCAAACTATCTGAAGTATTAAGAATTCAGGAGAATATGTTTTTAAGGGCAAGATCCCCTACTGGTATAAATCGCCATAGCTCCATTGAAGACAATGAAATCCCCAAGAGTGTTAACACTATTTGCTGTCATCACAACACTGAATAATAAATGCATTTTTAAAAAATCTCAAACATTAAATAGCATCTTAACATGAGTAATATGCCCTGTAATTTCTGCTACTAACATTGACCTTTATCCTTATTATTTTCTTCTATATTTACTAATAGATCTTTGTGCACACTGCACAAATACTCTGTGTGCTTATTATGTCGGTAACATTTTCCCCTTAGAAAACTGTTCTTGACTCATTGATTTTTTGGTGTTTCATTTTGATTGCTGACTAATTCACTTATTTTACAGCTTTTTGCACTATCCATTTTTTGTTTTGTTTTGCCTTTTCTCTATTATAAATTTAATCAGTCTCAGTGATTTGGCTTTTTCCATTAAAACATAGTTAGAGTTTAGATGTATAGCAATTTAACTCCAGCATATATTTTCCATTAGGTATTGAGTATCATCATTTTAAAACCACAAAAATCATTTTTCACTTTTTCCTTTGAGCTAGAAAAAAATTGATACAAAGTTTGAAGGAATGAAAGTTTAGGGAATAAAATATCTCTACATGGCAGAACTTACACCTTCTTTACCACATCCCCCAGACCTATCCAGCAGAATTACATTAGTGATCTGCTCTTTCTTCATGTGGGAGAACCTGAATTTAGTTCTCTTCTCATTATGTAACCAAACTCCCTGTAGTCATGTATTCCACTTTAAAAGTTCATAAATCGTAGGTTTTAAGTCTCTGTGCTTTGTAAATAGAACCAAGTGAATAACTCAAAATTCAAATGCTCACCAAAACATTAATCTACTTAATATACATTCACCCTTTTGTGCTTGCATTACATAAATATTTTAGTGAAAGTGTGTTCTGGCAGGAATGTTTCCAGGAACAACAAATTTTAAGCACATATTAGAGAATATGTACTGAAAGCAAATGGTGAACTCAAGCATTTGCACTGGTAACCTGGTTCTAATAGCTCTACATTATCCAGGGAGCAGAAGCAATGCCACATACTTCTACCAAGCTAAACTACATACTGAATATTTGCAAACTGCTCACAAACACTTAGGAGATTAATAATTGTTTGTGAAGTTATCTGGCAAAAGGTTTTGAACGATTAATATATTTCAGCAAATCAGAAGCAGCTCAGACAATTCACCAAGAGAAAATGAGGCTTAATTCATCAAATATATTATTCTCTATAAATTATTCACTTAGCATTCTTTGAAAATACTACCTACCACTTCTTCGTTTTCTTGTTCTAAAATATCCTGTTCTTTATTTTTAGCAACAGGCCTACTTCAAACTGCTTGAAAATTTGTGACTCTTTCCAAGTATTTGCGATGTCAGTGAAAACTTGCTTCAGAATTTGGAACCCACTTGATAGATACGCTGTAAAAGCAGACAGAGTGGGAAAACCAAATTTAAAATCAGTCCGAATGGCCTCTTGAAATTCCTAAAATTCCAAAGTATGAAATTCAGACCCGTTCTGTATTTCATAATTTGGAACCTGGTAGCCTTCTGCAAGGGACATGTGGAGTGGGGGGCAGAGGACCACACACAGAGTGGACTAGATCTCTGAAGTTTCCCTCAGAGAGTTTACTACATAATAACCCCAGAAGAAACAGGTGCTTTAACTACACATCTGCACATTTCAGTGTTTTGACCACAGGGACATAGACCCTGAGAAATTTATGACTCAATGTGAGCTTTAGAAACCTGTCTTTCTAGCAGTGATGCTCCACTGGACTCTCTCAAATTCTCCCACTTACATTTTTCCCGGGATCCCCTTAGATTTGGATGGGAGGATGTCTCCACAAAAGTTAATATTATTCACTTAGCTGTAAATGTCCTGTGGTGGTGGATCAGCTTTTCCTGATAAACATTGTTTTATGGTCCTCCTGCTTCTCCTAATCCACTGCCTTCCTGGTGTGCTTTGCCCGCTTGTTGTCTCCTGTCTGTCACATAGATTGTGAGCTCTCTAGTGCAAGGAGTGTCTTTTTTGTTACATAGAATCATAGAATCATAGAATCTCAGGGTTGGAAGGGACCTCAGGAGGTCATCTAGTCCAACCCCCTGCTCAAAGCAGGACCAAACCCAATTAGATCATCCCAGCCAGGGCTTTGTCAAGCCTGACCTTAAAAACCTCTAAGGAAGGAGATTCCACCACCTCCCTAGGTAACCCATTCCAGTGCTTCACCACCCTACTAGTGAAAAAGTTTTTCCTAATGTCCAACCTAAACCTCCCCCTCTGCAACTTGAGACCATTACTCCTTGTTCTGTCATCTTCTACCACTGAGAACAGTCTAGATCCATCCTCTTTGGAACCCCCTTTCAGGTAGTTGAAAGCAGCTATCAAATCCCCCCTCATTCTTCTCTTCTGCAGGCTAAACAATCCCAGTTCCCTCAGCCTCTCCTCATAAGTCATGTGCTCGAGCCCCCTAATCATTTTTGTTGCCCTCCGTTGGACTCTTTCCAATTTATCCACATCCTTCTTGTAGCGTGGGGCCCAAAACTGGACACAGTACTCCAAATGAGGCCTCACCAGTGCCGAATAGAGGGGAATAATCACGTCCCTCGATCTGCTGGAAATGCCCCTACTTATACAGCCCAAAATGCCGTTAGCCTTCTTGGCAACAAGGGCACACTGTTGACTCCTATTCAGCTTTTCGTCCACCGTAACCCCTAGGTCCTTTTCTGCAGAACTGCTGCCCAGCCATTCGGTCCCTAGTCTGTAGCAGTGCATGGGATTCTTCCGTCCTAAGTGCAGGACTCTGCACTTGTCCTTGTTGAACCTCATCAGATTTCTTTTGGCCCAATCCTCTAATTTGTCTAGGTCCCTCTGTATCCTGTCCCTACCCTCCAGCGTATCAACCACTCCTCCCAGTTTAGTGTCATCTGCAAACTTGCTAAGGGTGCAGTCCACACCATCCTCCAGATCGTTGATGAAGATATTGAACAAAACCGGCCCCAGCACCGACCCTTGGGGCACTCCACTTGATACCGGCTGCCAACTAGACATGGAGCCATTGATCACTACCCGTTGAGCACGACCATCCAGCCAGTTTTCTATCCACCTTACCGTCCATTCATCCAGCCCATACTTCCTTAACTTGCTGGCAAGAACACTGTGGGAGACTGTATCAAAAGCTTTGCTAAAGTCAAGAAATAGCACATCCACTGCTTTCCCCTCATCCACAGAGCCAGTTATCTCATCATAGAAGGCAATTAGGTTAGTCAGGCATGACTTGCCCTTGGTGAATCCATGCTGACTGTTCCTGATCACTTTCCCCTCCTTTAAGTGGTTCAGAATTGATTCCTTGAGGACCTGTTCCATGATTTTTCCAGGGACTGAGGTGAGACTGACTGGCCTGTAGTTCCCCGGATCTTCCTTCTTCCCTTTTTTAAAGATGGGCACTACATTAGCTTTTTTCCAGTCATCCGGGACCTCCCCCGATTGCCATGATTTGTCAAAGATAATGGCCAATGGCTCTGCAATCACATCGGCCAACTCCTTTAGCACCCTCGGATGCAGTGCATCCGGCCCCTGTACATGTCCATACAGTGTACATGTCCATACAGTGCCTAGCACAATAGGGCCCTGATCCTTTAGAGTTCTTTGTCATTATTGCAATAAAAATACTACTAATGATGAGCCCCTGCCCTCACACCAATCTGGATTCCAAGCCTTCAGGCTGGAGCTTCATAGGATTTGCACTCACTCTGGCTTGTGGGGCAGAGGGGATGACTTGTCCCTGGAATTCTTAAAGCTCAATTCTGCCATTAGATGAACACACGGCTCAGCCTTACATGCATCTGAGGGTAGAATGTGTCCCTAAAGACTTTACATTCCTGGGAAAAATGAGATCAGAAATGGTATCACAAACCCTAAACAAACCAGAAAAATACGACTCAGCTTAGTATCAGAGGGGTAGCCGTGTTAGTCTGAATCTGTAAAAGCGACAGAGTCCTGTGGCACCTTATAGACTAACAGACGTGTTGGAGCATAAGCTTTTGTGGGTGAATACCCACAGCTTAGTGCAACAGCTCTAAAACAGCACAATGGTTAAAAGCACAGGACTACAATATTCAGGTCCCTGTGGGTAACTACTGTAATTTTGGGGTATATTGTTAATGAATTCAGTCTTGTATTTTTCAGTAGCTGACAGTTTGGTTTGAGGTTTAATTCAACCTTTTTGTAACTTTTCCTCTGAGAATGTTTTCTGTTCTTACCAAACAATTTCCTCTCCATTTAGCAAGCATTATAAGAATGTTTCACTCTACAGTTTATTGCGGGGGCGGATGTAATCGCAAGAGCATTGCCAGCTGAACATCTTCCCTGCCTTGGCATCTAAATTAATGAAGCAGAAGAAAATCTAGAGTCACATGTGTGGTGGCTAGAGGGTTAAGGTGAAAGTCATTTGTATGCAGCTTACTTATCTTCAATGGATTAGGAGCCCCTTCTCCTGAGATGCCACCTTTCACTCTTCCTTAACTAGTAGGAAGGTGTTTTGACAGCTGAATCCAGAAACTTTTCATGTAATGTAATCTCCAAAATTCATTATATGCAATCCCATCCTAAGGTCCTGTGTTCTCCCATGAACTCTTAGCAGCTGTGGTTGAATTACAGTTAATCAAAAACTGACAGACACAATGGAGTTATTCCATGATATTTGCTTCTCTGATTGCTATGTTTTTTCTTACACACACACACAATATTCTTTTGCTAGTTCTTTGTGCCCCCTCCTTCCCCTCTTCCGAGCTCCTTCTTAGTTTTGTTTAGTTTGGCATGTACAATATTTTGGTCCTGTATATAATGAGTATGTTCATGTAAACCGTCAACAAATCTTGATCTTATACGTCAAAGAAAAAAAAACAAGGGAATTCTGGGTTATAGTTGCTCAATCATTATTTAGTTGGATTATATCTGAACATTTAAAAACATACAGTAAATGTAATGGCCAGTATTCTAAGGCATCCTGGTAATGTACCACACACTATTGCTATAGGGCTTAGACACAACAGGACTAAATTATTAAGGATTCCAGGGATTGCCCTGTGTCTAGATATACCTGTGACGTTACACTCCACATTCTTCACAGAAATATTATGATATGAATATGGCATAACTAAGATAGGCTTTATGGGTCATGTGAGATATCTTCAGAAAGGTTATGATTTGCTGAATGTGTTTGTCAATTTGTATGCATGTGTACATTCTGTAGCTGGAGTTAGGAATATTAAATACTCTAATAATTGCAACTGTGTTTTCACCTGGGAAACGCCCACCAGACAGTAGGCAAAGAGCCTGGATGAACCATTAAAGAGAACAATAGAACTTTGAAAATTGCTAATGTCACTCCTTCCTGAGAAGTTTACGGGGATGCTGCATTGACACAGCAGGGTCAGGTGACCATGTCACCGGGTACTGGATAATGTCTTAATTTGCTGGTACTTTTCCACTGTAGGGAGATAGGGCTCAAGCAAAGGATTCCCACCTTAGGTAAATCCTTTTTAAGGCTGGGGAGAGAGTTAATCTTGGCTCTCCTCCATTGCCTGCCCAGGAAGGAAGACTGATAAAAACACCTGGAGGGAAAGGCAGGGTTGAGTCCAGGCTGAGACAGGGGTCCAGTCTGTAAAGAGAACTAACTGGAACTCTAAGCTACAGAAACTCTGCAACTTGCCTACAACAACATTGAGGGTGAGAAATTACATTTTGTAACCTGTTTCGTGAGTGTATTAAGCCTAGTTTACGTGTTTTGTTTTATTTGCTCAGTAATTTGCTTTGTTGTGTTTGCTATCCCATATAAATACTTAAAATTTACCTTTTGTAGTTAATAAACTTATTTCTTGCTTATAACATGACACAGTTTGTGCAATTCATATCTGGGGGGGAGGGCAAGAAGCTCTGCACATCTCTCTCCACATTGAGGGAGAAAGAGATTTTTATGAGCTTGTGCTGTGCAGATTTTTCTATATAGTACAAGACAATATTATTTTGGGTTTACTCCCAAAAGGGGGTGTGCATGTGAGTGCTGAGTAAATCCCTGAGCTGATTCTTCCCACACTGAGCTGATTTCAGTCTGTGTGTGCGCGCGTGTGTGTGTGTGTGTGTGCGCGCTATAGAAGGCTTGAGGGCCTGGCACAACAAAGACAGGGTAAGGAAGCCCAAGCTGGTGAAATGGGCAGAACCAGTGGGACCCCATCAAATCAGATGGCACCCCAGACAAGGGGGTCCAACCCGTCACAACACCAATGCATAAAAAAGTACATACTGAAATAATTATTTGCATCTATGAATTTCTTCCCCATCTGTAACATGGGAAATATTAAAGTTTTATGATAGATGATAAAGTCAGGCAGCAGAAGAGAAAAAAAATCTTGCTACATATCCCTGCCATCTCTATCTAACAAAGTACAGGCTCACTATTGGTGACTTACAGTGCACAAATTAGGTTGCTGATATGAGTTCAACCAGAACTCTTTAACTGAGTTTTAGTTTCTTTTGAACGCATAGCCATGGATCTGATAGGGCCCCTTGAGAAGGCAGCTCGGGGCCACCGACATGTGCTTGTTGTACTGGACTATGCAACCCGGTACCCGGAAGCCGTTCCCCTACGCAACACGGCTTCCAAAACCATAGCTAAAGAGTTAGTACAGATCTTTGCCCGAGTTGAGCTACCCAAGGAGATATTGACTGATCAAGGGACACCTTTTGTGTCCAAGTTGATGAAAGATCTCTGTTCATTACTCCATGTACAAGCCCTACGGACCTCTGTATACCACCCTCAAACAGATGGCCTTGTGGAAAGGTTCAATAGGACCCTCAAGGCCATGATCAGGAAAGTGGTGAGCCGGGGTGGGAAAGATTGGGATACCCTATTACCTTACCTCATGTTCGCCATCCAGGAGGTTCCGCAAGCCTCCACAGGTTTTTCTCCGTTCGAACTATTATACGGGCGCCATCCCTGGGGCATATTGGATATAGCAAGAGAAGCGTGGGACGAGGAGCCAAATCCAGGAAGGAACATAGTTCAGCATGTACTACAGATGAGGGATCGGATAGCCCGAGTTACACCTATTGTACGAGAACACTTGGAGAAAGCACAGGAGACCCAACAAACCCATTATAACCACCAAGCAAAGCTTCAACGGTTCCAACCAGGGGATCGAGTGATGGTCCTGGTGCGCACAGCAGAAAGTAAGCTGTTGGCCCAGTGGCAGGGACCCTACGAAGTGATCGAAGCCGTGGGAGAGGTGAACTATAAGGTGTGGCAGCCAGGCCGCAGGAAACCACAGCAAATCTACCACATCAATCTTCTAAAACCTTGGCACGATCGAGAGGCATGCTTAGTCACCCAGGAGACCCTTCCCCAGGAGGATAACTTACACGAGCAAGTAAGGATATCACCTGACTTGACGCCGATCCAAAAGATTGAGGCAACTGACATGATTAATCGCAACCGAGATGTGTTCTCTACAAAACCGGGGCGGATGACTGAGACCTATCACCATATCCGCATGATCCCCGGAGCCAAGGTAACATTGAGGCCCTACCGAATCCCAGCAGCCAAAAGAGAAGAAATCAAGGCTGAAGTGAAGAAAATGTTAGAATTAGGGGTGACTGAAGAATCTTACAGTCAGTGGTCCAGTCCAATCGTTCTAGTGCCTAAACCTGACGGTACCACGAGATTCTGTAATTACTTTCGCCGACTGAATGAAGTATCCCAGTTCGATGCATACCCCATACCACGCATCGACGAACTGGTGGACCGACTGGGTAGTGCTCCATTCTTGACTACACTGGATCTGACAAAAGGGTAATGGCAGATTCCCCTGACCAAAGAAGCTAAAGAAAAGACAGCGTTCTCCACTCCGGATGGGCTATTCCAGTACACCGTCCTCCCTTTTGGGCTACATGGGGCCCCGGCCTCATGGATAAGCTGCTGCGCCCCCATACTAGTTATGCAGCCGCATACCTAGATGATGTCGTCATCCATACGCCAGACTGGGGAACCCACTTGGAGAAAGTTGAGGCAGTACTGCACACCTTAAGGCGGGCTGGCCTCACTGCTAATCCCAGTAAATGTGCCATAGGGCTAGCAGAGGCTAGGTACCTGGGATATATTGTAGTAAGGGGCATAGTAAAGCCCCAAATGAATAAGCTAGAGGCGATTCAAAACTGGCCCCGGCCGACCTGAAAGAAGCAGGTCCGCGCGTTCCTAGGTGTGGTAGGCTACTACCGACGTTTTATTCCCCACTTCGCTACTAGGGCAAGTCCCCTAACGGACCGGGTGAAAGCCCGAGGTCCAGACATGGTGAAGTGGACCAACGCAGCAGAGGGGGCGTTCACAGACCTTCAGACGGCCCTTTGTAATGACCCCATACTCATAGCCCCGGACTTTAACAAGGAATTTATTTTACAAACAGACGCTTCCAAGGTGGGGTTGGGGGCGGTTCTGTCGCAAATGGTGGAAGAAGAGGAACACCCGATCCTCTACCTAAGCAGAAAGCTTCTCCCAAGAGAACAGAAATATGCAGTAGTTGAGAGAGAATGCCTTGCTGTCAAATGGGCTATGGAGACCCTACGTTATTACCTCTTGGGCCGGCGATTTACTCTTGTGATGGACCATGCACCCCTCCAGTGGATGCAGCGGAATAGGGAAAAGAATGCAAGGGTCACAAGGTGGCTCTTATCCCTCCAACCGTTCGGGTTCCGCATACGGCACAGGGCTGGATGCCACCATGGCAACGCTGATGGTCTGTCAAGAGCACACTGCCTAGCGTCCCAAGTTGCCCAACTGTATGGTGTTGAGCGGGGGGGGGGGATATGTGACGGGGCAAGGCCAGAGGGCTATAGGAAAGTGGTAAGGAACCAGTATGTTAGCCCCAGGCTAAACAAATCCCTGATACCTTATGGCAGTTGCTCCAGGTTAATCAAGACACCTGGGGCTAATTAAGAACTTTCCAGAAGGCAGGGAGGTTGATTGAGACACCTGCAGCCAATCAGGGGCTGGCTGAAACTAGTCAAAAGCCTCCCAGTGAGACAGTGAGGGGCGCATGTCAGGAGCTGTGGAAGGAGGTTGCGTGTGAGGAGCTGGGAGCAAGAGGCACTAGGAGCTGAGAGTAAGAGGGCGTACTGCTGGAAGATCCTGTGGTGAGGATAAAGAAGGTGTTGGGAGGAGTCCATGGGGAAGTAGCCCAGGGAGTTGTAGCTGTCGTGCAGTTGTTCCAGGAGGCACTCTAAACAGCTGCAATCCACAGGGCCCTGGGCTGGAACCTGGAGTAGAGGGCGGGCCCGGGTTCCCCCCAAAACTCCCAACTCCTGATCAGACACAGGAAGAGTTAACCTGGACTGTGGATTCTACTAGAGGGGAAGATCTCGGAGGCAAGCAAAATCCGCCAATAAGCGCAGGACCCACCGAGGTAGAGGAGGAACTCTGTCACAATATCTACAAGGAGAACCCTCTTTGATTTTCATGGTAAAATACTGAAGAACGCTTGGATTGCATAAGCATTATATTCACAAGGAAAAATCAAATGGTGTCATTATTAGACACTCTTCTCCAAAATACCTTTAATTACATAAATCAGAATCAACAATAAATTTGGGAGATACATTTCCAAGTCATATAGAATTGAAAGGCTTCGTTATTTCAATTATAAATATATTTATTCCAAATTAGCACAAAATAGGTTATCATCTGGCATCTATTTGCTGCATAGCTTAAACTATGCAAGAAAATCCTATCATAGGAGGAGGCTTTAATTTTAAGACAGATGTACCTAATTGCACTCATTCCTCTTCTTCTAATTTCATTAAAAATGAAAGGTGAACTAGGCTGAAGTGATATTAGGAGAACAAGATTCCAAAGCATGGTATGCTTGGCTATATACGGTATTCTACACCACACCTAAAGATACACATCACAGAATTCATTGTTTCTGCTTTCCAAGAATACATATGCTCATACCAGTCCCACTGTACGGTTCAATCATGTCCTCATCAATATTACAATCTCAGCCTGTCACTTTCCTGTTGAAAGCAATGATGATGCTATTATTCCAGAATCAGGGCTAGATTTAGGGGCAGGCAACCCAGGCGACTATCTGGGGTGCTGGGCTTGGGGGGCGCTGGGCTCAGGGTGCTGCTTTTGTTGTTAGTGACAAAAGGGAAAATGGAATGTTTGAAGTGAAATGTTTCAGGCATTCTGTATATGGATTCATTTTTCACTAACCTCCTAGAATGTTCTGGACCTTTGTAGAATTCCTGTGGAATCTTCCAGACTTTCTGAGGACTACATTTTCCTTGAATGTCCTAGAAGGTTGTCAGCCATGCCCTCGCAGGTATATAAGGGGAGAGGCGTCGCCGGTCAGTCAGTGAGATATAAGAACGAAGTGAGAACCCAGCTGCGATATTGTGAACCTTGTTTTATTGTGTAATTGTGAAAGTGTACTTGTGTTTTAAGACTTGAGGAGTGTAAGTAGAGATTAATAAAGGACATATTTTATGAGACACCAGAGATATCTATCAAACCCCTATCTACACAACAATATAAAATAAATGCAGTTACTTCTTTTGCTATGCTTAACACGTAATCTTTGATGACTTTTCAACACTGGAACATACACTTTTGCTCTCCCTAATACTGTATGTCTTCCCGCAAAAAAAGAAGCCTTGAGAAGCTCAGGATAGGAAGCAAAAAGCTCAATTGTAATCTAGTTTGTAGAAGGGGCAAATCTGATGGGAAAATATCTGAAACAGAACATAGACAGTCAGTAGTGATTGTCCCAGTGCAGAAGAAATTGAGGAGTGAAGCGTAAATGATGGAAGTTCTATTACTAAGGAATTAGCAGATTTACCTGAAGATAAGGAATGGAAATGTGAGTAAAGTGATGGAGAATCATCCAGTTTTCCTGGTGGCATAAAGGAGAGTGATGATAAAGAAGAATGTGGCTCACATGAAAGGGAGAGTAATGACAAAGAAAAATCTGGTTTACATGAAAAGGAGAGGAAACGATAAAGATGAATCAGCCTCTCATGACAGAAACAGCAGTGAGAAAAATTGCACACCACAAATCGATACATCAGATCCTGCTTTATGGCTAGCGATCCTAAACTCTGCTAATATTGATTGTACAATTTTGAATTGGCTAGACAAAATCAAGGATATGATGTTAACAGTAAATGAGCACAAGTGATACTTCTCAAAGTCACACTGTGAAAGAGAATGGTGAGAAACCGAATCGGCATTAACTAGTTTACTTTAAATCAATTGACAAAGTGTTCTGATTTTGTTGGTAAACATTTGACAAGAATGCCAAATTGTTGCTTGTGCTTTCTGGGTACAATTTCTGGCATAACTTAGTTGATGCTCTGAAGCAACATGAAAAAGTCACCAAGCAATGTTACGGCCTACTCCAAATGGATGGAGGTCGAGCCAGGCTCAAGCCGAATAAATGCATAGACCCAGAAAACCAGTGCATTATTAATGTAGAAACCCAGCATTGGAGGAACGTGCTTGAGCATCTGATCTCAATTACCCTCTTCCTTGCAAAGAATAATTTGGTTTTCCAGGGCTCGTCGCAGAGCCGTAGCTAGGAATTTCTGCGTCCGAGGCAGGGTCGCAGAAATTCCATGGGGCTTACCTGTGGGAGGTCCTCCCCTGCCTCTGAAGCCACTTCCGCTTGCCTGCAGGAGGTCCGCCAGTCTCGTTGTAGAAGGTACCCTCGGCTGAATTGCTGCCGAAGCCGCGGGACCGGCGGACCTTCCGCAGGCAAGCTGCGGCTTCGGCGGCAATTCAGCGGAGGGTATGTTCTTCAACAGGACCGGCGGACCTCCCGCAGACAAGCGGAAGCAGAGGACCTCCCGCAAGTAAGCTGGGGTGGCTTCGGCGGCATTGAACACAATGGCAATTTCCTCAGTTTGGTAGAGCTCCTTGGAAATACAATGATGTCATGTGAGTACCTACGTCAAGTAGTTCGTAAACAAGCTGTGGACCACTAATGCATCAAAACAATTCAAAATGAATTGATGGACTTTAAGGCAAGGAAGATGCTTGATAACATATTGATACAGTTTGGCAAAGCGAAGTACTACGCTGTAATAATGGAGTGCACTCCCAACATTAGTCACAGTGAAAAGTTGTCATTTAGAGTATGATTTGTTGCCGCCTAGGATGGCTGTATCCAAGTAAAGGAACACTTTATTGTTTCGAGTCTGTAGACAGTTCTACCAGAAACGGCCTAACAGAACTGTTTATGAACGTTTTGAATGAGAATAAAATAAAGCTTCAGGACTGCTGTGGCCAAGGCTATGACAATGGAGCAAGCATGAAGGGAAGACACTGTGGTGTTCAGGTCAGGATCCCTGAGCTGAATCCAAGAGCTTTTTTCATGCCTTCTGGCTTCCATTCCCTCAACCTGGTTGTGTCAGATGGTGTGTCATCATCTTTAGATTCAGTATCTTTCTTTGGAGTATTGCAAAGGATATATGTCCTTTTTCAGCATCAACTATCAGGTGGAAGATCCTCACGGACAATCTTACAAATATGACCGTGAAGCCACTAAGTGACACTCACTAGGAGAGCTGCATTGACTGTGTAGGGCCAGTGAGGTACCAAGTGACTGAGGTTTATGATGCACTAATGGAACTGGCACAGTCGAGTAAAGCCAAGGCCAGAATCCAACATGAGGCGCAGAGTCTGGCAAACCAGATCACTGACTTCAAATTTCTGGTCTCACGTGTTTGTTTGGCACAATATCCTGTTTCAAGTAAAAAAGATTGGACCTTTTCCTAACGGGTGGATAGCTTTGAGGATTCTGCTCATGCTGCCAGTCACAGTTACGAGCGCCACTTTTCAAAGCTCAGGCTCATTAAAACATATCTTTGATCGCTGATGGCTGGTGACAGACTGACACTGCTTGCTATTTTATCACTTGAAAATGCCATTGGCCAGTCTTTGGATCTCTCTCCGGTTAGTGAGGGCAAAGGCAAGAAAGCAACCTTTTGAACTAAAGGACCAAGGTTAACATTCTAATGCAGTCACCTACGGTAACACTATTTAATACTGGTCCTCCCAATGTTGGTGCACAGTTCAATTTCTCGATGTTAGTACATTTCTGTTATTCTTAAAATTAAAATGTTTCTATAAGTTCAAAGAAAACATTTTTTGTATTTGCTTATATATGGCATGAATAAATACAGATCTACAGACCCTAGCATACAAATGTATTGTCTTATATGACAGGGATAAATCATGCATGCAATTGTGCATTGAAGTCATGAAATGGGTTACAAATGCAATAAAAATAAGGTATTCAAAAGATTAACAAATTGAGGGAGGGGTGTGTGCCAAAGACATTCCTCATCTGGGGCACCATTTGGTCTACGGCCAGCTCCGTTCAGAACAACAACAGATGTTTTAGGTTTACAAAAGAAAAATACCATTAAGAGTTACCTAAAAAATAATGTGACTGAAAGCTATACTTTTAAAACCACTACTTGCAAAGATGCAAATAAAGCAATGGCCTTCCATTGAAACCACTACTTGCAAGGAGGATTAATAATGCAGTGATCTTCCATTGTAACTTTAAAATTGTACCATAAAGGTGAATTAGATGATTTTTCTGAGTTTGGTTGAAATCATTTTTGAACTTTTATCCAAGTGTTTCATTGTATTTCATTTCTGGATTAGGACCATGTTTTTGCCAATTCCTTTTTATAGAGCATCCAAGATGGCTAACAAAGGTAATAGATTTTACATAAGTCTAATACACACACACACACACACACACACAGATATACAGCTCCAAGTTATATCAATTGTAGTCTTCCATATACTGTACTTGTGGAACTTGTAAGTTAATTAGTTTTATTCTTTGTTGTTCAGAATCCTGCAGGACAGTTTATAGGCCTTCCTCTATACTTTACAATGTTCTTTTAGGAGTTAGCATATGTTTCACTAAAAATATATCTAAAAATAATTGGGAAACTCCTATTTGAACTATGAGAACCTATTGCCAGAATGATATTTTTATTTTCTCACTAATAGCCAGATTGTCTGCAAATTGTTTCAAAATGGATGCCAGGTCTTCATCACAGATTATAAAACATCATTAAAAATACTATATTTTATGTATGCAACTAACCACTCAAAAATTTCATCAATGTATACGAATAGGCAAACTGTCTGATTCCAAGATACTGAAAAAACTGGAGAAACACAGAAACTGGAAAAAAAAGTTTGCCACACATCGCAAAAATTACTTCGTATGATACTCATTCCACTGAAGAAAGAACTGAAGATTATAATGGGAATTGTCTTCCTTTTTCTTATTATCTGCTCTTGCAAGACTGATAAATGCTGTGAGCTTGTAATGCCATTTGAGTTGTACATCCTGAATATTATTAGATACAGTCCAATAGAATTTTCATCCTCTGAAATATGTTTTGTGAGTAGGGTTTTTATATTTAACTTTATGATTTACTGTATAAAGATTATTGGCTATTTTTTTTTCTTTCAGCATTGTTTTCTAAAGGTTTCATACCCATTCTTAAGACAAAAGTGCATACACAAAATTCTGACTCAAATGTCAAATTAAGAGTAATCAGGGCCAATGAGAGGGGAGAGAAGTCGGTACAAACCTGGGGCCCGATGTTTTTGTCTTTCTTGGTAGTATCATATTTAGTATCAATATTTGTCGATTGTTTTTGACATCCATTGCATATTTGGGTTTTTCTGCACATCAATACAAATCCTGTGTAAAGATTTTTAGCTAGTCCGCCCTTGCTGGCGGGGCCGAAATTTTTTTTTCAGTGGATCCCGAACCCACTATCGGCGGCCCTGAGAGTAATTATGTGATTAGAATTATATACTTTACAAGAGAACCTCTTCACATGATTCCATGCTTAATGTTAAAATTATTTTTATGTTTGTGTGTGATAACACTGTAATTTCCAAAATTCATTAAGAATAATTCTTAATAAAAGAAAATGAAATGATTTATACTCATGAAGAAAACAATTTAGGTGCATTACTTAACATCCAAAATTATTAAAAAGTGAGAAAAAAAGCTGATAAATTTATAAAATAGTAGGTGACTTGACACTAGGGAATGTAATCTAGAAATCAGGAAACTAAAGTACACTGAGTATTAACAGTAGAAATTAAGCCACTGCATAGTCATCTACATCCCTTAAGCCCCACATAAGGGGTTTGTGGGGAAAACACAAGTGGAATGGCTGCATTTGTGCTAATTCAGTGTCCTCAGCACCTACACGACATCTGCAGCTGCCCATGTTCCACTCAGATGGTCTAGATTACAGAACCCATGATCAGGATTTGAACCATGGAATAAATTACCAGAGAAGGTGATTAAGGAAAGAGTGTATCTGTCAAGGAATATAAACAACATTTAAATCTCTTCCTACTCCAGAAGAATAAAAAACATAAAATAAAAATCTAGGAATATAATGAAAAGAGAGGAAAATAAATAAATATATTACAAATAAGCACCATTGACTTCACTGGCGTCAATATTATCTAGGGTAATACAAAGAGTATTATCCCTGGGTTTTGTGGTCTGTTACCATTCAATTTTTACATTCTCAGCCATTTTGACTTTACAAATTGCACTTGTGGAGTGTAGAGCTACAGTAAGGCATGTATCTATGCCATGCCAAGAATCTTAGACCATTTTGATCTCAGAGGTAACTCAACCAATCACCACTCTAACTCTACAGTTATTTTGCATGCAAAGGCTCGTTGGTTGTATGGCCCTGACACCACACCCTTGCAATAGCACATACAATAACCCTAAACTACAGTCCCTCACAGCAGCACACAACCCTCTTTTGCCACCTGTGCAAATCCACGCAACTGTCCCAGCACAACACAACCCACAAACAAATCAATCCAACCAGCACACACAACAACTCCAAACATCACTCTGAGCCCTAGAATGCATTGAGTGATTGTGAAGAGATGGAAACTGCTACAAGCATGGTTGAGAGCTCTTTTTGTTTGGATCATCATCAGACTTAAGAATTTGTGGTCTGTTACCATCCAGTTTTTAAAGTTCGGAGCCATTTTTGGCTATTTTACACATATGGCTGTATGAATGATACACGTGTGAGACCATGGGCTTTCAGCTACTAGTATTAATGATATAATATCATTATCCCATCAACTATATCAACTTCCTGTTGATGATCAAGTGTAAATAAAAATGGATCAATTACATTTTATAATCATTCTTTTAGGTCTTTATAAAAATGTAAATAAAAAAGGACTAATTTTACATGAAAATAATATCATTATATTAACTGAAAATATCAATTTTTCATAACATTAGTAGATGGGAAAAGAAATATTTAAACTACCCAGTAGCATAAATTTTAAAGGGTTATTGAAATTACTTTTTCATTTCTTTCAGAATGGTAGCTGTGTTAGTCTGTATCAGCAAAAACAATGAGGAGTCCTTGTGACACCTTAGAGACTAACAAATTTATTTGGGCATAAGCTTTCGTGGGCTAAAACCCACTTCATCAGATACATGGAGTGGAAAATACAGAGGCAGATATAAATACAGAGCACATGAAAAGATGGGAGTTGCCTTACCAAGTGGTGGGGTCAGTGCTAAGGAGCCAATTCAATTAAGGTGGAAGTGGGCTATTCTCAAGAGTTGACAAGAAGGCGTGAATACCAAGAGAGGAAAAATCACTTTTGCAGTGCTAATGAGGCTAATGTAATCAAGGTGGCCCATTTCAAACAGTTGACAAGAAGGTGTGAGTATCAGCAGGGGGAAATTAGTTTTTGTAGTGACCATCCACTCCCAGTCTTTATTCAGGCCTAATTTGATGGTGTCCAGTTTGCAAATTAATTCCAGTTCTGCAGTTTCTTGTTGGAGTCTGTTTTTGAAGTTTTTTGGTTGAAGAATTGTCACTTTTAAGTCTGTTATTGAGTGTCCAGGGAAATTGAAGTGTTCTCCTACTGTTTTTGAAAGTTATAATTCTTGATGTCTGATTTGTGTCCTTTTTATTCTTTTGCGTAGAGACTGTCCGGTTTGGCCAGTGTACATAGCAGAGAGGCATTGGTGGCACATGATGGCATACATCACATTGGTAGATGTGCAGGTGAACGAGTCCCTGATGGTGTGGCTGATGTGGTTACGTCCTATGATGGTGTCCCTTGAATAGATATGTGGACAGAGTTGGCAACGGGGTCTGTTGCAGGGATTGGTTCCTGGGCTAGTGTTTTTGTTGTTTGGTGTGTAGTTGCTGGTGATTATTTGCTTCAGGTTGGGGGGTTGTCTGTAAGCAAGGACTGGCTTGTCTCCCAAGGTCTGTGAGAGTGAGGGATCGTCCTTCAGGATAGGTTGTAGATCCTTGATGATGCACTGGAGAGGTTTTAGTTTGGGGCTGTAGGCGATGGCCAGTGGCGTTCTGTTACTTTCTTTGTTGGGCTTGTCCTGTAGTAGATGACTTCTGGGTATCCTTCCGGCTCTGTCAATCTGTTTCTTCAGTTCACTAGGTGAGTACTGTAGTTTTAAGAATGCTTGATATAGATCCTGTAGGTGTTCGCCTCTGTCTGAGGGATGGGCGCAAATGTGGTTGTATCGTAGGGCTTGGCTGTAGACAATGGAGTATGTGATGTGGTGTTGGGGGATGAGAGCTGAGGAAGCTGAGGACTTAGAACAATGCTTCCTCAGCTCTCGTCCCCTAACCCCCTACTCTACTTGCACTACATTGATGACATCTTCATCATCTGGACCCATGGGAAGGAGGCCCTTGAGGAATTCCACCAGGATTTCAACAATTTCCACCCCAACATCAACCTCAGCCTGGACAAGTCCACACAAGAGATCAACTTCCTAGACACTACAGTGCAAATAACCGATGGTCACATAAACACCACCCTATACCGGAAACCTACTGACCGCTATACTTACCTACATGCCTCCAGCTTTCATCCAGACTACATCACACGATCTAGTGTCTACAGCCAAGCTCTAATTTACAACCACATTGTACATTTGAAATGGGCCACTTTGATTACATTGGCCTCATTAGCACTACAAAAGTGATTTTTCCTTCCTTGGTATTCATGCCTTCTTGTCAACTGTTGAGAATAGCCCATTTCCACCTTAATTGAACTGGCTCGTTAGCACTGACCCCCCACTTGGTAAGGCAACTCCCATCTTTTCATGTGCTTTGTATTTATGCCTGCCTCTATATTTTCCACTCCATGCATCTGATGAAGTGGGTTTTAGCCCATTAAAGCTTATGCCCAAATACATTTGTTAGTCTCTAAGGTGCCAGAAGGACTCATTTGTTTGTTTTTTCATTTCTTGAGTATTAAAGGGAGCATTTTTATTTATTATTTATAATATACACACACATCCATACCCTTTCTTTACTAGATAATTATGTGCAGTCACCTTCATTCATTTACCATATAATCTTATTGATCTTGCCTCTGTCTGTCTCCTAGCTGTCAACCCCCTCATTGCCTCATGTCGGAAATTAGTTTGTAAACTCCTCGAGGCAGCAACTATGCCTTCTAATCTACAGTGTGAGTCACATAGAGCACTTTTTAGTGCTGTAAAAAGTAATATATAATTTTTATAGAGCATAATTGTAGTAAGGTTTATAATAATAGGTTGTTCTAACTTAAGACCAGCTGGCGTGGTAGCTGGAGATTGCTGGGGTTTAGGGACACTTTGGCCTTGCCCTTTGCTTCAGAAGCAACCCCTGAACCAGGAACCTAAGGTGGAGTGTGGAGCCATATGCCAGTGTTACAAGACCTTGTTACTCCCTAAGAGAGTTCAAATAACACAGAACATCTCATCTATCAGCTTTATGGCTACTCTGCACTACTGAACCCGTGCAAAGCAGCTATAAAGGATCTGGGAATAGGGACCAGAGAGTTGTGTGGTAAAAAAAACTGAGAGCCTTGCAGTAAATTAGAATGAGTTTTTTTTTCTGATTCTCCACTATGCTACTCCACTTTTACACCGGTGTAACTCCTCTGAAATGTACTTTGCTTTTGTGCTACAGTAGAATTCTTTGTGCCCGTCTTCATGTAAAGGTGGCAATGTGGTAGTGACAGAAAACAAGATGCCGCATGATCCATTAGATCTCGTGTCCAGATACAAATGGATTGTTTCACAAGCACCTCACAATTTGATTGATTTAGAATCATAAATTCCAGTAGACACTAGTGAGATTGTTCATATAAGATCAGATGTTGTGACACGCCGAGCATCACTTGAGAGAAGCTGAGCGCCTCATCTTTCATTCAAGTCAATGAGCGTTGAGGGTTTTCAGTACCTTTTCGGAGGCACTGAGGCATAGACTGTGTAACTCTTGGTGCTTATTTACTCACAAGTTATCTCACTGAAGTCATTAGCACTTCTCATGTGAATAAGTGCCGATCAACACAAGTAAGCATTGAACAATCTAGCGCTACGTATCTTGCAGCATCAGAACCATAATTTGTGTGTCAGCCTACAGAAGGCATGATAAGGACTTCTTCTTAACATTTTTTCATCTTGTGTTTTGACATGTGACTATTTTACACTTTCACAGTGACAAGGATTCTGAGACAGAGACATTCCTTACTATTTACAATATTTTATATCATTGCATTTGTAATACTATAGCTAAAGAGCTGTCAGAGTTTGTTATAAACCCTTACTTTCAAAGAGATGGTATCTCAAAGAAAAATACTTTTCAGCTAAAATAGGACATGCAAGTTTTTCATTTTCCGAGCAATCTTTCACCTACATTTGATTTTCTTTTCATTCCACGATTTAAAAATGCATAGTATTGATTTATACCTTCCCTCAACGTCCAGGAGAGCACTGCTGACTTTTGAAATTACAAACTATGCATGAACAGTACTTGTCAAGAGGATGGCTTCACTCTGTTATTTTGAAAATAATATGACATATAAGTATTGAAAAGAGGCTACCGCAAATTTGCAATAAATATTTTTCAAAATGTTGCAGCATATCAGGAGTCAAGTTCCACTGAAATTCCTGTACATGAAAAGGATTCTTTTTATGCTATAACTTGAAAGAAACTCATAATGTCACATAATGAAGTGTCAGCAAAAAGAAAATAAGAAAGAAAGAAATACTTGTGGCACTTTAGAGACTAACACCTGCTGACACAGACTAACACGGCTACTACACTGTAACCTATCATAATGAAGTGTGTCATTCTTGAGATCACATACAATATACTCCACTGAGATTTCTCAATGAAAGAACTGTAGCGTGTCCAAAATTCTCATACAGTTACACTAAAATCTGTAACAATGTAATGGAGTGTGTCACACACTTCCATTACGCTATGGAACAGGGCTGCAGAAATAGATTGTCAAACCACGTAGTGAATATCCAAACAGCCAGGGAAACAGTGGCTTCAGATTTTCCAATCTGAATTGAAATAAAAACACAAATGCTGAGAATCCAAACTTTGACTTCAAGCTTTTGTTCAAACAAGCCAAATATGTATGGCCATCTGGATAGCATTTGTGTCTCTAGAATTATTTTATATTTGTTGTGCCATCTGTCCCCCCACTCTCCCAGCAACTAATCCCATGCCTATCTCAATACAATACTGCCCCATGGAACACAAGAGTTACGTTATATGCTCCGTGGCATTATTTTACAGATGGAACCATTCTATTGTCAATGATACACAAGGATTCACTTTTCATAATTTTTCATTATAAATCTATTTAACAAATAGACACATGCATCTGAATAGATTTGTCAATATTTATTGAACGCCATGAATAACAGTCCCACCTCATAGCACAGTGATATGTAGGGTAGCTACCATCATAATCACAAGGAATTCTTCACTCAATTCTAGTCTTCATTCAGTTCAAACTGTTATTCAAGCCAGTAAGATTTTTGTGTGAGTAAATGCAGCTTAAAGCACTGATTCAACAAAGGCATTGTTAAAAGTTAAGTACGTACTATAAGTCTGTGCAGGATTGGGCCATTAGTAAATAAGGATTTGGCCAATGTAGCCTTAGTGTCATATATGCTTCTACTTGAAGGTTAAGTCCTGACCCCAGTGAAGTTGATAGGATTTTTTGGATTTGTTACGTTCGTGGGAGTTCTGCGGGCCTACCCAGGGTGCTCTGCAAGAACGAGGCCCACACACACAGTGTGTTATTGGCTTTATTGAAGGCAAAGTGACACATCCGCAACGGGGACTCCTGGCATTGCTGTCATGGAGACGGGAAACCCAGCTCACCGAAGCCCAGCCTGGTATGGAGCCCAAAGCGGGGCCGGGCTTATGCAACTATATATAAGCATCTCATACATAAGTAAGCAGGGGCTTTTCACAGGCCGCGGCCGCCTCCTGGCTCAAGGCCATGTAAAGCAATTCTAACTAATTCATAACAAGCTGCAGCTGGCAGGCCTTGACCTGCAATAACCGGCCCGCTGAGACTATGTGAGAAAGCGAAAACACCCTTGCTATGCCGTAACACAATCTTCCGTGGTACCCTACAGCATTAATCCAGTCAACCAGGCTTTCATTCTGAGACTGTATATATTCTATTGTCATGTCAATAGGAGAGCCCTAGTACAGCAATGTTAATTCTCAATTTCAAGGGGACTTTTTTCTGTTTTTTATCTCAAGACACACACACTATATTAGATTTTTTAGTGATAAACATCAATAAACTTCGATTTCACCATATACACCCAAAGCGATAAAAAAATATTTCCATCAATAAAGAGCAAAATTGACAGATAGGCAGGGAAATAAAAATGATTCTTGAGAATTTAGAGTTTAAGAATATTCACTTTGAGTATTTTGAAATGTGACATTGACAGTTTGTGTTTTAAAGGTAATAAAACTAACTCTTTGAACTTCAGGGTTTACTGTCATTAAATAATTACAGTTTGTCCTCCCCCGCATTGTCTGATCCTCCCAGAATTTCCTACAATTGTAAACATTTAATTTAGGAAAATCAAACAAAACGCTTAAACCCCAAAATTATATTTTAAAACAATCAATTCTATCAGGCCTATATTATAGTAAATTGTGTATATTACATATCTATATACAGGAGAACCCCGCTAGAACGCGCGTCAAGATAGCACAAATTTGATATTAGCGCAGGGGCGACCATGGATCCCAAAATAAATTATTTACATTGGGATCCATGGTAATGCGCCCTCCCTTCCCCTGTGTTAATGCGGTAACGCACAAGGCTCCCAAACCCCATGATCTAGTGGGGGTGCAGTGTATCTATAACTAGAGCTTGTCAGAAATTTATCTTCAAAAGTTTCTTTGAAAAAAATTAATTGAAATGTCTCAAAATATATGTTAATTTAAAGAAAATTCCTGTGAAAAAGATATACAAGATATTCCAAAATTAAAAAAGAATGTTTTAGAAATCTTCAAAATTTCATTTTGGAATTTAAAAATTTAATTTAGAATACTATTTTTATTTATTTTGTATTGTTTTTACATTGTCACAATAATAGTATGCACTATTACTGACATATGGCAATATAATAGTTGAAATATTCTATTTTCATTTTATTTTATCAGCCATTAAATGCAACTGCTACTTAGGACTGGTAAAACCATCTTACCAATTTCTAGATCTAAATCCCTCCTGTCTGTGTTGTAATGAAGCTCTCTGATATGATATCTGCCTGGCCTCCAACAGAATAATCCTTAGACACAGAGTGGAACCATTGCTTTAAAGCTGAGCCAAAACAAGCCAAGAGACTGCTTATAAAGTATAGTCTGGTATCCCTGATTGTTTCAGATTGCATCTTATGAGTCAGCATAGAATCAGGGTGTCTAGGAATGGGATCTGCAGCACCCATTTGTGACAGATATGGCAATTTCCTGCAGTATCCCTGAAAAACCTTACTGGCTTATGTTTAATTTCATGTATTATTGTGGGCTGGAACTGTATGTGACCCTAGGGGGAGACGTGATGTAAGGCTTGCATAAGCAAAGGATTATATTGAACAATACACCACATATGAATGGACTTTTGAGACAATATGTGTGAGGTGGATTTTTTGGGAAATATCTAGGAGGAGGTGAATACAAACTCACCCCCACCTCCCGGTTTTGCACAGTTCTCAAATTAGCAACAAAGAGGTGCCAGGGTCAAGCAATAACGGCATCTTCCATAAAGCATTACATTACATGCACAATACATGCAAAGGTCACACAGCATGGAGGATACTATTTTGTAGAACAAAATGCTCTGCAAAGCATGAATTTTCACACACCATATGTGAGAGGTTACGCCTTGCACAGCCCTGACAAAAGAGGTGCTAGGGCTGGGCCCTCACAAGCCCCTGCATAAATTAAGCCCTCGTTATGCAAAAACCCAGCCTTTTCAAGCTACGCTCTGAGGAGTGGGCCTTTGTTGCCTGATCCCCTGTTACATGAGGCCAAGATCAAAGGCCCAAGCAGTACAAAGGAAAGACTGAATTATTCATTGGTTGTTCTGGTTCTGAATCGGAGACAGTTATGGACTTGTAATCATAGGGAAAACCCAGTTGTGGGTTCTGAAGAACTGACACCTATCAGAGCCTGAGGCTGGAATTGGGATGACCTCTGGTAAGCGTTGTAGCATGTGTATAGGTTCTTTTATTATTTTGAATGTTTTTTTTCTGTAAAGCTTTCACCTTAAAAATAAGTGTGCTTGCTTATCAAGAGCTGTGTGGCATCTCATAACTGCCAACAATTACAGTCTTTGAAGAGAAAGCAAAGTGCAGATGCAGGCCTATTTAGGCAGCCTGGCTTGCTGGGACTATCACGGTGTAGGCAGGGAATGGTGCAGCCTAGAACAGTGGTTCTCAAAGCCGCTTGTTCAGGGTAAGTCCCCTGGCGGGCTGGGACAGTTTGTTTACCGGCTGTGTGGGCTGAGGGATGTGCTGGCCGCCACTTCCTGCAGCCCCCAGTGGCCTGGAGGGGCAAACCGCGGCCAGTGGGAGCCGCGATCGGACGAACCTGTGGACGCAGCAGGTACACAAACGGGCCCGGCCCACCAGGGACTTTCCCTGAACAAGCAGCAGACAAGCTTTGAGAACCACTGGCGTAGAAAACCTCTAGTCAGGAGGGAGAGAGGTGTGGGTCTCTGCCCAAAAGAGGTAACAGCTGAGGAGCAGGGATCCTAGAGTGGGTGCCCTTGGTGGACTACGCCGGGGAAATACAGGTGCATTTGCCCTGAAATGTGACACTATCTTAAAAAAATAAATTGAAGTTAGAAGAAAGTTTTTGTAAAATGTTTCCATATTTGGAGGGAGGGGAGAGAAATGGCATCTCTGATAACTCCTAAGAAAACTACAGATAATGGGCCAAAGCCTGCTCACTTTGCTCAGGCAAGTAGTTCCTTTCGCTGAGAGTCAGGAAGGTAGGATTTGTTTCAAAATAGTGGTACTGGAGAGAGGTGTCTACAAGCAGTTCTTGTAATCAAGGACAAGGGTTTTATACTACAAATCTGAAAACTAAATTGTATGTGTCCTCAATTTTTTCTTTAGCAAGTATCATTTCAGCTGTTCCTTCCACCCTCATCAAGAACTGCCAAAGGCACCCACCTAAGAAAGCCTGAATAAGGCTTCCTGATTAGCGGGTAGCTACCTCATCTCATTTGAATGCACATATTTTCTCCCTTTCAGTTTTTAATATTTCAAAAAGCTTTATTCTTTACAAACCTAGAAATGAAAACCTAATGTTTAGATTGCGGTGTTAAATGAAAGCACTTCCAGTTGTGGCTGACAAGTAGCATCTCAAACACTTTGGAAATATGTAATGGCTTCATTTTATTGCTAGAACACACGTCAGTGATGTAAAATGCACATTGTCGTATCTTCACATACTTGACGGAAACCCTTTGAATTCAAGTGTTCAAATGAAACACAGCAATTCAAAAAACATTAACCAACACCACCACTGTACAGATATTGTGAAAATAGCCAGGAAGGAAGAAGGGTTCATGGTTCTGTGTTGTATGTAAGGCAGTTCCAGTTGTTAGTTCTTGCTGTGCAACAAATCATTAGACATTTCCTATTTTGCAGAATATCTCTTGCAGTTTTTTAAAATAAATTTAAATAAAGATAGGCCTACTTTAGTGAACTTCAGAGTACAGGATACTCATTTATCCACAGTTGTGATCAGTGATTTCCTAACGTATACTGAATAAAACTTCCCGGGAAGATGGTTGGAGGAAATTCACATACACCTGGGACCTGCTTTTGGCTAGGATCAGGCACAAAAAGGGAAGATCAATGCTTGGATAGGATGCTTCCACACTCAAGCATTTTTTTGGTAATTTTACTAAATTTAGTAATCCCAAATTGTGCTTATTTGCAACTCAACACACAAGGTGCCTGGTCATTACCCTCAGGAGCTTGCAATCTAATTTCAAACATTACAAAGAATGTGGTAACAACACAGTGAGGAGGGGATAGAGGAAAGATGGGGTAACATCAGTAAGATTATTCGGTTACTCAAAGGCTGGAGTGTGACATGATGGGGCAAATGTGTGTTTGTTTAAGAAATGACCACATTTTCTTGGGTTAAAGTGAAGTTTTCCTTTATCTCTAATAATAATCTCTGTACGTAGTAAATACCTGTAAGGGACCGGCTCCTCCTATACCGCATGAATCTGAATTCAGGAGAAGATTGCACAATAATAAAACCATCTCCTTATTGCAATATAAAGAAATACTGTAACTATTTTATCTTTTCAAAATTATTTGAGAACTGTCAGTGTACTTGAAATACCTTTTCTGAATACTACATGCACATGGATACCTTACATTTTTACAGTCTCTCCAGATCAGGTCAAGTCTAAAGAAAAAATGCTTGTTCTACGTCCAAATCAGTTGTATACATTTCCATAGCAAGGACTCCAGAGTGATATCCTGGCCCCATCAGAGTCATTGGGAGTTCTGCCAATAACTTCTAGGGAGTCAAGGTGTTCCCCCAAGTGTTTACGGGATAGAAACCCATGCTATCTACTTTTTTCTTTTCTGTGAAGTCCTCTATTCAAAGCATGCATTCAAAGCACATCTTTATTGCTAATGATGGCATACTTGGCTGGCTTCTTCAGCCAGTGTGAAATGTCTCTCCTTTCAGAATCTAGAAAACGGACTCCATTATATATCTGTTCTTCTAACCTGGAGGATGAGGTTGTCCAGGAAACCAAACAAGTCGACTAAATCTGTTCACAATTAATTTATTTTTGCTCTCATTTTCTGCCAACAGATGTTTGACAATCTCTTGCCACAAGCACCCACACAGCTACGAAATACAAGCTGAGCATGTATGTTAGGTATGAACAGTGTTTTGATTCATTTGTTTACTGCATGAGAATTGTTAGACACCAGATAAACTGGGAGGAGAGGCTACTAGAAAGCATCTATCTTCTCTTTGTTCAATAGCATTTGGTAACTGCTCTTTTTATTGTTTGTATTGCTACATAATTGTGCTAGGTGCTTTTCAGGAAACTTTACAGTCCAAGGACTAATACATGTCTCCTACTGCATTGGGTAGAAAGAGGGTGCAGGGATACCTACTGCTTAGTGCACTTATGGAAGGAACTCATTATGGCAACAGGTAGTCAAAAGCACAAGAGAGGGGTCACGCTAATGCTGCTGGCAGCACCAGTGGTCCCAGGTGACCATGTCTGGGCAAAAGAGAGCAGAGCTGTGGTGATGGGGAAGCACCGATTATAGCAAGGTACACTTTCCAGCATGGTCCACACAGCTGTCAGGAGGTATTGCCCCTGCTATTACCACATAGGCAGTACACCTGCTGCCCAGGTTTACAGTATGCATGATTAATCCCTGAAGGCAGACATTGAATAACTGGTAACAATGAACATATTGGTGGGTAGTGTGGATGAATGGGAGAATATGGGTTGCAAAAATAAGTTCATGTAGTAGTTGCTTAGACAGAGATGCATACTTATTAGCGGTTCAGTGGGGGAATGGTTGCTGGGGTAGTGGCAGAACACTTGTTGGTGATTTAATACTGTTGATGTAAATGCTAACGAGATTATGCTCAGGGCACTATTGAACATAGCTGATTGTTCCTCTTCCATTAACAATAGCATACTCCATTCGGTGGATACTAAAAGGCTTTAATGTGTAGTCAGCTGGGATTTTCTTCATTCTTCAACAAACGGAATTGATCCAAATGTTTCCCCAAAATTATATAATTAACAATAAATAGCAACCAATTGTATTCTGTATTGATTTATATTTTACTAGAAACATAAAAAGCAAAGCTCTGATTTATTTAATCCTGCACCATTAAAAAAAAGTCACAGCAAAGTTTGCTGCAACTCTGGTTTAGCAGTCATTGGGTTACTCTGAAAACATCAATATGCTAGTTATGCACAGAAAAAAATATAATTAGCTATGAAATTAAAATACATAGAAATACCCCAACACCACCCTCCAAGTATAGATAATATTAAAATATTCAAGGTAGCATCAAAGCACAGGGAGGATAAATATAATTTGGTTATGGGATCATTAGACAATTTTTATAGTCAGGAAATTGTTTCCTCAAACCTGTAATTTGAAACAATTAGTCTATCCACAGTTTGTCTGCTGATGGCCTATCTAAAAGTTAATAAGATACATATTATAGCCAGTTTTAAAATAAGTATAAAGATAATTGTAAGAGTGATCATCATGCAGGACTGAAGCATTACTTACTAAGTCTTAAAAGACAGGCCCCAAATTAAAATTACTCTAAAAATAGCACTTTTTTTTTGCTCCTGGTCCAGAAGGGAAAAATATCAGTAATTGCTTCTTGTAACGAATTAAAATCTTAGTTTCTCACCAACAAATGTAGAGCACTAGGTATTGAATGCTCTCTCTAGGTGACACTGGTCAGGCTTTGTGCTGGGATGCAAGCAGGAATTAGGGAAATGAATATACAAACCAAATTAGGGGCAGACCATAAAGGTGCAGTATAGCCACTACTCTAGCTTCTCTCTTCAGAAATATAGATCCAGTAGCCCTTCTCCCAACCCATCCTCAAAATTTCTCTCCATGCCAGGCTAGTCTGAGTTATTCTAAAGTTTATTTTTAAGGGCACAGGGGACTACTTATACAGTTGATCCCCCTGCCTTGCTTCTTCAGTGGGGTATTTAGAGGATTCTTGCAACATGGATGGTCTTGAGTGAGTCCTCTGCCAATGGTGGAATGTTACCCTGTGATAGCAGGATTCTGAAACATATGAATATCCGGCCTGGTCACAAGCACAGACCAGACATAATTGAAATATGCATGTGCATGCTCACATTGTATTATGGTGACCAGATGTCCCAATTTTATAGGGACAGTCCTGATTTTGGGGGCCTTTTCTTATATAGGCACCTATAACCTACCACCCCGTCCCGATTTTTTACACTTGCTATCTAGTCACCCTACATTGCATGTGTAAAAATATGAACCTGTCAATCCAAACTCAATATATCCAACTTTAGAATGAGAGTTTTCTGTTTGCCTCCCTGCACAAGTAGGTTTAAAAATATTAAGATAACTACTTTTAAAATGTTTTGACAACAGAGCTTTTCTTGATTTTAGTGGGTGACACTAATGTGAAACTGACAAATGTTGGCAGTCTGTTTTTAGAAAGCACAGAAAAATCACCACCACCCTGGCTGGTCACTGAGGTTACCTAAATATTTGTGATCAAATAAAGGCCATTGCTAGAAAAACAAAAAGAAGTCAACCATATTTAATAAAAAATGATCACCTAAGGCTCAACTTTTCAGAAAGAGGATTGAGGAGCACTTGCAAAATCGTGTAAAGTTCTTGTAGTACCCATTTGTGCATGTGAAGGACAATCTGCACAATAACTTATGCAAATGATCACACATTTCATCTCATGGACTTCGGTTCTCAGTTTTGGACAATTTGGTCCCAGATTAGCAAAATATTGGTAAATTTAGGTTATCCTTTGAAATTTCACACTTAAAGGATTATTGCAACCTTTGTGAAATGCTTTCTTCACTGATCAATCTGGTAAAGTTAAAATCCTTAAATGAGAACAATACAAAGAAAATACAATTTAATTATCTCTGCCCTCACTGAGCACAAACTTCTGACTGTATAATAAATTAACATCATTAAATCCTGAAAAGAGGTATGTCATTTAACACATGTTCACTCTCAGGTGAGCAGACCAATACTTAATACTGAATTGTGGCCTACTTGTATCAGTGATTTGAAAACAGCTTTAGTAGATAGGCTTGATAAGAGCAAGTACTTGTAGCAAAATATGATGACACTTCATCTTTCCCACTTTGTAATTTTTTTCAAATTAAATATAGAAAGTTAATTTGGTTCATTGAAACTTGCCAGAGCTACAGTCCTCTGTCTAGAGAACAGATATATCATGGGCAGTTCCTGTACACACCTCCCCACCATCTACCTCTAGCAGGGCCACTTCCACAGTCCCATACAACCTTTGGCCTCTCTCATGAGGCTGCCAACATGAATGTCAGACCAATGGTGCTGGCCGTGGAAGTTTTCTGATGGAGCCATCTGGTGACGGGGAATTGAATTAGCACCAGATCATTTCATTCTACGATGTACCCAAGTCCTTCAACTTCGGAAATTAATGAGCTTGATTTTTTCCTCAACAAGAAGTTGTTTTGAAATAAAATGAAATTAGGGGGCTTCCTATCTTAGTGGACCATTTGTCTTTCATTCCAGAGTACAAATTATGTCTGAGGTCCTATCTATGACTTGGAATGATGCACCCCAACTCTGCTCATAGTGCATTGGAATGTACTTTCACAAAAACACCACACAGAATTTGACATATTGATATCATCAATTGGCCAAACAAGGAATTTAACCATTTTAGAAAAATGTACATAAAGGTAGCTAAGAATAGTTAAAATGGAGATAATTTGGCAGAGTTCAACACAATATACAGGGTGGTGCTGGAAGAGATATTGCATTGTTTCTTTACTTCATAACCTACACATGGTATTACTATTTATTTGTATCTGACCTAGAGTTCCAGATCAGTATCTGACCATATCAGAATTATAGCTAAGCTAAATGGAGTGAGTTAATGCTGTGTCATTATAAAGTTTATATCTTAACTCATAACATTTAAATCAGATGCATACAACCATCTTGATTAATTTTTTAATAAAGTGAAAGTAAACAGATGGTCAGCCATGGGAGAAGAGCTATTTAAATGATTTGGTCAGATGTATACTACAAAAAAAAAAAAAAAAAAAAAAGGAGCAAAGACAGAACTTGCTGGCTAACAACTCTCAGGAACGTTTTCCCATGCCTGCTTTCAACTTTTATTTTATAATAAATTCTAACATTGAACAGTAAAATACCCATAATTACTTTTTCCACCGAAGATGTTAAAAATGCTCTAATCATGACAGTATGAAAAATGAAAGCAGCAGTAAGAGAAAAGAATTGCAGGTTTCAAATCATAAAGTGTTGACTCATGTGGCTTTCAATAGAGAGTCACTTGCTACTGGACTCCCCTTTAACTTGGGCTTTTTACTCTAAAATCCTAAATCAGGACAGATTTCATCCTCAAGTTTAACTGCTTTATTTAAGAAAAAGCAAGTTAACAGTGAACCATTCACAGATAAAGTCCCATTGAAAGCCACAGGCAGGCAAACACTGGTAAAAAGTTGACTGGGAACTTCTCCCTAGTACACAGTAGGTTACTAAAAACCTAAATAAGCACAAAGATGTATTGACAGAGACTTTTAAAGAAAAAAAAAAGGACACTAAGTGGTTTGAAGTGTTTTGACCTTATTCACAGTAGTCTCACTAGCCTGACACAAAATCCCAGATGGCAGAGAGATGTGAAGGACAGAACATAGCTTCAAACCTTTTTTAAGTCACTTATCTCAAGAATCTACATGAATTTTAAACCTGAACAAAGTAACAAACACAGCCAAGGCCATTTAAGACTTAGCTAAAAGTTTAAATGTGTGTAGAATTCGAAAGCAAGAAGTGAAGTGTCTGTTTTGGAATACCCACCTGCACAGGGCCGGCGCTATCACTGGGCGACCCTGGGCAGTCGCCTAGGGCGCCAGGATTTGGGGGGCGGCGGGCGGCTGCCTCCCGGCTCCACGCTCAGCCGCTGAGCATGGAGTCCGGAGGCAGCCGCTGTGAGCCACCCCCCGGCCTCCCAGCTCCACGCTCAGCTGCCCTGGCCTGCGGACAGGCGGGCTGAGCTCCCGTGGGCACGGGGGGGCGCAGGGCTGTTGCAAGGAAGTTTCGTCTAGGGCGCGAAACTTCCTTGCACTGGCCCTGCACCTGCAGGCACTGATGAAAAGAGAGAAAACAAATCCATATAAAATTCAGCAATCAAACAACCAGAAAGGGAGTTTAACAGACCTGCTCTCTTTTGGACTTCCTGCCTCTTGCTCAAGGAGGTCTTCCCTTCTTCATGCTCCCTGTGAATAAGGGTTATAGAAATCTGCTGCCTGGATGATGGGAAGGTAAGAGTTTTCAGCCGGAGACCAAAAAAACGTTTGGGGTTATTTTTAACCTATCATTTAATTGCTAAATTTTATAAAGTGTTAAGAGTTCAAAAACGTGGAAAGTTAACAGGATACAATTCTGGTGACTACATTAGTTTCTCTTGTATTTCCACTGTGGATGATATTTCATACTAGAAAGCTATAGTTACATTTAATAATTTTTGTGTAGTTTAAATTCATAACAATTACTTTTTAAATTAAGAGATCAATTTTTCAACCCTAAAATGCCCTAAAGTATGTGTCATTGGAGAGGAGTCACACACATTTTAATAAACATGGTCTTGATCATTAAAGTCATTCTTCGTGTCTGAAATCCAGACTAATTTCATTTTTTTAAAAATAACAGTCTACAGACAGATTTGCTGCTCATTTTTCTTATCTTGAAGTTCCAACAGGTCTCAATCGAGAGAACAATTTGGCTTTTGGAAATTCCTCTTCATACCAGAGCATATAGCAAGTATATCCTTCCTCAGTAGAATTTGTTTTAATTAATACAATAAACTTATACTTCAGTCATGAGGTAATCACTCTGTAAGTCCAGCTGCAATTATAGAATTTAAGGCTATGATTACCTAATTATTAATAGTGATAGTAGAGTCATTGTGAAGGTTTTCAAAAGTATCAATCTGATAAAAACAACTAACCTGCCTGAATACTTATAATGTAATTTAATTTACATGCAGCCTGCTGGTAGAATACTTCCAACGAATCCTAAATGGAAGGAAAAATGTAAGAGATATATATGGTAAAAATGCTATACAAACTGACATTCAGGTTTCCTGTCATCCACATGGTTTGATCAAAAACTGCTCTACTTTAGTTTCTAAATCCACTACAAATTCATTTTTGTAACACATCGGTTGTCCAGGGTGGTCATACATACCTGTCACTGCTGAGGACAGCATACACCTACAGGCAGCCTATAACTGCTACTAGTCATTGTTTTCTACTCCTACTCATACCTCCCCAAAGAATTACAGCTTCTTCTTTTATGCCTCCCTCTGGGGGAAAAAAAGCCACTTCTGATAGCAACACATCTGTTCTCTTCCTTCGCATCAAAACAGAACACAGTATTCCTAAAGGCTAAACTAATCCATGGCATATGGTAGACACCAAACAATCAATATGCATAAAGAATTATTTGAGCATTGAAACACTCTATCCAACAATATTTAGCAAAAAACAGCCATATCCTACGTTGAAAAGGAAACTGTCAGGTCAATTTATGTCCAAAGTGTGGGTTATATAAAAATCAAGACTTTACTAGAATTTAAGATCAATATCAGGGAGCCAGGATCTTTTAAAAATCACAGTGTAAACACACACACACTTTATTGTCTGGATCTAGACATCCCCTGCAGTGTTTGTCAAATGTAGCAGCATTGTGACAGTGCACGACAGATGAAAAGAGAAACTGACTATAAACAAAAGTGAAAAACGACTTGGCTATTTTCTTTGTCCAAAGAGATGGAAATGCAAAAAATAGACAATCAGCATTAATGGTGAAGAGTACATTACATTTGTATCTTATTTTGTGCCAGCTTTCGTAACCTTAGGGACTTTTAATAAGACTGATAAGAATGGTACAAGTCAGCAGCCCTATTTTTATGCCATTTGTATTGGACCAGTTGAAAACCAGGTGTTTTTCAGTCTTTTTTCATTTGTGGACCCCTAAACAATTTTGAATGGAGGTGAAGACCCCTTTGGAAATCTGAGACAGTCTGCAGACCCTAGGTTGAAAACCACTGAGACAGAACATTTCATTACCCTATTGAGTAAAGGAGAGTACATAATAGGGACTTCTAATTTATAATTATTGGAAATTTACAGATTAAAAACATTGAAGCAAACTCAGAAGTTCATATGACAATAGAAAAATCATTAGAGGAACTGTTTTCTAAAACATACCTGGGGTCAGATTGGGTCCATGTTATATTGGGGAGGGCATAGTTCTATAGCCATTGGCCCCTAGGAAACCAATCTAATCAGCACAATTTAGAGCAGACCTGAGTTATGCCATTGGCCCACTGTGGGCTCAGTCAGGCTGAGGAACAGAAGAGAGTCTATAATGTTTAGTTAGATAGTGATTCTTTACAATATTCAGAGTAATCTGTGAAAGAGGCTAAATAATAGCCAAATACATGGGAAGAGAAATATGGAACTGAAATTAGGAGGTTTCAGTTGTTCTTATAGGCCAAATCCTGCAGATCAGGTAAGACAGGTGGTAGGCTGTGAATGTAGTGGAATAAGTGTGCTGTGTGTATGATACTTGGAGTCCAAGTATCTCATTCCCCTAAGCAATGTGGAATACAGATCCTTTGGAGCTCCCAGCGGCTTAACACAGAGTGATATTTTAAAAGCAGGGCAAGAGTGATTTGGAGGAGGAAAGTGGTTGGTGGATATATGACTGAGACTCCTATGGTCAAACTTCTCCCCTAGATGGAAGAGAGTGGGGAGTCAGGCTGAGGTAATGCTTGCTAAGTGATCCTTCTGCCAATCTGTGGCCTGGGGACAGGGAAGTATCCCCTCCTTCTAAACCTTCATACATGTCTGCAAAGCACACCCTGTTTCTTCTGTGGGCTGGAGAGAGGATTTTGGCCCTATTAGGTGTTCAGAAGTCAGATGCTATTAAGATGAACATTATAGACATACCTGTAAATAAATCCCAATAGTAAATACATTGCAAAGGTTTGGGAAAGATTCAGCACATCAAGCTGAGTGCTTTCCACCAGTTCTGCCTCTGTCCCCAAGTAAAAGATGAGCCACAAATCAATTAAAAAAAATCATGTATTGCACCATTAGATATGGGGAATCCCAGGATGAGTGAGATACCACATGTGCACATCTGGCAATATGGTGCCTGACTATTCTGTACTGCCCAGTTCCTTCTTGATGTATAGACCATTGATTTAGATTGTGCTCTTTCCTTTACATTCTGATTTTTGCAGGTCCTAACAAAAGTAACACTGATGGGATCACAAACAACAAGTAAGGACTCAGCAAATTCTCTGTTTAAAAGTTAACAATTATCAGTGAAAAAACAAAGATCCAGGCAGTCTCAGCTGTCTCTTGATCCCTACACATCTTGTAATTAGACCCCTTAACAAGCAAGTTAGCATCAGCTGTTCCTCACAGCACTCTTATATTAACAATAGTTCCAGGTACATGGGATGGTGAAAAAGAGGGAGCAGCTGTCTCAGAAGGAAAGAAGAAAGTGGAGTGGAAAATGATAATAGCCCAAGGCAATAACCTCTGTTAGGCTCAGGTATTTCACTGCACATTCAACAAGTAGCAGCTGCAATGCATAAGGCTGCACACACACAGAGAGCTTTTTGGATCGCTCTCTGGCACGTACAGAAAAAACAGACCCATATATAGAAAAGGCAGACGGTGCTTCCCTCAGTGGTATTAGGTGGTAATTACTATTGGGAGTAACAGTCCAGCCCTTCCAACTATCCTTGCTGTACTGCGTCTGATTTCCTGGGCAGAGTGTTTCATGCATGACAGGCATAGAGTCCAAAGGGAGAACAGAGCAGAGGTAGCACAGCCAGATACATCCAGCAGCAATCTTAAGGGACTGAATGATTTCAGCACGGCCACGAGGGCACATCAGAAAAAGAAAGGGAAGAGGAAGGACAAATAATCAGTAGGGAGCAGTGGAGGTAGTTGAGGCAAACATGGAACAGCACAATCTTAGGGCAGGTCTTCACTACCCGCCGGATTGGCGGGTAGCAATCGATCTATCGGGGATCGATTTTTCGCGTCTCGTTAAGACGCGATTAATCGATCCCCGATCGCGCTCCCCGTCGGCTCCGGAAATCCACCTCATCGAAAGGCGGAAGCGGAGTCGACGTGGGAGCTGCAGCGATCGACTCGCCGCCGTCCTCATGGCCAGGTAAGTTGATTACGATACGCCGACTTCAGCTACGCTATTCACGTAGCTGAAGTTGCGTATCGTAGATCGACCCCCTCCCCTAGTGTAGCCCAGGGCTTAGAATGACAAGGGGAGAGTGGTTGCTGCTGTTCTCCAGAAGGAGGCAGGCAGGTTGAACCTGGAAGGTGCTATTTGAAGCTCTTATGCCCCACAGGGGGCACACTATGTCATTGTGCAGTTTAGGAGCTCTGCCTGGCAGCAGCATTCCCCCTACTGGGCAGTTCCTGAACTGTGCTGAAGCAGGGGGTCCCCTCCCGAAAAGTTGCTTAGGAACAAAAGGTGGCTGCCATGCAGAGTTCCAAAGCCCCATAAAAGAGGAGATGTGGCTTATGAATGTCACACAAGTCTGCCCTGAGGAGCTCCCAAGCTGCACAGGTGCATTTGCTTCTGCACAATTTAGAATGTGTGTCATTTTTATAACTGGGTAACTTGTCATCATTTGGTGTCCTTATAATCACGATGTGCATACATACCACCCTTATTATAACATGGTACTGCTACTCTTTTCTGGCTGCAGGGAGCAACCCAATCGATGGAGTGCAAAGAAAGATCAGACAGGTCTCCCAATGAAAAGCAAATCCAGTCAAAGGAAGCCAAATTAGGATATTCTGATATGTTGGAATAGTGCCATGGACAAACGACATATAGAAAACAAGGCAGCAGTGTTTACTGAGTGACCTCCCCTCTTTGTTCTACGTGTTTTAGGTAGATCAGATAGAAATTTAGGAATACACCACAGTGGAATGAGACAGAATAAAAATAATGATAGTGTCCTTCATGATTCAGGGCATAAACTAAACCACTAACTGAGTGGATTAAGAGGAAATCCCCCATATGAAGAGGTTATTCCATAACGGATAGTTACGGGTTTCTTCTGGGAAGAAGGATAAAGGAGTTTGAGGCGCAAGTGGTGTTCTCGTCCATTCTCCCTGTGGCAGGAAAAGGCCGGGGTAGAGACCGTCGAATCGTGGAAGTCAACGAAAGGCTACGCAGATGGTGTCAGAGAGAAGGGTTCGGATTCTTTGACCATGGGATGGTGTTCCAAGAAGGAGTGCTAGGCAGAGATGGGCTCCACCTGACGAAGAGAGGGAAGAGCATCTTTGGAAGCAGGCTGGCTAGCCTAGTGAGGAGGGCTTTAAACTAGGTTCACCGGGGGAAGGAGACCAAAGCCCCGAGGTAAGTGGGGAAGTGGGATACCGGGAGGAAGCACAAGTAGGTGAGTGCAAGAGGGGAGGGCTCCTGCCCCATACTGGGACAGCAGGACAGTCGGTGAGTTATCTTAAATGCCTATACACAAATGCAAGAAGCCTGGGGAACAAGCAGGGAGAACTGGAAGTCCTGGCACAGTCAAGGAATTATGATGTAATTGGAATAACAGAGACTTGGTGGGATAACTCACATGATTGGAGTACTGTCATGGATGGATATAACCTGTTCAGGAAGGATAGGCAGGGCAGAAAAGGTGGGGGAGTTGCGTTGTATGTAAGAGAGCAGTATGACTGCTCAGAGCTCCAGTATGAAACTGCAGAAAAACCTGAGAGTCTCTGGATTAAATTTAGAAGTGGGAGCAACAAGGGTAATGTCGTGGTGGGAGTCTGCTACAGACCACCAGACCAGGGGGATGAGGTGGACGAGGCTTTCTTCCAGCAACTAACAGAAGTTACTAGATCACAGGCCCTGGTTCTCATGGGTGACTTTAATCACCCCGATATCTGCTGGGAGAGCAATACAGCAGTCCACAGACAATCCAGGAAGTTTTTGGAAAGTGTAGGGGACAATTTCCTGGTGCAAGTGCTGGAGGAACCAACTAGGGGAAAAGCTCTTCTTGACCTGCTGCTCACAAACAGGGAGGAAATAGTAGAGGAAGCAACAGTGGATGGAAACCTGGGAGGCAGTGACCATGAGATGGTCGAGTTCAGGATCCTGACACAAGGAAGAAAGGAGAGCAGTAGAACAGAGACCCTGGACTTCAGAAAAGCAGACTTTGACTCCCTCAGGGAACTGATGGGCAAGGTCCCCTGGGAGAATAACATGAGGGGGAAAGGAGTCGAGGAAAGCTGGCTGTATTTTAAAGAATCCTTATTGAGGTTGCAGGAACAAACCATCCCGATGTGTAGAAAGAAAAGTAAATATGGCAGGCGACCAGCTTGGCTTAACAGTGAAATCCTTGCTCGTCTTAAACACAAAAAAGCAGCTTACAAGAAGTGGAAGATTGGACAAATGACCAGGGAGGAGTATATAAATATTGTTCAGGCATGCAGGAGTGAAATTAGGAAGGCCAAATCACACTTGGAGTTGCAGCTAGCCGGAGACGTTAGGAGTAACAAGAAGGGTTTCTTCAGGTATGTGAGCAACAAGAAGAAAGTCAAGGAAAGTGTGGGCCCCTTGCTGAATGAGGGAGGGAACCTAGTGACAGAGGATGTGGAGAAAGCTAGTGTACTCAATGCTTTTTTTGCCTCTGTCTTCACAGACAAGGTCAGCTCCCAGGCGGCTGCACTCCGCAGCACGGTATGGGGAGGAGGTGACCAGCCCTCTGTGGAGAAAGAAGTAGTTCGGGACTATTTAGAAAAGCTGGACGAACACAAGTCCATGGGGCCGGATGCACTGCATCCGAGGGTGCTAAAGGAGTTGGCCGATGTGATTGCAGAGCCATTGGCCATTATCTTTGACAAATCATGGCAATCGGGGGAGGTCTCGGATGACTGGAAAAAAGCCAATGTAGTGTCCATCTTTAAAAAAGGGAAGAAGGAAGATCCGGGGAACTACAGGCCAGTCAGTCTCACCTCAGTCCCTGGAAAAATCATGGAACAGGTCCTCAAGGAATCAATTCTGAACCACTTAAAGGAGGGGAAAGTGATCAGGAACAGTCAGCATGGATTCACCGAGGGCAAGTCATGCCTGACTAACCTAATTGCCTTCTATGATGAGATAACTGGCTCTGTGGATGAGGGGAAAGCAGTGGATGTGCTATTTCTTGATTTTAGCAAAGCTTTTGATACAGTCTCCCACAGTGTTCTTGCCAGCAAGTTAAGGAAGTATGGGCTGGATGAATGGACGGTAAGGTGGATAGAAAACTGGCTGGATGGTCGTGCTCAACGGGTAGTGATCAATGGCTCCATGTCTAGTTGGCAGCCGGTATCAAGTGGAGTGCCCCAAGGGTCGGTGCTGGGGCCGGTTTTGTTCAATATCTTCATCAACGATCTGGAGGATGGTGTGGACTGCACCCTTAGCAAGTTTGCAGATGACACTAAACTGGGAGGAGTGGTTGATACGCTGGAGGGTAGGGACAGGATACAGAGGGACCTAGACAAATTAGAGGATTGGGCCAAAAGAAATCTGATGAGGTTCAACAAGGACAAGTGCAGAGTCCTGCACTTAGGACGGAAGAATCCCATGCACTGCTACAGACTAGGGACCGAATGGCTGGGCAGCAGTTCTGCAGAAAAGGACCTAGGGGTTACGGTGGACGAAAAGCTGAATAGGAGTCAACAGTGTGCCCTTGTTGCCAAGAAGGCTAACGACATTTTGGGCTGTATAAGTAGGGGCATTTCCAGCAGATCGAGGGACGTGATTATTCCCCTCTATTCGGCACTGGTGAGGCCTCATTTGGAGTACTGTGTCCAGTTTTGGGCCCCACACTACAAGAAGGATGTGGATAAATTGGAAAGAGTCCAACGGAGGGCAACAAAAATGATTAGGGGGCTCGAGCACATGACTTATGAGGAGAGGCTGAGGGAACTGGGATTGTTTAGCCTGCAGAAGAGAAGAATGAGGGGGGATTTGATAGCTGCTTTCAACTACCTAAAAGGGGGTTCCAAAGAGGATGGATCTAGACTGTTCTCAGTGGTAGAAGATGACAGAACAAGGAGTAATGGTCTCAAGTTGCAGAGGGGGAGGTTTAGGTTGGATATTAGGAAAAACTTTTTCACTAGTAGGGTGGTGAAGCACTGGAATGGGTTACCTAGGGAGGTGGTGGAATCTCCTTCCTTAGAGGTTTTTAAGGTCAGGCTTGACAAAGCCCTGGCTGGGATGATCTAATTGGGGTTGGTCCTGCTTTGAGCAGGGGGTTGGACTAGATGACCTCCTGAGGTCCCTTCCAACCCTGAGATTCTATGATTCTATGATTCTTACCGCTTCCTCGGAAATCCCTATTGGAGATAGGATGCTGCTCTAGAAGGACTACTGGTTTGATTCAGTACGGTAATTCCTATGTTTCTAGTTCACATTCTATTTTGCTATATTCAAAATCTTACCCTGTGCCCATCCATCACTATGGCAATAAAGGATAAAGTCAACACTGTAAATTCCTTCAAAAATCTGATGTTTTGAAAAAGGTAGCAAAACAATGTCTAATGAATAGGAATTTCAACTGCAATAAAGCAACTTATTTTTTTTCCTTTGAGTATAACCATGAATTTCTGCAAGCAATAACATTACACAAATAAAATGTGTAAAATAGTTTCTCAGGCCTGAAGCTTCTGTCATCTTTTTTTTCCCAACAGTTATCTGGATTGTATCTGGAATACTCCCCGCGCCCCACACCCCAGAAATGAGAAAGTATTTCATCAAGGAGAATCACTTCAAACTTGAAACAAGAACTTTTGTGAATCTTGATGTACTCTTTGATTTGCCTCCTATTAAGTATTTCTTTCAGTGCCATCTTCAATAGCATCATTATTGAGGTTGTAGGAATTGAACATTTTGTGGTTTTGTTGCTTTTAAAAATGAATTTTAAAGACTTTCTTTCCTGATTCCTTGACTTTCTTGCTTGATTAATGAGGTGGAGGAGGACACTACTGATGGAGATAAAACAGCTGAATGAATCTGCAGAACAGCTATGGGGAATCTAATCTCAATACGGTCCATAAAAAAATACTTGATGTAAAACTGAGACGCGTTACTCAAGCTAGCAGGGAAGAAAATAAAAAGCTATTTCCAATTTTCAAATCCTCTGTTGAACACAATGTGAATGCATGGAGCATATTTTATTTGCAAATGAAGGTACAGCTATACACCAGATCCGCCCCCGCCCCCGCACACACACATACACACCCTTTATTTTTGCTCTTTCCAATAGCATCCCATTGCCCATCCTCTATCTTATCATGATCACTCAAATAATGCTTCATTCACAAGTTGACAGTCAGGCTATTGTGTTTGATTTTATAGTGTCAAATGTTTTAATTGTTTTTTAAACTCTCGGAACAATAAATTTGTCAGCTGATATTAGCAGTGCGGCATTTCAAAAAGTATTTTAGTCCCCATGATCTGAGTTACAAAGGGTTGCGCGACATCAGGAAGTTTGACATTGCTGAGCATCCTGCAGGACACCATGTATAAATTAACCCATTTGCTCCTGACCCTCACACAAAGAGACAGGAACCATTTGCAAACACTGAGATGGCAAATTGAGCCAGGCTGGATTCTAGTAGCACTGGTGCTAGATTTACACCTTAAGTTATTTTTGTTGGTATTTATTTGAGATAGCCTATATAAATTAAATTATCCCAAAACCTTATTTAACTATTATTCATCTACCACATGTGGTGTCGACAGGAGCCAAATTGATGGGAACAGTGTAGAGGGGAAAAGATGGTTATGTGAGATACTTCTCCACATAACCATCAGATATTCCCTGTCAATGACCAATACAGCTGATACACCCAACAGAAGAAAAGGTAGCGTGGCCAGGGGAGGACTAAGGACTATGCTTTTCCTTGACCACCTGCCCACTCCCACAAGCACAGCTAAGCACTGTTACCAACTCTTATCACATTGGTCTATTTTACTTAAAGCCCCACCTCATGGAGACAAGTGATCACGTGAGCATCTCAGCTTTCATATTTTTTTAGACCGACTTTCTAGCCCTTATGGTTACAGAGAAAAGTTTGAAAAATGTGTCTCGGGTGCATCCTCAAGGCTCAAAAACCAGAAGGCAAATAAATGGAATCCAAAACAAAAACACTCATGATTTTTAAGACAATCTGATGATTTGCAGAGGGGAGAGAGCTGACTTATGGTTTTTTAAAGTTTGGTGTTGTCAATTTTGCAACAACTTGGTCAGCCATTACATGCAACAGCAAGAGGCATGGAACCAGGTGTTGACAGTAATATCCAAATAGCCTCCAAGTGAGCTGCCAAGATCCTAGATCAGCCAGCATGGCAGTACAAGGCTTGAATTGGAGCTTCCGTGCAATGCGCATACTAAGATGTCCATAGCTCCAGGTTTATTTAGAGTGGCATCTAGGCAGCCCTGCCACATTACCCTGAGATGTCTGCAGTATGTCCAAACAAAGTCTCACAATACATTTCCTCCAAAGGAAGACATGATCTGTGTGGTCTCTTGACTCAAATGGTTAGTATCACATCAATACTGCCTACATGCCCAAACCAATACACACATCAATTTAGAAACATAGCCAAGGTGTCACAGACATTCTCAGAAACCGCATTCAAAATCTTAGGAAATTTCTGCGCAAAAAAAATCTTACTTAAACAGGAGCTACAGTTGAATACATCTAAACTCATCACTGTGCCACTGTTTTCATGGGGAAAATCCCAGGAAAATGTTGCCATTTTCTCAAAAAAACTAACATTTTTAGAAAAAATATAGAAATACATAGGTGAGATCACCCAAACAATCTCAATTCTTTGAAATGGGCATGTCAGGAATGAGACTGCACCTGCCTAGTGACCAGGCGACCTATGAGCACAGTTGAGCCACAGCAGGGCTACCCGACTGGCCAAGGAAGTCAGCAAATCGCTCTGAAGCTCAACAGCAGCAACTGATCTATGGCTGCTCAAGGCTTATGGCCGTAGCTACAGTCGCTTCTTGCCTGTCTTGTTTCCAGCCTCACTCCCTATTGGCTGCCTGACTCTGGCTCTGATACTTGGCTTTGGTTCCCGACTCATGCTCTGACCGGTAGGCATGGCTCCCACTCCAACCACTAGGCCTGATTGCCCACACCGCAGTTCATGGCAGGGGAATAGCTTATGCACATGCTTAAATATGTGCTTATGTACTTTGTTGAATCTAGACCCCGATTCATTTGAGTGGGCCTAAGAGTGCTGTTAATTTATACTCTCACACAGCACCACAGTGACATGAAAACAAAAGAACAGAGATAAAATTAAAGGTAGTTCAGACGCTAGTCTCTAACAACTATATTGTTTATCCATGACCCTTGAGATGATCTTGCAGAATGCTGTTGTGCAAGATTAAACTATATACAACGTTCTAAGTCATGCTAAAATGCTTGAGAAAGTGATAATCAAAGTAATTATTACGACATATTGGGCTGTACTAGTAGTAGCATTGCCAGCAGACCGAGGGAAGTGATTATTCCCTTCTATTTGGCACTGGTGAGGCCACACCTGGAGTATTGCATCCAGTTTTGGTCACTCCCACTACAGAAGGGATGTGGACAAATTGGAGAGCATCCAGCGGAGGGCAACGAAAATGATTAGGGGGCTGGGGCACATGACATACGAGGAGAGGATGAGGGAACTGAGTTATTTAGTCTGCAGAAGAGAAGAGTGAGGGGGGATTTGATAGCAGCCTTCAACTACCTGAAGGGGGGTTCCAAAGAGGATGGAGCTCGGCTGTTCTCAATGGTGGCAGATGACAGAGCAAGGAGCAATGGTCTCAAGTTGCAGTGGGGGAGGTCTAGGTTGGATATTAAGAAACAGTATTTCACTAGAAGGGTGGTGAAGCACTGGAATGGGTTACCCTTAGAGGTTTTTAAGGCCCAGCTTGACAAAACCCTGGCTGGGAAAATTCAGTTGGGGATTAGGTCCTGCTTTGAGCAGGGGATTGGACTAGATGACCTCCTGAGGTCTCTTCCACAGTAGCGTAGCCAAGGGGGGGAGCAGGGGGTGCGGCCGCTCCCCCTGTGAGCAGAAGCGGCGTCGCCTGAGCCCCGCTGCCGGAGCCGGGCTCGGGCGGGGATTTAAAAGGCCCATGGTTCTTGAAGCCGCAGGGAGACGCGGGCCTTTTAAATCCCCGCCCGAGCCCGGCTCCGGCAGCGGGGCTCGGGCGGTGCTTAAAAAGGCCTGCGGCTCCCCACAGCTGCAGGAGCAGCGGGTCTTTTAAATCCCCGCCCAAGCCCGGCTCCGGGGCTCGGGCAGTGCTTAAAAAGGCCCGGGGCTCCTGCCACTGTGGGGAGCCACGGGCCTTTTAAAGTGCCATCTGAGCCCCACTGCCGGAGCTCCGGCGGCACTTTAAAGGGCCCGGGGCTCCCCGCAGTGGCTGGAGCCACGGGCCCTTTAAATCACCACCAGGGAAGCCGGTACGCCGTGCCTGACCCTACTGTCTTACTTTCACCTCTGGGAGGACCCACCGTCGCCGAAGACCCGGAGCGCCGCCGGGTGAGTACAGGGAGAGCCTGGGGAGGCGCCTTTTTATAGCGCCACTCTCCCTGTGCTCCGGACCTGCCTACGCTACTGCTCTTCCAACCCTAATATTCTACAGTTCTATAATTGAAGCTGTAATGATGCAAGTAGGGGAAATAAAGGTAACAAAACAGGTTTTGCAATAAATATGGGAAATAAACAGTTAGCGTTAGGCGTGATTAGTTAGCACAATGCCTATATGGGTAGCCTAATGTGTCTTACTTAGGTTTGTAAGATTTAGCAATATACATCTTGTGATAAAAAAAGTAAACCACAAAAGGGCACTTTAAGCTTGAATTAACAGATTCCAGGAGAATTTCAGTATAAGTAACCAGGAAGTGAAACCGCATTTACATATCGAAACCATTGTGAAATGTAACAGTCAGAACCCTTAATTATGGTCCTTGGAGTGACAAACATGGGCACGGGGCTGAGACCTAAATCAAATATGGTCCTGAATGTGTGGGGAATGCAAGGAAAATGGTTATAAAAAGATGGTCAGACCCTCTCCTGGTTGGGACACCAGGAATGACTGAATGGCAGAAGCCTGAGTATGAACAACCCCTCTTACTTTTTCTTCTATGATTCCTGCCAGTTTCCATAAGGTTGTAAGTCAACATGGGGGAATGCTTTATCTTTTACCAGCCTAAGATTGTAAGTACGCACAATCTAGGGGGTGCTTTGTTATATGCATCTGTTTTGGTATAATTATGCTTATGTTTGCATTTTAAATGAAGTCCTCATGTCTCTATTTGCACCACTCTCACTTTATATAACAAATTTAATACAGCTGATGATTAAAGAACCTGTTATTGGTCACAGTACATTCTGCACTTCTAAATTAATAAAAGGCTACAAGATAAATTAACTTAGGCCAGAATTTAGGTTTGTCTAGACCTTGGTTTTTGGAAGGAGTAATAACTATCTGAATGAAGGTGTCCAAAAGGTTCACAATTGATTTTATGTAATAAAATCTGATCTCTTTGAATGGGGTTTAATTTTTTTTGAAGATACACGTAGTCTTGACTTATTTCTGTTTTATGTAATTTTTAGGGCTTCTTCTCAATTCCCCAAAGCCTTACACAAGAGAGAGAGAGAAAATACAGTCCCAGTAACATTTGTAAAACTAAAACATTTCTAAAAGTTTTTCTGTAACGGTTACAGGAGACAGAGGCTGTTGATTTGCTACTTCTGTTTGTGCCTCCTGTTTCAAGGGTGCCTAGAGCCTGGAACAGACATTCATTTATAAATTGAAATTAAGATCAAGTGATGAAGCAGATTTGAGGTACAATATTGCTGGCTAGTTCCCAATTATAACTAGAAATGGGTGAACTTCAAAAGGTTCAATTCTAAAAAGCACCCAAAATGTAGATACCTATCCAAATAGATATTGGAACCACATATTGAGGTAACAAAAGTGGTTAGGAAACCTTGTGAAAAAAGGCTCTGGTGTGAAATTTCTGGTATGTTCTGCCTTTCTTTATGCTAGAAATGCCAAATTCTTATAGAATTTCAGCACTTCTGCTCCTGGTCCTAAGCAGAATTGGAACATTCAGATAGGTCTGAAAAATAAAGCAATTGGGAACAAAACTTGTTAATTCCAAAAAAACTGGTTACTTTCAATATAGTTTGAATTAAGGACAAACATTTGAGGTTAGTAGATGTTTGGAGGTTCTCTCAGCCCACTGTTAGCAGTACTCTTGGCTGAAGGCTAGTTCCAGCCAGATCTCAGGGGCTAGTGTGGAGCACTTTTATACCATGAAGACCAATATGAATATGTATGTTCAGTCTTCCATGTACTTGCTTGTCTGATCATTATGATGTCTCTCCATCTTCTTGCCTATGCTTCCCACTGGTGCTTTAATAGCAAATTCTTACAGGACTTGAATTTCATCCAGATGTTTGCTGTGTTTTGGAAGCATTGGCAGCAGCACAAGCCCCTGTATGAGGCCCTAAAGACAGTGTTGGGACGTTGGAAAGGTCCAGACATGTCGGATCCAGGCTACCATGCAGTTCTTGCCTCAGACCATGAGTGGCCTGGAACGAGACATCTTCCATGTCATGGCAACCTTGATGTGGGAAACCCAGTGCAGATTCAGCAAATCTTAATTGAGAAGTACTGACTCTTGAGGTGCTTGTTGGACAAAAAGGTGCAAACAGCCCTGGTTTGGGCCTGTTTTCACTCAGCTCCATGACATTGAGGGTCCCACAAGTTTTCTCTTAGGGTTGGAGAAAAAGTCGGACTGTGAGCAGATTTGCCTATGGCTGCTGGATAGTCATCTGAATGGCTGACCCCGCTGAGATCTGGAAAGCAGCTGTTTCTTTTTACAGTACTCTGTACTCGCCTGAGGCCTGTGACATGCTGGCAATGGAGGAGCTGCACCACAGATTACCCCAGCTGACTGGTGAAGAACAGCAGTGCCCGGATGCCCCATTGTCACCGCAGGAGCTCTCTGTTGCAGTCCAACAGCTCTCTACAGGCAAGGCCCCAGGTATTGATAGGCTGCCATCTGAATTTTACAAGCATTTCTGACATCTTATTGGTCCTGACTTTTTTCTTGTGGGGCTGGAGTGTTTTCAGGAGAAAGAGCTGTCCCTCAGTTGTCACAGAGCAGTGATCACCTTGTTGAAAAAAAGAAAAAAATAGCCGGGGGAAGGGGTACTCTCTCTGATTGACAGAATTGGAGCTCTGTTTCTGTCCTCTGATTCTGTCCTTCTGATTCTAAGACTTTATCCTGGGATTTAGCTAACTGGCTGGACTCTGATACCCCTGGATCAAACATATTGTATTCCTAGCTGCTGTATTTTTCATAAATTTGTTTTTAATTAATTATGTTTTTACTGTTAAACTTTTTAAATCTGGATACAGGATTTATTTCAATGGACCAGGAGAAGGCCTTTGGTAGAGTTAACCATGGTTATCTTTTAAAACCATTAGAAGCTTTGAGCATTGGGCCAGTGTTCTCTTTGTATATTTATTTATTGTACTAGAACATTTTTAGTTTCCTAAAGATTAATGGGGGTCTTAGCCACGGCTTCCCAGTTCACAGAGGCATTCGTCAGGTGTGTCCTCTGTCTGAGGTGCTATATGCTCTCAGTTTGTAGCCATTTTTGCACATCCTCAGAAGCCGTCTGACTGGCCTTTCTGTACCAGGAGTGCCAGATGCTTTACCAGTTAGTCTGTCAGACTGTGGTGATCTCAGTTTTTATCACATCTGATGGTGATGTGCGGGCACCTCTCGCTTGTTTACAAGTAGATGAACAGGCATCTTCTGCCCACATTAACTGGGTTAAGAGCAATTCCATCTTACTTGCCTCTTGGCAGTATAGCGTTGCCACACACTTGCAATGGGGCATCTCTGGGAATAAGGTGTTGGGGGTCATTTTTGGAGCTGAACAATATATGCTAAGGAACTGGAGGGGAATGAGGAGATGGTGCTGGCTCGTTGCTGAATTCTTTTGGGGGTGGGTTTTGATTGACAACAATCTTGTGGCCTCAATGTTGTGGCACCGGCTAGTGTGTCTGGACGCTCCCTGAGGCCTTTTGGACCAGACACAGAGGCATATTAACCATTTTTTAAATAACTGCCACTCTTTGTGCCCTGCTTTGCTCTTCCTGCCATTAGATGAAGGGGGGCAGTGGTTCATCGATTTAGCCAGTAGTGCCGTGGCCTTCTGCCTCCAGTCTGTTCGGTGGTTGCTGTACTCTGACTCCCCACTGGCTTAGATGTCCGTTGTTTTTTCTCTCCTCTGCCATGTTGGCGGGATGGGATTTGACTTTAACCTATTTCGGTCGGTACCTGGTCGATCAGAGTCCTGATTTGCCTCCTTTCTAAAATGGTCTCTAACGCCTGGCAACTTCTGCAAAGTGTGTGGCTGGACGAGGCATTTTCCAGTTTATGGCTTTTGGAAGAGACACCATTTTTAACCCCCTTTTTCCCACTGAAGCTTTCTCCTCCAGGAGCCTGTTTTCTGCCTTTATTCAGGCTGGGTTCGCCAAGCTGTCCCACTGAATTGTTCCTAGCTCATCAAGCTGGAAGTCAGAGAAAGCCCCTGCTGTTCAGACCAGAATCCAGTCTGTACATTTTCTGGCTAAGATCCTCACTGAATTCCAGGCAGTGCTGCCTCAGCAGGCTGCTCAGTATTTGCAGAAAGTAAGTTTTTGCAGCAGTTGTTCTTCCAGAGAAGAATCCTATGTTCTGTTCACTAGTTGCCTCCCCATCTGTGGACAAGATGCTTGTACAGCCAGGCTGACTGTTGTCCTGGATGGGCTTGGTGAATGTTCCTTTTGCACCCATGACCAAGAAGCAGCTCTACGGCATGAGTGTTAAGGTGTGGCATTATGCCACCCTCTCTGATCTCCCTGATACAGCCTAGAAGATGCCCCAGTCCTTGGGTGACTATGCCTCTGGCTTGGAGGAGGTTGTACAAACTTCCTCTTTCTAAGTGCTTCAGTGACTTGCAGCGGAGGTCCATGTGTAGCATCGTATCAACCAATAGTTTTGTGTACCATATTACCCTGAGATGTCTGTGCAGTCCCCCTTCTATTGGGCTTCAGAAATGATATTTCACTGTTTCCTACATTGGCCCTGGTTTATCCTTTATTTTGGGGGGGGGGGGGGGAGAGCTTTTTTGGCTGTTTGGGACTGGTTTTCTCCAAGCTTCTGTTTGCTCTCAAAATTAGATACAATGCACACATTCAGTCAGTTTCCTGCCTTGCTAACTTTTTCCTGGGTCAGGCAAAACTAGCTGTTTTGAAATCTCACCAGAACAGAATAGCTGGGCTAGAGCGGTGTAACATGCTAGGATTGTTCTGCACACTGACTGTGAAGCAGCTGCAGATTGATTATACCCTTTATACATTGATTTGTAACCTGGACACTTCTCGGTTGACTTGGTGTGTTAACAATATTTTGAGTGAACTTGGTGAGGATGATGCTTTAGAGATCCATATTTAATGTTTGTTTTGACATGTTTTGCTTTATGTTATTAATATCTTTGAGTATATATTGTAATTTTTTAACTTTAAAAATAGCTTTTAATGTAATTTTATGTGAATAAATGTGTTTGTGTCATCTGTCTCTAATCTCCCGGATTCTAAATTTCTTCCTCCTTTCCTCACCTCCATGTCTCCTTCCACATTCCCCCCCAAATTCACTTACTACTTTTGTCAACTCCACTTTGAAGCCAACCCATTCTGTGTTTCCTTCCCCCAGTTTTGCCTCATATAATCCATTTTCTGTTCCTGCCCACCCCCCCACCAAATACATACAGAAAAATCCATTCTCTGATCAGTCCAAATACACAGCAAAAGATGACTTTCTAGTCCTCACAAACTATTTTCCACTCATCCCTCAGCCCATTTCATCAGTCTTTCAATTCTCCTATTTCTCACAGCTTTATTGCTACCAGCTGAGTCTCCTGGACCAGGTGTGTCTTCTTCAGTCTGCCTTGCCCTCCAGGGCTAAGCTGCTGCCCTCCTAGTCCCACATGGGTCTCTCAGCCTCACATCTCCTTTTCTGTCTCTCTCCTGGGATGAGGAGCTGTGATTCAAAACACCCCCACAAGACAGGATGGAGGAGACTGTAGCTCAGCTCCAGCCTGGTCAGCAGTGGGAGAAAAAGACACTGGAGGCTGGGGGAGACAGTAGTGGGAGGGGGGAAGTGGAGTAAAAAAAGGAACAGTGACTGGGAGGAAACTTCTGGGGCACCCTAGCCCAGATCTACAAAGGAATATAGGCATTTCAATGCCTAAATTTTAGGTGCCTAGAAAAAAAAATCACCGGAACAACAATGGGATCCACAAACAGAGTTAGGCACCTAGGCTCCCTATACAATGAATGGGGAGAGAGAGGTGCCGAAGAATGGGATTCACACCTGAGCTAGCCACTGGGAAATGATGATCAGAGCAATGTCCCCTAAGCCCCACCTGTCTCACAGAGCTCGATGCCTAAGTCTGGGCTCTCTCTCTCTCTCTGCTTGTGATCCACAGCTGGGTACGCCTCTCCTAGAGTCAGGCAGCTCCCATGCCTGAGCCGCTATTTGCGAGAATGAGTTAAGCACCTGGCTAATTCACACTACATGGTTGGGTGAGGGGTGAAGGGCAATAAGCCAGTCTCCCATATAAGATTTAGTCCGGTGGTTAAGGTCCTCCCCCAGCATGTAGGAAATTCCAGTTCAATTCTCCTCATTGCTTAGTGGGGAGAAGGGATTTGCTCAGGGGTTTCCCACCTCTTAAATTAAGTACCCCAACCACTGGACTGTAGAATATTCTGATGCAGGGGGATGTCTCTCAGTCTGTCTTATTGAGGATGTTAAACTGTAACATGTAATTATTAATTGGGCCAGAAACTGAGCGGGAATCACTATAGCCCAGGCGTTAGGTCCCTCATCTGGAAAGCAGGAGATCCCTGGTCAAATCCCTTTTCCACATCAGCCAAAGGAGGGAATTGAACTAAGGTCTCCCATATCCCAGGGGATTACCTCATCCACAAAGCTAAAGGCTACAAGAGAGGCTATCACCTTCTCGCTTCCTCTGGCTTGTCCTGGGGCTTAGGCAGCTGGCGGCCTGCGGCAACAGCAGTGCATATACTCAGACAGAAACTGAGGCTCCAAAGGAACTTCTACAGTGAAAAATTACTGAGTAAGATTAGGTGCCTGCAGGGATAGGCTGCAGCTGAGCACAGGTTTTGTGGAGCATGTGGAGATTTTGTGATGCCTAAAATTGTGGTTTAGGTACCTAAATCCCTCTGTGGATCTGGCCCAGTGAGGACATGGAAGACACAGGAGTAGGAGGAAGGTATTGGCAGGGCTGGATTACCCAATAGGCAGACTAAGCACGTGCTTAGAGCACCAGCCAAGCAGGGGGCACACACACACAAAAAAGATTTTTTGGGGAAAAAATTTGATATTTGATATTTTTAAAAAAAGCATCGAAGTAGTCATCATGGGGAAAATCAGAACTTTGTTAGACTTCCTTACACTAGAGTTTGTATTCATGTTGACCATGTGGAATGACATTTTACAACACTTTTACCACAAGTCAAGCTCTCCAAGAAAAAGAATTGGATTTGAAAACATTTGCAGACTTCTGTCAATCATTAGCAGACCACTTACACACTTTGAGGAATGATTTTGAAAGATATGAACACATATCAAAAGATATCTTGCCTGATACTAACTACAAAGAAGCCCAGTCCCGCAAGCGGATCAGGAAAAAACAGCACATGACAGCAGTGAGACAGAATCAGCATTGAATCCTAGAGACAAATTTCGAGTATCTACTTACTACGCTATAATTGATACACTTGAAGCTCATATAAAGAGGAGAGGTGAAGTGTACAAAGAAGTATCAAATAGATTCTTTTCTAAACGATATGGACTTATCTGATGAACAATATTCACAAGGTTCCCAAAAGCAAGTTGACTCATACCCTGTTGACTTGAACATGAATCTCTCTGTGGAGAAGTACGGCAGTTCCACTGTTATATGTGTGCAAAGTTTAATGAAACAGGAAAAATGAAATTCAGTCACATTGATCTTCATGATACATATTGTATTCTGTCTTTCAATATTGTATTTCTAAATGTAGAGATAGAAAAATACGTAACATTGATGATTACTAACGGCTGTGCAGAACGCTCTTTTCCTCAGCTGAAAAGAATAAAAAGCCCTCAGAGAACAACAATGTGTCAGGACAGACTTGATTCACTTTGTCTATTGTGTATGGAAGTGGACATGCTTCGTCGAATCAGCTTCGATTAATTTATGCAGAATTTTGCAACCAGAAAATCTAGAAAGAAGCTATTTTAATTTCAGCATACATAAGTTGTGTCATTTCAAAAAATAAAATTTTAATTTATGGTATAGTATTGCTTTTATTTTGAATTACATGGGGGGGGGGGGCACCATAATCTTTTCAATGCTTAGGGCCTCTAAAGGTCTTAATCTGGCCCTGGGTATTGGGTAGACACTGGAGAGGAGAGGAAAGGTTGTAGGGGGAGGGAGTGGGAATTCTGGGAGAAAGAAAAGGAGCCAAGGAAGACCAGAACACCACAGGAAAGATGAGAGGAAAGGAGCAAAGGGCAAGAGAAGGCTCTGTGGGGATTAATGAGGGGGAGAAGTGGCAGGGCCGGCTCTAACCTTTTTGCCACCCCAAGCAAAACAAAAAACAAAAAAACCACACACACACACGGAGCGCCCCCCCCCCCCCCACAACCTGGGGAAAAAAAAAAAAAAAAAAGAGAGTGCCGCCCCGCCGAAACCACCCCCCGCCCCAACAACCGCCCCCCTTCCCCGAGCCACCGAGCCGAAACATAATGGGACAGGAAAACTGTTTCCTGTCAGCTCTCTACTTGGGGAGCACACATAGTGAGACATTTCAAGTGCAGAGAAGCTCTATGGACCTGAGGATGAGAAGTTCTGCCTACTGCCTAATTCTTAATATGTTCAGTGTTCACATTACTGTCTTCAGGAGAACTCCCCCTTTCAGTCAAATGAGGGTTTGCCTTGTTTGCATAGTGAATTGAACCAGTAATTATGTAAAAACAACCACCGTAACTGAATGTTACTGATGTGACATGACCACTATTTTGAATAGGATATTGTAGCAGTCAAGACTCACCAGCGTGGTGCCTCCTGCTGGTTGCCCTGGGAATTAGCTCTTCACCAGCTTCAGAGCGTCCTCTGCTGGCCAGTGTCTCGCCTACCACTGGCACCCATGTCCCTCCTGGACCCTGGTGCCTCTTTCCTCGGGGTTCTTCCCCCTGGCAGTACCCCCACACTCTAGATCTCCCCTCCCAGGGGAAACCCCAACCCTCTATAGCAGGGGTCTCAAACTCAAATTACCACGAGGGCCGCATGAGGATTAGTGCATTGGCCCAAGGGCCGCATCACTGACCCCGCCCCTCACTGCCCCCAGCCCCGCCCCCACTCCACCCCTTCCATTAGGCCCCACCCCTTCTCCACCTCCTCCCCTGAGCACATGGCTCCCCGCTCCTCCCCTCTCCCTCCCAGAAACCAGGAAGCCGCCAGACAGCTGTTCTGGCGGCGGGAACTGCCTGGGGGTAAAAATAGAACTTTGGAGCAGCGCAGAGGGAACGGGGATCTTAGCGGCCACAGAACGTAACTGGGGGCGGGGGTGAGGGGAGTTGGCAGCCATAGGACGTAACTGGGAGGGGGGGATGCAGGGAGCCCAGCAGGCCACAGGGAAGTGCTTCGTGGGCCACATGTTTGACACCCCTGCTCTATACCCACCTTGCCTCAGTGGCTACTGCCAGTCATCATCTAGCCCGCGCTCACTGGGGCAGACTGCAGTCTGTAATGGCCACTTGTCATTGGAAAGGGGTTAGGACCTGCTGTCTTTACCTATGCCCGGGTTGCCCCTCTGCAGCCCCATTACCTTTTGGCCTTAAACAAGGCCTGCAGCCTGGGGAGTTGCCAGGTTAGAGCTCCCCAGCCCTACTCCACTTCGGGTACCCTTTTCTCCTTCAGGCAGCTAGGTCCATCTCTCTCCAAAGCTTAAGAAACTCCTCCAGATTCTGGCTCACAGTCCTTTTATAGAGCCAGCTGTGGTCTGATTGGGGCGTTGCCCCAGCTGTGGCTGCTTCCCCAATCAGCCTTTCATAGCTACAGCCCTCTCTAGGGCTGCTTTTAACCCCCTGTGCTTCAGGAATGGGGCAGCCGCCCCACTACAGATATGAACAGAGCTAGTAAAAAAAAAAAAAGACAAAAGAAATTGCAAAAAATGTAGATTTTTTTATAGTTTGTTTCAAAGTTTCTGAAAACTCATATTTAACTTTTTCCACAAAAAAACTATTTTAATTTTTAAAAGAGACTTGTTTTTGAAGAAAAACAGACATTTTGAACAGAAATAATTTGATCAAAAATTTTCAACTAGTTCCATTTTGTCTACCAGAGAGACTGCAATTTGAGACCTTAAAGACTATTATGGGATAGAGCATTAACATGTTTTATTGTTCTTGATGTATTCATATAACAAAGTAACTATAGGTATTTTTCATGTTATAAATGAGGCTCTTATATATACATATATATGCCACCACCATCACTTTGTGGTCACTGCAGCACTATGCTTTTTCTTGGAAGTCTCCCATACAAGTACCAATTATGCCTTATATTATTTATCTTATTATAGCTGATAGGTGCAATGACCAGCATCATCTGGCAGCAAATTCTGTTGAGCCTTGACAGAAAATATTGCTGCATTTTCTATATAAATCAATAAAAACCTAAAGTACCAATCTCCAAACTAAATCTGTTCACAAGCTTGGGAAGAACCTTATATCTTCTCAGGCATCTCTTTTAGGTCAGACAAGAAAAGCTGTAGAGAATTTGAGGTAAAGCCTTGAGTTGGAGGGAAAAAATGGGATTACCTTGCACAAAGCATATATTATTAAAGTTATGAACAGCTGTGTTTCCCTTACTTCAGTAAATATCTCTGGTGATGTATTATAACGTGGCTGCTTTCTGCCTACTAGAGGCAAGCTATGTTGTCTCATCAAAATGCTGATTTTTAAACAACCATTGTGAACAAATACATCTTTAAAATTATAAAGTTCCCTTTGTTTGAAAATCATTACTGATACTAGTAAACTTGTCTAGACTTATCACATCAGTGTAGCTCATTTGATGATAATGAACACAAGAACACACACTGTAAATTACAGGTTGTGTACCTTTCTCTGCCTTTTTTATTGAAAAAGAGCAACAGACATTCCAGCATTGGAATATGGGCTACTAACTAGCTTCACTGACTATTTGTTCTAAGTGGTTATGATTTTTATCCTTCATATGAGAGAGTATTTTTTCAACTCACTCCAAAAAAGTTACAAAGTAAATGGTGCTTTTTGAACAAGTTTATAGGAAATACTTTAAACTAGGTTTAGCATGCTAAACTCAGCAGGGGCAGGCTATCCGAGTCAGTAACCAGGCTTCTGGGTAGTCCAGTACAGCTGGCACTGAAGCCGGCCTTGCTGCAGCTTCACTGCTATCAGTATTAAAACTACCTCAGATAAGTCTACACATGCTGCAATGTCACACCTTGATTGCAGTGTAAACATTCCCTCCCTGAGAACTAGCTTTGAAACATTCAGGCCTTGTCTACATTTGCAAGTTAGACCGCATTAAATCAGCCCCAGGCGCCATAACTCCTGAGGTGTCCACACTGGCAAGGCACTTAGTGTGCCTGGACTCTGCAGCTGGAGTGCTCCTGGTTATCCACCTCCACAAGAAACATAGAGATTGCTGTGCCCGGCCTGGAGCATCGGGTGTCAGTGTGGATGATGTGTCGCATTACTGCGCTGTGACTGGCCTCCGGTAACATCCCATAATATGTGTGTGTGTGTGTGTGTGTGTGTGTGTGTGTGTGTGTGTGTGTGTGTGTGTGTGAGAGAGAGAGAGAGAGAGAGAGGCGGGGGATGGGTGGGGGCTGATGTCTGGTTTCTCCCTTCCCCCGCCACTGTCTGAACTTATAAGACAGCATGCTGACACATTCTGCTCCCCAAAACACACTGTCTCTCCCCCCACATACACAACACACTCCCTGACACACTCCCCATCCCCTCATTTGAAAAGCAGCTGGCAATCTAGTAGGATGCCCATGGAACAATGGGATTGAGAAACCTGCATCATGTGATGCTGTGCCTGCCCCATTATGCATTGCAAACCCTTTCCAAAGCATGCTGCAGCCACTTGCACACTGGGATAGCTACCACAATGCACTGCTCTCTGTGGCATTGCAAGAGCTGCAAATGTGGACATGCCCCACAGTCACAAGGAGCACAGTGTGAACACACAGCAGCGCTTTCCCTGCTGCTGTCTCCGAGGGCTGGTTTAACTCCCGGCACTCTACATCTGCAAGTGTAGACGTAGCCTCAGTCTCCAGTGACCCAAAGTAGCACAATCCAAGCACACTTTACCAGTGCATCAAGTCAACCCACCACTAATTGTACATTTTTAAAATACAGCACTGGGGAATTTGCATCCAAAAATGAAATACTTTACTGTGGATAAAGGGATGACCCACAACTATAGCAGCATCAAGGTGTTTCAGAGCACAACTGAGTACTTTTTATATGGGGAATTTAAAACAAAAAGGCAAAACAAATAAAAAACCCTGGGCAAAGTTCAAGGATAGAGGGGTTGGATACCTCAGGGGATTTGGAGTGGAACATGAATTAGAAATTTAGGAAGAAAAACTAATTGGTACTGTGCATCAAACTGAAACATGCATTTTGCTCCATACATGGAAGTAATCTCTGCAGTCAAATATTTAAAGAATACTCTCTTGTTTCTTACAAGGAGGTGTTGTGCAGTTCCACATCATATGGAGGAATATGAAGCTATAACTTTTTTATGTAAAAGCTAAAACTGAATTTGATACCCACATTGGGCAGGTTATTTGATAATAAAAGACAAAAGTACAGTATTTTCTGATTTGGCAGAGATATGGTGGCTAACATAAAAAGGAAAAGGAGATAAGATTTATTAACTGCCATACAGTATGCCATATCTTCCAAATTAATTAGCTTGTAAGGAGGCAAAACTGCCTTTCATATGCTGGGATACAGGCAGCATGCTCAAGAAGCCCAGACCTTTATACCACTGCCTTAATAGCAAGGGATACAGATGAAACGTCTCTGATATTGTTTTAGCTTTGCTAATGGTACAGCTGGCAGAAGTGCTGCTTATTGCATTTCCCCCCGTTTCCATGTTAGTCCTTAGCATCTTTTACACTTCTGTGGGGAAATTCTATATTTTCTGACTGACTTGGTCAATGTTAACCTCTCTCCATTTCTTCCCTCTCCACATCCCAAAATTATTTCCCTGTATTTGTTCTGCTTCTGACCCTCTATGTGGCATCTAACACTGAATAAAATGCACAAATGGCTTCTTTCTCCAGCTTGACAGTTCAGCAAGCATGACAGTTTCCACAAAATCCTTGAGAATTAAACTGCATAATTTCCATTAAGTGGAGCTGCATCATTTGAATGCTAGGTATTCCACTGAAGTATACTAATAAAAGGATTATTTTTTTTTAAAAACCCACCGTTAACATTGTTATAGCCCCTAGAGAATAATGTTCTTTGTTGCTATGAAAACATCTTACATTTTCTATATAATATGTGCTATACATTTGCTCCCTGCATGGTCCAAAACAGCCTGAACCTTCCTGATATGCTACAAAGCTCATCAATTTTCCACAGGTGAAGGGAAGGGAATTGTTGAAAGAGAAGGTGATTTGAGCGTTAAATTGCCTGGCTTTTTGATGGTGAATTATATACTGTATTGCTGTAATTTTAGGGTATTGTGTGTGATGTACTTTAAAGTTATCTCAAGGGTGCCTAGAGGGTATGAAGAGATGCATTTTTTTAGCATATGTAAAAATCTAAAGAAACATAAGTAGCAAAATACAATTAAGCTGGGGAAATACCTTTTTGCACATTAGATAGTCCAGGGAGGAGTTTCTAGGGGTGGTTTCAAGTACAAAAAAGTTAGTTCTTCTGGCAACTTACTTACAAAACAATCAAATCAGCTCAGAACCCAAACTGGAGTAAATCATAGCAAATACTGGATGGCAGTTTATGCAGACGTGGTTATTAACATGGACACCTGCGGCACAGTGAGTCATCTTTTGCTACTTATGTTTCTTTAGGTTTTTACATATGCAAGCAGCAGTGCAGAAGTAAGGGTGGCAATACCATACCATGCCATCCTTCCTTCTGCGCTGCTGCTGGTGGTAGCTCTACCTTCAGAGCTGGACTCCCAGCCAGGAGCCGCCACTGTCCAGCTGCCCAGCTCTGAAGGCAGCGCCACCACCAGCAAGAGCACATAAGTAAGGGTAGCAGTACCGCAATCCCCCCTCCCCCCTACAATAACTAGCAACCACTCCATAACTCCTTTTTAGGTCAGGCAGGGCCGTTCCTAGGGCAACCACCCCGGGCCCCGCGCTTTGGGGGGCCCCATGGGTGGGGAGATGAGGCGGGAGGCAGGTGGGCAAGCGGGGTGAGGAGGCGAATGGGGAGGCGAGGGGGTTAAGGAGGAGCCCCCCCCACCAGAACCTCCCCTTCCCCCCAGCACCTCCTGACTGCCGGCAGGCCCCACCAATCAGCGCCTCCCCCTCCCTCCCAGCGCCTAATGCCTGCCACAGATCAGATCAGTTTCATGGTGTCAGGAGGCGCTGGGGAGAGAGGGGGGAGGATCGAGGGTGCAGCATGCTCGGGGAGGGGGGCGTAACTGGGTGCGAAAGAGGCGGGGCAGTGGTGGGAAGAGGCAGAGTGGGGTGGGGCCTTGGGGGAAGGGGTCGATTGGGGACAGAGCCGGGTGAGCACCCCCTGGCAGATAGGGGCTAAGTTTATAATGTTCCAGGCCCCCCACCCGCTAGGGATGGCCCTGGTGTCAGGACCCATACATTACACCACCATGAAAATTCAGATTTAAATAGCTGAAATCATGAAGTTTACAATTTCAAAAATCCAATGACCATGAAATTGACAATAATGGACCGTGAATTTGGTAGGGCCCTAATTATATTGTATAAGAATCTCAGAATCAGTGTATAGAACTATACAGTAATAAATGTTGAGAGAGGCAGCTGTCTCTATTTTCACATACAGTAACTTCCTCCAGAGGAATAGGGGGAAGTTAGTATAAACATGATATTTACAACCGCATACACAACTCTGACATGAATTTCCCATAAATTATAATAATTCTCTATTACCATTACAATTAGATTAAAAATAAAGGTGCAAATCCATTCACAGTGTTATTTGACTGTACACCAGACCAGGGAGAAATTCAGCCAATTTATAGCTATAGTATATGCTGTTGGAGTGTTTGGACAAAGTTAAAGGAAACTTTTGGATGCAAAAATTCTGAATGCATCTGCAGAATTTTAAGAGCCTTGGCTATAAACATGAAGGAGAATAAACATTTTAGAAACACTTAATACAGCCATATGTTGAGTCATATTAAAGAGGATGGATAAACCAGAAAGCAAAGAGAATAAATGTTTGGCTAAACAGATTTTATGAGAAATAAATTATTAAGGTTAGTCAAGAATAGAAAGAATTGTGGGGAACTTCAGAAAGACCTAAATAAGGTTCAACTCACTGAAGAGATCTTCTCAGCTAAAAAGCTCAGATTAAGATCCAGATTCTTCCTGTATGCACATCTGTGGCATTCAGTTTACAAGAAGTCTGTTCTCAACTACTAAAATGCCAATAATGAAAACTCAGCATGGGATATAAAATCAAGCTGGGTTCTTTCTGGCTTCTGTCTCACCAGTAATAAGATTCTGCAATCAGAACTTCATTAATAATTCTGTTGATAATACATGAGACAGAAAAGAATACAACTCTATCTACCAAACCAGAATTTGTTTTTTCCAGGCTAATGGGAGGAAAAACATAAAATAGTTGAAATAATTATTTTTGTCAGAAAACTAAATTGATGAGTCTTAATACCAAATAGCTAAACTGTATATTCATAGAAGGATTTTCTCTATTCCAAGGGATATATTTGGTGAAATGGAATTTTTATGTAGAAAGAGAGGATCTGTTTTTCCTACACAGTAGGACAATAATAGATTTGGATGAAATTGGTGAAAATTTTCTCATAACATTTCTTGCAATTTTTTAACCATTCTGTGTTTCATGCTTTTGCATACCAATTTTTTAAAAATTGTTCTTGACATTTCAGGAGACTGGTAGTTTTTCACATTGAAGCATGCCTAAAATTGAGTAAATTAAGCCACTTTTAACTTCACATTCACATATGGTTAACCTGACACTAGGTTCTGCTGCATCACTAACCACAAACGAGTTCAGAAACCACTTCAGAAGTGAGAGAGAAGGGAATACCATGAAGTGAACTATGCAGTATTTCTAGCTAATGTTTCCTCCTCCCATGGGTTTTCCAACAAGAGGTAATGATTAGGAGCTAGTAATCAAAATAGCACAGTAAAATAGCCCCATTCAGCCCACTGTATTCTTACGACTCTTCCTGGCAACCAGACCATTTGACTCCAACTCATGAAGACAAATAGAAAGGCTAGGAGTCAGAGGTCTTGCAAGGACCTAGCTCAGTCTAAAATTTATTTGGTAAAAGTTAAAGGAAATTTCTAGGAAAGGTGCTAAGTTTTAGATATTAACATAGTTAATGTTCAAGTGTCTGTGCAGCAGGATAGGTTATAGGCTATATATATGAAGCCTGAGTGGGTTTTTTGTGCTTGCCTGCAATTTAACTTTCAACTGTGTGCGCGCGCATGGGCATTCTGCTGTAAATTCTACAACAATTTAGGTTTTTGTTTTATTCACAACACATTGTGGAATCTAAATTTGGAAATTTGGCATAGCTGACAGTAATAAATCACTCAGCCATTCACTTTATAAGTCCTGTGGAACATCACGAATCTTCAAATTGCAATGTGTGTACATAACACTGAAAATATAATGAAGCTAGAACACAAACAAATCACTGAGGAGATGTTCTACATGAAAATTTACAAAAGCAGTGCTAAGATAGTGCTAAAAGTAGCACTAAAATAACGTTCAAGGAAAGGAATGTCACTTGATAACTTAAAAATAACCTCAAGTGAATGGCATTAGTAGAGCAGGTGAAAAGATCACAGAATCATTTTGTTATAGTTTTTCATGTGTTATTTTCATACATTAAGAAAACTGTAAAACTGAGACAAATTGAACTCTTGAGTATGCCCATATAACTCCCATTTCCTCAGACGGTGTTGCATGCATGCACCCAAAGTTAGAAAGATTTTTGTGTCTACAAGATTTAAGTTATGGTAAAACAAGTCAGGCCAAATCAAGTTTGAAATTTAGCTATGGAAAAGGTCCAAATCCTATTCAGTGCAAAGTGAAGAGTTGTTCCTCTAAATAAGATAGTGGCACAGAACACGGCTTAATCGCTTTCTGGAGCTGCCCCCAATAGTTATTATGCTTCCAAACTGGAGAAAGGACTGGGATGATTTCTCTGCTTGTCAAGAGTTGGCCATCTTCTCTGGATATTGATAAAGATGAGGTGTCAAACTCATTTTGGAAGAGAGAACCAAACTCCATATTTTGTTATGGTTCATGGGCGGGGGTATACATTTAAAACTACACACTACCTTCAGTCTACAGCAAGATAGCAATGGGAGGTGCTCACAAAGATCCAGGGTAGAATATGGACTTTAGGTATTATATAAACTATTATTTGTTTGTTGAGTAATTTATTGTCAGATTCAATTTCACTGGGAAAATCTGCTCCCTTGTAGAACCACTACAATTTTGTCCACTATTTCCGTTTCTTTCCCATCCTATTTTTTTTGTTTTTCTCCCTACAGCCACCTCTCTGTGGGCTTGACTCCCACCTCCTCTCCCATTCCATTCACTAAAATGATCATCAATAAAGCAGTTCATGTTGACAATGTAGCATTATCATTGGACTTTAAAGTTGACACTCCAGTGAGATTAATACAGACAGGGGAGTTAACAAATCTAAGTAATGGTTTCAGGCTGTCTACAGACTCAAAGACATTTCAGCACTAGTTACATTTGGAAGGTTACTTTTTATTTTTAATGACAAGTTAGATTCTACGCAATCTGAATACATCAAATGTGCAGGATCTGGCTCACAGAGGTTTTTAAGGTCAGGCTTGACAAAGCCCTGGCTGGGATGATTTAGTTGAGGATTAGGTCCTGCTTTGAGCAGGGGGTTGGACTAGATGACCTCCTGTGGTCCCTTCCAACCCTGATATTCTATGATTCTATGGCAAGCTCTATGTCCTGAAACATTTTTGCCCAGGCTTTACATATCCATGGAGCTCATAAAAATACTCCAAAGTTCAATTTTTAAAAATGGACTGGAATAGATTGCTCTGTCTTTTTTCCCCAAAAAAATATTTGCCTTGTGGGAGGAAAATACCTCCATGCCCACCATACTGGGTTCCAAATCCTGTTTCAAACTGGACAAGATGAATACTCTTCTACACTAACAATATACTTCCTAGGGAAAAAAAAGTAGTGTGTATCACATAAATGTGTTTGCCAAATGGTGTTACCTCTCTACTTATTTTATAGATATGATGGGAAAATGATATTATTTAAAAGGAAAAAGAAAATGATAGCTTTCTCAGTCCTTCACTCCTATTTACAGAGTACATTCTCTGAGACAGGATTTATCAAAGTGTAAACTTTTTGTTAGAGCCCTTTTTAAAAAATATTGGCAGCACATCACTGCTGATGAATGATCTGTTTCAGGAAGAGGGAGTACTCTGTGAAAAATACTTTTTAATGCCTTTTCCACCTGATCATCCTAAAAATAATCTTTTTCCTAAGATTTTTCATGCATATGAGTGGGGATGAATGAATAGGAGAGAATAAACACACTCCTTACTACTGATTACATTTTAAAAAAAAAAAAAGACAGAAATTAAGTAACTATGTGAGCATGGCCAGAAGAAAATTGTCCTTTTGGAAGGGAACACCAATTAGAGTAGAACTGAAATTGGATTCATTGCTAAGCACCTATGATTCATGCAGTCAGAATATTCAATGTGCTGAACATTCCCTTCCTTTAGAAGGCAAATCCCACCTCAGAGGATAAACAACTGAATTTTTTTTTGTTAAACCATTCAGCTTTTATTTTTGGGTACAGAGGCAATCAGGAATGTGCCTTTAGCAAATTTTAAAAACAATTTAGAAAGTCATAAACCATGTTTATAGGGACCCGTGGTATTTGCAGTATTTATAAACACACAATACCTAGCACGATAGTATTATGGGTTAGCTTTCACATTCCTGACTTTCTTTTCTAAAAAGTCTCACTAAAACTTGACTTTTGCCATATTAAGGAGAAAAGCCTGTGATGAGAGTCAGATACAGTAAAGCAAATGCCATGCTTGTCCTTTTAAACATCACTTACCACATTTGGATCATGTTTGTAATTACATTTCTGCAGCAGCATAATGTTAATTGAGATGTGCCATCTCCCATCTCTAGGGTGTTCATGTTAACAACAGGATTCCTGCCAACCTCCCACAATGATGACAGCATTTATAGACAAAATTATACACAATACAATCCAGTTGGAACTACCGTGCAGCTGAATAATACAAGAAAAAAATAGCCTTAGTCTATTTCTGAATAATGAGGCAAAGTTGCTACCATGCTATTTCTTATAAACTCAGATATCAGAGATGATTGGCCCTATATCTGAAATGCACATCTCATAATACAGTAAGTTCTCTTCTCAAATATATGTTCAGGGGCGGCTCTCTGATTTTTGCCGCCCCAAGCACAACAGTCAGGCGCCCTTCAGCGGCACGCCTGCGGGCAGTCCTCTGGTCATGCGGATTCGGCAGTGTTTCTGCGGGTGATCTGCCAGTCCCGTGCTGTCGGCGTGCCCGCCGCCAAATTGCCGCCGAATCCGCAGACCTCCCGCAGAAACACCACCGAAGGCTGCCTGACTGCTGCCCTTGCAGCGACAGTCATGCCGCCCCCCACAGCTTGCCGCCCCAGGCACGTGCTTGCTGCGCTGGTGCCTGGAGCAGCCCCTATATATGTTACATTATTTTTATAACCATCTCATCATAGTACAGACTGATGTGAATATCTGCTCCTTGTTAAACTGTAATTCTGACTGAAAACAGAGATACTGCTTGAGCTGAAAGCACCAGCAGTAGAACTCTACATGGGACATTTCATGACAAAAACTTTTGCCATAAATGCTGAAGAGAAAACACATATATGATAATATCAAAAGCAAACCTCAGCTTCCAGTACCTGTTCAGGAAACCCTGAACAATCTGACAGAAATTAGAGACAAACTGGTGTCTCTCCACATGGTTCAAGTATAATAGATATGCACTGAAGCAGTACTTACAACTAGAGAATATCAACGGGCAAGAATGTTCATCCATTGGGAAATTATGTAGCTGCAGCTGGCATTCTGCATTGATGGTGAGCCTGTGGAAAAACCAGGTAATTGTCACCATATATCAGCACAACGAAAAGTTAAAGGAACATGGTAGGGTAATCGTTGGTAATTGTCCAAGGCAAAATTGGCAAATTCTGAAGCATGGCCACAGAATTAAAGCTAGGAAATGGGTGAGACGGCTGTGGGTGTATGCATGGAAACAGAGCTTTATGCAGTGTTGTATGGGTTTCGCTTGGTATTACACTGTAAACCTAATAGCCCGATCTGTGATATTCTTTCTCCCATGTTAGGCAACCATTTTTAAACTAGTTACTATCTACACTTCTTATCAAAGAACTTTTAAAATAAATTTTACAAAGATATGCCCAATTAACACAGGCCAGCACAAATGTTTGCAAAAAATCTCTACCACATTTTAAAGTGATGTTTAAAATTGTTTACTAACACGGGGCTACACTACAAATAAGGCCAGTTCTTAAATTACCATTAAGATAGGGGTTTCAGTCCATGAAACTACAAAGTCAGTCTATATATTTGACTAGATCATATCATTACTACTTTTATTTGAAAGCTATTTTCAAGTAATGGACACTATATTAACTTCACTGCTGACTTTGCCCAGCAAATGACAAATTTTAGGAAAACTAATTAAAAGGTAAACAAACTAGATTTGAGAAGGTCTAGATGCCTTAAATTTGGGCTGGCTAGAGAAATGTCTATCTTGTTTAAGCTCAGTTGTAAGTAAATTAGTTCTCTCTGCCCAGGAGTTTTAATTGTACAACAGGACAGGATCCCAAGGTTGCATGCCCGAAAGTGGCCAGAGAAGAGGAGGAAGAGACAATGGACTTGGCACAAACTTGTACACTGATTCTTGAATTTAGAAATTTAGTCAATTCAAGGCTGTTCTTTCTGAGGCATCCACAGTGAAAAAATTGGAGATACTACAGCTGTCTCTTACCTACAGTTTTGTAGAGTCAATAGTCTGCGATAATAAAGACTACTTGTTGCTGAATTCTATTTCCTAGCTGGTGAACATTAAGGTTTATAGAGTTCCTCCTACACAGAGGAAAGGTTGAGTGGTAAAACTGGAAACAGAACTCCTTGCATACATTTAAAATGCTCAGTTAAGCAAAGGAGGGCTGTAACAGGGTCAGCTGGATCCTGAGCACCCCGTGGCCTGGGGTGGCTTGGCAGTATCCTCACATCAGTCTTCCCTCTCTTCAGGGCTCCCCAGTTAAACTCCACACAGATCAGTCTCACAGGCCATTCTGGCAGGGATTTATTTATTGTCCCAAAACAGTGAATCAAAATTACAATAAAATTAGGGAATTACCCTCCTAGCCTTCGTCTCTGTCCTGAGGGGTATCTTCTCCTGTCTCTGGCAATCCCTGAAGTTCCTGCTACTCTGTCATCTCCCCTAGCTGGAGCTCAGCCTTCTGGCTCTGGCTTCTAGGCCCTACACCCATCTCTCAGTCAGGTTCTCCTACAGGACCCTTCTGCTTACTGCAGCTCTTCTCCACCATAGATTCCTCTTCCTGTCCTCTGCTCTCCTCTGTCTCTTTATAGACAACAACTGCCCTCTATCAGGCCCCATTGAAAGGCAGTTAATGAGACTCAGGTGGACTGGACCAGCCCCCTCTTAAAGAGTCCAGTCTACCCTTTGACAAGGGTCAAATGTTTTTCTGATTAACAGCATATGGTAAGATATTTTTTGCAGTCCATGAGACAGATGGTGTTTTCAGTGACACCTATAAAATTCCATTACATCAGTGAGGTTTCACAGGCATAAGTAACGGCACAATTTGGCACAAAATATGGCACAAAAATTGGTAGATAAAAGGGGGGTGCATACAAAAACTAACCAAATGAGCATCTTCTCACATTCATCAAGGTCCTGTTTGAAAGCCCACTGACGTGACTGAGAGACTTTCCATGTACTTCAGTGGGCTTTGGATAAAGCCTCAAAAGAGAAGGATACTGAAAGAACATGTAGGGTACATCTACACAGCAATTAAACACCTGCAGCTGGCCTAGGTCAGCTGACTCGAACTTGTGGGGCTCAAGCTGTAAAATTGCTGTGTAGACATTCAGGCTTGAGCTGGGGCCTGACCTCCAGGATACTGTGAGGGTGGAGGGTCCCAGAGCCTGGGCTCTAGCCTGAACCCGAACATCTATATAGCAATTTTTAGCTCCGCAGCCAGATCCCAAGTCAGCTGACCCAGGCCAGCCATGGCGGTACCACAGGTCTTTTATTCCAGTGTAGACATACCCTCAGTGGCAATTTCCAGCTGTTGTATTCCTTTCTTGTTTGACAGTCTGTAACTAGGGACACTTGTCATTGAAGCTCAGCTTCCATATGCAAGTATCATCAGTGTGACAATGCACTGAGGAGGCTGAATACAATCAGTGCAGCAACTGTGTAGTATGGAAGATATATTTTACAGATAGATTGCTTGCTGTAAAGGGAATCTTGTTTATTGGGGAATTCCACTTTTGAACAGTTCAGCTCCTCCACTGAATAAAAGCAAGGTCTTCCGGTGTCCAATTCAGTGCTCTAAACAGTGGATCAATCTGTCTCTAGAGGCTCTGTTTGGTTCAAGTACACACCTAGGTGTATACCTGAATCTAATCTGAGCTAATCTGCCCTCCAAAGTAGAGCTGGCTGGGAAATGTTTTTTTTCCCTTCCCTCTGAAAAACTGCAACAAAATTGATTTTTTCTTATTTGCAGAAGTTTTTCTTTGATTATTTTTTTATGCGGTAGGGAATCTAAAATCTAAAACTGAAAACGTTTGGTTTACTTGGAACAGCCACCCAAAAGATGTAAGACTGTTTTTTTTTATGAAAACACAAAAAAAATGACAAAAATTACGTTTCATGCACACTTCTGTTTTGTTAACAAAATTTTCAACAAAAATATTTTTATTTTTTTCCCAGCTCTACTGTAAGCCAAGTCAGGAAGTTTTATAGAAATTACTTCTCTTGCAAGATTTCTGGGACTACATGCTTCTGGCTGGATTACAAACACAGAGAGGAATTCTTGTAGAATTTTGGCACTTCTGCTTTCAGTTCCTGAATATGAAAGTGAAGAAAGGCACAAAATAAAGTTTTAAAAAGAATAAGCAAGCCTTTTTAACCTAAAAAAATGGTTTAGCTTGGGGCTTAGTTTGAATTTTGCACAAATATTCATGTCATTTCTTTTAAATGAATCAATTTGCCTGTCCCTAAAACATATTCGAATATAAGTTAGGAAACAGTTAATAAAACAAAACAAAACATCTAAAAATTCTCTGCAGAAAAAGAGACCAAATACTTTCAGCCACACACTCCTACTTCCTACCTTAAAGTATACAAGATTTTGCCATCATTCCATATTCTCAGAAGCTGATTGGGTGTAGTGATCCAATGAGCTTCTGCTGTTTTAGAATTTCGGAAGATAGTGTCCGGTATCCATATCAATCCAACCATATTGCTGTTTAAAGTCAGTATTTTCATGGTGCTGTTGAAACGAAGGCGGCTGTCTGTCCATGTCTGAGCAAAAAATATATCAATTTGGTATTCCTGTAATAAAAGCACAACATAAAAACCGAAGTTGATTCCATGTATTCCACTTATATTTGATCTTTGATAGGATATAGTTAAAGGGCCGTAGCCTCAGTCAGTGTAACTCAACATAGCTCTATTAAAATCAATGGGTCTATGTTGATTTACAGAAGCTAAGGATCTGGTCTTTTAAAGTTTTTTTGTTTGTTTGTTATCAATCTCAGAATTAGTTTACTTTAGGGGGGGGGGGGGAAATAGAACAACATGATCTCCTGCATTGACCTTTTGGCTTAGCATGCTCTGCCCCACCACACAGTCTGGACCATCCTTCTCTGTGTGAAGTCGGGGAAGTCACAATTGGACAATGTATCTGCAGTGGCTTCCCTGCCTCAGTGTGAAACAGAGACTTTAAGGAGCTACTGTATGATGAAACAGGTGTTTGAGATTCAGGTAGCATTAGACAAATATGGCTAGTGATTAAATAAGTCAGCTGAAGAATGACAAATTGTGTGGATCATGGCAACCACACACACACACACACACACTTCTGTTTCTAAACTGTTACATGTATAGCCTACAGCAGAAAGATACCAGGATCATAGATACTCATTTATTTTTCTTCACAGATACCTCATGTATTTCAAATGCCAAGCGCCAGAACTCTCTTAAACTGACATTAATATGCTAATCCAGATGCTGCAATCTTATCTTTTCTATAGTAACATTTTATTGTCATGTTTCTGTTACTAAGTAGTCATAATAAGGGTGATAAAATAGAAGTTAAACACACACACACACTAGTGTGAACATGTGTATATATTATTACATACAAAAAGCTTTGTTAACAGATAGATATTTAAGTTTCAAAATCCAGTACTTAAAATATCAGTTCCATGTCTGCCTGTGCAACCTTCATTCTGCATCCCAGTGCATCCACCCTATGCATTGAATGATGGGAGGATCTTCTGAGAAAAATGTGATTATATAATTAAAGACTTTATCATAATGCATAAGCATAAAGGAGCAGAATTAAGGTTTCCTGGTCAATATGGCAATTCCTTGCTTGAGTCTTTGTCCAGCCTAATTTTCATTTAATGTAGCTTTTTTGCATGAAGGTTCCTTGGTGAATTTTTTTAAAGGAAAAAAGGTACAAACAAATTCTATTATACACAACGGTAACAACTTACCGTGTATTATTAGCAGGGTTTGTGCCATGAATTTATCCTAGTATTCCAACTGTATTCTGAGAGCCATCTGGTTACCCTGCATTATTCCTGTAATTACCATCTTTTGCAGGCCATCCTTCCAGAATTGATGTTATAACACCAGAAAACCTTATTCATTGACACTACTAGCTGAGAAACACACTCTGGGACTCTCACCTTTCCATGATGAATGATCGATGGCTATGTAAGAATTCTTAGCATGTATAGGAATGGCAGGTAATATATCACCTCATAACTCGCAGCATAACTACTAACAGTCCCTAGAACCTTTCCCTTTAGCCTTTCTAGCTGTGATTTTTCTTTTTGATTAGCTTTATTTTCAGGGGTAGGACAAGAGATTTGATGCTGAAGGGGACTTATTTTCATCTTGGTGTGCAGGGAATTGCGTATCTCTGCACATTGAGACAAGGAAGTATATCAAAGTGTCTAGCTCATACTGATTGTTATTTCTGTTTTTAACTACATGGGAAGTGCTCAGAAATTACAGGGATGAGGGAAATGGTCATAAAACTACCCACCCATATATATTTATAAATGTTCAAAAAATATTGTTTCCTCACTTTGCCATTATTGCAGGGAGTAGATTTTTCACATTATGTTCTACTATTTGCCCCATCTCTGCCAGCTCCTCATTGCAACACCCTGGAGAAAAGAGGCTTGTGTGTTTTCACCTGATAGAGAATGGAATATACTAGACATGGCCACATGTATAGCAGTTTTCTCTAACTGCTGAGCTAGTGGAACTGTTCCTTTAGCTTGCAAGCAGAGACCAGTATTTACGGAGCCAAAGGCTATGATGCCACATATATACAGCTGGCTAATGAGCATGGTGTATTTATACACAACAATGGATGGATGCAAGATGTTCATATTTGAAGTTATTTTATATGAAAAGAATGCTTATTTTGATTGCCAAATTATTTCTAAATTTAGGAGCAGCTGTAATCCTCTTTTGGGATATTGTACACACTTCGGATTTTGCTTATTCAAAAGGAAAGACAGCCCTGAACAGTTTAATTAACGTCCACCATACTTTTCTTCCCCATACTCTCAACAACACACACATTTCTTCTTTTAAGTAGTCTAGGAGGTAAGGTAGTCCAGTTGGCGTTTCCTGTTAAGTACTACATTTAGAACTGCCCCTAGAGGTTATTCAAAATACAACTGGTAAAGTGCAGACCCGGGCTGGGCAGATGCAACTCCATTTACTTGAATGGGTTGTTTAAACCAGGGCTGAATTCAAGCCTGTGTGCATACATAACTGCATTGCATCCTCTAATAATAAAACATGGCCTGTTGTTTTAAATGTGTCTCTCTGTCCTATGCTCAACTTGAAATGATTTATTTAAGCAGTATCACACAACAACTCAGTAAACAGCATTTCCCCCCCTAACATCTTTCCTAACAATTTAGTTCTGTTTAAAAGTAACTCATTGCAGATGTAATGTACTATATTCGATAATAAGGGGTAAACAGATATTTACATTTGATATCTGAACTGTAATCGTCCCCTTTTTCTTCATCCATTAATCCCTTTAAAAAAGGATGCTAGATCAGTACAGCCTTTACATTAATCATTGTAATTACCTCAACCTTCATCCAAATGGTGAATGGGGTTTGCTATTTAGGTATTCCGTTTTTGAGCAAGAGACAGAGAGGTCAATTTTGAAAGCTGGGTGTATAAAATTAGGCTCCTTGGCCCAGATCCTCAAAAGGTATTTACTTGCCTAATTCTCGCTGATTTCAATGGGAGTCAGGCACCTAAGTGCCTTTGACAGTCTGGGCCCTAAATTTTAATTTATAGGCCCCTACACATACGGGGCTTGATTTTCATAGATGCCGAGTGTCTCTCTCCCAGCAGTCAATAGACAACATGCATTGCAGTGTGGAGGAAGGGTGCAATGGCCTCTGAACCATTTAAACCCCACATAGGGACTGTGCAAGGAATCTGCTGAGTGTGCACCCACAGGTGATACTTGCCTATCCATTCCATGCCACAGGAAGGGTCTCCATGCTAGCCTCACGTAGAAGTAAGTATTTGGGCCATAATGTATGACAAGACAAAGATCACTTTCAATTCACTGGTTTTACCTTTTAGAGGAATGCATAGGTCAATTGTTTTATAGAAGGTAATACTAGCATTTATGGTATTTAGGCAAGAAATAATCTTTATCTTAAGTGCTATGTAAAATCTTCTGCCTAGAAAATCTTAATTGGAACAGGTTTCTTTGCTAGCACCAATACTTGATGAATGAAGAATTAGAAAGCAGAGAAACCAATCTCACCAATTACGGCTAGAGACACATCAATTTTCCAAGCACATTTCTGAGACGTTACCTATGCAAACAACAACAATAAAACACTTCTTGCCTGTTCACAGATATAAATAAACTTAGAAATTATATACAGTAGGCCTCCTCCTGATTACTTATTTATGAATTACAGAACTAGTTTGTACCCCTGGGTGTGAAAGGCCCGTGGGGCTAGAGGAGGGGAGGAGGATCTTGAATTCTTCTCTCTGACACAGGCCCAGATCCTCAATGCTATTTATGCTTCTAACTTGCATTGAAATCAAGGGAAGTTAGGAGCCTAAATGTTGTTGAGAATAATCATAGATATCATTGTAGTGGGTTGATTAATGTGCCTTTCCACCTTGCCGCAATAGGAGCATGTCGATAAAGGGAGGGGAGATATGGTGGTTGTAGAAAGAGTAGATACATGTCGGGGAAGGAGGGGGAAGGAGGAGAGAATGAAGGACTGACACCTTAGGGTAATAGAGGCTCTAATGTGTGAGGCAGGGAATTATTGTGAAGTATCTTGTGGGTAGGTGGATTGGAAAAAAGAATTTCACATGTTTAACTTATTTACAAATCAGACCAAACATCTGTTTGTTTTCTCATTCTCCAAGAAGACATGGAGAGGAACTCTGAAAAATACTGCACATTATTGATTGCCCTTGCTCCTCACTTGGGCAAATCCAAGACCGCCAAGCTTCCATTTGCAATGCTTGGTTTCACTCATAAATTGCATGGAAGCATCTAGAAAGACAATATGAGATCTATCTTGCCAAACACATAGGGGAAAAAAATGTAACCGTTTTAGCCAAAACACTAAAAATGTCCAACAAGACAGCTGTTACAGCTATCTGGGGGTAGCTGTGTTAGTCTGTATCCACAACAACAACAAGGAGTCTGGTGGCACCTTAAAGACTAACCGATTTATTTGGGCATAAGCTTTCGTGGGTAAAAAACCCACGAAGTTGTATCTGAAGAAGTGGTTTTTTTACCCACGAAAGCTTATGCCCAAATAAATCGGTTAGTCTTTAAGGTGCCACGGGCCTCCTTGCTGTTACAGCTAGTCATTCCTGAGGGTCCCTTTTTGAGTATCCAGTGCAGCAGCTGTCGGTCTGGGGTACTTATATGGCCCTCATCACTGTAGTATCTGAGCACCTCACAAGCTTTAGTGTATTTATACTAACAACATCCCTGTGAGGTTGGGAAGTGCTATGTGAATGGCTCTGAAGGGGTTAATAAGAGCTAGTGGGCACAATCAGCATTGCACTGCTACACATGCACTCAGTCATCAAACCTGGAGGGAGGAGTTAAAAAGGCTAAAACGCCTGGCAGTCCAGGCCTAACTAGGAAGGAGAGCAGATCTCAGGCACTCACTCAGTGAGAGGAGCTTGGGGCGAATCAGGGAGCTGAGTGGGCTATTGTCAAGTAGAGGCTCCCTGAAGGAAGGTAAGTCTACAAGAGGGAGCCCAAGGCAGTTGGGAAGGACCAGCAAGAAGTGAGTTTGACCAGGACTCTGCGAGGAGGGTCCTGCAGGGAGCACAGAATCTCTGGTCTGCCCTGCAAGGGGGGCGTGGAGAAAACTCTCCCCAGGCGGAACCAACTGGCTGGCAGGAACTGCAGCTATGCAATGAGCCAGTGGAAGAGGCTGAGAAAGAATGGGGCTGATACACTAGGAGTGCAGGAAGAGGCTGAGGCAAAAGCCCAAGAAAGGCAAGATAGAAAGTGGTCCAGGAAGGTAGCCTGTGTAGTCAGGCCTTGATTAGCTGTTCAAGAACTGGAACCCACTAGAGAGAGAGCGTCTAGGATGCCCCACCATCCCACCAAGAAAGGTGGAGTGGAACGCCCCTCCCCCAACAAATGGTAAGGACTACTGAACTCCCGGATGCAACGGTAAGTGCCGAGGGTCCTATATGAAGTTGATGGACTCTTATTTGTTGGACTATTGGTACCCCAGAAGTGGTGGGAGTCTATGTGACCTGGCCAGAAGGCCGAGTTGCAAGAAGCAGCCGACTACCACAGGGCTGGAACAGCGGCCAGCAGAAAGCTCTAAAGGAGGAGAGCCTGCTGTGCTATGCCCAGCCACCTGGGGGTGCACTTGCTTGTGAATCATATGCTTACATCCCCATTTTACAAACTGGAACTGAGACACAGAGAGCTTAAGTGATTTTCCCAAGGCCACACAGGAAATCTATAGTGGAGCAAGGAATTTAATCCAGTTCTCCTAGTTCCTAGTTTAGTACCTTTTACTACTGGACAATCCTGCCTCTGCAGTCCTTCAGTGGCCACTTTCAAGTAAACAAAATTGCTGAATGTCCAAAAACATGCTAGACATCCCCCCACCAGAAGCAAAGATACAGTCTCTGCTCAAAGGGCATGCAATCGAAATGTAATATGACACAAATCAGACCCATAAATAAACATGGGGAGAGGGGGTTAGGAAAAGCAAATTCATAGGTGAAAATAATACAGAGTTACTTGTGAGGTCTATACTTATCAAAGTTTTTATTGTGATTTAAAATACACCCCCACCATGGCTCTTGATTTTGTTTTTAACCAAGCTAGGCTTGTGACTGTAAGACAATATACATGATTCAGACAACTTTCTGAGCAAATTGCTAAAATTGGTCAACTGTAAGTGTACTTTCTAGACTTGTGTTTGAGGGAATTGCACACGTTTAACTTGTTTAAAAATCAGACCATACATCTGTTTGTTTTCTCATTCTCCAAGGAGACATGGAGAGGAACTCATGAAAATACTGCACGTTATTGAATGCCCTTGCTCCTCACTTGGGCAAATTCAAGACCACCAACCTTCCATTTGCAATGCTTGGTTTCACCCATAAATTGCATGGAAGCATCTAGAAAGACAATATGAGATCTATCTTCCAAACACATAGAAAAAGTGTAACCGTTTTAGGCAAAACACTAAAAATGTCCAACAACCAAAATATCCCAATATCATAACTGAAAATACACCATTAACCATATCAATTACTACAATGCTGTATTGATAACAGAGAAAATATTAAGTTTTGATACATTCCAAATAAGCCATTTCATTCAAGGTAACAGAAAAGTATATTTACAATTGCTTCCATTTCAGATGTGTAAATTTTGCCTTAGATAAACACTTATCTCGGCATTAGTAGCATTCTCTATATTTACTGTAGGGTATACTTAGGAAAGACTGAGATAATATTAGCTATCTATGTTTTTAAGGATCCCTGCTGTTTTGAGTGAGACAGGCAAAAGGCCAGTTTTCCAAAAAGTTTTTAGTCTGCCCTTCAACTGTGCATATGCACTTGCTTAGGCAAAATTGTAATCTTGTGCATTCACATGTTAGAATCTATACATGCAAACCACTTTTATGCACAATGTATACATTCAAGGAGAATTTGTGTACAGAATTTCTGTCATGTGATTGCACAAACAGATAGTGTGAAACTAACTTCCCATGCACACCCACAAATAAAGGCCACATTTTGAAGAGACAGCTCAAAGTGTCAGGAATTCAACCAAAGCCTCTTTCTCAAGACCTTTGTTTCCTTTAGACAAATTTCAGAAAGTCATATATATATACACATACACACACATATGTATAGCAATTAAATACCCCAAACACAATTCTTAAGTTGCAGTCCAAAATTATCATGTTGTTTAAAACCAAGAGAAATGTAATTCCTGTACAACACACAGATAATAAAACATGAATTTTACAATCATGAATGTGGAACGTTTGATCTCAACTGTAATTCAAAGATAGTGATATTTAGATAAAATTATTCACTCTCTGTTTCAGCTTCAGAAGTATCTACACTACTGTTACATGATTCCACAATTACAATGCTATGAGCTACATTTTGGAGAGTATATGCCAAAGAACAAAAAGAAGTTCTGCAATTACTCCTGTGAACTGATTACGTTGATATAAATACAAAATCAGAGGAAGGGATTAAAACAAATGCAGCTTCCGTGTGGAGGGAGGCGAACCCTGCAACTTTAATGCAATTTTCCTTTATTACTAGGTAATACATGTAGGTGATTAAATAGGTACTCCTGATATGCCTATCTACCCTACTAATTACCTGCCTGACATTAGAAGTAATGGTTGCCTTTTCTTTTCAATTTACCCAGATCTGGAAAGCTCTGTTTGTTGCTATGGAAACACTCCCACCTCTAGTCCTCTATATTGAAGCAATAGTTCCCCTCCCAGTTGCTATAGTAACAGCTTGCAACAGGTTCCTCTTCACACCACAGCTGCTATTCCTCTCTGCATTGCAGCTTTGGTCCTCACAGCTGTTAATTGCAATTATTATGCTAGAATCCACCAGAGTTGTCTAACTAGAACCTACTACCTAGGTTCTCCGGCTGTTCTCAGCAACATCTATCTCAGAACTGCTGAAAACAGCTCAGGGAGGGAAGCCAAGAGCACCCATTATATGTGACATGGGGCAGGATACAGAGATACTATTTTTTAATTATGACATATTTATATGGGACTATACTACAAGTGAAATTCACCTGTAAGGAGAGGGCCAAAATAACGCATATGCACAACTTAAACCCCATTTCATGATATCAGTGATGCATAGGCCTATGCTGGCCTTTCCACTCAGGGCTGAATGCTAAATACTCTCCAGCCATAGGCTTTCTCCACTGCAAAGTATATAAAGTCTACAAGGTCCAAACCCCAGTCTCTTTTAAAAAGGGCTGTTTTCAACATGGCTAGCCTTGATGGAGCCACCTTCAACTGACTTAAACTGCTTAAACTAGAGAGATAGAGAGATCATGGTTAATCTGATTAATTGCTGACTTCTGTAAGCATAAGTGAAGACAAATTGAAATCTAAGGGCCAAATTTTGCAGTCACTCCATTTTCCTCACTGGCACAACCCTGGATTTACACCAGTTGGATAGAAATAGAGTTTGGCCCTATTTTTGTTGCTCTAGGCCGTATTTCAATACAATAACAGGAGATCTTTGTTCTATAATAATGTTTTATCTCACCAATATCTCTAAAATATATTTCATAACACACCATGGTGAATGTTTATTTCAAAAGTGGGACATGAACCAATTCAATACATACAATTCAATTGCCAACAAGAGCAGAAAAAATACCATCAGTTTCGTTATCAATTAGCTTATTGCGAATGACACGTACCTTTCCTCCCCATCACCACTGTCAGTTTCAGTGTGACTGTAACCTGTGTCCCTCCACTGTGGTGCCTCAAGGGAACCCACTGAAGGTTTCAGGCTTTGTAGGCATCACCCCTCTCAAGTGGAGACCCACATTTCTCTCCCTCCAGATCGGATGCTTAGCCTTGCAGTCCCTGTGCACCTCATTGTGCTCTCTCCCCAGCAAGCCAGTCTGCCTAATGGCCAGCACTCATATATTGCTTTCTCTACGAGGACAAAGACAAGTGGTTTTACCAGTGACTGCTTTCTTCCAAAGCAAAGTACATTAAGGCAAAAGCATCCCAGAGAAAACATATACAAAGCAATAAAAGGATTTAAATGCTCACTAAACATACCAGGAATCGCCCATCTTCCATATAGGGAGTCTGGTAGCCCAAAAGCCTTTCCACAAGGGTGGGGGGCTGCCCTAGGACCAAATGTCCCACCCATTTGCTGAATCGAAAGAAACACCCTTAGCCTCTTTAAACTCAACCCTTTATACCCCCCCTGTTCCCCAGGAGGTCAAGCTTCCAAGGGTGGGGATCTACTGCACAGTCAGCTTTGGGATTTTTGCCTTCATCAGCCCGAGTGAGTCCAGATTGTGCCCCTCACCTACCATGCACACCTAGGAACAGACAAATGCACATCACCTGTATTGATTCAAAGGGCTATGAATACATTACAGCTCGTCCTGTCTGACCCATATCAATATATTTGCTTTTTGAGGTTTTCATGTTTTAAACATAAAATACAATGTGGTCCATAAAGATACTATATATGGTTGCAATATCTGTCACCCACCCCCAAAACAGCTAGAAATCCAAGAAAATGATGGTTGAAGCTGGGATTGTGAGTTGCTCTTAGACTTTTTGGACTTGGTGATCTTTCCCTGAAAAATTAAGTTAGGTTTGCAGTAGTATCTGACGTTGGCCACTGAACAACTGAGGTTTTAATTACCTGTCTTGGTAAGAGAAGCTCTTCCCTACCTGATAAATACATACAAGGCAGTTGCAATTAGAATGAGGAAGGTCAGCTGGTTGAATAGTTGCTTTAATAAAAGTTCTTCTCTGTGTCTTCACAGAAAGGAGAACAGTCTTCAGAGGTGACTTTCATAATGGAAAGTTACATTACCAGACTGTGGAAAAACCAATGAAAAGACACTAAAGCAAGAGAATCTTACACTTGCTTGAGCTTGATTTCCCCTTGTTCCTCTAACAACATACAGCTTCGGAGTACTTCAGAGGGGCATTGGACTGATGAATCATTTGGGAGAAGACATTGAAAAGATGGGGACTTTGAAAGTTGTTTTTATATTGTGATTTTGTAGTCTTTGATAGTAAGCTGACGTTAATTATTCTTACTCACTGAAAAAGATTTCATGTCCTACAAAAGGCTTCTAGGAGACAGAATTTGGATAGGAGTGAGTGGAATACTGCTGAATGCATCTAAAATTGAAGATGGTTTGCTGAGTGGTTGTATTTTAATAAACGAACACGAAACATACAACTGCAGTAGCATGGCAGCTGAAGTAGGTAAGGGCAGGTTTTTCCACATTGTGAGAACTTTTGTTTCAATAAGTCAACAAAAATAATGTCAAATAAGACAGAAAGTTTAGTAAAAAGAGGTTAAATCGCACAATGGTTGATGGATCACCAAATCACCATAGTATTTTTTTCCTAGCCTAGCATTAAAAAAAATCTTAAATTAATTGCTTAAAATAACAACGACAAGAACAAAAAGACATTCAGAACAAATTAGTAAAACCTGAAATTTAATACAATTAAATCTGGAAATAATCCTGATACACACAAGTAATGAAACTGAAAACAGGATAACAAGCTGAGGAAATTAAATATATGTATGTGTTTAAAAACTACTAAGTAGATCAAAAGATCACTTAGATAAATGGCAAACAGACTGAAATGATCCAGATGAATAACACACAAATGGAAGCCAATGATCAAAATGTAACACCTGCTGTCGCAAATGACATATATGCTGGAAATATGTTCATATCCTGGAACAGCAACTCCACTCCTACCAGGGATGTGAATATTAAAGCAACTAATCACAAACAAGCTCCCCTTCCTGACAGTATCCTTTTAACAAATATGTACAGGTGTTTGTAATCTGCGCACCAGCTGAGAAGGAAGGCTTAAAGAGAACAATCAGAATCTCAAAAACTGAGGGTAATGTGTGACTAAACTCTATTCCTAGAATTTTGAAATTAACAAAGCCTACAAATGCTGGATAAACAAGATCCAAATTCAGTTTACATCAATCTATTAAAAATATAGATGAGATTAAAACAGCTCTGCCTCGGAATCCTCAACTTTCATTATAGGCTAGGCTGGTAGCACTACCTACTCAGAATGCTCAACGCTTCCCATTGTAAAACCCTGTTTTCAGTTGGATGTATCTTTGCCAGTTGGATTGTTCTCTTTAACCACTTGCATTGAAATTTTCCATTTCAGAGGTCTGCGTTGGGCTGAATTATTTTTGATAATTTCAAGCATAATGGTTAAGCAATTTCTGAGAATGAGGATAGGGAAAATAAGTTGTTTTGCCCATATTAAAATATTCTGGTGATTTGTTTTAAAGAAGTTCTACTGCCCCTATGCTCAAAAAGAGTCCTAAAAAATGGGGAAACTAGGTCACATTACAAAGGATGACTATAAACAAATAACACAAGTATGTAGGGAAAAATTAGAAAGGCCAAGGCACAAAGCGAGATTAAGCTAGCTAGAAACAAAGGATGACAAGAAAGCATTCTACAAATACACTAGAAGCAAGAAGAAGACCAAGGGCAGGGTACTCATTGGAGTGGGGCGATGACAGAAGTGCTAAATTACCTTTTTGTTTTCGTTTTCACCAAAAAGGTGAGCAGCGATTGGGCATCTAACATGGTGAATGCCAGTGAAAATGAGAGGTTTCAGTGTAGTAGCCGTGTTAGTCTGTGTCAGCAAAAAGAAAAGAAGAAAGGAATACTTGTGGCACCTTAGAGTAACAAATTTATTTCAGCATAAGCTTTAGTGGACTACAGTCCACTTCGTCAGATGCATAGAATGGAACATACAGTGGGACGATATTTATACATTCAGAGAAACATGAAAAGGTGGAAGTAACCATACCAACTGTAAAAGGCTAATTAATTGAAAGGAACTGTTATCAGTAGGAAAGAAACTTTTGAAGTGATAATCAACATTACAGACAGTTGACACAAAGGTGTTAAGTGTATTTAACTGGGGGAAATAGATTCAATTAACGTAATGACCGAGCCATTCCCAGTCTATATTCAAACCTAAGGTAATGGTATCTAGTTTGCATATTAATTCAAGTTCGGCAGCTTCTCATTGGAGTCTGTTTTTGAAGTTTTTCTGTTGCAAAATTGCCACCTTTAAGTCTGTCATTGAGTGATTAGAGAGGTTGAAGTGTGAAAATGAGGTAGAATCAGAGGCGAAAACAGGGAAAGAACAAGTTTAAAATTACTAAGAAAAGTTAGATGTCTTCAAGTCACCAGGCCCTGATGAAATAGGTCCTAGAATACTCAAGGAGCTGACTGAGGAGATATGTGAGCCATTAGCGATTATCTTCAAAAAGTCATGGAAGACGGGAGAGATTCCAGAGGACTTCAAAAGAGCAAATATAGTGCCAATCTGTAAAAGGGGGAATAAGGACAAAATGGGGAATTAGAGACCAGTCATCTTAACTTCAGTACCCAGAAAGATAATGGGGCAAAAAATTAAGCAATCAACTTGCAAAGCCCTAGAAGATAATAAAGTGATAACTAACAGACAGCATAGATTTGTCGAGAACAAATCGTGTCAGTCCAACTTAATAGTTTTCTTTGACAGGGTAACAAGCCTTGTAGATAGGGGGAAGCAGTGGATGTGGTATATCTTGAAGTTAGTAAGGATTTTGATACTGTCTCACATGACCTTCTTATAAAGAAATTAGGGAAATACAGCCTAGCTGGAACTACTATAAGGTGGGTGCTACTATAAGGTGGGATTTAGTCATGGGTATTTTTAGTAAAAGTCATGGACAGGTCATGGGCAATAAACCAAAATTCATGGCCCATGACCTCTCCATGACTTTTACTATAAGTACCTCTAACTAAATCTTAGTTACTCCTGAGGCCACAGGATGCAGCTGCTCTGGGGAACCCCAGGGTGCTGCTTTTGCTCTGGGGGTTCAGCCCAGGGTGCCTCTGCTGCTCTATGGGGGGGCAGCCTGTGGTACTGCTGCTTGGGGTGGGAGGATGGCCCAGAGCACCACTGATGCTCCGGGGGAGGGAGGGCAGCCCAGGGCACCATTGCTGCTCACTGGGGTGGGGGCATCCCAGGGTGCTACTGTTGCTGTGGGGGGAGGGAGGGTGGCCCAGGATGCCGCTGCTGCTCGGTGGGGAGGGGCTGGTCTGGGGCACTGCTGGTGCTTTGGGGGGGGGGCAGCCCGCAGGACTGCTACTGCTCTGGAAGCCCCTGGGAACAGCCGCACAAGCCGCCGCTTGGGTGGCCACAGGGCCAGTTGCCTGGGGCCACTCCAGCAGTGGCCAGTGAGGCTGGCCCTGGGGCTGCTGCAGCCTCTCAGGTGGTCCTGGGTCAGCTGCACCAGCCGCTGCAGAAGCAGAATTCACAGAGGTCCCAGAAGGTCCCAGAATCCATGACTTCTGTGACCTCCATAACGGACTCGCAGCCTTAACTATAAAGTGGATGCATAAGTGGTTGGAAAACCATTCCCAGAGAGTAGTTATCAGTGGTTCACAGTCAAGATGGAAGGGCATATCAAGTGGGTCCCACAGGGATCAGTTCTGGATCGATTGCTGCTCCATATCTTCATCAATGCTTTAGATAATGGCATAGAGAATACACTTATAAAGTTTGCAGACGATACCAAGCTGGGAGGGTTGCAAGTGCTTTGGAGGACAGGAATGAAATTAAAAATTATCTGGACAAACTGGAGAAATGGTCTGAAGTAAATAGGATGAAATTCAAGAAGGACAAACGCAAAGTACTCCACATAGGAAGGAAAAATCAGTTGCACACATAGAAAATGGGAAATGACTGTAGATAATGGCATAGAGAATACACTTATAAAGTTTGCAGACGATACCAAGCTGGGAGGGTTGCAAGTGCTTTGGAGGACAGGAATGAAATTAAAAATTATCTGGACAAACTGGAGAAATGGTCTGAAGTAAATAGGATGAAATTCAAGAAGGACAAACGCAAAGTACTCCACATAGGAAGGAAAAATCAGTTGCACACATAGAAAATGGGAAATGACTGCCTAGGAAGGTGTACTGCAAAAAGGGATCTGGGATGTATTAGCAGAAGTGTTGTAAGCAAGACACGAGAAGTAATTCTTCCACTCTACTCTGCACTGATTAGGCCTCAACTGGAGTATTGTGTCCAGTTCTGGGCATCACATTTCAGGAAAGATGTTTAGAAAGGAAGACTGAGAGGGGACATGATAAAAGTTTTCAAGTACATAAAAGGTTGTTACAAGCAGAGGGAGAAAAATTGTTGACCTTTATCGCTGAGGATAGGACAAGAAGCTTAAATTGCAGCAAGGGCAGTTTAGGTTGGACATTAGGAAAAACTTCCTAACTTTCAGGGTGGTTAAGGACTGGAATAAATTGCCTAGGGAGGTTGTGGAATCTCCATCATTGGAGATTTTTAAGAGCAGGTTAGACAAACACCTGTCAAGGATGGTCTAGGTAACACAATGGTCTAGTTCTGCCTTGAGTTCAGGGGATTGGACTAGATGACCTCTTGAGGTCCCTTCCAGTCCTACTATATTATGATTCTATGCTTTTGAGCAGGGACTTGCAGTTTGGCATATGGATGGCCTTTTTGTCAGGGATGTGCCTTTTGCTGACCCTGTGAAAATCTGTCTACATTTGGCCACATGATTGAATTTCTGTTTTATCAGTGCTCTTGTAAATACTAGGAAATTATACACAATACATCTACATGAAAAGAGCATTATTAAGATCGCAATGCTGAGCATTCCAAAGATTAGACTAAATTCACAGAACACCTGGGGGTGAATAGGAGGACTCCCTTATAACCTTCAGCCCAGTGATTAGGGATGTGGGAGACCCCAGTTCAAGTTCCTGTCCCTAATATGAAGAAGGGATTTGCACTTGTGTTTCCTACATTGCAGGAGACTGCCCTAACTACTGAGCGATGAGCTATTCTGTTATGTGCCTGTCTCGGTCTGTCCTCTTGAAGCTATCCACTCTTTATAAATGATTAGTCATTGGAGCAGGGATCTGTACTTGGTCTCTAATATTCTAGGTGAATACTCACACCCTCAGGCTACAGAAGCATTCACTTTCCTTGACCCAACGATTCATAACAACAATGCATAATCATTGGGCCAGGCCATCCCTGGTGTGTTGTGAATCTAGTCCTCCTTTGCTTTTATCAAAAGCCTGTAGCTGAAAAATTCAACTCAGGTCAAAATGTAATGATTCATTTTGACCCAACTTGAAATTTTTTAGATTTTGTGATTTGCTGAAAATTCAGTTTTTGGTTAGACTTGAAATGAAACCTTTTTTGATGTTTTGGAATTGCCAGCAAACTGAAAAATCCATTATTCACCCACCTCTAGTTACAAGGATTTCCTTTTAGAACGGTTTGTTTAACCCGTATAGCATTTTTTTCCCATCTGTCTTCTGTTAATTCTTATTTGATACAGGTGTTCTTACATATTCTATCTCATATATTTCATCTGCAGTGTTTTATATTCTCACCCCAATTATGCAAGTAGTTTGGGTAGTGGTGACAGGGAGGGGGCAGAGTTAGGGGAAAGAGACCACTCCCCAATCTCTAATACATAGTGAGCCCATATTCTGCTTTCACTTACCCTTGTACAACCCCATTTGACAGAGTCAGGTTTCATGTTTTCAGCACAGGTACTAGCCCATTGGGGGCCCTAAGTAGGAATATTTTGGCTCCCTCCACAACATGTACTAATAATTAATAGGGGGGCCCTTGAGCTGTTTGGGTCCCTAAGCAATTGCTTAGTCTGCTTATGCCTAACGCCGGCTCTGTGTGTTTGTAACAGAGGGCGGGATTTTGTCTTTTACTGGTAAAATCCAGTTAAAAGAAAAGTTTTGTACAAGAGCATTCAAGAGGCAAAAATTATTCTGATAGAGACACCAGGATTAGCGAAAAAAGAGATCCAAGTTCCTAGCAAAGAATTAGGAGTAAAGTAGACTAGTAAATCTTTCTAGGGAAATCAATCGGGCCACTCTCAGCTGACTGAAGTGAGATTCCAGGTTAACTTTCTCACCTACATAAAACAGAGAATAGAGATAGAGATAGAGATCGAGAACTAGAATAAAGAAACTTCCTTTAATGTGCAAAACTAAGAGTAGCTAAAATACTAACATTTTTCACTGGGAAAAAATGAAGTTCATATAGTATATTTACACTGATTGACATTAAAACTCATGTTTTACCCACAGTGGGATATGAGATACAACTGTTATTTCCTATTCTGTGTATACAGAAATAGATGTGATACCTCAAATACTACAATGTGGTTACTGGTAAATTTTGATTTATAATGGCAATAACTTTGTAAAGTGTGGTTTGGGGTTTTTTTAGTTTTTTAAATATCAAGTGTATTAATACACTTGATAAATGTGTGTTTGACATGGATTAAAGTCCTACATTTGCAGGAAAATTATGGGGGGGAAATCATAAAACAGGAAAAAATAGAAGTAATTTTAGTTTTGTGTTTTTTAAAAGCTAGCTTTTCCTGCGGAATCAGTGAGATTAAACTGTTCAAGCTGTCCAACATGTCAACAGTAGCTCAGGGATAATTTAACATTGCCTTTCCTCTACAGGTACCTTTGGAAGTCCTCACACTTGCTGAAGGATGAGCTGGCTGAGTAGTATCATTATTCATAATAGTGGAACCAAACTAATACAGCCTTTTTAATTTAACACGTCTGCAGAGTGTAGACTGTTTTTCTTGTTTTTGCAAGTAGATACGTTCATTCAAAAGCTAGATTGACTTCACATCTTCTGACCTGTTTTCATGTTAAGTGCAAACTTTGGCAGAAATGCTTTTCAATGGATCCCAAACCTCTTCAACTAATGTGAATCAATTTCTTTCCCCTTTCTTTGTAGGCTGAATATCTAAAAGCCTCAGGTATAGTATTTTTCACTATCCTCACGTAGCTAGTCATTACAGACCTTTTCCCAGCCTGATGGTCTGTCTCCAGATACAATCCATTGTTCCTTTCTGCTTGGATAGAGAAAATGATTTGTCACTTCCCTAGCTGGTGTTCACAAGCAGTAATCTGCATTCCTTAAAATAGCTATTTAACTGTTTAAATACACTCAAAGTTTCAGCTTCTATTGCTCCCTTTGTTGACCATATCACACACTCTTCATTCAGTACATAAAGAAACGTCTCAGATTCTGTACAATATGACTCAGTGGCCAATGTCCCCCTCTTGTTGTTAGGGTTCTTCTTTTGTGCCTCTTTCTGAACTTCAATGTTGATAAGCTTCATGATGAAGCAATCACTAATAGTTATGCATTAGCTATTTCCAACAAATATTCTGTATTGTCTACAGTGAAGGAGGAGTGGACTTTAGTTTGGGATTCTGTCACAGAGATTGCTGGAAAGCAACTGGGACTAATCAACGTTAAATTACAGACGATACTATCAAATTACGGGAAAGAAAAAAAAAGAGGTGCAGTGCAGAAGGGATATACTGAAAAGTCAGTTAAGTCATCAAAGAGAGGATTGTAATCCGTGGTGGAATAGTATGGCACAGTGCATTGAGAAGCCTCTGAAACCTATGACCAGAAATGTGTATTTGACACTTTGAAGGCCCCAATTGGGCATCCATTCTTGCAGCTTCTGCCAGATAAGGACAAAAATGGAGAATACTACCAGTATATTGATGCACAACATAAGCATTGGCATGAGCATTTTTATGAATTAGTGATTCCCACCAAGATATAAATTACAACTTAATCCAAAAATGAACTCAGCAGAAAACAGGGCAATGACATTAGAGGAAGTGATGCTTGTGGTCAAACAGTTCTGAAATGATAAAGCACCTGGTCTTGACATCATCATAACTGCTAAAGAGTGGAGGCCCCGATTAGTTCACTGGCTTCATAGAGTTGTCTCAAAAGTTTGGGAAATGGGTCACATTCCAGACGATTGGAAAAGGAGGGGCACCGTCCCTTTTTTCCAAAAAGGAGAGCAATCAGCTTGCTAAAATTATAGGGGAATAACACCGCTGTCAGTTCCAGGGAAGGTGTTTACAATCACACTACTGAACCAATTGAAAAATTGTCTCAGCTCAAAAATGAGACAACCAGTGTGGTTTCCACATAGGTCAATCTACAATCCATGCTATATACGCTCTTCAGGATGTTATTGAAAAGACTAGAGTGACAAAAGGAAGTTAACATCATGTTTATAGACTTTGCAGACTTTTTTGACTTAGTGCATCGATCAGCCTTGTGTATACTGCTAGGCCAGCATGGGGTGCCTGAGGATTCAGTGTGCCTAGTGGAGGAACTGTATCACAGAACATTTAGCTGTGTGAGAGTCAATGCTTGCATTACAGACTGGTTTTCAGTAGAATCAGGAGTACTCCAGGGATGCAATCTCTCACCTACATTATTTAATGTTCTAATAAACTATGTGATGACAAAGCTGTTTGAGGCCAATGTAGAAGGTGTAAAATTTAAAGATTCATCTTTAGAGGATCTCAAGAATGAGGATGATATTGACTTACTTGGAGAGACTACTCACCAACTACAACTAATGGTGATAAAGCTGCAAAAAACTGCAGAATCTATGGGACTTAACATAAATGGTGATAAAATCAAAGATATGTATGCTTCCTATAAAATAAAAATGAACGGCCTGCCAACGCTGTATGCAGACTGCAATGACATTGAATGGGTGAATAGTTGTATCTGTCTCGGTAGTCAGTTGATAGCAGGAGGTTCTAGACTCAAAGAAGTCATGCATCAGATTGGTCTTGTGGCAGTGGCATTTTGGCATCTTTAAAAGCCTCTGTTTGGGTGGTGAGATGTCTTTGCGACAACTAAGATACAAGTGTTCAATGCAATAGCGATGACAACTTTGTTAGATGGAGCCTAAACATGTTTGTTAAAAACAGCTGAGAAGAGGAAACTAAATAGTTTTCAGTGTCAAAAAATACAGTGTATTTCTAACATCTACTGGTTTGATTTTGTCACAAATGAAAAGGTAGTTAGATAATCCCCGAAAATTGCAGTCACATACCAGTTGAGAATAAGATGACTGCAATGATAGGGTCATTTCCAACATACAGAAGAAGGTTTGCTTTTACAGAAGGTTTATAGAGCTGAGGTTGAAGGAAACAGAGCACAAGGCCAACCACAAATGAGGCTGGAAGATGTCATTTTGAGACATTTAAGCAATCTAAATCCTCCCACACTGACTCTTGCTGAAGAAGACTTGCAAGAGACCATTAAAGATGGAAATCCATTCTACACACCACCACAGCTACATCATAGCCAAGTGAATCTGCCGCTGCTGCTATTGACTGGTCACCTTCTTATGATTTGGTCCTCCAGCCATGTCACACACCTTTCAGGGTAACCCAGGAGTCCAAATAGTCCATCAATCTCCCGTTGGGCCTTCAGTCTGACTCCAGACTCACTAGTTCTTATCTCTAGTGTCTAGGGAGTTCAGTAGGCCTCCTTATCCATTGTGTCCAGAGGTTTCCACACCACCCTCATTGGTGAGCTAGCAGGAGAACCCTTTCCTCTGGGTTCCAGTCCAGGGACATTCTAATGTACAATCCAGGCCTGTCTACCTAGATCCTTTGCTGCCTCTCTGGGGTGCTGCCAGCTGCAATCCATCTTGGGCTTTTCCCACAGCCTCTTCCCAGGCTGACTGTGTATTGGCATCACTCTCTTTAGATCTCTTCTCCAGCCTTGCTGCAGAGCTTTTTAGCACTTTCAGACATCCAGCTGCTTTTGCTTCAGGAGAGTTTTGTCCAATCCCCTCTGACTCTGCAAAAATCTTCCTGCTCCCTGCAGGCCTCTCTGCCAGTGCAGAGAACCCTGGGTGGACTCCTCTCCCCCAGCTTACCTTCACCACTGCCCTGGACCCCCTGATGCAGGCCTATCTTCCATCAGGGAAGGTCTGGATGTTAGAAGTCAAAGTCAGCTCTCCGGCTCCAGCCAATTTTCTCTCACTGAGTGAGAGTCAGTAATCTGCTGCCCTTCCAGATAACCTCCAAGCTGAGCTGGGTTCAGCCCTTTTAACCATCCCCTCCAGGCTTGGTTCCTAGTGCAGGTGTAGCAGGGCAGGGCTGATTGAGCCCACAAGCTCTCATTAACCCCGTCTAGCCAGTGTGGGGTTGGTACACCTCATCACTGATCCTTTTATATTTTTATTCTTTATTGTGTGCTTGTTTTTTTCAGCCTATTCATTGCACTCACCTATTTCTTGCCCTCAGAAATATATACAAGTTTTCCATGTTAGTTTTCTTTTTCTCACATAATCCTAGTGATTTTCTTAAGCCTTCATAGCATGAATCTCCAAACCCCTTTATTTATATTTCTTATTGGCCTCTGGATAATGAGCCGACCTGCTCTCTCGCTCTCCCAACCTGCTGGGTAACACAGTTCACACATTACGTAGAGTCCAAACTCACCCTGTTCCCATCTGTTTAGTTTTAAATACAGATAACAATAATAAAATTACAAAGTTTAATTCAAACCTTCATCTCAGACTTGTTGCTCCTAGGGTTCCTCCTTCTAAGCTTCTCAGCCCACATCCTAGTTCCTCTTTCCCACAGAGAACCACTCCCACTTCTTTTATACCTGTGTGTGGTAATGAGTGGAGCCCCCTGATTTTTATTTATTTATTTATATTTTTCCATTTTATTTTTTAGGAATTTTATTTTGTTTGATTGTGAGAAATTGTGAGGCATTGGGGGGCTCTGGGAGGATTGGGTACTATCCTCAGTGAGGTCACAGAGCAAGCCCACCATGCACTCAGCCCCAAGTGACAGTTCTTGTCCTGTGGGACTGGGCTCGACTCCATGCTCCTGTGACAAAGCCACTCAAGTATGGCCCCTTCAGCCCTCTTTCATGATGGAAGGGCAGATGGGACAAATTTAAGTGAGTTGCATTGCAACTTGGTGCACAGGGTCACAGTGCCACTCACTCAAAAATGCTTGATGAAGGGGTGGATGGACCAAACCTCAGTGGTGATGTGACTCCATGGGCCAGATTATAATGCCTGGAGAAGAGAGCTGGTCCCAATCTCATGGGAAAAAAGGTGCACGAGCCACCTCTGAAGGTAAGGGTTTTTTTGTTTGTTTTATTTCACTTTATAGGTTGTTTTTTGTTTTATTTTGCATTTGAATAAAACAATGAACTTTAGTAATTAGCCACCTGCATCAGTGAGTCAGCATAAAGCATATTATATTATCCACTGGTCTCCACACCCACTCAGAGGTGGGGGTGTCTCAGGCAACCACTGTCTGTCCACTCTATTGCATATTCCTTCTCTAAGGTCCTCATAAAATGGCAATCAATTCCGTGATAAGGATTGATAGGGAAAAAGATTTCTTTATCTCTTTCCTACTGCAGATGTGAACTTGATTTTAGAAATATGTAGGCCATAAAAAAAACCTGCTAAACTATTTACACTCTTAGAGTACTATTGTGCTAGGCAGTATTGTTGTCCTTCGTGACTGAAGATGATGCTGACAATGGTTTTATATATTATGAGTACAATTATGGCTAAAAAGGCCGATTTGCGAGTGGCAGTCCTTTCCACATCGAGTGCATATGTAGCTCAATATCGAGGGAGGAATTAAATTCTGTGCCCTCTGAATCTGCCACTATTTCTGGCTCAGCCTCTGTGCCTCAAGATCCATACAGCGATCTTTCTCAAACTGAGTAACCCCATCATTGACTGCTGCTTGCCAACGCTATCTGTCTGTTGCCGACGACTCCCAGTTGTTGGCATCAATGTCTGCACTGCTTCAAGTTATGCTTCAGTGTGTCCTCAAAGCATTTCTTCTGGCCGCTACATGTGTGGTTATCCACTTGCAATTCGCCATATGGCAACTGCTTCGGCATTCTGGTGTCATCCACCCCCAAAACACAACCAACCCAGTGTAACAGTGATACCGTAAGCATGGCTTCAATCCCTGTGGAGTGGCTGTGTTCCAAAACCTCATTACTGGTAACTTTACCCTGACATTTGATGTGGATTATGGCATACAGATGTCATAAATGGTACTTTTCTAGGAGCTTGATGAGGTGCCTGTAGTAGGGCCAGGTCTTGCACCCATACAACAAATTGGACAGCACAACTGCTTTATACTCTTTTAGCTTCGTTTGATGCTTAATACCATGTTACTGCGGAACTCTACCTGGTAGTCTGCCAAATGATGAACTGGCTTTGTTGATGTGACCTGTCATCTCCTTGTCTACAGTAGCATCATTCAACAATGTGCTGCCAGGATAACAGAAGTCTGAACAGCATTCAGCTGTGTGTTGCTGATGGTGACTTTTGATTTTGTGTATAGTCTCCCTTGCTCAGGTTGATATATGACTTCTGTCTTTTTCAGATTGATTGTGAGCCCATATCTTTTTGCAGACTCTGTGAAACTGTCCAAAACCAATTGTATCTCTTGTTGAGTATATGCCCCTGGAGCACGGTCATCAGCATCAGGAGCTCATGAATAATTGCCTCAAAGACCTTTATGGAAGATTACACCCTGTTTGGGTTGAATAATTTTCCAGAGGACTGGAAACATATCCTGATACTGGCATTCAAATCTCTTGTAGCATCATCAAGTATTGCTGCATAGAAGAGATTGAACAGTATTGTACCAATTATGTAGCCATGCTTAATACCATTGGTGATAGAAAATGGGTGAGACAGAACACCATCTGTGAAGACTCGTCCAAGCATTCCATCATGAAATAGCCTCAGAATGTTGGTGAATTTTTCTGGGTAACCAAAATTTCATAATAGTTGCCAAAGTCCAGGTCTACTAATGGTGTTAAATGTTTTGGTCATGTTGATGAAGACAATGCAAATATCCCGTTGCTGTTCTCTGCATTTCTCCTGCACGTGACTAGCTACAAATGTCTGCCATTCCTTGTGCGAGCCTGAAACCACATTGTGACTCTGATAGCATGTGATTAGTGATGTTGCATAGCAGACAATAAAAGAGTACTCTGGCCAGAACCTTTCCAGTGATGGAGAGTAATAAGAGATGGTATAGTTGTCACAGTATGACTTTTCACCTTTCATTTTGTATATGGTAACAATGGTGGGATCTTTGAAGTCTTGCAGTATTGCTTCAGTACTCCATATATGGAGAAAGAAAGTCCATGTGGTTGCCGCAGCAAGGTCTTGCCTCCATACTGAAATATTTCTGCAGAATGCCATCAGATCCAGGGGCTCTGCAGTTCTTCATGGTACTAATTGCAGTGCTGACTTTGTCGTTTGCTTGATTAGTACCATGGCACAGGCCTGTGCTAGGCAGTGTATAGACATAGAAGAAGAGACAGTGTCTGCCCCAAAGAGTTTACAGTCTAAGTAGATATGACAGACAAAGGGAAGGGGATGGGGATAGTTTATACAAGACAAGAGAACAGAGCAATGATGGCAAATGTCATGTTAGTTCTGCAGTCTTTTGTTTTTGTTTTGTTGTTAAAATCATTTCAGTAGGGTTATGTTCGAAGTGGATTAGCCAGATGGAAAGACCAAGCAAGGGAGAGGTTGAAACAAGCCCCCAGTCAGTACATGGATAGAATGTTTAGAGTGAGAATGGCATAAAGCAGTCTGATGACATCAGTGTCCATTGGTCTCTGCTTGAACTGCTTTCTGCAGCTCTTGTGTCAGCTTCAGTCTGGCTTCTTCTGCAGTTCCTTTACCAAAGCCCACACAGATGGTGGGAAGCTCCTGGTTCCCTGAGATGGGTGTCTCTCCCCTATACAGTTCTGGGTACATGGGGCACCCAGGGGAGAGAGAACCCCAGTTTAGTTGAGCACAAAAAGATGGTTCTGTAGTTCAACACGAAGTGGAATCTTATGAAGTTTGTAGGGCTTAGGGGATGAGACAGTTTAATAGGGTGATGCACTGGCCTCTCTCTTCTGGAGGCCTAGGAAGAAATTCTGAATCAAATGAGAATACATTTAACATTTTGAGGCCTGATCTTGTAAAATGTGTTTTCTCCCACAAATCCCATTTAATTCCAAGGGATTTGAGGGAGTTCAGCACTTCTCATAAGTCAACGAGGTCTGTTCAAAAATCAGACCCTTGATGCTATTACAAAACCAAGACAGTGTGATTAGCAATCCCTGCACAAGAAATCCACGAGTGGAAGGGCAGAGATAACCAGCTCAGGAATGAGGTACAGGCAGGGCTGTTAAAGGTTCTTTAGACATATAATTAAAAAGAGAACAGAAAAGAAGTGGGGCTGCTATGCAGAGAGGATGTTGTAGAGCAGTGGTTCTCAAAGCCGGTCCGCCGCTTGTTCAGGGTAAGCCCCTGGCAGGCTGGGCCGGTTTGTGTACCTGCCATGGCCACAGATTCGGCTGATCACGGCTCCCACTGGCCGCAGTTCACCGCTCCAGGCAAATGGGGCTGCGGGAAGTGGCGCAGGCTGAGGGATGTGCTGGCTGCCCTTCCTGCAGCCCCCATTGGTCTGAAGTGGGGAACCGCGGCAAATGGGAGCCGCGATCGGCCAAACCTGCAGACGCGGCAGGTACACAAACTGGCCCGGTCCGCCAGGGGCTTTCCCTGAACAAGCGGCAGACTGGATTTGAGAACCACTGATGTAGAGATTAAGGATAATCTATGTGTGGCTCCAAAACAAATAATTTGCCTCAGTTTTCAATAAAGATGATAGAGTAGAACTTGGGGGCAAAGGCAGGATGGCTAATGGGAATGAGTATATGTAAATGGAAGGTTATTTAATGGTAACCAGGATTTTTCGAGATGGACTCTGCATAATCACACTCTTGGGATGTGTTGACCGATGCAGCTGGGATGGTAGAACCTTCTGACAGCTGTGCCTCCCAACTCACACACCCTTCCCATCCCTGCCCCCAGGGTTCGAGCATGATCTGAGGGTGTGGCTACAGAAAGCGTTCATTGCCGCCTCAGTTCTGTCCCCTGCTAACATAGAATACAAACGGATACACTGAAATTACAACTCCGCAGGAGCAGGGAAGGTGTGGGGGGGGAGAAGTGTGAATATGCAGAGTCCATGTCAAAGAACTCACGTTACAAGTAAGTAATCTTCATTTCTTGGAATGTCCTCTGCATATTCCCAATTTGGGGATAGTTTGGCAAGCAATACAATAAAATGGAGGGAGGGAGGGAGAGAGGAGTCCTAATTAAACAATGACTGGAGCACTGCTCTGCAAAACTGTGCATGAGACCAGGTTGCCAGATCCAATGCATAATGTTTTGTAAAAGTGTGAATCAAACTGCACATAAATGCTTTGCATTTTGCAGTAAGGGGAATATGTTTAGCACATGCTACACGTGTGGCAACCTCTCTAGTAGACCGGGCTCTAAGAGTAACAGGAGGAGAGAGTGAAGCTCCTCTGCAATACTCTTCAATATACAGTTTAGCCCAGCTAGACAGGGACTGAAATGGCCTGACCTTTAGAGTTACCTGCACAGGAGATGAATAATTTAGGAGAGGACCTAAAGTTTTTAATTCTGTCCAGGTAATTTTGCACTCTTCACAACTAAGGAATGTAACCTAGATTCCCCTGGACATGAATGAGGTTTCTGAAAGAATACTGCAAAATTACTAGCTTGATTTACATGAAACTCCAAAATCACTTTAGGAAGGAATTTAGTGTGTGGTCTAAGAACCACCTTGTCTTTATAAAAAGTAGTATAAGAGGGATTCCCCCATCAAGGCATGTAGCTCACTCACTCTTCTAGCAGAAATTGTTGCTATTATAAAAGCTGTCTTCAAAGAAAGATTAAATAAAGTATAGCTCATTAAAGGTTCAAAGCGGGGGGAAGACATAAGTTGCGTTAAAACTAAATTAAAATTCTATGGAGTGGCAGGGTCCCATACAGGAGGATACAGACTTAATACGTGCTTACAAAGTTTCTCACTAACGTATGAAATGCTGCTGTTGCTGCTAAATGGACCTTAATGAAGGAGTGAGACAAACCCATTGCTTTTAGTTGTAACAAATATTCTAAAATAAGTTGCTTAGGAGCTGAAACTGGGTCAACATTCTTATTGGTCACCATATAACAAATATTTTCCATTTAAAATGGGAACTTTTTCTAGTAGATATTTTCCTAATATTAATTAGAAGTTGCTGCACCTCAACAGAGCATTAATTTCTCTACATCTGTCAAAGGCCTTTGCCCAAGCTGTCAGATATAATGATTGGAGGTCTAGGTGGAAGACCTTCCCCTCCTGCTGGGATAGTAAGTCTGTTGACATCTTGTATTTGTAGTTGGATAAGTGGAGTAACTGAGTGTACCACTGTTGCCTTGGCCATGCTGGAGCAACTAGAATTACCCTGGCTGAATCATGTCTTGTTTTCTTTAGGACTTTGAGCATCAGAGAGAAGGGGGGAAATGCTTACATAAGACCTTTTTCCCAGTCGAGGAGGAACACAGCTGTCAATGACTGACTGAGTCCACTCTTGAACAAAAATAGGGACATTTTATATTGAATCTGGTGGCAAATAGATATGTCCAGAAACTCCCAAAGGTTGAAAATGGTCTGAATCAGAGTCCTTTAGAGACCACTCATGCCTATGCAAGGAATCTCTGATCAGATGATCTGCAATCATGTTTGTTCTCCCATTACATATAAGGCAGTTGGGTAAATGTTGTATAGGATACATTAGTCCCAAAGTTTTATCACTTCACTGCACAGTTGAGATGATCAAGCTCCTCCTGGTTTGTTCAAAGAATACATTGCAGACATGTTGTCTGTGGCCACTTGAATTACTGCATTGTGCCCCCGTGGAAGAAATGCTTTGAGAGCCAGATCATCCTCAATTCTAACACATTTATGTATAGCAGAGATTCCAAAACTTTGAATGAAAAGGCTGTGGAGTTGTGCGCCCCATCTTGTCTTGGATGTATCTGTGATTACTATTAACATAGGAAGAGCTGGGTTGAACATAACTCCTTTAAGGACATTCTGTGGTTTCAGGCACCACATCAGAGAGAGAAATTTTTTTTCTTGAAACAGTGAGTATTTTTAGCATACTGATTGTACTGGGTTTGAAGTTCTTTAATAGCCAGCTTTGAAATGGCTTCATTCTTACCCTGGCATAAGGAGTCACATATGTTGTGGATGCTATAAGGCCTAATAAAGTCCAAAAAATATATTACCCTCTGAGAGGATTGCTGAAGCAGTCTTTGTATGGTGGTGCTTAGTTTCAAAAACCTCTCTTCCTTAAGAAAATCCCTTTCCTCTATAGAGTAGATGGTTGCCCAGTGAAGGAAATCCTCTGTGATGGAGACAGAAGGAACTTCCATTTGTTTATATAAGACATTGGGTTCTGACTAGAGAACAAGTGACCTGAATAACTTTCCCTTATTCTTCTTTGAATAGCACCTTTAGGAGCCAATCATCTAACTAAGTTAAGACAAAAATCCCTTGCTTCCTCAGATACACTGCTTCTGGAGCTAGGAATTTGGTCAAAGTTCTGAGCATGATGGAGAGGCCAAAGGGTAGAATTCTGTACTGGCAGTTATCTGAGCCAAGGGTAAAACATAGATATTTGTAATATGAGGATCTTATAGAAATATGGAAGTATGCGTCTTTGAGATTGAGAGCAGTGAACAAATCCAGAGTAGACAGGGAGGGAATAATCAGAGCAGAGTTAGCATTCCAATCTGATGTATCTGTTTAAAGCTCTGAGATCTAGGATAGCTCTGAGACCAGCATTCATTTTTAGGATTATAGAATCTTGGGAGTAGAACCCTTTGTTTCTAGAAGTTTACAGTTCTTCTATAACTCCTGCTTGCAATAGAGCTTGGACTTCTGTCCTTAACATCTTCATGTGGGAAGGATCCCTGAAAAAGGAGGGAGGGGTACATGGAGGAAGAAATTTGAACTGGACGGTATAATCTTCCTTTTACTGTGTCTAAAACCCATCTGTCAGAGGTGACAGTTATCCATGCATCATAAAAATGGGTCTGATGGTCTACAAAAATGTGGGTGGTATTTTCTACAGTTGGTTTGAAGCTCTCAGTCTTCATGTCAAACCTACAGTCTGACATTAGGCAAAGAAGTTGTGGGCTGAGCCTCAGAAGTTCTTTGTCTGGATCCAGGGCTTGTAGGATTTCTTCCTCTCCTGTGGCTGAAAGGACATTTTTTGTTGGTGTTGCTGCTGATAGTGTGGATTTGTCTTTTGAGTGAACAGATACTCAACCTTTTTCTCAAACCTGAAGAAAAGTTCTGTGTAGCTTGAAAGTTTGTATCTTCCACCAACAGAAGTTGGTCCAATGAAAGATATTACCTCACCTGCCTTGCCTCTCTCCATCCTGGGACCAACACTGGAAACAATCTTTTGAGTAAATAAGTTGAAGAGGAAGAAGGTGAAAAGTATCGCCTGTGATACCTGAACATAGATGTAGGCACTTTCCTTAATAAAGAGGCAGTAGTTCCAGAGATCTTGAAGGGGGAGAGTGTCTCCATCTTTTCCAATACTTCATCAGTTTTTGTACTAAATAGTCCAACCCTTTCAGAGGATAGATCCTCCATTTTAGATATTGTTTCCATTGGAAGAGAAGATACTCATAGCCATGAATGCCTACAGAGAGCTATTTCTGATGCCACAGATTCTGAGGTGGCATTGGAGACATCAAATTATGCCCTGAGGGCATGCTTGCTCATCTTTTGGCCCTCTTTGATGAGACCTGTTAACTTTCACTGATCCTCTGAAAGATTCTTGATGAAGATTGATATCTTCTCCCACAAGTGAAAATGATACCTAGCCATGATTACTTGATAATTGGCCACATGCATATTTAAGGAATTCAAATACATAATTTCCTCCCTAGAGAATCCATCTTTTTCCCTATTTGTCATTGAATGTTAGGGCAAAATGTTGAAGACCTGACCCTGATCTTTGAAATGTTGCTGCTACAACAAGGGAGTTAGGCTAAGAGTGTACATCCTGCACGTGGGATCTGATGCAACTTGTCAGCCTTTTTTAAAATAATTGGGTACATGACAAAGCATTGGACAGAGAGATTTTGCTGGTTGCCAGAAACTTTCTAATATAGGCCCCAAGACTTTACTCTTTGCAGTAGAACCGAAAATGTCAAAAAATGGAGAAGTGGCTTCTTTAAAACTATTGATGCTAATTTTAAAGTTGATGGCAACCTATCCACTAGCTCGGAAACTGAATCACATCCTCAGAAGGAGAAGATGCTGCAGCTACACCCACATTCTCATCTGGAGATGAGCCATTTTCTAGTTCCATGACTGATTGTTGGAAATCATCCAGAGGAGATCTTTCCTGATACTCTTCATCAGAATGTATGTCTTGCACTAAGGCAGGGAAATGTTCCTTGGCTATCTGATCCAGATGCCTCAGATCCAGATGCCTTGGTGTGACGTTATGAGTGTAATATAATATCTCATTGAAAGGTGACACAGGGCCAGAAATAGTTAATTAACTCACAGACTGACCTGACCCATGGCCAAACTCTAAAGACTTGTTAGAAAGATAAGTAAATGAATAGAGCTTTGAAATGCAAGCCTACATTGTTAGAGATAGATGGGTAGCTGTTTGCTCAGGTCTTGTGATGTAAGCAAGCAAGTCTTGTCTATTGCTATAGCTTTGATTTAAAGATCAAAAAAGGAGAATTAATATTTAGGAAGACACTTGAGTGAAATAGTATTATTGTCTATATGTCTCTTTGAAGGTTGTGGTAACCTGTATGTGAACCGTTTAATGGATAAATTATCCTGTGCTAATTGCCATGATTTTTGGGAGAAGGAAAGTTAAGCCTATTGTTTTCTCAGGCCAAAAGGCTGCAGGAAATGTATAAAAACCCTGGGACATCTGATGAAGTGGGTATTCACCCACGAAAGCTTATGCTCCAATACATCTGTTAGTCTATAAGGTGCCACAGGACTCTTTGTCGCTTCTACAGATCCAGACTAACACGGCTACCCCTTTGATACTTGGATCCATAGGTTCCAGTGGGAGATGTTTCAGCACTCAGGAGTCAGGTTTTATTGAGTGATATTGGTATGTATGGATTGGCCAATATGGCCAGGGCACAAATGGTGGCATGGACCAGTCTTGCCAGTTACTCCAATCTGGCATCATATCACTTGTTTGATACATAGGATGTCCAGGAGTGTTCATTCAAAGAGGAAGACTCTGTCTAGGAAATGGTTGGTCTTAGATATAAATGTTGCAATTGGCTCAACATCTGATTGTGGATCCAATCCTGGATCAGATACTGAAGCAGTATGGAGAGAGGTGATCTGAGAGAGAGAGGTGATTTGAGAGGGGTGATTTGGCCTTTCTTATTGAGCTAGTTGAAGTCTGAGGTGGTGTAGATATGGACGCTGGAGATCTTTCCCATTCAATGTCCCATCTCTTATGAGAGCAAAGGGATGTGGCTAGATCTGATAGGAGATGTGGGTCTGAATAAACCTGCGCTGGAACCATTATAATATGCAGATGACCTGTCATGCTTGGATCCAATGGCCTTTTCCTTAGGTCCATACCTCGGAGTGATCCAGAGGTCTTATGTCTTTAGGTCTTGCATCTGTGTGGTGCAAATGGTTTGAAAAGCTACCTGAGGTATATTTTAATTTAGCCTTTCTTTTCTTTTGAACCAACGTACTTGGTTCCGGTAAGTTGTCTGGATCCTCAGGGTCTCTATAATAGAGACCAACAGTTTTGGAGCTGGATCATTGGAAACTCAGTTGATTTGGAACTGGAGGATGGTGCTGAGGCAGAAAATTTCATTATTCTTGCTTTCTTGTACCGGGATATACTCAGAGCCAATTAGATTTCCTACCCTTGCTTTTAGTTCCCTTAGAATTATCAGATCCCAGTGGCTTGATTGACAGGTCCCCTTGTTCTGGAAGGGCTTAAAGTCTGTTCCATCTCTCCCTCTGGGCTTGAAGAGCAAACAGGCTACAGATAGCCCAGTGTGCTGAGGGTGATTCTCACCTATGTATTACAGGCATCAAACGTGTGCGTCAGTGTCATAAATATAAAGGGAAGGGGGAGAGGATCTGATGCAGTGCTATAAAATCCTCTTACCAGTAAAGGGTTAAGAAATGCAGGTAGCCAGACTGACACCCGACCTGGCTGGCATCTGACCAATGGGGGGACAAGATACTTTCAAATTTTGGGAGGGGGAAAGCTGTGTGTGTGGCTTTGTCTGAGTCAGAGTGATCTTGGAAGACAGAAGGAACCTACAGAAAATCAACCCTCCCTTTTCTGAAGTAAGTTTAGATAGCATAGCGAATAGATTTCTGTTTAATTTTGCTTGGTGTATTCCCTGTGTTAGAAGGGGCAAGTGGGGAGGGGTTATTCATGGTTTTCTGTAACTTTAAGGTTTTGTCCAGAGGGGGAAATCTCTCTGAGTTTGGAAATTAAGTGCCCTGTAAACTAGTTACCATCCTGATTTTACAGAGATGATTTTACCTTCTTTATTTTTAATAAAATCCTTCTTTTAAGAAGCTTACTGTTTTCCATGGTGTTAAAACCCAGGGTGTGGGGTTTTAGATCACTGTGTAACCAATTGGTTGGGAGATTGTTCTCAAGCTTCCCAGGAAAGGGGGTGTACGGCTTGAGGGGGTAGTTTGGGGGGGAGGGAAGTTCAAGTGATTCCTTTCCTGGATTCCTGTTAGACATTTGATGGTGGCAGCAAAAGAAGCATTTCTCAGGGTGCAGGGAATTTTGTACCTTGGGGGTTTTAACCTAAGCTGGTAAAAATAAGCTTAGGGGCTCTTAATGCGGGTCCCCACATCTTTACCCTAGAGTTTAGAGTGGGGAGGGAACCTTGACATGGTGGCAGAGCGGTGGGATATATTGAACCAGAGATTTTTTTTTTAACCAGACACAGGGAGTTTAGAATTTTTTTTTCTTCTCTCTGGCTTTTCCCTGTAGCTGCTTGAAGCAGGGAGGGGGGAGGGGTTAAGCTGCTAGGAGCTAGAGTATCTACATATGAAAGCAGGTAGTTAACCCCTACAGGGAATACCCAAGCAAGTTTTTTTTTCTTTTCTAACTCTCTCGGGTTAAGACAGATTAAAACAGAAAGGCTAAGATGACTGCCAGTGAAGCAGCTATTAAACTTGAGATAGCTCGGCTACAGGCCAATGAGGAGGAGAAGAAACATGCAAGACTGCTACAACTTAAACAGATGGAGATGGAAGAGAAAGAAAGAGAGAGGAAGCATGCTGAGGAAGAGAGGAAGCATGCTGAGGAGGAGAAAGAAAGAGAGAGGAAGCATGCTGAGGAGGAGAGGAAGCATGCTGAGGAGGAGAAGGAGAGAGAGAGGAAGCATGCCCTGGAGATGGAGAAGACCAGGGTGGAGCGGAATCTACCAGATAACACTAACAATCCTTCCCCAACAATCCACAAATGGGAGCGACTATGTCCACCATATGATGAATCCCGTGATATTGCGGAATATTTTCTCACCTTTGAGAGACTATGCAATCTCCATAACATTCCTGATGATCACAAAATGACCCTATTGGTAGCAAAGTTGACTGGAGGTGCTCTGGACATATTCAATGACATGCCTATTGATGAGGCTTCTGACTATGAGAAATTCAAGGATTTGGTTTTAAAACAATTTCAAGTTACACCTGAAACTTACCGAGTAAAATTTCGAACCCTTATCCGAGGGCCTGGACTAAGTAATGTAGCTTATGTAAACCGGATAAAGGAGCTGTTAAAAAAATGGGTCAAGGGAAGGAATGTTACTAGCTTTGAAGGAGTGTGTGATTTGATGGCTCAGGAACAATTCCTGAATATGTCCAAGGATGATATAAGACAGTGTTTATGGGATAAGAAAATGGACTCAGCAGACAGCCTTGCTGCTTATGCTGATCAATACGAACAGTCCCAGATCAGCAGAGGGGCAAGGAAATTTGGCACACAAGGGGTGCAGGAAGCAGAGAGGAACAACCCTGGTCATAGTTTGGGGAGATACCAGAAAGGAAAACCCGAGACCACACCCCCTCACCAGGAGCAGCCCAAGGCCCCACAAGAAAAAACCCAGACCCCTTCTTGCCGCACCACCCCATTCTCCAGCAACCCACCTCGCCCCACTGACCAGTCAGCTGGGCGATGTTTCAAATGTAACGAATTGGGGCATGTGAAGGCCAACTGCCCCAAGAACCCCAACAGAATACAGTTCATTGCACCGGGGTCACACCAAAGGTCCTCAGGCCCAGATGCCTCCCAGATACCCTTGGAACGAAGGGAAACGGTGAGTGTGGGCGGAAAGAAGGTTACAGTGCAGAGGGACACCGGAGCACAAGTGTCGGCTATCCACAAATCCTTAGTGGACCCCAGCTTAATCAACCCAGAGGCACAAGTGACGATTCCACCCTTCAAGTCCAACTCTTTTGATTTACCTACAGCCGTGTTGCCTGTCCAGTACAAGGGCTGGTCAGGAAATTGGACTTTTGCAATCTATGATGATTATCCCATTCCCATGTTGGTGGGGGAAGACTTGACAAATTGTGTGAAGCTAGCCAAGAGGGTGGGAATGGTCACCCGCAGCCAGGCTAAGCAAGCTGTCACACCTAGCTCTGTTCCTGAGACTTCCACCAGAACCCCATTTGTACTACCAGAGACCCAGATAGAGGTGGTGGAACCGGATACCCTGCCAACGACTGCAACAGCTGTCGTAGATCCAGTCGCAGAAACCCAACCCAAGCCAGTCTCGGAACCAGAACAGGCGAAGCAACCAGCACCAGAACCATTGCCAGCACTGAGTCCAGCGCTTGCAACCCCATCTACCGTGCCAACACCCGAGGGCACCACCGAGCCTGCAATGGCAGCAGCAGCCGATAACTCAATACAAGAGGCTCAGCCAGAGCCTGAATTACCACATTGTGCACCAGCGGAGAGCGTTTCACAGTCAACGGAAACAAACCCATCACCTGCATCGCTTCCAGAGGGACCCAGCCCAGGTCCACAACCCAGTGAGGAACTGATGTCTCCAGCATCTAGGGAACAGTTCCAAGACGAGCAGGAAGCAGATGAAAGCCTACAGAGAGCTTGGACAGTGGGACGGAACACCCCACTGCCTCTCAATCGATCCCGGTTTGTTATAGAAAAAGGACTTCTATATAAGGAGACTCTTTCTGGTGGACACCAGGAAGACTGGCGTCCTCAGAGACAGTTGGTGGTTCCGACTAAGTACCGGCTAAAGCTCTTGAGCTTAGCCCATGATCATCCTAGTGGTCATGCTGGGGTGAACAGAACCAAAGACCGTTTGGGGAGGTCATTCCACTGGGAGGGAATGGGCAAGGATGTTTCTACCTATGTCCGGTCTTGTGAGGTGTGCCAAAGAGTGGGAAAACCACAAGACCAGGTCAAAGCCCCTCTCCAGCCACTCCCCATAATTGAAGTTCCATTTCAGTGGGTAGCTGTGGATATTCTGGGTCCTTTTCCAAAAAAGACACCCAGAGGAAAGCAGTACATACTGACTTTCATGGATTTTGCCACCCGATGGCCAGAAGCAGTAGCTCTGAGCAACACCCGGGCTAAAAGTGTATGCCAGGCATTAACAGAGATTTGTGCCAGGGTAGGTTGGCCCGCCGACACCCTTACTGATTCAGGAACTAATTTCCTGGCAGGGAGCATGAACAGCCTGTGGGAAGCTCATGGGGTGAACCACTTGGTTGCCACCCCTTACCACCATCAAAGAAATGGTCTGGTGGAGAAGTTTAATGGAACTTTGGGAGCCATGATACGTAAATTCGCGTAAATCAGCACTCCAACGATTGGGACCTAGTGTTACAGCAGTTGCTCTTTGCCTACAGGGCTTTACCACATCCCAGTTTAGGGTTTTCACCATTTGAACTTGTGTATGGCCGCGAGGTTAAAGGGCCATTACAGTTGGTGAAACAGCAATGGGAGGGCTTTACGCCTTCTTCGGGAACTAACATTCTGGACTTTGTAAGCAACCTACAAAACACCCTCCGAGACTCTTTAGCCCTTGCTAGAGAAAACCTAAAAGGGGCTCAGGAAGAGCAAAAGGCCTGGTATGATAAACATGCCAGAGAGCGTTCCTTTAAAGTAGGGGACCAAGTCATGGTCTTGAAGGCGCTCCAGGCCCATAAAATGGAAGCGTCATGGGAAGGGCCATTTATGGTCCAAGAACGCCTGGGAGCTGTGAACTATATCATAGCATTCCCCACCACAACTCTCAAGCCTAAAGTGTACCATGTTAATTCTATAAAGCCTTTTTTCCCCCGAGAATTGAAGGTTTGTCAGTTTACTGCCCAGGGAGCAGAAGACGCTGAGTGGCCTGAAGGTGTCTACTATGAAGGGAAAAATGACGGTGGCGTGGAAGAGGTGAACCTCTCAATGACCCTCGGACGTATGCAGTGCCAGCAAATCCAGGAGCTGTGCACTAAATTCGCACCAATGTTCTCAGCCACCCCAGGACTGACTGGACGGGCATACCACTCCATTGACACAGGTAATGCCCACCCAATTAGAGCCCGACCTTACCGAGTGGCTCCTCACGCCAAAACTGCTATAGAACGGGAGGTTCAAGACATGCTACAGATGGGTATAATCCGTCCCTCTAGCAGTGCATGGGCCTCTCCCGTGGTTCTAGTCCCCAAACCAGATGGGGAAATACGCTTTTGCGTGGACTACCGTACGCTAAATGCTGTGACTTGCCCAGACAACTATCCAATGCCTCGCACAGATGAACTATTGGAGAAACTGGGACGTGCCCAGTTCATCTCCACCTTAGACTTAACCAAGGGGTACTGGCAGGTGCCGCTAGATGAATCCGCCAAGGAAAAGTCAGCCTTCATCACCCATGTCGGGCTGTATGAATTTAATGTGCTCCCTTTCGGGCTGCGGAATGCACCCGCCACATTCCAGAAACTGGTAGATATTCTCCTAGCGGGATTGGGAGAATCAGCAGTTGCCTATCTTGACAATGTGGCCATATTTTCTGACTCATGGGCCGAACACCTGGAGCATCTCCAGAAGGTCTTTGAGCACATACGAGAGGCAGGACTAACTGTTAAGGCTAAAAAGTGTCAAATAGGCCTCAACAGAGTGACTTACCTTGGACACCAGGTGGGTCAAGGAACTATTAACCCCCTACAGGCCAAGGTGGAGGCTATCCAAAAGTGGCCTGTCCCAAAGTCAAAGAAACAGGTCCAATTTTTCTTAGGCTTGGCCGTATATTACAGGCGATTTGTACCGCACTACAGCCAAATCGCCGCCCCTCTAACTGACCTAACCAGAAAGAACCAGCCAAATGCGGTTCAGTGGACTGATGAGTGTCGGAAGGCCTTTAACCAGCTTAAAGCAACACTCATGTCTGACCCGGTGCTAAGGGCCCCAGACTTTGATAAACCATTCCTAGTAACCACAGATGCGTCCGAGCGTGGTGTGGGAGCAGTCTTAATGCAGGAAGGACCAGTTCAAGAATTCCATCCTGTCGTGTTTCTCAGCAAGAAGCTGTCTGAGAAGGAAAGCCGCTGGTCAATCAGTGAGAAGGAATGTTACGCCATTGTCTACGCTCTGGAAAAGCTACGCCCATACGTTTGGGGACAGCGTTTCCACCTGCAAACCGACCATGCTGCACTACAGTGGCTTAATACCGCCAAGGGAAATAACAAAAAACTCCTTCGATGGAGTTTAGCTCTCCAAGATTTTGATTTTGAAATACAACACATTTCAGGAGCTTCTAACAAAGTGGCTGATGCACTCTCCCGTGAAAGTTTTCCCGAACCAACTGGTTAAAATCGTCCTTGCAATGTGGGAAATATTGTTAGTCTTTATCCAGTTATTAGTATATTTGGAGATTCATGTGTCTTATTACTTTTGTTTTCTTTTAGAGCTCCAGGAAGAAATCACAGCCAGTGTTTCACACTATCAGTGATTTGGGGGGCGTGTCATAAATATAAAGGGAAGGGGGAGAGGATCTGATGCAGTGCTATAAAATCCTCTTACCAGTAAAGGGTTAAGAAATGCAGGTAGCCAGACTGACACCCGACCTGGCTGGCATCTGACCAATGGGGGGACAAGATACTTTCAAATTTTGGGAGGGGGAAAGCTGTGTGTGTGGCTTTGTCTGAGTCAGAGTGATCTTGGAAGACAGAAGGAACCTACAGAAAATCAACCCTCCCTTTTCTGAAGTAAGTTTAGATAGCATAGCGAATAGATTTCTGTTTAATTTTGCTTGGTGTATTCCCTGTGTTAGAAGGGGCAAGGGGGGGCATTATTCATGGTTTTCTGTAACTTTAAGGTTTTGTCCAGAGGGGGAAATCTCTCTGAGTTTGGAAATTAAGTGCCCTGTAAACTAGTTACCATCCTGATTTTACAGAGATGATTTTACCTTCTTTATTTTTAATAAAATCCTTCTTTTAAGAAGCTTACTGTTTTCTATGGTGTTAAAACCCAGGGGGTGGGTTTTTAGATCACTGTGTAACCAATTGGTTGGGAGATTGTTTTCAAGCTTCCCAGGAAAGGGGGTGTACGGCTTGAGGAGGTAGTTTGGGGGGGGGGAGGGAAGTTCAAGTGATTCCTTTCCTGGATTCCTGTTAGACATTTGATGGTGGCAGCAAAAGAAGCATTTCTCAGGGTGCAGGGAATTTTGTACCTTGGGGGTTTTAACCTAAGCTGGTAAAAATAAGCTTAGGGGCTCTTAATGCGGGTCCCCACGTCTTTACCCTAGAGTTTAGAGTGGGGAGGGAACCCTGACAGTCAGATACTGAGAAGGCAGCTGGACATAATGTGCACCTCTTAAACCCATACTTCTTAGCACTGGGATACATACGCCGTGCTGCAACTGATGAGTATTCTACTTAAACAATCTATCTAAACCTATCTAAACAATCCTAAAACTAACTATATAAACTAAAGGTAAAAGGGCACTTATCTAGCTATGGATCTGAGAGATCCAGAGAGGTTCATGTCCTTTCACTGCTGTGGTTGGAAAGAATTGAAGTGGCAATGGGCACCACACTCCCTTCTACAGACATGCCCTAAAAACACACTCAAATGCTGGGGGCAAGTGTGGGAGGGATGAGTAAACACCCTAACAGTCATTGCAACCAGAAGTTTCTACCATCCCAGCAGCATTGGTTTGTGTATCCCAGGAGTGGGAATATGTAGAGGACACTCAAAGAAGAATGGAAATTACCACATCTGAGGTAGAAGCAAAACTCAAAGAGTTTAATGTGCTCAAATTAAGGGGACTGGATAATTTCCATCACAGAACACTGAAAGAACTAGCACATGAAATTACAAGTGTGATAGCTAGGATTTATAATAAATTTATCAAATCAGGGGTAAAATCGTATGACTGGAAAACAGCAAACATAGTACAGTACCTATATTTAAGAAAGGAAAAAAAGGTGATCTGGACAACTACAAACTACTTAGTTTGACCTCAGTGGTATGGAAATTTTGAAGGAAATAATAACTGAAAACAGGAGGCAACTCTGAAATGGGATACAACTCAATATAGATTTATCAAAGGTATCTTATGACCAACTAACTTGATACCTTTTGTTGCTAAAATAACCAATATTTTAGAAAAAGAGAAATGTGGTAGATCTCTTCTATCTGGAGTTCAGTAAAGAATTTGACATCATCCCATATAGGAAATTATCCGTTGAACGGGAGACTATGGGGATTAGCACAAGAATTGTAAGATGGGTAAAGAGTTGGTTTAAGGGAAATCTACAAGTTGTGCATAAGAGAACTGTTGGGCTGGAGGGTGGTTACTAATGGAGTTCTGCAAGGACTGGTTTTGGGACTAATCATATGTTTTCATTAGCGACTTTGGCACAAAAATAGGAGTGTGCTGATGACACAAAGCTGGGAGGCATCATCAAGAGAGTCAAGTTGTACAAAGTGCAAGGTCATGCACTAAACTAATTAGAATTTCTGCTATAAAGTGGGGGTCATCAGTTGGAAACAGAGGAGGACAATGACCTGGGTGTATTAGCTGATCACAAGATGACTATGAACCACCAATGTGATACAGCCATGAAAAAAGCAAATGCAGTCCTAGGGAGTATCAGGCAAAGTATTTCCTGTAGAGATGCCATTGATGCCATTGTACAAGGCACTGGCAAGGCCTCATCTGGAATACCCTGTGTAATTCTTGTCACCCATGTTTAAGAAATTTGAATTCAAACTGGAACATGTGCAGACAAGGATTATTAGGATTGTGACGGGGCAGGCTGGCCCCGCACTGGTATTGAGAGGGTTAACCCTTCCCTGCTGGTAGAGGAAGTCCCGCCCCTGAGGCTCTGCTGGGCATGCTCCAACCGGGAGCCAAGTATAAAAGCCTGCAGAGCTGCTCAGTCAGGGCTGGCGGCTGAGGGAGGACGAAGCCCAGCGGAAGCTCCAGCCCAGGAGCAGCAGTACCTCGTTCAGGAGGGAACTGAGAGACCGGGAAGTAGGACCAGAGACTGGCAGCTGTCAGAACCCCAGGGAGCATTGGGGGCTGAAGAATCTGAAGACCCTGAGGACCCAGGGACTGCTACATCCGGAGAAGGGGTAGGAAGTGACCCAGGGAAGGGAAGGGAGTGGTATCTCCCACCACTCTAAGGGCAGCGTGTTGCGGTAGGATTCCCCGCTGACCCGGGGAGGATCACGCTGTTAAAGACAGGGCCCTGGGTCGGAGCCCGGTGGAGGCGGGTGGGCCCCGGGCTCCCCTACCGGGGGTCTCTGAACCCCAGTCTCCATCAGTGTGGAGACGTGCTTCACCAACCCCCCCTCATACCTCGAAGGAGATAGATGGACTCCGGCCGGTAGGCCCCGCTATCCCCCGGGGAGGGGATTTAGAAGGACTTTGACCATTGGGCCAGACGGCCCTGACTACCGGGGAGGTAGTCGAACTGCCATAAGCGCAGGGAGGCGGGGTTAACCTCGTCCCCCCCTGGAAACAAAGGGGTGACGAAGTGCAAAGCCCGCCACAAGGATGATCAGAGGAATGGAGGACCTGTCTTAGGAGAGGAGACTAAAGGAGCTTCACTTGTTTAGCCTGACCAAACAAAGGCTGAGAGGGGATATGATTGTGTAAACCATCAAACTCCTGGGTGTGGTGTTCTGTCCCATCTAGTGGCACCAAGACTACTTAGAGATGAATGAGTCTGCTCTACAGTCTTAGCTAACAGCAGTATGGCTTTTAGCTCATGCAGTACAGGCTCATGCACTAAGCTCCAGAGGCCCCAGGTTCGATCTGGCCTGCTGACGACCGGGGTCTGTTGGTGTTACAATTGCTCTCTATAAATACATCCAGAGGTAAACCCCAGGGAGGGAGAAGAACTATTTAAGTCAAAAGATAATGCTGACACAAAAACAAATGTGTATAAATTGGCCATGAACAAATTAGAAGGTTTCTATGACTAGAAAAGTGATGTTCTAGATCAGCTTTCCAACAGGAGTTGGGGGGCAGGAGAGACAACCTAACTAGTTTTAAGATGGAGCCTGATAAATGTATTTGAATTTATATGACAGGGTTGCCTGTAATTACAGGGGGCTGGAACTTGATGACCCAGGAGGTTCCTTCCAGTCCCATGTCCTTTATAATGCAAAAGGAGACTGAAGTGCATTGCCAAAACTGCAATAGGAAGTTACACAGTATCTGTCTATACTATGCCAGTCTCACACTAGTGTCAACACTTCAATTTCATGAGCTCCATGTTCAGTTACTAATATGAGAAAACATTACAAATTCCATTTAGCAAACATGACATGTGGTAGTACTTCATATCAATGTACAATGTCACACAAGATTGGACCTAAAATGTGGTGTTTGCCTTAGGCTTGGTGATAAGTTTTATGGTGTTTGTTTAAAGCTGAAAAGCACTCGTAGCATGTAAGAAGACAGTGTAGTCGGCTACCAGTTAAATTTCTATATTTATCCCTTCATTTGGCTTTTTGATCATGTGTTTTCCATCACTGTTGACTCCCATGGTTAATCAGTTAACATGAGTGTTGGAGCCATAACATGGATTTCATTATCACTCACATCTTTCATTTATTAGTGTCTTCGACCCCTGAGGATCACATTGCGCATCACAATTGGTATTTCTCCCACACACTGTATGTGAGGACTGGAAGGACAATTTCATTTCAATTTCTCTAGTCAATTAACGACATCTTGAGTTATATTGTCTCTGCATCTGGCAAACTCTGATTCTGTCTCCACACTGATATATAGTAGGGATTTTTCAATCTCTGAAAATGGTTTCATTTCTTTAAATCAGCAACCAAGAATTCAATGTGCAACTACTGATTTATATTTAGAAGATCAGGATAAGAAACTGGAAAGTTAAGAGATCCTATGAAATATATTTAAACAGTCACTTAATTGATTTCTAGATGGAATTCTGCAGGAAATCGTAAACACTTCTGACTTCATCTGGGCTTGGAGCTCAATAGTGAGCATTAACCTCATCCCATGATTACTTTGCCACTAATGGGTAACAGGGCCATTCCAGTCTGGTGCATCCCTTTATCTCACTGCTCATGTCATGTATTCTGCATATAGCCAATACAAACAGATTCAAAATGATGGGTCCCAATCATGAAGTGTTTACTTGAGCAAAACCTCATTGAGACACCAGCACTGGCCCCAGAGCAGTAAAAGTGTGTTGTTTTTTTAACTTGGCAATATGCACATATTTTTTTAAGGTTTCAGTGTAGTAGCCGTGTTAGTCTGTGTCAGTAAAAAGAAAACAAGAAAAATACCTGTGGCACCTTAGAGACTAACAAATTTATTTCAGCATAAGCTTTCGTGGGTTAAGAACCCACTTCATCGGATGCATGGAATAGAACATACAGTGAACAGATATTTATACATTCAAAGAAACATGAGAAGGTGGAAGTGTCTATACCAATGTTAAGAGGCTAATTAATTGAAAGGAACTGTTATCAGTGGAAACTTTTGAAGTGATAATCAACAGGGGCCATTACAGACAGTTGACACGAAGGTGTTAAGGGGGGAAATAAATTCAATTAACGTAATGACCGAGCCATCCACGGTCAATATTCAAGCCTAAGGTAATGGTATCTAGTTTGCATATTAATTCCAATTCCGCAGTTTCTCGTTGGAGCCTGTTTTTGAAGTTATTTTGTTGCAAAATTGCTATCAGCAATTTTTTTAAACAACAAGTTATTCCTTTAAAAATTTTAAAACAGCTGGTGATGTAGAAGTGTCTCTAAAATTAAATCTCAATTACATATTGATGTATTTGAGTCATTTGGTCACTATAGGATGGCATACGTAGTCATTAAGCATCTCCTTAGAACACACAGTAGCTACGAAAAGCAGTCACCTTCTTCTTTGATCCTGAGTTCAGTTTTGATCAATAGATTCATTCATTCAATAAACAATTCCATATATACTTGTAACTGTGCCTATCTCTGGAATTGCAAAGGCATTGACTGTTACCGCTGAATTACTTTTTCATGTTTCGGGTATGTTTTCTCTTGATTATTGCTACCTGGTATTTGATGGGTTTACTCAAAAAAACAAACAAACCACCATCTAAAAATAAGAGTTATAATCAGTACAGCTACAAAAGTGCCAATGCAGACAAAACTGTCTGATCCCATCACTTTCTCTGTCTGGGTTGCTATTGTTCTTTACAAAGTGACTACACTATCTCACTGTAAAATGTGAATTTCTGAAAGATCCTGGTGTTGATAAGATATCAGATTCATCAGTTAATTATACAAAAAGCTTTCTCACCATATTCTTTAGTATGTACTTGAAAAGGAAAAACTATTGATGCTACAATGATTTGCATTAAAGGGTGAGTAGACCTTTTGATAACAGACTTCACTGAGATGACCAGTTAGTATAGTACATTAGCATTCTATCAAGCAACAATTCAGGCAACTCTGATGTATTTGAGAGATCTGGTGAAAATTAGTTCTCTTTTCCCTAAGTTATGAGCTGTTGAATATTACCCTGTAGACACACAGGGAATTTTAAACAGTTGCACTAAGCTTATAAGATTTGTAGGTAAGAAAAGCTGCATTGTACCTGAATATATTAGTTGTCCACTTCATGAGGTACACATACATTGTGAACAGAGCTCTGTTCTCAGCCTATCTTAGAATACCTGATCATGGAATTTCATTGTTGTTGTTTTTTAAATAAACATAAAAACTACAATCTTAACTCTTCCCTTTTATTCACATGCATTTCAATACAGTTTTTAATTAAATGATCACATACTAGGAATGTTTACATTGCAATCGAAGGTGTGATCGAAGCCCAGGTAGCTAATCTAATCTAGCTATCGTGGTTAAAAATAACAGTGAAGATGCAGTGGCCTAGGCAGATCAAGACCTCCTAGGGGCCTGGCTACATACTCACATTGCTAGTCTGTGCTCAAGCCTGTGCCGCTGCATCTTCATTGCCTTGTTAGTCATGCTATCTAGATGAAGGGTAATGCTGCAGTTGTGCCTGCATAAACTGCGAGCATGCCTTTGATTGCGCTTAGATTGCAGTATAGTTACAGTCGAGATTTCTCAGACATTCAGAGTTTTGTTCTGTTTTGTTTTATGATCTTAGATATATTTGTAGCATTTTTTGCTCCTGCTCTGTGTATATCAACCAGAATCCATGAAGCCATACTTATTCAAAATATACTACAGATTAATAACAACAAAGCAGTAATGAAAATTTACAGGCCTATATTGGCCACCTAACTTTGCAGCCAATTTACTATAGCTTTGTGTAACCTGCACCCTTCACTAAATTCTGTAAAAGACATTTTGCATGCATATGCAGCTAAATTAGATTCATGATTTATTGTCTCATCCCCCACGTTCCACCTAAAAACGGCTGAATTGAATGGAAAAAGAATTTTATAATAGGTATCTGCTGACTAACTTATTAACATTTCTTAGAAAAGGGATGTTATCCTATACAAATATATAGAGAGATATGATGGCATGGTAAGTATGCTGGAATGGAAACACTACTCCATAGTTAGGCACTAAAATAAGTAGGCTGATTTTCAGAGGCATGGGGCATCCACAACTTGCACTGGAGTCAGAGAGACCTCAGAGGTGCTCATCGGTCTTGAAAATCAGGTAACTTATTTAGATGTCTAAATATAGTTTAATGGGCCAAACTTCATGCACTCAAATTTGTACATTTTGTACTGTTTCATAAGATACTGAATCCCTCAGAATCCTTTTATTTTGCTTTCTACAGGGAGTATTTCTTTTATTATTTTCTTTCAAATTGATTACTACCTTTGGATTATGGACATGAAGAATATGTGATATGAAGAAAAAAATTAAGAAAAAATGAAAAATAAAGAAAAATATTCATTATTTGTATTACCGACCCCATTCAGTCTATAGTATAGAAACGTACCGTGTACATCTTATTAGTGTAGATAATATAACATTCAGTAGCGTAGCCAGCGGGGGAGCAGCGGGAGCGGCTGCTCCCCCTTGAGCAGAAGCGGCGCCTTTTTTTAGCTTCTTTTTAAGCGCTGCTTCTTGCACTCACCCGGCGGCGCTCCGGGTCTTCGGCGGCATTTTGGCACGGGGTACCACCAAAGACCCGGAGTGAGCCGCCGAAGTGCCGCCGAAGACCTGGAGCGCCGCCGGGTGAGTACAGGGGGAGGCGCCTTTTATAGCGCCACTCCCCCTGCACTCCAGACCTGGCTGCGCTACTTTTTCATTGCATGAAAAATTTTAGATGCTAAACTGGTGACGTTTGCCAGTCACACAAATAGCAGAAAACAACAATGGAGCAACACAGAAAAGGGGAGAGGATTCCTCCAATGCTGTGGCAGTTCAAAAGGAGAAATTCTGCTTGCTGTGATAAATGTTTGTGAATTTTACCCTCGTGGTCGGTAACATTTAGACTCTCCATGGGAGATTTTATTGATGGAGGAGGCTACTGCACTCTTCAGTCACAAGAGACCAGCATAGAGAAAAGTACTGAAAAAATATCATGCTTTTTGCACCTAAGCTGGTATGTGCAGCTGTATGGTTGTACTCCCCATTGCGGGGGGAGGGAAGGGAAACTCAGGGCAATGGTTTATTTAAGTTAGAGAGAAATAAAATGACGTTTTTTCTATTCCATGGATACCACCACAATTGATTTAAAGGAATTAATTTAGCTAACTGCGAGCACCCACCAATATAAACCCATAGAAGCAAAAAGAAAAAAAAAAGCCAAATTATGGGATAACTATGAACCTTACACTAATGCCTGTGCAACATATTTCCACATCTTCACCAGGACCTTCCTTTTGGAAGCATACTACATACAGCAGATTAATCACCCTCATTGTGTAACATCAAACTTTAATTACAGCCTCAACAACTGTAGCAAATATTCAACAATGACATTTGCACAGGTTAAGCATGTGGAGGAATTATGAGGTGGTAAGTTTGCATGCCATACTGTGAAAACCTTTCAGAGACTTCTCTTTTCAGTTCCCTGGCTACAGGAGCTCCTATTCCAGTCTTTGCTACCTCATTACAGTTCTCATGCATCAGTAAAGGATGCAACTGTAATTTAATCCACTGGAGGCTCTTTGTGTTAGAGGGTTGCCTGGTGGTTGTCATGCCGAGACCTCAGTCAAAGGAACACAACTTGCCTAGTTTTAGTGGAAAATAGCAGACCTAAGTCTTATCCACATTGCCTTTTACACTTAATGTGCCAAATCCATGGGTTTGTATAGCCTGTCTGCAATCACTAACAACTAGACCACACTCGCCACCTAGATCCTGGAAGATATCCCAGCAATTCTGCTGCCCAACATTTTAGTGCTGTCCAATAAATAGTTGTTTAATAAGAATATAAGAATGGACATACTGGGTCGAACTAATGGTCCAGCTAGCCTAGTATCCTGTCTGACAGTGGCCAGTACCAGATGCTTGAGAGGGAATGAACAGAACAGGGCATCTCCTATTGGCTAGTCCCAGCTTGTGGCAGACAGAGGTTTAAGGAGTCCCTTTAAACTCCTGGAGCCAGGGATGCGTCCCTGACCGTCTTGGCTAATAGCCACTGATGGGCTTATCCTCCATGAACTTATCTAATTCTTTAATGAACCCAGTTATACTTTTGGCCTTTACAACATCCCTGGGCAACAGATTCCATAGGTTGCATTTTGTGAAGAAGTACTTCCTTATGTTTGTTTTAAACCTGCTGCCTATTAATTTCTTCAGGTGACCTCTGGTTCTTGTGTAATATGAAGAGGTAAATAACACTTGGTAGAAGTTTCCACTATGGTGCTGAAGAGCCAGGATTCAAAACCTGCTTATGACAACCCATATAAGACATCTTTATGGTTGAACAGAATAAAATTTCTGTTTTTCCAGTTTTCTTTTCAGAAATCTGGTTTAATTCATTCTCACATTGAGAAAACATCTTTTAAAACAGGTTTTACAAACAATAGGTACATCATAATATCTTGAATAATATTGATAAATATATAGCAATTAGCTAACATTTCTACTACTATTCTAAACTCATTTGCAGTTCATGGTGGCTACAATGTATGTATTACCATGGACGCTATGACACCGTATGTTCTCTGCACGAGTTCCATAGTGGCATCAACACAATGTTTATAAAAAGTATCAACTGGAAAGGGGATGTTTGGTTTGTCAGGAGTCTAGATATTGTGGGCGCTGTGCTTGGCAGAGATCTGACATGCCATTTCAGCTAGAAAGTCATTTTGATGAGGAAATAAGATAAAAATAACTTCAAAGCAAAATACAATGCAGTAATTCAGCATACCAGACCTGAAGCATTAGGACAGTGGTGCACAAACTTTTCCTGTCACATGCCCCCCACTCCCCATTACCATTAATGGAATCTGTCCACACCCTTCCCCATTACTGCACAGCCAAGGCTTCCTCTGCAGCAGAGCTTGAGCTGAAGGCAGAGCTGGGAGCAGAACTGGGGATGAGGGAGGAGCTGGGACTAGAACAGGAGCTGGCCTGGGAGCAGAAGAGGAATGAGGGCAGAGTTGGGCTGGAGACACAGTAGCCCTGGGGCTGGCAGTGGAGCAGGGTTGGGGATGGAGAGAGAATGAGAGCAGGGCTGGGCTGGAGGCGGAGCGGGATTGGGGGCTGAGCAGGGCTGGGAGTGGAGTGGGCCTGGAAGCATGGTGCTTCCTCCCCGCCCCCATGGAGGCTGGCCCAAGCCCTGTCATATGCTCTGAACATTCCTACATGCCCCCCCATGGGGGTGCACCCCACAGTTTGGAGCCCACTGCACTAGGAGTTAGATTCCAGGTACTGTGGGAAAAGTGAACTTATCTCTCCCCTTGAATGGTCACTACTTATAAAATTCTGATCTGGTAGTATTTTTCACCCGCTTTGCACTGCTGTAGAGGTGCAAGCCAATGGGGAAATCAGGCTTTTTATTTCTCTTGTTAACATGAATATAGCGCATATAGGGTCAATACATGGGGCTGGTATCTACCAGAAGGCAGGTATAATGCTGGTTTTGCATAGTGTATGTGTGACTCAATGAAGCAATTTAACACACCATAGTTCTAGTGGTATAATATACAAATATCTATCTGTTTTAGATGTGACGGGTTCAGTCACAGAGACCCCCTTGAGACTGTCATCTGATGTGCTGAAACTACCTCAGAGCCCATTTTGTTTGTCAGCTTGGGACTTCCAGAACCCTGTCTTGTTGAGCCAGACACACTAGCCTGCTGCAACACAGACCCAGGGTCTGAACCAGGCCCCCAAAGCTGCAGACTTAAATGAAAACAGCTCAGTAAGTACTCCTATCTCTAGCACCGAGACACCCAGCTCTAAATGGGATCCAAACCCCAAATAAATCTGTTTTACTCTATATTAAGCTTATACAGGGTAAACTCATAAATTGTCCACCCTCTATAACACTGATAGAGAGATATGCACAGCTGTTTGCTCCCCTAGGTATTAATCACTTACTCTGGGTTAATTAATAAACAAAAGTGATTGTAATAAGTATAAAAAGTAGGATTTAAGTGGTTTCAAGTAATAACATACAGAACAAAGTAAGTTACCAAGCAAAATAAAACAAAACACACAAGTCTAAGCCTAATACATTAAGAAACTGAATACAGGTAAATCTCACCCTCAGAGATGTTCCAATAAGCTTCTTTCACAGACTTCCTAGTCTGAACCCAATCCTTTCCCCTGGTACAGTTCTTGTTAGTTCCAGCTCAGGTGGTAACTAGGAGATTTCTCATGACTGGCAGCCCCCTTTGTTCTGCTCCACCCCCTTTTATAGCTTTGGCCCAAGGTGGGAATCCTTTGTCTCTCTGGGTTCCCACACCTCCTTCTAAATGGAAAAGTACCAGGTTTAAAATGGATTTCAGTATCATGTGACATGGTCACATGTCCTATGAGACCTCTAGTCTCCATTCTTCCAGGGCTGGTCGGCATGTACCCCAGAAGGTTTGCAAGTAAACAGAGCCATTACAGAGCATTGATTTTGAAGCAACATTAATGGCTTCCACTTAACATGTTTACATCAGTAATACAAGTTTATATCTTATTCTCCTAACTCCAAACAAACAAATGGGATGAACACGCTTATTAGACCATAAGCTTTGTGATACCTTACAAGAGATCTTTTGCATAAAGCATATTCCAGTTACATCATATTCACACTTAAACATATTGCCATAAAACATTTTGAGTATAACGTCACATTAGGATTTTATACTGACACTCATCACCATAATATCTGAGCACCTTCCATATAAAATCAATAGCAATTGTGAACTCCCAAATGGACTTCATGGAGTCACTTTTTCCTTTTTGCGGTGAAAACTGCTGGGGTAGAATATTCGTTCCTTTTTTGGGTGGTTTGCAAGGGCTTTCGGGGATGGTAGGGGTTTCAAAATAGAAGTGGGTGTTTGTATTGCGAGCTTCACTTCTGGTGGAAAGGCTCTCTCAAGGAGGAAGATTTTGCTACATTTCCTAAAGATAGTCAGACTCTGGATTCACCTGATCACCTCTGAAAGATAGTTCTGTAGATACCAGGAACAGAGAATGCTTTGACCCCAGCTCTCAAATGCTTCATTCTTGGCTTTGTGATCTGCATTGTCACAGAAGAGCATAGCTGTCATAGTTGTTCATAGCTTGTCATTCAGTCCTTGTTGTAGCTGAGGCTTTATCCATTTTTAGGACCAAAGCCTTAAACTATATCTCTCTATATAAAGATACTACATGTGTAGATATAGATATAGTTCATTTGGGGGTTAAGGTAAAGCCTTTTCCCACAATACCCTGATTTTAACTCCCCGGGCTCTAAAACATGTTAAATTGCTGCATTACATCATATACATTGTAAAACCAACATTAACCATTGCACCTATTTTTGGCAGATGTCATCCCCACACAGTGACCACTATGCATTCTGTTTGTGCCAAGTGGTCTGATGTTCCACAGCTGTGCATCTGGTGTACTCATGTAGAGATCAGAATGATAGTGCTTCACACTCCCATTGCAGATGTGTAGCAAGGCACTGAAGAGTCAAACCCTCAGGTCCAGGCTTCCATTTACACCAAGGCCCCTGTACACTTCTCTAGCAGTGTAAAGGAGCCTTACACTGGCTGTGAATTATATTTAAAACCAGTTCAAAGCTCACTACACTGCTAGTGCCACGCAAAAGGGCCTTAATATGTCTGAATGAGAATCAGGCCCTCTCTCTTTTGATGGAGTAAGAGTTTGTGCATAGATATCTAGACTCTACCCACCTACTCCATGATCATATATAGTTACCCTCTTTCAAAGGCTCCTCAGGGTCAGGGACTACTTGACATGCCATAATTACAAACTAAATCTTAATTACAAAAATGCAGTTCATTATACGTTTATTTTTAATTTAAACAATAAAAGTCCCATACATAGGCTTTTGCTGACTGTTCAGTTATTCAAAATTACAGAATCAAAATGCACCTCCGTGTTCTGTAGAACACAATGCTGACATGCCTGGTATAGAAAGCAGGAACACATGGCTGCACTTAGATGATCTAGTTAGTGACACTATAGAAAAGTTAATATAACTGTATTTGACACCCACATATCTGAGCTATGACTTTATAAACTAATTTGAGTGGTCTGGGGCCTATTATCAAATTAGGATAATTTTCAATTTGAGCAAACATGTTAGATTGCAGGGGAACATAAAAATCCAAATCTTCTTGATTAATTTCAACAGCAAGGTAATCATAGACTAATCCTATAAGCATCTTTTAGCCTAATATATATATTTTCATTTAGGCATGATAATAAACATTTTAACTCTACAGTCAATACTGGCCCTACAACTAATCAAACAGAGGAATAAAACCTATTCTTTTAAAGGAAAAGCTGTTGGGCCATGTGACAGAGTGAGTAGCCTAAGGCTGACTCGCCACTCTGCACGGGGCAAGTATCTCCATGAGGGACAAATTGCGGAGATAACTGGTTAAGGACTGGAAGGTTAACCAATTAACAAGAAAAAACAAAGAGGAGTCCTTGTGGCACCTTAGAGACTAACACATTTATTCAGTTTGTCATCTGAGAACTGTTAAAAAGAGAGACAAAGAGGAGAGAGGGGAAGACAAGAAGGAAGGGCCGGAGAAGTCCAGGATCTCAGGGAGGTGAGATCTTTCCCAGTGGATCTGAGGCAAAGATAAAAGCCTTATGTTGTGGGGGCCCAAGCACTTGTATAGTAAATTGTAAATAAAGCACTTAGTGTTGAACTTGCTACCGGTATGCATGAGGACTGTTTGCAGAGAGGAATCCAGAGTGGGAAATACTGCCCTGTGACAGGTCAAATGAACTCCACATATAATTCAGAGCTGTAATAAACTGCAGGATACCATACTGTAAAGTACACGATAATGGAGCAAGGCAAGGAAAAAAAAGTTTGGCTTATTTTTATCCAATTTTTTAACCTTTCAGTTTATAATATGCTCAGGGCAGCTCCAGGCACCAGCTAAGGAAGCAGGTGCTTGGGGCGGCACATTTGAAGAGGCATCACAGTTGAAGGGCTTTTCTTTCCCCCCCACTTCCTGCCACAGCTCCAGCCGCAGCATTTTCTTTTCCCCTGTGGCCTTAGCACGGCGGCGGCAGAGGGCCTGGCCAGGGCTGCGTGAGGCAGAGCGGTTCCTCTTCCCAGCTGGGCAGCGGCAGGGGGCTGTCGACGGTGAGCTGCCTGCTGCGCTAACCTGCACTCCCACGACAGCGAGGTGGGGGCACGCGGCACTGCGGGCCAGGCTGGGGGTGATGGGCGCAGCTGCAACCCCCGGAGCACCAAGCTGTGTCAGGGGCCTGGGCTGTGCCACCTCCTCCCCGGGCGCTGAGCCCGGCCCCAGGGCTCTTTGCAGCTGTGTCCCGTGCTGCCCGCACGTGGCTTTAGGTAACCCGGGCACCTCTGAGCTCTGCCTCCACGGACCACTGCTGAGAGCCTGGGTTTGGGATATCAGCGCGAGCGGGGCTGGGGTGGGAGGGGGGTGATCCCCGGGGCATGAACGGGCTGGGGGACCCTAGCCTGCTGCTGAGGCCGCAAGGGCAGTGCCGGCTGCAGGGTTTGGAGTGGGGGAAGCGAGGAGGCTGGCAGTGGGTAGCAGGGCTGTTTTGGATGGGGAAAAGGGCTCTCTGATGTCCCTGATGACAGTAGGAATGATTAGTGCATAATAATCTGCACTGCCTGAGGAAATCCAGTGGCTATGGTAGCTGGCATGGTTCTTTGGCGATCTCACGTGTTGCGCCAGGTAATTGTTATAGCACCGGCCAGCCAAGGATCATCAAGCACATTGCAAACATCACCCCTGGGAGGTAAGGTGGGACCTCTAGGGATCTTTGGAGGTGAAAGGCCGAGCTCTGAGCAGCACATAGCAATGCTACCTGCTTTAGGAGCAGGAGCGTCAATGCGGTGTCCTCCGTGACTAGAGGGGAATTTAGGGAGGTCGACGGCAATTGCCCAGGTTAGAATTTGACCAGAACTCTGGAGATAGCACCACCCCTATTACAAATACTGCCATGGGGTCTTTCATGCCCTGCACCCCGACCCTTATTCTGGATGCTACCCACAAATTTTAGCTTGTGAAATTAGAACCACGTTTTAACCTTTCCTGCCAGCAGAGGCTCTGAGAGTCCAGCAGATCCCAGTCTAGGGCAAGAGTGGGGAGGGTGCCCCTGTCATTGTCCCATTGCCACCAAGCCTCGTGGTAACTGCGATGAAGGGTGCCAGCTCTGTGCGTGGGGAGGGGGAGGTTGGAGGGGGCAGCTGTAAAAGGAGCAGCATTCCCCAGTTAGCCTTGAGGCACTTCTGTGGGGATGTGATCACTGACTCAATCGGCATGGACGTACCTACCTTTCCCCGATCCTGCCAGTGCCGGACCGGCTGGAGGTGAGGCGGGCGGAGTCAGCACCCGTAGGGGGGAGTTCAGGGCTGGGGCAGCAGGGGGTGCGGGTGGCTGGGGTGGTGGGGAGAGCCCAGGGCTGGGGCGGCAGGAGGGTGCGGGGGAGCCCAGGGCTGGGGTGGACAGCAGCCAAAAATTTTTTTGCTTGGGGCGGCAAAAATCCTAGAGCCGGCCCTGAATATGCTCCTATCACACCACGTAGAAACAGTTATATGTTTTCAAGTTCAACATGTTTAAAACATAATTACATTGACCAAAAGTAACAGGAAACACTTTGAGTCACAAGAGAAACTCAGACTGCCCCAGCCACTCCGCCAGGCAAAATCTTGAATTAATAGATAACAAATGTAAGCAGAGGAGCAAATGGATGTTACAGATTTTGTAACATGTGGAGTTTGAATCTAAACAGTCAAACTTCATGACAATTTGGGGGTTACGGCACGTGAACTTATGAGAGCATTTGACCCTGTCATAAGAATTTTTTAAATTGCATTCCACATGACACTGACCCCACACAACTCCGTAGGCATCATGAGTCAGCTGACAATGGGGTGGATAGGCTTATGGGTTGTGGGTGACTGACCTGAGGCTATATTGGATTTCAGTAGATAGGTAAGACAAGTTCCAGAAGACCAACTGGCTCAGAAGTCTTGGCTAGCTCTTTGGAACAGGTGAAATAAAATTAAGAAGGAGGCACTGTTTTGGTAAATAAAACAGAAGGCTGCCTCAGCCAGTGACTTCATTTAAAAAAAATACTTCAAAACAGAAGTGTGGTACAAAGCATGCGTCAATTATCTTTTTACAAGGACCAATGACTGCAGCCCGTTTTATAGTGGGAAAGGGCTTTCAAGGTGAAGTTGTCTCACACACAGTACAGCCAATACAGCCCTTGTACAATATCCTGCAGTTGCGTGGGAAGGGAATTATGAATGCAGAAAGGGGTGTGGTTGTGTGTGTGCATGCAGACGGAGTATTTGTTTTTTATTTAAAACAGAATGGTAGATCCCCAGCGCTGCTCCCCTGCCTCTTAGTTAACATCTTTTCTCAACGTTTATTAATCACATTCTCTTTCATGCACAATAGCTAATGCACTCATATGTGAGGATGAATAAGAAATCATGCCTTAGGGTAGTATTACTATTTATTATTTGTATTATAGTAGCCAGAGCCTCCAATCAAACTCAGGGCCCTGCTGTGGTAGGCACTCTACATACAAATATGAATAGACAATCTCTGCCCTTAAGAACTTATTCTTTAAATAAATAGGTGGTAAGGGAAACTGAGGTGTGAAGTGCCTTGCTCAATATCACAGAGTGGGTCATGGCAGAGCCCAGAATAGAACGGAATAAGCTTGGTCCAATGCTTATGCACTCTATCACGTCGCTTGCTTTGCTATCTACCACCAGCCTGGAGGCTCTGCTGATTGGCCTCATTACCTCCTTCAGCTCATCTATGGGGATCCATAGGATCCATTGGGGCACTAGAAAAGAGCAGTCCTTGTGCGCCAAACTTCACCAGGGATTGTAATTTTCACTAATCCTTTTGCAGGGGCGGCAAGTGTGGAGGGCTTGTTGTATGCAGAGTTTAGGCACTTATGAATGGGGCAGTCACAAATGAATTCATAGACGGCCTGACTGAAATCTCTTTGAAATCAATGGTGAGACTCCCATTCACTTAAATGGGCTTTTTATCACGTGCAGACAGAGCAAAATAGTTTTGAACAGATCTACTCAGTGGGTCGGAGAGGAAAAAATAGTCCACAGGCTATACTTTAAGTACTGTTATGGTAACAGATTGTGAAAAAAAACTTTAATGTGGCCATCAATGTTTCTTTGGGTACATTTTAAAATCAACTGAACAGTGTGGCGGGTCACTGTGGTAATGCAAGAGCAAAGGCGGCAGACAGCTAACTTTTAGTAGCAGACTTTGCCGTTTAAATCTGAGTAGTAATCTAGGTGTATTCAGAACCTTTTAAATTTACCATAAAACAATAATGCAAAGTATCAGTCTTCTAGGTTTGCTAAGCATTCTTGATAAGATGCTCAACAAGGAGAAATTATGTCGTGGCTGATCTGTGCTCACCTGGCCCAGAGTGGAATGTGTAAGAGAACTTATGGTTCTATTCTAATATGACTGGATTGATTAATATTGGGGCAAAATATGAAGCATGCTGGATTTTATTTTAAGAGTGACATCCAGACATCCGGAGACGTGGTGCATTAATCTTCCTCAGGAGACTTTTGTGAGAGAATGGAGGCTGATTGAAAGTGAGTTCAATTTCAATAATTCAAGCTACATTGACTTTCATAATCAACATACACTCCTCTTTTACTACTGTTAAAGGCTGCAAGAGTAAGAAATTCAACAAATATAGCACCTTGAGCATCATTTGATGTCCAAGTCAATAAGATAGGATTGATGGGCAACAGGAAAGTGCTCACACTTCCTTCCAACAGGCTGTTGCTGTGGTATTAACAAGATAGTTCAGACTCATCTCCTTTAGTGCCACAGACTGATTTAATCAGATTGACTCATTTCTAAAATATTTAGGTCAATAAAATTAGACCAATATCAGTCTATCAGTTCCCTAAAGTTCCCTGTATTGTAGCATTGTAGAGACACTTTTAATAGTTTGTTATAGGTCAATGTCAGCTGTATGGGACAGTTAATCATTCAAACACTATCTGTTAAAAACTAATCTTCTGGAAAGCTTGTCTCCCATCCCCAGGATTTAAAATACCTACAGGCACTGCATTTTGTGATTTTTACGCTACTTCAACACTTCCATCTCCTTTTCCTATAGGACCAACTAATTGGCTACACAAGACAATGTCATATACTGTCCTCCCCAGAATCTAGTTTGCCTTCTTTGGGTGTTTTTGTGCTGTATTGGGTATTAAAGGACTTGCTGAAACTCACACCTGCCTGTCTGCTGCATGGTATCTCCATTGCCATAGTACTTCATTGGGAAAAAAAGCATGTTTGGGACTCTGAGACAGCTTGCATGAGAATTACAGACACAGTTATGTTAGCAATTGCATCTGAAGAAGTGGGTATTCACCCACGAAAGCTTATGCTCCAATATGTCTGTTAGTGTATAAGGTGCCACAGGACTCTGCCGCTTTTACAAATCCAGACTAACACGGCTACCCCTCTGATACTTAAATTATGTTAGTAACTCTTCCCAGATCTATAAATATTCTTCTGAGTTAGGAATGAACAGGAGAAAATCAGTGGATCCATTGATAATATCTCCTCCTTCCACAAAAGAAAAGGTTTGTGTGGAGAGGGTGAGGGATGAAAAGTGGTACTATCTGCAACAAGAATTGCAGGAGGATAAGGTTCCAAAGGAGATGGAATAGTTTGTAGTGGGGTTTTATTCTCTTTCCTTTTCAGTGGGAATTATGCTTAGTACTAAATTAGGTCCCAAATATAAAGGTTAAAAGTGCAGTGGGCAGATTATCCTTTAAAAACCTGGGACTTAAGGCTTGTCTATTTTTAATGAAAAGGTTTTAAAAAACGTTGCTTTTTTAATTTCTATTTTGATTTTTCCAAAAAAATTAAGGCAAGGAAAAAAACCCAAAAGAACAAAACTATAAATGAATGGAAAGGGAGAAAAAGAAAAGGAAACTAAAGAAGGGTAATAAAATTAATGCCAGCCAATATGGGTTTATGGAAAATAGATCCTATCAAGCTGACTTGATATCTTTTTTTATGAGACTATGAGTTTTGTTGTTAAAGTTAATAGTGTTGATGTAATATGCTTAGACCTTAGTACTGCACAGAATTTTGATTAAAACCGACATGGCACATATTAAATGGATAAAAAACTGGTTAACAGTTACAAAATGTTATTTTAATAGGGAATCCTCATCGATCGATTATGTTTTTAGTGGGGTCCCACTGGGGTCGATTCTTGACCCTGGCCTAGACTATTTAACATTTTTATCAATGACCTGGAAGAAAACGTAAAATCATCACTGACAGGGTTGGCTCTAGGTTTTTTACCACTCCAAGCAAAAACATTTTTGGCTGCCCCGCCCCCCCACTTTTTTATTGGCTTTTACACATGTGGAGGAGCAGGGCAGCCAGGGACAGCCTGGGGGGTGGCCGCTGCCGTGGGAGAGCGGTGCCGCGGGACCCCGCTCCCCGCTCAGCCGGCTCCCTATCCCAGCTGCGGCGGGGCAGGGCAGCCAGGGGCGGCTCCCGGGGAGGGGGGTGGCCACTGCTGCAGGAGAGCAGTGCCGCGGGATGCCGCAGGAGAGCGGCGCCGCGGGATGCTGCTCCCCGCTCAGCCGGCTCCCTGCCCCACGCAGGGCAGCCAGGGGCAGCTGCCCCGTGGGGCGGGTGGCCGCTGCCGTGGGAGAGTGGCACCGTGGGACGCCGCTCCCCGCTCAGCCGGCTCCCTGCCCTGGCTGCGGCGGGGCAGGGCTGCCAGGGGTGGTTCCCCCCTGGGGCGGGTGGCTGCTGCCGCGAGAGAGCGGCGCGGCGTGACCCCACACCCCGCTCAGCCAGCTCCCTGTCCTGCCGCAGCCAGGGCAGGGCAGCCACGGGCAGTTCCCCCCTGGGGCGGGTGGCCACTGCCACAGGAGAGCGGCACGGCGCAACTCCTCTCCCCGCTCGACCGGCTCCCTGCCCCAGCTGTGGCAGGGCGGGGCAGCCAGGGGCGGCTCCTGGGGGGAGGTGGCCACTCCCGCAGGAGAGCAGCACCGCAGGACGCCATGCCCCGCTCAGCCGGCTCCCTGCCCCGGCTGCAGTGGGGCAAGGCAGCCATGGGCGGCTCCCACCTTGGGGAGAGGGCACTGCTGCGCGACCCCACTCCCTGCTTAGCCGGGGCAGGGCAGCATTACCGGTTCCTGGTGGGGGGGGAGGTGGCCGCTGCCTGTGCCGCCCCTAATAGTTTGCCACCCCAAGCACCAGCTTGTTCTGCTGGTGCCTGGAGCCGCCCCTGATCACTGATAAAGTTTGCAGATGACTCCAAAATTGGAAGAGTGATAAATAATGATGAGGACAGGTCGCTGATAGAGTGGTCTGGATCACTTGGTGAGCTTGTTGCTACCAAATAGTATGCATTTTAGTATGGCTAATGTAAATATATACATTTATGATCAAATAATGTAGGTCATACTTACAGGATAGGGGGATTCTATCCTTGGAAGCAGTGACTCTGAAAAAGATTTGGGGGTTGTGATGGGTAATCAGCTGAAGAAGGAGTTCCAAGGCGACACTGTGGTCAAAAGGGCTAATGTGATCCTGGGATGAATAAACAGGGAAATCTTGAGTGGGAGTAGGGGTTATTTTACCTCAGTATCTGGCACAACTGTGACAACTGTTGGAATATTGTGTCCAGTTCTGGTGTCAACAGTTCAAGAGGGATGTTGATAAATTCAAGAGGGTTCAGAGAAGAGCCACGAGAATAATTAAAGGATCAGAAAACATGCCTTGTACTGATTGATTCAAGGAGCTCAATCTATTTAGTTTAGCAAAGAAAAGGTTGATTCTTCAATCTAGCAGAAAAAGGTATAACACCATCCCATGGCTGGAATCTGAAGCTAGACAAATTCAGCCTGGAAATAAAGTATAAATGTTTAACAGTGAAGGTAATTAATCATTCAAACATTTTACCAAGGGTCGTGGTGGATTATCCATCACTGACAATTTTAAAATCAAGATTGGATGTTTTTCTAAAAGATATGCTCTAGGAATTATTTTGGGAAAATTCTATGCCTATTTTACTGGAGGTCAAACTAAATGTTCACAAGGTCCCTTCTGGCCTTGGAATCTGTAAATCTATGAAAGGGAGGAAAGAGAGAGACATCTCAGCTTCTGTCTGCTAGGAATTTCTAAAAAGTTTTTCTAAAAAAATCAGACCAAATCTTTTCATATTTGTCTGAGGTCTGACAGCTTTTTTGTTTAAAATATATAATTTTGTTCTTACTGTACCCTCCTATTGCAGTATCAGGAGAAAAAGGCAATTCTGTGTTATATATTATCATTATTTTACATAACGCTTTATGAATATCAGAATGGTAGAATTCATTTACAATAAGCAAGAATCCATACATAGAATAATATAATAGGGTTGGAAGGGACCTCAGGAGGTCATCTAGTTCAACCCCCTGCTCAAAGCAGGACCAATCCCCAACTAAATCATCCAGACAGGGCTTTGTCAAGCCTGACCTTAAAAGCCTCTAAGGAAGGAGATCCCACCATCTCCCTAGGTAACTCATTCCAGTGCTTCACCACCCTACTAGTGAAAAAGTTTTTCCCAATATCCAACCTAAACCTCCCCCACTGCAACTTGAGACCACTACTCCTTGTTCTGTCATCTGGTACCACTGAGAACAGCCTAAATCCATCCTCTTTGGAACCCCCTTTCAGGTAGTTGAAAGCAGCTAGCAAATCCCCCCTCATTCTTCTCTTCCGCAGACTAAATAATCCCAGTTCTCTCAGCCTCTCCTCATAAATCATGTGCTCCAGACCCCTAATCATTTTTGTTGCCCTCCGTTGGACTCTTTCCAATTTTTCCACATCTTGAACAAGTTATGTAGTAACTAAAAGCTTTATTTTAATGGAGGCATCTGGTAGCAAATCCATAGTTACGTTTCTATTCTACTATGGAAACTCAGACTATGCACTATGACTTCAATTCTTTTCCCTACCAACACCTGCATTCCATCCATTTAACTGCCCTTCTGCAAACTTGCCTCTACCAAAAGACCCTGTACCAACATGACCAGTTACTACACCAAACATCCACAGCTACAGAAAATAACCTGCTAAAGAGGAGTATGGGGAAAGGACAGTTGAAATAGAGAGTTAAGGTGGAGGTGCGTTGTCTGTGTGTATTGTAGATGTTGTATTGGGAAGGTGTGTGTCAGTGAGTGGAGAAGAGGGTGGGTATTGGATTACTTGGCTTTTCATTTCCTTGCTTTTACAGGTCCATTTCAGGTATGTTCTAGGTACAGCAAATTTAAATGCTTCGCAATGAAGATTTTTGTGTATTAGTGGGTAGTTAAATAATCTACTGCTGCTCTATATATTAATTGTAGTAAGGCATCTGTGAAAGAGATCTTAAGCTATAGTGTTGTTGAAATTATTTCAGAACAGTGGTAAAATCTCAGCATCTTCTGTTCAATGCTTCTCCCACTGAAGGTAAGGCAAATGTCCCATTGAGCTCAGTTCACAGATGTCCTGCACATTGTGTAGTTATTTACACATGTGCAAAATGAGTGGAGAGTGGGCATTCAATGCTAGCATTCTGATTTTCACTGATGTAAATGACTCTGCAACATGTAGGGCAATGAATATGAGCAAACTATACCCATAGTCTTTGTTTACAGCTGGCTGGGATTCAAACTTTTGTTGTGGTGATTAAGAAGAAAACCTACTTAAATTTTTAGAATGCTGAACATTCAGTGTGTTAACTTTCCCTCCCTGAAAGCTATATTTACTATCACCAGGAAATGTGAATAATGGAAAAAGTGTTTGTGCAACATGGTAATAAGAAGCATTAATACTTTGATGAAATCTACACCCCTAAACTAAACTTATAGCCATCTGGGAGCCCTTGACTGCATGAATCCAAAAGCCTCTGCAAGTCATTTGTAAATACATGAGTGGATATGTTAACCATCATCATACATGCATCAAGAATAAATTATACTTTATAATGAGTAACAGTTATCTACATCCAAAATAATTGCTAAAATAATCAATGCTGAGCTTTTAAACAAAAGCCAAGCAATTCAACTGGAAAATTATTTGCAACTATTTTTTTCCATTCTTTAATCAGTGCTATTTCCAGTGACCTCTTTGTAGCATCCTCATATTTTTCCTTTTGAAAGCTGTTTCAAGGGAGACCAAAGTAGCAATTTAAAAGCTATAATACAAAATCTAAATAGAATTGCAAAAATACCAAGGAGTGCACCAAAAATGGGCTTTTCACTGGGAAAACTGCATTTATGCCTTTGGCAATCAGGAATCAACAGGTTGAGTTCTCTGAAAGAAGACAATAGTATTTGTCAGGAAGTGGGCTCTCCACCTCATCAAAGAGGACACTGAATTCACCTGCAGGAGGAATGCTACTGATGTATCTGGAAACCCACTCCCATCATAATCTAGGATTGTAAATACCAAAGCAAACTTTGGTGCAGCAGTATGAGGGCAGAATTACAGTGATCATAAACCATCTGGAAAGGAAAATGATGCACAATTTACTGCCAGAGATTACACAGAGATAAGAATTGCTATTAAATTAAGACCTGAAAAGCAGAGTCATTTCTAATAAGTAAGGACCCAATCCTGAGAGGTCATGAGCACCAGTAACATCTTCTATTGTGTCAGGATTTGGCTTGTAAACTTCAACAAGAGCTGCAATTGCACAAAAGCTATCTGGATCAGGCCTGAGATGATGAAAACTAATATTTAAAACTCTAACATTTGGAGTTCACTCATCATTTTGATAAAATGTAAACAACCTTAAAGTAACTTGCAATTCAGGATTGTTTCCTGTTAGCAAACTTTCTTATATTCTGAAGATTGAAGATTTTTAGGTACATTTACAGCACAGATGTTCAGGATTTAAAAAAATTATTACAATTAACAATAAGATATTTTAAGTTAGACATTTTTTGCAGCAAAACACATGTAACTGAGTGGTATCAACTTATTAGCTTCCTTTCCAAAACACAGATGGGTACCCTCTGTTCAAAAAAGTTGAAGGTTCTTCCTTCATTCATTACTTAGTGTTCCATATTGTGACAAAGCTCTGTCCTTGTCTCAGTGGGTTCCATGCTTCCTGGCAGATTTTGCTGGCCTCAAAGGTTCACTGTGACCCTCTACATGGCCCTTCTCTCTCTAGAGGCAAGGGCCACAGCCTACTGAGCCATTTTCATCATAAGACAGCAAGGGAGGTGAGGAGAAGCAACCTTCCCTCGCACAGTCTCTGTTGTCTCCCAGTCTCAGTGATTAATTGGGGAGAGGGGAGCCCGGACCCGCCCTCTACTTCGGACTCCAGCGCAGGGACCCTAATAGTAGCAGCTATGGTAGCTGACTTTTTGGAAATAGGACATATACAATTCCCTGGGCCACTTCCCCACAGCAGCCCCCACTCAATATCTCCTTCACCGTTACCTCAGGGCCTCCTTCCTTGTACCTGATATGGATTTGTACTGCTTAGTTCCTCCAACAGTGTAGCTTCCTCCTACAGCTCCTGACACACGCACGTCACTGACTAACTGGGAGGCTTTTAACTAGTTCCAGCCAGCCCTTGATTGGCTTCAGGTATCCCAATCAACCTAGCTATCTCCACTGCTTTCTAGAAGGATCTTAATTGGCCCCAGGTGTCTTGATTAACCTGGAGCAACTGCCATTTGGTTACCATGGTACCAGAGATTTGTTTAGCCTGAGGCTAACATACCTGTTCCTCACCACTTTACTATAGCCATCTGGCCTTGCCCCATCACAATATTCTAACAAAACCATATAAAGAAATCTTTTTCAGAGAAATGGGAGAGTATATAAGTGAGTCATCAGTGGGTTTTGAATTAATGTATTTTTTGTTTCTTGTAGAAGCCTAGGAAAAATATATGTTTTATAAATATGTAACTAAATGTCCCTTTCATTAAAAGACAGATGCTTGCCCTGTATATGAGTCTCTGAAGACTTAAGCACACAAGAAATACAGTAAATGCATTCATGTCAGTTTCTCCACACAAACAAATATTTGCATATGTGTCACAGGGACATCCGCCTCCCTAAAGAAAGTCAGAACTTTCTAGAACACCCCAAGGTTAACAGGAAAGATGTTTCATAACCAACACAACCCAGTGAGTCATCATGTGGGTTTAACAGATTACTTGTTCATGGTGGAGGAGGGGGAGGAAGGGAAGCTGCATGCAAATAGAGGGGGGGAGAGGGGAGCTACTGAGACTCATCAGGGGGAAGGCAACCAGCTCCAGGCTGGGAAGGAGGGGCCATGGTGTGTTACCTTCTTCAAGCCTATTCCTGCCCTTCTGGATCCCACTCTCTGCTCCCTGGCCCAATCGCAGGCACCACAGCGGCCACTCCTGCCCCTTTGGGTCCCACCCTTGCTTCTGCCCTCACTTCTCCCAGCGTAAGTGAGTTCCTGTAGAATCCAAGACCCACAATATTTCCATTGCAGGGGAACTAGCCTCACTTCCTCAGTTCTGCCACGTCTGCTTGTCCATGCTTTTATCGTCTGAAGATTAGACCACTACAATGCATTCTACTGGGGCTTCAATTTCAAGCCGTTTAGAAGGCAAGGTGCAGTCTGCTTATTAAATAGAGCTTAGATATGGAACACTTAGGGCTGGTCTACACTAGCGGGGGGATCGATCTAAGATACGCAACTTCAGCTACGTGAATAACGTAGCTGAAGTCAAATATCTTAGATCGATTTTTAAAAGTACTTACCCCGGTCCACACGGCAGCAGGCAGGCTCCCCCGTCGACAGCGCTTCCTCCGCTCATGGAGCTGGAGTTCCGGTGTCAACAGGGAGCGGCTCTGGGATCGATTTATCGCGTCTAGACGAGACGCGATAAATCGATCCCAGAACATGGATAGCTACCCGCCGAATCGGGCGGGTAGTGTAGACGTAGCCTAAACAACTGTACTCCAGAAGCTGCAAATGGCTAGTGAGCTTCCAGGTGGAATGAAAGCTATGACCAGGTGATGGAATGGTAGTTCTTTACTGAGGCAGACACACATACCTGTTGTTTCTATCCTTTTTCCGTAGTATTGTGTGCCTACGTTTAAATAAATATACCTGTTTGCTGTCAATAATATGGTTGTCTGTGGGAATATTCAAATACTAGTCATTTTTGTCCCCACAGGGAGGGATTGCAGGTGCCTGAACCCCAGCTATACCTGCAGGATGCTAAGTGATTGGCACACACGGGATAGTGTACCCAATCTCATGAAACCATGAGATTTCATTCAGAGACAGGAAGGGCAAGAGTCCTCACACCTGGTGGGAGTGCACTTAGAGACCAGAAAGGAGACAGAGGTGCAACTATAAATATAGTGTGTGCTTCTCATGTAACAGAAATTCTTATTGCAGGCCTGTCTGATTGATACAATTAATCTCCATGCTCTCTTCCAGATAGAATCTTGAATTTTGTGTCGTTCCCCTCCACCCCCAATTCTTTGAAGGATGCCTAGTACAGAACATACAGTTCTAACTTTGCATGAGAGGTCACCAAAATGTCAGTCTTAAATCTGCTGTAGAACTTTTTCAATTGAGTATGGGACTGGCTTATGGCAATGTTTGCATTTAGGAACCTTAGATGGCCACCCAGATAGGATGGAACATTCATATGCTGAAGGTCCCTTTCCAAGTTACAGGGTCTTGCTGACTGAGCTTATCCACTTGAAAGGTTGAGCTGTCTTCATGGGATGAAGGTGGGTCTACCTGTAGCATGATCTCATATGCCTCCCTAGCAAGATTCCTGCTTTGAGTATTTTTTGTTGATACAAATGACAACTACCATATCATCCATCTGGATGAGGACACAGGCAGTGGTACTTTGGCTTTTGAAATTGAAAAGTGCCCTCCAGACTCCCCTGAACTCCAGGATATTGATATGTCATTTCCTGCCCTGACTGGTCTAAATCCAAACATGTATGTTGACAACCCAGTGTCTCTGGCTGACATTTATGGCAATTATTTTCTCCTGTGGGTCCAACAGTGAAAAATCTTGGTGAACCAGTGTAGGGCTCTGCCACCATAGTATGGACAGATAGATACTGTCCAATAGGGAAGTCTGTGATCTGAGATCCCTTTTTTTAGATCCCGTTAGATCTCTTTTTACTAGCAGTGCCTCAGGTCCAGAAGTAATAATGTTTACATGAAAATAGCTATTTCAAGGAAGACATGTTCTCAAGCATCTAAAGAACTTGCCAACCTGATGGGAAAACCACGTTTCTGAGATAACTTGGACATTGTGTAACTAACGAACTCACTTAAACTGTGTATCAAATATCCCACCCAGACTACTAAACTGAGATCAGTATTCTCCTCTCTTTGTTCAAATGTAAGCTCTGGACAGTATAGCAGAAGTGAGGTTCTTTCTACTGACTGGACTTTACCAACTACTAGCTGCGGTAAGGAATGATATGGCTTGAATCAGGATAGTTGCCACCTCTGAAAAGTCCTTGGACACAGTGACAAAAGCCTGAGTGCAAACAAAAGGTATTCATAATGATTTAGATATTTATAAAGTATTTCCATAACAGGAATGTAGAATTGTGTCCTTTAAACAAACTGACTTAAAAACAAAAGAAATCACCAGATTCTGTCATGGCAAGGAAGCTTCTTATGCTACTTTTAATTATTATGAGTGAAGCAAAGCAAGTTACCAAAATCTAAACACACGTGCAGTTTTCTTTAACCTGGCCTCTAACAGATTAAACCTCGTATCCTTTGCAAAGTATTTTTTTCAATTAGAATTGATTTTTCCCTGTTGAGTGACTATGTCTGCTTGCAATAGGGAAAGACTTAAAAGCAACAAAAATTGCTGCCTCTTATCCATAAATCAGCTACAGATGCAGTATGAGCTGTCTCAGACTCCCACACTGATTTTTCAATGACATCATCCAGATTACTGCATCCCAAGTGTAACACCACCTGGAATATTACATTCAGTTCTGATCACCAAATTATCAGAAACAAACAGTGATTGAAGGAAGATCAGAGAACAGCAGTAAAATCATCAGGTGGTTTATGGGGAACAATTAGAAGTTAGTTTTGTGCTTTTTGATGAAGCAACACCTTTGTTAAGCAATAACAGCCTCCAAATTGTGATTATGGATTTAACAGTTATATTGCAGCTGTGCCCAGAAGCCACAATCAAAAGCAAGGGGCCTGTGTGCGAAGCACTTTACAAACACATGAAAAAATAGGTCTCTGGCACCAAAGAGATTATAGACAAGACAGACAAGGGGTGGGCGAGTGACTTGCAACATAATCAGGCAGATGTGTGGCAGGAGGTTCTGATAGCCTGCGTCTGCGACCACCTAGCTCCTGCTGGGGAGACAGCCTCTGCTCCTAGGGCTGGTTCCACCCCTCCCCCAGGTCACGTCTACATTGCAATAAAACATGCACAGCTGGCAAGTTTTAGCTGACTAGGGCTTGCAGGGCTCAAGCTGTGGAGCTATAAAGTTGCAGTGTAGATGTTTGGGGCTTGGGCTGGAGTCTGGGCTCTGAGACCCTGCAAGTGTTTCATTGTAGTGTAGACATACCTGCTGCCCTGGATGGGAGACAGTCCCCTGAGAATGAGGCCCTGCCTGCTGGTTTCAATGAGGAGGGTCCTAGCTATGTTTAACGTAAAGGAATTACTTAAGGTGAAACAGCCGTATAAACTAATATTAATGGGAATACACTAAAGAAAAGGAAAATTTAGACTGATTAGCAGGCAAATACCTGATATATAGATGAAAGAACATAGTGAGTTAGCAGCTTGAAAAAGACTGGAGCAAGAACCAAGTTGTCTATAACTGAAGGACAAGTGGATTGTGTCGCTCAATAAAATTAAAGATGTACTAACTTGCCCAAAAATGATTGATATAGCTGACAAGCAATTCTCTCTGCTAAATGGAAGTTAGTTTGGAATACATATCTTATCCCTGGTCTTTTTTAGGAATCAGGAACAAAGAGGGAGAGGGGACAGGATCTGGCTTATAAAACTGACCTCCTTTCCATGTCATCATGACTTAGTTCATCAAATCATTTTATATCCCTAAGCCATAATGAAGCAATGTAACAAGACACAGTGCCTACAATATGTAGGATAGCACACAAAATCTCCTTCTGTGCAATGTAATATCCAAGGCAATTACCCACTTTTGGTAGTTGAAATGCCCTCAAAAGGAGGCTAGTTTCAGTCATGCGAGGATAACTCACCACCACAGATAACTGGCCGGATGCCTTGTTTGAGCTACATTGTTGGCATTGTTACAAGGGGACAGCAATTGATGTGTTCAGTGGTGGCACTGCATTCAAAAATGCGGACAAACAACAACATAAAAAAAGGGCAATAGGAAAAAATCCTGTGAGAAAGAAGAGAGCTTGTGCAGAAGCAAGGCTCCACAGACGAATGGTAGCTTGTGCATAGTTGTATAGGGTTTGTATTCTCATTCTTTAAAATGAAAGTTGTCATTCTACGTTCATGAAAGCGTATCTCAACTAATCTCTCTAAAAATACAATTGACAACAAAGGGAAGAGCAAGGAAAAAGGAATTGCCCTGCATACTGTTTGACCATCTAATTTCAAGACTGGTGTATCTGTGTATGTAAAACAAGTTACACTTTGAATATGTCCAGACACTGCATCACTGACTTCTCCACTGAAAAGCCAATGCGCAAAGGCCTGGATATATCTGTTACCACTCAGCAGAGCGGGCAACACCAATCTCATCATGGAACACCGGTGTAGGAAGAAATGTCAACAATATCTTTAACATCTAATTAACTCACTCCTCTCTCATCAAAGTGCACGCTCTCTTTCAAACCTCTCATTTGGAAAAACAAGAGCTGATCAACAACACTGGATCTAACTACACTGCCCTGGAAGTCAATAGCAATATCCCCCACAAAATCACCCAACAACAACTTTTACCTCCTCTTTCTACCATGTAACGAAAACATATCATATGCGCAGTTTCACCTTTCTCCAATATGGGTTTTGCTTTATTTGGCTGACGTCTTCAATAAATGATATATACTAGTAAAATAAATCCCCAGCTATTTCTATTAATTCAGTCATGGCTCTGTGATTCAGAAAACATCCTACTTCTTAAAAAATATAACTCCTTTTCATGTGTCTTGTACTTCTGGTATTTGTTTGAAGCTTCTCTCTGTTTGCTTCAATTCCTTAGTGTTCTTCACTGACAATTCTTTTGCACTTGTAGATGGTTTTTCTAGTACAAAGTCCTATTAGTGGCAATAATACACAAAAACAGCTGGTCCCAGGCAGCTAACCAGTAACAGTACAGTACTCTGGGTTCCAGATATTCCCCATTAATGTCTTTTCTTCCCTGAACATTAGTTACTTAACAGAAAATGACAAAATAATTTCCCTAATTACTGCCAGGCAATCCATTTGCTCCAATGCAAGTGAGATTCAGTCAATTACTCTTACATCACCCTGCTTCCTCCTCCCTGCCAAAATATCCCAGGTGACTAAAAACAAAAAACCTTGTATCAGTTTCCAAATTATTTACTAACCCATTCTGGTCTTCAAGGTTGCGTTTATGAAAGTATTACTTTTAGCAGCTACTTGTTTCATCCCAGAGAACATGGTTTTACTAATTACTACCAGGATACTTTCACAGGACAGCTGCCAATAAGGCACTTCACTGAACCTTTTATAATACTTCTCTAACATTGCTTCCATTTTACTGAGGTGGTTTTGTATTAATTTAGATGGAATACATGGGCTCAAAAACTCAAAACTTTGGGTATGGTATACAGAGACTACACTCTGCTTAGTACCCTGGCAAACATATGATTCAAAATCATTTTTTTCCTTCTTTTCTGTATCTTAAATAAAAGATTAAACAGTTAAAACATTTTAAGGCTTTGCAACTAAGGCTTTCATTTTAACCATAATTCTTGTTCTCTTTCCCTTTAGCTGGAGAGAGTTTTTCAGAAGGAACCTCCCTTATCAGCAGGGCCGGATTATGACATTCTGAGGTCCGAAGCTATGTCAAGTGTAAAAGGCACATACCATAAAAAATGAATTTATTATTTTCACAGAAAGGACATTGAATATATAAACACAAAAGTTGTATATTTGCATACGTACAGTGGTGCAAGTAGAATTCATTTCTTACCAATACACTGCACACATGGGAGGGACACAAAGAGGGGACATCAGCTAAAGGGGGGGCACGTGACCTCCCCACATGACCCCCCGTGACTCCTCCCTGCCTGCCCCAGCCCAGGACCCCCTGCGCTTTCCCCATCCCCTCCCCACGATCCATCCCACATTACCTGAGGGGGCAGGGGAGGCGGACTCTGTTGCTGTGCCGGAGACTTCTGAACCGCAGGGCTCTCTGGAACTGCAGCAGCAAAAGGAGCAGAACGTGGGGCTGCTGGCCTCCTCCGGTGCAGTTGTACTGCCTCCACCCCTGCCCCCAGCCCTGTCCTCCAGCGGGGCTGCTGTACAGACCCCAGATAGGAGACGCAGCTGCGTGGAAGGGCTGGGGGCGGTATAGCTGGGCCGGAGGAGCTGCCAGTGGCCCCACATTCTGCTCCTCCTGTGTCTTTCAAGTATGGCGTACCGGCTATATCTTACTGATACGGCAGACCGGACCGCCGTACTTGCACCACTGCATATATACAAAGGCAAAGTTGTAAAAACAGAATAATAATCTTCATTTTCAGCCACCCTCTCTAACGATGACATCATGACAGAAATAAATTTTAGACAAATTATTTGAACTAATTGCGTATGTAAGTAAAGTAGAAGTAAACAATACAATATAAAAATAAAAAATAAGAAAAAAACAGTAGATAATATAATTTACTAGAAGAGTTCTCAGGAAAGTTTTCTTCTCTGTTGGGGCATCTAGATTGTGGAATTCCTTGTCTGAATATGCTACGAGACTCTTAGAGAATATAAGATGGCAATACAGGATATAAGAGGCACTAGAGGATATAGGATGCAGATAACCCACAAGCTTAAAGCTCAACTATTAGTTATATTGATATGAATTACACCCAGGTAATAAGCAGACCATGAGAAAATTATATGTGGGTTGTATTTTTCCAATACATTGATTTGTGTTTTTTTATAGAAGGTTTTGCTGAATTACCTAATATTGGTACTAAAAATAATAAAGTTTTTATTGACCCAGTAAAAATTATTTTTATATTATAAATATTGAGATGTATATATATATACACACACAACAAAAATAATATTATAAAATTATATATAATATTATTTTTGTTGTGTATATATATATATACATCTCAATATTTATAACATAAAAATAATTTTTACTGGGTCAATAAAAACTTTATTATTTTTAGTACAAATATTAGGTAATTCAGCATAACCGTCTATAAAAAAAAATCAATTTATTGGAAAAATATATATATGCTGTAAACCTGTGTTATTTTACCAGGATATTTCTGTGAAAGTTAGTGCTATTTTGTCTATGTTCTCACAGGAACACAAGAGAGGATATATAATTTTTTTTACACCATGGATAAGGAAAATTCTCCTTCTTTTCATATAAACAAATGAAAAAAATGTTTGATTAATTTTGTTAGGGAAATACAAAGTTTATCCAGACTATATATAAAATGTATTTACAAATGTTTATTCTGATTTAATATTCTCTACGAAATAATGAATTTTTGGGATTTTTCTTTTGCCATACTATAAAAATACAATGTATTATGCATATGATCTGTGTGTTATGAGTTTATAAAAGAAGTTTTACATAGCATACTGCCTATAATAAAATATTATCTTGTGCACTCCAAACCTGCTGAGCAGAAAATCCCAGTTTTTTTTCTAAGCAGACATCTCTCTTCGCGTTCGCTTCTCTATCCTCTGTCTCCCCCAGGGCCACTTAAATGCTAAGCCATTATTAGACCAAAGACAAAAGGAGAGATATAGGAAAGCAAAGGAATGAAATACGGAAGGAAAAGGACATGGTGACAGACTCACATCCCAGGTGGTGTTCAGGTTTTAGCTGACGCAGATGTCATCTGGCTCCCTCTCTCTGACTGTTCTGGTCAGGACATCTCTCAGGATTAAGATGAATAAACTCTGGTCTCCCAGGAGACAGTAGGGTACATGGTGGAGTTTATTCCTTCCCCTGCTCTGGTTTTTCAGTCAGCTAGTGTTATGGTAGCAAGATTTTCCCCTTAAAGTTTCTTTCTAAGGACCCCAAAAGAGTGATGGGTGGGATAGCTTATACCCTCATTATTTTGTCCACCAGTTAGGCATACTTTCTAACACACCAACTTTGGTTCACTGATTTTCAGTCCCACACTTCTCTTGTTTACCATAGGTGATCTTTACACGGTCATTGAATTATACCAGTAGGCCTCTGTTTGGATTAATTCAGACTTTGACTCTTTTGCACTTTTCCCCCATCAGCATTTATTGTTAGAGGTTCTTGTGACATTTTATTAGCTTTCACTCACTTTTCACAGTCGAGCTCACAATTAGAGTAAATTTGAAGGCCCAGTTATCGCAACAGTGTATATCTCCATTCTCTGAATTAATCTCTAACTCCATAATGCTGGAATCTTCACCCTACTTAGCAACAATTATGCGGTAGGACAAACCCTTTCCACTTTATTACTCCAGCATAGGCAATCTGGAGCATTCAGAGAATTTCTCTGAGGTGGGACGGAAGGAAACATGTAAGGAATGTTCATGAAAGAGTAGGAAATCAGGGATGCAGGGAGTTCCCTTCAGGGAGGAGGACAGCAATGGATACCAGACAGTAATCTTACTAAATGTGCACATCACCTGGTTGACCTGAAGTATAGCTGTTCTGGTGTCACTTACCTACAGTAACCTGCATGTATATTAAAAATGTACTAATCGATCCTGTAAAAAAGAAAGAGGTTTATGAACATTTCCTTGCAGTCTCTCAGCCACTGCCCTTTCGGCTCACTATGTTTCTTTTACTGAATACTACCTCTTCATTGGTACATTGCCTTTTCCCATGAATTTCCTCCACATCCGTCAATCCTTCTAAGTCTGCAATTGGCTACTAACAGTATTTTGAATTAACCTCTCCTGTTTACTAACTTCTTCCTTTTCTTGCACTCCAGTTTCTTGACAGCACAGTGTCTCTTATTTATTTTGCTCCATTTTATTAAAATATGTACTGAACTCATAATAAAAATGCCCAAATACTTTGATTATTTCAAAGCGGCTGCAGAAATTCTGACTGACCTGTTTGGTTTTCTTTAAAGAGCCTACACCTTCAAGTGTTCAATTTGCCTTCTTTGTAGTGTTTTAAACAGCTGCCCATGGATTGTGGGGGATAACTTTCTTGTCAGTGGCTATTTTATTGTTGTTCTCACATTTGAACAAGGGTGGCAAATTTAATCTCCCTGTGTTGTGCTCTCATGCAAAGCTTTTCAGATATAAAAATAATCAGCTGCTTAGCTTCTGGTGAATAGTTCTTTTCCTTGCTCCCTCTTTTTTATCAGAATGAAAAATGTGCTCTTTTTTGTGCCACTCTCTTACAAAGCTCCCTGAGCAAACAAATAATCAGTCCCCTGCAACTTCTAACCTGCAGCTTTCTATCTTACCAGCCATCAGGAATTTGACAGACATTTGACAGAATAAAAACTCTCAGCTGGTGAGAGAAGCATTGAGAGGTAGTTTGGGCCTTTGACCATTTTCATTTCTATTTCTATATTACCCCTTTTGTAATTATTACAGATCACAGAACACTAAAGACCATTTATGGAAGCCTAACAACAAGATAAACCCTAATTGAGTAATGGAATGTGAGGTTAAAAAGATAAGAGTTTAACCTCCTCATTGATAAATAGTATAACAGGTGAATCTAGGCTATTTATTGATTACACTGGTCTATCCATACAAAATTGGTACATCCTGACATCAACTTAACCATGGCTATTAACTGTGGATGTAACTCAGACATTATTCCAACAGTAGTGAAGGTTTTAAAATTAGGCATGGTTGAGCTTGACTGACCAATGGGAGAACAAAGTTGTTGCAAATCAAACTATTTATACAATTCTTTATTTAAAAGAAAATATTGAGGGTTTTTTTGGTTTTTTTTTAATTATTCCTTTGCCTGTAAATCCAGGTATCCTTAGATACCAGGAGTCCAACTTCACAGATTTCAGATGGCACCATAAAAGCATCTAAAATGTTCTAAAATATCCTTTCCAAACTCTGAAATGATTATCAACTCCATACTTTATGTACTATGGGACGAGGAGTGAGGGAAGGGCATCCCATTGTGAAACTAGGGCATTCCTTCCTCTGAGGTAAAGTTTCCATTTCTAGCCCTGTAGAGCCATAAGACAGACTTTAAAATCATGACAGTTTTATGTGTGATAAAGCTGTTACTGATGTAGGGCTGAACCTTGCCCATCCTAGGCCTACGTGAGTGGTAATTTGCTGGTGGGTGGAAGGACAGGGAATTCCAAACTGTGGGAGAGAGGAGGAAACCTCTGAAACAAAATGGTGCTGTCTGAAGAAGTTCAAGACTTTGGAATGAGTCCCAGAGAAGTTAGATTAGTATATTCTCATACACACATGAAGAGAGAAAACAGAACTTTATACACGCTTTGTAATTAAAATATACATGAGAAACATACATAATGGGACATAGGAACATAAGAAAGGCCATACTGGGTCAGACCAAAGGTCCATCTAGCTTAGTATCCTGTCTTATGACAGTGGCCAGTGCCAGGTGCCCCAGAGGAAATTAACAGAACAGGTAATCATCAAGTGATCCATCCCCTGTTGCCCATTCCTAGCTTCTGGCAAGCAGAGGCTAGGGACACCATCCCTGTCCATCTTGGCTAATAGCCATTGGTGGACCAATGAACTTATCTAGTTCTTTCTTGAACCCTGTTATAGTCTTGGCCTTCACAACATCCTCTGGTAAGGAGTTCCACAGGTTCACTGTGCATTGTGTAAAAAAATACTTCCTTTTGTTTGTTTTAAACCTAGTTTAAAGAACTAGTGACCCCTAGTTCTTGTGTTATGAGAAGGAGTAAATGTCACTTCCTTATTTACTTTCTCCACACCAGTCATGATTTTACAGACCTCTATCATATTCCCCCTTAGTTGTCTCTTTTCCAAGATGAAAAGTCCCAGTCATATTAATCTCTCCTCATATGGCAGCCGTTCCATATCCCTAATCATTTTTGTTTCCCTTTTCTATATCTTTTCCAATTCCAATATATCTTTTTTGAGATGGGGCAACCATATCTGCATGCGGTATTCAAGATGTGGGCGTACTATGGATTTATGCAGAGGCAATATGATATTTTCTGTCTTATTATCTATCCCTTTCTTAATGATTCCAAACATTCTGTTTGCTTTTTTACCTGCCCCTGCACAATGAGTGGATGTTTTCAGAGAACTATCCACAAAGATTCCAAGCTCTCTTTCCAGAGTGGTAACAGACAATCGAGACACCATCTTTTTATATGTATAGTTGGGATTATGTTTTCCAACGTCCATTACTTTGCATTAACCAACATTGAATTTAATCTGCCATTTTGTTGCCCAGTCACCTAGTTTTGAGAAATCCTTTTGTAGCTCTTCGCATTCTGCCTGGGACTTAACTATCTTGAGCAGTTTTGTATCATCTGCAAATTTTGACACCTCACTGTTTACCCCTTTTTCCAGATCATTTATGAATATATTGAAAAGGACTGGGCCAAGTACAGACCCTTGGGGGACACCCTTATTTACCTTTCTCCATTCTGAAAACTGACCATTTATTCCTACCCTTTGTTTCCTATCTTTTAACCAGTTACCAATCCATGAGACGACCTTTCCTCTTATCTCATGATGGCTTACTTTGCTTAAGAGCCTTTGGTGAGGGACCTTGTCAAAGGCTTTCTGAAAATCTAGGTACACTATACCCAATAGATCCCCCTTGTCCATATGCTTGTTGACCCCCCTCAAAGAATTCTAATTAGATTGGTGAGGCATAATTTCCCTTTACAAAAACCATGTTGACTCTTCCCCAAAAAATTATGTTCAGGAGGATACTGGATAGATGAAGACATAGTACCAGTGATCATGGATTTGTCAAGAACAAACCATGTTAAACCAACCTAATAGCTTTCTTTGACAGGGTAACAAGCCTTGTGAATGGGGGGAAGCGGCAAATGTGATATATCTGGAGTTTAGTCAGGCTTTTGATACTTTCTCATGTGACATTCTCATAAACAAACTGGGGAAATACAAACTAGATGGACCTACTACAAGGTGGGTGCATAAGTGGTTGGAAAACCATTCCCAGAGAATAGTTATCAGTGGTTCACAGTTAAGGTGGAAGGGCATATCAAGTGGGGTCCCACAGGGCTCAGTTCTGGGTCCAGTTCTATTCAATATCTTCATCAGTGATTTAGATAATGGCATATAAAGTTTGTGGATGATACCAAGCTGGGAGGGCTTGCAAATGCTTTCGACGATAGGATTAACATTCAAAATGATCTCGACAAACTTGAGAAATGGTCTGAAGTAATTAGGATGAAATTCAATAAGGACAAATTCTAAGAATTCTACCTTGGAAGGAACAATCATACAAATGGGAAATGACTGCCTAGGAAGGAGTACTGTGGAAAAGAATCTGGAGGCAATAGTAGATTACAACCTAAATACGAGTGCACACTGTTGTGGAAAAAAAATCAAATATAATTCTGGGATATATTAGCAAAAGTGTGGTAAGCAAGACACATGAAGTAGTTCTTCCTTCACACCATGATGATTGGGCCTCAACTGGAGTATTGTGTCCAGTTCTGGGTGCCACATTTCAGGAAAGATGTAGACAAATTGAAGAAAGTCCAGAGAAGAGCAACAAAAATCATTAAAGTTCTAGAAAACATGACCTATGAAGGAAGATTGAAAAAAATGGGTTTGTTTAGTCTGGAGAAGAAATGACTGAGGGGGGCACATGATAACAGTTTTCAAGTACATGAAAGATTGTTACAAGGAGGAGGGAGAAAATTTGTTCTCCTTATCCTCTGAGGATAGGACAAGAAACAATGGGCTTTAAATTGCAGAATGGGTGGTTTAGGTTGGACAGTAGGAAAAAATTCCTGTCAGGGTAATTAAGTACTGGAATAAATTGCTTAGGGAAGTTGTGGAGTCATTGGAGATTTTAAAGAGCTGGTTAGACAAACATCTGTCAGGGATGGTCTAGATCAGGGATTGGCAACCTTTGGCATGCAGCCTGCCAGGGTAAGCCCCCTGGCGGGCCGGGCCGGTTTGTTACCGGCCACGTCCACAGGTTTGGCCGATCGCAGCTCCCACTGGAGCTGTGGCCGTGGTTCACTGTTCCAGGCCAATGAGGGCTGTGGGAAGCGGCGGCCAGCACATCCGTCGGCCCACGCCGCTTCCCCCAGCCCCCATTGGCCTGGAGTGGTGAACCGCGGCCAGTGGGAGCTGCAATTGGCTGAATCTGCAGATGTGGCAGGTAAACAAATCAGCCCGGCCCGCCAGGGGGCTTACCCTGGTGGGCCGCATGCCAAAGGTTGCTGATCCCTGGTTTAGATAATATTTAGTCCTGCCATGAGTGCAGGGGACTGCATTAAATGACCTCTCAAGATCCCTTCCAGTCCTATGATTCTACCTTTTCAAAAGCACTCAGCTAAATGGGTATGGAATACTTGAAAATCTGTCCATAAGTATCACAATGACAGCTTCTGAGTGCTGAGCCCTCAAAAGTCTGTCAGCTGTTGTGAGGGCTGAACATTTGGAAATTGGAACCTATGCCTCTGAACCAAGTGAAGGGCAAGCAACCGAGTTATTTACACCTAAAAACTGTTCTGTAGTCCATGTGCAATAACTTGATGATTTCACTCCTATTCCTAGAAGATAGCAGTTCTTATTACCAAAAAACAAACAACCTGCCCCACTACCACCACTGTATTTACCACGATCAATATTCTCGTTGCCAGTCCCATCAGACATGTTAAGAAGTGAATATCTTATGAATTGAAAAAGCACACACTTGCCATTCTCTTAGCAAGAGACTTGATTTTTCATTAAGCATGGGAAAGATCCTCCGAAGAGTTAGATAAACAAAGCAGACTAACCAACTTCCAGGCAGTTCTCTTATCATCTTAGCAGCAACTCTCAAGCTGCTCTTCTACACAGCTTTATCTTCAGACTAATTAATTAAAGAAATGCAGACTTTTTAGTTTCAACAATACATCATTTTTTATCTGGTCCCCTGGAACAAATAGCAAATAGGAATACAGCTTAGCCTGATATCAGAGGTGTAGCCAAGCGACAAAGAGTCCTGTGGCACCTTATAGACATCTGAAGAAGTGGGTATTCACCCACGAAAGCTTATGCTCCAATACGTCTGTTAGTCTATAAGGTGCCACGGGACTCTTTGTAGCTTAGCCTGAGTTAATCAGTCCTTCTGTTAATGCATTAATGAACTGAGATCTGTGCACTGTACACATATCTAACAGAATGGACATACAAACTGAAATACTCTCCTATGGCTAGAGGAGAGCTCTCCAAAACTGAGTTGAGACACTTTAGTAAGGCAATTGTATCGTCTCCGTAGTAGAGGACTTTGGTTTCCAGGGCTGTCAGACTAGCACCTTCCAGAAACTTTTTCTTTTTTGAAAAAAGTAAAAAATCTACCTTACAAGCCTGTAACTTGGATAGTTATTTATGCAAGTGGCTAGTAGAATAAAGCAACTCAAATTAGTCAGAGAGGTAAACTAGAATATTAAGGTTCAATTTAAGTACTGTATAATGTATTCTGCACATAGCTTTGTTTTTAAAGCTTGACCCTGTGCTGACGTTCTCAGTTCCAAATAATGACCCAGATCCAAAGACCAGAACGGAGTCCAATACTTTCTTTCAAAACACAAGACAGGTCTGTAGTCTCTGTCATTTGCCACTGATAAACAGGTACATGTTGCTTCAGCAGCAGCAGTCCCTTTCTAATTAGCTTTTCACCAGAGACTTGGTAGAAATGTTGCTGCTTCACTGAAAACAGGATACAAACAAATAAACAAAACCCAGCCAACTGTGATATATGGTACTCATTTGGGGTTTATTATTTGTTATTTAAGAAAAGACAGAGACCTAGAGATTTGCTGCTTACAACTCAACGTGCTTTGTTTTCTCCTTTTTTCAAGACAGCCACTGCCTATTTCCAGTTATGGATTTTGGGTAGCGTAATACAATACCCTATAAAATTAAATGATAATTTGAATAAACAGTACACCAATAGCAGGGAAGGGATACTGATTCAGGGCATGTCTATACTGTGCAAATGCATTATGATACCTAACACTATTTAACTAACAGATTATTGAACAACATTTTGCCCTTAATGTGGAAAGGACATTTGGGTTTAGCCGTGTTAGAGTGTCTCACCAAACCTGGATCCCCCAGCTAGGTTTAACCATGGACAGCTAACAAACCTTTTAAACAGAACTGTCCTTGTCTGCACCAAGGGGAAAATCATGTTTCTCAAATGTCTATTTGAACTGATGTGTTATTTTGAAAACAACAATCAAAATGTTTCATTCACCCCAAATGATTTTTTTTTCATTTTTTGGTGTTTTGTAAAGAAAATAAAAATCCGTTTTAGTTTGAAATGAATTAATTTTTTTAAAAAATTGGTTCAGCCACAGAATCGAAAAGTCAATTATTAGCTCAGCTCTACTCTCTTCCCTTTTCAAAAGATAGCCACAAATCGAAACACACAGCCTGATTCTGCCACTGATTCATATGAGAGTACAAGTACTTTGATTCCACAGCTAGGGAAATTGACACCAGCTCCATCAGCTATAGTAGGAATGTGCTTCTGAATCTATACTTTCATTATTTAAAAAGAAGTAAGTGTCTGATCTTTATGGTTATAAAGAAAAATCTTCCAAGTGTGAACTGAATCCAAACAGCTGATAAAAGGCTGTCTGCCAGAGCCTGCAGGCAGCCCAAAACAAAGTCAATGTTGTGAACTGCTCAGTTCAATGCACTGGGTGTTAATGTTCATCATTCAGTTTCAAAGTTAACTATTTAACTGATGATCATTTAAGCAACAAAACCCAGCTAATATGCTTATCACACAATCCCAAACTGACTCCCACTTTTTCCCCCTGGGTTCAAAGGGCCTAAATGGTCCAAGGCAGTGGGGAGGAACCATTAAAATAAAAAAACTAAAATAAAAGTATCAGGGGGAGATAAGTTGCTGTGGCTGATATTCAGTCTCTCCCTAGCTTATCTGGTTGCTCCAATAGATACCTGGTGCACAGCAATGGTACTAAGTAGGCCTGTTGGATATATGCCTGTTTTTACTGAAGATTTGTTGTACATTATGACTATTATTACTTCTACAATAATCATCCAGAAAATTCAAAACTCTTAGAATATTAGTCAATATAACATTACTTGCCCTGTTACTAGATAAGTAAACCAAGGCACAAAGAGGATAAGTAACTGGTCCAAATCCCAGAGAGTCTGTAGCAGAGCCAAAATTAAAAGCCAGAAGTCCAGACTTCTAGTCCTGTGCTTGAACCACTGGCTCACATAGGTTACCTGGACTTAAGAAACTGACTTTTTTTCTGGTTATCATTATTTGTCACTTCAAAGCTGCTGAAATTTTGAGCTTTTCAAAGCCTCTCTGTTTTACTGCTGTAGGCATCATTACGTTTATACTAACTTTGCCTTTTGGTAAGTGCCTTTGTATGCTTTTATCTAGGGATGCAAATTAACCGCAATACAATGCAGAGGACACTGCTTTTATCACCCCACAGAAGAAGTCAAGGAGAAATAAGAAAAAAAGCACTGTAAGACAAATATAAACGTACCACAGGAGAAGGTGGAGGGCAAACCCAGGATTTGACTGTTTGCTGTAGTGTACACAGTGATGTGCTGTGACACAAGAAGTCAGAGATAGCAGTATACTATATAACCTGCAGGGAGAAGGACTGAATTAGGCTTTTTCTGTACAAAGCAAAGGGAATACAGGCTGAGACTGCTTGGTCAATTTGCTGAAAGAACACATTTGTCACCTTTTGATGAACACATGCACCGTTTGGGGCCAGAAAGGGCCACTGTGAATTTCTAGTCTGACCTCCTAGGTAGGGTGACCAGATGTCCTGATTTTATAGGGACAGTCCCGATATTTGGGTCTTTTTCTTATATAGGCTCCTATTACCCCCCACCCCCGTCCTGATTTTTCACACTTGCTGTCTGGTCACCCTACTCCTAGGGGAGGGTATGGCTACGCTGCAGCGGGGGGGAGGAGGCGGGGTGTCCCAGCACAGGGAGACAGTCTCGTGCTAGCTCCATGTGATCTAGCATGCTAAAAATAGCATTGTGAACATTGCGGCACGGGCAGCTGCTCAGGCTAGCCACCCAAATCCAAGCCCACATGGCCCCTGAGTCCAAACACAGGTAGCTAACTTGAATCCCCACCCATGCTGTAATACCCACTCTCCTATTTTTAGTGCACTAGCTGGAGCAGAGCTAGCGTGAGTCTGTCTGCTTGGGTTGGGAATCACACCTCCCAACTGCAGTGTAGATATAGCCCTGTATTAATTCCTATGTGAACTAGAGCAGATCACTTAGCAAAACATCCGATCTTGATTTAACAATTGCCAGTGATGGAAAATCCAGCACAACCCTTGGTAACTTTTCCCAATGGCTAATTACTCTCACTTTTTAAACACTTGTGTCTTATTTTTAGTGCGAATTTGGTCAAATTTCAACTTCCAGCCATTGGATCGTGTTATACCTTTGTCTGTTAGATTGAATATTGGTTCCCCAGGCAGGTACTTATAGGCTGCAATCAAGTGACCTCAATCCCTCCTCTTTGTTAAACTAAACAGATTGAGCTTCTGGAGTCTTTCACTATATGGCATGTTTTCCAATACTTTAATCATTCTTATGGCTTTTCGCTGTACCTTCTCCAATTTATCAACATCCGTCTTGAATTGCGGAGAGCAGAACTGGAGACAATATTCCAACAGTGGCCACACCTGTGCCAAATTCAGAAGTAATATAACCTTCCTACTCCTAATCAATATTCCCGTTTATATATCCCAGGATCAGATTAGCCCTTTTGGCAACAGCATCACACTGGGAACTCATGTTCAGCTGAATTATACACCATGCTCCCCAAGTACTTTTCAGAGTCACTGTTTCCCAGGATAGAATCTCCCTCTCTTCCCCACCCCATTTGTAAGTAGAGCCTGCATTACTTGTTCCTAGATGTATATGTTACTGTCACGGAGTGTGGGGGAGTCAGGTCCTGCACCCCTCTTCCCGGGATTCAATGTGACTCTCAGCCAGCCAGTAGAACAGAAGGTTTATTAGGGTTGTCAGGAAAGAGTCCAAACAGAGCTTGTAAGTATGACCAGGACCCCTCAGCTGGGCCCTTCTGGGGGGCAGGGAGCTTAGACCCCAGCTCTGGGGCTCCCTGCGTTTCACCACCCAGCTCCAAAACTGACCAAGAACCAGCCAAACCTCCAGCAGGCTCTTCCCCTCCCCCGGGGCCCCTCCTCTCGCCTTTTACCATTCTCCCAGCCAAAGGTGTCACCTCCCAACCCCCGTCCTGGCTCATGTTACAGCCTCAGGTAAAGTCTCGCATTCCCGATGCAGCCTTTCCCAATGCAGCCAGCCTCCCAGGTCAGATCCATCTCGCTCTCTACTCCGTCACATCGCTCCCCCCTTCGAGACTGAACTGAGCGGGGTCACTGTGACCAGTGGCCTGGGGAAGTTCAGGGCCCCCTCTCCGGGACAACGCATCCGCTATCAGGTTGGCACTTCCCTTCACATGGACCACGTCCATGTCGTAATCCTGCAGGAGCAGGCTCCACCTCAGGAGCTTGGCGTTGGCCCCTTTCATCTGGTGTAGCCAGGTCAGGGGCGAGTGGTCGGTGTACACGGTGAAGTGTCGCCCGAATAGATACGGCTCTAGTTTCTTGAGGGCCCACACCATGGCCAGGCATTCCTTCTCGATGGCCGCATAATTCTGCTCCCGGGGTAGCAACTTCTTGCTTAAATTCACGATGGGGTGTCTCTGCCCCGTTTCATCCTCCTGCATTAACACCGCCCCCAGTCCCATGTCTGAGGCGTCGGTGAACACCAGAAAGGGCTTGTCAAAGTCTGGGTTTGCCAGAACCGGGTCCCTGATCAAAGCCTCCTTCAGTGCACAGAGAGCCCTCTGGCACTCCTCGGTCCAGACCACCTTGTCTGGCTTCCCCTTCTTACATAGCTCAGTGATGGGGGTGGCTATGGCGCTAAAGTGGGGCACAAATCTTCGATAGTACCCCGCCATCCCAATAAAGGCCTGGACCTGCTTTTTGGTTTGGGGAGCAGGCCAGTCCCGGATCACCTCCACCTTGGCTGGTTCTGGCTTTAGGCGGCCGCTCCCCACCCGGTGTCCCAGGTAGGACACTTCAGCCATCCCCACCTTGCACTTCTCCGCTTTTACGGTCAGCCCAGCCTCCCGGAGTCGGTCCAGCACTTGTTTAACCTGGGACACATGGTCCTCCCAGGTCTGGCTAAAGACACAGATATCATCGATATACGCCACAGCGAAGCTCTCCATCCCCTTCAGTAGCTGATCCACCAGGCGCTGGAAGGTGGCTGGCGCTCCCTTGAGACCGAAAGGCAGGGTCAGGAACTCGTAGAGCCCCAGAGGAGTAATGAAGGCAGATTTCAGCCGGGCATCTGCATCCAGTGGCACTTGCCAGTAGCCCTTTGTAAGATCCATGGTGGTGAGGTACCGAGCCCCTCCCAGCTTGTCTAGGAGCTCATCCGGCCGGGGCATGGGGTAGGCATCGGATACAGTGATGGCATTGAGCTTCCGATAGTCCACACAGAACCGGATCGACCCATCCTTTTTGGGGACCAGCACCACCGGCGAGGCCCAAGGGCTGGACGACGGCTGGATCACCCCCAAAGCCAGCATGTCCTTGACCTCTCTTTCCAGGTCCCGAGCTGTCTTCCCTGTGACTCGGAAGGGGGAGCATCTTATAGGTTGGTGCGATCCTGTCTGCACCCAGTGGACAGTCAGATTAGTGCGACCAGGCTGGTTGGAAAACAGCTGTCGGTACAGATGCAGCACCCCTCTGATCTCAGCTTGCTGGGCAGGGGTTAGCTGATCGGAGAGAGGGATTGTCTCTTGGGAGGAACCAGCTCCTGTCTCAGGGAATAGATCTACTAGAGGGTCACTTCCCTGCTCCTCCCAATGTCCACACACGGCCAGCACCACATTCCCCCTGTCATAATATGGCTTCATCATATTGACATGGTACACCCGGCAGTGGTGTGCCCGGTTAGACAGCTCCACCACATAATTTACCTCATTTAGCTGCTTGACAACCTTGAAAGGGCCTTCCCAAGCGGCCTGCAGCTTGTTTTTCCTCACGGGGATGAGAACCATCACCTGATCCCCGGTGGCGTAGGCGCGGGCCCGCGCCGTGCGGTCATACCAGACCTTTTGCTTCCTCTGGGCTCTGGCCAGATTTCCCTTGGCCAGGCCCATGAGCTCAGTAAGTCTCTCTCGGAAGGTCAGGACATACTCCACCACTGACTCTCCCTCGGAGGCGGCCTCCCCCTCCCATTCGTCTCTCATCAGGTCCAGGGGCCCCCTTACCCTCCTGCCATATAACAGTTCGAAGGGCGAGAATCCAGTAGACTCCTGAGGCACTTCCCTGTACGCGAACAGCAGGTGCGGTAGGTACTTGTCCCAGTCCTGCGGGTGCTGGTTCATAAAGGTTTTCAGCATCATCTTTAGCGTCCCATTGAACCTCTCCACCAGCCCATTGGACTGGGGATGATATGCTGAGGCCCAGCTGTGCCAGACCCCACATTTCTCCCACAAGCACCGGAGCAGGGCCGACATGAAGTTGGACCCTTGGTCTGTCAGGACTTCCTTGGGGAACCCCACTCGGCTGAAAATGGTCAGCAGCGCATCCGCCACGGTGTCTGCTTCAATGGAGGATAAGGGCACCGCCTCGGGGTAGCGGGTGGCGAAATCTACCACCACCAGAATGTATTTCTTCCCCGACCGGGTTTTCTTGCTGAGAGGCCCCACTATGTCCATGGCCACCTTCTGGAAGGGCTCCTCTATGATGGGCAAAGGCCTCAAAGCCGCTTTCCGCTTGTCCCGAGCCTTCCCCACCCACTGACAGGGGTCACAGGACCGGCAGTACTGATGGACAGTGGTAAAGACCCCAGGCCAGTAAAAGTTCTGTAGCAGCCTCTGCCTGGTGCGCCGGATCCCCTGGTGCCCTGCGAGAGGGATGTCATGGGCCAGGTACAGTAGCTTGCGGCGATACTTCTGGGGGACCACCAGCTGCCTCCTGATCCCCCATGTCTCCATCTCACCGGGGGGAGCCCATTCCCGGTACAGGAACCCCTTCTCCCACAGGAACCTCTCCTGGCAACCTCTCCACATGGTCTGTACCTCCCTGCGGTCGGCCAGGTCCCTGAGCTTCCGCAAGGAGGGATCTCTCTGTAACTCGGCCTGGAACTCAGCCGCTGGGGAAGGAATGGGAACCTGTTCTCTCGTGCTGTCTGTGTCTGAGGCCGCAGCCTCTCTGCGCCTGGTCCTGGGGTACTCCCTCCCCACTGGGCCAGGGTCTTGCGCCCCGTGCAAGGCACCCTCTCCGAGGCCCGGGCGTAGCGCCCCTTGCCGGCTCTGGCTACGGGTCACGACCAGGGTATCCCGGGATTCACTGGGACAGTCTTCTAGGTCCCCCCCCATCAGTACCTCAGTGGGCAAATGCTGGTGCACCCCTATGTCCTTGGGGCCCTCCTTGGCCCCCCATTTCAGGTGTACCCTCGCCACGGGTACCTTGAACGGGGTCCCGCCCACCCCTGTTAGGGTCAGGTAGGTGTTGGGTACCACCCGATCTGGGGCCACCACCTCGGGCCGGGCCAGCGTCACCTCCGCGCCCGTATCCCAGTATCCAGTGACCTTCCTCCCATCTATCTCCAGGGGAACAAGGCACCCTCTCCGAAGGGACAGCCCCGCGCCCACCCTATAGACCGAGAACCCTGAGTCTGGAGCATCCAGCCCCCCCAAGGAGCTGGTCTGGGGCCTTCCTCCCTCCGGAGCAGTTGATAAGCTGCCAGCTCCCCTCTTCTGGGCTGTCGGCCCCTCATCTGGCTGGGTCCCTACCCAGTTAACCCGGTGTGGGTTTGGTCTGCTCAGTCTGTCTCTGATCTTGGGGCACTGGGACCGTACGTGGCCCCTCTGGCCGCAGTGATAGCAGCTCATGTCCCGTTGGTCCCCTCGAGCAGGTCGGTTGGTTCTGATGTCGGAGGTTCCCCTCGGGAGGGGGTTCTCCCTATTTCCCCTTTGGGAGGTCCCATGCTGCCTCTCTTGCTGCCTCAGGGTGGGCCTGCTCCTTTGGGATTCCTCCCTGCCACCCCTTGACCGACTGTTCATGAACTCGTCGGCCAGCCGCCCTGCGTGCTGCGGGCTCCCTGGATTTTTGTCCATCAACCATAGCTTCAGGTCTGATGGGCACAGTTCATACAGTTGTTCTAGTACGAATAGTTCGAGCAGGTCCTCCATAGTTTGGGGCCCCAGCGGTCCACTTGCGGGCGTATCCATGTATCCGGTTGGCCAGTTGTAGGTACGTGATCTCAGGGGTTTTTCGCTGATCCCGGAACCTTTGACGGTACATCTCGGGAGTCAGCCCAAGCTCGCAGAGCAGGGCCTTTTTGAACAGTTCATAGTCCCCAGTCTCCGTCTCTTTCATTCGGCCGTACACGTCCAGGCCTGCAGGGTCTAGTAAGGGGGTGAGATACTGGATCTTGTCTGCAGGGTCAACCTTGTGCAACCTGCAGGCATTCTCAAAGGCCGCCAGGAAGCTGTCTATGTCTTCCCCTTCCTTACGCCGGGCCAGGAAGTTACGATCAAACTTCCCTGTAGTCTTGGGTCCCCCCTCACTCACCGCAGCCGGGGCCTCACTGCTCCTCAGTCTGGCCAGCTCCAGCTCATGCTGGCGTTGTTTCTCCTCATGCTGGCGTTGTTTCTCCTCATGCTGGCGTTGTTTCTCCTTCTCCTCCAGCTCATGCTGGCGTTGTTTCTCCTTCTCCTCCAGCTCATGCTGGCGTTGTTTCTCCTTCTCCTCCAGCTCATGCTGGCGTTGTTTCTCCTTGTGCTGACGCTGCTTTTCCCGTTCTTCCCGCTCCTCCTTCAGTTCCTGCTGCCTCAACTCGAGCTCTTTCAGTTTTATCTCCCTCTCCCAATCCAGCCGCCTCCACTGCTGGGATGGGGAGCTCCTCCGGGAAGATCCCCTGCTGGCCGCCGGGGTCAAGGTGCCCTCGGTATTTGCTGGGCTTTCCCCAACCTCTCCCCTGGGCAGAGGCGAGAGGGGTCTTGGGATGTCCTCAGCAGCAGTCTGACCCCTCCCAGCCAGGTCGGGCCCTGGGGCCCATGCTGCGTCTGTCGGGCGGCTTCCCCCAGGGACAGGGATCGGGTCATCCAAGCGATCCTTCTCCTCCAGCTGCGCAATCAGCTGGTCTTTGGTGGACTTCCCAATGCGCAGCCCCCTCTGCCTGCACAGCTCCACCAGGTCGTTCTTACGGCGCTTAGCATACATCTTCCTGCTAGCCACTCTCAGGCCTGTGCGGTCTTGGTCCCCACGGCTTCCAGGAGGAACCCCTAGTGTGCCAGCCCTTCTCACTGGTCACACCCTCAGGGTTAAGCGTAGCTCCTCCGCCCCCCGAAACCACTTCTCTCTGCCTCTTCAGCAACCTGCTCCCCGTCAATCCCCCTTCGTTGTACTGCTCTCCAGTCACTTACTGCAGGAAGTGCCGTTCATGGGGTGCAGAAGATCCCACCTCTGCCACCAGTTGTCACGGAGTGTGGGGGAGTCAGGTCCTGCACCCCTCTTCCCGGGATTCAATGTGACTCTCAGCCAGCCAGTAGAACAGAAGGTTTATTAGGGTTGTCAGGAAAGAGTCCAAACAGAGCTTGTAAGTATGACCAGGACCCCTCAGCTGGGCCCTTCTGGGGGGCAGGGAGCTTAGACCCCAGCTCTGGGGCTCCCTGCGTTTCACCACCCAGCTCCAAAACTGACCAAGAACCAGCCAAACCTCCAGCAGGCTCTTCCCCTCCCCCGGGGCCCCTCCTCTCGCCTTTTACCATTCTCCCAGCCAAAGGTGTCACCTCCCAACCCCCGTCCTGGCTCATGTTACAGCCTCAGGTAAAGTCTCGCATTCCCGATGCAGCCTTTCCCAATGCAGCCAGCCTCCCAGGTCAGATCCATCTCGCTCTCTACTCCGTCACAGTTACATTTGGCCACATTAAAATATTTACTGTTTAAAAGGGCTCACCTTATGAAGTGATCCTGATTGCTCTGCATGCCTGTCCTGGCCTCAACATTATTTACAATGCCTTCAATTCTTGTATCATCCACAAACTTTGTCAGTGATGGTTTTCTGTTTTCTTCCACAGCATTGATGCAAATGTTAAATAGCACAGTTCCATGAACTAATCCTCCTGGACCCCTCTCCCCACAGAAATGTCCCTATTTGATGATGATTCCCAGTTTATAATTCCATTGAGACCTGTCATTTAGCCAGTTTTAATCCATTTAACGTGTACCATGTTGATTATAACAGTTGATTATAACTCTAAATAATTCAAGAGAGATAAATAGACAAATGACTTGTCATATAGCCTGCTTACCTTAGCTGATTTTTGAAGCAAGCATACATTTGTTTTAAAGGTTTCTACTTTTATGAACAGACAATTATGTGTTAACAGTGACGAATTAATATTTCAGTCTACTGGCTGTAACTGGATATATTTGCAAAGTGATTTAAATTGGTTCAGATAGTAAGAGGATGATTTCATATCTGAAGGAGAGACAAAGTTCATATGTAGCTGAGATGAGCCTTATTAATACATGGGCTTTTTTGGTCTTCAAAAAGACAATACTTGAAAAGGATATTGGTTGATATAATAATTGAACTGAAGCAAAAATTGATTTTACTAAATATATTTCCCTTGTTTACTTTAGTAACACTGCCTGTAAATTACAATACAGTATAAATAGAATGTGCATATTATGGTGATGGGTACTATAGAAAAAGCTGATATGACATATGAAGATGTAGTAAAAGAGGATTACTTCAATCTCCTGAAGCCATATGGGAACAGAGATAGAATTATGAAAAAAACAATTATGTAATTATTGTGGACTGAATATTGTAACTCCTCTTCTCCCCACAAGTACCTGAGTTAACAACCCAGGTTTAAGGGATTTCAGGGGTGATCAGGGAGGATTACTTCCTCCCTAGAAGTGGGGGAAATAATAATAAATAAGTATCCTTAATCATTCCTTTACATAAAAACTTCTGAGTTACTTCAGTGTGATTTGCAACCACTTTTACTTGTTGTCTGTGAACATTTAGATGAGCAAAGAATGTCATGGAAAGAGTAAGTGTTGTGAATATTTGTGCAAAATTCAGAAGTATATGTGCTGCCAATTTACAAACTCCTAACTGGATGCAGTTAGGAAACACAAAATATTACCATCTGACTTAGCTGAACAATCACACAGCATGAATAATCCCAAAGCATGAATAATGAATTACAGATAGTCACAGCAAATAGTTTGCGAGTAATCTGGAGGCTGAAATATGTTTGAATAAACCTCTTTATGGAATAATTTCAAATAACCAACAGGTCAGAAAAAAGCAGACGATTCACAAACAGAATATAGGGCTACATTCATTCAATAATTGGTTTATTGTGAATAGTTTGACCTCCCTCACTGTCTGGTTTGGTGTAGAACAGCTGCACAGCTGCTCTGTGTAGTGCAGCCAATAGACTGCAGTAACAGCTGAGAGATTTGCATGCCCCCTTTCCCAAAGGATAGAGGTGGTGAGGTCAGTGGATCTTTGCAGTGGTTTAACCTCAATCAAACCTCAAACTTGTAGGGTTCACCCATCACTATCCATGATCAGACTACCCAGACACTGCTCATTTTGACCCACTTAAAGATTTAGAGATGGCTGCATTTTCACATGCTTTTTGACCAATCCATAAAGTTAACATTCATTAAATCTAGCATAATATTCAGAACAAACAAGAGGAAAAGGATCAGATTTAAAAGAGCGAGCATTACACAATGCATAGGTATCCTAATGGCCAATCTAATAAAACTTTAAAAAGAAAATGAGCCACTTTATTATCACTGGCTACAATATCCCTCAACTACAATACAGTGGAAATTAATGTTTTCTTCATAGTTTTTAATTATCTGATACAATCATGTTTAATTACCTCTTACAATCAGCTATTTTTCATTTATATCAATTTGCTGTGCAGCACAATGAAAATCTGTTTCGTGTGTGTGTGTGTGTATTATATATATATATATATAATTTATTTATGCATAGCTACTAACCGTATATTTCTATCCGTGAACATCAGTAAAAATGCCAAGAGTCAGTAGGTTTTTAAGCTTAGAGAAATATTTTCTTTTACAAAGATAGAGGGTGGGAGTGGACAGTAATTTCCCTTCCCTCTTTCTGCCTGATTCCTTAACTCCAGGTAGAAGCTTCTTATGAAGTACAGTAGTCGAGATGGATTTTGGTCACTAATGGGCTTTTGTAAATCCCTGTGCCTTATTCATTACTTTTGCAGCAACCTAGGTGCGCTAGGTGCTTCAGAAAAAATAAATAAAAAGAGACAATACCTCCTGGGAAGACCTTGGAATCCAAAATCAGAATTGACACAACAAATGTAAGCCACAAACCAAGAAACAAAAAGGTGTTTGAGCAGAAGAGGAAAGGAGGGACCATAACATTGAAGGCTTACTCCATAAGCCACATACACAGCTAGTTAGGTTTTAGAAATACACTAAAGGATCATGAGGAGCAATGGGAATAAATAAGATCATGCAATGAAAAAGAGCATCTCTTTTCTATGCATTTAGCTTGGGCAATTTTTTAAATGGCTTATGATATTTGGGCCTATGTTTTCCAACAGAGACTACCAAGGAGACTGGATTGAATTTGAGATATAATGAAATCTATGGCCCACATTCTTGGGTCCAGCTCAGTTGGACCCAAGTGCAGAACTTGAGGGGAATGGTGGGATGCAAAGGTGGCTTAAAGCCACTGTTACACTGCCCCAATCTTGGAAATATCTAGAGGCTCTTCCAACCTATGCCAGTGGGTAACAAACTTCTAGGGCCTAATATACAGCTGGGAATCGCTGAAGTGATGTGGCCGTTATGCTGATTATCAATAGGTGAGACAAAAAGTTCTCTCAGAATCACTGTATGTAAACTATTAGAATAATGCAACTCTGAAGACTGGGCATTTGCAAGAGGCTGGTTTGAACACAGAATTACTACACAGGAATTCTGTTCTCAGCCTGGCTCTGATATAGGGGTGCCAACCCTCCAGGATTGGCCTGGAGTCTCCTGGAATCAGCATTGACCTCCTGGTGACTATTGAAAGCAATCTGGGAGATTTTAATAGGATATTTTAAGAAAATGACTTTACGTCATGTTAGGGGGGAAAAATCACCTGGAATAGCTTCAGGCAGAGTTGGCAACCCTTCTCCGACACTGATTGACTCCTGCTCCAGAGGCAATCACTTAAATTTTTTGCCAGAATTTCCCCACAAATAAAATAGGGTTAATATAACCTACTTTATGTATGATGTGGAGGATTCAATCATGCTTATGTAGTGTTTTGAAGGTAAAAATCTAAATAAAGTCTTTTTTAAAATAATCACATAATTGCCCTGCCGTTTAGAAAAGTTGAAATTAAATTTAGCAAAGGTTCATGCAAATGTCAAAACATTAATACAAATGTAAGTCAATATAAATATTTATGTAAAATGTGTTATTATCCTCCATTTTATGTGTGTAATGCTCCAATGGAAAGGAAATAGAACCAGTGTTGTTGTTCAGCGAACAATTAGTGGCGGCTGAGAATTTTTGGCAACTTGTAGTGTCAGTTCATTAATATTTATAAGTGAATAGTGTGTATTTTGAGTGAGCCGTCTCTCATGTTATCTGAGTGCTTTTAGCACTACAAATGGCTCAGAATGGTTTCTTACAACTAGCTGTTCTGAAAACGAATGTACAGTATATACAGATTGAGAAAATGTAGTAAGATGATGCAGTGACAGTACCCCGGGCACTAATATTTTATGCATTTTTTCATGTTCTGGTTTAATAATTTATGAACTTCTACTCTTCTTACCAAGTCCCACTCACTCTTTGGGGAATTCAGCTGTGCCTTTCCATACCAACAATATTCAAGGTGGGCTGGCTTGAGAATCTAGTAATGGAAGGAGGATCTGTGCTTTGAGTCCCTTATTTATGCAGTCTCATACAAACTGAAACTAACAGGCTTTACACAAACCTGTCTCTAATGTCCTGAATTAGGATGTTGAAATAGAAGGTGTGTGTGTGCGTACATGGCAACTGGCCTGTGTTATACAGAAGGTGAGATTAGATGATCTAAAGGCCCTTCTGGCCTTAAGATCTGTGAGTGCAACATTAACTATAAGAATTAAAATGTCCAAATATGGCACAAAAATAGTATTTAAAATGATTATATGGACCAGAAGTAGTGGCAGTAGGATGATATGGGGGGGAGGGGTTAAGAGTTAAAATATACTAGAAATAGTTATAAATAGGCAAGAGTATAAATATTAGTATTGAAAAATGAAAATAAGCAAGGACTAAAAACAAAACAAAAGCATATACTAAAAAAAGCTTTTAATAGAAAATATACCAGAGTTAGACAAAATATAATATTTATGGAACCTTTTAAAAAGTTTACTACTTAGCCATTATGGAGCACTTTTGATCCATCAATCTCAAAGCACTTTACAAAGGAAAATCAGTATCATCATCTGCCTTGTACAGGTGAGAAACTGAGGCACAGAAAGGTGAAGTAACTCACATAAGGTCACACAAGAGTGTTTGTCTTTGAACATACTCCCTCTAACACTAAACTTCATTAACTATTATGACTTAATAGCTCTAATTTATTAAAACTTGTGATGTAATACAGTTTCAAAACATTAGCACTGGGTGATTTGCATTTAACATTTACTGTACAACCAAATCACTATTATTATATTAAAGACATGGTAATTTATCACAACACAATTAGCTGAAAAGTCATGCATATAAATTAGTCCCACTTTCCGATGCTAAGAAAGCCTGAATTCCTGCTGAGTTTTTCTTCTTTTTTTTTAAAGCATTGTAAATTCTTTTGTAACTACAATTCACAAGTAACATCTGCTGACTACCTAACTCTTTGTTTGGAAGACAATGTGGACAAGAGAAATCTGTGAAGCTCCTAATCCAGCATTCCTTGTGTACCCAAATCTTTCACTAAAGTTAAAGGGAGCTCTGAGTGTGCAAGAAATACATAATCAGGCCACAAAAGGACAACAATTTTCATTCAGTACTCAGTATAAGACAATACATTTCAACAGCTGCCAATTCAATCTTTACCTGTAATTATTTTCATTAATTGTATTCCATACAGTGAATTTATGGTGAATATGAAATATTTGAGACCTGAATATTGTAGTTATAAATACAAATAAAGGCATCTCTGGCATATTCAATGGTATCTAGAGTTCAGCAGATCTTTAAACTTGTGAGTCTATTTAAAGTATAAAAACAGAGTTTCAGTTCTTAAGGTTAAGACCTTTTTGCTTGGGAGATTAGACCAAATTTCAAGTGTTTTAAAATGGCAAAGTAACCCATTTTTGATTTTTTATTGATGTAAGTTATTTATAGAACTATCAAAATCTCTTTCAATGTATTTTCATATTTTATACTTTATATAAAATTTATACAAATCATTCAGTGTTACTCATCATCCATAGACACTAAAGACTAGAGCTGGTTGGAAAAATTCTGACAAAACCATTTTTCATTAGAATTTGCTGATTGGTCAAAATCAAACCATTGTTGTGGAACTTTTCAATCTGGATGAACCCCAGACAGTTAACTTGACAACAAGAGTCTGGTCATTTTCCCTGCTGCTATTGAGTGGTTGGCAGCACTGAAACTGACAAAAATGGTCGGTTTCAGTCAGCAGCTTCCTGGGCTTCCATTGTTCCTGAGGCCATTACAGCCCTGATGAGAGATCTGGGAGAGCATATTTCATTTAGGACACATCGTGTTTTGGTGGTTCTGAAACAAATATTGTAGGATTTTGTTTCCATTAAATGTTTCAAAATGTTTGCCTTTTTGGCCTGATTCGGAACAGGAGAAATGTTTGAAATCTCAAAATGTTTCCCTGGACAGGAAACGTATTTCCTACCCATCTCTACTAAAGACAACCAATCCTCTCATGGCTACCTATGACCTTTTGTTTTGCATGCCAAAAGTAAATACAGATTTTAAAAAGGCAGAAGTGGTGCAAACTTCCCCACTGTTGCTCACTCTTTTTCTGGAAGGAGGAGTGCTCTTGGTGAAAGGGTAATAAAACTGGCTTATCAATTCAAACTTGGCTTCTGTGCTGAATCTGCCAATTGTGTGGGTTCCTTTTGTGATGTCGACTCCCGAACTGAACTGAGACCCAGATTTCTTCAACAGGCCACTGATCATGCACCAGATGGTTGCGAGTCCTGGTCACTTCTGAACTGCAACAGAATAGGACCAGAGACTTAGGAAAAAAGTGTGCCAACATAAGAGGGAGCTGGGCCAATGTACCTGTGCTACATCAGCTGACTCAGACTAGGCTTTTTTTAAAAAAAGTGGGCGTCTGGGCCAGAGAAGGAGAGCAAAGAAAAGACAATTAAAAACCCCGTGAGAGACTTAGTGACTCAGTTAGGAAGCAGGACCAGCAGGATTGCCCAAGTCCACTGGGAGGAGAGGCAGAGAAAGCCTGAAAGATAAAGCTTGGAGTTTGTAGCCCAGGGTGAGCTGAGATGCTGTTTTTGTTTGTTTTAAGTTTAGAAAATAATGCTTCCTAAAGGAGACCGTGGATGTGGCAGTAGATCCTTTGCAAGCTGGGGAGAAGCCCTGCCTTGTTAGAGCCCCCATTCCATTATCTGTCGAATTCATTATTTGTGTGAACGTTTTCATTATAGTCTATATAATAGTGTATACAACACACATCAAGTTGATTTTGTTTCAGATCTCTGAAAAATGTCACACAGCTGCTCGTCTGTGTCTGTGTGTGTGTGAATGTAGGTAAATACAGTGTACACACACACATGGTTTATCTACAGCAACAATTTGTTCAAGGCAAGCAGGGGTATAAATCTACCCCACACTAGCCTCCTGTGGAGTAACTATCCATGTGGACCCTGCTGACATGCATTAACAGTTCCTTAATGCGCTTTGCTTAGTCACTTTTCAAAGAGGACCAATAAGGCGCATTAACAAACAGTTAGTGCATGTCAGCAAGGTCCACATGGACAGTTAGTCATACAAAAAGTTCATCTGTTTATTAGGCCCGACTGAAAAGGAGAATGAAGAGTTTGTGGTGAATCACAAATATGTACGTATTGTTTGTTCAGAAGCAGAAGGTTTTAGTCATCCCAAACAAAGAGACCAATTTTCATATGTGGGTGCCTTAATTGCTTTAGCCACCTACACTGTAGATGCCAAATTGAGCATCCAAATGTGATATCTGGATATCTGATTAAGGACATAAATCAACGAGTGAGCCTATGTGTCACAGTTCAGAGCAACTGCGCCTGTATTCCCCAACCGTGGTCCCTCCAGGGCACCCCTTCTCAATTCCCAGCACCCTAGCCACTGGGTAGAGACCCGGATCTCTCTCCCTCCTGGGGTTTTTCCAGGCTGCACATTTCCCTGCCTGCACTATAATATCCCCAGCAAGCCAGACTGACTAAACAGGCCAGCGTCTGCACTTTGCTGACTCTCGGAAAGCTTATGAATAGTGTAGTTGCCAGCAGTGATATGTTACCACACAGCTGTTTATAAACAAGCACTGCTATTCTTAACGTAAAAGGGGAAACAATTACTGAGAAAACACATTAAAAACAATGAAAGAACCTACACACATGCTAATAACCTTACCAGAGATCACATCCCTCCCAACTCCAATAAGGGCTCTGGTAGAAGTCAGTCCTTCAAACCCCACAAAGGGGCTTTTCTGTGGGTACAAATTCATAACAGCCTTAGCTCAGAATCAGAACAACCAATGACTCATTCAGTCTTTCCTTTATACAGCTTGGCCCTTTGATCTTGGCTTCATGTAACAGGGGATCAGCAGACGAAGATAAGTCCCCAAGGCACAGCTCCAAAAGGCTGGTTTTTTGCATAACCAAGGGTGGGGAATTTGCATTCACCCTCTCCTAGATATTTCACACCTATTGTTCCAAAAAAACATTCTTGTCTGACATATTTTTCTGTATTGTCCTTAGCCCACGAAAATATGTGACTTTGCATTTAACACAATGGACTCCAGAGATACCTAGGCTTCATTCAAAAAAGGTTTTTTAAGAATATTGCAGGAAATTGTACGATCACATTATAGTACATAGTGTTTGTTATAATTTCAGAAAAGAATGATTTATAATTTAAAAACACTTTCTTCCTTAACAGTTTTTGGTGATGGTTTAAAAACTACCACCACAATCATTGGCTTTCCCATTAAAATCTGTATGTTTGAGTGCTGACTAAATGCATCCTATTTTATTAAACTGCAAAGAGTTCTTACATCTCAAGAAGTTCCATTACAGATCTTCTTTGAGTATGCTAAAAATGGCAAGAATGACGTCTTAAGGATATTGTTAGTAATAAATGAGGACATGCTGTTGACTTTTGAACATTTTGATTGGAATAAAGTATTAGAAATTTCAATTGTGTACGGCCTGCACAATCTCTTGTCAGCTTTCCTCCATAAGGATAATGGTCATATCCAAAGTTTTGGTGATAAAAGAAAAAACTCTGTATGAAATGGCAAGTTTTACAGTTTTGTACTGATTCCTCAATATCCTTCTTCATATCTGACCACCAACTATGCTGTCTAGCTAAGGCATTCACATAAGCCATCCTTGGATGGTTTTCATAAAAATCCTGTACAAGATGAGGATACTTTTGGGGAACAATAGTTAATCCTCTCAACTGGAGATATCTTCTCTCTACTGAAATGTTTTCTTTACTGCGAGAGTAAATATCTGAACCACTAAGTAATTTCATATTTAGCCATCCACATAATATCAAGTATAGAACTTTAGACAACTTTTCTGTTAATGTGGCCTGAACAGATCAGATCTGCTAAAAATAATCGGAACCACAAATCCTCAATTGTTGAAAGAAATATGGAGGTGATGTAGAGCAACATTTGTCATATGGCACCATCATGATTTTGAGCTACATATACAGAAACAGTCTGCAGAGGAGATGGATGCCACTGGCTTAAAAAAATCCTCACCCATTGAAACATCATGAAAATTAAATCATAGAATATTAGGGTTGGAAGAGACCTCAGGAGGTCATCTAATCCAATCCCCTGCTCAAAGCAGCACCAATCCCCAACTAAATCATCCCAGCCAGGACTTTGTCAAGCCGGGCCTTAAAAACCTCTATGGATGGCGATTCCACCACCTCCCTAGGTACCCCATTCCAGTGCTTCACCACCCTCCTAGTGAAATAGTGTTTCTTACTATCCAACCTAGACGTCCCGCACTGCAACTTGAGACCATTGCTTCTTGTTCTGTCATCTGGCACAACTGGGAACAGCCAAGCTCCATCCTCTTTGGAACCCTCCTTCAGGTAGTTGAAGGCTGCTATCAAATCTCCCTCACTCTTCTTTTCTGCAGACTAAATAATCCCAGTTCCCTCAGCCTCTCCTCATAAGTCACGTGCCCCAGCCTCCTAATCATTTTCATTGCCCTCCTCTGGACTCTCTCCAATTTGTCCACATCCCTTCTGTAGTGGGGGCCCCCAAAACTGGATGCAATACTCCAGATGTGGCCTCACCAGTGCTGAATAGAGGAGAATAATCACTTCCCTCGATCTGCTGGCAATGCTCCTACTAATGCAGCCCAATGTACTGTTGGCCTTCTTGGCAACAAGGGCACACTGCTGACTCATATCCTGCTTCTCATCCACTGTAATCCTCAGGTCCTTTTCTGCAGAACTGCTGCTTAGCCAGTCGGTCCCCAGCCTGTAGCAGTGCATGGGATTCTACCTTCCTAAGTGCAGGATTCTGCACTTGTTGTTGAACTTCATCAGATTGCTTTTGGCCCAATCCTCCAATATGTCTAGGTCACTCTGGACCCTATCCCTACCCTCCAGCGTATCTACCTCTTGCCCCAACGTAGTGTCATCTGCGAACTTGCTGAGGGTGCAATTCATCCCATCATCCAGATCATTAATAAAGATGTTGAACAAAATGACCCAGTAGGTCTCGGGATACATAGACATACAAAAACAGCATATCACAGGACAAGAAGATAATAGTCCCTCTCTATATAGGTCTGGTGCAGCCACAAGTGGAATGATGTTCTGGCTACCATAGTATGAGAAAGACATTGACACATTGGTGGAAGTACAGAAAGGAATTATAAAAATGATCAAGGGTGTCCGTGATAACCAAAGACAGACACAACAATCTGCAAAACTTTTAAAAAATATGAAGACCAAGTAGGGAGAGGAATTATTTATTATGCGCAACAAGGAATAATGGGATGAAATTAGGAAAGGGAAAACCCGAGACTGAATATCAAGAAAAACTTCTTTACAGTGAGATGTATTTGGAAAAATCTTCAGACAGAAGTGAGAGAAGCCCCATCCCTTGGGTCTTTTAGAACATGTCTGGACAAAAAAACCACTCAGACAGGTATGTCCGGTAACCATTCTGCACTGGCAGAGAGATTAGTTGGATGACCCAAAAACTCCTTGCCATCTCTACCATCTATGACTAATTCCGCTAATTGGTTGATTTGGATGCTGTCCAGAAGAGTGATATGTGAGGGTGACACCTCATATGCCATACTCAGGGGTGCCTCTTCAAGGTCTTTGTGCATTCCAAAGGCAACCTGTGTTTCCTCTCAGCACAGCATTATGTGATGAAGCCCCATATTTGATGCCACACTGATGAGCAATCCAGTTGTGTCCTATCTCTCCAGAGACATGATTCAATAGAAGGATCATTTCTGTCTTTTCAATTCTAAAAATTGACGTCAGGGTTTTGTGATTGGTGATTAATACACATTTTTGGCTTCACGGGTAGTTGAAAAATTGCTTCACTCTGAAAATGACAGCTAAAAGCTTCAATCACTGGGTAAGCATGCTCACTCGGGTTAAGAACCTCTGTGAATAAGCGATGGAATATTTCCCAAATTGGCCAGGAGGGAGAGATCCCAGCCCAGAAAGAGAAGCCTTAGCCACAAGAATTAGTGGTTTATCAGGATCATGGCATTCTACTACATTCCCATGTATTAAAACCTGGTTTTAGTGATTTGAAATCTGCTCGGCATGCAGAACCCTGCTCCCAGATAACATTAGTTGATAATTGCCTAATTGAGTTGTTTTAGCTATCAGCGTATATTTCAGGAAAACATACAGGGCCAAAGAACAGTTACAGCAGTTTTATCTTTTGGGTGAAGGGGCTTATAAAAAAAACCTTCCATTGATGATAGTGTTGAATAGATCCCTTCATAATGTACAGAGGCAGGGCTGAGATGCCACCTGCCTCCTTATCTGTTTGCCTGCTGCCCTCCAGTTCCTGCGGTAGCCTCTGGGGCAGCGAGCCATGAGAACAACACCTCAGGAAGTAGCCACTTGTCTACCCTGGGCAATAGAAGGCCGCCGTTGTGATCTTTTTTTTCTAGCCCCCAGAGGATGGGTTCTGTAGCTAGAGATATGTGAGGAAAGTGTGCGGGGGAAGGAAAAGGAGAGAGAAACCAGGGTTAGTGAAAATAATGAGAGAAGAAGTTTCAAAGACTTGGGGAGGTGAGGAGAGAAATAGTTTGACAGATTTTGGGCAGAGGGAAGAGTAAGAAGAGAGCAGCATGTTTTAGGATAGATATTTTTAAGTGGGTGGCAAATTAACAGGGCATCATTAGGAGGCACTGCCTTGTTATACAGAGGGGTCCACTTTGAATTTGTGCTTGGAGTCTATCCAAATATTGTTACACCCATGCCCTCTGCAGCTGTGGGGTGAGTGCAGGAGGTGTTCCCACTCCAGGCCAATCCCCAGGGCCTTTTTTGGCATGGGGCCAGGATTAGGGCTGCAATGCTGGGGCGGAGAGTGGGCAGTGCCCCCTTGGAAGTTTAACATAAAGCACCCTTTGAATCAGGAGGTAAATCCGCCCTGTTAAACGATCTAGACTTTCCAGTCTTCTCAGCTCTTCTGCAATTTTAGGAAATGTAGCAGAAAAAGTAAGAAATAGCTTTTTCCTCCACTTTCAAGGTAGCCTCCATGCTAACTGTAGTAGCCAACTGATTGTCAAACACTTGATATATGGACAGTAGCTTTCAAGGTCATTCTGTATACACACACACAGCTTTAATCTTCTGCCAGTTTATCAAGTGGAAAGAGAGCCAACTTCTGCCAACAATACCAGTCCTGTCCCTGCATTATGTACATTGGTAAATGTAACCCTCTGAGTTCCTCGTTTTACTACTATCCCTAGGATGAATTAGTGTCCCATTGAAATCAATGGTAGTTTTGCAATTGACTTCAGTGGCGCAGACTCCATCCCTGGGATGTGACAAAGAAAGCCATTCAATTCAAGTAGCTGAAAGGTGCAAAATTCTGCGGATGTCAGGAGACAAGACACATTATCTGGACATACAAACAACCTCCCTCCCCAAAAATTAAAAAAACACCACCACCCTATTGTGTAGAAAATAAAGGCATATCATTTGGCAGGAAAGAGAGATGTGTCCAAAAATACCCACTCTTCTGAGAATAGTGATTTTGAACAAAGCAGAGCAAATAAGTGTCCATTAGCATCATAAGCACAGTAAAACCTAAACATCCAGAAATGATGTCTGAAACTGAAATAGAGAACCATTCCACATTTATGGAATTCCACAGCTTGTATCAGCTTCCTCTCTTCCTGTAAAACATATCAGCTATAATTCTTCACTTTAAGAAACAGAAATCAAGCTAGAAAGTTATCACAGGTTGCAAGGTGCCCTTCATTAAAAAAGGAGGGGTGAAATCTTCACTCTATTGAATTCAATGACACAACTACCATTGACTTTAATGGGGCCAGGATTTCATCCCAGGAACTTTGAGTGTTTCTGGGCAGCATGCCTTGTAACTAGTTGCCTGCTTATCTGCAGTTCTCTGTACTGTAATGTTATCCATTTTTTATGGTAAGGTCTCTTTGTACAAAGAGATGCTTTTGTGTTTCATAACCCACGCTCTCATGTGTTCCATAAAGCCTTCTCCTAAAGTTTTATCAGTGGGCAATATGCTGACATATTTCTTAACTCTACTGAAATTTGTACCAAGGATTCACTTTTCTGTTTCCTCTGAAGAAGCCTCCACTTTTCAGCAGCTCAAAGTCATATTGGTCCCACATGCCCTTGAACCGATGAACAAATTTCTTCATAACTTTTGGAACATTTTGTTTTATCATGTCTTACTCAAGTTAGGTGTTTTCCTTTCAAAGGAATGGCTCATTTTTTTATACCAGATACAGGACTATATAATTTTCTCTAGAAAGCTGGTGTAACCTTTCCACATCTGCAGCCTTGTCCTTCTGGATAAGTTCTTATTTTCCAATATGCTGTTGTTTTCACATGCAATAGAGTACTAAACACAATATTTAAAGGGATACCATGAAATTTAAAAATCACACTTCAGTCGGAAAATTGTGCAATTACTATTGTTACAAACAACACTTACATTTACTAAAACAAGTTAGTAGGGGGAAATGCATTCTTTTTTTCAATGAGTTTACTTAGCATATTTGACAGTGCTTGGTGTACATTTCATTTCACTGGTTCCCCGGTATAGGCAGTCTTGATACAGCAAGTGCTAAACACCCTCAACATCCATTGAAGGTGAAAGTCAATAATTTGGTCTTGCCCGTATTTGAGGAAGAAGAGTCATCCTACAGTAACTGGTCAGATAGCTCAGAGAGCCATAATATCACACATTATTTTGGCTCATTTCAAATGGAGCAGTGTGTAAGATTTGGATAGAATGTAGATGACAATAGACATAGACAGGTGAGATAGCTGGGAGGCTGGGCATGCCCCAGAAGTGGCAGAGTACAACCATGTCTACATTCTTCAATATTCCCAACATGGAAGGCCAAGAAATTCCATTGAGAGAGGCAGTTAAGGGGATGGAACACCCAGAGTGGAGTCACTTGTATCCCAAAACAGAACAAAATTCCAAGAGTGGAGGTACCCCTGGGGTAAAGTGTGTTAAAACTTGAGCTGGTGTTAAATCTACAAGCACTTCTGGGAGAGCAACATAGCAGAAGATAAACAGACAGAGGACATTTTTAATATTTTCCTGTCCTCTTTTGCACAAGGAGCATGGTATTTGGCTACATACGGGACTCCTGAATATCCAAATGCTATGGACCGGTACGTGTGCATGATAGAGGCAAGAGGACCCCCACTGGAAGCAAAGGGGAGTTGACATAGTGGTTGAGTGCATTCAACAGGACCCTGATTCAAGTGCTAGGCAGTAGCACTCTGCTTGGAGAGAAGGAAGCAGGGTGAAAGTGCCAGTTCAGGGAGGGAGTGGTCTCTATAGGACAGGCTAGAGGATATTGGGCTTGACATCCCCGGATACAGGAGGAGTTCCTGAAACTAGGGCCACCCAGATGTTCATAGATATCTGCAGGATTCCATTGGTGAGAATGGGGATCTGTGAGTGGCCTTTTTTTACAGTAGCTGTCCTTTAAGCCTCAACTCAGAGTGGCTTTTAGCATGGCAGATACAATAGCCACTGGGCCACTTTTCCCCTTTCCATGTTAAAAGCCTCAGGACGGAGGTAGGTGCAGTTTGTTGGTATTTGTTCATTTGTTAAGCAAGGAAATCATCACAGAGATTCACCTGTGGAGACTATCCCATGTCATTCTATCAGAGGATTGCCCCCTACAGAAAAGCTACCTATAAGCCAGGCAGATCACAGCAGGATCTGGGTGGGAGGAGAGGGTCAGGTACATCTGCATGCAGACCCTGTGCCCCTGCTCTTTCTGTGCTCCCTGATGCTTCCCCCCAGTTCCCATATAGCAGAGCTTGATTGAAGCCATTTGATCTGAAATCCCTTCAGCAGCCCTGGCTTTTGAGGCTACTCAAGGATGCTTTACAGAGAAGTTAATGGAGCTGGACTGAATTCATCTTTCTGGGCAAACTAGATGGGGCATGAAAAGGGAATGATTTGTTCCCTGTTCCCCTCATCCCACAGCCTATCTGACCTACCTCCATCCTACCTCCTCCTTCTCTATCCCTTACCACACATGGAGAGACAATCCCAAAACATGAGCCTCCTCACCCACCTTGTGCACAATGGAGGGTTCCTCCACGTGCATATCTGGTTAACCGTAATCTGACAAGATTTCCTGCCTGTCAACAGGCAAGACTGAGAGGCTAGTCGTCATTAACATTAAACGTCTGTGTCTCTCTGAAAATGTCTGTCACCTGGATGCATCTCTCAACAGTAGTGGGGGAAGGGATTGCCTTGGCAGGGGTAGAGGGAGGAGATTTTTCCTGAGATTGCTGGTGGTGGCTGTTGCAGGTGGCAGAGAGGCATTCTGACAGAGAGCCTGGTGAGAGGTAATTTTCACCTTCCTCATCCAATGACCAAGTCCATCTCTCTCCCCAGAAGTTTCCTCAAGCAGAAACTCCCATTCTACAGGGTTCTTGCTCTCCTCAAAACGCTCCTTCACCAGCTTGTGGACAGAGGAGTGGTCTTGGAAGCCCCCAGGAAAGGAGGGCAGCTGGTTATGTTTTATACATTGGATCTTGTGGGTGGAACACTGCTGACTGCTCTCCCTCATGCAGCAGCTCCCCTTCCAGTGGAGGCTGCTTTCTCTGGCTGTACACCATCATGTCTACTGTTGCTTAGGAGGAGGAACAGCTTCCTTTACCAGAGCTTGGATCTGGAACCTGTGGTGGGATTGAAAATAAGCCCGCAGTGCTGGAATACATACCCTATACCCATCGACACCACTGCTCACCTGCTTCTGATAGATGTTGCAGGTGGAAGGTGTCCTGTCTACAGCAGCCTGTGGAGTGGGTACCTCATACCCTGTCTCCCCTCTTCCTTCTCCTATCTTACGTTTCCCTCTTCCTCTGTTTCATCTCCCCTCTGTCTATCTTTCCTTCTCCATTCTTTCTCTCTTGCCTACTATTCCCCCCTTTCCACTCAAAAACCCTACAGAACATTCTTAAGATGGCCACCATTGCTGTTTTAGGTTGATATTAATTTAGTGTTGACAGGAAACAAGTTTTGGTTATGGGCCAAAATACCATTTTCTATTGATGTGTATGAAAAAAAAACAAACCATTGCTCACATGAATGTGTGAAGAAAAGTGAAATAAACGGCACATGAACATATAAACTGAAGAGCACTTTAAAATTCATGAAGTATTTGCGACAAATAATTATCACTAGTAGCCGAGCTCTAGTACATATAATTAAGTGTTATAACACAACACAGTTGTTTTTAAAGCAGTTTAGCTCTTGATAAGAAGTGGCTGTAACCATGAAAATACTGGCTTACTATCGAAGAATGCTCCTATAGTGTAGAAATCGCAAAATTGCTATAATGGTGCTGAATTATGTTGAAACAGAAGTTTACAACAGGATTGATCTGAATGACATACCATTAGAACCTGAGCATCAGAAACCCATCCATTATCATAGTGTAGAGATCAGCATAATGCTGAGACACTCAGGATGCTTTCATTGTGGATAATTAGGTTGAGATGGTAATGTAGCATTTCAGCGATGTGCTTGATGAAATTTTCAAAGGAAAGGTTGGGGGGTTAGGTTAACCCCAGAGATTTTAATTTGGCTAGTAAGGTAAAAAGTTATATAACGACTAAATGGCACAGTCAGAAAAGTCCCTGAAGGAAGAGAAGCCACCTAAACTGATCAGAGTTAACTTTTTTTTTAAATTAAATAGACAGTCTTCACAGGTAACTTGGACTATAAGACATTTACTGTGTGGTAACAGAAGTACCCGATTGCTATCAACACAGCTCTGTTAAGTAAATTCAGCTGCTGAAAGATGATACAAGTGTTGACTCAAAGCTATGGACCCAGTGCTGCAAGAATCACAATACCACACCCATGTGCTCATAATAAAAAGTGTTATTCTCTCAGTTGGAAATTACCATCCAAACTGTGCCCCTTGAATTGAAGGAACATATGAACAGTAGCCAACGACTAATTGGTTTCAAATACTCTTGGAAATTTACTTCTCCTGAACAAAACACTGACATGTGCATTCAATACAATATACACTGGAATGGTGAGGGAATCATCTGCTATAACCTTTATAGCTTTCAATCAAACAAGCTCCTGTGAGAAACAACTTGTGACACAGTCAAGCTGATTGGGGTGGATAATGAGTTGTTGCTACAAAGAGCTGAGCTGTTCATACAGGCTCTTTGACATTTGTCTTTCAGATAAAGCATAAATGAACAGACTGATGGTTGTTATGAGCTACAACACATAAATTATATCATATCTTCTTTGTAGTCCATAATTCCTGAGTCAGAAAGTTTGCTGATATCACTATAATCACGCTGCACAGTACACAAAGAAATGTATGTAGTAACGTGCAACCAGGAGAACAGCCCTGCCTGGGAATGTTTGTTTTTGCTTTGAAAAAGTAGTTTTTCAGGATAATAGGGAACTACGTAAGCTCAGTTGAGACAAGTGTTCTCTGCACCATTTCCGTTCCCTTATATTTACATAATTGGAAGCATGCCCCGCTGAGATCAGTTTTCAGTATGTTGCATCTGACCTCCTCACATTCCCTCCCAAATCTTTCCCCCTCTGTTACCAGTGGCAACTCCACTATTCTCTCTGTCTCCATAAAGTCATCACTTCTGTGTCATCTTTCACTCCTCTCACTTCTATACACACACTGTTGCTGTTGCTAACAGTCCTGACAATTTTTCCTCTACAATATCTCCACAATAAGTCCACCATTATCTGCTTTAGCTGCAAGCACATCATCTTCTTTTCTAGCCCCCTCTTTTTGGTATTCTTAGGGTGTCCACACCCGTAATATCTAGTATCTGACCTTTGTACACAGTTCTGAATTGCACTCACACCACTTTATCAGTCCAAAAAAGTACCCCGGCAATAATATAACCTATTGCATGTGTTGTATGTGCAGTGGTTGTATTAAAAAAAGTTCCTTCCAGCCATGAAAATCCTCTGTGTGATCCATTTTAAGTAGAGGGAATATCTCCAAATGCTGTAATCTCTATAAACCCAGAATTAACTTTAAGTGAGCCCACTGTATATGCATGTTTTCAAACTCCATGAACATAAGACCGGCCATAATGGGTCAGACCAAAGGTCCATCTAGCCCAATGTCCTGTCTTCCGACAGTGGCCAATGCCAGGTGTTTCACAGGGAATGAACAGAACAGGTAATAAGTGATCCATCCCCATTAAATGAAAGGGCAAAAGTTGTCTTCCTACCACACAATATTACAGGCCATAATCCTTGATTTTGCAGCAAAGTATTGTAAATGACAGCATTAAAACACTTGTTGAGTATATTTTGTGTAGTTTCCTCATCATGTAATCTAGTAAACACAAAAACATATTTACCATTAATGACATGATAACACAGATCGACAAATTTCTTGTTTGCATTTCTCATGCACAGGATTTCCAGGCTTCAAAGGCAGTTGCAGCTTTATGGCAGCTTACACTAATTTTTTTTCTTTTTAAATTATGGTTGTCCTCACATTTTTCAAAGCAGCACCATCAGAAGCTGAGCTAGCTTCTCTAATCTATGAATGTGGAGACACATCGTTACGGACACTTGGAACAGCAGGCAAACCACTGCATGTACATTAGTGGCTGATTACTTCTTACGTGCCTTGTCAGAAGCTGGTCGCCTACTCTGTGCCATTTTAAAATGCACCCAAGCGCTGCAGGAGTGTGCTCTGCCTCTCTCTCTCTCTCTTCCATCAGTAACTCTATCCTCCTCCTTTTAACCTTCTTTTTCTTGCACCTCCTTTCCTCTTCCATCATAACACCTTTCTTTTTACGTACAGTGTCAGCTTTTCAAAGCGCACAAGTACAAGCCAGATATTTGTCTATGCAAATGGCCAGTTCAGGGTCTGATCCAAACCTCTTTGAAATCAACAGCAATATTTCTATTGACTTTAAAGGGCTTTGGTTCAGGCCTAAATGCCTATTTGGCCATTTGCACATACAAATGTATATAATTTACAATTTTTGATGTGCACATAAAACGCCCAACTAATCAGGTGATTGTGTATACAAATAAAGTGTGCAATGATGCGTTTCTGAAAATATAGTCCATATTTCTCTCACACACTTACCACCACATCCTATTCCACATTTCTAGATGCTCACTTAACCACTTCTTCTTTCAGTAGGTGAAGGTATCCACATAGTCATAATTATATAGAAAACTGAAATTTCCCCAGAATAAAATGAAAAATGTTTTTCTTTTCACACAGCGCGAACCATCAATGCTATCACATGCAGCATAAAACTTCTGCAATTTTCCTGAAGTCATTAATGTTGGTATCTAATATTGATGGTTTTATAAAAAAGGTTGTCTGTTCATCTTAACAAAAGGCTGGTTACTCCTGCAGTGGCTAAAATAGATTTATCAATGACAATCTGTTAGTCCTCTCAGACATACATAGTAATAATTCTCTCTTTTTCAACTATTTTATGTGTAACCTTTAAAGTTTCCTGAGAGAGAGCTGTTCAAGGTGAATGATATTTATAATGCAATGCTGTTTGTATGCATTTCACTGCTTTGGCCTAAAAGTGACACTTTAATATTGTGGTGTTATACATTATTTTTAAGCAGACATTTTTAGATACCACTGTTGATATTCTCCAACTGCCTACCATGTTTACTGATCTCACGGCCATTTCTTCTTCTAGAGAGAGAACCAGAATCTACAGCACAAGACAATTAGGATTCATTGAAAGATCATTTCATTTTTCTATCCTACTTTCCTTGCAGCTAGCTTCCCTTCAGAAGGGAAAACAAAGGCTAAGAGTATATCTTGTCTCCAATGAGGCTCAATTATATGCTTAAGACTAACTATTGAAAATAGACACTAAAAACAATTGTAAATACTAGTCATTTAGAAAATCATTCAGTTCTCTTTGTAACAAGATGGTATTTGTACGATTCAGTATAAAGGAGAGAAGATTATTGACTTGGTAAATTAATGACAGATCAATTTTCATAAGAAAAACTGGGGATTTAGTACATGAAATTTTCTTTTTTTTTCTCATGTTTTGGGTGGTTTTTAGTATTTAATCCCATCTCTGCTGTGGTTAATGGCAAGCTCTAACTGCCTATGCTGCAAAAATGTTGTACATTTCGCAACTACATCATTCACGCCTCTCTGTATCTCAGGCATCTTTGAGGTAGCCTAAGAAACTGATATAAATGTCATATACAGGTTCTTAGGATATTATCCTGGGACCAACACAACCACAACAACATTGCACATACAGCTCTTCTCTCCTCTTACTAATCCACAGTGCAGACCTCCTGCTTTTAACACATTTCTCACTGTTTAATCTTTGCTACTCATTTCAAGAGTGTACTCACGGTTAGGCTTGGACAGGAGTCTGCACCTGAGCTTGCAAATAGGAACCAAAAGTTTCATGATGGTGGCACTGCCAGAGCAGTTGCTGTGCATTCTGAGCAGGCGAGGTACTTTTCCTGACGAAGCACAATGGGTTCCCAACCAGCAGAGGCCTGCTGCTCATTCATGTCGTGATTTTTTTTGAGGGTGATCTAAATCAGACTTCGTCTTCTACTTCTTCCTGTATTTGACATATTGGGTAAATCCCATGTAATCCCTGGGGATTTAGAGGGCATGGCCCCTTTAAACCCTCATCCTGAGACAGACAAAGTGCCAGTGGTTCCAGGAACAGAGAGGGCTGATTGTTCCAGAGGGAGAGCATCAGTGGCGAGAGTGTCTGTAGCTCCACACAAAACAGCCTACAGCGAGCAGGCCCTTCCATAGCAAAGCAGCCGAGAACCAGCCCGAAGACTGGGAGGGACAAAGAAACTGACTGGGGATATCCCAGGACGGGAGCCAAGAGGAGCCCCATGCCAGGAAGGAATCACCTGATAAGGACAAACCAGAGCTGGACCTGGTATCACAGCCACCCAGAACTGTAGTGGGCCATGAGTACTAGTGCTTGTGGCTTCACATTGGAATTAAGGAGGGATGTTGTAGCTAGTTTAGCACAGGGGTCTGCTGAGAGCAGCAGAAGAGTGCACTGGCGGGGTTTGCTGGGGAAAGGCACTGACGATGACTAGGAGCACCAAAGACTCACTGCCAGGAGTGAGTGGAACTCTGCGCAGGATTCCTGAACTGTGAATCTATCCTTTTATACTGTGGTACCACTGGGTCTGTAGGGCCTCATGTTGGATGAAACCCGGTTTTACCACTCTCCCTATCTTCTTCCCCTGTCATTTTTCATCCCTCTGTAAATACATGTCTCTTTCCTATATTCGGTGTGCTATTCTGGTGTGTGTGTGGGGGGGGGGGGAGGAGTTGGAACAGGTGGCCCAGGGGAGGAAGGGACTTTCCCAGCTGCATTCCTGTGTGCACCTTTTCTTGTCTGGAGCTGCTTGCAAAGCAGATTCCATCTTGGCCAGGAGGGCACAAGAGTTACATCCATATAATGCATCCTTGGGATCATCTGAAAAAAGCATCACATCCATCTTGTAGTCCTGTTATCCACATGGAATCTGTGCTACTGATTCTGATTGCTACATGTGTCCTCTGGACCACTAACTTTTGGTGGCTTCTCCTGTACATCAGTACCCTCCTGATCCTCCTTCCCAACATTACCACCCAGGGACTACCTTGCTTACATGTTCATCTATCCCAGATGAACTGACAGAGCAGAAGAACTTTCCTCTTCAGGTTTGCCCTGAGCAACAGGAACAGAGTTCCACATGTGCACTCCAGGCACCCTAGCTTTCGGCTGTGCTTCCCTGCCCTGACCCTTACTTGCCCTCAGACTTAACTTCAATGAATTAGACACCCATGTTTTGGCAGTGAGTCTCTGAGGTCTCTTGGCAAGACTGAGAAAGCTCTGAAATGACCATCAGGCCCAGCGCTTGACATTTGCTGTGATCCCTTGAGGATAGTGCTTCTGTTGGAGAAATGCCTCTCCTTTCTGCAAGTAGAAGCTGCTGCAGTGTATCCTTGATCATTTCCTTTTGTGAAGAATGCATCGGAGGTCACAAGTGACCAGAACTCTAGTTTCATAGTCAGTGCCTCTATGTTCCTTTTATAAAATGGTGTATTAAATGTAAGGCTTAGTTAGAAAGTCAAACAGTACCTGAAAATGCTATCAGTACCCTAGCTGCATAAATCAATGGTAATAAAATAGGGGAGTACAGAATCAAGCAATAAAGACACTAGGCACAATAGAACAGTTTGTTGGAAGGCAGCTGTCCTAGAGAAACAACATCCTGGTAATGTAAGGAGACAATGTTAAATAAAGGGAAATGCCATTGTTTCCTGGCTGAATGGGGGCGGAAAAAAAAGCAATGCAATAGTCAGCAGGACTACAGGCTTTTCAAATATATCTCTCAGAGAGCTGTGTCCCTAAACATTAATCTACCTGTGCATTTGCAATGCATATATACCATGGAAGCTTGAAGAGCCTTAAAAACTGAAAAAATAAATCAGGGTCCAGTGGAAGACTTGGAGCACCAATTGCATTGCAAACTCACACATATACTGATAGTGAGGGAAATCATGTGCCCAATTCCAAATAATTTTTCCCAGACAGGAAAGTTTTGAAGGCAACATTTCAATGTCATGAATACCCTTCAAATTCAGTTAGGGTCAAATTTCAGAAATTTAATTTTCAAATCAAATATGTTGCAGAGCTCTTTTGGGAACATTAAGGCCTCAAATAATGGACTTGTTATATCAAAGACAATTCCAAATATTCTGATCTAAGGGTTTTATCATTCCAATTTTAGGGACTGATCATGTACTTATCTTCCTGCATGCAATTAATACCCTGGAAGTCACTGGGACTGATCATGCAGTTATTGTAAGCACGTACATAAGTGTCAGCAGAATCTGGGCCTCTAGTATCTGATCCTGAAATTTTGACTCAGCCAAACTCCCATTGACTTCAATGGGACCATAGCCAGCGCACAAGAAGGCCATTGAAACTCTTGTTTTACATAGAATTAAAAGCAGATTACTGGTTTGTTCCAGGCTATCCAGTAAATAGCTATTAAGGCATCTGTTTTAATACTTTTTTACATTCTTCAAATTGTATCATGGTTAATTGATTCTGGCAATTATCTTTTTATGCTTATTGAGTCCCTTCAGTGGCCTTGCTTATTTTAAGTTTTAATTTTGAAGACTGTAAGTGGCCCTTAATATATTAGATAGGTCAAATTACTTTGTTCATCATCACAATCACTATAAAACTAAATGATCAGCATTCAGATATCTATTGAATGTAATCAATAATACCCTTTTACTGGCCCACTCAGCCTTCCCATTACAATGTAGCTTTTGACTTTTTCTAACGCTTTTACACTTTATGCAGAAAATCTGTACTGATAGGTCCCAATTTTTATTTATTTTACAAAAAATATGGATATTATGAAGGCATTTACTGAGCATTCCAGTTTATTGGTTAATTGAAGTAAAAATGTCATCATTTAAGACATTTGAATACAACTTGAGCCTCATCCTTCACCAGAATTCATATTTTATCCTAAATATCTTGGTGTGCAAGTGGATAAAATGAGAGCGTTTGCGTTAAATGCTCAGCCTCTTCTTGATAACCCTACTAGAAAATTAGCTAATCGAATCACATCATTTTCGTTAATTTGAAGGGTATATGCTATTAAAATGCTAGTTCTAACTATAATTTTGTGTTTATTTCGGCATACTCAGAGATGGCTACTTTAAAAAAAAAAACTCTAAATGCTGACATTATATTTCTTTTCAGACTAGTGTGAGTTTTACAATTAGGCCTTGATCCTGCAAAGACTTATGCCATGCTTAACTTTATGCACTGTTAGATGCTCCACTGAGTTCAATGGGAGCATTTACATGTGTAAAACACATACATCTTTTTAGATATGGGACAAAATCTCTAGACAATTCAAGTGGAATTTCCATTGGGTTCATTGGTTCTCCCCAGGTTTTAGTATTATGTATAGGCTCAAAAAGTGTTATTTTAGAGAACCCCATGTGACAATGCACATCTGTTATAAATGGACATTTGTATACTACCCTGCTTTATTTTTGAGAGTTGTGATGGGGAAGAAATTATATGTTTACTTAGCATTTTGGCTACATCAGATTTTTTAGGAACTCTTTTTTTAAATGTGAGGATGAATGGATGTTTGTTGCATAATCATGTTGCATTTTAATAAAAACATGTTTCTAAACATTAACTAGGTAAATCTGTATTTGATTTTTCCACATCTATTTTTATCAGTATTTGCATTTAATCTAACGTAGACTCTGGTAAATGAAAGGTTTAGATTATATGGAACCTTTACTGGGGGTTATTTTGTGCTTAAGGGTCCAATGCTCTTCTCACTTGCACCAATGTAAATCAGGTAAAACTCCACTGAAATCAATGGAGTTGTACCAACATACATCTTAAATGAAAGGATAAGCAGCCCCAATTTAAAAGATAAAGGTATACATAAATTATGTACTAAGATGTTAGCTAGTAAAGCTAAAAGATTTATTATAGTTAGAGAACAATGGTTCCATAATTTATATTTTTGATGCTGGACCAAATCTTGCCATTCAACCTGTACTCATTAAGGCCAAAATCCTATCCCAAGCCTCTAGCTCAATTTGTCAGGCTGTGCGGTGGTGGACAGATGCAGCGGAGCCTTCTCCCAGGATGCAGAGCGGTATTGCAGAGGCTTTTTAGTCCAATGGCTGATTTACCCTAGGTTTCTTGTAACAGTTTTCCAAATACACTCAGAGTTTATTGTACATCCGCAGCATCAGATAAATGGAACAGACTTATACAAAAGTCATGGCAAGTAAATTTATAAGCAGTTTTTACATGGATTACCCACAGGATTGGGACCCAGACCATTGTAGATCTCCCAGTTCTACTCCCTGCCTGCCTAAGCCCTGCTCCCTCCTGACTTTCACAATTCTGGGCAAGGAGGTACTCACAGAGCAAGAGATTCACAACTCCCAGGTAACCCCCTGATATCCCAGTATATATAGCCGTGGGACTAGAACCTCACTGTAAGTCATAGCTCCAGTGAAGTCAAAGGAGCTAGGACAATTTAACCTGCTGAGGATCTGGTCCATGAGGTTTATCCATGCCTCATAAAACTACTCATTCATCCTCAATATATTCATTCACCAGATCACAGATCTTTGTGCTGTCATCTGCTAGAAAAAGATGGGCAAAAGACAGGGGCCAAGTTCACCCTCTCATATAAGTATTGAAATCAGTGGAGTTGCACCTGTTTGTGCCAGCAGTGTGTGGCCCAGAGACTTTCTAAAATACCTCCCTGCCTTTAGCAATGTGTTAAGTAACAGTCAAAATGTACTGGGATTAGGAGCACTTGAACAGAATGTTAAAGTTCCATGGACTTCGGCTGTCTCCTGGCTTGCAGAGGGAATGGCTTTTGAAAACTGTTGTTAATGACGCATTGGGACACTGTGGTAAACTAAGGCCTATAATTTGTAGAGTTTATTTTTAGGGATGGTTTTTGGAGAACTGCAGCTTTGATGGCTATGAAAAAACAGGAAAGGAAAAAATTAAATAAGAACCATAAAGGATAAAAGCCACGTTTTCTGGAGGGCATTCTTCAGAACAAGAGTTGGTTATTTATTTTCCTCTGCTACTTAAAGGGACAAAGGAGGAGAGTAAACCTGGTTGGTCATTAGAGGACTGCCAAAAGACTTTTAAATACCACAGAGTATGCAGAGCACATTAGATGTAAAATGCCGGTGCATGATTTCAGATTAATAAATCTATTGCTAGGAAAAATAGAACTAAAGTAACATTACTCCCCACCCCCCCATTTTTTAACTTAAACCAGAGTGTGAGCGTGTTAGCTGGAGAACAACAAAAGATAATTGCAGACCGATATTTCAATCAGCTCTCCTTACTCAATAACCTTTACAGAATCCCACCATACAGACAGTCCAGTCAAATTTAACTGAGGATGGGGTAATTACAGGCAGCAAATATTCTTTTCTGGTTTAATTTAATCATCACTTTTAGCAATTGAAGAGCTGGGGTTTTATAAATCAAAATTGGTTTTTAATCATTTCTCCACATAACCAAAGCAGTCAGGCACTTGTTATTGAGCCAGTTTCTTTTCAGAGTTGACAATTCGGCATTCCAACCATAGCTTCTTTTGACAAGCACTCAGGAATTTATCTACACTCGTTTTTAACCAAGTACTTTTTGTTACCACTTTTTTCCTTTAACTATCAAATGTATTGTATATGCTGCTGTACCTTAAAAATCATTTGACTTTGCCAACTACTTTATCTTTTATTCAAAACTATGGAGTTTGCTAGTGTTATTGTATAATACGTTTCTCCTTGCAGTTTTCTAAATGCATCCAGGGCCTCATTGTAAATTAGCAGCCATCAGCTGAACTGAGCAACCTTCTACAAAAAGCCTTGACAAATTAAACAAATAGTCTCCCTTCATACATCCACAAAAAAACCTGCATTTAAGAAATTGCTGAGAAAGACAAAATATTAGTCATCCAGCAGCAATACAATCATTAGACCACTCTATTGGAGCAAGTTTTTTCAGCACACCTGATCAGGCTAAAATAGGGAAAGCCCAAGTTAAAAATTATTTAGACAAGTAAGATGTCTTCAGGTCACCTGGGCCTGATGAAATACATCATAGAATACTCAAGGAGCTGACTGAGGAGATATCTGAGCCATTAACAAATTATCTTCAAAAAGTCATGGGAGATGGGTCAGATTCCAGAGGACTAGAAAAGGGCAAATATAGTGCCAGTCTATAAAGAGGGAAATAAGGACAACCTGGGGAATTACAGACCAGTCACCTTAACTTTAGTACCTGGAAAGATAATGGAGCAAATAGTTAAGTAATCAATTTGCAGAAACCTAGAAGATAATAAGGTGATAAGCAACAGTCAGCATGGATTTGTTAAAAACAAATCATGTCAAACCAACCTAATAGATTTCTTTGATAGAGCAAGAAGCCTTGTGGATGGGGAGAAACAGTATGTGTGATATATCTTGACTTTAGTTTGGCTTTTGATATTGTCTCGCGTGACCTTCTCATACACAAACTAGGGAAATACAACCTAGATGGAGCTACTATAATGTGGGTGCATAACTAGTTGGAAAACCATTCCCAGAGAGTAGTTATCAATGGTTCACAGTGAAGCTGGAAGGGCATATCGAGTGGGATTAGTTCCGGGTCTGGTTCAGTTCAATATCTTCATCAATGATTTAGATAATGGTATAGAGAGTACACTTATAAAGTTTGCGGATGATACCAAACTGGGAGGGGTTGCAAGTGTTTTGGAGGATAGGATTGAAATTCAAAATGATCTGGACAAACTAAAGAAATGGTCTGAAGTAAATAGGATGAAATTCAATAAGGACAAATGCAAACTATTCCACTTAGGAAGGAACAATCATACAAAATGGGAAATGACTGCCTAGGAAGGAATACTGTGGAAAGGGATCTGAGAGTCATATGGGATCACAAGCTAAATATGAGTCAACAGTATAACACTATTGCAAAAAAAAAAAAAAAAAAAAAAAAAGAAGCAGCGGCAGCAGCAAACATCATTCTGGGATGTTTTAGCAGGAGTGTTGTAAGCAAGGCCCAAGAAGTAATTCTTCCTTTCTACTCCACAGTGATTACTCAACAGGAGTATTGTGTCCGGCTCTGGACACCACATTTCAGAAAAATGTGGACAAATTGGAGAAAGTCCAGAGAAGAACAACAAACATCATTAAAGGTGTAAAAAACATGACCTATGAGGGAAGATTGAAAAAATTGGTTTGTTTAGTCTGGGGAAGAGAAGACTGAGGGGGGACATGATAACTGTTTTCAAGTACATAAGAAGTTGTTAGAAGGAGGTAAATTGTTCTCCTTAACCTCTGAGGATAGGACAAGAAGCAATGGGCTTAAATTGCAGCAAGGGTGGTTTAGGCTTGACATTAGGAAAAACTTCCTGTCAGGGTAGTTAGGCACTGGTATAAATTGCCTTGGGAGGTTGTGGAATCTCTGTCATTGGAGATTTTTAAGAGCAGGTTAGACTAACACCGTCTAGATAATACTTTAAGTCCTGCCTGGAGTACAGGGAACTGGACTAGATGACCTCTCGAGATCCCTTCCAGTCCTACAATTCTATGATAAAGATGAATGATCTCCCTTAATGGCCTATGTTACAGTGCCTATTTTAGAAACATGAAATTGGGAAACAAGTTACAGGGCCTGATTCATCAAAAGGATTTAAGCACATGCTTTACTTTAAACTGAAGTCAAAGAACTACTCATGTAGTTAAATTAAGCATGTGCTTAGTCAATTCATGGAGGATGAGGTCTCAAGTCATCCCCATCTGCTTTTTTTTTCAAGTGGTTTATATTACATTAATTAAGATAGGTCATATATTTCTTTCCCCCCTGCCCATGCTCTTTTAGAAGATCTTAAGGATACCTTTGAACATAAGTAGACATCTGGAGTAAATATTTAGTAGTAAAAATATCAGACAATTTAGCATCATTATCACTCATGGATTACTAGAATAAGTGTGATAAAAGTGAAAAGCTCTATCGAGACTGATTTATTTATTTCACACTGTACCTACTATAAAAGCACCTTCCTTTCTAAAATCTTTGTAAAGATAGTTTCTTAATTGATGTGGAGTGAGAGTAATTTCTATGGCTGGGAGCATTTGGTTCAACTAATTTTCTTCCTATTTAGTATAAAATGATTTGTGATTTTTATGATGAAAGCTGGACTTTCTTAAAGCGATTTAACATTTCTCTCCCTGTGTGCAAGTTTCCTCTATGTCTGCTGCCCAGAATAAATACATAAATGGCAGCATATAATTGTTGAGGGGGGTCAGAAATTGCTAACAAATATTTTATAATGGGTGGTGTTCTTTGTCACAGTTACACAAGACTTTTCTCCTCTTTAAAAATAAGGGTATGATGTTTTATTATTTTACATCATACTGTTAATTCCCCCCCCCCCCATTTTGATTTGCATGGATGACTGAAATAAAATAGTTATTGACTAAGAGAAATAACGTAAGCTCTGAGCCCGCAACGACCTCTGAGTGGGAAGATCCTTTTACCTACATAGATGCACGTTGACATCTTTAGGGCTCCATAAGGTAAAGGTGTCAGGCTATACAGGTCACATTGCATGTTCAAGGCTTGATTTGGGACTCTAACTTTAAACTGATTGTTTTTTTCTTCAAGCTTTTTCCCAGTTATTCAATTTCAAGTATAGGGCATGGCATTTCTTGCAAACATTTTAATGTATTACTAAACATATGTGCCCTAACAGGACACCCTAAATTGAGGGGGGGGAAATGGGTTAAAAAAATTGGTGGCAGGAGTTTACAGTAAAGTTTACAGTTGGGTTATTCTTCTCACAAGCTTGTTCATGGCATCTCTCTTCCCCAATTGTCATTGACTCACTCTGCAGTCTCTATGCTGCTGCATCTTTCAAAAGGAATACAATATATTACTCCTGGGTTAAAATGCCTCTTATAGGGTGTAAAGCATAGGCCTGGCCGACTTATTTATGACTCCCTAACTTGCTGAGATAAATGGCAAAACACATTACTTATTCCCCTGTGCTATCATCATTCCCCTTCTTTCCCTCCTGTATCACTGATCTATTTATAAAGGCCTTTATGTGCAAATGGTGTTCATCCATCATTAAATTTTCATTCCAGCGGAGTACCATTTTCAGGGATAACTCTAAATTCACTTCTTCCTTCTCATTTCTCTGACAATACTTTAAAAAAATAAGTAATGGATTTCTGTGATTTTATAAAATACACCGAGCCCCTCTCCCCCATGCACACCTTGTCTGCCAGTGTCACTCTGAGGGAGAGAGAATAAAAAAGGGTTCTGAATGAATTTCTATTCACACCCAGGCAGCACTGTGTAGAACAATGATAAAGTAAGGGTTTATTGGTTGTTTAAATCAATGTAAATTCTGCCATGGAATATGCACATATTAATTTCTATTTGTCTTTTCATTGTTGAATATATATATATATTGCTTCATATATTGTTTATGTTTACTGAATGACTAACAGATAACAGTAAAATTGCATTAACATTATTTAGGAATCTTAATTTTTGCATTTCCTGGATAATTGTATACCCTTAATATGGGTAATTTCGGATTTTGTGTGTGTGCACAAATGCATGTGAAAGACAAGAGTGAGGTAATTGGAATGGAATGATCAAAGTATTGTAGGCCCTTACAGCAGTCTACAAGTAGCGCTATTGTCTTCAGCGGGACTACCCAGAGTCTAGGTCTACACTGGGAGCTAGGGTTGTACTTCCCAACTCTCTGGTGCTCTTTTGTGCTCACCACTGCCTGTGTTACCACAGCTACAGTACTGTTTTAGCATGTTAGCTCGATGAGCACTAGCATTAATATGTCTGCATGAACTGGGAATCATAGCTCTCGCTCGGAGCGTAGATGCAGCTATAATGTATAGTGAGTAAGTATCTCACATTTAGGATATGACAGGACCAATTCAGTCCATAATCTAGGAATGCTCCTGGGTTCCTCACTGATGCTAAATTCTCAGAGAGCAGCATCTGTGACTAATGCTTTCTACCATCTCCAGTTGGCTATGAAACTGCATCCCATACTGGATGACCTAACCTGGGTAACACGTGCCTTTGTCACTTCCCATCTGGGCTTCAGCGATGCAATATATCTGAGCACGAAGCCTTCAGCACTTAGAGAACTCCAACTGGTATAGACCACTGCAACACATCTCTTCAGCATCACTAGTTACTGTGAACACATGAAATCTGTCCTCCACTTGCCTGCCGAGGCGCTGCAGAGCCTGGGCTGCTGAGGGCCCAAAGAGGCAATTACCTGCCAAAGTTTAATTGTTATTGACATGTTCCTGCAGCGTGTTTCGATTTTGAGAAATTGGCATTTTCTGAAGGAAGATTTCTGACCAGCTCTACTATACAGAATAGAATCAACAATCTAGCTCTACATAGTTAGTGGTTGACTAAAACTTGAAATGATCTATTGTCCTACTAAATAGTCAATAATAAGTGTTAGAGGGCAAAAGTGTACATATGCTATCACTGAGGTCCTGTGTGGACACCCTTTAAGAAAACAGCCAACATGCTTCCTCTAAGTGTATGTTTGGATACTTCCAATGCATACAGGTTCAATGGCCAGACTTGGACTGACATAGGGAAGGTCTACACAGAAATGTAACCCTAGGGATAGTAGGATTTGAGTTAGCAACCCGTGTCAGGGAACTCTGGGCTTCAGCATCTATGCTGCATTTCGATTCTAGGTTAAAGATTTTCTGACTCATGCTTGAACCTAGGGTGCTGGTGTTCGCGCAGTAGTGCACAGACTCCAGTCAAAGTAACCCTGTCCCGGGGTGCCTAGCACACCTCCCCCTCTCAGTGTTGACACTCTGGCTCTATGAATGTTTTGCACTGTGGGAAAACTCTACCCACCCTGGTTTCCTAACTGTGACAGTGCGATGGATGAGACTTGGGTGCCCATAAGGAGCAATTAGCTCCTTTGGTGGCTGTCTCAGTAGAATGGCTGCAGTTTGAGAAGGCTTTATACTGATCTGCCATCTAATCTGAGAATTGACTCTCCACCTCTAGGCTGAGTCATGCTGACAGGGAAATGCCCATGTGCCCCTGTTCTGAGGATAATTAGGATGTCAGTCTCCAGGGTTGTCTGCTGGGCGGTGAAGTGCATCCTCAGGACTTCGGGTGCAGTGTGCTCCGGTACCCCCCAGGGACTCCTTATCTCTGCCTCCATCACACCCTGGAAGGCAGGGCTAGGGGATCCCCAGGAAGCTGTGGGGAAGTTTGGGGGCTGGCTCCCACCCACTGCCCTCGCAGTGCATGTTGCCTGGGTGCCTCTGCACATACAGACCCAGGGAGCGTAGGGGGACCAGAAAATGGAGCAGGGACCAAGCGGCTGCCATGCAGAGAAAAGAGCAGCTACGGTGTTGGGGATCATCCTCCCCTCGCCGTGCTGAGCTGGGAGCTCTTCCACTTCCCCTCCCTGCAGGGCAGCCACTTACTCTCTGCTATCTGCTCTCTGTCCCTTGCTCCCAGGCCCTCCTATGAGCCTGATTTTGGCTTTTTAGTGTGTGTGTACCCCCCCGCCACAACTTCCATTTCATCTGACATGTCGAGTAGTTGGTCTGATGGCAGATGAGTTTGTTTCATTTACTTGAGTTTTCGTTTGTTTTTGTTTTTTAAGAAAGGTTGAAGTAAATCAAACCATTATTCAGTAGTAGGACTTGGGGGAAAACAGTTGTTTGGTTTTTTTACTACTCAAACTTCCCTTGCCATTTTGTCCATTGCTAATTCAAAAAGAATGATCTATATATTTCAAATTAGTCTCAATTAGATAGGTTTTGATGAAAACCACATGCAGTTATTAATATTGCATTAAAACCGTTATTCAGTGTAAAATTTTTAAGTGATAGGAGCACTGAGAGGTCTCCCATGGCAATTTTATCCATGAGATAGTGACCTTTACAAGCATCATCTAATCTACGTTTGCAGTTAAGTCATTATGTCTTTCCTTCCTGAAGAAAGGCCTAATGGTATGTTATGTTTTGAAGGTTAACTAGGGTTGTTTTTCTGTAACATTCAGTGTATTTTTACATACAATTTTTGGAGTTTCATGCTATTCTCTATACACTATACTATGTGACAATCAGCTACGAATCATAGAAAACCCTGTGGAGAGGAGGTTATCAACATACTGAGACACTGCTTCCACAGAGCATGTTTGTTCAAATCACCAACGTGATGGGTGAAGAACCTCCAAAAGTTGCCACGGTAATAACAGGCAAATATTATCGACTCTATATGTAGGTTTTTATGTGCAAGGTCTACGTATTCAAATTAAAAAGCTCGCACTTTAAACAGGATCAAAACTGTCCTTTGAAAGGGGGGAAATATTCTTTGAAGTAGACACGTATGTAACCAGGCAAATGAAGGAGGAAATGAAACAGGTTTTGTATTTGGAGAAAAAGACATAATTAATGTAACTAGATAGGTTGAAACTTTGAAATACAGTTGCAGCTGAGTTGTGTATTGATGTCTGCAATAAAAGGGGGAGGTAATGTACACAAAGCAAATAAGGACAGGACACCTGGACAATTAGGGTATGTCTACAAAACAGTAAAAATAGCCATGGCACCAAGTTTTAGAGTCCAGGTCAAATTATTCAGGCTGTGGGGCTAAAAATAGCAGGGTAGACATTCAGGCTCAGGCTGGAGGCTGGGCTATGAGACCCACCCACCTAGTGGGTTTCACAGTCCGGGCTCCAACCCAGCCTGAACATCTAAAACTGCAATTATTATCCCTGTAGCCCAAGTCTTGTAAACTCAAAGCCGACCTGCGCCAGCCATGACCATGCCATTGGTCTTTTATTGCAATGCAGACGTACCCTGTAAAGAGACCCTAAGAACTATAAAAGAAGGAGATTTCTTGTTACCAAAGGGAGATTACTTAAGACAAGACATTTTGCTGGGACCCGACATTCCCCTGGAGATATATAGTCCTCCAATTACTGGTGTGGACTCTGCGTGATCTTGGGAGAGGATAAGATGAAGTCAAATTCTGCCCTCTAGTCCCTGTTAAGAACATAAGAATGGCCCTACTGGGCCAGATCAAGGGTCCATCTAGCCCAGTATCCTGTCTTCTGACAGTGGCCAGTGCCAGGTGCCCCAGAGGGAATGAACAGAACAGGTAATCATGGAATGATCCATCCCATGTCGCTCATTCCCAGTTTCTGGCAAGCGGAGGCTAGGGACACCATTCCTGTCCATCCTGGCTAATAGCCATTGATGGACCTATCCTCCATGAATTTATCTAGTTTTTTTGAACCCTGTTATGGTTTTGGCCTTCACAATGTCCTCTGGGCAAGGAGTTCCACAGGTTGACTGTGCATTCTGTGAAGAAATACTTCCTTTTATTTGTTTTAAACTTGCTGCCTATTAATTTCATTTGGTGATCCCTAGTTCTTGTGTTATGAGAAGTAGTAAGCAACATTTTAGCTACTTTCTCTACACCAGTCATGATTTTATAGACCTCAATCATGTCTCCTCTTAGCTGTCTCTTTTCCAAGCTGAACAGTCCCAGTCTTATTAATCTCTCCTCACATGGCAGCCATTCCATACCCCTAATAATTTTTGTTGCCCTTTTCTGAACCTTTTCCAATTCCAATATATTTTTTGAGATGGGGCGAGCACATTTGCACACAATATTCAAGATGGGAGCATACTGTGGATTTATACAGAGGCAATATGATATTTTCTGTCCTATTATCTATCCCTTTCTCTTGAATCCCACTGAAGCAAATAGCATTGCACTGAGGTTATGAAATTAAATTTAGCACAAAGACAAAGTTGTAGGGTTTGTCTTCTTACTTAACCAATATTTTGTAACTCTGGGACAATTTCAGGGCTGGCTTAAATATTCATGAAAATCCATTGAACTTCATTCCTATTAAACCAGCCCAATAATATTGACATTTCAACTCAGTGAGGAATTTGACCATAGCAGGGTTTGGAACTTGGCTAGTTATGATTTCAGTTGACATCGTCCTTACACAGCCAGGTAACTACAATAGGCCCAATTCTCTACTCTCTTGCACCTGGTGTAGTCATCTACACTTGTGCAAAGAGGTGTAAAATACTACCCCTCTGATTTGGTCAAAAATTACACGCACTTTGTGTAGATGTTTACATAGGGTACAAGGGGGTAGACAACCTGACATACTACTTCAATTTTGATTCTTTCTGGTATGGGCCTGAGATCCCACCTTTCAGATACAATCCAGAGATTGTGCACAACTTGTCCCTGTCCACTTTATACACACTGGCCTCTGACATTAGAGTACATCAGACCACCAAATGGAGTTTATATTTCTGCTTTTTCCTCGTCAATGGGACAGATGAGCTGCTCTGTGTGTCCTGTTGGCCCCACTTGTCTATCTCCTTTCACCTCAAGCAGCACAGAGTGGCCGGATACTACACGCCACCCTCTTTCCCGCACAGTCACTAAGAAATGTGCTATTTATGGAGGAGCAGGAGTGCCAGGAATCAGGGCTTGAAGCAGTAGAGCCAGTCTATGGGAAAACTAATGAGCGCAGCGGGCCTGTAGGAGGCTGCCTGATTCGCTATACCACCCAATTGGTGGGAAAATACTGCACATCAGCTATTAAGTCCAGCAGCAGCAGTCTGGTGGCTCCTCAAAGCATTTATCCATGGCTGTGATAGCTGCCATGCCTACTTGTTCCCAACCCTGCGCTTGCATTGCTCCAGGTAACCTGGTTCGGACCTCTGCTCTGATCCTTGGCGCTATCATCTGGTCTCTGACTATGGGCTCCTATTCATGGCTACTGACTCCTGCTCTAACCACTAGGCATGATAACCAATGTCCCAGTCTCTGACAGGGAGTGAGTTCCATAGTTAAACTTGAGCAGAACTTTCTGTCTAGAAGCCAGTAATCTCAAGGAGTGAAAACATGCCCATAGCAAACAGCCAAGCTGAACAAAGAGCATCTTCTTTCCAGCAATCCTGATGTGTATTGACAATGGACTGTCTGCGGACAAATGTAGGGGTCCAGATCCCAAAGATACAAGAACTTGTACTTAACTTACCCTGACATATTTCACTAAAGTCAAAGACCCAATAAAGACAAGTGCAAAGTACTACACTTGGGAAGGAAAAATCAAACGCACAGATACAAAATGGGGAATAACTGCCTAGGCAGCAATATTGCAGAAAAGAATCTGGGGATCATAGTGGATTAGAAATTGAAGGTGAGCCAACAGGGTGATGCTGTGGTGAAAAAGGTAAACGTTATTCTGGGCTGTATTAACAGGAGTGTTGTATATAAGACATGTGAGTTAATTGTTCTGCTCTACTTGGCACTGGTGATGCCTCAATTGGAATAGTGTGTCCAGTTTTGGGCACCACACTTTACAATGTGAACAAACTGGAGAGTCCAAAGGAGAACAAAAGTGATAAGAGGTTTAGAAAACATGACCCACGAGGAAAGACTGAAAGAATGGGGCATGTTTAATCGAAAGAAGAGAAGGCTGGGGGCGGGGGAGGATATGATAGTCTTCAAACATGTAAAAGGTTGTTATGAAGATGGGGATCAATTGTTCTCCGTGTCCACCAAGGGTAGCATAAAAAGTAAACAGCTTAATCTGCAGCCCGGGAGATTTAGGTTAGATAAAAGGAAAAATATAAATTGGAACAGACTTACAAGAAAGGTTGTGGGCTCCCCATCTTTATAAGTTTTAAAGAACAGTTTAGACAAACAGCTGTCAGGGTTGGTCTAGGTATATTTAATCCTTCCTCATGGCAGGGGGATGAACTAGATGATCTCTTAAGGTGCCTTCCGACCCTAAATTTCTATGTTTGTGTCACCATGCCTGCAGGTTGAGGGTGGGTGAAGGTATGAGGGAAGGAGTAAGGTCAGTACTGGAACCTAAAATGAGAGTTTCAACATTTAACACTTACAACTGAGAATTTATAGTCCTTAAATATCTGTGATATATTATTGTTAGACAAAAATAAAACATAACTAGAACAGTCTGTATTTATTTCTAATTGACATAATATGTTCAAGCATTGTTTGCTCAGAGAGACTCTGACCATTGAAGTAAATGGAAAAGCTCTTACTGACGTCAATGGGCTTTGGATTAGGTCTTTACTTTGCACAGTTTTAAGTCAAAAGCATTCCTCACTCTTTTCTGCCATCCCCACCACCAGCAGCGTAGCAGTGAAGACAACCAGTATGAACATGAAACTCAGGTACTGCTGAAAACTGACTCTGAACTTGACCTAACCTCCCTTTCCCCTTTTTTTGTTAAGAATTTTATTTAAAGATGAAGGGTTTTTTTTCATTTACTGGGTAGTTCCCAGAGACCATCAAGTGAGACTGAGCTTTTCATGAGACCAGAAGTAATGGTTAAGTACGCTTTTTAAATTCTCTTCATTTCTCAGAGAACTGAACCCGGCAAACACAATGGATCACTACAAGCACTGAGGTACATGAGTGCCTGTCACTGATGCAGTCAATGTTGCTGATCAACTGGCAGGTTTCTCATCAAATAAACGGTGCGATTTTAGCAGTCTCGATGCCACCCTCCCCCTATGGAGCAGAGGCCCAAGAGCTGCTTTCAATTTCAGTTCAGTGTGACTTTGGCAACACTTGTACAGCTCATCATGCTCACAAAGTGTGAGAAAGAGACAGAGCCCTCAGGTCTCCGCTAGAGAAGGAAAAGACCCTTTGGGGATCAGATAGCACCCAATATTTGGGGTTTGATCCCCTGTATCCATTTGTCATTACGCTCAGTTCCTGAGCCTGTTGCAGGTTGTGATACAGTGTGATGCCATCTCTCTCCCTCTTCTTTCACTCAGGGTTAGGCACAGCTGTTCCTCATCTCTTTTGGATGAGAAGCATTTTATGATCCCTGATAGTCTGAGGAAATAGTTCTTCCACTTTCTCAGATTTTTGACTTTGGAGTAGAAAATGCTTCTGTGTCTTTCAATCTGTCCTCTTTCACTTTGGTGGCATAATCACTCCTCTCTGGGTTTTGGCTATGCTTTGTGCCTCCCAGTTCCCACCTCTAGTTCATGGTCACTGCTTCTGTATTTGGTGAGAGTCTGCTTGACCTTTGTATATTTCACTGTGGTGAGATGATTTGTTAATGTGACAGCTCTGTGCAAGGATCGGTAGTCTACTGTGTTGCTTTTTTGATTTGTACTTCACCAGGAATATCTTGTTATATTTTGGGGGCTCACACCAGACCAGTAAGGAGTTGTGTCACTGCCTGTCCTCTATCCCTTGGGTGCCTTAAATGCTCTGCTTCTGTGTCTCACAGCCCAGCCACCAAACAGCCAGCAGAAGCGCATGCAGTTCCTTGAATGTCTGTGTGCTGTGCAGCACTGGTGCAGTGCTCTGACCCTAGCCGCCTGCCACAACACAACAGCCCCACAGACCCCAACACACTCCAAGTCCTGAATTTCCCCAAAGCCATCTGCCCTGATGTATCCAACCCTTTCCTTTTTATAATTTAATTCTCTCTTTGTGGTATTAAGTCTGTTTTGCTTATTTTATTACTACTTTCTACTTGTTTTTAGGATAACTGATATAATGTAACCTACATTAATGGAGCAAATAATTAAGCAATCAATTTGCAAACATCTAGAAGATAAGGTGATAAGTAACAGTCAGCATGGATTTGTCAAAAACAAATCATGTCAAACCAATCTGATAGCTTTCTTTGACAGGGCAACAAGACTTGTGGATGGGGGAAAGGGGTAGACATGGTATATCTTGACTTTAGTAAAGTTTTGTTACTGTCTCACATGACCTTCTCATAAACAAACTAGGGAAATGCAACCTAGATGGAGCTACTATAAGGTGGGTGCATAATTGGTTGGAAAACCATTCCCAGAGAGTAATTATCAGTAGTTCACAGTCATGCTGGAAGGGCATAACGAGTGGGGTCCCGCAGGGTTCAGTTCTGGGTCCGGTTCTGTTTAATATCTTCATCAATGATTTAGATAATGGCGTACAGAGTACACATATAAAGTTTGTGGACGATACCAAGCTGGGAGGGATTGTAAGTGCTTTGGGGGATACGACTGTAATTCAAAATGATCTGGACAAACTGGAGAAATGGTCTGAAGTAAATAGGATGAAATTCAAGAAGGAAAAATGCAAAGTACTCAGTTTAGGAAGGAACAATCAGTTGCACACATACAAAATGGGAAATGACTGCCTAGCAAAGAGAACAGCAGAAATGGATCTGGTGGTCATAGTGGACCACAAGCTACATATGAGTCAACTGTGTAACGCTGTTGCAAAAAAAGTGAACATCATTCTGGGATGTTTTAGCAGGAGTGTTGTAAGCAAGACACGAGAAGTAATTCTTCCACTCTACTCCACCCTGTTTAGGCCTCAACTGGAGTTCTGAGTGACACATTTCAGGAAAGATGTGGACAAATTGGAGAGAGTCCAGAGAAGAGCAACAAAAATCATTAAAGGGCTAGAAAACATTACCTATGAGGGAAGATTGAAAAAATTGGGTTTGTTTAGTATGGAAAAGAGAAGAGAGAGGACATGATAACAATTTTCAAGTACGTAAAAGATTGTTACAAGGAGGAGGAAGAAAAATTGTTTTTTTTAACCCCTGAGGATAAGACAAGAAGGAATGGGCTTAAATTGCAGCAAGGGAAGTTTAGGTTGGACATTAGGAAAAACTTCCTAACTGTCAGGGTGGTTAAGCACTGGAATAAATTGCCTAGGGAGGTTGTGGAATCTCCATCATTGGAGATTTTTAAGAGCTGGTTAGACAAACATCTGTCCGGAATGTTTTAGATAATTAGTCCTGCCATGAGTGCAGGGGACTTGACTAGATGACCTCTCAAGATCCCTTCCAGTTCTATGATTGTATTAGGTTTCAGTTTTTAAGTACAACTTAATTGAATTTGTATTCCTTTATGTGGTATTGATTTTTAATCCTGTTTGTTGAATATTGTTAGTGATACTTGACTATCAGTTGTTTAACTGAAGGTTGTAATCTTTTTTCCTTGCACATAATTACTTTGTATCATTCACTGGAACTTTCTACCATAAGGCTAAAGCTAATTTGTCCTGGAGACAGAGCTTTCTTGGAGACTAGCACAAGTCTATGGAATGAACTCCCCCTAGGGGAAAGAAAGAGAACACATACATAATGGATGTAAGTCATATTGCTTGATGACTACTGCAACATGCTCAAACACTATGGTGATTAGTATGGTATAAGCACCTATACAAAATAGAATTATTTACCTTATATACTGTGTAACCAATTTGCATATCCTTTGTTTCTTAGTTGATTTTAGATTTTTTTTTTAAACAAACAAGTTTTATTTCAAAGTTTAATTTCTTTGCTTGGTTGGCATGCCCATGGGGAAAGAATTCATGGGGACATAATTTGAAATCACATTCCTGGCCATCTCAAACCACAACAATTATCAGTAACTCTGCTGATTTAAATTTTCCCTGAAATAGTCGTATGAGTAACTAATAGTTTTATCTTCTCAATTATTATTTCTCCCAGTTGTCAAATTTGACCATTTTTGGTGATTTAAATTTTAATAATTAACTGGCACCCAATGCTTTGAGAAAAAACCCACCCTTTTCACCCCCACATGGGAATTGGCCCAGTTCTATTCTGCAGCCACTGATGGTGGAGATTCTGTGCACATGGAGTTGTTTTGGGGCAGGGGAGAGGTGATTGTTTTGGAACTGTAGATGTAGGGTTATTTTGTGGGGGGTTATCCTATTACCCTGGCTGGATTATTAAACTGGACCCCAGATTTCACTGACATGCAGTAGAATGGGTTAGAATATACTGATTTTCAGCTTTAAGGAATACACTTTGACAGTGGTTAATATGAGACTTTTGGAAGGCAAAATTCAACTGAGATCTGGAAGGGTCGTTCTTACAGCTATTTAGAAAACTTATTTTCCTCCTGTTGGGCGTGCAATATTTCTTCTACTAACTCCTGATTAAGTACCCATCAGACTAACAGCTTCCTTGGAGCACAGGGAAAAACAGCTAGTCTGTCTCTTAAAAGCAGAGTGAACTGAATATATAATTTAAAAACTTTGCGGAGCTATTAAAATAAATGTACTAGAAGATGCAGTTTGAGTTCCCAACTGATGCAATCAAGAACATCAAAGAGCTCATTTTTAAGTGTCACCATAAAATGCTAGAAAAGTGTAATCCAATTGGTTTTCTAAGCAATGCGGCTTTTATATTATACAACAGTCCAGACTGAGGTATGTTTGCTTAATCAAATAAAAAAAGATAGTAAGACGTGCAATTCTAAATACAAACAAAAAGCTTTTTCAGTCTATTTCGTAAAACTATGTAATTTTGTTTTCATTTCATTTTAATTGAAAAAACCCCCCACAAATTGTGGAATCTGTTTCACTGAAGTTTTTCAAAAAGGCTGGATAGCCATTGGTCTTGGATGATTTAGACACAACAAATTCTGCATCTTGGCAGGGGGTTAGACTAGATGATCCTTGCGGTCCCTTTGAGCCCTATGGGTCTATAATTCTAAGATTTTAACCTCTATGAAATATGCTAATAAAACAAATCAGCGTAACACATTATCTACTTTAGACTCAGCTGCACTGACTCTGTGCCGCGTTTTCAAGTTACCATGGCTCATGGTTCAGCTGATTTTTACAGACTAGTCAGCATTTCACAAATGTTCGTTTATATCAGAGCAATATCTTAAAGCCTTTAAAATTGACTCTATTTTGTTTAAACATGAAGCATTTTTGAAATGCCAACCTTTCTTTAAAGCAATTTTTAAAGGGATTCAACCACAGTGAAAATAATAAATCTTCAGAAAATAATCTGACAAATTATTACCACTGTCTAAACTCAATAGAAAAAAAAAAGTAAATTCATCTTCTACTTCATGCCTTAAAAGACCATATAAAAACTAAAACCCATCAGTCTGTGGCCTTGTGTAAATGTTTAGCATTAAAAGATGTAGAAATGGTTTACAGAACTGATGACGCTGAAGAGGAAACAAAGCATTTAGGGGATAATTTGGGGCTCAAAAGCCTATTTTTTATAACTGTCTAAATATGCCTAACCACTGGTAACCAAGTTTGAAACCTATGACCTAATCACACAGGACAAGAAAGCTGAAGTATTCTGACAACCTAAATTCTCAGTGCATTCAGTGTATCTAACATTGCCCACCTTCCAGTTCCTTGAAAGATCTGTTATGTGCTATTTCTTCTCTCTCTCTCTCTCTCACTCCTTGCCCCAAGTAACATGTGTTTGTATGTTGTATGAATTATGTCCACATATACATTTGGTTAATCAGAGGGCTAAATCTGGGACCCATTGAAGTCAGTTGGAGTTTTTCTATTGACTTCACTGGCATACGCATCTGGCCCTGAGAAGGGAATAAGTTATGGAAATATTCTCATTCTAGAATACAAGATGAAATATAGAACGCATATTAGTCTGTATGTCCAATATTTTCAATAACGGGTGTCTAAAGTTAGCCCCCTAAATTCATTTTTAGACAGTTAAATGGTTTTTTTTTTAAGAAGTGTTGATCCCAGTGGCAAAAAAAAACAACCTTCCAGGACTTTCCAAAGGATGGGATTCTCCAGAGCTCATAGAGCCCCTTCTGATATTTTTGCTATAACCAAATTGAGAAGAGAGCTGGAACGATGTCTCTGTTCATGAATTCTCTCCCTTCCTGGACACAGTTAAAACACCGCTTTCATCATTCCATCTTGACCACTCAGCATATCACAGGATCACCTACAATTATATTCTATAAAGCTGTAAATTATGGGGATTTATTTATAATGGATTTTTATTGACATTCTAGCTTTCAACCTACCTCTCAGAATGGTTTGGAATGTTTGTTCTAATTTCTGGTTCCATGGGTAGAGAAATCATTAAGGTTTGGAGTAAAAACCCTTGTAATAGAATTGACCTTTTCCCATAATGGAAGTAGTAATAGCTGCCATCTTTCAAAATCACTTTGTAAAGGTTTTATTAGCAGAGAATCAGTTCTCAGTCATGCCACTGAAATTTCATGTGATCCAAATACCGTGTTTCCCATTGTCCGGACAACATGAAAAATCCATGAGAACTGGGGAACCACATGGAGACAGGGATTTTTTTTTAAACAAAAAGACTCCACCTCCTCTATTATAGTCAACTTTAAATAAAGTGTCCTCTTTAAAAGAACTTGGATGCACCAGTGGTTCATTCAAAAGCTAACAACAAAAGAAAAGAAAATTAAAAAGAAAGTTAAAGCATCCTAAATGGAGCCAATGTAACTTACACGAAAATCACTCCCATCTGAAGCCTATATTGACGATGTAGTTTGTAAAATAAGCTATAGACCCATGGTTTAGAAAGGCTTTATTAAAGTACCTTTTAGTAATATTTTATGTTCATCTTATTTACTTTTAAAATCACCTTACAAGGGCTGCTTTTACAAGGTAAGAAATCACTCCATGGAGAGGTCCAGCACAAGGCATTTGTTTCACTTATGTCTCTTTTTTGCACATAATGCGGTACTGTAAGATTGGTTGTTCCTTTTATTTGCATGAAACACATTTCATTAGTTTGCTTTAATAGTGAGTCAGGAATGTATAGAATATTCAGGCCAATATATTTGGTTTGAATTTTCTCTCCGCTCCGTCTACATAACAATTGCATTACCTTTGCACCACCTCCCCAGCGCGCCGCGTCCCCAGCCTACCTCCAGGCCAGGGGTGGGCAAACTACGGCCCCGGGACGGATCTGGCCCCTCAGGGCTTTGGATCCAGCCTGCGGATTTGCCCACCCCATGGTGCGGCCCTCGGGCCAACGTACGAATCCTCATGTGGCCCTCTTGGTGATTCAAGTTTGAGACCCCTGATCTAGACAAACCTCTATGCAAGAGTTTCAAGAAACATTTGGTTTTCCCAAGTCATGGGACCCCTTTCTCCATATTTGTGCAGAGCAATGCAACTTTATTGACAGGTCACCTTAAGGGATATACATTTTTAAAAGGCTAACAACTGTTTCTTGCATTTAGGCTAAAACCCTATTTTCGATATTAGAGTCCTCGGTATTTTTTATGAGCAACACATCAAGACCTTTCAGTGACTTACCCTTCCTAATGGTATAAGAATGCCTATTCCACGATGCTTCACAAAGGATTTTTTTTGTATTACACAAGAGGGCTAAAAGCAAAAGGGTTTGATTTTTCAGCTGATCTTTCAATCAGCAGATGAAACAAATATGCAAATTATCATCAGTGTACATTGTGGGACCAATGGGACCAAGAGTCTGATGAATTTATTTGGTGAATTTTGCCACTGTTTGGGATGGGATTGTAGACAAATAGATCAGAAATTTCTCTAACCTATTCACTATCAGAAACTATCCCACCAGAAAATGCTGTCTCCTTGGGCTGTAATTTGTTCATAAGCAGTTCATTGCAAGTATTTAACATTCAAAATCTAAGCTGTTTTGATTCAACAGATAGAAACATACCAAGTGGCCTATTCCCTGCTTACATAAGCGTAACACTTACAATCAGGTTTCCGGTGCAAATGCTCAAGATTACAATTTTTAAAATGGTTTTCAAAGCATATGCTGCCCTTTTCACTTTCAATGAACATTACTGACAGTAAAATTCATTGACTAGAGTGTGATCCAAAGTTGAGACCAGTGGATAAATAGTGGATTTTTATCGATCTCAATGGGCTTTGGATAGGGGCCTAATTCAGAAAGTGGACATAAAAAAAGAACAGTCACAACTTAAGTGGATTCATTTAAAATATTTTAAAGATTATTTCTGGGAGGTGGGGCATGTTGCAGCACTTGCTCATCTGTAGTATAGGATACAGTATCTCAGATCAAGGACACTTGCACAGTTCTGCTATATGGCTCTGACTGCTAACAAATTGATCAGTATGTCATTTTATTTGCTGGTCTGCCTCCAAATAACCCTTGTAATATTAAGTGAGCCCATAAAGCTGCAGCACAGGTATTCAACTGTGAACATTTCATTTCTGTTTGGATGCACTAGCATCTCTTTCTGGGGCTCTCTTCTGTTTTTATAGTTGATTATATAGAACAGTAAGATCTCCACCTTTTACATTTAGGATGGGATTTTCAAAGGATCCTAAGTCCATGGGAGTTGGGTGCTAAACTCTGATATGTATTGTGGTACTAGCTATGAATATTTAGAACCACTATTTAGGGTGGCCATTAGGAAGAAGGGGTCTGTATACCCAGAAAACAAGGACAGTCTTGCATTCGCCCAGATCATTGTGTCCTGGGTCTCAAATCTCTACATGGTGTCAGAACAGGATCAAAGACCCAACAGATAACAGAACATCCTTGCAAAAATGGAAAAGGAAAGCACACAAGCAAGCCCTCCAGCCCAGCTAGCACAATCTAAAAGCCACACAGAACTAGCAGCAAACAGATGAATTGAGCCAAGGAGGACTGGACAAAACAGATAATCATAAACTTCTATGAAACCATATATTGGGTGGTTTCTGGGAATCTTACTGATCTGCTGTTGAAGTGCTCCAGACTGACTATCCCTACATCAGTGCAACAGGAAATCCTTGACAGACTGCATGAGAGACCAAGGTATTACAAAATGCAGGAAGAGAACTGAACAGTCTTGTTGGTGGCCATAGCTGAGCAAGCACCTACAAGAGGCAGTGAGAAATCTGATATTTACCCTCTCATATGAGCCAACCCACCAGAACCATTACTGCCATCTGCTGTATCAGACAGGCTGTGGCAGAAAGTCAGGATGTATAGAAAAGATCAGTTCTATCTTCTGCCTGATTATTTCTCAGGATTCATTGAAGTTGCCAATTTGTTCAACTGCCAGTTTGCTAACATCAAGTGCAGTTGTAGAGCGGATACAACCCAGCTTTACCCATTTTGGGATTTCAAAGCAAGTCATCTCTGAGAATGGCCCTCACGACCTTCAGGATGTTTATAGACACCAACAGTTTCACTCATGTCACATCCAGGCCACTGGTCCCCAGAACAGTGGCAAAGAAGAACATGCAATAAAGACAATAAAATAACTTCTTTCTAAAGCCTCAGTGTCACGTCTTGCCCTGTTGCCATACTCATCAACACACCTCTGGCAAATGGATTCAGCTCTGCAGAACTTCTTGACAGGAAAGAAACTGAGGTCCACTGTCCCAGCCACCCTTTCCCAACTAGACTCCTGTTAATGTGACTTCTCAAGACTGAAGGAATATCAATATAAACCCCATCAGAAGAGGAACTTTGACAGGCACTGTAAAATCAAATCCTTCAGGGTACTGCATGCAGGAGATTTTGTTAGGGTGACAGGTTCTCAAGAAAAGGGGGCAGTGCAGGGATGTGCCAGTGGGAAACTTCTGTCAGAACTGGAGACATCTGGATGCATCACCAGGTGGACCTGCAACACATCCTGATCACTAACCTGAGAGGGAACCTGTGAATACCCCACCTGCCCACACAGAACCACCAGTGTATCCTGCAGATCTTCTTCCTGCCAGGAAATATCCTGCCTTCTGCATTCCTAAAGGATTACAAAAGATCTTGAGAATTCAAGAAAGTCAGAGGGCTAGTAGTCAACTATCTTTAAAGGATGGAATAAATCCCTGACACAAGTCTGAAGGTTTGGGCAGTCTACCTGATCCTTCACAGGCCTGCTTATTCTTGCTTTGCATTGATATTTCATTCCTGTGACAAGTTTTTAATGAAAAGTTTGAATAAAGATTTTATCAACCTTCCCTTTTCAGAAAGGAGGTTATGGTGTTCGTTGTGAACATTTAGAGCCATTCAGGGTGGCCACTACGGGGCATATACCAAAGAGGTAAGGGTCTGTGTAAATAGGTAATAAAGACAGTCTTGCATTCACCCTGGCCATGGTGTTCTGGCTTTAGATAGTTTTGAAAGTCCCAGTCTTAATTATTCTATTAATGAAGAATGCTTGTTTTCACAGATGTTTCACGTGCCACGTATTGGGTAATAATATGAGGGCTCAGTGTTTCAAAACTAAACCGAGAGAACTGAGAGAACTATTTGCAGATGTGCTGCAGCTAGCGTTCATTTCATGTACAGATGGCACCAGGCAGGCAGGTAGTCTCCAAATTCTTCCCTCTTGCAAGCCACTGCCCCTCCCCTCCAAGTTCCATGCAAGTTGCTACATTTACTGAGTGGTGTATGCACTTCCTCCTTTGTGAAAGGGAAGTACTAATTATTGGCTTCCAAGGGAAAGGTCTCCCATTGTCACCTGAAGTCTTATTTCAGCTAGCTATATTGATATCAATTCGTAATTTGTAGCTGCTATATGAAGTTGTGCTAATTTCAAGTATTTTGAGATAATGTGCAGATCTAAAATTATTCACAGGACACAAGATGGTGCAGTATTTAACAAAGGCTTTTTAATCAAGAGTATGTAGTGAGCCCAAACAGCCTGAGGATGTCAATGGTCTGAACTGCCATTGAATTTTTAACAGCCTACTGACAGCATTATGAGGGATTTATATATTTATACCTTTTAAGGGCAGAAGGAACCACTATGATCATCTAGTCAGACCACCTGCATAACACAGGCCATAAAACATCACCCAGTAATTTCTGTATCAAGACCATAATATCTGTATCAGTGGGAGTATCTTTCCAAAAAAATAACCGGTCTTGATTTAAAGACTTCAGGTGATGAAGAATCTACCACATACCTAGGTACATTGTTCTAATGGAGGAGCTCATTATGCCCTTGTGTGCTAGATTAAAGAACCATCTATTATCAGACATCTTCTCCCTGTGCAGGTACTTCTAGATCATGATCAAGTTACCTCTTAACCTTCTTAGAGAAGAAGCTTAATCTATTTAGTTTATGTCTTTCACTATAAAGTATGTTTTCCAAGCCTTGAATTATTCTAGCTCTTTTCTGAACCCTCTCCATTTTGCCAACATCTTTTTTGAAACAGGCACCACAATTAGGCACAATATTCTAGTAATGGTCTTACTAATGGCATATATAAAGATAGTACCATCTCTCTACTCCTATTTATGATTATGCATCCAAAAAATCACATTGCTCTATTTAGCTACAACATCACACGGGGAGCGCATGTTCAGTTGGTTGTCTACCATTACCTCTAAGTCTTCTTCAGTGTCCCTGCATCCCATGATTCTGTCTCTCTCTCTTCTAGGTATGATATATATTTGTTGATCCTAGATGTATAACCTTGCATTGGGTTGTAGTAAAATGCATACACCTAGTGTGCAGGGAGCAGTGTACTAAAGGAGTACAAAGGACAAGGGCTCTGCCCCCAAAGGATTTATAATCTAGATCAACAATTGTAACAGGGCACCCACTCCACTCCTGTCTTCCTCTGCACTCACAGACCGCTTGGAGACTCTCTGAGTGTAAACACCATGTGTGGTTTATTTACAGCCCACCCTCCCCATCACCTTTACAGTAGTGTGCAGGAGGACCATCGCTACAACATAATTCTTCAGGGCAGGCGATCTCTGCTGCTGAGATTTCTCTTGGCTATGGATCTCAAAGTCTGCCTTAGCCCTGCCTGCCCACCTCCACATGCACATGCACTCCCATGTCTCCCTTCCTCCACCTCACCCTTCCACTTCATTCCTGTGGAATTTTCTAACCCTGAGCTAATGGGCTAATTAGCACTTCACTCTCCCCAGTCCATTCTTATTTGTCATTTAGGCACAGCTTTACCCTTGAGGTTTACTCAGGGTGATTTAATTGGTGACCCAGTGATCAGAGTCCTGGTACAGCTGTTGCCCAGCACACTGAAATACATCTCCCCCACTTACCTGACAAATGATTGTTCTTACCCAGTTCTCTCCCTCCCTCTGCTTCCTTGTGAGATTCTCCCTATGTCTCCAGGCTGATCATCCAAGCCCACCTTATAGGGTCTCCCCATTCTCCACCTGCTGAAATCATACTCTGTAGGTGGATGTTATGCCCACAATTGTATCAGCCCACAGGTCCTCACAATATGGGCACCCTAGAGGTCCACCTTTCCCTACTCTCACACCTTCTGTCTAGTGGTGGGGCTGGTGGTTTCCCGCATACTCCTGGTTACTCAGGGTTCCTGGTTCTCCTAACCCTCTGAACTGCACCTGAGCTTTCTCCCTTTGGCATACTGGGGGGGGGGGGATTTCCAAGGACCACCCAAGCTCCATTAACAAGCTTGGGTTATCTTATTTTCCTTCCTCTCCCCCTCAGTCTCTTGGGGAACTCTCTTTGCTTCTCTTTCATCTTGGATTTCATCTTCCTGTCGAGAGACATCTAGCTCTGATGTCTCCCTTCCTTCCTTTCCCCTTGGGTATCGCTGACTTCTAATGGGGTTTTATTTTTTCCTTACTTGGTCCCCTTAACATCTACTTGTCTTCCCAATGGGAAGGGCCTCCAGTTGGTGCCCAACATAACAGGACAGGGTAAACTATCCACTACCCCTCCTGTTTCCACGTGAATCTCCCCCCAGAGCTCCAGGGGTGCTTCTGCCATAGCATAGTGCTTTTTATCCCCAGGGACACACTCTAATTTCACACTTACTTTAGGAATCATCCAGTGGGATTTTAACAACTCCTGCCTGACCACAGAGCAAGCAGAGTCTGCCTAACAAGCCCCTTCTTCTCCATGCCTTTCCTGGTGGAGAGTTCCCTGGAATTCTTCCCTGACCTGACCACCCCAAATTCTCATCCCTCTTTCCTGGGGAGTTCTGCCTCCACAGATTCCTGCATCAGTTTAACTCTTTCATCTATGGTACCTGGCTGATGCTCCCTGACCCATACCCGTATGTTCTCAAGGAGGCTCTAGAGGAACTGTTCCAAAAACAGAGCATCCATAATCTCCCCCACAGTTTTGGTGTCCGGTCTCAGCCAATGGGTGGCCCAATCCATTAACTGTTGGCTGAATGCCCAGGCCACAGACCCAAGTTCATTTTTCAGCTTGGAAATTGTTGGTACTTTTCAGTGGACAGGCCCACCCGGTCTCGGATGGCCACCTTAACCACCTCATAGTCTTGGGCATGCTTGTCTTTTCAGCTGCATAGGTTTCTCCAGTCAAATAGGGGCCAGCTGCAGAGACCAGGTTCCCATCCCAGTCTCCACCCTTAGCCACCCTCTCAAAGTTGCCCAGGCATGCTCTAGGGTCACCTGTTGGGCCTGTCTTACAGAGGCCCAGTCACCATTCCCCACCACAAGACCACCATCCTTTGTAGGTACTGCTACTGAACATTCGCTTGCTCTCATCTAAAGTCCTGCAGACACTTTTGCTGCTCCGCCTGCCAGACAAGGAAAATCCACCTCTGCAGCTTGTGACACTGCTGGAAGCTTTGCAGAATCTCAGCACATTTAGGGGTATGATCTAAAAAGCAGTTAGGCAAGAAGGTTAGGGGCAGGGAATGTAACACGGGAAGTGGAAAGAGAAGAGAGCTGATGGATAGGCAGGAAACAAAAAACTGTTTTAAGGCAACCACAAAAGGTTTGAAACCATTCCACACAGCTTTGAGACTACCATTCCTGCTGAGTCAGACATGGTGTTTCAGAACATTGTGCTGCTGAAGGTATGCTATTTCATGAGAGAACTAAACCCAAGATCCCAAATAGTAGCAGTCTTTAAAAGCTTCAAGGTATTTTTTACAAGACTACCTCAGGTGCTCTGGCGTCCTGGCCAAATTCTAATTTGGGTAGTTGAAATCTGTCCATATTAACGTGTCCTCTACAGTTTTAATTAGAGCTGTCAGCAGGCTGAATGACCTCATAGAAACCAGGTGAAGTCAGCAAAGTCTTTTCTTCAAGGTTTAGTGTTTAGAACAGCTTAGCTAACTTCTTTGTCTTTCTTGCTATCAGAAAGCCAACATGAACCTCCCCTGCTTGTGGTTTCCCCTAGTCCAGTGAGACCCACTTTCCCAAAGGCAGTCTCCTCCCTCAACATCTCAAGAAGCCACACTTATAGGTCTTTCTGTAAACACCTGTGTAGGATAAGGCGCAAGCCAACCTGTAGCTAACTTCTTGTTTACCAGGGTCCAGACAGTGCTCCTTTCACCCTACAAAAATATTCTTCAATTTCCATTCTCAACTGCTGAGAATTACTCACAGTGGACATATTCCATCCAAAAGGTGGCTGTACTTCAGTGGTGGATGAAGCAATTCCTATATAATCTGTAAATCAGTTTGTAAAGCACTTTGGGATCCCTCTGGATGAAAGATATTATAAATTGAAGTCATTATCTGTAAGTCATTAGTGACAAACTCATTACCAGCTGATGGCCAAGTGGTATCTAATGTGAAATGAGTTGCTGTTCACTTCAATAATCTCCTTAATTTGCAATAGCCTAAACTGAAGAGGTGACTCTGCAGAACTAAATGAAAATGGAAAGACAGTAGTGGCTATGAGACAGTAGAACATCAGAGATGCAGCTTAAGTGCTTTCGTTCCGTTATTGTTTGGGAACTCTGAGGAATATGTTGGTGAAATAGGACTAACTTGGTGCAAAAAGTTCATGAAGATGATCCATCATTCTGTCTCTGAAACTGTAATGATGAGCAAAGTAAAGTATTGTACTTCCCCCAGGCACAATTAGACTGGGAATCAAATTAATCTTGGCATTGAAATCTGTCTTGGAAAAATTGATTTCATTGTACTAAAGAGGCAAATTAAGTTTAAAATAAAAGAACATGCATGACCTAAAGGAGCAAACAGCTAATTTAATAGCTGTCACTTTAAACATATAGGATGAAATGGAAATACAATTGATTGCTATGTTATTCATTTATCTGCAATGACTTTTACCACTAGAAAACAAAAATATTTCTTTTGAGAGGCTGTATATGACACATTTTATTGCTGTTTACCCAGGTGACTGTAAGTGTGAACTTCATTGTGGCTGAAAATGGTGTCATATAATACAGCCAATTACAGAGCACACTATTTCCCTTCTGAGCTTATTACTCTGATGGAACAAGTCGACACGTTAAAAGTAAAACACTACCATGGTGCCAAATGAAATGGTTTATTAAATTACCAGGACAGCCAGTTATATTCTCCCATCAGACACTGTGAATGACAGTGATTCACCAAACCTCTTTTCATTGGGAGATCAGGGTTAAATGGAGGAGTTATGACTGCAAGGATGAAAGGTAACTCACATGTAAAATGTGTTTTAATACACCAAATGCAATGTCATGTGTCCAGGAACAAAGAACTCAGGCGAAACCTAAAGAATGGGGGACCGTATGCTGGAAAGCAGTGATTGAAAAGAATGTAGGGGTCATAGTGTACAAGCAACTCAACTAGAACTGCCAGCATGTGGCTAATGTGATCCTTAGATATATAAATATGAAAGTAGGGAATAGAAGTGAGAGGTGATTTTACCTCCTGGGTACAACATTATTGAGACTGATATTGGAAGACTGAATGCAGTTCTGGTGTCCACATTTTAAGAAGGATGTGGAAAAATTAGAGAGGGCACAGAAAAGAGCTACAAAAGTGATTTGAGCACTGGAGAAAGTGCCTCACAGTGAGAGACTTAAAGAGCTCAATCTGTTCATCAAAAGATTGAGATGACTTGATTACACTTTATAAGTCCATTGGAGGAGAAAATAGGGGGTGCCAAATGGCTCCTGAATCTAGCAGAGAAAGGCGTAACAAGAACCAATGGCTGGAAGTTAAAGCCAGACAAATTCAAATTAGAAAGAAGGCACATTTTTTAACAGTCAGTAGTTAATCATGACAACAAACTACCAAGGGAAGCAGTAGATTCTACATTTCAGGATGTCTTAAAGTCAGGCCTGGATACCATTCTTGAAGATGTTCTTTAGATAAACAAGTTATTGGGCTCAGCAGGGGTATGGTCTATGATGCACACAGTTGGCCAAAATATAGAATTTCTGGTTCATTACTTCAAAATTTTCCTTGAACCAGACATTCTGTTAAAAAATATCTGCTAGCACCTGTGCATTGCTATTAGCAGTGGTGAGATTGACAAGAATATCAGTTGCACTCAGAAGTTGCCAGGGTTCCTGGGGTCTGCAGCACCAGGGCAGCCTTGCCATGTGGACTGCCCTGGACTAGGGAACCCAGGATTCCAGATCCTCAGGGCCTGACCAGCACCAGTGATATACAGGAAGTCAGACTACATGATCCAATGGTCCCTTCTGGCCTTATATGACAGATATCCTGCAGTATTCAATTTCATAGTTTTATTTTGATTCACCTCATTACTGCAAGGATTACTTGTTATGTATGTGGCTAGCAACTGATCCCAAATCCATTTAAGTCAATGGAAGTCTTCATTGACTTTAGATCAGACTCATTGCTCATTTGTGTGTGAGTGATCAAATAAAATAATAAAATAATCCTGAACTAACCACCACCCCCAATCTGAATATCTCAACATTTAAGGGTGTTGAATATCTGGATGTGAGTGTACATTGGGAGGCTTTTGCCCACCTCTAATTCAGAACCAAAAAAATAAAAAAGAGGGAGGAAGAGTGGGGACAAAAGCATGTGTAATATTCAGATTAAGTGTTCCATATTAAAGTTACTGTTAAACTGTAAATATACCCTGAACTAGCCACCTGTGAATGTCCAGTATAGAAAGCATTAGACCAGAAATGATCTTTTGAATATATATTTTCTCAAAATAAGAAAATTCTCTGTAATTATAGCAGGTATACTTTCCATATCTTAAGTGTATTTATTGAAGCCCATTATCCAAAGTGACTGAACTTCACTCTGTTACATTCTATGACATTCAATTTTCTGCCTTTCCAGCTTTCCACATCAATGCATTTTATATTGTCTGCAACAGGTTTAGATTCTCATACTGCACACAACCATTCTAGCACTTTAGAAAACACAGACAAAAGCATGTTTGACTTCAAATCAACTTTCAAGGATTTCAAAGGCTTTTGTTTGAATCGTCCTGCAATATCAACGTTTCTTAGGAACTGAAATACCATCTCAGACTTTCTGGTGAATTGATTTCTAGACACAGCACTATAGTGTATAAATAAACTTAAGGAATCTACAGTTTAGAGACCACATTTTCAAAAACGGTCTCCTAAATAAGTCCCATAATTTTGCATGGGTGTTCCAGAAGTTGATATTTATACGTTCAAATGGGTACTTAGATGCAAATTACCATATTTATACATGCAAATGAATATATTTACACACAAAGGATTTGTGTGAAAATGGACATTTATGCAAAGTGTGGCACTTGAATGTTGTTCATTTGAACAGAATTCCAGTCCTCCCTAAAACTTCTGAGATACCGGTATACTTAAGTGGCAAATATACTCTTAATATTCTCCTGATTCTCTCCCTCACCCACTTTTGAAATTTCATCTGATTTCATGGATATTATTTGTCTGCTCCAGATAAGTCAAATTAGACGTGGTACCTCCAGTTCAAAAAACAAACAGTCTCATCATTGAGTATATGCCAGTTATATTATCTACCAACCCATCTCCAAGCAAGGATGCACCAATGTTTTTCACATCTTCAGTCTTGGAGACATCTTTGCCATTAACAATTCTAGCATTGTCTATAGCTGCCAAATCCTGGATTTTGTTGTTGTTAATAAATAATAAATAACAATAATAATAATAATAATTAATAAGAGTTCACTGAAAAGGAAAATATTTTGAAAAAATGTGAAAAATGAAACTTTTGTTTTATTAGTACGGCTGTCGATTAATTGCAGTTAACTCACGAGATTAACTAAAAAAATTAACTGTGATTAATTGCAGTTTTAAATGAATTGTTAAACAATTGAATACCAATTGAAATGTATTTAATATTTTTGGACATTTTTCTACATTTTCAAATATATTGATTTCAATTACAACACAGAATACAAAATGTACACTGCTCGCTTTATATTATTATTTTTGATTACAAATATTTGCACAGTAAAAATGATAAAAAGAAATAGTATTTTTCAATCCACCTCATACAAGTACTGTAGTGCAATCTCTTTGTTGAGAAAGTGCAACTTACAAATGTATATTTTTTTTATTACATAACTGCACTCAAAAACAAAACAATGAAAAACTTTAGAGCCTACATGTCCACTTAGTCCCACTTCTTGTTCAGCCAATCGCTAAGACAAACAGGTTTGTTTACATGTACGGGAGATATTGCTGCCAACTTCTTATTTACAATGTCACCTGAAAGTGAGAACAGGCATTCGCATGGCACTTTTGTAGCCAGCATTGCAAGGTATTTACGTGCCCGATACGCTAAACATTCGTATGCCCCTTCATGCTTCAGCCACCATTCCAGAGGAGATGCTTCGCATGCTGATGACACTCGTTAAAAAAATAATGTGTTAATTAAATTTGTGACTGAACTCCTTGGGGGAGAATTGTATGCCTCTGGCTCTATTTGACCCACGGCACATTTTGCCATAGATTTCAGTCTCTGATGATGACTCAGCACATATTGTTCATTTTAAGAACACTTTCACTGCACATTTGACAAAACACAAAGAAGGTACCAATGTGAGATTTCTAAAGATAGCTACAGCACTTGACCCAAGGTTTAAGAATCTGAAGTGCCGTCCAAAATCTGAGAGGGATGAGGTGTGGAACATGCTTTCAGAAGTCTTAAAGGAGCAACACTCTGATGCGAAAACTACAGAACCTGAACCACCAAAAAAGAAAATCAACCTTCTGCTGGTGGCATCTGACTCAGATGATGAAAATGAACACGCGTCGGTCTGCTCTGCTTTGGATTGTTATTGAGGAGAACCCATCATCAGCATGGATGCATGTCCTCTGGAATGGTGGTTGAAGCACGAAGGGGCATATGAATCATTAGTGCAGCTGGCATGTAAATATTTTGTGCCACCGTCTACAACAGTGCCAGGCAAATGCCTGTTTTTACTGTCTGGTGACACTGTAAACAGCAAGCAGGCAGCATTACCTCCTGTAAATGTAAACAAACTTGTTTGTCTGAGCAATTGGCTGAACAAGAGTAGGACTGAGTGGACTTGTAAGCTCTAAAGTTTTACATTGTTTTCTTTTTGAATGCATTTTTTGTACATAATTCTACATTTGTAAGTTCAACTTTCATGATAAGAGATTGCACTACAGTACTTGCATTAGGTAAATTGAAAAATACCGTTTCTTTTGTTTTTTTTAATGCAACTATTTGTAATCAAAATACATATAAAGTGAGCATTGTAGACTTTGTATTCTGTGTTGTAATTGAAATAAATATATTTGGAAATGTAGAAAACATCCAAAAATATTTACATAAATGGTATTATATTGTTTAACAGCATGATTAATTACGATTATTTTTTTAAATCACTTGACAGCCCTATATATTAGAAGACGTTCACAATAATTCTTAGTGAAATCCTGGCCCCACTGACAACAGTGGAAGTTTCACCATTGATTTCAATAAAGCCAGGACTACACCCTTTGTTTTGACAAAAACAAATGAAAAAAAAGTGTTTTAAAATTTTTGAAGTTATATCAAAAGCCTGTAAATTTTGAGAAAACAAATACTTTTTGGAAACATTTAGATTTCATCAATGTCATTTTTCAATGATTTTTTTTAGTAATTTTTTTTTAACTAGCTGCATTGTTTATGAAATCCTGCTGTGACATATACTGGGCTGTACTGTTAAGCAGCTGAACTTGTGACTGGCCTGCGCTATATTGTGTCAGAGGCAGGGATCCTGGAACTAAGGGTGCTGCTGCACTCCCTGGCTTGAAGTAACAAGCACTAAATACATGGTTTACATCATCAGCACTCCCCTCCCCCCCAATATAGAAATTGTTCCAGGACCCCTGGACAGAGGATGTACTTTAGGTGTAGAGGATTGTGGCCTGTGTTGCCAAAATAACGTGTTTCTAGCAGTTTAGAAAGGTCACTCTTACTCCATTACTGTATAAAAGAACGTTACCCATCCTTTCCCTCTTATCAGTTCTAGTTTCTTGAGATCAGCCCTGATGAGATCTAACTGCTGAACCATCCGAGTAATGATATTTAGCACTTCTATAGTGCTTTACATCCTCACATCACTGTACAAATATTTAAGTGTAGCAGTTCTGTCATTAACAAAAATAAAAAGTGTACTTAGAGAATAAAATAAATTCAGCAACAAATGGTCTGCTCAAATTCTTGTGAAATCAGTGGAATAGTATCTGATTAGAATGTCCAAGGAATCCAAGGTAACTTTACATTAATCCAGATTCTTGCCTTCAGAATACTGAAAGGAAAATGTATTTGGTAACAGCTGAACAAAACAACCTTTTCTGCTGCTTTGTGCCTGTTTCTGCAGTGCCAGATAAACACACACTATTATAATTTCCCAAAACTATGCATGTACATGTTGATATCATCAGTTATACCGATGCAAACAGAAAGGTAATAACTGACATTAAGAGTTTGTGTTCCAATTGAAACTAAAAAAGCCCTCAATGTCTGCCAGACATCGCTTCTCCCCCTCTTACCTCCCTCCCTCAAAAAACCCACACACAAACAAAAACCCATCCACCCAGAGACTCAAGAAATGTACTAGTAAAATGACCATATTTTCAAAATAAAAATCCAGAATGTCTGTGGCAACATTTTTCAGGATTATGAAATACTCAAATGTTCTAAATCCTAGTTTCTTTCTTTGATCTGCTCCACCTGCATTGGAAAAGTTTTGTCTTGAGCAGATGAAGGAAAGTCTGCACTCTGCCTTCTTTCCTTGCTTCCCGCTGGCAACACACAGAGAGAAGGGAAGCAAAGGACAGAAGGGCCACCATCCCAGTCTGCCCCCAGGCAGAGATCAAGACTTTGCATTCACTCGACTATCACTGAGTGCGTCTATACTGCAATCACAGGGTGTGACTGCAGCTTATGTAGACATATATGGGCTAGCTTTTATCTAGCTAGCTTGGATCTCGCAGTGAAGCTTTTAAAACAAATAAAAGGAAGTTCTTCTTCACACAGCACACAATCAACCTGTGGAACTCCTTGCCTGAGGAGGCTGTGAAGGCTAGGACTATAACAGGGTTTAAAAGAGAACTGGATAAATTCATGGAGATGAAGTCCATTAATGGCTATTAACCAGGATGGGTAAGGAATGGTGTCCCTAGCCTCTGTTTGTCAGAGGGGGGTGATGGATGGCAGGAGAGAGATTGCTTGATCATTACCTGTTAGGTCCACTCACTCCGGGTCACCTGGCATTGGCCACTGTCGGTGGACAGGTTACTGGGCTGGATGGACCTTTGGTCTGACCCAGTACGGCCATTCTTATGTTCTTAAGCTGTGGTAGCTTGTTCAGCCTGTGCTGAAGTCTATGCTGCTGCGGCTTCAGTGCTCTGGTACCCACTACCCGAGTTAGCTGGATTAAATCTAGATCACATGTGCCTACACAAACTGCAATCACACCTTGACTGCAGTACAGATATTCCCATTGGCTCTCATTGGGCCTGTATTGCAAGTCAAGGTTTGGCCTTGAACAATGGTTAGAGTGAAGCACACACTCAGTAGGTGAGTAGCATCAAATGTAGGTGTACTTAACACAATGCAGCTCAAACAAACAAATGCTGGCAATAAAACCTTCACATATTTTGGCTGATGAAATGAAAAACTGGGACTTCTCATGTGTCTCAAATTATAGTCTCAGGATGCTAGATGTCCTGTGAAAAAGTTTTATTGCCTAGCAAAACTGTGGTAGATTGTCTGATTAGCTAGAGCTAATTTAAAAACTAAAAAGTACTTGACACAACCTCCTTTGGGGTAATTTTAATAATGTATCTTAGATATGAAAAAGATAAATATTTTTAATTGTTTGTGACCTTTTCTAAAGTGTCTCTTTTCTTGCACAGTCCAGTTCTTTGACTCCAATGCCATTCTTCCTATGATTTCAAGTGTCTTTGTATAGAATGAGAGATGACTCCTAGATTCACCTTCCTCTGCAGCATGTTGGTATAGGTCACTTGCCAGAATTATCTGGCTCTCAGTTATTTCCCTGCCATTGTGGGGGCCTCATACACTGGTGCATCTTGGTCCTGCCTATTCTCTGCATGTGGCGCATAATAGTCTAGTCTCCTGTGGGCTGTACTACTTTGGTCTAATTTCAGTGAGTTGGGTTTCTTGTGAGAGTGTTGTGGGTAATGTATAATATACAAGAGCTCACACTAGATGGCCTTAAACTCTGACTATTTATGTATCCTTTCCATTCAGACTCCATTAGTAATTACCAAACTTATGTCAGATTAGAAAACTACCTTTCCCCTACTGCATTAGCTATGTACAATTGTAATGTCGCCAATTAATTTAGCTCTTTTCTTTGTGAATTTTCTGAGGACAGATTTTGATTTATACAGATCTGTTCATTGTTTAAAATTCTTTGACAAGCACTTTGTGCAAACATCTTTCAGCATACGAGATTCATAAAATATTAACTTTAGGCATGTTCCGCTCCCATATAGGTCAATGGGAGTGTTATCACTTAGTTTTAATGGGAGTAGGATCATACCCTTTGGCTATTTGCGGGGCATAATAAGCTAAGTCACATAGTATTATTTTTTCTCCCTAATTGGACAGATGAACTTTTATAAAAAAGGAGGAAAACCAAAAAGATTTATGAAGCTGGTTGTACAAACACTTCCAGTGTTAGCCTTTACATGAACAGATTAACATATTCATGAGAATTTCACTTTCAATAAACGTTCTTACCAACAAATATCATTCCTATTCACAAAGGGATTGTGAATAGCACCAATGCAAAGTCAGGAGTTTTATTCAAAGGAATGTTCCCAACAGGGCCAGATTTAGGGGTAGGTGACCCAGGCCTGGGGTGCCGGGCTCGGGGTGCTGTTTTTGTTGTTAGCGACAAATTGGAAATTAGAATTTTTGAAGTAACATGTTTCAGTTACTATCTATGTGGATTCATTTTTCATTAACACCCTAGAATGTTCAGGACCTTTGTAGAATCTCATGGAACCATCCAGACTTTCTGAGAACTACATTTTCCTTGAACCTCCTAGAATGTTGTTAGCCAGGCCCTTGCGGGTATACAAGGAGCAGGGTGTCACCAGTCAGTCAGTGAGATACAGGAACAAACTGAAGTGAGAGCCCAGCTGTGATACTGTGAACCTTATTTTATTGTTTAATTGTGAAAGTGTACTTCTGTTTTAAGACTTGAAGAGTTTAAGTAGTGACTAATAAACAACATTTTTAATGAGACACCGGAGACATCTATTGAACGCCTATCTACACAGCAATATAAAATAAATACCGTTACTTTTTTGCCACATAATGTTTGATGACTCTCTAAAACTGCGGAACATAGACTTTTGTTCTCCCCAATACTGTCTATTTACCAGGTAGAAAATAAAAGGTGGCCCCAAAGAAGCTTTCAGAAGCTCAGCATAGGACGCGAAAAGCTCAATTGCAAACGAGTTTGCAGCAAGGGACAAATTTGGTGGGAAAATATCTGACCCAGAACAACATATACGAGGCTTTAGGCAGTAGCGATAATTCCAATGCAGAAGAAATTGAGTGAAGCATAAATGATGGAATCCTATTACTAAGGAATTAGCAGATTTACCTGAAGATAAGGAAAGGAAATGTAAGGTAAGTGATGGAGGGTCGTCCACTTTTCTGGGTGGTGAAAAGGATAGTGATGATAAAGAAAAATGTGGCTCACATGAAAAAAAGAAAAATGACAGAAAAATCTGGTTTACATTAAAAGGACAGAAATTATAAAGAAGAATCAGCTTTGCATGATGACAGAAACAGCAGTGAGAAAAATTGCACACCACAAATGAATACATCAGATCCTGCTTTATGGCCAGCAATCCTAAACTGCCGATAATGATTGTACAGTTTTGAATGGGTCTGGTAGAAATCGAGGATATCACATTTCCAATAGATGAGCAGAAGTGACACTTCTCAAAGTCACACTGAGAAATAGTGCTTGAGAATGGTGAGAAACAGAACTGGTGTTGGCTAGTTTACTCAAAATCAACTGACAAAGTGTTCTGTTTTTGTTGCAAAATATTTGACAAGAATGCCACATCATTGCATGCGCTTTCCGGGTACAGTTACTGGCATAATTTAGCTGATGCTCTGAAGCAACATGAAAAGGTCACCGGCCATTTTATGGCCTACTCCAAATGGATGGAGGTCAAGTCCAGGCTCAAGCTGAATAAATGCATAAATCCAGAAAACCAGCCCATTACTAATGTAGAAACCCAGCATTGGAGGAACATGCTTGAGCATCTGATCTCAATTACCCTCTTCCTTGCAAAGAATAATCTGGCTTTCAGGGGCTTGTCGGATAAATTGTTCAGTGAACATAACTGTAATTTCCTCGGTTTGGTAGAGCTCCTTGAAAAATACGATATCGTGCATGAGCACTTACATTGAGTAGTTAATAAAGAAAATATGGCCCATTACAGCAGCAAAACCAATTCAAAATGAATTCATTGACCTTACGGCAAGGAAGGCACTTGATAATATATTAATGTGGCTTGGCAAAGTGAAGTACTATGCCATAATAATGGACTGCACTCCTGATATTAGTCAGTGAAAAGATGTTATTTACAGTAAGATTTGTTGGCGACAAGGATGGCTGTATCCAAGTAAAAGAACACTATCTGTTTCTCGTCTGTGGATGACTCTACTGGAAAAGGCCTAACAGAACAGTTTATGAACATTCTGAATGAGAATAAAATACAGCTTCAGGACTGCTGTGGCCAAGGCTATAACAATGGCGCAAACATGAAGGGAAGAAACAGTGGAGCCCAGGGAAGGATCCTTGTGCCGAATCCAAGAACTTTCTTCATGCTTTATGGCTGCCCTTCCCTCAACCTGGTTGTGTCACATCCAGCATCATCTTCAGATTCAGTATCTCTCTTCTGCAAAGGATATACATCCTGTTTTCAGCATCAACCATCAGGTGGAACATCCTGGCGGACAAGGTTACAAATCTGACCATGAAGCCACTAAGTGACACTCGCTGGGAGAGACGCATTGACAGTGTAAGCCCAGTGAGGTACCAAGTGACTGAGGTTTATGACGCCGTGATAGACCTGGCACAGTCGAGTAAAGCCAAGGCTTGAATCTGACATGAGGCACAAAGCCTGGCAAACCAGATCACCAACTTCAAATTTCTGATCTCAATTGTGATTTGGCACAATATCCTGTTCCACATAAACATTGTAAGCAAAGCATTACAAACTCAGTCGATAGACATTGTGACTGCTACTACTTTGATGAGAAGCTGCCTTGATTTCCTTGTTGCCCACAGAGATTTGAAGATGCTGCCAAAGAAATGGCAGAAAACTTGGACGGTTAGACTGTTTTCAAGGAGACTCGTTTTCATAGGAAGAAGAGAGAGTCTGGTTATGAGGGCAGAGACTAATTTTAATTCTGAGCTTCCCATCACCTCAGGGGGGGGGTCCGCCCCCCACCATCGCTCATTGACACTTTGAGTGTCCATCAAAAAAAGGTTTGGACAAATGAAGCACCACAAAAAGACTTGGGAGTTTTTCTATGACCAAACTAAGCAGCCAGCAGACAGGAAAACACTTTTGAACAATTGTATGGAATTTCACCGGATTCTGACACATAGGGAATGTTCAGATGTCAGTTATAAAGACCTCTGTGTTGAACTGGACAACATCCATCACATTTTGCAACAGGGGAAGCACTCTCCATTCCAAGTTCTCCAATTCATTCATGATGCAGAGCTGAAGGACACTTCCTAATGTGTGGATAGCTTTGAGGATTCTGCTCACGCTGCCGGTCATAGTCACGAATGGTGAGTGCAGCTTTTAGACGCTCAGGCTCATTAAAACTCATCTTTGCTTGATGATGGCTGATGAGAGACTGACATTTCTTTCTATTTTATTGCTTGAAAATGCCATTGGCCAGTCTTTGGATCTCTCATGCTGTGCTTCAGTTCAGGAGGGCAAAGGTGAGAAAAGCGACCTTTTGAACGAAAGAACTAGTGTTAACATTCTAAGGCTGTCACCTACTGTAATACTATTTAATACTGGTCCACCCAATGTTGGTGCACAGTTCAATTTCTTGATGTTAGTACATTTCAGCTATTCTGAAAGTTAAAAAGTTTCTATAAACTTAGAAGAAATGATTTTTTTTTGCTTATGGCATGAATAAGTACAGATTTACAGATGCTAGCATGCAAATTTATCATCTTATATGACAGGGATAAATCATTCATGCAAATTGTGCATGAAAGTCATGACATGGGCTAGAAATGCAATGAAAATAAGTTTTCAAAAGTTTAACAAATGGAGGGCGGGGGAGTCAAAGACATTCTTCGCCTGGGGCACCATTTTGTCCAAGGCTGAACCTGGTTCCCAAATTCTTCTTTGTGGTATTTGCAAGTATTCCCTCTGCCCTGTCTTGTATGCTACAACACAGAAACTTGGAAAGGTTTACTTTCAAGCATATTTGTTAACCTAGTGTTCTACATCAGAAATACAGCAATGGCTTTTAAACTAATTATTTGATTCCTTGGGCCAAATTCTCTTGTGCGGCTGCATTTCAATGAAAGGAACTAGTCTAACTGAAGGGAAAATTTGTCTCCATATCACAAGGCCATATCAAAATGGACCACTTAAAAGCACAATTTTCAAAAGTGTAATGGAGAAAGCTACAAATACCCTCTATACAGCAAAAATGTTGATGATATGGGGATAGAGGCTGCAACTCCATTCCATGCTCTCTTTAGTTTATTGATTGCCTCTAAATAAAGGCCTTATTAAATCCTTGTGCTGGCAAAGTTCCATGGTAACAGCAGTTCTCTAAATCTACAAAAACAAAGGGAGATTAATTCCCAGTAAAACTGTCCGTGATTTTAATTATCACTTCTCTTATTACATTTGAAAACACAGAATTAAAACGTAGGTTACACGAAATCCCATTTGCGGAGCTTAGTGTTACTGTATTTTGAAGAATTATTCATCTTTATTATTAGAACTTTATAGCTGCAGAAAAATGCTTCTTTCTGAAGTTACCTCAGTAAATGTTTGCAGAGACAGGAGCACTACTGGCTAGTGGGAATGTCAATCCATGGACCTGTGCAAAGAGGTTCACACCAGCAACTCTAGGGGCGGGAACCAATCAGATGTCCTTAGGGTTCATAAAAAGGTGAAAGATAGATTGTTTTTACATCAAAGTACTTGATGTGTGGAAGGCAGATTCTACGCTTTGTTTTTTAACTGCAAACTGGAAACACTGTAAGCCAAGTCCTGGGGCAGTGCTAGACCCTCACGAACATTCTGGTTCCTAACAAATAAATTCTGGTGTAACGGTTAGAGGGGGTGTGCCTGTACTTTCAGAGGTATACAAGATGTGTGATTTGCATAGTTGCTTCTGCCTGTGGTGTTCGTTACATTGAACCGCTCTCTGGGAAAGATATGTAAACAACCCTTCCATGATGATTTGCGAGTAATTTTGCCCTGAGCATCTATTTCCCTGATAGTTAGACCAACAGGAGAGCTCTTCTAATTACACACACTTCAAATCAATCTGTTTTTTGTTATGGAGGGGATTCACCATGTATTCTGCTTTATTAGACAGTCTGAGTATTTTCTATACTGAAAGACCACCCTACTACTACTGAAAATTGGAGTAAGGGCAGAAGCAGCACCACCGGGCATCTGAAATGCATGCTGGAGGCAGTAATCAAAGTCAGCATGTGTTTCAAGTCTGATCAGCCAAAAGAATATTGAAAAATGTCAAAACAGTTTACAAACAAAAGTTTTCCCTTTGCATACATTCACAGGTGGGAACACAGGCTTCCCATCACCCACTGGCTTTCTTCGAAATGTAATAAAAGTTAGAGGAACCAAGGATGGCTGGAAGGAATGGACTACCACTGCAGTTTCATTCAGAAGACTGTGTGAATGTTCAGATGTGCTGACAATACTGTTTCCTATAAGTCTGCAACTGATATCCACTGTTAAAATTCACAGCTGAAGCCTAGGGTTAGCTTTATGAGATGTTGGATGCTAACTTCTTATTGAGAAGGAAAATGGATGTGCCTGTGTGTCTAATCAAGATGCCCCAAGTCTCCCAGATGGGTTGATCTCACCTTCACTAGGTTATGGCTCGAAAACCTGTTAGAATTGAAACAAGAAGCACTGCTGGGTAATAACTTTGATATAGCTGACATTATCAACTTATTGCAGGTGATGGCCCCTGCAATAAATCCCTAAGCCGTGGCTTTACCTTCACTCTGTGTGGAGCTATGTGCCACACTACAGACCAAGCTTAACACATAGCTGTGACAGACTGAGGATATCCTGCAACATCCAGGACAAACCTTCTAGAATTATGATAAGTTTTAATGGATTAAGTTAAACCTTATTGAATTAGGTTTAATAACTTTGGGGTCTGTTGTAATAATGAAACAGTTGTGTATGTGTTATTGTGGAATTGTATGTAATTCCCTTAGGGGAGGAGGATGCTAATATAATTCCTCCAGTTATCAACCCCTTTGAAGCCATCCCCTGGAGAGGTTCACATATACCAGTTCAAACTGGATTCTCCAGGGACCAGAGAGACAAAAAGGATTTTTGGATAAATAGCCTGGTTTTAAAACGGGCTCAGGGCCTTCTTCCTGATCAAGAAAATGGACAGGACCTCTGGTCCTCGGAGGGCCCACTCTTCAAGGAAGGGTTAGAAGGACTTGCCTACTGAGGCTGTGTAAGACTGGGTTCTTGTTCTTGGTTCTTGAAGCTGTGATGAACTTGAAACTACAAAGAAACTCCTCTGAAGAGATAGTAAGCAGGCCTGCTTGGGCAGCCTGTCTCTGCTGGAACTAACATAGTGAAAGCAAGGAACTGTTCAACCTGGAAGCATCCTGGTCAGGAGGGAGAGAGATGTGGGTCTTCACCCAAGAAAGGCAACAGGCTGGAGAGCTGGAAGTCTGAGAGCAGGTGCCCTTGCTGGACCACTAAGGGGAAATTCAGTTTTCCTGGTTTTGGTGTCTTTTGCATTGCAGTTGCTTAAATGCAATGGTGTGTTGTGAACGAATCATGCCTTCATGGCCCTCACCAATCCCAGCATCAGGCTCTCTTTTTGCGAAGAGAGCAGAGTAGAAGGAAACACCTACAATAAATTCAAAGCAAACAGCAAGGTGAAACCTGTAAAGGAGAAAGAAAAGTGGTGTGGGAGAGGAGGTTTTGCAATGTGGGTCCTATTCCAATCTACCTCTCCAAACTCATGCTAGAGCAGAATACACCCTAACAAACTAATACTGTCATAGACCTTAAAGCCAGAAGGGGCTATTCTGATCATCTAGTCTGAAACCTACTTGGTTTTGGAATAGTGTGCGGATACCACACATCATATAATTTCTGCTTTAATGTAAAATATTGAGTGTGGGTTGCAATACAAATACAGGCACCTCTATAATATTTGCCTATATTGAATCATGTTTAGAGTAATACAACTTATTGTAAACATAGATGCATGTTGTGTTTTAAAGTGCTTACCTTCCTTTGCTAACTGTTGACATGTGCTGCTCCAATATTTTGTTACTGCACGATTGGCTTAGATGGCTAGGTGTACTATTAACCCATGACAAGTAACCACAAGATTTAGTACTCTTATGGCAAGTTGCTTGATTCACAATTGACTGGCTTGAATATTTTCCAAACTATGACATAATTTAGGAATTGGATGATAAAACCCATCAGGATATAATGATTTCTTTCTTTCCCAACACAACAGGACAAAATTACTAACAGCATCAAATTTTCATACTTCGATGAATTCTGCAAACACCCACCTCCCATACACAGCTGCAAGCCTGGCTTGTGAGCCTTATTCCATCTCCTCCCGTGTGCATGACTAGTACACTAGATGATCTGCATAAGTGCCTCTGCATATTCAGTAGTACTGCATATAATAGACATATGGAATATATAGGTCCCCACAACAGCCTCCCCTCCCCTTCCTGGATCTCACCACTCTCAAAGTATGAGCAATTTCTTATCTGGATCTGAATTCCCCATCTTTTCCCCATCTGTACTATGAATGAGTGACAATGCCAACACTGACCAGATAGTACCTGCTTAGTTCAAGCTGAATTTAGCTCAGCAACATTTCTAGATTAACCTAGTACAGAGTAGTGCTATGCATTTCTAAGCAGCACAAATTCTACAGTGATGGGTGCATTATAAATACCTACCGTAATTTACATGAGCTCTTTAAAAAATGCTTTCTGTGGCTTTCACTCTCCAAGATAATGGGGCAGATACTCATATAGAGCTGCCTGGAAGGCATTTAAAAAAAAAGGAATGAAATTATTTAAAACAGGCATGTTTACTTGCACAGTGGACTAGTTTCTTTAGGGCTCAATTCAACAAGGTACTTAACCCTATCTTAGGTACACAGTAAAGCCACTAAAGAAAGTAAGTTGGTGTAGAATGCTGAGTCATGTTTTGACAGTTTTAATCCTCTTTAACAGGTTGATTCAGAATTTACTGAAGTCAATTGAAGTCTTTCCATTGACTTCAGGACCTACAGAAAATTTTGGAAAACTGGTTATTTATCTAGATCTCATTGAGAGAAATTTTAGTGAATGCAAATTCTGATCATTAATATCACAAGTTGTATTAGACAAAGTAGTTTAGTTTAAAAGGAAAAAAATTACCCCTAATCCCACTGGGCAGGTTATCTTTCACCAGATTACTTTGGTGCAGAAACTATTGCAAATCCTGACTCTCCGTGTCATAAAGAAACAGATTACAAAGAACTGTTGACAAAATTTAACCATTTTCAGTTTTATAAAGAACTTTGATTTTGTACCTTTGCAGAAATAGAGAGTGAATGTGTGTCCATCCTTCAGAGGCAAAATGGGCTAGTGAACTGAAGACTGGTCTGGGAGCCAGAAACTCTTAACTCTTTTTTCTACCACTGCCTGTACTATGAATTTATATAGTACTGTCCAACCATATAGTTATATCAGAACATACATATCACTCATTCCAAAATAGAAAACATGCTTGCAGCGGTTAAATCACTTGCTCAGCATACTATGTTAGAGCCAGGATTAGAATGCAAAAGAGTAGACCATAGTGGCCTCTATAAAGCAAATGTTATAACATCTGTCTCAAAAATATTTTACTTTCACAGAACAGGTGAATCTCATTCCCACTGGAATTGACAGCAATTGTCAAGCAACATAATCAAGACAATCTTCTGCAGAGATGGATTCTTGAAGCTTTTCTCTAGGAACACTTCCATTACCTAAATGAGGTAGTTTTTTAAAAAGATTTCTGAGGTGCAGCATTCTAGAAAATTTTCATATCATTCTTCCTGACATTCTTCACAGGTTCATGCTGTGTGAGGTAACTGTCCCTTGGTTTTTCAGTTGCTTTTGTCTCAGTCTGGTCACTGTCCAGAGCCTTTGTGAGTCCTTTGTACTTCCTACAGGTTTACATTCCTACTCCAGGAATGCAACCCATTTCCAGTATACATGTACTTCCAAGTTTAAATTGTTACTTTAACTCAGCTTGGAATTTGTCATAGCTTAGTTTCCTCTCATGTGGTAAACCACTGTACATCTCTTGCCTGGCTTTTCAGTAATAAAATTAGGCAGCTCGTTCTGTCTCCATCATTATATGGATTTATTTGGCCAGTTAATTCAAATTGTTCTGCCTACAGAAGTCATTTACAATCCATTCCTCTGAACAGCTCTGTCAGAAAAACAGGATACTCAAGCCTCCTACCCAGAGCCCCAGATGCTGGAACAGCCTCAACAGCCATTTCAGTGCTTCAAATCTTGTAACTGCTTTTATTACGGCTATAGAGACCCTACTTGTTGCCACTAATTTGTGACCCATTTCTTCCAGCATTCACATTTAACTCCTGTCAGTGTGCATGGATTCTTTATTACCTAGCAGCAAGTGTTCACACAGTAGAGGCAGCACTTTAAGCTGGAACCATAACAACTGAGCGCAAGAATAATCAGCTACAGTTAGAGTTGAAAGTATTTGTACATCTTTTGCCTCGGAATGCAATAGCTTTGTTCAGCTACGATCCCTTTCCCTAGTTAGAAAAAGACCGTGATGGCTTCCTCTGGATGCACAAAGCTCCAACGCCAGATTTGAGTTTTAAAGAAAGGATCCACTGTCAACATCTTGACACTGCATCACATTATTGGAGAGCAGTGTACCTGGATTATTACTTACTTGTACTGTAGACTGGTCCAAAGGGCCAAGTCAGCATCATTGTTCAAACAAAGGGAGACATGGTTCCTGCCACAATCTAATTTCAGACAAGATGCAACAAGTGAATATAACAAACAGTAGGAAGGGAGGACTAGGTATGTGCACAGCTTGACTGTTCCAGCTCATTGTAAAGGTTTTATTTTATTAATATAATGCAAGTTATCCCCCGCTACCTTTAACCCAGCTACAAATATTAATCTCCCACTGCCCAAATAAAAGGGCTTATTATGACCCCAACCCCTATACACCGATCCAATTGTCTTTAGGGTCTATAGGAGCACTGCAACTGGCCAGTGGAGAATTCCTTTGACACAGACGCAGCCCAAGGGCAATCTGGGTAAGTTAGTTGTAAATTAGAGTGACTGTGTGGATACTTAGTTTGGTTTAGGAATGGCTTCAATTAATTAGGAATTTTGGGATAAACCAAAATAATCCATTCTTCCACTGAAAAAGAAGTGTCCACACAGCCAGTTGCCCTGGTTTAACTATACCTGATTCAAAACCGATTCACGTTCTACCTATGTGATTTTCTCAGGTAGACAAGGCCTCAGTGACAGTTTATATTGCAGCCATTAGGCAAAACCACAGGAATTAGAGCATTCCATCTGTCTTCTACTAGTTTACAGTCTCAGGGAGCTAAAAAGACTGTTAGCTTTCTCTCTCTCTCTCTGCTATATTAATTAATAGGGTACAAACTGGAAAACTTTTAAGCATTTTCTACTGACTCTCATAATAAATTGGGCAATTTAAAAGCTTGAGAAACAAAACAGTTGTATTTTTTTCTTATAATTACAGGGTCAAAAGCAATTGCATGCCTATAAATGTAATTATAAAGACAAAAGCAGGAAGGAAACTGTCAAACTTGAGATTTTGCACACAACTAGTGATATACTGATTTAGGAAGAAAGAAAGACCTCAAGAGCGTAAAACCAAATAGTATGTAGCATTTGGGAAATTCTAAATGATCTGTGCAGTCCATGGGTGGAGGTGATTTTCTGCATTTTGTTTCTCTATGGGACTAGTGCACATTTCAGTTGATGACTGATCTACACTGCCGCTTAAGTCAATGTAAAAAATGTGAGAAAACTATACACACCCTGAACAACATAGCTTACATCAACCTAATGCGGTGTCTACACCATGCTATGTTGATGGGAGACGATCTCCCGCTGACTTACCTTATGCCTCTCAGGGAAGTGGAGTATTGAAGTTGCCAGGAGACACTCTCCCATCCACCCATTGCGTCTTCACCAGACCTGCACAGTACAGACAAGCCCTGAATCTCACTACTGGCCAGATCGACAGGGCAGTGATCAATCCAGCAGGGGTCGATTTATCGTGTCTAGTATAGACGCGATAAATCAACCACCGATCACTGCAGCGTCGACTCTGGTACTCCACCTCAACGAGAAGAGCAAGGGGAATCGACGGGAGAGCGTCTCCCATAGACACACCCCAGTGAAGATACCGTGGTAAGTAGATCTAAGTACATCGACTTCAGCGACATTATTCACATAGCTGAAGTTGCATAACTTAGATCAACCCCTGCCCCCCGTAGTGTAGACCAGCCCTCATTGTAACGGAAGAAACAATTTGTTAATCATTGGCTATCACTCCAAGTTGTCATATTAGAAAGCACAGCACCTCATGTTGTACTAATGAACAGGAAAGCCATATTCACTTAGCCTTAGAATTCCAACAGCACAGGTCATGGACAGTGTTCCAGGATATTCAAGCAATAAATTTAATTACAAAATAATTATTTATTAATAACCAACAAATCTTGCATATACTGCATATAGTTTCACTTCCGGACTATGGTAAAAACAACAATTCCTGCTCCTCAGTCTTCTGCCTCCTTCAGGGACTTTACACTTTTACAGAACGTTCCATCCAAAAATCCTAGAGTGGTTCATGAACATTGGTGAACCACACTTCACACCTACTGTAAGGAACGTATTATTCCATTATATAAGTGGGAAAAGGGAGACAAGAGGGGGTTACATAACTTAACTAAAGATGTATAGGAAATCTGTGGCAGAACAAAGGCTCAAAGTGTCAGAAATCAACATGGGTGGGTGGGCATGCTTAGGGGCTGGAGCAGTAGCTGGCAGTCTGAGAAGTGGAGCCAGAAGTCAGAGCTGGAATCAGAAGTCAAAAGTGGGCTTGCATCAAGGCAAGCATAGGGCTGCTGGGAGCTGGGCTGGAGCAACAGCAGGGCTGGAGCCAGAGCCTGTCACCACATGGAGAGTTCCAAGCTCATGACAGGTTTCAGAGTTGTGGCCGTGTTAGTCTGTATCAGCAAAAACGAGGAGTCATTGTGGCACCTTAGAGACTAACACATTTATTTGGGCATAGGGTGCCACAAGGACTCCTCGTTGTTTGCCATTATATGACATTGGGCAAACTGAGATGCTGTAGCCCCTGTGAGGTTTATGTACCTGCCCTGCGAGTCACCAGATCAGCTCCTGGCTGGAGCCAGGATTGGCTGGAACCTAACAGAGGAGTGACTCATTGCTGCATGCTGACAGGTTTCAGAGTGGCAGCCGTGTTAGTCTGTATCAGCAAAAACAACGAGGAGTCCTTGTGGCACCTTTTAGCCCATGAAAGCTTATGCCCAAATAAATTTGTTAGTCTCTAAGGTGCCAAAAGGACTCCTTGTTGTCATTACTGCATGTGGCTTAATCAGGCTCTAGTTCAGGGATGACTCATCACTTCACAAGAACTCCCAATCTTGTGTTTTCCTCACTAGATGACACCCACGTTTTAAAAAGTATTTGTGTCTGCTGAGAATTTCAGACTTGTCATTGCTAGTTGACAGTTTACTGCATCTCCCAGCAAATGGCAGGGCACAAAAGTGAGCATGGGTAAAAACTGCTGACAAAAGCATCAGACAGAAATATTTGTTCTCTCTCTATTTGCTAGATTTGGCTTAATTGGTTTATCAGGCAGTGCTATTAAAATGCAGATTGTCTCTTGTGAACTGTTAATAGGACACAAATCGCATGCAGGACTTTGCTGCATCAATACACAGCAGCCCATAGTGAAAGTTTTGCATAAATAGGTCATTAAAAATGCAACAAAAGAAATACATTGACAGATCAACTGAACAGCTTGCAGAACTGTAGAAGACAGATGTAGTACAGCTAAAAGAAATTTCAGTCTTGGAAGTTAAGACTACCCTTCTGAAGCGAGTGCTGTTGTGCCTCAAATCATCGGTTGCCACTGAGAATGGATAAATATAGGCAGACTACGGCCTTGTCCATGTAGGCGACTATTCAGAAATTTTGCATTATTTCAATATCTCTAGAAGAGCTGGCATTAGTGTAGGTGTTTATTCATGTCTAGTGACTGGTCCAAGCAGCAGCTGCTGCTTTATTTCAGGCCCTTCAGCAGCTTCTGTGGGGATATCATGACATCAAGCTTGTCATGGGCTGCAGATTTATAGAACCATGGTTATACCAATTTTATTGTATGGAAGTGAAACATGGGTGCTAAGGAACAACCCTGGACTGACTTATTTTTGTCATCCTTGCCAACTGCTCATTATTAAGGGACAGGACAATCACCTCCAGCAGTAGTGATTCAGTTTTCGCTGCTTTTTTGGTGTTGACATATTATTAGAATGGAAGAACTACAACTTCCAAACCTCGTTTTCAAAGGAACACCACCACATGGCCATGGGTATCAAAAGTTTCAGTGGCATAAGGTTGCCAGTGATGGACATAAACTGAATGTCAAGCCAGATCACCTTAAGGACCTGGCCAGTGATCACTCAATCTAAAAGGTTTCAGAGTAGGAGCCGTGTTAGTCTGTGTCAGCAAAAAGAAAAGGAATACTCGTGGCACCTTAGAGACTAACAAATTTATTTCAGCATAAGCTTTCGTGGGCAACAGCTCACTTCATCAAGCTTATGCTGAAATAAATTTGTTAGTCTCTAAGGTGCCACAAGTATTCCTTTCCTTCAATCTAAAAGGAATACCTTTAGGATTTGCCATGATAAGTGGCTGGGCCACACAAGAGGTTACTGCTTCCAACTAGCAAATTTAGGTCAAGCAGTGGAGACTCCTGCTATTAGCTCTGAAGGTTCCAGGTTCAAATCCTGATAAGGGTCTAAGGAAGGCATTAACGTAAAGTAGGGGCTGACATATTTGTCTAGACTTACTCTGAGAAGAGTTAGAGGATAGGATGGTTAAATGGCTGGCTCACGGCACTAATTACAAACAGGTCTTCCACCTAGCACATAATACACAATTTAAAAAAAAAAAAAACAGATACAAAACTTCTCCTTGGGAAAAGAAAAAAAAAGAGTGCGATTGAGAGAGAGAGAGAGAATGGACCACACATGATAGACCCTCTTCATGTTACTTTGTGTGTTGCTGGAAGGTTCTCAGATAATATGGTGATGGGCATCGTATAACAATGTGAATAGATTAGAAATACACCAAGTTAGTGTGCAAGTGGCATGAATGTGTCGTGCCTTTGTTTATTATTACCAGGCATTCCCTGTGGAAGTGTGGAGTCTATTACGTTTCCCTTGACTCAGCATTTCTTAGGTTTTATGGGTTTATGAGAGGTGGGTTTTTAATGAAGCGGATTTTTTGTTTGATTGCTTCCTTATTTTTGGCATAAGTTTCCTGCGTGCTTGATTGTCTAATGAAATGGAAATGTATATTATTTGTTTATTTGGGTATGAGCTTCCTGTGTGGTTGGTTTTCTTAAAATGGGGAAAGGGAAAGTGTGATCAAGGACAGTGTCCTACAGTGTGGAAACAAAGAATGAGCAGGTGGATGTAATGGACAGACATCTCTGTATAGCTGTCTGCTGGTTTCTCTTAAGGACGTCTTTAACACAAGTCTCCATGCTGGATGGGCATGTGTTGATGATGGTGGCTTATCAAGCCACTTGACGAGGGGGCCCTTCCTGGGCAATACAGATGTGGGAGCACTTCTGAGGAGATCCATGGTCCCTAGCAGAGATCTTTCTTGGCTTCGCACACCCTTCTCTCTCCCCTGCCCCCTACAGCCCCACATTGTCCATGCATATCCACGAAGACCAGCACCATTGAATGCTTCCAGATTAGTATCCTCCCCACCCGATATATACCCTTTGGGCTACAAAGAAGAATATTCTCCTTTTCTGTTAGATTTCTTGCATCCACACTGATGAAGTGAAATATCTAGAGACAGAAGCTGCCTCCGGAACAGATCTCTCAGCTTTGCACCTGGGGCAGCATTAGGGCAAAACCAACTTACAAAAAGATTGTGCTTTGCTAGATTAAGTTTTAGACTTTTAGATGCGTGTTTTCACTTTTATTTGATTGTAACCATATCTGCTTTTATTTCTTTGTACTCTGGCATCACTGAACCTATGTCCTGTTACTTTGTGATGCTTGCCTTAACCTGCAAATAACTTTATTTCATTTTCCTAGTTAATAAACCTTTAGATAGTTTATTCCAGGACTGGCTCCAGGTGTTGTCTTTGGTGTAGGATCTAGAGTACCCATTGATCTGGGGTAAGTGACTGGTCTCTTGGGACTGGAAGCAAGCTGAATGTGGTGTGATTTTTGATGTAAGTGACCATTTATCACTAAGTCCAGTTTGTCTGGGTGGCAAGATAGACTGGATGGTCTAAAGGGACTGTCTGACTCCATGGTATGACTGCTATAGTGATCCAGGAGTTCACATTTTTACTGGCTCGGTAAAATCTCATTATAGAACACATCAGTAGTTTTTGACAGTCTGCCCTGAGGTAGGCACTCACGGTCCTGTACCACTCTAGGCAACGTGACAATTTTAATCTAAACCAACCCAGTGCTGTGTTTGAACTGAAGTAATTGTTAACTCCAGTTAATGTGGCACATTGCTAGGTATTGTCTCTTTAAAGGAGCAAACAAACCTTTTTATTTCTCCAAGTGGTCAAGGAGAGCACAGGACACTTCAGAAAGAGACAGTTCAGGATGGAGAGTGTGTTGGGGTCCTCTTGTCAGGTGTAACCAAAGGTGGTGAAAACCAGTGTGGGGTTGTTGTGGCAGCCCGCTGGGATCAGAAGCGCTGAACCAGGGCTGCACAACAGAGACATATTCAGGATACTGCATGCTTGTCTGCTGGCTTTTGGTGTCCAGGCAGTAAGCCACAACAGCAGAACATTTAAGGCACCTAGAGTTACTGGGCAGTTGGTGACACAAGTCCTTACTGGTCTGGATTATGCCACAAAATGTGACAGTAAGTATTATCTCCATTGTACAGATTGGACAACTGAGGAAGTGACTTGCCCAAGGACAGGGAGCCAGTGTCAGAGCCAGGAATAGAGGTCAAGAAATCTAAGCCTAAATCACTGGACAACACCCTCTAAGCTTCAGCTCTTTATTGCACTAATATATTATTTCTCCATTTTCATGTACATTCAAACATATCCATGTTTGATGACTTTAAAGCAAGCAGATGATTTTTAAATAAATAAAATGTTAAAAGCTATGCATTATTACCTCTCAATACTAAACTTTAAGTGCTTAAGTGGCCATTACTCTGCATAAAGGAGCATAAGTAGGGACAACAGTCAGGATAAATACTGTTTTAAAGAACACTTAGTTATCTGTCAAGAACAATAGAGAAAATTTACAGTATTTCAAAACAGTTTTACACATATAATATGCCCTGTATTTCTCAAGTGTTTTGCTCTCTCTTGTTTAGAATTAAGACGATTTCATAAAAGCAGATGATGTGCTACTCAGCAGCTCATCTGCCTGTTGCTTATTCCTCACCTGAAATAATAATCCTTTTTGTGATATCACAATAATCCATTAACTGTGATGGAACAAACGAAGGATTAAAAAAATGGATAAAAAATAAAAAAAGATTAGCTATGTGATAGCTAGTGTTTGAATGCAAATATAATTAGAAATAAAAAGTGAAAGAGACTGTGTGTGTGTATCATAATGTCTAAGAACTGATTTTCTAAGTTATTGCACTATAAGTTCTCTATCATGTTTCTCCCAGCAGTGAAAACATTTGAAGGAAACTCATTGCTGACTACAGTTGTATTTCTTGTCCCCTGTTAACAGTTTCCAACTAATGAGAAAACTAATAGAGCCGTTTGGACTTCTAAACTCATGGCAGGCAGGTTTGCTCCAAGATTGATTAGATTTCTTTTCTAATACACATTATGGAAAGGGGTGATCATTGTCTCAGTCGACTGTACAAACAAATTAAAAACTATGTTTGTGAGTTTATGCAAAGCACATTACCACATCAGCTGCTTTGGATGGCTTCAACTGATACTGTTATTAAATGTCATAATAATTTATTACAGAGAGTCTTCTATCAATGGCACCTTCCTTCATCCTCTCCCCCTTTCAAAAAAAAATGTTCAGATATAATTAGAGCTGGAAAATTATACACAGCAAATGGTTGAATGAATTTTACACCTTTTCCTGCTCTGAATTATCCATGTACAGACTGATTTTTGTAAATACATTTGCTAATTTTTAAAAGAGCTTCGATGAGCACTTTATGCAAATACATTTCAGCCTGTGGTCTCTTGGATTGCCTTACCTGCCTTTCAATATTCATAGGGCTGGAAACATACCACTTAAGTCACATGGTATTGTCTCTTTTTCATGACTGGATGAGAGACTATCATCAACATGAGCATGAACAGTGAATACCTATGTTTGCATGTTAGTATGGTAATTCACATGAAGAAGAGTCATTTCCCAGAATTCATGCAAACAAATGCTCATTTACACAAAGCTAATAAAAAAGAGGTGGGAACAGGTCAGTTCAAGGAACAATTAGCCAGGCACAATAATGTTAGTGAATGGAGGGGGTGTTTTGTTTAGGATTTTTTTGCTATTTGCAAAAATTCTAATCATAATAATGCTGGCGCTATTAATCCCACATTTTAATCCTACAGAAGTGACTTGGAATTTTGCTACTGTCTTCAGTGGGAAGAGAATCCCTACTACTGTTCACTTAAGTAATATAGAACAGAATTTCTCTGTCCCCCTGTTGTAAGAGCCTAACAGTATTAGTCATTTGCACTTACAGCACATTTCATCTGAGGATCCCAACATGTTTTACAACGGTTAGGGCCTGCTCCCATTGAAGTCTGTGGCATCTGGGCAGTGACCTCAAATTGCTGCCCTTATGAGATGGATAAGTATTATTTACAGATCAGTAAACAGAGACGTAAATTGGTAAAAGTCCTTTGCTCAAACCTACAGAGAAGAAATAACAGCTCACTTAGCCAAGCCAAGGAACTCTATTCTGAGATGTAGCCCAGAGAACTAACTACGCATTTTATTTCACTGAGCAGTAATGCAAGGAACCTACAAGCGTTTATCCTGTAAGATATTAGCTTAAGCAGTTAGCATATGACATAAGTTAGTTAGCAGAAGGCTTTAAGTCCTATAACCTTTAGCATAGATAAATGGCCCAAAAGTTACCCAGAGTTTTGGGGGAATTGAAAACACTTGCTTAAGAGTGGAGTTTTTACATAACAATACCAGGCAACTGCAAGAATACTGAACTGAAACTAAGCTTGGATATTTTAGGATAAACCATTGGGATATGCTTAACCACAAACCTGTCTTGGCAACAAATTGACTAATATGTTAATAGGTTAAATTAATTAATATACTAACCTATAGGATAAACGTTAGTCCAATATTATTAGGGTGAGGAAGTTAGATATGGACAAGATAGGCTTGGCATTTGAACGAATATTCATGACAAGCCATAGGCCCTCTAATATGTCAGACCACCATGGATGGGTTGCCATCGGTTGATCTGGATCATCAGACTAGTTTGGCATGCCAGGGAAAGAGCTGGACCCTTGTCTGTTAACACCAGATCCTCTAGAAAGGGTGTGAGTACTTGACCATATCTGTGAGGAATGATACAAGATATCAACCTAACTGTATATTTGCTATCTGTTTATGTGATTTGGAGCTTTTCTGTCCTGACTAATAGTGTAAATAAAAGTGGTTAAAGCTTTGCTTTGCCCTCAGTGTGAGTATCTCCATTGTGGACACCAGGGTTCCCAACCAGAGACTGAAGTTCATAACCTTGATTCTGTTGTGCCTGATTCTGGGACTAGAATCCTACAATCCCCCAGCTCTTTAAATCAGATGTAATTGGAAGTCAATATCCATCAATCACCACTAAAGAGCCAGGCTACAGAGATTTGCTGGAGGCAATCACAGGTAAAAAAGTGTTTGATAGTGAATAATTCCATACAACTAAGTATACTACAGGATCTCTCTCTTGTAGTTATTATTTATGATCTGATATTTTTAAAAAAAGGTTAGTAATTGTGTAGTTACTCTGTATGTGACTTAGGCTCTTTAATCACTCAGGTGCTTTTGAAAAATGTAAGCAGTCTCTTTTACTAAAACTTTAGAGTTAAAACAAATAAGTGTATAATACATTAAACCAATGATATACCCGAGCTACATCGATGATATTTTCATCTCTGGACTGATGACCTAAACTCCCTCATAGATTTCCCCCATAACTTCAATAATCACCACCCATCCATTAACCTCTCTCTAGAACACTCCCACACCAGCATCAATTTCTTGAACACCATGATCAGTTTCAGCAGTGGAACCCTACAGACAGCTATATACAAGAAACCCATGGATCACCACCCCAAACACACCAAGAAATCTGTTATCTACAGCCAGGCACTAAGATACCACAGAATATGCTCTGAGGAGAAAATCTGGGATATACACCTTAAAACCGCCTTCACCAAACAAGGACACTTCACCAGAGAAGTAGAGTGCATCATGGTAGGGGTCACCCAAATACCCCAAGAGAACCTGCTTTGATACAGAAATAAAACCTCCTTCCAACTACACACAACTAGTTGTCACCTACCACCCCACACTGGAACCCATATGGGGTATCACCAAATAACTACAAATCATTAAATGGGGACCACACCCTGAAAAAATTGTTCCTGAACCCCCTCTTCTGCATCTTCAACAACCCCCTAACCTCTCCAAGTTCATTATCAGAAGAAAGTTCCCCACAGATCAGGAGACACCAACTCAAAGTGGCACCAGACCCTGCCAGAACACCAGATGCAAAACCTGTAGACATGTCTCCACTGCTAAATGATCAAGAACCCCCCAAACACACCTTTCAAGATCCAGGGATCCTACACATGTGTATCACAGCATGTGGTGTTCCTCATCCAATGCAGTAAATGCTCCAATAACTATGCGGGTGAAACAAGACTCAAATGAACTCACACAGAAAATGATAAATGACAAAAACACCATATTACCTGTCTGTGAACACTTTTCACAAAGTGATCACTCTATATCTGACCTCTCAGTCCTCATCCGCAAACAAAATCTGCACAATACCTTTAAAAGGTGAGCATGGGATCTTAAATTTATAATTTTGCTAGTTTCTAAAAATAATGGACTGAATAGAGATACTGGATTTATGGATTATTACAAAAATCTATAAACCACAACATCCATCCCCAGACTCCCCCACCCAGTTTTCTCCATTATGACTGAAGAGGTGTTAACAGGCCACTTCACCTAGAATGATCCCTTGAAATGTGTTAACTACTTACTCTAAACAATTTGTTCTGCCTTGTATTTAGCTGTGACACTGAGTATATTTCCCAGACCTGAAGAAAGAGCTTGGTATAAGCTCAAAAACTTCTCACCAGCAGAAGTTGGTCCAATAAAAGATATTACCTCGTCCACCTTGTCTCTCTAATATTATGGGAACAACATGGCAACAACTACACTGCATATAAGTGATATTAATATGTTGCATTTATATAGTACATTTTTACGATGGCCTCAAAATGCTTTACAATTAGGTCTCACAGCTTCCTTCTATTATAATAGTGATGAATAAAGTAAGGCAGAGTGACTTGTCAAAAGTCAAACAGCTGATTAGTGAAAGAGTTGAAAATAAAATCCAGCTGACCTGATTTCAAGTTACCTGCTCTAATCACTACTATTTATACTGCAGTAAAACCCAAATTGTCCAAGGAATAGTACTGCACTAACACAGAGAAGACAGTCCTGCGCCAAAGAGCTTAGAAGAAAGACAACAACAGACATTGCAAAAGGTTTGAGGTGATATAAGGGGATGTAGCGTTGTTATGAGTGTTAGAAAAATAAATAAATAACTAATCTGACTATTGTACTCATGTTAATTTATTATCCCACAATTCCCATTAAAGTGAATGGACTTGTCACAGAGTCTTTCAATTTCTCAGCGAGTTGTAGTGATGAAACGCACCAACAGAGCCTAGCTGGATATTGCCTGTGTACATCAAGATGTTATTGCGTGAATGATGAACCATAAAAATAATTTACAGAAATCTGAATTTAATTGACCATGCTGTCAGCCTCTCTTACAAGTGATTGTAGGCAAACCTTAATGATTTAAATTAAAAGCCCCTGATTGTAACAATATTGCAATCACTCTTTGTTGTAATACACTCTTGATTTTGTCTGGATGATTAGAATGGTAAGAATTCATACCTGAGGATGCTGTATACACATCTACCACTTACAACAGAAAAGCAGAACTTTCACTACGGATCTCTGAAGAATTTGCTAGGGCAAGATGAAAGATTTATGAACAAAATAAAAGTCTTATCAGAACCATATAAAAACAGAAAGAATACCGAATTCCTTGTGATAAAGTTTGTCCATATCTATTATTTTTAAAGATGCGGTGTTCTAAGATGTATTTTTATTTGTGTCCCTCATGTGCAATCCCCATTTTTACTTTATCTGTAACAATTTCATAAAATTTCCTTATTTCTTTAATGACAGATTTTATTACTTCCTTACTGTGTTACTGTCACTTTGTCCTCTACTCTTTGTATTGTTGAAGATGGCAATCAAAAATAATGAACATGAAGATGATGAGACTTCCAGTTCTTAAGGAGGCACAAGACTTTATTTGACTCTCTGTACTGGCAAATCAACAATAACATAATACAGCTCACAACTAAACTGGTAGACAATTTGAGAGAGCAGAGCAAATTGAAAAATTCCAGTTCTCTTATAAATCTTTTACTGCTCCTTGAAATGTTATCTGAATATCTTGTTGACAGTCACTGCAATTGACATCAGTAGGTATTCATCAGCTAGATGCATTCTGAACATTTGTGGGTTTCATGTGAAAAAAAGGAGAGTCCTCCACTTATATTTTTCATCTCTCAGCTCCCATGGCAAATCACAGCAGTTCCTTATGTACCATACTGTGCATTATGAGGCCTTTCTGCACATTGCACACTGAAAGACTTGCTCTTGGGTCATGTAGGGCAATTGCCCATATCATCTTAAGCAGCAGCACTACTTAAAGCATAATTCACAGTATGAACAATACAACCATCTCTCATTTCTCCTCTCTGGCAACTTGCAGACCACAGCACTTGACTTGAGGCATGCAACGCCTCAAAAAATGTTGCAATGGTCTTATCAGCTATGGTAGTTTGCTAGCCAACTACCACTGCCCCATAATGATTACCGCTGCTAAATTAAACTTTAAAAAAATAATAATCCAGGAATGTAGAGTGAAAATTGTTCAAATTTTCTAGACTTTTCATAGATCCTAATATATATCAGTGAACTTATAACAAGGACATACTGAGACTCAAGTGTATTTGTGCCATGGTGCTGCTACACTCCTGCAGGTGTACTGCATACCAGGTCTAATTACTCAAACATACCAACTCTCACAAATTTATCGTGAGAGATGCAATTTGTAAGTGAAATTAAGCCTCACTCATGATCTCGCGATAGAACTCTCAAATCTCAGGATTTTTTTTTCTATTGGCGTGATTCTCATGAAGCTTCTCATTTTGCCCAAGTACTTCAGCCCCGCCAGGGTGAGCTCCATCTCCTACTTCCAGAACAGCACCTGGAACCAGTACAGCAGCTTGGTGAACAGCACCAGCATTCTGCCCACCACCACCGCTTGGCTTGCTCTGGGTGGGTCTGTGCCTCCTTCTCTCCTGTCCCGGCCTAGGGAGCAGACTCCAGGCCCCTCCTGCTGGGCAGGAGGCTCTGCTATGCCTAGTTGGCTGGGTCACGTCCTCCTGGCCCCAGTGCAGGCTGGGCCTGCCTCTGGCCACACCCCAGACCAGGCCTGGTCCCACCAACCCCATCCCAAGCCCTAGCCCCTACCCCCACCCCCAACCCAAACAAGGCCTGTCTTCTACACCCCCCCTCCCCAGGGCTTACCCCCTCAACTTCGATCCTACTCCCCCACACTCATGCTGGGGCCTAACTTCCCCACACCCCAGGGCCAGGCCTACCCCTCCACACACACTCAGGGGCCTAACCCCACTCCCTACCCCAGGGCCTAACCCCCTCTCCTCCAGCCTATTCCCCCTGCACGAACACCATGTAACCGAGGTTTGCTTACACAAAATTTCACTATATTGCCTTTAGTTAAGGTGTCCACTGTCATCCAGAGCTTGGGCTCTGACAAATTAAAATGTAGCACCGTTGATAAAAGAAAATCTGTCATCGTAACCTTAAAATGAGATGCATAGCAATGTGGTAAGAATAGGTAGGGTTTTTTTAAAATTTTTGTAAAGCGTTTTCAGATGTAGTAATATTTTTATAAAGAGCTCTGGCCTGTTTGAAGTTAAATACACCACTAATGAAGTTTACAAACCAACCGTCAATATATCTATATTGGTTTATATTTGAAAAAATAGCAACTCATGATTTATATACCAAATCTCTTGATTTTTAGAGTTTGTCTCTTGATTTATGAGACAGTGGGGTTGGCAACACTGAATTACTTGAAAGTTAAAATCTCATGACTGCACTGAAGGATGCAGGCACTTTTAAATAGGTTGCACATACTTTTTGCCAGTGCTTTGTCCATTAGAATTGGGCCTTGCATATTTTCAGATTATATACACATACACAGATCAGAGATGGGCTGCACCAGCCATGCCTTGGATTTGGTAAACTGTCATAGTGTTTAGCCATTCCAATGACAGAACCAAAACAACTGAATGAGACCCACCCACTCCTCTTGCCCTCTCCCCCACCCATTCCATTCCTCAGTTAGGCGTTCGAGCACCCCTCAGATATATCCGCTTGGTGACACACCCTCATGTGCAACCTCCTGTTCCTGAAGTCTCATACCTTATGGTAAGGGGATGAAGAAAAATAGCAACTGCTTAGCCACAGATCTGAGAAGGGGGGCAGGGAGATGAAGGAGGAGCTGAGAGATGGGATGAAAGAGGAGAAACAAATGGGTAAAGGATGGATGGAAAATGTGAGCCCTACCCTCAAAATGGACGAGTTATTCTTATGTACACACACACACAAAATAAACCCCAGTTATCCTAATGGCCCAGAGGACACATCCAAAAGTAAAGGAAATTGAATTCTCATTTCATAGGAAATTTCAGATAACCAGGGTTCAGCTAATCAGTGTACTCATATATAATTCATATATGCCAATAGCAAATACTATAAATAATATTGAAACACCGTGTTTTCACAAGTTCATAGCTTTCTGAAATATTCCTTTTGGGCTGAACCATTACAGATCTAATCTCCACCCAAAAGGTAATCCCCACCACCCCACCCGACTGCTAGCTTCAACTACAGCCTATAAAAACTCCCACAGTCCCCTTTTGTCTCCTAAATGAGAAATGGATTAGACTCTAGTCCCTCATTGTCATCCATGCAGCCGCTGCACTCCCCAGCAAGGATCACAAGGCAGGACTGGGGAAGAGTTTCCCACCTGCATGCCCCCACAGTATGCCAACATTTTTATGGCTGACTTAGAACAATGCTTCCTCAGCTCTCATCCCCTAGCGCCCCTCCTCTACTTGCACTACATTGATTAAATCTTCATCATACGGACCCACGGAAAGGAGGCCCTTGAAGAATTCCACCTAGATTTCAACAATTTCCACCCCACCATCAACCTCAGCCTGGACAAGTCCACACAAGAAATCCACTTCCTGGACATTACAGTGCAAATAAGAAATAAGTGATGATCACATAAACACCACCCTATACCAGAAACCTAGTGACCACTATACTTACCTACATGCCTCCAGCTTCCATCCAGGACACATCACACGATCCATTGTCTACAGCCAAGCCCTAAGATACAACCGAATTTGCTCCAGTCCCTCAGACAGAGACAAACACCTACAAGATCTTTATCAAACATTCTTAAAATTACAATACCCATCTGGGGAAGTGAGGAAACAGATTGACAGAGCAAGACAGGTACCCAGAAGTCACCTACTACAGGACAGGCCCAACAGGAAAAATAACAGAACACCACTGGCCATCATGTACAGCCCCCAGCTAAAACCTCTCCAGCACACCATCAATGATCTACAACCTATCCTGGAAAATGATCCCTCACTCTCACAGACCTTGGAGGCAGGCCAGTCCTCGCTTACAGACAGCCCCCCAAACTGAAGCAAATACTCACCAGCAACTACACAAACACTAACCCAGGAACTAATCCCTGTAACAAACCCCATTGCCTACTCTGTCCCCATATCTACTCTAGCGACACCATCAGAGGACCCAACCACATCAGCCACACCATCAAGGACCCATTCACCTGCACATCTACTAAAGTTATATATGCCATCATGTGCCAGCAATGCCCCTCTGCCATGTACATTGGCCAAACTGAACAGTCCCTACATAAAAGAATAAATGGACACAAATCGGACATCAGGAATAGTAACATACAAAAGCCAGTAGGAGAACACTTCAATCTTCCTGGACATTCTATAACAGATTTAAAAGTAGTATATTTGAACAAAAAAACTTCAGAAACAGACTTCAAAAAGAAACTGCAGAACTAAAATTAATTTGCAAATTTAATACCATTAATTTGGGCTTGAATAGGGACTGGGAGTGGCTGGCTCACTACAAAAGCAGGTTTTCCTCTCCTGGAATTGACACCTCCTCATCAAATTATTGGGAGTCGATCACATCCACGCTGATCAAACTGGCCCTGTCAACACTGGTTCTTCACTTGCGAGGTAACTCCTTTCTCTTCATGTGTCAGTATATAATGCCTGCATCTGTAATTTTCACTCCATGCATCTGTGAAGAATTTTCACCCATGAAAACTTAAGCCCAAATAAATCAGTTAGTCTTTAAGGTGCCACCAGTCTCCACCTATTGTGAACCTCCCTAACCCCTAACCCCACCCTACTGGATATGCATATTTTGGGGGCAATCAGCAACCTTTTCTAAACATGGAATTAGAAACAGGACTTAACCAAAATATGATACAAACATAACAAAATGTAGTGGGGAGACGTGTTCCAGAACTGACCTGGGATCCAGAGCTGACTATTGCAGTTGGCTTTTCTCTATAATAACCTGAGCAAAAACTGCAAATCTGACAGCCCTCATACTTCAAGTGTTTGAATTCTAGATTTGAATTTTGTGCCCCAGACCCATTTCTAGTTCTCAAATCTCATATCTTCCCGCTTGTTATAAGTTCACATCTGGCAGTGCGAGACTTGCTGCTCCTGACATTTGTCACAGAGAGCTTTAGCTTAATCTTCTGATGAAGCAACAGGACTTGAAACTGCTGGAGGCAGTGCAGGCAGCTTTGAAGCAGCCCTGGTAAACCAACCTTCAAAGATTTATATGAGAGATATTTCGGAGAAGAGGGGCAAAAAGCAGGAGTCTGGGTGCCGCCCTTTACAGTGGGTGAAAAACAGAAACACACTCACTTTCTTTAAAATCCCTTTTTCTGGAGTGCATGATGAAAATATGGTCCGGGATAAACAAAGGCAAAGAACTTTACTTTTGTTTTAGATAGAGACATTTACCAGAAATCCTAGGCAGATTCCTCAGCTGGAAAGGAAATGACAGAGAGAGATCCTATGTAGAAGAACACCTTCCTGATTCTTCGTATCTCATTCGTCCTGAGGGGATCTGCCGTGGTGAAGGTACCTCTGAACAAGGCAGACAACACTATCCAGCAGCTGGTGAAGAAGTGGATGATTTTTCCCCAAAGGGCCAGCAATGAATTGGTGTATGTCTCGCACAGGCAGGGCAGCACCAACGTCCCTCGTATGGGTGATCTGTGTGACGTTGCCGTGATCACTCACGCCTTCCGCCTTCTGACATGCCCGGACGCCATGGTGAGGAACATCACGGAGAGTGCTCTGCAGGATGCTGTCAAGAAGCAAATCACCAAGATGTCGCCACCTAGCTGAGCAGCTCACTGGAAGGTGAATTTGGAAAAGACAGGGGAGACTTTGCTTCACTCTGGACTCATGCCCGCAATCCTATGTGATGACTGGAAAAGCGTATCGGCTGCTACTGGACGTGGTGCGAGGAACGCTGGGAGTCCTGATGCCACAGGTGAAGATCACACTATCATCACTCCGAGACCTAGAACCATGCTGGAGAGGACCCTGAAGGATACCATCCACTGCCAATACATGGAAAACCTGAAACGGACAAGGCGTTTGAGGTGACATGCAAGTGGGAGGCAAGTAACCACTTCCTCCCTGGAGGCAGCTTCACCCAATTTGCCGACTGGAGGTTCATCCACAGGGCCCGGCTCAACTCTGTCCCGCTGAATGGAGCCGTCCACCATGGGAATCAGGACAAGCGATGCAGGAAGTGCTGCTATGCCAACGAGATGCTATCCCGCATCCTGTGTAGCTGCAAGTCCCACTCAAAAGCTTGGCAGCTGCAACACAATGCTATTCAAGATCGCCTGGCCAGAGCCATCCCCCACGCATGGGGAAGGTTGCCGTGAACTCCACCATCCCCAGAACAGACAGCCAACTGCGACTAGACATCGTCATCACCAACGAGGACCGGAAGAAGATCATCATGATGGATGTCACAGTGCCTTTTGAGAACAGGACCCCGGCTATCCACGATGCCCGAGCTTGAAAGGTAGAGAAAACTGCCCCTCTGGCCGAAACCTTAAGAGCTAAGGGTTACCAGGTCCAGACACATGCACTAATCGTCGGAGCCTTAGGAGCATGGGACCCCAGCAATGAGCGAGTGCTGTACACGTGTCTTAATAGTCTTCAGTTTAGCATTACCTGAATAAAGCTTGTTTTCCTGTGCACTGGGACATGCTATCCATTGAAAAAACACACCGATTACATTTTCCAAGGTAAACAGAAACCTTTTCATCTGTAACTACAGCCTTGTTTCACATTTTTTTGTCGTGCTTGGGTAATGTTTAGCAATATACTCAAACTCCCTGCCCAAATTATTGGTAATATTGAGCAATACCCCATGGCAGAAACAAGGAATACAAAATGTCAGTCACATGGACCTTAAGCCAAACTAATAGCATATCTTTATTACTAAGGTCTCAGTCCTGCAAATGCTGATAAATGAATGAAGCCACTAGGACCACTCATTTGCTTAAAGTCAAATATGTGCCTGATTGTTTGCAAGACTGTTGCCTAAGCCTGACTTTTCTCCAATTTCTCCCTTCTCCCTAATTGCAGAGGCAAATTTATATTTATATATTAATTAGATGGGGTGACCAGCAAGGGATATTTTTTTAACGGGCTTGTGTCTGTTTTTGTTTCTCTGTGAGGTATAATTAAGTTTTGTTGTTTTCTTTTTAATTAAATTCGACTTGCTTACTATGTTACCTTTATCAGTAACGTCAAGCTTGGTTCCCCTAAGTTTGGTAGAAAAAATGTAAGGGCTTCCACGCACATTTACTCTGAGTTCCAAAACCTTAACTGAGGGGACAGGGCTGCTTGAATCTTTAGTAAACCTTCACCCATGATGTTAGCTAGCTACTAACATTAAGTAAGTGTGAACAGAACAAAACAAAAACAATGGCCCAACTCCTCAGCAGGTATAAATCAATGTAGCATCACTCACCATCGTCCATGTACATATGCCAGTTTAAACCAGCTGAGGATCTGATCCAGAGAATTTTGAATAGTTGACTAGAAATCCCCTCTTTACTCAGTTACTTAGCTTTCAAACTTCTGGTTCTTTTGATGTAATTTTTGTTAGTTTTTCAGTTACCATAGAGTCTTTCTGGGCAGATAAACCTGAATTTCTAATGTGGAAAAAAAAACACACCCCACACCAGGCCTCCTTTATAAATCATAAAGAAGAAAAAAATAA